>OY992537.1:108706034-109995534 GCA_963921195.1 Pegoplata infirma | reverse complement strand
TTTAAAAAAATATAAGAACATTTTTACGTAGTTGTTCAAAAAGACTTAAATGGTTTAAAGCTATTTTTTTGGAGTTCTATTTCTCAACAATAGTGTTATGCTACCGCTACGTAATTTGAAAAATATAAGTAAATTTTAACGTAGTTGCTCAAAAGACTACACAGAAAATAATATCGTGATTTTTTTTTTAATTAAAAATGGATTTGATATTAAATTTAACTTCAATTAATTGATTGATTGATTCAATTAATGTTTTAATTGAATTCTTAAATTTACTGAAAATAAAAATAAAATAAACAAACGAAACCGGTTTTATATGCTTTAGTGTTAGTAGCAAATGAAAAAATAAAATGCAAAAAACAACAAAAAAAACTTTTGAACTATTGTTTTGTATATTTTGGTGGTAGCAGCCAATGAATACATGAAAGCAACAAAAAAATTTAGTTTTATTGTTTTCTTTAAGGCGAGCGGTCGTTGCGGATAAATTGTTTTGATAATAAAATGTGTACAGTTGTGTTTTGCACATTGAAATATAATACAATTTTTTTTTGATTCAACTTTACTAAGGCCACAAAAATGCATGCAATAACAAGATTGAAAAATAAAAATGTAATTTTAAATAGTTATTGATATTTTAAAATACTACTATAATGTTTCTATGCAAAACTATACCAAGTGTTTATATTTAATAAAGAAAATAAATTTCTTAATAATGTAAAACAAAAACATCCTATGTTTATTTATTTTAGGGCATTTTTTGAAGTTCAACTTTTAAAATTAAATTGAGTTTTGGTCTTTTTTCAATTAAAAATTTTATGTGAATCAATAAATCTATATTATTGATTTTCAATTTTATATTAATTTTTTTTAAATTTATTTAATTACAATTTTAATTGGTTTTCCATTTTATTTTCAATTAAAACTTTAATTGATTCAATTAACAATTTAATTAAGTTTTAAAACTGTTTTCAAACAAAATGAGTAATTAATATGCGCATTTTCGTGATACGTCCGAAATCAATTAATTTTTTAATTGAATCAACGAATTTCGTAATTGAAATTCATTTTTATTTTTTTCTGTGTAGAATGAATTAAAGCTATTTTTATTAGATTCCAAATTATTTAAGATACGTAGCCGTTTTACGTTCTCTTTTAACAGTAACGTAATGCTACGCTGATTTGAAAAATATAAGAAAACTTTTACGTAATTGTTAATGAAGCTTTACTTATTCTGACTACGTTGTAGCTAATTCAACTACGTGATTAAATAACATTTTGAATTTGAACCAATACGTTTATTTAAAAACTTAAATTTGCCCATTCTTAATCAATTACGTAGTTAATAGAAATCACTGCTACGTTTAATTTTAAATAACTCCGTTGTTTTACGTGGCCACTTTAAGTTTGATTTGACATATTTGATATATTTGCCCATTCTTAATCAATTACGTAGTTAATAGAAATCACTGCTACGTTTAATTTAAAATAACTCCGTTGTCTTACGTGACCACTTTAAGTTCGATTTAACATATTTGGTTGTACTAAATAATTCTGTATTCAAAATATAATATTAATGCAGTTATATTTTTTTGGGATTAATTTATTAAAAGATGCAGACTTTTTGATTAAAATTGAAATGAGGAAAAAAAAATAACCCTTTTTCTGAAATTTTTGCTACAATACACATCGTTTTAACAGATGGTTTTCAATTGATTGTATAAACGTTATTTTTCAAAACGAAACAATCACTTAACATAACAAAAGTTTACCACCGAACAGTTCGGTCCAACAAGTTTTTTGTCAAAAAAAAAAAAAAATAGAGATTTTTAAGGAGATAGATTTTAAAACCATATTTCAAAATTTTTAATAATTTCCTTTAAAATACACTTAAAGTTTTTTAAACTTGAATAGAAAGTACCATCTTATAAAAAAGCCTGATTTAATGAACGCATAATTTTATACAAATGCCATTTTATAAAAGTACCATTTCATTAGTACTTTTTTTATAAAAGTACCATTTTATTAGTACTTTTTTTTATAAAAGTACCATTCATTAGTACTTTTTTTAAAAAAAGTACCATGTCATTAGTACTTTTTTATAAAAGTACCATTTTAAAAAAAGATATTGTTTAAAAGTACCATTTTATTAAAAGTATTAATGAAATGGTAGTTTTATAAAATGGCGTTTGTATGAAATTCTGCTTTCATTAAATCATGCTTTATTAAGTTATACATACTTTATTGAAATGGTACTTTAACTAAATTGTGTTTTAACTAAATGGTACTTTCTGTTCAAGTTCAAGTTACTAGGAAGCTTCTAATAAAGTACCGTTTAAAAAATTACCATTTTTTTAAAACACCATTAGTTTAAGTACCATTTTATTATTTTAATTTAATAAAGCATCAATAAATGAATGCAGAATTTCATACAAAAACCATTTTCACTAAGTACTCTTTTTAAAAAAGTACCATTTTTAAAAGAATAGTTAAAAAGTACCCTTTCGTTAAAGTACTATTTCATAAAAATAGTTTTTAATACAACTGTTTTATTTAATTGGCATTTTGTAAAGGTTCATTTTGTGTAAGGTACAGTTTTTTAAAGATTTTTTTCTAAAAAGTATCATTTTATTAGAGTACCTTAAAAGTACCAAAAGTTATCACCTTAGCAAAATTTATCTCAAATGCTTTAAATTTCCAAATATGTATTGACTTAATACAAATTTCAGCCGAACTATTCGGTTGGTAACAGTAAGTTACAGGCAAATACAGTGACCAACTTTTGCCCACATTAAGTGACAAAGAAAACACACAAAAAATATACGTATGTATATAAAAAATATATATTGACAGAAAAACGTGCTATAGATTTGATCTGATTTATAATGCTTAAAGCAAGGCAGCAACAAAAATACACTGAAAGTAGTGCATTATAGGAAAACTAATTTTAAAAAATGAAAATTTAAGTAAAATTGAACTATTTTGAGGCGTGCCACCAAAAGGTTGTTACAAAAAATATCCCACTTTTTTGGCACATATCCAATTTTATCAGGCGTGCCACCTAAGGTGCTTCTTTTTAACAATAACCCCAAGTTTGAGGCACGCCTCATGACGTTGTAGTTTTTAGGAAAACAAATTTACCAATTTTTTAGGCGGGCCACATAAGCTTTTTTTAACAAAAATTACAAGCTTGTAAAATGAAATACATAAATTTAATGAGTTTTATAAAAACTGAAATATTTGGCACGCCTCCAAAAATATTTTTTTTCTTTAAATTCCGCATTTTAGTTAAAAATTTAGTAAAATTATAGAAATTTAGTAAAATTATAGAAATTAAGTAAAATTATAGAATAATTTGAATAGAATCATCTAAATTTATGACACGCCTAAAAACTGTTTAATTTTGTCATAATTTCACGGTGTAAGCTAAATAATTTCATGATTTATTTCAGTAAAATCCTCATATTTATGGCCCGCCTCAAAATTAATCGATTTACGCAGAACAAAACTGTAATTGTTAATAAATTTGCCTTAAATTATCCCGATTCATGATTTTGTTCTTTTTGGTAAAACAAATTTGAATAAAAAGTTAACAATTTTTTAGGCGGACCACCATCGATTTTTTAACAAAAATTACAAGCATGTGTCACGACGTTTTTTGTATGTGGAAGCCCAAATTTATATTAAAAAAATAAGTAAAATCAAAAGATTAGCAGGCGTGACAAAAGAGTTTCAAAAACCCAAACAGTAGACCCGCTTCCATAAATATTATTTTAATCCTCGCATTTTAGTTAAATATCTAATCAAATTTTAGAAATTTAGTCAAATTATAGAAATTTAGTCAAATTATAGAAATTTAGTCAAATTATAGAAATTTAGTCAAATTATAAAATATTAAATTTGTGGCACGCCTAGAAATTGTATAGTTTTTTCATAATTTTTACGGTTTGAGCTAAATAATTTCTTTACTTATTTCCGCAAAATGCTCAAATTTGTGGCCCGCCTCAAAATCGATTTTAGCACAATTTTTTATAATTTATCTAAAATGGTCACGTCTCATGATTTTGTTCTTTTTGGTAAAACAAATTTGAACAAAATTAAACAATGTGTTAGGCGGGCCATATAACATTTTTTATAGTAAAAATAAAAAATTTATGGCCCGCCTCAAAATTAATCGATTTACGCACAATAAACACTATATTTTTAATTTAATTTGCCTGAAATTATCTTAATTTATGGCACCCTTCAAAATTTTTCGTTTAGTTTAAATTTCCACCGTTTCGGTTAATTTTTTTTTCTGAAAATTGCTTGGAATTTTATTTAAATTTCAATATCTCTGTCAAAAAATAAACACTATGATAATATTTACAAATCGCTACAAAACAAATAATCTTATCGCAGAGAAAATTTTATAAATCTTTATATTTTCAGAAAAATCATACAAAATTATGGCCCCCCTAAAAATTAATCGGTTTTGTAAAAATTTCGAGATAATTTAGATGAAAATTTTAAAATAATTAAATGTTATGGCACAGACATTTTTTAAGCTATTTTTTAAGCATGCCTTAATATTTTTTGATTATTTATTAAACTAAATCATGCAAATTTTTTGGCTCGCCTTAAAATTTTTTCGTTTTTCTTTATTTATTTCAGAAAAATCAAATTTATGGCCCGCCTCATTTATTGATTTACGCACAGTAAATACTAAAACTTTCAGATAATTTGCCTAAAACTAGCTTTATTAAAGGCACGCCTCAAATTTATCCGATTACTAAAATTTTCACCGTTTCGGCTTAATTTTTTCTAAAAAAAATTTTCGGAATTTTTTAAAAAAAAATTCTCATTTCTGTTATAGAATACTCGCTTTGATAATATTTAAAAATAGCAACAAAAAATAAGTTTATCGCCTAGAAAATTCAGCAAATCTTTATTTTTTTATGCAAAATCACCCAAATTTATGGCCCGCCTCAAAATTAATCGATGTTTTAAAAATTTTGAGATAATTTATTTGAAAAATTTAAAAAAACTAAATGTTGTGGCACAGAACTTTTAAGAGATATTTTTTATTATTAAACTAAATCATGAACATTTTTTGGCACGCCTCAAAATTGTGTGATTTTGTTATAATTTCTACTATTTTATTTAAATTCATTTAAGTATTTTTATTCGAAGCAAATTAAGTGTTGTTATCATTCCATTTTTTTATTTTTTTTTTTTTTAAAACCCTTAAAAAAAGGCACGCCTCAAAATTCTTGGATTTTATTAAAAATTTTAAAGTTTTACCTCAATACTTCAATGTTATTATATATCATTTAATCTGTCTGTGGTGGCAGACCTCAAAATTGTGTGATTTTTATTTGGCACGCCTCAAACTTGTTTAATTTCTTAAAAATTTTTACCATTTGTTTTTGTAGAAGTTTTTTTTATGAGCTTTCCAACTTTTGAAGGAAAAGTAAAAATATTTTACACAGAAATAAAATTTCAAAAATGTTTGGCCCGCCTCAAAATTTTTTTGATTTTATTATAATTTCTACTATTTTAGTAAAATACATTAGGTTGTTTTCCAAAAATATATAAGTGGCACGAATGCAATTTGTTATAAAATTGTTTAATTTCCACAAATATTTTTAATAATTAAAATCCTTAAAAAAATATGGCACGCCTCAAAATTGCTGGATTTTATAAAAAAATTCAGCGTTGCAGCTCAAAATTTATTCTCTATTTGGCAACTTAAGCTGTCTGTGGTGGCAGTCCTGAAAATTGTGTGATTTTTTTTTTGCACGCCTCGAAATAGTTTGATTTTGTTAAAAATTTGACCATTTGTTATCGTAGAACTATTTTTTATGAGCAACTTTTGAAGGAAAATTAATAATATTTTACACAGAAATAAAATTTCAAAAATGTTTGGCCCGCCTCAAAATTCTTTGATTTTATTAAAATTTCTACTATTTTAGTAGAAAACTACATTAGGTTGTTTACTTTCCAAAAATACATAAGTATTTGGTGGCACGAATGCAATTTGTTATAAAATTGTTTTAATTCCACAAATATTTTTAATAATTAAAATCCTTAAAAAAATATGGCACGCCTCAAAATTGTTGGATGTTATAAAAAAATTCAGCGTTGCAGCTCAAAATTTATTCTCTATTTGGCAACTTAAGCTGTCTGTGGTGGCAGTCCTGAAAATTGTGAGATTTTTTTTTGGCACGCCTCAAAATTGTTTAGTTTTTTAAAAATTTTGACCATTTGTGTTTTTAGAACTCTTTTTTATGTGATTTCCAACTTTTGAAGGAGAATTAAAAATATTTTACACAGAAATAAAATTTCAAAAATGTTTGGCCCGCCTCAAAATTTTTTGATTTTATAAATATTTCTACTATTTTAGTAAAATACATTAGGTTGTTTACTTTCTAAAAAATTGAGTATTTGGCGGCACGAATGCAATTTTAGTGATTATTATAAAATTGGTATCATTCCAGAACTATTTGTGGTAAACAAAATCCTCAAAAGAATATGGCACGCCTCAAAATTGCTGGATTTTATAAAAAATCCAGGCTACAGCCTAATATGTATTTCCCTATTTGGCAACTTAAGCTGTCTGAGGTGGCACTCCTGAAAATTGTGTGATTTTTATTTGGCACGCCTCAAAATAGTTTGATTTTGTTAAAATTTCTACGGTTTGTTATCGCTTCATGTGATTTTTATTTGGCATGCCTCAAAATTGTTTGATTTTGTTGAAATTTTCTCGGTTTGTTATCGTTGTTATCGTTTTGTATGACCAAAATCCTTCCAATTGATGTCACGCCTCAAAAATTTTGGATTTTAATAAAATTTTCATTTAATATTATTTTTCTTAGAAAATTTACAAAATTTTTTGTTAAGTGTACAATCTCTTGAAAGTGTCACCTTTTTTAAGCAAAACGATTTTTTTTTGATTGTAATAGAGGCGTAAATGTAAAGTATAGAAAAAACAAAAAAATATATTTTTTGTTTCAAGCTAAAAAACAGCATAATTTTGTGTTATGCTGCATATGCAGCAACATTAGGCGTGCTGAAATATTTTTTTCTCCGGCTGTTTTACTTTAAAGATTTATATTGAAAAATCCCAAACCATGTTGCCAATAAAACACGTTTGAAATGTTTGTTTATGAGTTCATTGCTGGTTCGTGACAAATAAGTTTAGTAGTGTAATGCTTATAATTCGCTTATGAACATAACAAATGCATAAATAAACAAATGCAGCAAAAAATCAACTGCAGCTAGGAATCTCTATGGACTCCTATTCAAAAGAAAGACGTATGAAAAAAAAGAAACTGCATATAAAATGTCATATGTTTAAAAAAATGTAAATTGTATGTAGTAGTTAGTAGTTTTTAGCTGCTGGTTAATGTAGTGCATATCCTGTAAAGATTAATTGATGTTTTTATTTAAGAAAAACAAAAACATATGTTTTTGTTAAAGAAAAAAGAAATTTTGCAGTTTCACTGAACATGAATATAAAAAATAAATAAAATCGGTAAAACGGTTTTCGAGATATCACTATGAGAAATTTGCTAAATAATTACGGGGTTTTCCTACGTTCAAGAAATTTTTTAAAAAATCTTGAAATTTTTCCCTTGGCTTTTTTATTAAGCTTGAGACAAGCTTTCCTTTAAAACTTATTTCAGCCAAATCCAAGCATTATAATCCATGGCGCACTTTGACCAAAGTTTTTGGTGACCAAAGTTTTGGTTCAACAAAAACTCTAAACTTTGATCATGGGTTAAAATGATCGGATTTGGCTGAAATTAGACTTAAATGAACGATTGCCTTCAGCTCTATAAAGGGGTAAAGGGAAGGATATTTTGAGATTTTTTTTACCAAATTTTCTGAACGTAGGAAAAAACCGCCATTTTTTTGCAATTTTCAACTAGCGATATCTCGAAAACCGTTTGAACGATTTTAAATTTTTTTTTTGATATTCGTGCTCAGCGCATCGAAATTAAAAAATATGCCCTCCACTCTACTGATAGAGGGTATATATAAGTTTGTCATTCCGTTTGTAACACCTCTGAATATGGGTTTAGGACCCCATAATGTATATGGGGCATTCCATGTCAAATCGGACACTTTGAAAATTTTTTTTTTTAGATTTTCCCAATTTGTTTACAGTTTTTAGTACCCTTCGAAAACTCCTTCGTGGTAAATTTTCAGATTTTTTTATGACCCATTTAAAAGATGTCGAATTTTTAAAAATTGGTAGTTTATTCCTTTACTCAAACTTCTTTTAGAAGCTGATTAAATAAAACAAATTTACAAAAAATAAAAAAAAATTGTATGGGGACCGCCTTAACAATTAGAGATAAAGGGTAGGTGTGTTCAGAGAAAATGTTTGGACTAAAAAAATATTGTGGGTCGGTCATACATGTTGTTGCTATAAGGGCACTATTAGGGAAGTTAGAGCGGTTGGAGCAAATTTTAAAAAATGTCGTTTTGTGTGGGAGCCCCCTTAGAAATTGGAGATAGGGTATTAGTTTGTTCCAAAGAAATGTTAAGACGAAAAAATTAATGGGTGTCGGTCTTATAAATGACCCCTCCATTGGATCAGTAGAAATGATTTTAAGATTGGAAAATTACAATAAATTTTTTTCAAAAAATTTTAATAAATAGTAATATTCGTTATCCCACGATGCTCCTGGGCAAAAAATTTGTAGAATCGGTAGAAGTTTTACACAAAACAATTTCAAAAAAATCGAAGAGTACAAATATTTTTAAAAATGATATTTAAATTTTAAAACTTAAAAATCGCATACTAGAGCGCTTTTAAGAATTTTTTGGGATTTTTTTTTAAGTACGTAACAAAACAAAAATTTTGAAAAAAAAATTTCAAATTTGGACCATTATTGAAAAAGTTATGAGTAAAAGAATTTTGAGTAAAGGAACAAACTACCAATTATTAAAAATTCGATATCTTGTGAACGGGTCATCAAAAAAATCTGTAAATTTACCACGAGGAGTCTTCGAAGGGTACTAAAAACTGTAAATAAATTGGGAAAATCTAAAAAAAAAAAATTTCAAAGTGTCCGATTTGACATGGAATGCCCCATATATATTCGATCGATTTAAGACGATCTAGCGATGTCCGTCCGTCCGTCTGTCTGTCTGTCTGTTGAAAACACGCTAACTTTAGAAAGACTTTACGGAGGCTCCTGAAGTTTGGCATATATATTGGGCATTTATCTGGTCAGGTTGGTATTGCAATCCAGCGAAATCGGCGCAGGGGTTCAAAAGTTATAAGCAAAAGAGTGAATTTCGGCAAGGGTTTTTCACGAATTTACGAGATAAAACACACGGTAACTTTCGAACGGCAATTTTGAGAGTGCTGAAGTTTAGCATATCGAGGGCCTATATTCAATCAAAACCCTCTATCTAAAAAAACACAACTTTTCAGGAGAGCCAAAAAACTGTTTATTTCGCGTATTGTTAGAGTAATTAAAATTCGATATTCTACAATATTTTTTTAAATCAACTACTGAATCTCACATATGATTCGTTTTTAAAATTTTGCACTATTGGGGATTTTAGAGGATAGATAGAGGGTTTTGTTTCTCAAAAATATTAAGTACATGAATGAAAATGATCAGATAGAGGGTTTTGCATTTTAATAAAAATTAATTATTATGATTTCATTTACGACATCGGTTAATTTTTAACGTAATTTATTAATGATAACGGCTTATAAATAATTTTAAAATCGCGGTTTTGGTCCACACGTGCGGATTGTTAAGACAAAAATGATTTTTTTACCGAATTCGTCTCAAAAGTTGACAAACTGTTGAGTATGTTATGTAAAAAATAGTAAAAAAATTAAAAACGCGATTTTGGTCCAAAGATGCTGATCAGCATTGGGATTTTTAAGATTAAAAGTTTTGTTTCATAATGTACACAAGACATCCAAATTGTGAGCCATATTTTTCAAAAAAGTCAAACAAGAATTTTCAGAAAAAATTAGCATCAGTGGACCAAAATCGTGCTTTTGGAATTTTGTTGACAAATTCATGTGCAGCATGTAAAAATTAGTATGAAAACATGTAATGCATGATGAAATTATTCTAAAAAAGTATTTACAAATTAATTATTTGAAAAGATAGAGGGTTCTGCATTCAGAAAAGTTAATTGTGTAAGAGATAAAGAAAATCAAAAATGCAAATAAAATAGCAAAAAAAAAGTTTTTTGTTCTGAAAATTACACCATAGATGAGGGCCGTTTTACTGAATATTTTGCCATCAAAAAGTCATTTTCGTGAAAATGGAAGATAGAGGGTTTTGAATATAGGCCCTCGATATATATTTGTCGTTCCTCTAGTCCGGTTTGTTTTAAATTTCAGTTAAATCGGTTAAGTGGCTCAAAAGTTATAAGCAAAACCCTGAATTTCAGATTGTTTTCACCTAAAATTCACGTGTTGGAAAATCCGAGTTTAAAAAAACAAGCTTTAAAAACAATAATAAGCCACAAAATTACTTTACAAAGCATTTTTGTCACTCACAAATATTTTTACACTAAAAAAAAAATTTACACTCGAAAAAAATTTTACACTCAAAAAAAAAAAAAAATTGAAAAAATAGTATTTTTTTTTTTACAAAAATGGCAAAAAAAAAGTTTTTTACTCAAAATAAAATATTTCTAATCAAAATTGTAAATTTTTTTCACATTAAAAAATTTACAATGCTTTAAAAAGGGAATTGTTGATGGTATTCACAGATTCGGCCAAGTCGAATTTAACTTTTCGACTTGTTTATTTTTGTTTTTTTTATTTTTCAAAAATCCAAAACTTTGGCCGCCGGGCGCCACGGGTTAATTTAATCTGATTAGCCACAAATTGGTACCACATAAGTTTTAGGCCTAGAAAAAAAAATAGCCGTACTTTGAAAATCGGAGAAAAACATTTTTGCCATACAGAAAAACGTCAATCTAAAGTCTCATGGTCATAGACCGGTTAGGGGTAAAAAAGTTCCCCCTTAAAATACTAAACCTACCTCTAAAAAAACGCCATTTTTGCATTTTTTTTTTTGCATTTTTGTTAAACAAATGAAAACTTTTTAAGTCAGAAGGAGTTCCAAGTCCTGCACTTAGACCGAGGGGGCTAGAAAATTTCGTTTTTTTTCCGGCCCGCCCCCTTTAGTGGGCGTGGATTTAAAAAAATCATTATAATAATGAGAAAATGGTTTCCCGGGTAAAAATGAAATATATATGATCATATATGAAGATATATGGATCATATATGGATTTATATAACCATATATTATCATATATGCCTCCATATATGTTCATATATGATCTGATCCGTAAATTGGCCCGATATGAGGTCATTACTAAAGTTCAAAAAGCATAATAAATAAATTAGTAAACCGACAGATTTTAACACGATGTAGAGATGTCTGTCTGTTGAAATCATGCTAACTTTCAAAAGACAACTTAAATTCTTCTGAAGATTGGCACATATATTTGTAATTTTCTTGCTCAGGTTGGTATTGAATTTCAGCGAAATTGGTCTAGAGAATAAGAATTAATGAGCACAACCGTGCATTTTTAGATGAATTTTCAAAAAAAAAATAATGTGTTAAAACACTTTTGCGTATATATTTCAGACCGATTTAAGTCCGCCAAAAAAGGGTTAACAAACTATTTATTACTTAAAAAAAACTACGTAGTTAAGGTTGAAAAAAAAAGAACTAATTATTTTATAAAATTTCCCAGTATGTTTGAAATTCTTAACGCTTTCATATTTTTTTTTGCAATTTTTCTAACACAATTTCATAATTTCTTTCTGCTGTTTCCCCTTTTTTAAAAATGTGAATAAATAAGATTACATTTATAAATTTTTTTCTCATTATTATTATTATATTTTTCACATTATTTTAATTATTTATTTTTTTTTTCTTTTTAAATAAAAGCCCACAGACAGTCTGACTACAAACTACATAATTTCTACGTAAATATATTATAAAAAGATCTCCTTATATGCTAAATGGTGAATCAGTTGTTTGTCTATAAATCTCGAAACCATTTAAGGCCAGACAGACATTTATTTATATTATTTTTTATTTTTTATTTTAATAAAATATTATCGCACATATGTGCCAAGTTTTTCTTTTGTGGGTAAATATTTTGTAATTTAAAAAAAAAAATAAAAATTAAAGAAAAAATTATACATATTGATAATAAATTTTGTGCTAAATAAGCAAATAAAATAGTTTCGGTCAGAATCTAAAATTAAAAGTTGCTAATTGGTTATAAATTTAGATAAAATTTTGTTTCAAAATTGATGGATATTTAGGAATTTTGAGGGAAAAAATTAAAAATTGGATATTTATTTGGTCTAAAACTTGAGGCCAATCGGATTATACTAACCCCGGCGCCACGCCCGGAGATCAAAGTTTTAAATTTTTTAAAGTAAAAATTTAAATAATAAAAAAAATATGTCTGAACGAGAACATCTAAAAATGTCTATAATCTGTCTAACGGTTTTCTAGATATCGAATGTAGTGATACCCTCCACAATTTCAAAAAGATTATTGCAAAAAAATTTTCTTAAAAGGAAATTACTTTTGAAAAAAAAAAAAAAAATGTTTGAAAAAATATTTCCGCGAAAAAAATTTTTTTTTGGTGAAAAAAAAAACACGATTTTTTTCTTTTTTTGACAAAAAATATGTTCGTACTTGTTTAAATACCATTTGGTGTTCAATTATGTTCACATATGTCAACCAGCAGCTGAATTAAAGCATTTTGTATTTTTAGGTTATGTTGAATGTACACTCAAAAAAAAAAAAACTGTAAAGTTAGCAAAAAAAGCTTGTAAACCTACTAGAAAATTTGCTGATTTTGAACCCACAATTTTTTTGGTAAAGTTAGCAAAACCGTTTTGCTAAAAATTAGTTAACTGAAATAATTTTTATTTCAACTAGTTCATACACATTTGAGGACCCCATTGGGTTCGGACCCAATAGGTCCAGACCCCGATGGGCCTAGACCTAGTTGGGTTCCTTAAAAATCGTCATAGTTTTTGATCCAAAATTTGTGTCCGTTTCGCTCTACCTTGCTTAGTTTTTGAGATACGTGATTTTAGGGGATCACTGGCGTCTTGAGAATTAAAAAACTCGATAACTTCAAAAATATTACTCGGAAAGCTTTTGGTTATTTTGCGGTCTTGTTCTACGTGTTGAGAGCTACAAAAATTCTTTTGGACTTTCTGTTGTGTCGGCAATATTTACCGAGATATGAGCATTTTAAAATTTTCGGGAATGCTAACTTTTTTGGATCCAAAGTTAGGTCCCATTAGGGTCCACACATGTGAAGAGGACCCGCGAAAGTATGGAGATTCTAAGAACCAAAAATGCCCTCCATTTTGCTCTATCTGGCTTAGTTTCCGAGATAGCGCCATTTTAAGTTTTCGGAAAATAAAAAAAAATTTACCATTTATTTTTGCTAATGTTAGCAAAAAATCTTGTAAAAATGTTGTCAACTCAATTTCAAATTTAGCAAAAGAAATTAGTTCAAAGTTTGCTTAAAATTGCTAATGTGCTAAATGAAGTTTACAAGAATTTTTTGCTAACATGCTAATCTCAACTAAAAATTTGCTAAAAGTTAGCTAACTAGCATTAGCAAAAAAAAATTAGTAAATCTACTAACGTATTTTTTTGAGTGTACTAAAATTTTTGAGGTGTCCTTACATTTTCATTCATAACTTTTGAAGCGCTGAACCGATATCGCTCAAATGCAATACCAAACTTCTCGGGAGAACTTCCAACAAAAACGTTAAGTTTCAGTCATCTCCGTGTAATATATTGGTCATGATCAACATTTTCACAGACAGACAGACAGACAGACGGACATCGCTAGAATGTCTTAAATTCAATCGGGGGTCATGAATATATATACTTTGTGGGGTCCCAGACCGATATTTTGATGAGTTACAAACGGAATGAAAAACTTATACATCCCCTTTATCACTAATTGTAAGTGGAGGGTATAAAAAAAATATCTTACGATACACTATTTTAATTAATTTTGCTGTGTACGAATATCAAAAAATAACTGAAATCGGTAGAGCGGTTTTCGAGATATCGCTATTTGAAATTTGTCAAGAGGGTTGGATTTGTCTCAAATAATTTTGAATGAAATTTTATCTCAAGTTATTTTTTTATTTAATTTCTTGACCGCATGAAAAACCTCCATTTTTTTATTTCAAAAAGCAATATTCGACCGATTTTTAACAATTTTTCGATATTCTTGTTCAGCGTAAAATTTATAAATAGGATGTATTTCAAGACATATGTTTATACCCTACACCACTCTATGGATCAGGGAAAATAAGTTTTTGCTGATGTTTGTAACTTTCCGAAATATTAGTCCTAGACCAACCTTCAAGTATACCGATCGACTCAGAATGACTTTCTGAGACGATTTAGCGATGTCCGTCCGTCTGTCCGTTTGTTCGTCTATCCATGTAAACATTGTGAGCACGATACAGGTCGCATTTATCAATCGATTTGTATGAAATTTGAAACACAGAAAAAATTAGAAACGAATTTCAAATAACAAAAAGGCGGATTCAATCAATTTTTTATTGAAATTCCTCCAATAATGAAAATTGTTATACCAATCATTAGTGTCCGACCGAATACACCTTTTTTGGCCGAAGCCGAATATTCGGCCAAATTTTCACTATTCGGCCGAAACCGAAGCTGAATATTCAAAAAAAAATAAAAATTATTTATGTAGTAAAAACAAGAAAAAAAGTGAAACTCGACTTGGCGGAATACACAAATGTATAAAAATGTTGTCTAGAACGATTTATTTTGAGCGGAAAATTTTTTTTAGGCATTTTTATATATACAAATTTTTTTGAGTGTAATTTTTTTCGATCGAAAATTGTTTTTGAGTGTAAAATCTTGTTTTAGGTGCAAAAGCACTTAATAAAATGTTTTTGTAGCTTACTAATGTGATTCAAAGTGTGTTTTGCGTGTTTTCCAACACGTGAGTACAAATTTTATACAATTATTCGGTATTCGGCCATATTCGGCCAAAAATGTGGCCGAAGCCGAATAGTGGCCGAATAGTGCTTTTTGGCCGAAGCCGAATATTCGGTCGTACACTACGAATCATCAAATTATAGGTGATTGATTAAAAACTTTTTCAATCAAAAATTGTTCAATTTTGATCAAAATCGATTTTGATCAAAAAATTGATAAATTTTTTATTTATAGTCAATCAAAATAATGATTGATTTAACAAATGAATTGTAAGCATATGACAAAATTATCAAAAAATGCATATTTTTTGATTTCCACACTCATAATAATAACTCTGTAAAATACTCTGTAAAATGACTGTAATCTCAATTCAACAGATATTTGACAGAGTTTTCTGTCAAAATACAGATTTAAAGAAAAAACTTTGTATTTTGTTGTGACAAAAAAACAAAGTTTCCTCTGTTATATTACTTTTTGCTTTGTAATCTTAATTTTACAGATAATTAACAGAGTTTTCTGCTAAAATACAGATCTAAGCTAAATACTTCGTATTTTTTTATAATCAAAAAAGTTTTCTGTTTTGATTAGTTTTTGTTTTTGTTACCAAACATCAAAATTTTATCTGTAATTTTTTTTGAGAAAAAGTTGAAAAAGTAGCAAAAAAAAGTTATCAAAATTTATTTTTCAGAAATCTTATAAAAATTTTACAAAATAACATGCATTTAACTAAACTCTGTAAATTTACAGAGTTTTTTCTGTAAATTTTTTTTTTGCATCAAATATATGTAAATTTCATAGTTTTCCTTGCTAAATGGTGGTTTATTTAACCAATATTTTACTAGAAACTCTGTAAATTAACAGTTTTTTTGTCCAAATCATTTAACAGAGTTTTATGGTAAAATTACAGAGTTTTCTCTGTAAAAAAGCTTTCATATTTAACCAATATTTTACTATAAACTATGTAAATTAACCGTTTTTTTTCTGTCAAAATCATTTTACAGAGTTTTTTAGTAAAATTGCCAAGAAATGTTGTTAGCTGGAAAAGTATGGTGTACTCTGTTAAATTAGCAGAGTTTTTCTGTAATTTAACAGAGTTATTATTTTGAGTGTAACTGAATCTAACACCTATTTTCATCATTTTCTAAGGGAAAACAAATATCTCAAATATATTTTATAGAAAAATGTCTCAGAATTCCAGACATTATCTTTACAAAATATTTAAATGCTTATTTGAGAGTTTTTTTATTGAAACATTTTCCACAATTTTAAAAATTTTTCTGTAGGAAAAATATATTAAAGGTTATAACTTCTATAGAAAAAAATCTATAAAAAATAATCTCTCAGAAACTGGGAATTTTCCTAAAAAATACTGTTTCAGAATCCCAAGAATCTTTCTGCAAAAACGATTTCTCAGGATCGGATAACTTTTCAATATGAAAAACGAATCTGAGCTTTTCTACACTCAAAATAATTATTCTGTTAAATACTCTGTAAAATGACTGTAATCCCAATTCGACAGATATTTGACAAAGTTATCTGTCGAAATACAGATTTTTAAAAAAATGCTTTGTATTTTCTTGTGACCGAAAAACAAAATTTTGTAAAATTGGAGTTACTCGTTAAAAACTCGTAATTTTCACAAAAATAAAAAAGTAATTTTACAATTTGGAAGCATTAAAGCGGGCAAATTTAACAAAATTTAAATTTTAATTAATTTTTTTTTTTTTAAATTTTAATTAATGTTTTAAAGCAGAGAAGTTTTACTCATAAAATGGATTTAACTAAAACATTGTAAATTTACAGAGTTTTTTTTGTAAAATTTTGAACTCATAAATAGCATTTAACTAAAACTTTGTAAATTTACATAGTTTTTTTTGGTAAAATTCTTTTCGGTTTTATTAATATTTTACAGATAATTCTGTAAATTTACAGTTTTTTTTTTTTCGAAATCATTTTACATAGTTTTCTTCGTAAAATAACAAAAAATCTTGCTGGTTGGAAATCTATGGTATTTTCTGCTGGCTCAGCAGAGTATCTCTGTAATTTAACAGAGTGATTATTTTGAGTGCAATATGATGCCAACAATAAAAAAAAGTAAAACCTGATTATTTTGTATATTTTTGAATTATTGTATTCAAATAAATTAAAGCGAAAAAAATCTGGTATGTTGAAAATTTGTAATTCGACAGTTAAAGAAAATAACAAAAATTTTAATCAAAACATTGATTGACTCATATAAATTTTGTGTGAACTTAAGGTTCCTTTGACCCAAGGATGAAGCCTATTAAAATAACTCTAATAAATGTATTTTAATAGGTATCGTTTCGAAACTTGGCAGGTAAAGATACTTTTCATTCACAAATCATCATTTTAAATTTTAAAGGAATCGGATCAGCTCTTCTTGTAATCCCCATACAAACCACTCTCCCGATATTCACAGAAATCTCTCAAAATTCATGAAAATAGGAAATATTTTATCCAAATTTTGTTTGTAGGTGTTAAACGTGTACTAAAATTGGACCATTTTTGGGCTAAGACCCATATAAAAATTTCGCCCGATATTTAGTAAAATCGGTCTATTGACAACAAAAATGAGTCAATTTCACTTAAATTTTGGTTGTGTATGTTTTCTACACTACATTAAAGATCTAACGAAAGATGGAGCCAATCGATTAATGTTTGAACTTGGGACCCATTCTCCGTAAACACTGGTGTAGGGTATAATATGGCCACTCTTGACCGACCGAAAATCTTCTTACTTGTTTTACATGAAATGAAAAAATTTTGAATAGGACGCAGAGGATTAGAAATTTTTTTTATTTCTTCGGATCGCTACCTCCCAAAATCGACCATGTCAATATTTTAACTTTTTGGCGGGTATAAAAGATTCGGAATTGACGAATTTTTCACTGTTAATTGTTTTTTTTTTTTTTTTTTTCAATAAAATTTTTATTAAATTTTTTTTTACAATGTGGAGGTATCAAAAGGTATGGCAATGACGTATTTAACTTATTTACTTGTTTACCTTTAGTTTTATCAAAAAAAAAAAAATACGTAGTTTGTTAAAAAGCAACGTAGTAAATTTATTTAACTACGTAGTACTTTTAATAAACTCCCTATACCAAGTGTCTTTTCAATTCAAAGGAAAAATTCGAATAAAATATTTTTTAATACAACATTTTTAACAACTATAGGTCAGTTTGATTGGAGATTAGAAACAAATTACGTTCAACAAAAGTTTTTAACAGCCAAATTGTTAAAATTAAAACAAACTACCCGCATATTAAAAAAAATATGTTGTATATGAAATTTTATTATACGAATTTTTATAAAAAAAAAATTAAAAAAATTTTAAAATATTTAAGATTTCATGTTACAGACAATATCAGCGAAAAAAGCAAAAAAAAAATCAAACAGCAGGAAAGCAACAAGTCTGGCGCGACAAAACAACACTTTTTTTTTCTTTACTTGTCTGGTGTTGTATGTTGTTGAATTAATAAAATGTATTGTGTTGTGTTGGGCTGTCTGGTTTAAGGACAAATTTTCTTTAAAACTCAAAAAAAAATGTATTATTGCTTAAAAAACAAATGACAAGGTTGGTTCTCAATCGAAAGATGATGCTGGCAATGACGATAATGCTGGTGGTACAGCTGAAGAAGCTGAATGACTGACTGACTGCCTGCTTTTGCCTTTTACCAGCCACAGTCCGCCAGCAACCATACATTGTTTCAGCTAAGTCTTATTTATGTTTTCACTATTATTATGTTTTTTTTGCTGTGTTCTTTTAGTTTTTGAGGAACTTTTACACTCTAAAAAACATTAGGTCAAATCAGTAGAAAACAAATACTTATTTTTTGACCCTTAGTATAAGAAATTCCTTCACACAAAAAAAAAATGTTAAATTACTAGGAAAAGTGTCGTAATCCGATTTAACCAATATTTGACAGTTTTCCTTGTTTTTTTTTTAACAAACAAATTTTGAACGAAATTTACTTTTTTTTTTTGTAATTTAAAATTTTTTTTTTGTAATTTTAAATTTTTTTTTTTTTGTAATTTTACATTTTTTTTTGTAATTTTACATTTTTTTTTTTTTGTAATTTTACAAATTCCCAAAATAATCTAGTAAATTCACGAGAATTCCTTGTAATTTTAAATGTGCCAAAAAAACTGTAAATTTACAATTTTATTTGTAAAAAGCTTGTAAAATTACAAAATTACCCGTAAAAATCTTGTAAAATTACTAGGAATTCTCGTAAAATAGGAGTTAGCAAAAAATCTAGTAAAGTTACGAAACCTCCTTGTAAATTTTATCGTGTTAAAAAATTTGTAAATTTACAATTTTATTGGTAAAAAATTTTTTAACCCTTGCCGAAATTCACTTTTTTGCTTATAACTTTTGAACTACTGCACAGTGGGCCAAAGAACCATTTTGGTGTTTAAAAAATTATATCTCCTAAACTATTTGTCTGATCAATAAAAGTTCAATTGAGAAAACATAGTTGAGGATGTAGGCTTTCAGAAAATTATAACTTGAAACACCCTGTTTCACAACAGGGTTACCCAAATGAGTGCCAAAGAGCAATGCCATATCATCATATATAAAATGTGTGCAATTGTTACTATGAGATCTATCCAACTAAAAATTACACCATAGATACGGTTTAGGCTTTTATGCTTTTTAATTGCATTTGATACCGGTAGATGGCGCTGGTATTAAGCTTTTAAACAAACCCGTATATTAAGCACGATTGGACAGCAGTTCAGAATATATGTATGTTTCGTAAAAAAAAAATATTTGTGAATGGACCCGATAGGTGGCGCTGAGGTGGAGTTATTTGAAATATTATGTATACGATACAAATTTATTTAAACTCAGAACATAACACTAACATAACAAATAAAACAAAAACAATATGTATTTTTTCAACCAATCTTAAAAAATTGGTTTATTGATTTTTTTTAATTGCCGAATAGAAAATTTTAGGCATAGATATTAGGATATTTGAAGGTATGGACAAGAATAATGTTCTCTTTGCAATTAAATCGTAGGAGAGTATATATACACTCAAAAAAAAAGTTTGTAAAATTACAAGCAAAAGGTCTTGTAATTCTATTTTACTAATATTTTTGTCTATTTACAAAAATTCTTGTATATTTAATAAAACAAAAACTACCGTACGCTTTGTAATTTTACTATAATATGTTGGTAAATTTATTTAACAATTTTTTTAGGTAAATTAACAAAAAAAAATAATTATTTTACAAATTAAAAAAAATTACAAGGTGTTTAGTTGTTTTACACAAGAAAATTGTAATTGTACAACAACATTTTATTTGATAGTATTTAGTCTTTCTACCAAAAAATGTTTTATTACAAACAATTTTTTTTTCAAGATTTTTTAGTTTACAAGGTTTTCAGTATTTTGACACAAAAAAATGTAATTAAACAAAAAATTGTATTGAAAAATAATTATGCAACAATAGGAGACGCAAAAATTTTCTAAGTCCATATTTTGTTAAAAATTATTTTTTATAAATAAAAAATTTCATAAAAAAATTTTGAAAAATTTTTAAGTTCCGGATACAAACATTTTTCAATTAGTTGTAAGCTTTATCAAAAAAATTGAATATCAAGACAATTTTTTGGTAACTTGCTTTAAGTAAAATACCACAATTTTTATATGTTTTTACTATATTATTGTTCTAGTTTTTTTGTTTGTATTTTTACAATTTTTTGGTAATTTTACCATATATTTTTGGTACTTTTTTTTTTAAATCTGGCACTAAAATGTCAATCAAAAGCTGTCAATTATGAAAAATTAAGTTTTTTCTTATTTTATCAGGTACTTAAACGTCCAATCTACAATATCCAAAGTTTTTTTTTATAATTTTTTTAAAATACTTGCTAAAATAATTAAAAATTCGAAAAAAAGTTAATTTTTTTGACTAGTTTTTCTTGAAAATATAAGAAATTTCTTGTGTAGCCTCCTTCGCAATTCTCATATGTTCTACTTAAGAAAAACGAAATTCCGAAAAAAAAACAAAAAAGTGCAGTGTTATACTCTTAAAAGTTTGTTAAAAGTGTTCAAGTGAAAAAAAAATCATTTCAGGTTGTTAAAGTGCTACTCCAGCTGCCGAAGAAGGAAAAATAAGATGCACCAATGGAAAAAACCTTTAAATTTACAAAACCAATATGTAAATATACCAAATTTTTTGTAAATTTACAAAACAAATATGAAAGTTTAGAAAACAAAATTGTATACTTACAGAAAAAGTTGTAATTTTACAAAAATGAAGTAGAAAATACAAAAACAATATTGTAAATTTACAAATTATTTGGTTAAACTACTGTTTTTACGGCAAAAAATAAGAAAAAATGGTATATTTACAATAAAAATTGTAAATTTACCACTTTTTACTGTAAATATACAAGTTTTTTGCCATAAAAAACTGTAGTTAAACCAAACAATTTGTAAATCTACATTTTTTTGATTTTCTACTTTATTTCGTAAATTTACAACTTTTTTTGTAAGTCTACAATAGTATTTTACAAAAAAAATTGTAAATTTACACTTTCTCCCCGTAATTTTTTTGTTAAATCAATTTACAAATTATCCCCGTAACATTACGGGGATTCTTGCTAGTACATATTTTACAAAACCTGCCCCGTAAAATCACGAGGATTTTATGTCATTTTACAAACTTTTTTTTTTGAGTGTATTTGTTTAATGTTTATTGTTGAAAAAGCGTTGGTACTTTAACTAAAACAAAATTTTCTTTGAATTAAATCAGAGAAGGGCTTATATAGTTTATTATAGCTCTAAAAAAATATTTACACTAGTAGAAACTCTCATTATTTTCAGTCATATACTTTCAATGTATGTTTTTCTTTCGTGTTTATTTATTTTTAGGTTTTACATTTTTTCAAACTGTTTAGTGATTCAATATTTGCAAGCTTTATACCGTAATATGTTAATTTTAGGGGCTTTTAATAATTAATTTGTTGGTTCCTTTTAAAGAATTAAAAAAAATACAAAAGTACCAATAAAAGTACAAAAGTACCAAAAAAGTACAAAAAAGTACCAAGGAAGTACCAGAAATAAAAACCAAAAAATACCTTTCCAACGGTGCCTCATATGTATGAGTAGGATCATTCAAAAGTACCAAAATATTTAAAAATCATATACAATTACAGCAACTTGACATCGGCATATTTTATATAAAAAATTGTGTGAACCGCACGGGCAGACTAGGGCAGCCAATTTTTTATTTGCGGGTACTTTAATAGTTGTTGTTTAAAATAAAATTAGTTTTGAGGGTGACATTTGCTGAGCACTTTTCTAATCTCTTTGAATATTCAAAGGTATGTGCTAAAATGAGGTTTATCCAACTTAACTGCCGGGGCGACCCCTCAGAGGTAGGTAACATCAATGAATGGTTTTTTTACCAACTTGGGTCCTCCCTTCATAAAAAAAAATTAATAAGTTAAACCTACCGGCAATACTATTAATATAACGTGACAACAAATTTGCAGCTTCAAAAAGGTTCGTTTGGAAATTTTTTTATATTTCCAATGTTTGAAGCCCTGTATCTTTCTTAATAGTGTACCAATCCTAGAACTATTAATGGATTTATATGCAGCCACTATCTAAGATTAATCGTGATATGTTCAGTTTTTATTGTGATATAGTTAATTTTTTATTTTTTGGACGCTAGATTGGGGATTTATCCCACTGTGTACTGTACCGATTTCGCTGGATTGCAATACCAACCAGAACAGGTAAATGACCAACATGTGTGCCAAACTTCAGGAGCCTCCGTAAAGTCTTTCAAAATTTAGAGAGTTTTCAACAGAGAGACAGACGGGCATAGCAAGATCGTCTTAAAATCGATCGAGGATCATAAATATATGAAGGGCTTACTGCAAGAACTTGATTATCAACATTTTATTTTTTTCGTGTTTTTCATCTTCTGTTGATGTTTCATTGACAGATTTTTGGCAGAAGTCTTGCTTTAACCCTTCGTATAAGTATATTGAAAATAAAAGTTCTGCAAAAAATCTATTTTCTACATTATTTCAAAAGTTTTAAGGCAAAAACCACCATAAAATGAAATGCTGCTTATCGAATTTTTAACAATAAGCACTTCATATGTACTTTATGGGGTCCTAGACCAATATTTCGAGTTGTTACAAACGGAATGACAAACTTATATATACCCTCTATCACTAGAGTGGAGGGTATAAAAAAACAAAAACAAGTAAGAAAGTTATAGTCGGTCAAGAAACACCTAGTGATACCTTACACCAGTGTTTTCCGGAAAATGGAAAGTCCAAACATCGACCGATTGGATCTATCTTTCGTTAGATCTTTAATTAGTGTAGAAAATGCGCACAAACCTATTTTAAGTAGAATTTTTTTAAGTCTATAGACCGATTTAACTGAATATCGGTTCAAATTTTAATATGGGGGACCAACAATAAGTCCAAAAATGGTCCAATTATATTTAGATTTAATTAGATTACCAAAGTACACGTTTAACACCTACAAATAAAATTGTATTCAAATATTTTGTATTTTCATAAATTTTGAGGGAATTATGTAAACATTGGGAGGATGGTTTGTATGGGGACTTCAAGAAGGACTAATTCGATGCCTCCAAAATTTAAAATAGTGATTTGTGCGTACAAAATAAGATTATCTACCAAATTTCAAAACGATACCAATTATAATGCCGTCATTATAGTCATTTAAGCCAAATTCAAAGGGGGCGTTTTTATGAGGGCTAGGTCTTAACATGGACCGGTTTTTTCCAATTTCAATAGGCTTGGACCAAAAGATGCTTAACTTTTAATTTTCGAGTCAATCAATTAAAAATTGCGACCTGTATCATACTTAAATCGTGTACATGGACAGACGAACGGACGGACATCACTAATACGACTCAAAAAGTAATTAGTGATCGGTATACTTAAATGTAGGTCTTGGACCAATATTTCCGGTAGTTACAAACATCAGCACAAACTAAATTTTTATACCCTGTACCATAGAGTGGTGTAGGCTATAAAAAGAAATCCGCGAAAAAATTTTTGACGTAAAAAATATGTCAGGTCTAGACCAATATTTCGGGTAGTTACAAACATCAGCACAAACTTTTTATACCCTGTACCATAGAGTGGTAAGAAGCTTTATTTGAAAAAAGGAAATTTTCGCGAAAAAAAAAATTTTAGTGAAAAAAATCCGCGAAAAAAATTGAGGCTAAAAAAATTTTTAAAAGGAATTAATTTTTAAAAAAGAAAAAAATTTTCCGCGAAAAAGAATTTTGCGAAAAAAAAAAAAATACGCGAAAAAATGTTTGACGTAAAAAATATGTATGCTCGTATCGAAATACCTTTTGGTATCCAATTCTGTTCGCATAATGTCAGCCAGCAGCCGAATTAAAGCATTTTGTATTTGTAGAATGTACCAATATTCTTGAGGTGTTCTTACATTTTCGTTCATAACTTTTGAACCGCAATCGATATCGCTCAAATGCAAAACCAAACTTCTCGAAGCAAGAACAAGTAAATATGTTAAGTTATAGTCATATCTGTGTAATATTTTGGCAGTGAACACCATTTCAACAGACAGACGGACATCGCTAGAATGTCTTAGAATCGATCAGTGATCAATAACGCATATACTTTAAGGAATTCCGGACCGATATTTCGATGAGTGACAAATAGAATGACAAACTTTTATATAGTGGAGGGTATAAAAATTTTTCGATTCCATTAAAATTTTGTAAATTTTTTTTTTTGTAAATTAAACAAAAAAAAAATTTTGTTAGCCGGACCACTGACTTGGTAAAAAATTGATGTTGTCCTTGATAAAATGTTAAACAAATAAATTATTAATTTATTTTTTTAAGTGTACAAGTAAAATTATAATTTGGAATATATAGGGACTTTTTAAAAACAAAACAAAAAGTGAAAAAACAAAATTTGCAGCTGTTAATGTAAATCAAAAGAATAATATGAAACCATTTACAAAAATTCAAATAAAAAAATTTTGAAAATATAACGACAATGAAATTTACTTTTCCAAATCTTCATTATACCCTACACAACTCACTCCGTGGAACAGGGTGTCATGATTTTAAGCTGATGTTTGTAACTACCCGAAATATTGGTCCTACACCCACCTTCAAGCACACCAATCGACTCAGAAACACTTTTTGAGTTGATTTAGCGATGTCCGTCCGTCAGTGACTTTAAACAAAAAATTGATAAAATTTTTGATCAAAATCGAAAAAATGTTTGATTGAAAAAAATTTCAATCAATCGCCTACAATTTGATGATTGGTATAACATTTTTTTTAATTGGAGGAATTTCAATCAAAAAATTGATTGAATCCGCGTTTTTGTTGATTGAAATTCGTTTCAAATTTTTTCTGTGAATACAAAATTTATTATTCAAATCGGGTTTTACTTTTTTGTTATTTTTGGCAACAAATTGGAAAACAAAAACGATGAATTTTTTGATAATTTTGTCATACTTAAGCTTACAATTCATGTTGTTAAATCAATCATTATTTTGATTGACTATAAATAAAAAATTTATCAAATTTTTTATCAAAATCGAAAAAATGTTTGATTAAAAAAATTTTTAAATAATCACCTGAATTGTGATGATTGGTATAACAATTTTCTTAATTGGAGGAATTTCAAAAAAAAAATTGATTGAATCCGCGTTTTTGTTGATTGAAATTCGTTTTAAATTCTTTCTGTGTAGGTGTTTTCTGCACCAATTAAAGATCAAACAAAAGATATGAGTCATGTTTGGACCTGGGACCCATTTTCCGGTAAACACTGGTGTAGGGTATTATATGACCGATCTTGGCCGACTATTATGTACTTACTTATTTTTTTTTTTTTTAAATTTTAAAACAATATTTTCATTCGTTTCTTTAAAAAAAACAATGTCAAATTTAAAAAAATAAAAAAAAAAATAAACGTGAATCTTATTGGCGTCATTTTGATTATAGACATTATAATAAATATTATGTATGTACATCGATTAAGTATATCTATCTACAAAATATACCATTGAATACTTGAATACACTTTTGAATAATAAAAAAATAAACTCTGTACCTCAAAACTCAATCAAAAACAATTATCATTTTGTGATCATAGATCTTTTTCTATGCAGCGAAACGACATCAACAGAATGAAAAAAAAAAATAAAATTCAAAATAAAATCAAGTCGTTGTTTAGTCAGTCAAGTCTGTCCGTCCGTCCGTCTGTCCTCCAGGCAGTTAGACAGGCAACCAGCATCAGAGTACAATAACAGCAGCTTATTTTCTGATAAATTGCTGTCAATATTTTTTTTTTAAGTAGAAACTAGCAGATTCCCTTCGATATACATAAATATATTTTCACATATTTATATGAAAATCGATTTAACATATACAATCATGAGGAAACAAGGGGGATTCAAAACAAGTTAAAATGCTAAAATTAAAAAAAAAAAAACAAGTAAGAAAATTATAGTCGGTCAATACCGACCATATAATACCCTACACCAGATTTTCCCAGAAAATCGGTATATATTTTGTTAAATCTTTAATAAGTGTAAAAAACACTTTCAAATCAAATTTGAGTGTAATAGGCTTCGATTTGTTGCCAATAAACCGCTTTAACTGAATATCGGACGAAATTTTCAGATGGGGCCTAAGTCCAAAAGTGGTCTGATGATAATCAGATTTGATAAGGTTATTAAAGCACGCGTTTAACATACACAAACAAAATTTTAATTAAATATTTTCTATTTTCATGAAATTTGAGAGATTTATATGAAAATCGGGAAGGTGGGTTGTATGGGGGCTACAAGAAGAACTGATCCAATTCCTTTAAAATTAGGAATGGTGATTTGTGAAGATAAAACACGTTTACCTGCCAAATTTCGACCTTTGTATGGGGGCTAGGTCTAAATATGGACCGATTTTTTCCAATTTCAATAGGTTTCGTCCTTGGACCAAGTTTCAAATTTCAAGTGAATTGATTGAAAATTACGACCTGTATCGTGTTTACACCGTTTACATGGACAGACAGACAGACGGACGAACGGACGGACATCGCTAAATCGACTCAAAAAGTGATTCTGAGTCGATTGGTATACTTAAAGGTGGGTCTACGACCAATATTTCGGGTAGTTACAAACATCAGCACAAACTCATTATACCCTGTACCACAGTGTGGTGTAGGGTATAAAAAGTCCGCGGAAAATAAAATTTTTTATAAAAAAAACAAATTCCGCAATTTTTTTCTTTTCTATTTGTTAAAAAAAAAATATGTTTGTTCCTGTTTAAATACCATTTTGTGTCCATTTTTGTTCACATATGTCACTCAGCAGCCGAATGAAAGCATTTCGTATTTTTAGGTTATGTCGCATGTACCAAAATTTTCAAGGTGTCCTTACATTTTCGTTCATAACTTTTGAACTGCTAAACCGATTTCAGTAAAATGCAATACCAAACTGCTCAGGGCAACAACAAGTAAATATGTTAAGTTTAAGTCTTATCTGTGTAATTTTTTGGCCACGATCGCCATTTCAACAGACAGACAGATATCGCAAGAATGTCTTAGAATCGATCACCAGACCAATATGACAAACTTGTATATACCCTGACAATAAGTGGTGGGTATAAAAAAAAATCTAAAACAACCGCTGTAAACTTTTAAGAATCCAAATTTCAAAGGGATCGAACCATTTTTACTTATAGTAAAAAATTTGAGATCGATCGGTTAAAAATTGCCGTACCGCATTGAAGTTTCTGAGAACGAAGTAGGGCCAAAATGGGAAATATAATAATTTTGCGATACATCAAATTAAATAATTTTTATGCGTTTTTCGAGAAATCGGTGTTTGAAGTTTATGTAAAATTGCGGTTTGTTTTCCTACGTTCAAGAATTAAAAAAATAAAAATCTCAAAATATCTCTCCCTAGACACTTCCACAGAGCTTGAGATGATTTTTCATTTAAACTTACATTGATCCAAATCTGACCATTTAAAGTAAGTTTAAATGAAAGTT
The DNA here is from genome assembly GCA_963921195.1 of Pegoplata infirma. NCBI lineage: Eukaryota > Metazoa > Arthropoda > Insecta > Diptera > Anthomyiidae > Pegoplata > Pegoplata infirma. Next base: position 109,967,451 of record OY992537.1, on the reverse strand, counting down.
CGTCTCTAGCTCTATGAAAGTGTCAAGGTAAAATAATTTAATCTTTTTTTATTAAAACAATTTCTTGAACGTTGGAAAAACCCACAATTTTTTCACTTTTTAAATAGCGATATCTTCAAAACCGTTGGGCCAATTCAAAATTTATAATATGACGCATCGCAAGACATATTCCTTTTATATCCTGCACTTATTGTAAATAATAAGGGATATATAAGTTTGTCATTCCGTTTGTAACTCATCGAAATTAAATTTTTATAAAATTTGCTGCAACTGTTATTTGTATGGGAGCCTACTAAGGGAGTGGAGATAGGGCGTAGGTATGTTTTAAAAAAATGTTGTAGGGTAAAAATAAATGGGGGTCGGTCTTACTAATGACCCCTTTCGGACGCACCATTGGACCGGTAGAAGCTGATTAAATACAACAAATTTACAAAAAATAAAAAAAAATGTATGGGGACCGCCTTAACAATTACAGATAGAGGGTAGGTGTGTTCAGAGAAAATGTTTGGACTAAAAAAATATTGTGGATCGGTCATACATTTTGTTGCTCTAAGGGCACTATTAGGACAGTTAGAGCGGTTGGAGCACATTTTAAAAATTTTCGTTTTGTGTGGGAGCCCCCTTAGAAATTGGAGATAGGGTATTAGTTTGTTCCAAAGAAATGTTAAGACGTACAAATTAATGTGGGTCGGTCTTATAAATTAACCCTCTATGACGCACCATTGGAGCAGTAGAAATGACTTTAAGATTGGAAAATTACAATAAATTTTTTTAAAAAAATTAAAAAAAAAAGTAATAATCGTTATCCCACGATCTTCCTGGGCAAACAAGTTGTATAATCTATAGAATTTTTACACAAAAGAATTTCAAAAAAATCGAAGAGTACAAACATTTTCAAAAATGAGATTTAAATTTTAAAATTTAAAAATCGCATACTAGAGCGCTTTGAAGAATTTTTTGGGATTTTTTTTTAAAGTACGTAAAAAAACAAAAATTTTGAAAAAAAATTGAAATTCGGACCATTATTGAAGAAGTTATGAGTAAAAGAAGTTTAAAAGTAAAGAAACAAACTACCAATTTTTAAAAGTCGATATCTTTTGAACGGGTCATCAAAAAAGTCTGAAAATTTATCACGATAGAGTTTTCGAAGGGTACTAAAAACTGTAAACAAATTGGGAAAATCTAAAAAAAAAAATTTTTTCAAAGTCTCCGATGTGACACGGAATGCCCTATATACATGATTGATAAGTGGTCATTTAATTGACTATAAATAACAAATTGATCAAATTTGTGATCAAAATCAAAAAGAATTTTTAATTGAAAAAATACTCAATTATTCACCTACAAATTGATTATTGGTATAACAATTTTCTTTTTTGGAGAAATTTCAATAAAAAAATGGAGGAATTTCCATCAAAAAATTTATTGAATTCGCGTTTTTGTTGATTGAAATTCGTAACAAATTCTTTCTGTGTTCCCAATGAAAAGTGAATACTCCTAATGTTCCTCCAAAATAATAATGATCATGATGCTGAACGACGATGATGATGCTTACAAACGACAACGATGATATGCGAATAATAAATATAAAATCGACAAATAAAATTTTTTCCAAGTATCTTATAACTCTCTATATAACAGATACGAAATAGATAAAAACTTATGATTGTATGAATTTTGTCATATAAACGTTTATATATACAGTAGACCACCCAAAAAATGTATGGGATTTGCAAAAGTATTTTTTTGTTCGCTCCACCGGCAGTTTCTGATAGATTGGCCATAAAAAATAATATCTGTGCAAGAACTGCATCTCTCGGTTGCATACAGGCCAGTCGATTTGAGCTTTTGACCCCAAAAGTGACCTAAAAGCACTACAAAGCTTTTAAGTGCCATAACTCTTAAAATATGCGTTTGTCCAAAAAATACTACATAAGTTTTAATTTGCAGAATAAGGAAGCAAACATTTCCTTCATACAAATTTTTAGCCTAAGTCCAAGACATCGTGGTGTTTTTGGCGGTTAAAAGAAAAATTTATGTGAAGACTTCAGTTAAAACGACCCTCGTTAAAATTTGGACGGAGACTCAAATAGTCGGTATCCATTATTTTGTAGAGTAAGATATGTAGTTTTCATAAACCAATTACATTTGGAATTTATATGGGTAATTTCATTACAGAAGAGCCCAAAGCTGACTTTGAAGTTTAGATTTTTGAAATGCTGTATACAAATTTGTGAAATTACTTTATTTTAAACGACCCTCGTTAAAATTTTAGTGGATACAATCGGTTTCAATGATTTTGAAGAGTTAGATGAGTACTTTTTGGAAAATATTTGGGGAATTCCAGGCCAAATCACTCACTTTTAGACCCGACCCCCTTCGATTAATTTTTTTTTGATATATTTTAGTACGTTTTAAATGCAACTTTCACTCAAATTTTCAGACTTTGTACCAAGTTGTTGTTGAGTAATCAATTTTTTAAAATGGAGTTTTTTTTTTCAAAAAAAATAAAATATTGAAATTTTCCATTAATTTTGACTAGTAAAAAATATAGATATCTTACAATAAGTTAGACGACGTTTTGTTGTATTTAAATGTAGTTTTAGAAAAAAAAAATATTTAAAAATTATTCGAATTAATTGTCACTTATTTTTTAACGTATAAAATTAAAATCGAATTTTTGAAAAAGTCCGAAACCTTCGATTTTTTTTAAAAAGTCTAAAAATTCTACTCTAAATTACACAATTTTTAATCCATAATTCGAGATGTGAGCACAATTAGTTCTATTTTTTTCAAATTTTGAAAATTTCAGTTTTTTTAGACTCTGATATATTTTATATGGTGCTCCAAAATAATTAAATTGGAAGACATTAACCATAACTTACCCTAGATACATTCATTTGTTGGTAAAAATATGTCTCATAAAAATTTAGGTTTATTGGACATGGGTAAGGCGTCCCGCATCGGCCTTGAATTTTAAAAAACGGATTACAAGGAAAAATATTTTTATTTTCTGTTTTCTCATTTTTTTTGTATTTAAGTTAAATTTGAATTCAGGTGGTTAAAGAATTTTGATTTGGAGTAAAATGCCTCTCTAATAACGTACTAAAAACTAAAATCGGTTGAAAATCAGCCAAGTTATTAAAACTTCCCCAGGCATCTAACGTGTGGCAGACCACTTGAATACAATCCGAATCATGGAATTCATTGAAATTTTCTACTGTAATAACATTTTTTTATTCTTCAAGTTCAAATGTAATAAGATGCCAAGTATTTTTCATATACATAGTATTTTGCTAACATGTTTTCAATTAATGCTAAAAATGCCTGCACTTTTCAACACTTGTTTCAAATCTGCATTTTTAACTCTTCAAAATCATGGAAACCGATTGTAATCCATTAAAATTTTAACGAGGGTCCTCTAAAATAAAGTAATTTTACAAATTTGTATACAGCATTTGGATAATCGAAACTTCAAAGTCAGCTTTGGGCTCTTCTGTAATGAAATTACCCATATAAATTCCAAATGTAATTGGTTTATGAAAACTACATATCTTACTCTACAAAATAATGGATACCGACTATTTGAGTCTCCGTCCAAATTTTAACGAGGGTCGTTTTAAATGAAGTCTTCACATAAATTTTTATTTTAACCGCGAAAAACACCACGATGTCTTAGACTTAGGCTAAAAATTTGTATGAAGGAAATGTTTGCTTTCTTATTCTGCAAAATAAAACTTATATAGTATTTTTTGGACAAACGCATATTTTAAGAGTTATGGCTCTTAAAAGCTTTGTAGTGCTTTTAGGTCACTTTTGGGGTCAAAAGTTCAAATCGACTGGCCTGTATGCAACCGAGAGATCCAGTTCTTACACAGATATTATTTTTTATGGCCAATCTATCAGAAACTGCCGGTGGAGCGAACAAAAATATACTTTTGCAAATTTGGGTGGTCTAATATACAGTGGCCAACAAAAATCTACGTACGATTATAAAGTAGATGTAATTTGTTAACGACAAAGCTAACAATATTAGACTTTATTATTATCAAACAAGTATTTAAAAAAAATAATTAAACATTTTCTATGTTTACAAAAAATTCTTGATCAAAAGAATTGAAGGTCAAAAAATTAAGATTTTTTTACTATATTTAAAAAAATTTAAATTTACCTTGGTTTGTTGGAAAAGATAAATGATAAATAAATATAAACTATAGGACCATTTTTTAAATTTTTGATGTTTGAGCTTGGAAAAAATCGGCTTAAAAATATTTTTAAAAAATATTCTAAAAAAGTACTTTCAATAATTTTAATTTCCATTTCAACCCTCGTAGCACATTTAATATTAATTCAATCTAAACGCTATTAAGCTTAAATTAAAGCTTGATCATTTACCTACACAGTACTTTCCGCAAAAATACATGTTTGTACGTCTTTAATTGCTAACTTACGTCTTTTATTGTTAACTTACGTCTTTTATTGTTAACTTTATCGCTAACGAATTACATCTCATATGTAAGTAGTTGTACGTAGACATTTGTCGACCACTGTATATCTTGTATAAATTTAAGCTTCAATTGTAAGATCACAGTGGCTGTCTGTCTTTCCGTCTGTCCGCCAGTATAGTTTATTTTAATTGCTTAACTAAAATGACAAACAAACATTGAGTCTTTGTATGTCAAAAAATAAAGTAGCATAAATATGGTAATAATCATAAAAAAAAACATAAATAGCAAAAAAAAATAAATCTTTTTTTACCAAAAAGCTACAAAAGTATTATTTTTGTTGAAAATATTTTATTTTTTTTGTGGCACACTTTTCAATTTATGTCATGATTTTTAATGTAAATATTAGCTATTTTTGTTTTTTTTATTATTTTGTTTTATACTTAATGGCGATAGTTTGCTGGGTAATGATGATATTTAAGTTGTTTTTATTGTTTTTATTTTTTTATTTTTTTTATAAATGAATATCAATTACTTAAATGGAAAAACAACACAAAATAGTTGAATATATTTAAGGAATTGTCAAAACAAATTGTTGTGCAAATTAAGTAATTTGAAATGAAAGGAAAAATATTTTGAATGATTTCAAAAAAACTAGTAAAATGAAGTAAAAAAAGTTAAATTCGACCGTGCCGAATGTATGGATACCCTACACAATGTAAAAAATGATTCCAAAAACTTTATTTGAAAAAAAAAAAAATTTGCGCAAAAAAAATTTCCGCGAAAAAAAATTTTTGGTGAAAAAATTCGGCGAAAAAAATGTTGATGTAAAAACTAGGTAAATTTAATTATTTTTATTAATTAATTTTAAGAAAAAAAAATTCGCTGAAAAAAAATTTTGGTGAAAAAAAATTCCGCCAAAAATTTTTTTGGTAAGAAAATATGTTTGCTTTTGTTTAAATACATTTCGGTCTTCAATTTAAAAACTTAATTAAAAAACAAATTGTGTAAAAAAAATTTCCGCGAAAAAATTTTTTGGTGAAAAAATTCCGCGAAAAAATGTTGATGTAAAAACATTAGTAAAAGGAATTAATTTTAAGAAAAAAATGTTTGAATCTGTTTTAATTTTTAAATTAATAAAAATTATTTATTATTCGACCTTTAAAATTCTATTTTTGAGAAAGATTATTCTAGCTCAAGGTCATATTTCTTTTACTAATCGTTACGATGATATTGTCAAAGTAACAATTTTCAAGAAACTTTTTATAAAGTTGTTTGTTTTAAATTGATTGGTTTGGTCATTTTGCAAGACTTACTCGACACGTATTTCGGAATTCGTCAAATTCCATTATCAAGAGTATTTAGCAAATTGACAATCGTTTGTGGCAAAACATAAAAACTTATATTCGTATGTAAATAGTCATAACGAGAAATGTACTAAATACACAGAGCTGTATTATGTTGTGTATTTAGTACATTTCTCGTTATGACTATTTACATACGAATATAAGTCTTTATGTTTTGCCACAAACGATTGTCAATTTGCTAAATACTCTTGATAATGGAATTTGACGAATTCCGAAACACGTGTCGAGTAAGTCTTGCAAAATGACCAAACCAATCAATTTAAAACAAACAACTTTATAAAAAGTTTCTTGAAAATTGTTACTTTGACAATATCATCGTAACGATTAGTAAAAGAAATATGACCTTGAGCTAGAATAATCTTTCTCAAAAAAAAAAATGTTTGTTAAAAAAATTGTTGGTGAAAAAAAATTTCGCTAAAAAATTTTTTGTAAGAAAAAATATGTTTGCTTTTTTTAAATACCTTTCGGTATCCAATTTGTTCATATATATCAACCAGCAGCCGAAATAAAGCTTTTTCAAAAAAAAAAAAAAGCTTTTTCAAAAAAAAAAAAAAAGCCTTTTTGTATTTCAAGGTTATGTTAAATCTACGAAAATTTTCGAGGTGTCCTTACATTTTCGATCATAACTTTTGAAGCGCTGAACCGATTTAGCTCAAATACCAAACTGCTCGGGGTTACAACAAGCAAACATGTTAAGTTTCAGTCATATATGGATAATATTTTTGCCGTGATCGCCATTTCAACAGACAGATGGGCATCGCTAAAATGTCTTAGAACCAATCCTGATCAATAATATATATGAGGGTTTCTTCATCAACCGGGCCACCAATCTTTCCAAATATGGTACAGGTTTAAACATTTTTTAAAAAAATTCGAATTAACTTAAAAATATTTACTTTTGAATGCCGAGTGGCGGTTTTTGAATTTCAATATGACGGATCCAATATGCCGCCCAATATTTTTAAAACATTTCAGATTCTCTTAAAACACTTTAAACACGAGTTTTTGTGGTCGCTTAAGAAGAATCTAATGTTGGAATTTTAAAATTCAAAATGGCGGATTCTACATAACGACCAATATTTTTAAAAAATAAACCGATTTGCTTGAAATTTTTTATAAGACGAGTTTTTGGGGTCGCTTAATTAGAATCTGAAGTAAGATTTTCGAATGTCAGATTCTAATTTAGCAACCCAATAAAACTATGCGTAAAGAGTTCTAAGAAAATCTGTATTAAAAAAAAAAAAAATCACCATGTTGGATCCGCCATTTTGAGTTTTGAAAATCTAATTGCAGATTCTTCTTAAGCGATCCCAAGAACCCGTATATGAAAAGTTTTAAGCGATTCTGTAATATTTTTAAAAAATTGACCGCCATTGGATGCCATATTGAAATTCTACAACCGCCACTTCGTATTCAATAGTAAATATTTTTAAGTAATTTCTAAATTTTTTAAAAAATTTTGAAACCCATACCAATATTGTTTTTATTTTTTCATTTTTAAAATATCAACAATTTTGGTGGAAATTTAAAAAAAATCAAAACTTTGATCGAAGGCGCCACGGGTTAAAATAATCGGATTTGTTTCAAATTAGTTTTAAATGAATGACTGCCTCAAGCTTTATGAAAGGATCAAGGGAAATTTTGAGATTTTTTATAAAAAATTTCTTAAACCTATAAAAAACCGTTATTTTTTAAAAAAAAATGTAATTTTTAGAAAAAAATTTACTTTTTAGACAAAAAAAGTATTTTTTTTTTGATTTTTTAAAAAAAGTAATTTTTTTATTACTTTTTTAGAAAAATGTATTTTTTTTTTAAACACCTTTTTAAGATAAAAGTATTTTTTTTTTAAACAAAAGTACTATTTTTTAGAAAAAACAAGTACTTTTTTTCTAAAAAAGTAGTACAAAATTTCCTTTTTTCTAAAAAGTAGTAAAAAAGTAAATACTTTTTATACCCTCCAACCACAGTATGGGGGTATACTCACTTTGTCATTCCGTGTGTAACGCATCGAAATATCGGTCTAGGACCCCATAAAGTATATATATTATTGATCAGTGATCCATTCTAAGACATTCTAGCGATGTCCGTCTGTCCGTCTGTCCGTCCGTCCGTCCGTCTGTGGAAGACACGATACAGTCCAAAGTAAAAGATGGTATTGGGCTGGTTAAGTTCGAACATGGGCACAATCGGTTCAGGGGGAAAAAAGTTCCCCTCTTAAGAACTAAAAAAACCTCTAAAAAAAATCAATTTTTATAGGTTTTTCGTACTTTTGCTTAGCAAACGAAACATTGTTATGTCAAAAGAAGTTCAAAGTCTTGCAATTGGATCCAGGAATGTTGTCTCCAACCGACTTTACCCCCCCCCCCCCCCCCCCAAAAAAAAAAAAAAGACGCCCCTGTTTTTTTTTTTTTTTTTTTTTTTTTTTTAAGTGTTGGAGGGTATAAAAGATTCGGCACAGCCGAATTTAACACTCTCACTTGTTTTGTCTAAAAAGTACTTTTTTCCAAAAAAAAAAAATTTCTATAAAAGTACTATATTTTCTTAAATAATTCTTTTTAGGAAAAAAGTAAAATTTTTTCTAGAAGAGCCCAAGGAATCTGATGATGATATGGGTTTCGCTCTTTTCTATTAAATTGACAGACAACAAGAAAACTGTACTTTTTTCCTGAAAAAAAAACGTTTTTTCTTAAATGTTTTAAGCACTATTCTAAAAAAGTACTATTTTACCAAAAAAAGTGATGCTTTTTCTAAAAAGTTTTTTTTTTATAAAAGTACTTTTTTCTATTTTTACTAACAAAGTACAATTTTTTCTAAAAAATAACTATTTTTTCTAAGAAAGTACTATTTTTTCTAAAAAGTACTATTTTTTCTAAAACAGTACTATTTTTTCTAACTATGAACTTTTTTCCTTAAAAAGTACGTTTTTTTCCTAAAGGTTCTAAGTACTTTTCTAAAAAAGTACTATTTCACCAAAAAGTGATACTTTTTCTAAAAAGTATTTTTTTTTTAAAAAACTACTTCTTTCTATTTTTCCTAAAAAAGTACTATTTTCATAAAAAACACTCTTTTTTTCTAAGAAAGTACTATTTTTTTTTTCTAAAAGCTCTATTTTTTTAAAAAGGAACTATTTTTTTTCAAAAAAAGGACTATTTTTTCTTAAAAAAGTATTTTATTTCTTAAAACAATTATTAAAAAAAACATCCGAAATGTGCCACAACTGTATGGCACACAGCACATTTCAGATGTGAAATGTGTCATACTAAGGCACATTGCACATTTCAGATGAGCCGGTAGCATGGCACATGACTAGGCTGACCATTCGTACTGATTTGATCAGTACATGTACTGATTTTTGACCACGTGTACTGATCAAAAAACGTTGTACTGATTTGTACCGATTTTTTTAAATATGTACTGATTGTACTGATTTTTGAACATTTGAACATAAAAACTGTATCTGATCATGAAACTATTTTGATATTTATAAATTTGTATAAAAGACGCACAGATTATTGAGTTTTTCTAGAATGAAAAGTTTACGGGATGATGGATTTTCTCTATTTTTAGAAAGATAATGTAATTGCATAAGTCCAAATGATTCAAAAATGTTCGATGAGGTAATGTCATCAGAATTTAAAGGAAAAAGCGCTCAGAACACCAGGGCTATAACAAGAATATGTGCTTATTAGCTGGAAAATTTTCTATATGGAAACGTTATCAAAACTTAACGAAAAATGTCGTCATTGTCAAAACCTGTAGGTTTTTGTTATATTTTCTGCACTGAAATGTTCAAAGCATTCAAATGAAGTTGTCAATAAATTGTCTGCAACATAACTACAATAGAGGAAGTTGTTTTTTAACAGTTGTATTTCCTGAAGCTTTTTAGTTTGACCAACATTTTTTGAGTGTTTTAAAAACCATCAGTGTTTTTCCATAGAAAAGTTTTTTCTAAAAAAAAACTTGGTCGTACTGATTTGAGTTCAGAAAAAAGTGGTCACCCTACACATGACACATCTGAAATGTGCAGTGTGCCATACTAGGGCACATGACACATGTCCCATGCTATGTGCACATGACACATTGCTAAATGTGATGTGCGGCACATGTGCCTTTTCTTACCCTTATTAGATTACCAAAATTTTTTTAGGCATTATGGACGGTATTTATGGGTTTGGCCAAGTCGAATATTACTTGGGCTTGCTTTCATTATCCCATTTTTAATACATTTTGAGTTTCCCGGAATTTTCTATTTTTAAAATTCCTAATTTAATTGAATATAAAACGTTTTTCATTAAAAACAGGAACATCTGTTGGTTCATTAAAAATTTATATTCTAAAATCTATAAAAGAAAACGTATTTTCTTTAAAAATTTCTTAGAAAATATGTTGTGTAATTTATATTAATTAACTTAATAATAAATAAACATGATTAAGCGAAAAAAATTACAGAAATTAATTTATTTGCATTTATATACTACTTAAAAGCGACTAGAGCAGGGCCGGTAAAATTATGGCTCAAGTGACAATAATGGAGATTCAAGTACAGAGTGATTTTTTTAAAAAGTTCAAATAAATTCATTTTATTTTAAAAAACAGCTGGGTAACATTTCTTAAATCTTACACCAATCGGTGGTACAGAGTACAATGAGTTTCTGCAGATTTTTGAAAGGAACCTAATTTCCGAAAAACGCTAATGTAGAGTATTCAATGGTCTTTCTCAAACAACTATAATTTTCTTACTTATTTAAATAAAAATTCTTCAAACTCGAGGCCAGATATATAAGAATATTTATTTACAAGAAAAAACTGGCCTCGAGCTCGAAGAATTTTTATTTATTTAAATTGAAAAAGTTGAATATTAACAACATTAATTTTCTTACTTATTCTTTTTAAATTCTAGAGGGGGTGCCTACAATTTTAGGGTTTCCTCCATAAATTACAAATTACGAAAAAAGTGCTCCAAAAGACTTGCCACCCCTGTTAAAGATGCTGTTACACAAAAAAATCATAAAATTTTTATTATGAATTCTTTTGCCAAAAATTTTCTTCTTGCGAAAATGATTTATAAAATTTTTATTTAAATTTATTGCGTTTCATCACAAGAATACAAGAAAATATAAAACAATTTTAAAAGCGTAATTTATCAAGATCAAAGAAATTTCTGTTGATAAAAATTTTAAATTTGAAGAAAAAAAAACATTAAAAAATATTAATAAAAATAACCAACATATGTTTTAAATTAATGATTAAAACGTGTCTAAAGTAAGAAGGGCAAAAAGAGATTTAGCACAAGAAAAAAATATTGACTACCATTATTATTAACAGTAAGGGTATTCACAAAAACATTTTTATAGCCTCCAAAAACAGCATGGAGGTGTACAAAGTTTGGCATTCCGTATGTAACGCATCGAAAAAAGTATATTTTTCATTGATCAGTAATTGGTTCTACAACATTCTACCAATGTCCGTCTGTCTGTTGAATGACACTTACGGCCAAAATATCACACAGAGTTGACTGTATTTTAATAAATTTACTTGTTGTTATTTCTAAAAGTTTGTTACTGCATTTGAACGATATCGGTTCAGTGGTTCAAAAGTTATGAACGAAATTCTGAGGACATCCCCAAAATGATTTCTTCACAAAAAATTTTTTTTTCAACATAATTTTTATAGAGGGTATATATAATTTTGTTATTCCGTTTGTAATTCATCGAAATATCGGTCTGGGACCCCATAAAGTATATCAGGGTCTCTTCGTTAACCGGGCCTTCTTCAAAATTGGTTTGGGTATAAAAATTTTTTAAAAAATTTTGAAATTACTTAAAAATATTTGCTTTTGAATGCTGAGTGGCGGTGTTTATACCCACCACTTAGTGATAGAGGGAATATATAAGTTTGTCATTCCGTTTGTAACGCACCGAAACATCGGTCTGGGAAACATCTGTATATATATATTCATGATCCCCGATCGATTTTAAGACATTCTAGCGATGTCCGTCTGTCTGCGGAAATGCTGATCACGGCCAAAATATTACACGGAGGTGACTGAAACTTAACATATTTATGGTAGTTCTCCCGAGAAGTTTGGTATTGCATTTGATCAAAATCGGTTCAACGGTTCAAAAGTTATGAACGAAAATGTAAGAACACCTCGAAAATTTTGGTGCATTCAACATAACCTAAAAATACAAAATGCTTTAATTTGGCTGCTGGTTGACATATGTGAACATAATTAAACACCAAAACTGTATTTGGACAAGTACGAACGTATTTTTTTGACAAAAAAAGAAAAAAATCGCGGATTTTGTTTTTTACCAAAATTTTTTTTTTGCGAAAATTTTTTTTCAAAATTTTTTTTTTTTTTTTTCAAAAGTAATTTCCTTTTAAATAAAGTTTTTTGCAATAATCTTTTTGAACTTGTGGAGAGTATCACTACATTCGGCAAGGCCGAATTTAACTTTTTTACTTGTTTTTTTTTATTTTTTGCAAATATTCTTATTTACATTGTCGAGGGTATTAATAGATTTGGCAAGGCCGAACTTAATTTTTTATACCCTACACCTCACGAAATATTGGTCCTAGACCCACTTTTAAGTATACCGATCGACTCAGAATCACTTTTTGAGTCTATCTGTCCATGTTAACGGTGTAAACACGATACAGGTCGTAATTTTTAATCAATTAACCTGAAATTTGAAACTTAAGACTCTCTTGGTCTAAGGACGAAGCCTATTGAAATTGGAAAAAATCGGTCCATATTTAGATCTAGCCCCAATACAAAGGTACTCTTTAGTTTTGGCTTAAATGACTCTTATAGCCGTATTATGATAGGTATCTTATCAAAATTTAGCAGGTAAACGTGTTTTGTCTCCACAAACCACCATTCCGAATTTTGAAGGAATCGGACCATTTCTTCTTGTAGCCCCATACAAACCACCTTTCCGATTTTCACATAAATCTGTCTAATTACATGAAAATAGATAATATTTTATTAAAATTTTGTTTGTGTATGTTAAACGCGTACTTTAATAACCTTATCAAATCTGATTATCATCGGACCATTTTTGGACTTAGGACCCGATTTTTTTCCTTGATTTTCAAATAAATCTCTAAAATTTCATGAAAAAAGGAAAATATTTAATTAAAATTTTGTTTGTATATGTTAAACGCGTAATTCAATAACCTTATGAAATCTGATTACCATCGGACCATTTTTGGACTTAGGCCCCATGTAAAAATTTCGGCCGATATTCACTTAAATCGGTTTATTGGCAGCAAATCGAAGCCTATTTCACTCAAATTTGTTTTGTAAGTGTTTTGTAGACTAATTAAAGATTCGACAAAATATATATCTAATCGGTCCATGTTTGAACTTGGGACCCATTTGCCGGGAAACCCTGGTGTTGGGTATTATATGGTCGGCCTTGACAGACTATAATTTTCTTACTTGTTTTTATTTGATTTTAATTAATTTAAGCCAATTAACTTTAAATTCGTATCACAATAATTTTAGACCTAGGAGAATAAAAATTTGCCCGGACGATCTAAAACGGAAGAAAAACTTTTTTGAAATACAAAAAAATGCCGATGTAGGCATCTATACTAGGGTTATAACTTTTTTTGCACGTCATTAAAAATTTTAATGCATTTGGTGCGTAAACTTTTTTAGCGATCGCAAAAAACGCAGTTCTTAATATTTTTCCATACCCTACACGATGTTACCGACACTGAGAAAATTTGGTTCATTGTAGCTTTGAAAATGTTTACACAATGTATAAAAAATTCATTAGAAGTGAGTCAATGATTGCTTGTATAGGGTGAATGAAATTTTTCAAAACACTAATGAAATGTTTTTCATAAAATTAATGAAATGTTTTTCATAAAATTAATGAAAAAGTTTCATAAGAAGAGCAATTCATAAAATTTATGATTATTTTTATAAATGCAATGAATTTTTTTTATACATTTTATGAAAAAAAATCATAGCCGTAAGTAAAAAATCATTGTTCCAATGAAAAAATTCATTGGCTCATAATGAACAATAATTATTTCTATGTAGGAGATTTGATATTTGCAAAAAGTGAAAAAAGTTACAACCCGACAAGGTCGAATTAAACTTTTCTTAATTGTTTTCTCTGCGAAATATTTTTACTTTCGTATTTTTATAAGGGTAAAAAACCTTAGATTTATTAAGGGTATTCACGAAAAGAACTATTTAATGTGAGTTTTTAAATGAAAACCTTAGATTTCAATTTTATTAAAAAGACAGTTGAATAGTTCATGCGAATAAAGACGAATAGACCATTTGTAGAATTTTACAGGGGACAATAAAAACGCAGGAAACGGTTAAAAAATAATATTTTTGTCAACTTTTTGGTATTAGCTTAAAGATTTAGGTCACATCTACTCATACACAAAATTTTAGTAAGGTATTCGAAAGAGGACTTGCCAAAAATTGGACTTCAATTTTTTGCTTAAATGGAAAAAGGGCGAATATCCAAAAAAATGTATTGAAATTTGAATAAAAATGTGTTATTTTGCAGCAGATTTTAACTACATTTTCTTGAGACTTGCAATACTTGACGAACTATGGTTGGTATATGTTTGTAACACTTTAAGGACTTCAAGGATACACTTTTTAAGGATTGCCAGGACATGCCAAAAAAATTTTTTTGTTAATTTTTTTTTAATATTCCTGCCATTTGATGCAGTAGTAATTCTTTATGACATAAAAGGACATGAAAAAATTTTTGTTTTTTATTTCTGACATTGGATGCAGTATTAACACTAAAAGTTTGTATGTGCTAAGATTGTTTTTTTTTGTGTACAATTTCAAATTTTAGCTAATATCAATTTTAAACTCGCAGCTAAATAATTTTTATATAATATTTTGTTAAGGATGGATATTCGCCCTTTTTGCTTTCCACACTTTAAAGTCTTATAACTCAAGAACGGTAAAATTTTTTGCCAATATAATAAGTGTGGTTTGTTCCTCGTAATGTTCTTTTAACACATTGTTACCGAAAGTAAAATTTTTGTATGTTTTTGTGTTGTATTTAATCAAAATTGTTCGTTAGTTAACTCCCAATTTAAACAAAAATATAAAAATATACGAATTATTGCACTTTCAAAGTAATTTTTTTAGCCTTAAAAGTCAAAATTTCCCCAAAATTTCTGCATAGGATTGTAGGGCTCTGCTAATAAAATGCATTTATGCAAAAAAACGTGTTTGCGAAAAAGTGGTCTATTCGTCCTTATTCGCATGAACTATTCAGTTGTAAAATTTCAAAATTAAATAAAAAAAAAAAAAAAAATATGTTGTTTTTAAACATAAAACAAAAGGTCACGGTTTAAAGAAATAACAAAAAATTTTAATCGTTTTCTACAATTTTGTTTTCAAGTCTAAATCTGTTTTAAACAATAGAGGTGTATCCAATTTAATCGATTTTTAAGCATATCATTTAATAAAAAAAATAAAAATATAAAAAAATACAATCAAGTTTTTATTTCTTTTTTCTTTATGCTTTATTTTATATTTTGGTGTTTCAAATTGATTTGATATCAATACAATTTGATTTGAAGATTTTACAGATTTTATTCAAGTTATTTCAAACATGATAGTACAAGAAAAACAGAAAGAAATAATATTAAAAATGGGAAAACAATTTTTCCAGAATTTGAGAAAACCAAAAATCTTAAGAAATCTCTATGCAACAATATGCATTTTCGGCAAAATATGCAAAAATTTGCAAAAACAAAGCGATGCCATTTTAAATCAAATTTCTTGATTTGGAAAGATAATCGGTCGATATCGTTTTTAGACTATCGACAAAAAACATGCATTTGCATGGAAATCTCATCCCTAATGATTATATGAAAATTGATCAACCATTTGATCCCAAAAATGGAGGATCCAAAAATATATGATTATAAATTATTAGATCTAGTTTTATATAATTAGATATTATTAGATCCGAAAAATGGAACGGTAAATTTCATCTTATTTGATATTGAAGATCATATTAGATCTAAAAAGATATAATTATATATTATTATATCTTATTAAATCTAATTTTTTTATAATATCAAATTAGATAATATTTACTGCTCCATTTTTGGGATCTAATTATAAAAAAGTAGATGTGATTGTGATGAGGATAATAAAATTATATGGGTTCATATTAACTCATATAAGATTATATCAAATTATATATGATTATATCAGAAAAATTTTATTCGGTAAACAATTTTTTATTCAACTTAGTTTTTTTTTCCAAATTAAAAAAAAAAAATATTTCCTAAGAAAAGATTAAAAACAATTAAGTAATTTACTTCGATTATTTATAAACTTTAATAAAATTAAATTCTAAATAGCCCTTTTTTTATCAATTTGACAACGTCACATTTTCGTGCGATTAAAAAATTATTTACAATATTTTTTTAATACAAATTACCTAATTTCCTTAAAACATAATCTTAAGTGGTTTTTAATCAAGATTTTAATGAATTGTACTAAATTATAAACAAAAAAATTGCGACATTTTTTTTTTATAGATTTAAAAATGTTTTTAGAAAATTCTCATTTTTTCACAACAATTATAAACAGAAATATAAATTTTTTTATCAACAAAACAATTCCACGAAACAAATTAAAACATCAAATTTATATTTATTAAAAAAAAAAATATTGATAAGGTATTTATTTTTTTTTTTAAAAAACGCATATGTCTGTCTGTCCGTCCGTCTATAACACTTCAAAAATATATATTAAACACAAAAAAAAAAAATATTTTTGTATGTACATTTATTGTCATTTCTTTTGCTAAAGTAATCTTATCATTATTTAAATAAAACACTTTTATTATTTTTGTGTTTATAATCAAAATAATAATAATAATAATAATCAACATTTTGTAGGCATATTAAATATTTTCAAAAGAAAAAAAAAATATCACAAATGACAGGCAGGAGAAATGTACTAAAAATACAAATAAGTACTAAAAATTTGTCAGCCGTTTAGACGGACTCACAAATTTACCAGGATTTGAAAGTGTTTGAGACAAAGCAATAATAGAAATGTCACGGTCGCCCTTTTTTTGATAAGTTAACCAATTTGGTCGATAATTGATGAGATACGTGTGAAAACATCCTTGTCTGAATTCTTGTCACAATTTTTTTTAAAATTCAAGCCTACATAAAAAAAAATTAAATCTGAGACATTTTCCGTGTATTTGAGTCGGGCCCCTGCTTGGGCGCCAATTTTAAAATGTCTTTCGACTTTGAACATTTTTCTACACAAACAAATGTTTTGGAATCTGAAAAATTTTCAATACAGAAACGGAAAAATGTCTTAAAATTCGAGAATCGGGCCCCAGCTTGGGCGCCAATTTTAAAATGTCTTACGACTCTGAGAATTTTTCTACACGAACAAATGTTTTGGAATCTGAAAATTTTTGAATACAGAAACGGAAAAATGTCTTAAAATTTGAGAATTTTTCTTTACGGAAAAATGTCTAAAAATGTGAAAATTTTTCTAAAAAGAAAAATTTGTCAAAATCTAAGAAGTTTTCTTTTAAAAAAATTCCACCGAATCAGAGTTTTTTCTATACGGAAATCTAGAGAATATTTTTATATGGAAAAATGTTGCAGAGGTGTTCTTTCGCGCGCATTTTTGAAGTCTGGCACTGAATTGAATGCTGCTTTCTTCTTTGGACAAAGCAATAATAGGAATGTCACGGTCGCCCTATTTTTGATAAGTTAACCAATATTTGGTAGATAATTGATACGATATGTGTGAAAATAGCCTTGTCTGAATCCTTGTCATAATTTTTTTTATATCCACGTTCACAAAAGAGGGCTGGCTAAAAATCATAAATTTTTTATTTTAATCTGAGACATTTTTCAGTGTATTTAAGTCGGGCGCCTGCTTGGGCGCCAATTGTAAAATGTCTTAAGACCCTAAACATTTTTTATACGACAAAATGTCTTAGAATCTGAGAATTTTATATACAGAAACGGAAAAATGTCTTAAAATTTGAGAATTTTTCTATACGGAAAAATGTCTAAAAATCTGAAAATTTTTCTACAAAGAAAAATTTGTTTCTTTTTAAAAATGCCACCGAATCAGAGTTTCTATTCGGAAACCTAGATAATATTTCTATATTTCGCGGGCATTTTTGGAATCTGGCACTGAATTCAATGCTGCTCTCTCTAGAAGCACGTGGTAGTCATGTAGTCACATATGCTGACGATTTCGCAATAGCGGTAAAGAGAAAGCACCTGCTAATATTCTTTTGACAAAGCTAAAATAGAAATGTCACGGTCACCATATTTTTGATAAGTTTACTAATTTTTGGTCGATACTTGATACGATATATGTGAAAACATCTTTGTCTGAATTCTTGTCACAAATGAAAAAATCCTAATTTTTTTTTTGAATCCGAGACATTTTTTTGTATTTGAGTAAGGCCCCTGCTTGGGCGCCAATTGTAAAATGTCGAGACTCTAAAAAATTTTAATACGAAATTTCTCAAAATCTATGAAGTTTTCCTTTGAAAAAAGCCTCAAACCCTGAGTTTTTTCTATAGGGAAATCTAGAGAATATTTCTATATAGAAAAATGTCTCAGAGGAAAAGATAAAATGTTTATCCTTATAGAAAAATTTCTCAAAATCTAAGAAGTTTTCTTTAAAAAAACCTCAGAATCAGAGTTTTTTCTATAGGGAAATCTAGAGAATATTTCTATATGGAAAAATGTTCCAGAGGAAAAGAAAAAACGTTTCAGAATCTGAGAATTTTTCGATGTAGAAACGGAAAAATTTCTTAAAATTAGGGATTTTGTATACAGAAAAATGTCTAAAAATCTGAAAATTTTTCTCATAATTTAAGATGTTTTTTTGCGAAAGAATGCCTCAGAGTCAGAGTTTTTCTATACGGAAATTTAGAGAATATTTCTATATGGAAAAATGTCTTGGATCTGTTCTTTCGCTGCTTTTTTTTGGAACCTGGTAATGAATTCAATGCTGTATGTAGTCGCAATGCTGATGATTTCGCTAAATCGGTGAATGGAAAGCACCTGCTAATACTCTTCAGGGCTCTCTGAAAAATCTGTCTAAATGTAAAACAGAGCTTGCATTGTTTACAAGGAAAAATAAGATTCCTGCCTTTGATTCTATTTCTCTGAACAACAGTGAAATCGCCTTCTCAGATGGAGCCAAGTATCTTGGAGTATTTCTGAATAAGAAGTTGAATTTCAGGCGTAATATTGAGGAAAGGGTGAGAAAAGCAACGACTGCTTTATATTTTTGTAAAATGGCCACTGGAAAACAATAGTGCTTCAACCCTTAAGTCGTTTATTGGATTTATACAGCAGTTGTGCGTCCAATTCTGCTGTATGGAATCATTCTGCTGTCTGGTGGCCTGCTTTAGAGACAAAGGCGAACTGTGTCTTTATCACGAGGGTACAGAGAATGGCTTTGATATGTATCACTTGTGCTCTTTGTAATACAGCTGCCACTTTACCACTATGATACTATCCAGGGAGTCTTAGATGAGGGGCAGATGGATCGAAGCTACCCGAACAAGTGAAGTGGTCTTTCGAGTCTATTCGGAAAAGCTAAGGTTGAGCCTGGTTTAAGATTGCCAGATCATTACAGTTGTTACCAGGCAGAGATGCTGGCAATAAAGGTAGTGGCTGACTGTTTGAGTTGCAATGTATTGACTACAACTGCAGTCAAAATCTTTTCTGACAGTCAAGCCGCGGTTAAGTCCCTGGAGTCAATGTTTCTGGAAGCAAGATCTGTCTTTAACTGCCGCATGTCTTTAATTAAGATGGCGATGCAGTTTGACATACGACTCATACGAATACCAGGGCACAGAGACACTCCAAAGAATTTCAAATAAACTTGCAAGACTGAAAACTACCATACAGGTTCCAACATAATTGGAATGTGGTATCCCAGTTGACAAAGTAAAATCAACCGTGACATACTGCTGACTCTCTCTCCCTTTATGAAATCGCTGACATTTTCATACAATTTTTCAAAATGTTCCCAACGACATGTCAGCAGTGTCAACCAGTATCGGTGGCCACCAACAACTCGTTAGAACAACCGCTGACCAACTGCTGACATGTCATTGGGGGCATTTTGTAAAATTGTATGAAGATGTCAACAATTTTATAAATTGTTTGAATGGGTTTCATCCCAGTCGGGATGCCTCTAGAAACTTGCCAGCAATATCTAAGGCTTTGTTCCGCGACGGATACTAATCAGAGATGGGCACATGGATGGACATGTGCGTCTACACGACAAATTTTGCCTTCACTTAATCAGAAGCGCACAAGTGAGCTGATATCGCTTCCTAGAGAAGAGATTTCGACGGTGGTTGCTGTAATTACCGGACACTGTCGTATAGAAAAGCACGCAGGAGGAGTTGGAAACTATTAAACACTTTATCTGTTATAATCCGGCACTCTCCGGTCAGAGACTTGCTTCACTTGGATCTAGTGAGCTGCACAATCATTCTGAATTGTCGGACGTCAAAATTCAAAATTTTATGAGTTTCTAAGGAGCACAAATTGGTTAAACGGCAGGGACTAGTAGGCAAACACCATTGCCATCTCGTGGTATCACAACGGACCTCAGAGTCTATGTGTGCTGACGAAAAACATCAGTAGCCACTTACAACGTAACCTTATAATCTGAGCATTTTCGATACGGAAAATAGCTTCAGTATCTACAAATTTTTCAATACGGAAACTGTCTCAGAATCTAAGAATTTTTCAATACGGAAAAATTCTCAGAACCAGAGTAGTTTTTTATACGAAAAAATGTCTAAGAATCTGAGGAATTTTCTATACGAAAAAACATCACAGAATCTAAGAATTTTTCTGTGCGGAAAATGTCACAGAATATGCGAGTTTTTTATTTTTAATGGAAAAATTTCATTAATATTTTCTTAATTATCTGATATTAAAAATATTTTAAAGTAAATCCTGCAATTTGTGGAAGCAACTGAGAAATTCTGAACTAGCGCTTTTTCATTATTTTCTTCTATATATTTTCTCATCCTTACTATTTTTTCTTTTCAGGGGTTTTAGAGTCTGAGCGCCATGGATTTGCCTAAAAATTTCCTTATTTTAGGTTTGTACAACCCACACTCAACTTATCATGCAGTTGTTTCGCTTTATGTAAAAAGACCTTGTTGGGTGAATAGATACTCAATGTGTGTCTGATAAGTGGTTTTGGTTCGTTTCGTTGAAATAATGAATTTGCACTAACTTACACTCATTGAGCATGGCTTTAGCTTTGCATTTGAAATCCGGCCCCATGTTGGGCGCCATTTATCTTAATGGAAAAATTCCCAGAATCTAAGAACTTTTCTATACGGAAAAGTATGTCAGAATCCTGTCATGAATTTGCAATTACTCATACTCTTTGGCAATGGTTTCTGATGTGTTTTTTGAGCCGGCCACTACTTGGGCGCCATTTTCTAAAAACTCTGTAAGTCATTTTTTCAGAATTTATATGTGTATCTGGGGTAAAATTCTAATTTTTTTAAAGTTTTCTAATTTTTTTGCAGCATAAACCGAACGGTTTTTGAAATTGATACATCGTTTTTTAAAGGCTGTTCCTCTTAAAACTGTGGGGGATACATAAATACTATCCCTAACTCCTGGAGGCTATATCAATTATTCAAGCACTTTAAATTTACTACACTTCCAAACTTCATTAATTTCCAATAATTTTAAATAATTTGTAAAAACTCTTAAAAATTTTCTTAAAAGAAAAAATAACACTTGAAAATGTGTCAATACAAACATTATTATTTTTAAAATCTTTTTTATTTCTTTTTAAACTATTAATTGAATATTATTGTTTTTCAAATGAAATTCTTTGGAAAATAAACTCTTTTTCTGGCTTTAAAAGAAAAAGAATATATTTAAAATCCATTATGTATTTGTTAGAAATCTCCACATCTAGTCAGAATGATTTGTATGCAGCTCATATTACAACTTAAGTATCCCCGACTATATTAACAATGTACACATTTATGAAATTTTTCTAAAGTACAACAAAAAAATATAATAAGAAGAAGAAAATCTTATGTATTTATGTATGAATTGAACAAGTATTGAACAAATGTGTTGTTTTTCTATAATACTTGAGCTGTCATTTTAAAAATAATGTTTTATATCCTGTGTAAGTTTTCTGTATATACAACAAAATATTCTTGTAAAGTCCATATCGTTGCCTTAGAATTGGTTTGCTCTACAGAATGGTAAAAATACTATGCCATGGAGCAAACTGATTATGAGATGACGATATGCTAGTTACACTTAAAGAAAAGATATTATGATTTCTGACAGGGGTGTTTTTTTTTTGGAAGGGAGTTCAGTGGTAGGCCTTGAGTGACACTTCCCGTTGCAATAAATGTTAGCAAATTGACGAGGACTTTTTTCTTCCAGAGGGAAATTTTCCTCCTGGTCCGATTTTACCCGTTTTTTTTACAGAACCTACTTATAAGACTTATTCGTGCCAAACTTAAAATCGAACATGGATCAATATGCTTTATGGGGTCCCGACCGATTTTCGGTGTGTTTCATACGGAATGAGTATATCCCCATAATATAGTTGGAGGCTATAAAAATTGTAAAAAAATTAATTTTTCAGAGGTCGGTTTAGTTTTTCTAGCCATAACTTTTTTCCACAGTTGCGATTTCCGCCATTTTTGAACTTAACCTGACTATCACACTTAAAAAATTATGTTAGTAAAATCAACTGAAAATGTCAGTTAAAATAACTACTTTGTAAGTTGTTTTGGGGTCAACTACTTTTTCAGTTAAATCAACTAACAATGTTAGTTATTTTAACTGACAAAAAACAACTGACTTATGTAGTAAAAATTACTAACATTTGTAGTCAAAACAACTAATATGTAGTAAAAATAAAATAAACAATATATAATTTTTTTTTCAAAAAATTTTTCAAAAAAAAAAAAAATTAAAGACCAAATTTTTTCCAAGTTATTTTTTTTTTTTCAAAAAGTTGTAAAAAAAACGAAAAATTTTTTTTTTTTAAAAAACTTTGAAAATTTTTCAGAGATAAAAAAAATAAAATTAACTACTTTTAATAACTGTTACTACATTATAGTACTTTTTTGTTAGTTATTCAATAAAACGACTTAAAATAACTAACAGAAATAGTTGTTTGATATTTTTCATACAAAAATAACTGACTTTGTAGTTGAAAACAACTAACTACTGTAAAATATGCAAACAACTAACATGTAGTAACTTACATAATTTTCTGAGTGCACCTTAGGGCAAATTCGTGCCAAACTTCAGGAGTCTAGCTCTTTCATTTTGGACTGCATCGTGTTAACAACAGACGGACTGACATTAATAGATTTTCTTAGAATTGATTTTGAATCAATACGAGCGTTGACTTTTATGTACATATCGTATTAACAACAGGCGGACGGACTGACATTAATTGAATGTCTTAGAATTGATTTTGAATCAATACAAGGGTTGCCTTTTATATTTCGTGATTGGGCAGTTCAAGTGCGGGCATCTGACAACTGACATTCCTATAGTAAAGTTTGACATTTTTCACAATATACGTACTCAGAACTATTTAAATTACGAACTCCATTTATGTTGTTTACAGTAATTTTAAAAGTTCATGCCGGCAAAAAAATGGAATGAAACCGTAACCACTTTCGTGCGATTACATTTTCCAACTTTCGACGTGAATTAAATCAACGATGAAGTACCATTCAATCGTGGCCGCAGTTCGCTTAATGATGAGTTTCGGGAAGGTCGTCCAAAATCGGTTGTTTTACCGAAAACATTGATGATGTGAGTGAACAGATACGGCAAGATTGTCTTTAAGTTATCGTTAGATTAAGGTAATATATCAAGAACATTTGGCTGTAAAAAAGATTTGTTCGTATTTGATCCCTCATAATTTGGCAATCACTCAAAAAAAGCTCCGTGTCAATTGGTCGCAAGAAATGTTCATAAAATACGAGTGCGGTGGTTCAAAAGATGTTTATGACATTGTGAAATTGGCTAATAGTGGATCTACGTGTATGAGCTCGAAAGTAAACAACAGTTGACTGTATGGGTCTTCCAAGGTGAGCCAAACCCAACAAAAATCGTTCGGGATCAAAGCATTTCGAAGCAAATGCCCAACTGTTTTTTTCAGAAAAACTATAACGATCAATAATGAATGGTACACAACCATTTGCTTGCCAGAAGTCTTCGAAGAAATAAGAAAAGAGCCCAAAAGTAAACAGCAGTCGACTGTATGGGTTTTGTTGAGCAAAGGCCAACAAAAGTCGTTGGGCTTGTTTTTTCGGAAAAACTAGGCTTGTCTCAATTCTAAATCGTACACAGCAATTTATTTGTCAGAAATCTTCGGAAAAATAAGAAAATATCCCGAAAGTAAACAGCAGTCGACAGCAGTCGACTTCGAAGCAAATGTCCGCCTGTTTTGAATGGTACGCAACAATTTGTTTGCCAGAAGTCTTTGAAAGAAAGTGGCTGCTGACGATTTACGTCAACGCACTCTGAGATCCAATGTGATTCCACGAAACGGTATTGGGGTTAACCTTCTAATCCCTACCGTTAAACCTATTTGAGGTCCCTATGAAATTCCTAAGATATTGAATTTTCACATCCGACAAATAAGAAAGATCTTGCAGCTCCCTAAATCCCAGGAAAGCAAATCACTGTCCAGAAAGTCCCAGCCAATCGCAGATAAAGTGTTCGATAGTTTCCAAACTCTTCCTTATCCATGCAACTCCGGAAATAGTCAGTTGACGTCACATTTAACCTCTTAGTGAGTTTTCCTATAAGGCAGTGTCAGATAATTACAACAACTGCCGTCGAAATATCTCCTCTTGAAAGCAACATCAGCTCACTTTGCGCTTTTTACTAATAGAAGGCCAAATCTGTCGTGTAGTCTCACACGTCCATCTTTGTGCCCCTCTCTGAGTAGTCTCTGTCGCAAAACAAAGCCGTAGATTTTCCTTGCAAGTTTCTAGAGGCATACCAACACATTCCAATTCTGTTGGAACCTGTAAGGTAGTTCCCAGTCTTGCAAATTCATCGGCTTTGCAATTCCCTCAAATGTCTCTGTACCCTCAGACCCATATGAGACGTATGTCAAATTGCTTGGCCATCTCATTTAAAGACCTGCGGCAGGTAAGGGCAGATGTTTTCAGAAACATTAACTCCAGGGACTTGACTGACAGAATAGATGTTGACTGCGGTTGTAAACACAACATTGCAACTCAACCAGTCAGCCATTTTTTTATTTCCAGCATCTCTGTCTGGTAAACACTACAATGATCTGACAATATTCGAGCCAGGTTTAACTTAAGCTCTTTTGAATAGACTCTAAAGTTCACTTGTTTGTGTAGTTTCGATCCATCTGTGTAAAAATTTATAAAGGCTCCACAGCCCCTCATTCAAGACTCACTTGATGGTATCATAGTGGTAAATTGTCACTCAAAAAGGCTCATAGAGGAAGCGCAGTCCACATTTTGCGGTACGCTTATCTTTTTCAAGATCGCGCTATAGCCACAATCGCTGCTCTTTCATTGTAGTGTGCTATTCTGTTGAATTTCCGACATTGCCGCATACAGGTATCAGGTGAAGGAGGATTTCTAATGCAGCCGCCCAGGAAAATTTTTTGGAACAAATTCCTGGTTCAATAGATTCTTGAATACATTCTACGGTAATCACAACAAAATTTTCTATGTAAAATTATTTTTCAAAAAAACTACTTGCTCTAAAAAACGATTGCTTTCGGGACAATATCAAACAAAAATCATTGATTCTGGAATGTTAAGCAGAACCGGTTGCAGGGTAGTTTGATGCGTTCTGGAACCGATTATTTGGAACAGAAAATTTTGCTGGGCGTAGGTGTAGTACGAAGAGCACAAGTGATACACATCAAGACCATTCTCTGTACCTTCGTGATAAAGACACAGTTCCCTTTTGTCTCTAAAGTGGGTCACCAGACAATGATTCCAAACAGCAGAATTGGACGCACGCACCACTGCTGTAAAAACACAATGAACGACTTTCGGGATAAAACCCGATTGTTTTATCCCATAGCCCTTTTACAGGAATATAAAGCAACCGTTGCTTTTCTCACCCGTTTCTCAATATTACACCTGAAATTCAACTTCCTATCTAGAAATACTCAAGAATATTTGGCTCCATCTAAGAAGGCGATTCCAGTGCCGTCCAGAAAAATAGGATTAGAAGTAGGTGACTTATTTTTCCTTGAAAACAAGACAAGTTCAGTTTTACTCAGATTAACTCCAAGACCACAGTCTCAGGTCCATAGAGATAGAGATCAGCAGAAATCGTGATGGAAATATTTTATTTTAAACCGCACATACAGTAATCCGCCTGGGCAAAACCTGAACCACATGCGTGAGAAAAGCACGATGTCGAAAGTAAACCTCCGTTAAAAAGAAGTCGTATAACAAGGCACCACGCTCTTGGGGTGACATGACTTTTCTACAAACACAGCACAGCTTAAGAGAAAAATTATATGTTACTAGTAGACTGGACCAGATTCTGTTACATACAGAACTGTTCGATGATGAAGATTTTGAAGAATTTCGAGTGAATGTTACGAATTATACAAAGATAATTTTGTTGGTCTTAATGTTTTGGGATCGAAATCGAAATGTGAAGGGGAAGGTTTAGGTCTCTCAATCAAATCCGCCCGCTTGGGTGCGCAGTTAAATGAGATATTAAACTCTTAAACGGGTAAAGATTTTTTTAAGTTAGTATTTTTATCTCCTTTTTAAATTGAAAATTATTACGAATGTACACACAAAAACCGAATTTGCTGATTTCCATCTGAAAGTCAGATATTGCAACAAAAAATCGTTTGCAACATTTGCATAAATAAGTCGTCACAGTTGAATATTGGTTGTCACAACTGATGTCCATTGTTATAACTGGCTTTTAACTGAGGCAACCAAAAAATTTGGTTGTCACAGCCAAATATAGTAGCAGCTACCGAATTTTAAGTTGATACAACTAAGAATTTTGGTTAGAAAATTTTTTCTGGGTGTAGCTAATTTCTTCAATTATATTTCAAATAAAATTCTTTAACTCTCTAAACGATAAAACACCAACTCTAACACAATAAATATTTTGTTTTTATAATTCCCAAAGGTGTGTGCATTAATAATACCCAAAAAACACAATTCGCCTCAGGCAGTCTTTAAAACAATAATCTCGACCAAAGAAAAAAAAAAACAATACACAATTTTTGGAAAAAAATTCGCTCTAAAAAAATCACTTCTTTTTCTGGTACTGTGCTTTATAGATAATGGGTTACAAAAATTTAAACACCTTTTGGCCAAAAAAATTTCTATACAAAAAAACAACCTTTTGTCTGTCTGTCTGGTTGGCTGTTATTGCTTTATTCTGCTAATATTTCAAATTAGAAACAGTGTTTTTTCTTTGTTTTTCAAAACAGGTTTTATTTATTGTATTTTATTTTAACCCTCAATATAAATCGTAAACAAAAGTGCAAAAAAGGTTTCAAAACACAGTTGGATTTTTTAAAGACAAAAAAATCTTTGTTAAGTTTGGCTTAAACGAATCCAAGGATACCCTTCTTAATAAACAAATAATTTAGTGTAAAACAGTAAAAATCGGACGAATTCATGAATACACTCCACTTTATACACATTATTTTGATTAATATTTAGTTCTAAGTGCAATTTGTTCACCGAAAAATATGCTTGTTTACATTTTCACTAATATCCTGTGAGCTGCTGAGCCGATTTGGCTGATTTTCAATACCAACCTAAGTGGTACCATGAACATTATTTATGCCCAGCATCAGCAACCTCCAACTTATTTTTCCTGAGTAAGCGTGATTTCAACAGACAGATTTTGCAGGATCAATTTAAAATTTATCAGGGATCCTAAATATTTATAGTTTTTATGTTCTTCCTAATTTCGGTTAGATACAAACAGCACGACAAACTTAAATATACTATCACAGAGTGAAGTGTATAACAAAAAAGGTGTTTTGGATTGAAATTTTTCTTCTTTTCAAATTACGTAATCAATCTTTAGCAGTAAATGTAACATTTTTTTTTTCTTTTAAAAAATTGATTTTTAAACAAACTACGTTTAAAATTAATTCTAAGAAATTAATTTTAATTCTCCTAATGATTTATTTTTAAGCTGCAGAAAAAAATATTTTTAAATGATATATTACGGGGTGGAAAAATGTTTAGGCAACACAAATTTGTTAATAACCCAAATTTAATTAAACTTTTTTGTTTACTGCAAATTAAAATTGATTTTCACATGTCTACAAAATGATTAATACATTACTAAAACTAATTAAAACTCCTCTAAGTAGAACTGATCTGACCAGGAAACTGAGAAATATATATATGCCAATTTTCAGCATCCTCAGAGTTGTCATTCAAAAGTTAATGTGTTTTCAACAGACAGACGGACGGAAGGACATCGCTAAATCAACTTAAAATCGGAAATCATGAATCATGAACATGATAGCAGATAGCATGTTTTAAATATTCGCCCTCGATATAATTTCAGTCACTCAAGTGGAGGGTATAAAAAAGACAAATTTGAATTCGCAGAAGATCAATTAAAATTCTCAAACAATCAATGGAAATGTTAAGGACCTTATATCAAATTCCGCCTTCGAATACGATCAATTGAAATTTGGGATATATCTATTGATATTCTCTAAAGATCAATTAAAATTCGAATAAGATTAATTTAAATTTGAAAAAATTCAACTGAAAATAAAAAAATTTCAATCAAAAAATATTCAGAAGAAATTGCACTAATATTTTTCGAATTTCAGGTGATATTTTTTAAAATTTTAATAGATCTTTTTATACTCTCCATCCATGTTTCGGGCAATTATTGATCCATGATCGATTCTAAGATATTTTATGAATATGCTCAAATGAGTTGCATACGAACAGAGATTCCTGTAGAAAGCTGTATAATAAGGCAAAATCCTCAAGAGCGATCAAGGACTGGTCTGCATATAGGCTGCAATTTAAAAATAGTTCTAACAAGATGATCAGAATTTCCAAATGTGATTCTTGGAAAAACTTCTGTAAAAACATAGAAGACGTTTCTGAGGCATCCAGGCTGTGCAAAGTTCTGGCTTCTTCTCCTTGCACCCTGGTATACTTGCTAATGAACTTATAACGTCTGAATTGTGAGCGTCTATCATATCTCGATTTGCCAATAGGGACACACCACAGTGAGGTGTTTTTTCGCCACTTCTGTGGAACCTGGCACTGAATTCAATGGTGCTTTCTAGAAGCACGTGGTTGCCATGTTGTCGCATATACTGACAATGCCGCGATGGCGGCAAAAGGGTTCTCTGAAAGATCTTTTTAAATGGACATGCGACTGTGGTCTGGCAGTTAATCGAAGTAAAACAGAGCTGTCTTTTTTATAAGGAAAAATAACATTACTGCTTTTGATTCTATTTCTCTGGAAGACACAGAAATAACCTTCTCATATGGTTCCAAGTATCTTGGAGTATTTCTTCGAAAATTCCATTTGTTATTCGAAGTTTCTACTTGTAATTCGAAGATTTTATTTGTAATTCGAAGATTCCAGTTGTAATTCGAAAAAGATCAATGAAAACTCAGTTGACATTTTTTGAATTACAATTGGAATCGTCAAATTACAATTGGAATCCTCGAATTACAAATAGAATCTTCGAATTACAAGTAGAATCTTCAAATAACAAATAGAATCTTTGAATTACAATTGATCTTTTACGAATTACATCTGTAAATAGTGGAGGTAGGAAGTTGAATTTCAGAAGTAATTTTGAGGGAAAGATGAGAAAAGCACCGATTGCTTTATATTCTTGTAAAAGGAAATTTGGAAAACGATTGGGTTTTATGTCTTAAGTCGTTCATTGCCTTTATACAGCAGTGGTGCGACCGATTCTGCTGTATGCAATCATTGTCTGGTGGCCTGCTTTATATACAAAAGGAAACTGTGTCTTAAGCACGAAGGTACAGAGAATGGCATCAATGCATTAGAAATCCTCCTTTGCCTAATACCATTGGACATATTGAATATGCAGTGTGCAGAAACGTCTCCTATTTGACTTAAAAGCACACTAAAATGAAAGATGGATCGAAGCTACATAGATGGATCGAAACTACACGGACAAGTGAGCTTTGGACTCTATTCGAAAGAGCTTGGGTTGAGCCTGGCTCGATGATTGCCAGATCATTGCAGTGTACTAGGCAAAGATGCTGGCAATAAAGGAGGTGGCTGAATGGCTGAGTTACAATATCTTTTCTACAACCGCAGTCCACATCCTTTCTGGCAGTCAAGCGGCGGTCAAATCCCTGGAGTCAATGTTTCTGAAAACAAGATCTGCCCTTAACTGCCGCACGTCTTTAAATGAGATGGCCAAGCAGTTTAACATACGAGACATTCCAGGGAATTGCAAAGCCGATGAGCTTGGAAGACTGGGAACTACCTTACAGGTTCCAACAGAATTGGAATGTGTTGGCATTCCTCTAGAAACTTGCAAGCAAAACCTAGTTCCGCAACGGAGACTTATCAAAGATGGGCAAATGGATGTGTGAGACTAAACGCCAGATTTGGCCTTCTCTTAATCAGAATAGCACAAGTGAGCTGATATCGCTTCCAAGAGGAGAGATTTCGACGATGGTTGATGATATTACCGGATACTGCCTTATAAAAAAGCACGCAAAGCGGTTAAATGTGCCGTCAAATAACTTATGCCGGATTAACATGGATAATGGATAAAGAGGAGTTGGAAACTATCGAACACTTTGTCTGCCATTATCCGGCACTTTCTGATCAGAGACTTGTTTCACTGGGATCTAGGGAGCGGCACGATCTTTCTGATTTGTCGGATGTCAAAATCCATTATCTAAAGAGTTTCATACGGAGCTCACATTGTTTTAACGGCAGGGACTAGTAGGGGAGCCTATTACAGTCCCTAGGTAATACAACGGACCTCAGAGTCTATGGTGCTGACGTAAAAAATCAGCAGCCACTTATCCTAACCTATGCTAAAATAATCCAACTCCACTAACATTGTTGCTATATTTACCGGACAGTGTAATTTAGAAAAGCACGGTGAACGGTTAAATGTGCTGTCAAATGACTTCTGCCGGAATCGCATGGATGAGAATGAGTTGAAAGCTATTGAACACTTTGTCTGCCTTTTTCCGTCATCAGAGAAATGCTTTACTGTACGATATTCCTGATTTGTCTGATGTCAAAATTCAATATATTAGGTCTCTCTTAGTCAAAAGCTCACAGGCGAGCTGCAATCGCATCCAAGAAAATATATATCGTAGGTGGTTGCTGTAATTGCTGGACTCTGTCTTATCAAAAAGCACGCGAAGCGGAGTTGGAAGTTATCGATCACTTTATCTGCCATTTTCCGTCACTTTCTAGTTAGAGACATGCTTCTGATTTGTCAGATGTCAAAATTCAATTTCTTAAAGAGTTTCATTCGAAGCTCACATTGGTTTAACGATAGGCATTAGTACGGGAACCCTGTTACTGTTTTGTAGTATCACAATGGATGTAAATGTGCTGATGTAAAGCGTCGGAAGACAGTTAAAACCTGACCTACACGTGCTGAAATCTTCAAATTTCCCTAATGACACAAACTCCATGTAAATTTTTGCTATCTTAGCAGTTTTTACTGCTAGTTTGACAGACATTGTACTGTCAAATGACTTTAAACCGTATACATTCCCGTATACAAGAAAGTAAGTCCTTTCTAATCCTTACAACTATTTTAATCTTTTAAAGCTTAAAAATATATTAATATTAAATATTAAAACAAAAAAGTAAAAAATTATATTTACCATGAGCCTTCTTCTTTCTGGATTTCGGCGCCATGTCTACGTGGTTATTTTTTTTGTTAAAGACGTTGATATTGTGTTTGGAACAGAAAAAAAAAACTGGAGAGAGAGGGAACAGCAACTTAGAAAAACGATGATTTTTTTTTGTGTTTTCCTTACAGCCACGCGAGTAACAACAATAATAAAAGTAGAGTCCGATGATATTTCTTCTTCTTCTTATTCTTTGTTTTTCTTTTTTTTTATTATGCTTTTAGTTTAAATTCATTCGGTTAAGCCAGGTTTTTTTACAGAAGAACAAGGCAAACTACAATAACAACAAATAATCGTAAATCCCAAGATGTTTTGTTTTGGAGATTTGTAAGAATGGTTCTGGTAAATGTTGTTGTGTTTTTCTCTTTTTGTGTTTTCTTTACATTTATTGAACAAAAGAATGAAAGAAATGCAACAAATGTGTAGAAAAGAAAATAAAGAAAAAAATATGTTGCACGATTGTTAATACACTTTGAGAAATTTTGTAAAAGGAAAGAGAGCCAGAGAGAACAAGAAAAAACTGGATTTTTGTTCAATGTGTATTTGTTTATAAAGGCTCAACAACAACAACAATATAATAATTGATGATGAAGATAATGATGATGATAATAATAAGAAGAAGCAGACGAAGACAATGATGAACAGCTTAAGGTTGTTGTAGTTTTTTTTGTTGTATTTTCGCTTTAAAGGTTTAACAAATAATTCAAGTCGTCGTTAAAAGAGCAACTGAAGAGTTTTAAAACAAACGAACAAGACACAAGACGATGAAAAAGATGGGTCTTATTGGCGTCAATGTTATTTCCAAGTTCACTGTTGTTAAAACGATACGATCCTTTTAGCCAGGCATTGCCTTTTGTTATTATTGTTGTTTTATGTTTTTTATGGTTTTACGAAAAGCTCGTTAATTTTTGTTTCTTCCTTTTTAAATTCTTATTCTCTGGGGTTTATTGTTTTTATTCGTATTTATGTTGTTTTTTTTCAAGAATTATGCTGAAATTTTAAGTTCACAGCTCCTTTTTTTCATTATTTTTTTTTCTTAAAAAGACTTTCAATTCTGTTGTGTGAGTTGTTGTTTCTTTTGTTGTTGTCAATGTTGTAGTTTTTGTTGTTTTCACCTTTGCCGATGTTGTTGTTGTAGTTAATATTTGGTGTGAGGCTCGTGATCACGTTTGAGTATAATTATAGACGAAAGGTGGCGATACGTAAAGCTCAAGAAGATGAACAAAAAAAAAATTAACTAAATATCAGGTGAAATTTAATCCATGGGGAGCTTAGTGCAGTGCAGCAGCAGCAACAACAAAAAAATAGTTAGCAACACTTTGTTTTAAGGTATAATGATATTTTTGTTATTGTTGTTATTTTTTTTTTTCGTATTTATTGTTGTTGCGGTTGTAATTTAAGTTGTAATTTACTTTTATTTATGATTTTTACTTTTTACC
Source organism: Pegoplata infirma (assembly GCA_963921195.1). Classification (NCBI taxonomy): domain Eukaryota; kingdom Metazoa; phylum Arthropoda; class Insecta; order Diptera; family Anthomyiidae; genus Pegoplata; species Pegoplata infirma. Next base: position 109,934,251 of record OY992537.1, on the reverse strand, counting down.
ACAAACACTTAATTAGAGGGTTTTGTTTTCAAAATTTATTTGAATTTAGGTTTTATTTAAAGTTTTTAAATATTTTTTTAAACAATTTTTTTATCCACAGATATTCCGTTTGATTTCTATAAAAATTTTAGATATTTTTTTGTTAATTTTTTGTCGTAATTTATAGAAAAAGATACTTTTATATCTTAAAGATACTTTTGTATCTTAAAATCACTTTCATATCACAAAGAAATGTTTATATCTTCAATAAGCTTTTTGTATCTTAAAAGATTTTTTTTACCTTAAAGATACATACTTTTTATATCTTAAAGATACTTTTATATCTTAAAGATACTTTTATATCTTAAAGGTACTTTTATATCTTAAAGATACTTTTATATGTTCAAGATACTTCTATAACTTAAAGATACTTAAATATCTATGATATACTTTTATATTTACAAGATACTTTTATATCTTAAAGAAACTTTTATGTTTTAAAGATAACTATACCTTGAATATACTTTTATTATCGTTAAGATATTTTTAAATCAAAAAGACACTTTTATATCTTAAAGATTATTTCCATTTATGGCGCACTTTATCTGGCTGGTCGGAGACTTGTTTCATCAGGATCTAAGGATCTGCACGATATTCCAGATTTGTCGGATGTCAAAATTCAATATCTTCGGAGTTCACATTGGTTTAAGTTTTAACGGCAGGGTTTAACTCCTAATTGGCACACAGGGTTTAGATCTCGCGGTGGCCCCTAAAGCCCAATAAATTCGCTTACACGAAAAAAGGAGCTTAAATTTTCATGATTATATTACCGTTTTATACTGCTTTTTCTGCTCAGAAAAATTTTTTTTAGATAAAACAATTATTGTTAATTTGTTTAAAGAAATTATAAATTTTTGTATAGAAAAAGTTTCAAAATATGATAACTTTTCGATAGGAGAAATTCTCCTTACATACATAAAATTTTTCCTGAAACATTTTTCGTGCAGAATGTCTTTGATACATATTTCGTAAAAGTTTCAGATTTTGAGAAATTTTTCTTGTAGAAACAGTCCCAGGTTTTAAAACATTTTTCGTACAGAAAAATTATCAGATTCTGAGGCATTTTTAATAAAGAAAAATTCTCAGATTCTGAAACATTTTTCGTGTGGAAAAATTCTCAGTTTCTCAGACATTTTTCGTACAGAAAAATTGTCAGTGTCTGTTCTCAGATTCTTATTTTATGTAACTCTCATATTTTGAGATATTTTTCATAAAGAAAATGTTTGCGATTTTGAGACACTTTTAGTAAAAACAAGAAAAAAAGTTGAATTCGGCGTTGCCGAATGTATTGATACCCTCCACAATTTCAAAAAGGTTATTGAAAAAAACTAATTTTAAAAGAAAATTACTTTTGAAAAAAAAAAAAAGTCCAAAAAAATCTTTTTCATTACTTTTGAACCGCTGAACCGATTTTGCTCAAATGCAACACCAAATTGCCTAGAGCAACAACAAGTAAATGTGCTTAGTCTTATTCATATTTGCAGGGCCGCTTTAAGGTATGGCGGGGGCCCTGGGCACACAAGATTTTGGGGCCCCGCTGGAAAGTAAAATGTCGCATGACAAAAAAAAACATTTTTTGGTACAAACTAAAATATTCTTATTAGCTGTTTTTAGACAAAGAAACTTAAAAAAAATATTTTGATTAGGGATAAACTAGCTCGAGGTCACTTTCTTTACTTATTAAAACCATGATATTTGTGTTGAACAATTTGGTTTTATTGAGATCTTAAAATCTGAAGCATTTTCTATACGAAAAAATGCCTCGGAATCTGAAGCTTTTTCTATATAAAAAAGGTTTCAGAATAATCTGCAATTTTTTCTATACGAAAAATGCCTTAGAATCTGCGACAATTTCTTTACGAAAAATATTTTAGAATCTGAGAATATTTTTGTACGAAAAATGTCTCAGTATTTGAGATGCATAGTGGCATAGTAATCCATCGACCGTTTTGTAGATCTGGCATCACCAAAGACAATTGGAAAATTCTGGCAATGCCAAACTAAAGTTCAAACGCAAAGCAAAGAGACAAAAAAAAATCTGCATTCTCACTGTAAAACTGGTATCTTTCATCTCGCTCGAATTTCGGTTTGTGATAAAATTTCGTAAACAATACCATATGGTTTTTGTTTACTACTTTTTCAAACGCCATTTGTTGGACTACTCTATGACTCTTTTGAGATGTTTTAATACGAAAAACGTATCAGATCTAAAACTTCTTCAATGCGAAAAATGTTTCAGAATCTGAGACTTTATCTACACAAAAAATGTCTCATAATCTGACTCTGTTATAAAAAAAAGTCTAAGCATCTGAGACTTTTTCTTTACGATACATGTCTCAGAATCTGAGACTTTTTCTATACGAAAAATGCCTCAGAATCTTAAACTTTTTCTATACGAAAAATTAGATTATTGCTATACGAAAAATGTCTCAGAATCTGAGACTTTGCATACGATAAGTGGCTCAAAATCTAAGTATTTTTATTTTGGAAAACTTCTATAAACTTTAGACTTTCAGAATCTAAAACCTTTTCTGTACGAAAAATATTTCTCAATCTGAAACTTTTTATGTAGGAAAAATTTCTTTGAGTTTGAGTCTTTGATATACGACAGATTTCTTCTATAGAAAAAGTTTCAGATGTATACGAAAAATCTGTTACGATGCTGAAAATTTTTTTCTAAGAAAATGTGAAATTTTCTTTAAAAACTAACTAAAAAAAAAAAAAATTGCTCCATTTTCGTATTAGCGAATTCGGTACATCGGGGCCCCCTTAGGTCAGGGGCCCTGGGCACGTGCCCAGTGTGCCCTAATGGTTAAACCGGAACTGCATATTTGTTTAATACTTTGGCCGTGATCACCATTTTTACAGACGGACATACAGACGGACATCGCTAGAATGTCTTAAAATCGATCACTGATCGATTTCGATGAGTTACAAACGGAATGACAAACTTATATATACCCTCTATCACTAAGTGGAGGGTATAAAAATATTATGTAGGTAATATAAAGCTCGAATTTAAGCTTGATAGCGTCCTGATTAAGTAAATAATAAATGTGCTACGAGGGTCGATCTGGAAAATGAAATTATTTATAGACATTATTCAGAAAATTTTTTAAAATATATTTTTAAGTCGATTTTGCCTAAGTTCAAATATTGATAATTTAAAACATTTTCCAATAGTTTTTATTCAGTTTTCAACTAATTTTTGCAACAACCAAGATAGTAGAATACAGTAGAAAAAAATCAAATTTTTGACGTAAAATTCGTTTGTCCACCAAGTTTTTCTGTCTACAAATAATTTCATTTGAATAACGGGTGAGAAAGTAACGATTGCTTTATATACTTTCAAAAGGGCCTTTTTGAAAACGATGGGACTTTAGATCTAACGTTCACTGGATTTATACAGCAGTGGTGCGTCCAATTTGGCTGGATAGAATAGTCTCGTGGCCTGCTTTAGAAACAAAAGGAAACTGTGTCTTTATAAAGAAGGTAAAGAAAATGGTGTCGATGTGTATCACTGGAGCACTTTTTTCTACACCCACTGCTGCATTAGAAATCCTACTTCACCTAATAACATTGGACATAACAAGGATGCTAAATCTCTGCAAGAATGATAAAAAAAAATAAGTGATATCGTTATTCCATTAATCACTTTTTTTATTCACTATTCACTTTTATTTATTCAGGTTTTTGTTAATACTGGGGATACCTAAGAAAAAAGGTGATAATTATTCACTTTTTGTACCAAAATTGAAAAAAAAGTGAATAATTATTCACTTTTTTCCAGTGTTATCAAAAAACTGAATAAAAAAAGTTAATAATGAATAACGATGTCACTTATTTAGTTTTATAATTACCCTTTAGCGGATATGCCAAAAAATGTCTACTGAGCTTCCTCTATGTGCCTTTTTTGAGCGCCAATTTACCACAATGACACCATACTAGAGCCTCTATATATTTTTACATAGATGGAACGAACTTACATGAACAATGGGCTTTGGAGTCTATTCGGAAGAGATATGGTTTAGCCTGGCTCGAAGATAGCCATGTCATTGCAGTGTTTACCAGGCAGAGATGCTGGCAATAAAATAAGTAACTGACTGTTTGAGTGGCAATGCCTTGTCAACATCTATTTTCACAGTCAAGTCCCTGGAGTCAGTGTTTCTGAAATCAAGATCTACCCTTAACTTTCGCACGTCTTTAAATGCAATGACCAATCTATATGACATACGACTCATATTGGTAGCAGGGCCAAGAGATATTTCAGGGTATTGCAAAGCCAATGTGCTTGGAATTGGAATTTGTTGGCATGCCTCTAGAAACTTCCAAGCGAAATACACGTCTTTGTTCCGCAACGAAGACTTATCAGAGATGGGCACATGGATGGACGTGTAAGATAACATGACAGATTTGTCTTTCTCTTTATCAGAAGCGCACAAGAAAAAAAATGTCAACGGTTGTTTGCTGAAATTTTCAGCGCTAAAAAGACACATCATTTTATTGCATCTTTATAGCGCTTAATCAGTATTACCCCAAATAGTGCTCTAAATTTTGACATCGCCCACAACAGGACTCATACATGAATTCATGTGTTTTGGATGCATTCTTTGACTCGTGATTCTTTTCCAACAGCTGCCTAAAGCTCAGAAAAATGTCTGCTGGGATCTATTAGCTGTCGAATTTTGATTTAAGGCAAGCGGTTAAGAAAATGTAAAAGGAAAACCAATTAAATATCAATTTAGTGCGCATTGTTGACAAGAAACCTTTTTGGCGTTTCCACTGAAATTATAAAATTTTTCTAACTGACTTAGAAGAGTTTGCTACTTATTCAACAGATATTTTTATAATGAAAATGTCAGCCAACCGCTACTGCTAATAATACCGTTTATTATTATATTTTTATTAGACTTTATACATTTTTGCTAGAAGCTCCATTTGGAGTAGCGTTCTTATAAATTTTTTTGTAAGAAACGTTAACTAAAATAAAAAAAAAAAAAAAATACATTTTTTGATCTAAATTATATCTTTAGCAGTAGATCCGAAATCATGTATCCCGTGACACATCATTAAAATGAGCGTGTTCAGCAGAGAAACCTGCTACTCAACAGTTGAGATGTAGCATGTTGTGATTAGTTGACTCTGCTGAACGCATTTTTTTATGAATGTTTTAAAATATTGGAATAAATTATAATTTTTTTTTATTTTCATTTATTTTTTCTGTGGAATACTTTTTTATTATTTTTTTGATTATTTCCTTGAATAACGTAAAAAAAAATAAATAATTTCAATAAAAAAGCTTATTTATCAGTTTGTGATCAAATGTAGCATTATTTTTGTACGCTACCAGTGATGAGAAGCGCTCACTCAACATGTTGACTGAAATGTCAAAAATTGAACCGTTCAGCAGAATGTTGGGGAGCAGCTGAGTAGCAGCTTTCTCTTACCCAATGTCTCAGCAATACTTATCGCGGATCGAAATTTTTTAAGTCCCAAGACAAATTTTCAAATTTTATATGTCTCAGACACAATTCGTTTTTAACATTTTGCCGTAAAGAATTTCATTAAAAATGATTTTAGAAAAAAAAAATTTACGAGTTTCTGAAATGAAAATTTTCCGAAACATTTTTTGAAAAAGTCCAAAACATAAAATTTTTGTTTACAATTTTGTTTGAAGTTTCAGAGTTAAAAAATATCTTCAAAAATACTTTTAGGACTTTTTTTTAATTTCTAAGTTCAGATTTTTTTTAAATTTTCCAAGTCCAGGGCACATTTTTTTTGCGTTTTGGAGTAAACTATTATTTAAAATGCTTTAAAAAAAATATATTTTTTTGAGAAATTATCAAAGTTCCGAAAAATTTTTTGGAAAATTTTCTAAGTCCCGACACAAAATTTTGTTGACATTTTTTTGTATTTCAAGTACTGGCGCAGCACTACTTTTTTGGGTTTAACAGTGCTTTTTGATTATATCAGAAACTACGGCCAACCGTAGATCGGAGTTATTATTTCAGTAACCGGGTCAGTACAGAAATACCAAAAATACTATGTCCTAACAATACTTGTACCGCCATTAACGATACTGGGCCAGTATCCGCTTGTATATTTCTGCCTAGAAATCTTTCATTCTCACATTTTTAGCTCAAGTTATCCAATAATGCTTATAAAAAAAGTTATTTCATCTATTGATTTAAAAAGTATCCACAAGATATTTTAGTTATCGTAATTATATCTTTAAGATATTTTTGTATCTTTTATGTATTTTTAAGTAAATCCATTTGTTTTTGATATATCTCAATATTTTCTTACATATTTAGTTAAGGGTATTCCAAGTTTCGATACAATATTTAAAAGTATCTTAAAGATATTTTTGTATCTTTGACGGGATTTTATAATTTTTTTAACACTTATTCCAAGAAAAAATTATTTTTTTTTAATTTCTAATTTATCTCCACTGTTTTATTAAACTTTTTTAAAAAAAGTATCTTTAAGATATATTTGTATCTTTTACTTATTTACTTTTTATATAATTTACTTCTTTCTTTCACAAAAAAAACACTTTTTATGTATTTTTCTTTAAATTCTTTTATGTGGTGTTTAGTTTTCTTTTAACAATCTTTAAGATATTTTTGTATCTTTTGTATAAATTTTTCAAATATTTCATTTATTTTTAAACAAATTTTCTTACACAGTTTTTTTTTTTTTTATTTGTTTGTTTATTTTAATTACAAAACATTAACAAAAATTCGTTGATAATTTTCTTTTTTTGGAAACACGCCTCTTGAATTTTATTTTGTTTATAATGAGAGTAAATTTTAATTTTTTTTTTTTTGTAGTATTTTTAGCTAAAATTTTTTACACACAGATAACTCGGTTTGTCTACATATATGTCTAAAAACAAAAGTATTTACTTTTTTAGTCGTCTTGTTGTTTTTGTATCTTTCTTACACATAAAAAACACATGTATTTAATATCTGATAGATACATTTGGTTGTTATAACGCGTAGTATCTGAGACGTTTATAGAATTTACAATAAAAATTATAAAAAAATAACTTTTTTATTCAATTGTTAAAATAACACGATTTTAAAATAGAGGAACTTTATATTTCTCATTTTATTTAAAACGCACGTTTTATTAAAAAAAATCTAATTTTAAATTAAAAAAATATTTATCTGCAAGATGCGGTTACTACGTCATTATTTACGTACAACACATCAGGTACTAAATGCAACAGGCCGTTTTGAAAATATTGTATAGTAAAATCTATACATTAAATCGAAAATAAAATTAAATTAAACAAAAACAATCTCTTTTCCTCTCTCTAAAGACCCACAAGAGAGCCTTGAGTATTTATGCTCTTCAAAATTTTAAAAATCAGTGATAAACTCATTAGCACAAAACAGGTTTGGTGAGTAGGAAAGAGCTTAGAAGAGTGATTAAATTGCGCATTTTATATATTAAAGAGAGAGTAAAATATTTTATTCTCTGTTTTTGGAGAGAATTACCTCATTTTTAACGTTAAAAGTATCTATAAGATTTTTTTTATGTGTATATTTTTGTTTTAATGTTTTGTTTTTACCATGATATTCTTAATATCTAGGGATGGTACCAGTTTTAGAACAAAAAGTACTTTTTTTTAAAGGTCCTAAAAAGGGGTTAATAAATATAACGTTTCCATAAGTGCACACACAAAAAAAAAAAAACTTTGTCAAATTACTAGGAAAAGTCTCGTAATCCCATTTTACCAATATTTGACAGTTTTCCTTGTTTGTTAACAAACATATTTTAAACGAAATTTACATTTTTTTTTTTTGCAATTTTACAATTTTTTTTTGTAATTTTACAAAATTTCCCAGATAATTTTACAAAACAAATCTAATAAATTCACGAGAATTCCTTGTAATTTTAATTGCGACAAAAAAATTGGTAAAATTACAATTTTATTAGTAAAAAGCTTGTAAAATTACAAAATTATTGGTAAAAAGCTTGTACAATTACTTGGAATTCTCGTAAAATAGCAAGTAGTAAAAAATTTTGTAAAGTGACGAAACATCTTTGTACATTTTATGGAGTCAAAAAATTTTTAAATTTACAATTTTATTGGTAAAAACCTTGTAAAATAACAAAATTATTGGTAAAAAGCTTGTAAAATTACTAGGAATTTTTGTCAAATAGGAGGTAGCAAAAAAAAAGTTACAAGTTTTTCTTGTAATTTTACAAGGTTTTTTCTTGAGTGCAGTACCGAAATATAGGAGAATCAATAGCAGAAATCGTCCTTACATAAAAATTCTTAATGTTATACAAATTTTTCCTACATAAAAAGTCTCAGGTTCGGAAACATTTTGCATTAAGAGAAAGTTTAAAATTCTGAGAAATTTTGTCGAATAAAAAAAGTCTTGGATTCTAAGACGTATTTGTGTAGAAAAGATATGATTAACATTTCATTTAATCTTAAATTTAACTTTACCTATACTTACAATTATTTTTAATCAGAATACGCAAATACTTTTTTTTGTTACACAAACTTACCTAAAAAGAAAATAAGAACACACAAAATTAGTAAAATTTAAATATTTATTACAACTTTGCAATTAAATTTTTGTAAAAATATTTGATTAACGAGTTTCATTTATTAAACACTGTGATGTTATTTTACTTAGATTTTTATAAAAGTTGTTTATTATATGGAAGTACAAAATTTAATAAATTGGAAAAATATTTAAAATATTCACACTAAAAAATTGAATAGTGATAGAATATGGGTCGGTCTAACATTGCAACCCTCTAGGAGCGACTCCGAGGATTTTTTTTGCCTTTTTCACCGTCACCTTTGCTACGATGAGGAACCATTTGCCCCGCAATTGCCTCGGAGTCGCTTCTAGAGGGCTGCAATGTTAGACCGACTCCCACTAATTTTTACAACCCAAAATATAAAGATTTTATGAAAGGAAACCCCCAATTCCCCATTTGTTTGTTAACAAACAGTCCAATTTTTTTTCCTAGGGGGTTAAAATTTGTGATAAAAACTTTCGATGAGGCAGGAAATTGAATTTCAGGCGTAATATTGAGGAACGGGTGAGAAAAGCAACGATTGCTTTATATTCATGTAAAAGGGCTATTGGAAAACGATGGGGTTTTAGCCCTCAAGTCGTTCATTGGATCTATACAGCAGTAGTGCGTCCAAATCTGCTGTATGGAATCATTGTCTGGTGGCATGCTTTAGAAACAAAAGCGAACTGTCCCTTTATCACGAAGGTACAGAGAGTTCCCAGCAAAAACATGGTAATGAGTTGTGAAAAGTAATCATTACCAAGTACATTATTTATAATGAGTACCCATTACCATTAACATTATTTTAAGCCCAAAAGTAACTACTTTTTAGTAATATGTTATAAAAGCACCTCTAAGTAATAATATCTTCTTGCACTTGCAGTTTTTAACCTTTACAATTCAATTAACTTAAAAAGTACTTAAAAACTTAATAAAAATTACGGAATTTTTAAGTTTCAGTAAAAACAAATTAAATTTTAAAAGTTTTAATTAACTAATTATTTAATTCTTATTGGTAATGGGTTTTTACTCCTTATTTGTAATCCGAGGCAGTAACTACTTATTTATCTCCATACTCTTCACTAGTTATTTTTGTCTCACGCCCTTGTTAAAATAATTAGTGTTTCATTCAATAAGTAACTACTTATTAACATCTGTTTCGGATTACAAAACCCATTACTAGTAATGCCAATTTTTGCTGGGTTGCAACGATGTGCATCCCTGGTGCTATTCGTACTACAACTACGGCTGCATTAAAAATCCTCCTTCACCTGATACCACTGGACATTTTGGGTAGGCAGTATGCGGCTACGTCGCGACGCGTCGGCAATTCGACTTAATAGCACGATGCAATGAAGGACCGGCGATTGCGGCCATATCGCGCTACGGAAGAAGATAACAATACCACAAAATGTAGACTGTGCTCCCTCTATTAGCCTTTTTGAGCACCTCTTTACCACTATGATACCATCCAGGGAGTCTTGGATGGGGGGCATTTCGGGAAGTGGAGCCACCATAAGATTTTACACAGATGGATAGAGGCTGCACGAGCAAGTGAGCCTTGGAGTCTATTCGGAAGAGCTTGGATTAAGTCTGGCTCTAAGATTGGCAGATCATTGCAGTGTTTACTAGACAGAGATGCTGGCAATAAAGGAAGTGGCTGACTGGCTGATAATGAGTTGCAATGTCTTGTCTACAACCGCAGTCAACATATATTCTGACAGTCAAGCCGCGGCCAAGTCCCTGGATTCAATGTTTCTGAAAACTAGATCAGCCCTTAACTGGCGCACGTCTTTAAATGAGATTGCCAAGCAGTTTAACATACGACTTATATGGGTCCCAGGGCACAGAGAAAATCCAGAGAATTGCAAAGCCGATGAGCTTGCAGGTTCCATGGTATGCCTTCAGAAACTTCCAAACAAAATCTACGGCTTTGATCCGCGAAGGAGACTAATAAGTGATGTGCACATGGATAGACGTGTGAGACTACAAGAAGCAAACAAGTGCGCTGATATCGCTTCTAATAGGCGACCATTTTGGACCAAGATTCAATTTTATTTTTATTTTTTCGAAAAAGGTACTTTTTAATGTAATTAGCACCCGGTGATCTCAAAAATCTTGTAAAAAAAAGTTTAATGTACCGTTGTCCCAGAAAATCCTGTATTTTAACTTTTTATGCAATTTTAATACATATTTGCTATTTTATTAATTTATTTTATTATTTTCAAAATAAATAGTTTTATGAAATGATTTATATCCGACAGCCAATATTAAACATGAACCGGATGATATACGTCTGAAAGTAGAGATCAAATGGAGTAAATCTGGAAGATCTCTCCAAATTTTGTTATTTTTTATTTTGCCGTATCAGAATAAAAGGTTGTGAATAAAGTCATGTAATAAATAAATAAATAACAAATAAATAAAGTCATTTAAAAACGTTATTTGAATGATATTGAAGGATAACATTTTGAAAAGACGTAACTTACCTCCATTTTCCTGATAGGTAAAAATAATAAAATAGGAAAATTAAGGGAGATCCTCCTCTTTCATTTGTTGTCAGTTTCCGTTTTTTAATTTTTGGACTTAATACGTAATACGTTGCATTTAATACGTACTATAACATATAAAAAAATGGGGTAGGGTCTAAAAGTGAGTGATTTGGCTTGGAATTCTCCAAATATTTTCCAAAAAGTACACATATAACTCTTCAAAATCATGGAAACCGATTGTCTCCATTCAAATTTTAACAAGGGTCGTTTAAAACAAAGTTATTTCCAAAATTTGTATTCATCATTTCGAAAATCGAAACTTCAAAGTCAGCTTTGGGCTCTTCTGTAATGAAATTACCCATATAAATTCCAAATGTAATTGGTTTATGAAAACTACATATCTTTAACCGCCAAAAATACCACGATGACTTAGACTTAGGCTAAAAATTTGTATGAAGGAAATGTTTGCTTTCTTATTCTGCAAAATTAATCTTGTATACCATTTTTTGGAAAAACGCATATTTTAAGAGTTATGGTACTTTAAAGCTTTGTAGTGGTTTTAGGTCACTTTTAGGGTCAAAAGTTCAAATCGACTGGCCTGTATGCAACCGAGAGATCCAGTTCTTGCACAGATATTATTTTTTATGGCCAATCTATCAGAAACTGCCGGTGTAGCGAACCAAAAAATACTTTTGCAAATTTGGGTGGCCTAGTGCACGTGAGTGTGAGTTGTTTTAAATTTACTCACGTCATTGTGAGTGAGTGTGAGTAAAAAAAATATGCTCGTGAGTGAGTTTGCGTGATTTTAAAATGCCTGTCGTGAGTAAGTGTGAGTCAAAAATCACTCACGCGCCCATCTCTAGTTACGATGCCATCTTTCGTTTTTTGAGGTACGTTGACGTGTAGCGAAGCAAAAGGAATTTTGGACCACCTTAGTCAAGGGCCAATATTTCGGGTAGTTATAAACATCAGCAAAACTAATTATACCTTGTACCACAGAGTGGTTTAGGGTAAAAATAAGTACTCATAACTAGGAAATCAGTCCCTGAAACTGAATTATTCCGTTGACTGTTTAAAAATATAACCTCCAAAAAAATGTACTTTTGTACCGTCTCTATCATCTCCAATTCGTTAATGTAATACTGATTTTTTTTTTTTTGTATTTTTCTTTTTAACCATAATAAAAGGTTTATGGCCTTTTCGTGTTGAAAAGAGAGTAAAATAAGCGAGCATAATACATATTAATATTCTTATTCCTCTTTCTTCTTTCATTCTTATGTTAAATCTCCCCTTGTCTGGTTTTATTGTTGTTTATTATTATGCATGCATGTGATTGTGTTTTTTTTTTTGTTGTTTCTCGATTTATTTTTTTATACATTCGTTACAGCCAAACTAAAATCGTAAAACCCATGAAAAGGAACATTTTGAGTGGCATATCTCATTATTAAATCTGATTGTTTAAAGACATTTGATTTTTCAATGTTCTGTCTGTATGTCCGTCTGTTTGACTGTCGCTTTTGGTTTATAAATGTGTGTATTTGTGTGTAGTTTATCGTAGTAATTCTCATTTATGTTTTTTTTACTCGTTTCAATGGGATGCTGTAGTTTAGCGAGTATTACTAAACAGTGTTGGTTAACGATTTTTTTTTACCTCGTTTTTTGTTTAATACTCTGAGAATAAAAATGTTCGTATGTGTGACTTTTGTCTGTCTTTACTTTTGCTTGTTTTTTTTGTTTTTTTTTTGCAAATTCGTTTGTAGTTGTTGTAGCTCGTAGTTGTTCGTTATTATTATTGTCGTGATTATTATTGTTGTTGTTGCTGTTGTCGTTTTTCTTATTCATAGCATCAATTTATATTGTGTTTGCAATATATTATTAACAGCAACACGTTAACTAAAGTACAAAAATAAAAATTGCATCGTTCGTTCATTCGATTCGTATAGAGGGTAATTAGGCAAGGACGTGATTTGTTAACAGTTTCCGTTTTTGGTGTTGCTGTAGTTGTAGGTATTCATGTTTTTAGTAGCAAATAATTGACGTTAAATAGTATGTTGGTACCTTTTGTTTTCTGTGTGGTACATTTGCATAAAATTTTATTTCGAATTTGTATATGAAGATGCTGTTCGAAGAAGAAAATTGTCTTTTAATTTTTTTTAGAGCATGATAGCCTGCATCAATTTGCATCATTAAGTTGGACGTCCATACGGCCAATTACAACTCCCTTGATCATATCTTCATTACTCCTAAATACAAAAATGGGAGAAATCTTTTCGCCAGTTCAAGATGTTTAAGGCGACGCTTCTTTCCAGCCATTCACATAACAAATATATTATATATATATTCCTTTAACTCCCACTGGAGCATAGGGCGCCTAGAGGCTGTGTGTTTGGCGATTCGTTAGCAAGATAGATTTCGGAAGTGATTGGTGATAGGGCTGCTATCATCGTGTCCAATCCCACGGTGCAGTCATGCTTCAGCAAACTTGTATTTAGCTACTGGCCTGAGACGTCAGGATCTACCATGACCATTCAGGCTATATGACTGGTCGCCTTCTCACTCTAGCTAGCTTTTAGCGGATGCTGGAAAGCCATTGCCCGGAAAATACTTGGCCTAGGACCGGAAGTAGTGAGCTGCTTGGACAGTCAAACAGAGGAATCATTTCTGGTCACTCCCAAGTGAATGACGATCAGAAACTTTCCACACTTAGTGCACCTCTGCTGAAGTCCCAGATCCCTAACAAATACTGCACCTTTTAAATCATTAGTGAGTCCATGTGGTTAACCACTCTGAGGTTATACGGCCTCTTGCGATTCCCTTGATAGTATTTCTATTTTCCCTACAATACTTGCCCGATTCCCTAAGATATTCCGCTAGAGCAATCAGAGAGACATCCTTAAGACATCCCTTATTCTAGGACATTCACATAACAGATGATACACTGACTCCTCCTCTTCACTTCTTCACAACGCCCTGTCAAAGATTCCCACATAATCCCTGTCAGGGATTCCCATACGTTTGATGCAGTTTCTTTACAATGCTGAGGTATGACTCAGTCCGTCTACAGTCTTCAAAGGTCTGCCTCCTTTGAGATATTTCTTCGTTAAGATGTTTGGTCTGTTACCGTACACAGCTTCAATATATCTTCCGTCAGTTAGAGCTCGGGTTAGTTAGTAGTCGGGTTCGTAAAATCCGTCGTTGTATTAAAAAGAGCAGCTGACTCACGAGGAGAAACAATATAAGGTAAGTCGGGTCGAATAGGATTTAAACCACTTTTAGTATAAATCTTAGCAACTCACGAGAGGAAATAATATCAGAGGAGTCGCATTCTAAATACGATTAGTATAAATCTAAGTAACTCACGAGAGAACAGTATCAGGCGAGTCGGGTTAAATCGAGTTAAACTGGATCGTGTTCTAAACACGAATGGTAACTCACGAGGAGAAGCAATATCAGGGGAGTCGCATTTTAAATACGATTGGTATAAATCTAAGCAACTCACGATCAAAACAATATCAGGGCAGTCGTGTTAAATCGGGTTTGGTCGGATCGGGTTCTAAACTACGAATGGTAACTCAAGAGAAGAAACTATATTAGGTGAGTCGGATTCTAAATACGGTTAGTATAAACCTAAGAAACTCACGGGAGAAAACAATATCAGTTGAGTTGGGTTAGATCGGATCGGGTTCTAAAGACGAATGGTAACTTACGAGAAGAAACAACATAAGGTGAGTCGTGGTCTAAATACGATTAGTATAAATCTGAGTAGGTTAGGTTAGGTTGTAAGTGGCTGCTGACTAGGGATATAACAAAAATAGGAACCTATCATAATCGTATGGGCAATTTTATACTGATAACAAAAAACGTTATCCGGGGACATTTTGGTCCAAAAACCTTCGGCACCGATTGCAATTTCTAAAACACCATAAATTTAAATTTTTTTATGTTTTATGGTGGGATTCCTTCCCATCCACCGTTTTTTGGCTTTTTGTCGTTTTACAACAAAAACAAAACAATAACAAATTTATAAAATGGTTTTCGACACTAGAAAAACGGGTTTTCCGAATAACAAAAAAAAATATTAGCGAAAACTCCATCGCGATCGGTGCCGAACCTTTTTTAACATTCGCGAAAAAAAGAACACACATTTCTTCTTGATTTTTCATGTACTTTCTAAATATGATAGGTCCTTTTTGATATTTGCAAAAAAACGCAAATGGTTATATCCCTACTGCTGGCGTTTTACGTCAACACACGTAGACTCTGAGGTCCGTTGTGATACCACGGGACTGTCATAGGTTTCCCTACTACTCCTTGTCGTTAAACCAATTTGAACTTCTTATGAAACGTTTTACGTCAACACACGTAGACTCTGAGGTCCATTGTGATACCACGGGACTGTAATAGGTTTCCCTACTACTCCCTGTCGTTAAACCAATTTGAGCTTCTTATTAAACTCCTTAGATATTGAATTTTGACATCCGACAAATCAGAAAGATCGTACAGCTCTGAGTAACTCACAAGAGGAATCAATATCAGGTGAGTCGGGTTTAGTTGGATCAGGTTCTAATTACGAATAGTTACTCACGAGAAGAAACAATGTCAGGTGAGTCGAATTCTTAATACGATCAGTATAAATCTAAGTAACTCACGAGAGAAAACAATATCAGGTGAGTCGGGTTAAGTCGGATCAGGTTATAAATATGAATGGTTACTCACTAGAAGAAACAATAGCCCTGTTTTCGCATAACCGTATATACGCTTACCCATACAAATTTTAAATTATCCACGCTTATTTTTAACTTGAATAATTATCGGCGTTAAAATTAAGCTTCGATAAAAAGTGATGCCAAGTTCACATTTTTATTGAAATGGCAGACACAAACCTTTTTCTTTGTTAATAGCAAATACACAAACCTTTTTCACAGAAGTGATGCCAAGTAAATTTTGTTAAACGTGGATGCGTTTTCGGTTAATCGGTTAATGTTAACATGTATACGGTTATGCGAAAACAGGGCTAATATCAGATGAGTCGCGTTCTAAATACGATTATTTTAAATATAAATAACTCACGAGAAAAACAATATCAGGTGAGTCGTTAAACTACGATACGTAAAATCTTAGAAACTCACGAGGGAAACAATGGCAGGTGTGTCGAGTGATAAATACTATACGTAAAAATATCATACTAACTTCAACAAAACCATTTGTAACTACTTCTACATGTCACTACGGCACGTGTCGCTACGGTGAATTAGAGTCAGGTCGGGTTCTCGATGTACACTTCAGTTTTTAGCCCGAAGTGTACCTAAGACATCAACGTCGAAACTGGCGCCCTTTTGTGTGACCAATCCTTGACATTATATATGAATAATTTTATTAACTTAATGAGAATTACATATGTAAAACACTACATTGCAACTATTTCTAGCAAAAACTTGGTCATTTAGTAACTGAAGAAATTACTATAATAATAAAATACGTTATTACAAGTGTCTTTCCAAAATCAAGAAGACTTTTCAACCTCTAAGGACTTGGTAGCGGCCATATAGGTGTGGTTGGATGGGAATCCGACATTTAGCGAATTCACTGGGAAGCAATTAGGATAATTGTGATTATTTTTTCTTTATTTCCCCTCTGCTAAAAAGATGTAGATCTTAAGCCACCACGATTCAAGGCCCAGGTCATCGAAAAATCTTCGCCCCAACTGCATGAGACGACATTCCATCAGTCCTGGACATTCAAACAACTTACTCCTTACTAACTCCTCCTATAGTTCTCCCCAACTCCTACATTGATCCTTGTCAGAATTCCTCACGCGCACGCTCATTTGGTCAATTATATTATGTCCTGTTAAAACTCAACCAATAGGCAACCGTCCATTTTTTAAAAGTAGAAATACCTGTTATCCTCCTAGGATTTGCGATATCCTACACGTACTTAGTGATATCCACTAATCGTTTATCTCATAAACAGTTATATCATCAATAGTATTAATAGCCTTTACTAGAGGAGTTAAGATGCCAGTTTCCAACTTTTTTCCATCGACTTAAAGAGTCATTCCTTGCACATTCATTAGCCAGTTTGTTGCCAGAAACTCCACAATGTACAGAGACTTAATGCGGCCTTAACGTGTGCTATCCCCTAACACATCCTGACTTTAACGTATTGGATTCCAATGGTGGTTGGATCTAAGACCTCCGGCTCTGATGTTCTGTCAACAGATATAGAGCATGGAATTCCCTAATCTGACTTTTTTAGAATAGATAGAGGACATTAGGTAACGGTATCTTAACGATGAGGGGCATTGGATGAGGGGCATTCCGAGTAGTGGAGCCACCGTATAATTTTACACAGCTGGATCGAGGCTGCACGAGCAAGTGGGTTTTGAAGTCTATTCGGAAGTGCTTGGATTGAAGATTGCCAGATCATTGCAGTGTTTACCAGACAGAGATGCTGGCAATAAAGGAAGTGGCTGACTGGTTTAGTTGCAATGTCTTGTCTACAACCGCAGTCAACATCTATTCTGACAGTCAAGCCGCGGTCAAGTCTCTGGACTCCATGTATCTGAAAACAAGATCAGCTCTTAACTGCCGCACGTTTTTAAATGAGATGGCCAAGCAGTTTGATATACGACTCATATGGGTCCCAGGGCACAGAGACATTCCAGTGAATTGCGAAGCCGATGAACTTGCAAGACTGGGAACTACCTCACAGGTTCCAACAGAATTGGAATGTGTTGGTATGCCTCTAAAACAATGGTTCCCAACCTTTGATGCTGGTCGCAAAAAAAGGTTGGAAACCATTGTTCTAGAGCAATGGTTCTCAAACGGTGGGTCGCGATACCCTAGGGGGTCGCGGAAGAGTTTCAGGGCGGTCGCGAACAAAAAAACCTTACATTTTGGTAAATTTTAAAACACTTTTTTTATTGTTGTGTTATAAAAATATACAAATCCTTTTATTAAAGCAAAAAAAATGTCCATCACTTAAGGTCCCTCCGTAATCTTTGTGCAGTTAGTTTCTCGGGATGCCCAACACTTATTTGTGAAGTGTTTTGGCTGAGTCTGGGATCTGACGGCTGGTTTTACACAAACTTTTCGATGCTGATTCCGAATCTGGGTTCTAAATTTTTCTAGTACGATAGATTTTTGAGAAAATTAAAGGCACAAAAACGTATTCTTGTGCATTTTAAAGAGTTTTGTTTGCGAAATTTTCGGATGCGTCTGGGATCTGACCACTTCTTTCGATTTACTTTTTAATGCTCATTTAAAATCTGGATCCGAATAACGGATCTAGATTCGTGATCGAATAAAATTTCGATCAATACCAAACATTGGTACATAATTTTGAAAAAAGAACAATCATTACTCCAAATTGGACTTTAAATGCTTTCTTGGTAAACATTTCTTCATTTCAGATCAGGTTTAACTGGTGTTTTTCTTTTATTTTCGGAAATAAAAAATCGATGAAGATAGTAAGTTTCGATATAAAATGCCGTAGTTCGGGACCTGGTTTCCAAATTTTTGAGAAAATTTAGGTCAAAGTTCACAAAAATTGTGTTTTTTTTTATTTTTTAGAAGTTTTTTACTTGCAATTTGTGTTATGCGTCTGGGATCTGATCACACGGTTTCGATATTTCAAAGCTGCTTTTGAATTTGGTTTCCAAATTTTTCCATTACTTCAGATTTTTGAAAAAAAAAAACAGGTCAAAGTTCACGTTAATATTTTTTTTTACGTTGGGGGGGTCGCGAAGAATTTGAAATATTGAAAAGGGGTCGCAAAGCAAAAGTTAGCGAGAAGCTCTGCTCTAGAAACTTACAAGCAAAATCTACGGCTTTGTTCTGAGACGGAGACTAATCAGAGATGGGCAATTGGATTGACGTGTGAGACAACACTACAGATTTGGCCTTCTCTGACTGATTTGGTCTTCTCTTAATCAGAGACGCACAAGTCAGCTGATATCGCTTCCAAGAGGAGAGATTTCGACAGTGGGTGCTGTAATTACCGGACACTGTCTTATACGGAAGTACGCAGAGCGGTTAAATGTGCCGTCAAATGACTTTTGCCGGAGTTGTATGAATGAAGAGGAGTTGGAAACTATCGAAAACTTCATCTGCTATTGCCCGGCACTTTCTGGTCAGAGACTTGCTGTACTAGGATCTAGGGAGCTTCACAATCTTGTGGATTTGTCAGGTATCAAAATTGAATGTCTTAGGAGTTTCATAAGAAGCTCAGATTCGTTTAACGGCAAGTAGGGAAATCTATTACAGTCCCGTGGTATAACAATGGACCGCAGAGTCTAGGTCCTTTGTTTGATGCATATCTTGAGCATACAACAGTAAATTATGCCTGAGTTCGCGATTCCTAGACTGCGGAAATTGGACTCTAATGTTGTCAACAGACATATACCATGTAATTCCCTAGTCTGACTTTCTCTCCCATTCAACACTTTTTTTTGAGTTCTTGTAGTTAAAAAAAAACGATTTTTAGGTTCCTATTTCTAATGGTATAAAACTTTTGCAACAATCACTTTATGTATAAGAAATTTTTAAAGAAATTTATTCTGGCGTACGCTTTAATCGAAAAATCTTTAAACTGCAGGGAATTCGATAAAACCCTATTTCATCGAGACACCCTAACAACAAAGCCTACAAATTGGATGAAAGGAATTTTGAAATTCTTTAAACAATTTTTTAACACTTTTTTCGTTAAAGAATTTGAAGGAGACAAATAAATAAAATTTTAAGACATCGGAAAAAAGAAACATCAAGAAATAAGAAGAAAAAAAAAAACGTAAAAATTTGCAGACAATTTATACTAACATGGCGAAAACAACTTTGTTGCCATATATAAAAAATAAATAAAATAAATTGAATTGAATAAAAAATTATTTCTGTTAAACGAAGAAAAAAAAAAACAATCCAATAAATTGGGTTTTTTTTACATAGAAAAGAATTTAAACAATAACTTTAACCTGTTAAGCGAGAAATGAAAAAAGGATACGAGATATGAAGAAAGGACACAAATTAAAATATGTGTTTAAAACTCGAAAGTAATAGGAAATTATAAAAAATTATACATCTTTTTCCTGTCAAACTTGTTTAACCTGTTAAGCGCATCTTTAGATTTTATTATGAAAGCAATGTCCTTGGCAAAAACTGGTAAAGAAAGGTTTCGGAACTGGGTCTTATTGCACTTTGCAGGTGGCTACTGACGCTTTACATCAGCATACATTGACTCTAAGGTCTGTTGTGCTAATTGCACTTTACAGGTTAAAGAATTTCAACGAAAAAATTTGAAAATTCCTATGATGATCGAAAATAATGACGGAATTTTAACAATTCATTATTTAAATGTATGTATGTAGTTTTCTTTTTTTCAAAAAGGTGTTAATGATAAATAGTGTGGTGTGGTAATTTAAAAAGTTTTTTGGTTGAATGCATACCAAAAAACACCAAAAAAAGCAGCAACAATAACCAAAAAAACCAAAAAAAAGATCTAAGACGCATCATCATTATTTTTAACGTGCAAGTGATGATTTATTAGCATTCAAGCATTAAAGTGCGAATGATCTTACAACCAAGAAAAAAGTATAGCGATGATGCTGCTGCTTCTGCTAGTGATGCTGATGATGAGGTGTAGGCCAAATAACCAACCAGACAGACTGCCAGCCAACCAACCAACCAACATAATATTTGATGATGATGCTGCTAATGATTTTGATGTCTTGGTCATATACACTTCTTACATGTACGTTAATTTCAGTAATGACATGAGTATGACGAAATGAAATAAAGAATAAGGTGGCACTAAATTTTAGATTTTGGTTGGTATCCAATTGTGTAAAACAAAACCTTAAAGCAAATACGGATTAAAAATCACGAACTTATCTCGAAAACGCTATGTTGGACATGCTTTCCTTGTACCTGCATATTCAAGACGAAGGTTAGGTTGTAAGTGGCTGCTGACGTTTTACGTCAACACACGTAGACTCCGAGATCCATTGTTATACCACGGGACTTTAATAGGTTTCCCTACTTGTCCCTGTCGTTAAGCCAATTTGGGCTTCTTATGAAACTCCTTAGATATTTAATTTTGACATTCAACAAATCAGAAAGATCGTGCAGCTCCCTTGATCCCAGTGAAGCAAGTCACTGACTAGAAAGTGCCGGGCAATGACAGAAGTAGTGTTCGATAGTTTCCAACTCCTCTTCATCCATGCAACTCCGGCAAAAGTCCTTCGACGCCACATTTAACCGCTCTGCGTGCTTCCCTATAAGACAGTGTTCGGTAATTATAGCAACCACAGTCGAAATCTCTCCTCTTGGAAGAGATATCAGCTCACTTGTGCGCCTCTGATAAAGAGAAGCCCAAATCTGTCGTATTGTCTCACACGTCCATCCATTTGCCCATCTATGATTAGTCTCCGTAGCGGAGCAAAGCGGTAGACAATACATTGCAGCTCAACCAGTCAGCCACTTCCTTTATTGCCAGTATCTCTGCAAGGCGATGCCATGAAATCTGTGTGCCCACTTCGCAAGAGTGGGACATGGCATGGGGAGTACAATGCAGGACATGGTCGACTGTTTAATAGGCTATCGGAATTTTGTATGATGATGCCATTGGAGAGTACGTCCTCTTGCACTGAGTTTGGTAGAAAGTTTTCAGTAATATTTCTGAGTAGAATAGACAGGGGTTACCCAGAAGATCTACCCTTGAATTACACAGACACTTTTTATACTGATGGATCCAGTACCTTAAATGTATCTGGACTGGTCTGGACGATGCCACCAAATGTTATATTGCTATGGGAGAAATGGCTACAGTATTTCACACTGAAGTGTTTGCTATTTTGAACGTAGCGATCTGTATAAGTTAAAATAGATGGAGAGATAGGAGAATTAGTATCTGCAGCGACAGCCAAGCTGCGCTTAGGACACTAGATTCTCCAATCACTTCAATTAAAATTATTCAGGAGTGTAGGAGTAGACTCAATAAAGTCTCATGTGGGAATATAGTCAGTCTCCTGTGGGTTCCGGGTCATAGGGTAATGCGGGGAAACGATATTGCTAATTCTTTCAGAAATGTTATCCCCGATCCAATTCTTCACAATCCAGAACCTCAGATTGGTATAGGCTTGACATGGGTGATGCGTTGTATTAACTTTTGAAATAAATTTTCATGGAAAGATGGTCTAATGAGTCAACATGCAAGAATACTAAACGCTTTGTGCAACCCACCCTCAACTAAACACTCTCGAACATCATTGACGAATTTTTAGTATCCACCATATCATTATTTGACATCACTAACAAAAATTGTTCTTCGGATCTATAGTAAGCCCTCGTTTAATGACCTGTGAATAGTGCGACTACCTCAGCATTTTTGCAAATATGCCGAGAAAGTGCTCTGTATGTGTCTCTGAAATCCTTCGCACAATATCCAAGCTGCGCTTAGGGCACTATATTCTACAGTCATTTCATCTTAAATTGTTCAAGAATGTAGGATTTGACTCTATGAAATCTCATATGGTAATAAAGTCTTTCTTCTGTGGGTTCCGGGTCATAGGGGAATGCGGGGAAACGAGATTGCCGATTCTTTGACAAATTTTGGTTCCGATACAGTTTCTTACAATCCAGAACCTCAGATTGGTATAGGCTTGACACAAATGATGCGTTGGGTCAACTCTCACATGAAATAAATTAACATGGAAAGATGGTATAATGAGTCAACTTGCAAGAATACTGAACGCTTTTGCAACCCACTCTCAACTCAACAATTTCGAAAATGTTTGACGCATTTTTAGTATCCCCCATGTCATTGATTTCATTGACTTCACGAACATATTTTGGAAATAGGTTTGTTTTAATCCAAGTATTGTTCTTCGGATCTACAGTAAGCCGTCGTTTAATGACCTGTGAAAAGTGGACTACCTCAGCCTGTTTTTGATTTCACTAACATAGTTTGGAAATATGTGGTCTTTAATCCGCGAATTGTTCTTCGGATCTGTAGTAGCCGTCGTTTAATGACCTGTGAAAATTGCAACTACCTCAGTTTTTTTGCTAGTATGACGAGAAAGTGCTCTGTATGTGTCTCTGAAATCCTTCGCACTATGGCATTAGCTATAAGCCCCACACTGGGCGCCGCAATAAAAGCTATGCAACGCATGGTTACTTTGGGCTTACATATTCAAGGCATACTTATGAAGTTTAATGCAGCCAACGCTCAAGATAATGGAATCTCCAGTCATTTAATCTATGATTGCCCAGGACAGCAGATCGGTCTCATTGGTGTGCTCCAGGGCATTGTGGAATTTTGGCATTATGAAATTGCAGATTTTTTCGGAAAAACGGCTCTGTATGTATCTTAGAAATCCTTCGTACTATAGCTTTTGCTACAAGCCCCACACTGAGAGCCTCAATACAAACTATAGAAGACATGGTTACTAGGGCTTCCCGTCAAATCTAAACTTTTTTCGTGCCATAATTAGGATGACCATTTTTTTCTGAGCTCACATCAGTACGCCCAAGTTTTTATATTTTTTTTTTTCATAGAAATATCTCTCTAGAAATTTATTTCTATGGGAAAACACTGATGTTTTTTTAACACTCAAACAATTTTGGTAAAACTAGAAAACTTTGGGCCATTTAGTATTTTACTAAAAACAACGGTTGAAAAACAACTACAAAAAACAACTACAAAAAAACAACTGTTAAAAAATAACTGTTGTCGTTATTTTGCAGAAAATTCAGTTTAGAAAATAAATATAACATAATCCTACAGGTTTTAAAAATAACAAAATCCCTCAGATTTTGAGGATTTTTTCCGTAAGTTTTGACAAATTTTCCTTGTTGCATGTCTTTTTTTTTAAGGGCCCTGATTTTCTGAGCACTTTTTTGAATAAACTCTGATGAGATTACATCATCGATCATCTCAAAATCATTTGAATTCAGGGAATTTACATCATCTTTCTAAAAATATAGAAAATTCATCGGCCCGTGAAATTGTCGCTATAGAAAACCTCAAAGATTCTGTGCGCATTTTCATATAAATTTAGGAAAATCAAAATAACCTCATGCTCAGATACATTTTTGTGTTAAGGAACCTATTGATTCGCGAACTCTAATCTCCTTAAAATTTATTCGCTATAAATTATCTCAGTGTCGGATTTAAGTTAAAAAAAAACAACTCTGACTACTTATATTATGGAAATTCAAGTTTTTGTATAGAATTTTCGAATAAAATTATTTTTTATGCTGAAATGTTCAAAAAACATTACAATCAGTACATATTTAAAAAAATTAGTACAAATCAGTACAACGTGATCAGTACACGTGATCAAAAATCTGTATATGTACTGATCAAATCAGCACGAATGGTCACCCTAGCCATAATACCTGCCGAACGATGGCCACGGAATAGCTGATTGTGGGAAAATTTATGAAAAAATTTTGCAAGATATCCTTAGTCGCAAGGTTTGAAAAAAATTACGTTTTTGACCACAATTCATGTTCGCATTTTTTTACCAAATCTTGCTTCAAAGTTTAGGATTTTTCGCGTATTTTATTAGAAAAATATTTTAAAAATTCCAAGATTTTGGTCCACAGAATTTGTATAAAAATTATGTTTTATGTACTCGTTTTGTACTCGTTAATCAACCAGCGGCCAATTTAAAGCATTTTGTATTTTTTGGTTATGTGGAATTTACCAAAATTTTCGAGGTGTTCTTACAATTTTGGTCATAACTTTTGAACCGCTTAACGGATTTTGCTCATATGCAATACCAAACTGCTTAGGACAACAAAAAGTAAATGTGCTAAGCCACAGTCTTTTATGTTAAATAATTTTGCCGTGACCACCATTTTAACAGACAGACATTGCTAGAATGTCTTAGAATCGATCACTGATCATGTATACCGATATTTCGATGAGTTACAAACAATACAATAACAATAAGTAAAGGGTATAAAATGGAAAACAATGCAGTTAAATGATCTCTTTAATCTCTCGTGTGCTGAAATACTACACCTAAATAGTTTCATAAGAACCTGTGTTCGATACAGCAAAAGTAAGTATTGGTCCTGTGGATTTACAAAGAATGTGAGTGAAAAGGCAAACTCTATTAACAAAAACTTGACCAATAGTGCCACCCTTATGTAAGAAAATTCTTTAAGATACTCATGTATTGTTTTTTTTTAGTTTTTTAAAGAACTTTGTTTTTAACACCTTTAATGTTTCTTCACAAAGGTGAAAATATGCCTCTAATTACAGTTTTTCATCATTTAACAGCTCTCGGCATTATGCAAACTTAAGGTTAATGCACTTTGTGGTATAAAGAAAAAAAATTAAACACGTTTTAATTAAAAAAAAATATGTTTTACAACTTAAGTTTTAAAAGAATTTCGGTCTTTAATAACAAAAATATTTTCTTTTTTAAATTTGTTTTTTAAATAAACTTTTACATTTTCGTCTCAGATTCTAACATAATTTTCGGAAAGAAGCAGTCTTAGGCTGACAGCTTTTCTGTATAGAAAAAGTATCAGTGAGATACTTTTCACATAGAAAATGTTTCAGATTCTGAGACATTTTTCTTATAGAAAAAGTCTCAGATTCTGAGACATTTTTCTTATAGAAAAAGTCTCAGATTCTGAGACATTTTTCTTATAGAAAAAGTCTCAGATTCTGAGACATTTTTCTTATAGAAAAAGTCTCAGATTCTGAGACATTTTTCTTATAGAAAAAGTCTCAGATTCTGAGACATTTTTCTTATAGAAAAAGTCTCAGATTCTGAGACATTTTTCTTATAGAAAAAGTCTCAGATTCTGAGACATTTTTCTTATAGAAAAAGTCTCAGATTCTGAGACATTTTTCTTATAGAAAAAGTCTCAGATTCTGAGACATTTTTCTTATAGAAAAAGTCTCAGATTCTGAGACATTTTTCTTATAGAAAAAGTCTCAGATTCTGAGACATTTTTCTTATAGAAAAAGTCTCAGATTCTGAGACATTTTTCTTATAGAAAAAGTCTCAGATTCTGAGACATTTTTCTTATAGAAAAAGTCTCAGATTCTGAGACATTTTTCTTATAGAAAAAGTCTCAGATTCTGAGACATTTTTCTTATAGAAAAAGTCTCAGATTCTGAGACATTTTTCTTATAGAAAAAGTCTCAGATTCTGAGACATTTTTCTTATAGAAAAAGTCTCAGATTCTGAGACATTTTTCTTATAGAAAAAGTCTCAGATTCTGAGACATTTTTCTTATAGAAAAAGTCTCAGATTCTGAGACATTTTTCTTATAGAAAAAGTCTCAGATTCTGAGACATTTTTCTTATAGAAAAAGTCTCAGATTCTGAGACATTTTTCTTATAGAAAAAGTGTCAGATTCTGAGACATTTTTCTTATAGAAAAAGTCTCAGATTCTGAGACATTTTTCTTATAGAAAAAGTCTCAGATTCTGAGACATTTTTCTTATAGAAAAAGTCTCAGATTCTGAGACATTTTTCTTATAGAAAAAGTCTCAGATTCTGAGACATTTTTCTTATAGAAAAAGTCTCAGATTCTGAGACATTTTTCTTATAGAAAAAGTCTCAGATTCTGAGACATTTTTCTTATAGAAAAAGTCTCAGATTCTGAGACATTTTTCTTATAGAAAAAGTCTCAGATTCTGAGACATTTTTCTTATAGAAAAAGTCTCAGATTCTGAGACATTTTTCTTATAGAAAAAGTCTCAGATTCTGAGACATTTTTCTTATAGAAAAAGTCTCAGATTCTGAGACATTTTTCTTATAGAAAAAGTCTCAGATTCTGAGACATTTTTCTTATAGAAAAAGTCTCAGATTCGGAGACATTTTTCTTATAGAAAAAGTCTCAGATTCTGAGACATTTTTCTTATAGAAAAAGTCTCAGATTCTGAGACATTTTTCTTATAGAAAAAGTCTCAGATTCTGAGACATTTTTCTTATAGAAAAAGTTTCAGATTCTGAGACATTTTTCTTATAGAAAAAGTCTCAGATTCTGAGACATTTTTCTTATAGAAAAAGTCTCAGATTCTGAGACATTTTTCTTATAGAAAAAGTCTCAGATTCTGAGACATTTTTCTTAGATTGTTCTAGAATCATTTTAGATTGTTCTACAGAATCATTAACTTAAAAAAAAAATATTTTCTTCAGAAAAAGTTTCTCCATTTCTACTTTCCTTTCCCATATTCTTTTGTCTCTAATATCCGCCAGATAATTAAACCTTAAAGATTATAGTTATGAGACATTAAAATCTACAATTTGTCATACAAGTCACCGCTTAACAACATTTTAAAAGTGATCATAAACTACCTAATTAAGTGATAAATTCCCTCATTTAAAAACTATTGAGTTGGTAGTTAATAGCCGGCCAGCCACTACTACTACTGACTGACTGTTGCTGATGCTGCTGCTTAGTTAATCTCAGCGATAGATTACACATTATAGATATCGTTAATAAATTTCCTTAACATTGGTGGTATGTTAGCAAGGTGGAAAACCGCAATATACTGTAGAAAATAGCATCATAGACACCATAAAACCAATGATGGGTACCAATACCTTTTCGATACCAATACCCGTTAATACCAATTCAAATTGAAAACCAATACCAATTAAAAACCAATACCTTTATTTTTGCGATACCAATACCGATAAAAAACCAATACCGATTCCCCACTACCAATACCAATTAAAAACCAATACTTTTATCCTTCAAAACCAATACCAATAAAAAACCAATACCAATTCATTTTTTTCTACTTTCGTTTCGGTTTTGTTTCGGTTTTTTGTATTCTTATTTTCGTTTGTTTTAATTGTGACGTCGAACATTTTCTTTCCATCACATTATTAGGTTTTACCTGACTAACGAATTGCAAAAGATGTTACATCGATCAGTAATCGTTTGCATGCAATGTCACATAACAAAAAGGAGTTAGCTACTTGAATTTTAAAAGCCATAAAAACATAAAAGAAACATTTTTTGTCACGGTTTTTATGACCCCTAATAAAAGTAGATCTTAAAAAATTTAGACCTTTTCTGTGATGAAATTTTTTCTTTTGCAAACATTGTTAATATTTGATATATGTACATTGAATGTCACTGCACTCTTCTTTGCGTTGTAAAAAAAATACTAATGTCCTTTTTTGGAAATTCCAAAATTTTAATCAAGCAGACGTTACAAAATTTTATGTCACAACACCAGAATCCAGAAAATTTTTTTTATTGTAATATTAGAGTCACAGTCATATTATATAAGAATTTAAGAACGAATAATGTGCAGTTCACACTTGCTATTTTTGAGAGTTTAAGGGCTACGTGCTTAAAAAATTCTTTTTTCTGTATCCATTACTTTTTTATTCTGTTACTGGTGTTTTGTTAAACAACTTGTTTAAGGTCGTAAGTGTGAACCCCATATAAGAAAAAAATTTACCCGTGTAATCGCAATTGGCAAAAGATCTAAAATCGAAGAAGGGGCCCCCTGCATGATAACCCAAGAAGTAAAGGTATATTTTGTTACAAATGTTAAGTCTCATCTTTCTGCAATTAAAAAATATCTCCCCTTGACCACCGGAATTTATATGTGCATTAAATGCAATGTGCATCAGCACAAAAATTGTTTCAAGCAAAAACGAAAAAAATTTTTAGTTTAGGCTTTTATTTTTTTTTATTAATTAATATTATTTTTTTTTAGATCTAATTTATTATCAAATTCCACTAATTGAAACATTTTGAAACTATTTATTTTGAAAATAACGAAATAAATTAATAAAATAGCAAATAAATCCAAATATTAAAATTGCATAAAAAGTTGAAATACAGGCTTTTCTGGAATAATGGAACATTACAATTTTTTTTATAATAGTTTTGAGATCAGCCGGTTCTAATTTTACTAAATAGGTAAATTTTTCCAAAAAAAAAAAATTAATCTTTGTCCAAAATGGGTTAAGCATGTACTATTAAGTTTAAAGTTTGACTTAATTCTGAATGCAAATACTGCTAAAAAATATTTTTTTTTTAAAGGGGTTTTTCAAAAAAAAAAACATCCCTCACGCAAAAATTCAACTCACTCTCTAGACACTCACTCAGAATTTTTCAACATACAATCACGTGATTTAAATGAAAATCAATTTTTTGAGTCACGCAAATCACGGGACCAGCGACCATCTCCAATTCAAATACATAAACAAGAGACAAGTGTCTTTTATTTGTTTAATCTATAACATCTGTAAATTTTATTTAAAATGAAGTGTCCACCCTTGAAAAAGTTTCCTTGTAGGTCTGAATCCAAAAAGTTTCCAGGCACTTATTTATTACCTTAATATAGTCACTTGACTTAAATGAAAATCACTCTATAACCAAATGATTTAAATGAAAATCACTTATGCTCACGCGTGAATCACGGGACCAGAGACCATCTCCAATTCAAATACTTAAACAAAAGGCAAGTGTCTCTTCATTTGATTCATCTATAACATCTGTAAATTTTATTAAAAATGAAGTGTCCACCCTGAAATAGTTTTCTTGTAGGTCCGATTTCAAAAACTTTCAAGGCACTTATTTATTACCTTAATATAGGCTTACGTTCTGAATTTCAAAAAAATCGGTTAACATTTACGACCTGTAGAGACTTTTGGCCAAAAAACCTACCATCTCGCCCCAGTGTGCACTGTGGGGCAGAAAGAAGGACGACTTACGTTAAATTAATTAATATTAACGACAAAACCTTTTGCATACAAATACCAAAACCGATATAAGATAAATACCAATACTTATTAAAAACCGATACCGATTTGAGGCTAAAACCAATACCAATACCCAATACCTAAATAATTCAAAACCAATACCGAAACCTATACCAATTCAACAAAAAATGAAAACCAATACCTATACCAATACTAATATAATTTTAAAAACCAATACCAATACCAATACTTTTATCGAATTGGTACCCATCCTTGCATAAAACCTATTGTTGTTACCTGTTGAATATATAGAAATTAACGAACGACCAAAATCCCCTTCACTTATTTACAACAAACTAGACAAAAACAACATCATCAGAGTGGCAGAGCAGCAGCAGTCGTTGTAAAAATAGCGAATTATTTAAAAACAAGTGATTTTATGTGGTTAAGAAAAAAAGCATTAAATTGCTTAGAAGAAACAAAAAAAAAACAGGTAGTTTTCTAGGCAGGCTATTAAGCCAAAGTGTTGCTGTGGGTCAATAATATGCAACCAAATGAACGTGCGACTTATTATTCATACAAATACACAAAACACACCACCAACATTATTAGCCAACACCAGCGTAACTGTCACCAACAATACTGCCACCATCGTAACTTAAAAGAACCTTATAATTAACGCGATTTGAGCCGAGATGCTTAAATATATAAGTCGGTTTTAACGAATATTTTAATATCCTACAATGGGGAGGATAAAGTTGGTACAATTGAGGAGATTTGTCAAATGGTCATTGATCATCTTTAGAACAAACAGATGCACATTAGGAAGTAAGGTTAAGATTGCTTGCAATCTTCTTGTGTTGCAGGAGCTTTTTATGAATCTTTTATGTGTAGTTTTTCGATATCCTAGATATCGAAGATATCATGCAATTGAGAGATTGTCATTACTTAGAGTTTCAAAAATCTGCTCCAAAATGGCGCCCAAGCAGGGGCCTGATTTCAAATCGCAAAACGTTCGATTAGGTTTTCTTAATAACTGACAAATTTGAAATCAAAAGCACTTGAGAGCGCTGGGCAACAACAGACGTAGTGTTCTGTTGAGTCCGCATCCTCGAGGCAGGCTGCACACAAAGAGTCTGATAAGACACCCAATATCGTCATATGACGAGCGCAGGCATTGTGTCCCGTAATTAGGCCAGTATGTTCGCGACAGTCTTTTCTACTCAAACTGAGTAAATAGTTTGCCACTTTCTTTTCTGGTCTTATCACAAAACATCATGTCAGGCCTATACCAACCTGAGGCTCCGGATTGTGAGGAATTGTATCGGGGGTAATGTTTGCCAAAGGATTGGGAATCTAATTTCCCCAAATTCCCCTATGACACCGGAACCCACAAGAGACAGACCTGTTTCCACATAAGACCTCATTGATCCTGCGCCTAAACTCTTACAATTTTAGATGTTGTGACTAAAGAGTCCTGTGCCTTAAGCGCAGCTTAACTGTTACTACTGACACTGATTCTCCTGTCCCTCTCCAAGTCGCTACGTCCAAAATAGATAACACTTCAGTCTGAAAGACTGCTGCCATTTTGCCCATAGCAAGAGTGTATTTGGGTTCGTCTTCAAAATACTAACCATATCCAGAACCAACTAAGGCACTAGAAACGTCTGTATAAAAAGTATCAGAGTAATTTTCGAGAAGTTTATCTGGATTGCACCAGTCTTTTCTTCTCAGAAAGTGTACGCTGAACTTCTTACCAAACTCTATGCAAGGCGTCTTACTTAGGGTGACCATTTTTTTCTGAACTCAAATCAGTACGCACAAGTTTTTATGTTTTTTTTTTTCTAGAAATTACTCTCTGAAAACTGTTTTCTGTGGGAAAACACTGATGATTTTTGAGAAACATTGATGATTTTTCCAACACTTAAACTACCAAACTTGAGGTCAATTATTATTCAGTAAAAACAACTGTTAAAAACAACTGTCATAAACTGTGTCGTAATTTTGCGGAAAATTTTGTTGACTACAAACAACTTCATTTGAATGTTTTAATCGTTTCGGTGAAAATATAACAAAAACCCACAGGTTTTGTGAATAAAAAGTCCACAGATTCTGAGGACTTTTAATAACTCTTCCTTTTAGAAAACTTTCCAGATAATAACCAAGTCTTTTTTTTTTAATATACCTTCTCATATAAATTTATGAAGATGAAAATCACCTCACGCTCAGATACATTTTTTCGTTAAGGAACCTCTTGATTTTCGAATATTAAGCTCTTTAGAATTCATTATAAATTATCTTATTGTCAGAATTAAGTCATATAAAACTACCTTGAAGACTTATTTTATGGAAACTCAAGTTTTTGTATAAAATTTTCGAATAAAATTATTTTCTATGTTGAAATGTTCAAAAATCAGTACAATCATTACATATTTCAAAAAATCAGTACAAATCAAAACAACGTTTTTTGATCAGTACACGTGATCAAAAATCAGTACATTTACTGATCAAATCAGTACGAATGGTCAGCCTAGTCATACTGCCTTAGGGCATCTAAAACATCGGACAAAGTTCCGAAAGCCCATTAAACAATTGACCATGTCCAGAATTGTAGTTTCCATGCCATGATCCATTTTTACGGAGTCTACACAGAGATTTCATTGCTACCCCTAGGATAAGTAGATCCAAGGGAAGCATGTCCAACATAGCGTTAAGAGCTGCGCCTGATGTAGTGCGCATGGCACCCGTGATCCCAAGCAAGCCGCTCTTTGTAGTTCGTCCAGCAGAGCCCGGGCAGGTTTTACTACCTTTCTCGGCCACCAAACCACGTCATAGAAGGTCTAATAACTGCTAGGTACATCCAGTGCACCCCCGCAGGACTTAGACCCCAAGCCTTCCCAAAAGCTCTGCGATGCCAGAAATTACGGTGCGCCCGGGATACCTTTAGTTCAACATATTTTATAAACATTAGTTTACTATCCAGAGTGACCCGTATAGGGGTGTCGTGTTGTTTGTAAAATATTTAAAAATATTTTACAAACAACACAAGTGTTGTCTTAGCTGGATTAACGAACAACCCATACCTGTTACATCAATTGTCCATCAAGTCTACACTAAAAAAATCTTGTAAAATTACAAGAAATGTTTGTAACTTTTGCTACATCCTTTGCTACCTCCTATTTGACAAGAATTCCTTGTTATTTACCAAATATTTTGTAATTTTACAAGCTTTTTACCAAAAAAGTTGTTAATTTACATTTTTTTTACGTGATAAAACTTACAAGGAGGTTTCGTGATTTTACTAGATTTTTTGCTACCTCCTATTTTACGAGAATTCCTAGTAAAAATTACGAAGTTATTTCTAATTTTACAAGATTTTTACCAATAAAATTGTAAATTTACAAGTTTTTTTGGCAAAATGAAACATACAAGAAATTCTCGTAAATTTACTAGATTTTTTTTTGTAAAAAATCTTGGAAATTCGTAAAATTACAAGAAAAACTGTAAAATTACAAAAAGAAAAATGTAAATTTCGAACAAAAATTATTTGCTAAAAAAACAAGGAAAACTGTCAAATATTGGTAAAATGGGATTACTAGACTTTTTCTAGTAATTTGACAAGGCTTTTTTTGAGTTTAGTCGTTTTGACCGACCATATGATACCCTAAACCAGTGATTACCAAAAAATGGTGCCGAAGTCGAAACAAAAATTTTTTTTGGGGTTTAAGTCCAAAAGTGGTCCAACTACACACAAAAAAAACCTTGTCAAATTAATAGGAAAAGTCTCGTTATCCCATTTTACCAATATTTGACAGTTTTCCTTGATTTTTAACAAACAAATTTGGATCGAACTTTACATTTTTTTTTTTTTTAATTTTACAATTTTATTGCAATTTTACTAATTTCCAAGATAATTTTACAAAACAAATATAGCAAATTTACGAGAATTCCTTGTAATTTTTATTGCGCCAAAAAAACTGTAAATTTAAAATTTTATTGGTAAAAAGCTTGTAAAATTACTAGGAATTCTCGTAAAATAGGAGGTAGCAAGAAATCTAGTAAAGTTACGAAACTTCTTTGTAAGTTTTATCGTGTCAAAAACACTGTATATTTACAATTTTATTGGTAAAAAGCTTGTACAATTACAAGGAATTTAGTCAAATAGGAGGTAGCAAAAAAAAGTTACAAGTTTTTCTTGTAATTTTACAAGTTTTAAGAATTTTTAAGTTTCCATGATCATTATTTCTAGTGTCCGACCGAATATTCGGCTTCGGCTCGGCCAAAAAGCACTATTCGGCCACTATTCGGCTTCGGCCACAATTTTGGCCGAATAGGCCGAATACCGAATAATTGTATAATATTTGTGTTCACGTGTTGAAAAACACACTTAACTAACTTTGAATCACATTAGTAAGCCACAAAAACATTTTACTAAGTGTTTTTGCAACTAAAAACATTTTTTAAATTCAAAAAAAATTTCGGCCGAAAAAAATGTACACTCTAAAATATATATTTTTACAAAAATGTCCAAAAAAAATTTTTGCTTAAAATAAAATCATTCTAGACAACATTTTCATACATTTGAGTATCCCGCCGAGTCGAGTTTTATTTTTTTTTCTTGTTTTTACTACATAAATATTTTTTTTTTAATATTCGGCTTCGGCTTGGCCGAATAGTAAAAATGTGGCCGAATATTCGGCTTCGGCCAAAAAAGGTGTATACGGTCGGACACTAATTATTTCAGTAAAAAGACAAAAGTACCACAGAACAATATATGACCTCTTTAGAATCGGAATTTCAAAAAGTACTTTTTGTATAATGTTTTTTTTTCGAAAGATTCTAGGAGTAGGTACATTTAAAAATTTGAGTTCATAAAAATGAAAAACCCTTCGAATAGGAATTATCAAAACCTAGCCTTAGTGGATTTGTTTTTTAGGAGGCAAATCTACATTCCGCATTTCAAGTTTGTAGCTTTAGTGGTTTGGGCTGGGCGATCAAAAAGAAGTAAGATGACTTTAGTTCCACTTTAAATTCCACGAAAATTTTAAAGTTTTAACAACAATTTAAAAATTTGAAATTATTAAAGTGTAGGTCACTCAAAAACAAACACTAGTTTAAATGACATGATCATGTTGTTAGCCAAGTTAAGTCAACCATGTGAAAACCACGTTAACAAGTAGCAGTACGTTGTTTTAAACTATAATTAGCAGCAAAAAGTTTTAAAAACTATTTTACACAAAAAACCATAACTGTGGTATTAGACAATTTAAATTTAAACACTTAATTCAACAAAATTTCAAAAACAGAAAAAAAAAAATTATGAGGGTGGATTGTGACCATACACAGAAAAAAATATGGAGGAAACAAATTTGAGTAATCACTTGTTTAATTTTTTAAAACAAATTTGAGTAATTTTTTAATTGACGCAATTAAAAATTTACTCAAAAATTGAAAATAAAATTTGAGTAAATAATTTAATTCAAATTTAATATTTTTTTTATTTTTCTCTTGGTGTTTTGAATTCTCATTTAGTTTATTGTTTTTTGTATATGTATATGAAAGTTTGAAATCATCTTTATAAAATTTTACTTTGTCTTGAAGTCATAAGTATATTTGGTAAAGTTTGTAAAAACAATTTTTTTGTAAAAAAAAGTTAGAAACTTTTTAAACTTTTTAAAAAAATAATTTGATACATTTTGAGTAAATTTTTACTTGACACAATTAAAAAGTTACTTAAAAATATTAAAAAATTTTAAGTAAAGATTTAATTGTGTGAATTAATAATTTACTCAAATTTTTTATTAAGCATTTAATAATTTTTTATTAAAAGTTTACTCAATACTATTAAATCGTTTACTGGTGGAAAATTGAGTAAATTTTTACTCAATAGTATTAAAAATTTACTCAAATTTTTTTTTTATTTTTTTCTGTGTAGAACACGAGCCAAAAAAAAATAATTATTTAAATTGTATACAAAATTAAGTTAAACAATTAAATTTTAATTGGCTGAATTAATTTTACTTTCAAATATTTTTTTTGTTTAATTTTTTTTTGGGTGCGGTAAAACTAACAAATAAATGGCATGTAATCGCTTTAACACTCAATTAGTTAACATTAAAAGGGAAATCGCCTAAAGTTGAGGGATTGGATCGGAGCGAACAAAAATGATGAGGACCAAGGAGAAGACAAATTTGATACAGGAACTAAAATTATCAGATTCTGAGAAGTTTTTCTAAACAAAAATTTTAGGATAATGACACATTTTCCGTATAGAAAAATTCTGATTCTGAGAAATTTTTTTCGTGTAGAAAAATTCTCAGATTCTGAGACTATTTTAACGTACACTCAAAAAAATAAACTGGTAAAACGCCTGGTAAAATGCCTTGTAATCCCGTTCTACCAATATTTAACAATTTTCCTTGTTTTTTAACAAAAAATCTTGTACTTTGCTCAAACGAGAACCACAGTTTTATTGGTAATTTTACAAGTTTATTTTCGTAATTGTATTCTACCATTTTAAAAGGTTATTTTACAAAAAAAAACTGTAATTTTACAACAAAGTTTTTATTACGAGGATTCTAGTTGAATTACAAAAAAATTGTTATTTTTCAAAAATTATGTTATACGAGGATTTATGTCCCGGACAATTTTTTTTTTATACCCTCAACTACAGTATGGGGGTATATATATTATTGATCAGTGATCGATTCTAAGACTTTCTAGCGATATCCGTCCGTCCGTCTGTCCATCCGTCCGTCCGCAGTCCAAAATAAAAGAGCTAGCCCCCTCAAGTTTGGCATAAATATGTCTTATAGTCCTAGGCAGCTTAAGTTCGGAAATGGGCCAAATCGGACCAGGGGGGAAAAAGTTCCCCCTTGAAGAACTAAACCAACCTCTTAAAAATGCTAATTTTTTGGACGTTTTTTTGTATTTTTGGGAACCAAATGAGACATTTTTATGTTCGTAGAAGTTTATAGTCCAGCGCTTGGACTCAGGGGAATAAAAAATGTCGCTTTTTTTGCCCCGCCCCTCTTTTAAGGGCGTTGATAAAAAAATAATTTAAATAATTATAAAACTTTAATACTTAAGTGCACAAAGCAGACAAAAATGGACTTGTAAACATATAGCGTGAGGGCCAAGGAGTCACCCCAGCTCACCGACCCCTCCCCCTACGTTGCCCCCCACCTTAAAACAACGCCCCTGTCAAATTTATTTTTTAATTTTTTTACATGTTGGAGGGTATAATAGATTCGGCAAAGCCGAATTTAACACTCTCACTTGTTTTTATTAAAAAATATTTAAAAAAAAAAGTTGACAAAATTTTGAAAAATTTATTACGAGGATTCTAGTTAATTTACAAAAAAAACAAGTAAGAGTGTTAAATTCGGCTGTGCCGAATCTTTTATACCCTCCAACATGCAAATAAATAAAAAAAAATTGCAGGGGCGTCTTCTTTTTTTTTGGGGGGGGGGGGTTGGTAGTGGTAATCGGGGGGCACAATTCCTCTCGAATAATTCTTATGCTTTTTGCACTAAAGAAATACAAATTTATCATTATATAAAAAAAAAAAATTATTCCACGCCCATAAAAGGGGGGGGGGGCGGACCGTAAAACATTATTTTCTAATTCTGTGGGTCCAAATGCAGGACTTTGAACATCTTGTAGCATAAAAATGTTGGATTTGTTAAACAAAAACACAAAAAATCATGTAAAAATATGATATATTTCAGAGGTTGGTTAAGTTCTTCAAGGGGGAACTTTTTCCCCCCTGGTCCGATTTTGCCCATCTCCGAACTTAACCAGCCTATGAACATAAGACATATATGTGCCAAATTTCAGGAGTCTATCACTTTTATTTTGGACTGTATCGTGTCTTCCACAGACGGACGGACGGACAGACGGACGGACGGACGGACGGACGGACGGACGGACGGACGGACAGACGGACATCGCTAGAATGTCTTAGAATCGATCACTGATCAATAATATATACACTTTATGGGGTCCTAGACCGATATTTCGATGCGTTACACACGGAATGACAAAGTGAGTATACCCCCATACTGTAGTTGGAGGGTATAAAAAAAACAGTTATTTTACAAATATGATTTTATTACGAGGATTTATGTTGTTTAACAAAATTTTTTTTTTTGTAAATTTACCATTTTGGTTTGTAAATTTACCATTTTTTTAAACATATTTACCATTTTTTCTTGTAAGTTTACCATTTTTTTCCCGGCTTTAAAACAATATTTTTACCAATATAATTGGTTATTTTACCAAATTTTGGCGCATTCAAAATTACGAGGAAATCCTCGTAATTTTACGAGAATTTTACCTACGTCTTATTTTACGAGAATAGCCTCGTAAAATCACGAGATTTTTTGGTAACTTTACAAGGTTTTTTTTTTGAGTGTATAGAAAAAATCTAGACATTTTTTCGTATAGAAAATTTCTCAGACTCTGAGATATTTTAACGAATTGAAAATTTTTCAGATTCTGAGAAATTTTTCTGCATAGAAATATTCTCAGATTCTGAAATATTTTTAAATATATTTGACAAAAAACTTCTGGTAATTTTACAATCTTTTTACCAATAATTTTGTAGTTTTACAAGGATTTTACCAATAAAATTGTAAATTTACAAATTTTTTGACACGATAAAATTTACAAGGAGGTTTCGTAACTTTGTTAGATTTTTTGCTACCTCCTATTTTACGAGAATTCCTAGTAATTTTACAAGCTTTTTACCAATAATTTTGTAATTTTGCAAGCTTTTTACCAATAAAATTGTAAATTTACAGTTTTTTTTGCGCAATTAAAATTAAAAGGAATTCCCGTGAATTTACTTGATTTTATTTTGTAAAAATATCTTGGAAATTTGTAAAATTACAAAAAAAAAATGTAAAATTACAAAAAAAAATAAATAGAAAAATTCTCAAATTCTAAAATATTTTTCCGCATAGAAAAATTCTCAGACTCTGAGACATTTTTCCGTATAGAAAAATTCTCAGATTCTGAGACATTTTTCCGCATAGAACAATTCTCAAAATCTAAGACATTTTTTGGTATAGAAAAATTCCCAGATTTTGAGACTTTTTTCCGTATAGAAAAATTCTCAGTTTCTGAGATTTTTTTTATAGAAAAATTCTTAGATTCTGAGTAATTTTATCCTATAGAAAAATTATCAGATTCTGAGATAATTTTTCTATTGAAAAATTCTTAGATTCTGAGACATTTTTGCGAATAAAAAAAATTTATCATATTCTGAGACATTTTTCCGTAGAGAAAAATTCCTAAGTTCTGAGACATAGAAAAACTCTCAGATTCTGAGACATAGAAAAATTCTCAGATTTTGAGACATTTTTTTGAATAAAAAAATTCTTAGATTCCGATATATTTTTCCGTATAGAAAAATTCTCAGATTCTGAGACACTTTTTCCGTATAAAAAATTTTCAGATTCTAGGCATTTTTCCGAATAGAAAAATTCTAAGATTCTAAGACATTTTCCATATAGAAAAATTTTCAGATTCTGAGACATTTTTCCATATAGAAAAATTCTCATACATTTTTCCATATAGAAAAATTCTCACATTCTGAGACATTTTTCCGTAAAGAAAAATTCTCAGATTCTGAGACATTTTTCGTATAGAAAATTCTCAGATTCTGAGACATTTTTCCATCTAGAATTTTTGTTTCATATAGAAAAATACTCAGATTCTGAGACATTTTTCCGTATAGAAAAATTCTCAGATTCTGAGACATTTTTCTGTATAAAAAAATTCTCAGATTCTGAGACATTTTTTCGTATAGAAAAATTCTCAGATTTTGAGACATTTTTCCACATAGAAATTCTCAGATTGTGAGACATTTTTCCGTATAGAAAAATTCTCAGATTCTGAGATATTTTTCCATATAGAAAAATTTTCAGACTTTGAGACATTTTTCTGTATAGAAAAATTCTGAGATATTTTTCCGTATAGAAAAATTCTCACATTCTAAAACATTTTCCCGTATAGAAAAATTTTCAGGTTCAGAGACATTTTTTCGTATAGAAAAATTTACAGATTCTGAGACATTATTCTATTCAAAAAATTCTCAGATTCTTAGACATTTTTCTGTATAGAAAAATTCTCAGATTCTGAGACATTTTACTGTATAGAAAAATTCACAGATTCTGTGACATTTTTCTGGATAGGAAAACTCTCAGATTCTGACACGATTTTCCGTAAAGAAAAATCGTTAGATTCTGAGACATTTTATAGAAAAATTCTCAGATTCTGAAACATTTTTGGGTATAGAAAAACTTTTGATTCTGAGAAATTTTTTCGTATAACAAAATTTTTAGATTCTGAAACATTTTTCCGTACAGAATAAAATATGTCTCAGATTCTTAGACCATTATTCTGTATAGAAAAATTCTGAGATTTTGAGAAATTTTTTTCGTATCGAAAAGTTTTCAGAATCTGAGAAATTTTTTTGTATAGAAAAATTTTTCTGCATAGAAAAATTCTCAAATTCTGATAAATTTTTCCGTAATTTTTACCAGATTCTGAGGAGACATTTTTCCGTATAGAAAAAGTTTTCTGTATAAAAAAATTTTCAGATTCTGAGACATTTTTCCGTATAGAAAACTTCTCAGATTCTGACTTTTTTTTTGTATAGAAAAAGTTTCAATTCTGAGACATTTTTTTTTTCGTATAGAAAAATTCTCAGATTCTGAGACATTTATCTGGATAGAAAAATTCTCAGTTTCGGAGACACTTTTCCGTATAGAAAAAATTTTGATATTCTGAGACATTTTTCGGAATAGAAAAAAATCTCAGATTCTAAGACATTTTTTTTTGTATAGAAAAATTCTCAGAGTCTGAGATATTTTTTTTGTATCAAAAAATTCTCAGTTTCTGAGACATTTTTCAAAGAGAAAAATTCTCAGATTCTGAGTCATTTTTCTATATAGAAAAACTTTCATATTCTGAGACATTTTTCCGTATAGAAAAATTCTGAGATTTTGAGACATTTATTTTTTGTATAGAAAAATTTTCAGATTCTGGGAATTT
The DNA here is from genome assembly GCA_963921195.1 of Pegoplata infirma. Lineage (NCBI taxonomy): Eukaryota > Metazoa > Arthropoda > Insecta > Diptera > Anthomyiidae > Pegoplata > Pegoplata infirma. Next base: position 109,893,413 of record OY992537.1, on the reverse strand, counting down.
TTTTTTGTTTAGAAAAATTTTTCTGTATAGAAAAATTCTCAGATGCTGAGAAATTTTTCCGTATAAAAAAAAGTGTGAATTCTGAGACGTTTTTTTTCGTATAGAACAATTCTCAGATTCTGAGAAATTTTTCTGTATAGAAAAAATTCTCAGATTCAGAGACCTTTTTCCGTATAGAAAAATTCTCAGATTCTGAGACACTTTTCGGTATAAAAAAAATTCTCTGATTCTGAGATATTTTTCCGTATAGAAAATTCTAAAATTCTGAGACATTTTTCGTATAGAAAAATCTCAGGTTCTGAGACATTTCTCCGTATACAAAATTCTCAGATTCTTACACATTTTTTCGTATAGAAAAATTCTCAGATTCTGAGACATTTTTCCGTATAGATAAATTCTCAGACATTTTTCTGTAAGAAAAATTTCTAAAATTCTGAGATATTTTTCGCATAGAAAAATTCTTAGATTCTGAAACATTATTCCGTATTTAAAAATTCTCCTACTATAACACATTTTCTGTATAGAAAACTTTTAAGATTTTGAGACATTTTTCCGTATTGAAATATTCAAAGATTCTGGACTGGTTCCATTTTAAATAGCATAGGCAATCAGCCGATGGTGGTTCAATTTATCCAAAAATTAATATATCCATTCTTCTGATTTTTATTGAATTTCGGTTTTTGTTATTTAGTCGAAATTGTGAATGGTTCGCGTTTTATCGCTGTTCAAAGTTGGTATTTTGCAACAATTTTATGAAAAATACATAATGTTTAAATGATCGTATCTTTGGAACGCATCATCCGATTGTCACGAAATAAAGCGCAAAATAATGGTTATGTCCTGGTCTTAAAATAGAATTTTGAAAAAGGATAGGATGCTTTGCAAAAAGGATATTGAAATTAAAAAAATGTCCTTAATTTGCAAATATCTCAAAATGCGTATCTTTAATTTTCCTATATTTTTTTGCACATATAGCCCTAAATATACTTAACAACATATGCAAATCCCAAATTGGGATGGTAAGCGGTTTAATTGTAAACGCGGTTCATTGAAACGCCTTATTGATTTTTGTTAATAACTCTCGTTTACAAATGAAAAACAATTTCTGCGCACTAACCGCGAATAATTTTTTTATATGTATTTTTGATCGCTAAACTCAAAAATTTCATCAAAAGAACATTTCGCGAATAACTTTTTGTTTAATGAATTTTTTAGCGTTTTTTGGAGGTATTTTGACTATTTTTCTTATATCTTAAGTTCTGTTTATCTGATCTTCTCGCAATAAAAACCAAACTAAAGATAATCAAATTTCCAACAAATCCTACATTCATCATTTTTTCATAAGTTCATAGCTTTACGCGCAAATAATTTTTTTAGCGTTATTTGGAGGTATTTTGACTATTTTTCTTATATCTTGAGTTCCGTTCATCTGATCTTTTCGCAATAAGAACCAAATTAAAGACAATCAAATTTCCAACAAATTCTTCATCCATTATTTTTATATCAGTTCATAACTTTACGCGCAATAGGCAAACATATGACTAAAATAAGTTTTTTGATTAACAAATCATTTAAAAAAAGTTTAAGAAATAGAAATCTTTGGAATTAATTGCATCTTTTTATTTATCTGCAAAGCCTGAACATTGAGAAATATAATAAAGTTGATTTGATGAAAATCTATAGGTTTACTCCGAAGTTATCACAAATTTTATGAATATACATGATAAAATACAAAAAAAAATGATATTTTTTTACAATTTCTGTTTTTAAAATTTTTAAAAAATGAGCTTTGTTAATAAAAAATAGTTTTTCCTTGTTTGCCTATTGCGCGTAAAGTTATGAACTGATATAAAAATAACGAATGAAGGATTTGTTGGAAATTTGATTGTCTTTAATTTGGTTCTTATTGCGAAAAGATCAGATGAACGGAACTCAAGATATAAGAAAAATAGTCAAAATACCTCCAAATAACGCTAAAAAAATTATTTGCGCGTAAAGCTATGAACTTATGAAAAAATGATGAATGTAGGATTTGTTGGAAATTTGATTGTCTTTAATTTGGTTTTTATTGCGAGAGAATCAGATAAACAGAACTTAAGATATAAGAAAAATAGTCAAAATACCTCCAAAAAACGCTAAAAAATTCATTAAACAAAAAGTTATTCGCGAAATGTTCTTTTGATGAAATTTTTGAGTTTAGCGATCAAAAATACATATAAAAAAATTATTCGCGGTTAGTGCGCAGAAATTGTTTTTCATTTGTAAACGAGAGTTATTAACAAAAATCAATAAGGCGTTTCATGAAACCGCGTTTACAATTAAACCGCTTACCATCCCAATTTGGGATTTGCATATGTTGTTAAGTATATTTAGGGCTATATGTGCAAAAAAATATAGGAAAATTAAAGATACGCATTTTGAGATATTTGCAAATTAAGGACATTTTTTTAATTTCAATATCCTTTTTGCAAAGCATCCTATCCTTTTTCAAAATTCTATTTTAAGACCAGGACATAACCATTATTTTGCGCTTTATTTCGTGACAATCGGATGATGCGTTCCAAAGATACGATCATTTAAACATCATGTATTTTTCATTAAATTGTTGCAAAATACCAACTTTGAACAGCGATAAAACGCGAACCATTCACAATTTTGACTAAATAACAAAAACCGAAATTCGACACAGATCTCGAGAATTGATATGCCAATTTTTATGCAAATTAAAATAGGTAAGGTCGAAAAAGTGTTTTTTTTGTTTTCAAAAATTTTGGAATCCTTCTCTGAGACATTTTTTAGAATAAGAGAAATTCTAAATTCTGAAAAATTTTTCCGTATATAGAAAAATTCTCAGATTCAGAATCAGTTTTCCGTATAGAAAATTTTCAGATTCTCAGACATTTTTCAGTATAGAAAAATTCTCAAATTCTGAGACATTTTTTGTGTAGAAAAATTAAAAAATTATCAGATTCTGAGACATTATTCCATATAGAAAAATTGTCTGATTTTGAGACATTTTTTTGTAAAGAAAAATTTTTAGATTTTGAAACATTTTTTCGTATAAAAAAATTCTCAGATTCTGAGACATTCTTCCGTATAAAAAAATTCTCAGATTCGAAAAAATTTTTCAGATTTTCAGAAATTTTTTTGTATTCCACCATATTTCCTTAAAAATTCAAAATTAATTCTTGTCTATAACAATTTGCATTAGTTCCACAATTTGTTAAAAAAAAATCCAATTTTCTTAAAAATTAACAATTATTTTCCATATGTGCAACATATACCACAGAAAAACCCTACAGCTTTAGCAGAGAAGAAAAACCATTTCCTTTAACAAAATAAGGAAAAACAGCAGTCAATCTTCTTCTTAATCAAATGTCTACAAATGATGGGTCTCTGTAGCTCGAGGTGTTATAATGCAAGTGTAGGAGTCGTGCAGAGACGTATGAATGCGAGTTTAAAAACTGCAGGAGGAATGCAACATACATTAAGGCAACCATGAAATATACTGGAAAAAACTGGCAAGAAGGCAAAAAAAAAATTTTTTTTTAACCTTGCAACATTATATGGTGAACAACCCAGCAAAAACTTCGCTTACCAAGTAATTAACTAAGGGGGTTAGCAAAAATATGAGTAACTAGTTACCTCCCAATTTCTATGTTAATTACTTTAACACGGTGATGTCATTGGAGGTAACCACATTTTGCCTTTTTTGGCGTAATGTAATGCTAATGGTAATTAGTAGTATTCAAAGCCATTACCACGTAAGCGAGGCAGGAAGGGGTAGCCATTACCAAGTTTTTGCTGGGAATGTGAGAATGCATGTTTTTGTTTTACGAAAAAAGAAGACTGACTAACTGACAGTCGTATTGACTGTCAGCCAGTTTTATAAACGGAAAACAAAGATTGAAGAGAGCAACAACAACCATAATAGTTTTGTTAAAGACTTTTGGGGTTTGTTGCAGTTGCATATAATTCTCATATTGTTGCATTTTTTTTTGTTGCTGTTGTTTATACGATTTTATTCGTGTTATCAATTTACGTTTATCTGCTTAACTTGAAGACACTTCTGTTTTAATCAACGTATTTTTTTTATAAATTTTTATTAAAATAAAAGGTAGGGAGCAGTGAGATAGTCAAGCCGTTTGTAACACTTTACAAACAAGTTTTGTATGTGCTTAAATGTCTCAGAATCTAAAAATTTTTTCTGGGCCGAAAAATATCTCAGAATCGGAAACTTTTCAAATAAAATATCTCAGAATGTGAGAAATTTTCTATATGGCAAAATGTCTCAGAATCTGAATAATTTTCGGGCAAATGTCCCTAAATCTGATAAATTCTATACATGTTTGAGATCCTTCGTTCGTTTTTAAATTTTCAATCTCGATGATTTTGAAATATTTATAAGTAAAATGAGATAAAATTGTATGCATTCATTTATTTGCATTTTCAAATTTTGATTTTTAATAAAATCTATCGAAATTTAAATCGTTCGATTTCCAAATGTCTCAGAATTTGAAAATTTTCCAGATGCAATTCACATAAAACCAATTAAAACTTGAAGATTCTGTTTGTAATTCAAAGAATGCAATTGAAATTCGAGTATAACAATTGAAATTCGAATATTATACTTGAAATTTGAAAACTCGATTTAAAATTCAAAAATTCCAACTGAAATTTAAATATTATATTTGGAATTTACAAGAAATAAATTTTAACGAAAAAGAGCTTATTTTAGTTCGAGGTCATTTATGTTCTCCCATAATGAAATGTTCGAATAAATAACAAATTTTTATTATTTTCAATAAAATTCTGATTAATTTCTATTAAACAATAGAAAATTATTTTATTCGACCTTTAAAATATTGTATTTTGAGTAGGTTTATTTTAGCTCGAGGTCATAATTTCCTTTACTAATTGAAACTATAATATTCTCATAGAATAGTTTTCAAGAAAATTATTTTTCTGTTATTAGATTCCATTGTCAAGACTATTTAGCAAATATAATAACCCTATACTGTAAGTAGCAAAGGGAATTAAAATGACCAATCGCTAATGTTCAAACAAAAATATTAAGAAAATTTCAACCCTATAGTCATTGAGAATCAGAGAAAGAAAATTGTACAATCTCTTAGTAAGATCGTGATCGTCAAATAAGCAACAAAAATACTATTTAACAATGTAAAAAAAGATTATTTGCAAAAAAAAATTTTTGAAAAAATTAAATTAAGCGAAAAAAATTTTTTGGTGAAAAAAAATTCCGCGATATTTTTATACCCTACACCACTATGTGGTATATTGAGTTTGTGCTGATGTTTGTAACTACCCGAAATATTGGTCCTAGACATACCTTCAAGTACACCGATCGACTCAGAATAACCTTTTGAGTCGATTTAGCGATGTCCGTCCATCCGTCTGTCCGTCTGTCCATCTATCGGTTTAAGCACGATACAGGTTGCAATTTTCAATCAATTGACTTTAAATTTGAAACTTAAGCATCTTTTGGCCCAAGGACGAAACCTATTGAAATTGGAGAACATCGGTCTATGTTAAGACCTAGCCCCCATACAAACGCCCCCTTTGGATTTGGCTTAATGACTCTAATGACCGTATTATAATAAATATCGCTTTGAAATTTAGCAGGTAATCAAATTTTGTATGCATGAATCATCATTCCAAATTTCAAAGGAATCGGATCAGTCCTTCTGGTAATCCCCATACAAGCCACCCTCCCGATATTCACATAATTCTCTCAAAATTCGTAAAAATAAAAATATTTGATAAAAATTTTATTTTTAGGTGTTAAACGTGTACTTTAGGTACCTAATCAAATCGGAATATAATTGGACCATTTTTGGACAAAGTCCCCCTCATAAAAATTTTGACCGATATTCAGTTCGGTATGTTGACAAAAAAAAAATAAAACATTCCACTAAAATTTGATCTGTGTGTGTTTTCTACACTAAATAAAGATCTAACAAAGGACAGAACCAATCGGTCCATGTTTGGACTTGGGACTCATTTTCCGGAAAACACTGGTGTAGAGGGTATCATATGGTCGGGCTTGACCGACTATAACTTGTTTTTTTTTGTAAAATTTTGTTTTCATATGCCACCCAGCAGCCAAATGAAAGCATTTTGTATTTTTAGGTTATGTGGAATGTACCAAAATTTTCGAGGTGTTCTTACATTTTCGTTCATAACTTTTGAACCGCTAAACCAATTTCGCTCAAATGCAGTCATTGTTACCAGTGGGAATCGAACCCACGACCCCTACTTTCAAAGACTAGCACGCAACAAACTAACATACACACAAAAAACTATTGTCTAAAAATTTCAATTAAATCAATTGATCAACAAAATTTAATTGGGTCAATCAATGTTTTGATTAACATTTTTGTTATTTCTTTTACGGTCGAATTAAAAATTTTCAACATACCAGAAATAATCGGATTTTACCTTTTTTGTTGTTGGCAACATATTAGAATGCAAAAAATTTGAATTTTTTCATAATTTTGTCATAAGCGTACAATTCATTCGTTAAATCAATCATTATTTTAATTGACTATAAATAAAAAATTGGTCAAATTTGTGATCAAAATCGAAAAAATGTTTGATTAAAAAAATAATCAATTAATCAGCTACAATTTAATGATTGGTATAACAATTTTCTTTATTGGAGGAATTTCAATTAAAAAATTTATTGAATTCGCGTTTTTGTTGATTGAAATTCGTTTTAAATTCTTTCTGTGTACAAGGAAATATATTTCAGAATGAGAGAATTTTTTTTTCTACAGAAATATGTCTCAGAAGTTGCAATTATTTCCACATGGAAAAATGTTTCAAATTTTTTTTTGAAAAATGTTTACGAGTCCAATAATTTTTTTATATGGAAAAATGTCTCATTATCTGAGAATTTACAGAAAAATGATTTAGATTCTAAGAAGGCAATTTCAAAGTGCACTCAACCGCTTTTTTATGTGTAGGGGTTTTGATGAATTCGTCCAAGCCGAATTTAACAATTTTACTTGTTATTTTTTTAGTATTTTGTATTATTTATGTTAATATTTTCGTATTTCTCAAAAAAATAAAAAAGTTACGAGGCAGCTGCTTACCACCACAAGTTAGTGCTTCAACTTCTTTAAGTTTAGTGTGGAAACAACGAAAAAAAAGAAAAGGTGTTACATTATTGTTTAAAACATTTTCCCCTTTATTTTACCATATTCAGAATTCATACAATTTATAAATTTAACACTTGAAAATACAGAACGAAAAACAGAAGATAATTGTTTAAGTAGAATCATATTCATATCTTGATTGATTGATATCTAAAGTGTTAAAAATTATGATGGTATGAATTGCTAAGTTAGTGGTTAGAAATTAAGCTACACATAGTTGGAGTAAAAATAAATGTGATAGTAAATTAAAATAGCCTAAGTCTTTTAAGGAAAAATATAAGATTCTAAAAAACTTTTTTTGTGGAAAAAAATTTCTGAATTTTTTTTTAGAAAAATTTAGTAGTATGCAATATATTTTAGAAAATTTTCCAAAGGGAAAAATTATCAGATTTTGTCATGCTTATATGCGACAATCTGAAATAAAAAAAATTTAAATTAAAATTTTAAATATTTTTTGAAACAAATAAATTTCAATTTGTGTTTTTGCTCATTTATGCCAAAATATGCACTTAAAAGTTTGAAATATGCAAAATATATGCATTTAAAACCAAAATATGAAAAAATATGCATTTTCACCAAAATATGCAAAAACAAATCGATGTTATTTTAACGCAAATTTCTTTATTCGAAAATATAATTGGTCAATATCGCTTTTAGACCATCGACAAAAGCATGCATTTGCATGGAAATCACATCCCTAGTAATAAGATTTTTTTTTTGAAGGACAGTAAATTCACTCAGCAGGGCTTAACAAAATTTAAGCCAAGTTTAGAATATTTTTTTAAATAAAAAATTATCAGCTTTTGTAGTGCTGTCATTTGCATGGAAAAGTCAGAAGATATCATGAGTATGGTATGACAGTAAATTATGCTGTCGGCAGTACACTCAAAAAAAAAAACTGTAAAGTTAGCAAAAAATTTAGTTAAATTTAACTAAAAAAGCACCTGATTTTGGGCCTACTAAATTTTTAGTTAATTTAACTAAAAATATTTAGTTAACTTTTCGTAGAATGAATGTAACAAAAAAAACCGTAACTTTAACTAAAAGTTTAGCTGAAATTTCGTAACGTTTTTATGTACATATATTAACAAAAAAATTAGTTGAATTCAGCTAAACTTTTTGTTACTTTTCGTAAACTAAAATTTACAAAATATTTTGTAAAAAATGTTAAGTTTATTTTTTTCTGTTTTTTCATCAGCTTAAGTAGAACTTATGAGATTTGCATAGGAGGCTACACAAGAAATTTCACTTAACAAATTTGTTACGAAAGATCAGCAAATTAATTAGTAAAAATTCGTAAACTCAGTTTTGAAGTCAACAAAAAAAATTAATTCAAAATTTGTTGAAAACTAGTATTTTCGTAAATTGAACTTAACTAAAAAAATTAGTTAAAACGCTGATTTTAACTAAAAATTTGCTAAAAAGCCAGTAAACTCGAGTTAACAAAAAAAAATTTGTTAACTTTACAGTTTTATTTTTTTGAGATTACTTAAAACTTCTAGCTTGGAGTCCCCTACCCCCGCGGTACTAAATTTCCGATTTTTTAATTTCCTAACGCGAATATCCTTAAAGCACAACTACTGATTTAAAATTGAGATTTAAAATGAGAACATCAAAGTCTATAATGATCAGTAGGGATGAGATTTCAATGCAAATGCATGTTTTTTGTCGATAGTCTAAAAACGATATAGACAAATTATCTTTCCGAATCAAGAGATTTGAGTTAAAATGGCATCGATTTGTTTTTGCATGTTTTTGCATATTTTGGCGAAAATGCATATTTTGGCGAAAATGCATATTTTTGCATATTTTGGTTTTAATTGCATATTTTGTGCATATTTCCAACTTTTAAAAGCATATTTTGGCATAAATTAGCAAAAACACAAATTGAAATCTATTTTTTTTTTTCAAATATTATTTTAATTTTAAATATTTATTTTGAAAATAAGAAAAATTATTTTTGTATCTTTTTAATTTTTTATAGATTGTCTTAATTTCTTAAAAAATGTTGTTTACAAATAGTTTTTAATGTTACTATTTAAACCCGGCGTTATTTTTCGCATTTTACGAAGTTTTTCGTATGAAAACAAGATTTTTTTATTGCACACATTTTATTATTAAGTTCATATTTTTGGTTTTTTAGTGCATATTTTGAATTTTTTAGCGCATATTTTAAGCGCATATTTTCGATTTTTTAGTGCATGAAAATCTCATCCCTAACGATCAGATAGCGGGTTTTTAAGAAGAATTTTAGTATCATTTGAATTTTCAACATAAGCTGTTTTAATTTATTGTCACAGCTTAAACTTTGTATGTTATACAATTCAAAATATATCACGAATACGAGGAGCTTGTTATGATAATTACAATATTCATAAATAAAACTAGAAACAGATTACATAATTATCTGAGAAAATGAAGCAATAACTTAAAAACAATGTTGCAAGAGATGGGAAAATTAAAAAAAAAAATAAAAAAAGGAAATATTTTTAATAGAAAAATTCTCAGATTTTGAGATATTTTTTCGTATAGAAAAATTCACAGATCCAGAGATAGTTTTCCAGAAAAAAATCTGAAATTAAAACAAGTAGAAAAGTTAAATTCGACTTTGCCGAATCTATGAATACCTTCCACAAAGCATTTTTTTAAAGGGTACCCAGCAAAACTTTGGTAATGGGTAGTGATTATATAACACATTACCAGGTAATGTATATAACTTATTTGTAGCATTATTTTATGATGTCTTACAAAACATTTGTTCCACAACGTATTATTTTCAAGTGAAAAATAATGCATTACTAATAATTTGCTACGTAATGCATGATTATTGGAAAAAATGTATTTCATATTTATAATTTCTAAACGTTAAATCATGGATGACTTATATTTGGTTACATTATGTATTATTTGAAAGTTTGAAATAATGCATTATTTATAATTGGATGCATAATGTATTACAATAACATAAAAAATAATTATTTTATAAAAAAATGCATAAGTTTAAACTAGAGATGGGCTCACGACAGGAAATTTCTAACGACACACACTCACGAGCACATTTTATCTACTTACACTCACTTACAATCACGTGAGTAAATTTAATACAAAATTACTTTTTCACTACTCGTAACACCTTATATATTATCTTCTGGTATGCTATATTATTTCATTTCTCGTAACCTATAAAATATCATATATTTTACACCTTACTCGTATTCTTCGTTATAAATTTATGACTTATTTTATACCTTACTGGTATTCTATGTGATAATGTGGATGCATTACTTTGAGTCTCATCGCCTGTTAAAATCATCAATGCTGCAATGTATAAAATAAGAGATCCTATACCTTATTTTATACCTTATTTGGTAATCTAAGTTTAGCTGGGTAGTACATTTTTTAACGTGAAAAAATTAACAATTTTGATTAGAAATATTTTATTTTAAGTAAAAAACTCTTTTTTTGTCATTTAAAAAAAAAAAAAAAATCTATTTTTTTTTTTTGAGTGTAAAATTTTTTTCGAGTGTAACGTTTTTTTTTACTGTAAAAATATTTCTGACTGAATGCACGTACGTATGTACACAAAATATTGTCAATTTTGTAAAAAAAAAAAAAAAATTTTTTTTTTGTGTTTATTTTTTTTTTTCAGTGTAAAATTTTTTTTGAGTGTAAAACTTTTTTTGGGTGTAAAATTTTTTTCGAGTTTAATTTTTAAGTTACCAATGCTTTTAAAAGTAAACAAGTTTAAAAATCATTGCTTTAAAATTAATCAAGTTTGAAAAGCATTGTTTAGTTACCACCAATGCTTTTAAAACTTGTTAAAACACGTGGCATTTTAGATGGAACTAATCTGAAATTCAGGGTTTTGCTTATAACTTTTGAACCACTGGACCGATTGAGCTGAAATTTAATACCAAATATACATGCCAAGGTTCAGTAGTCTCATTATTGTCTTTCGAAAGTTATCGTGTTTTTTATCTCGTAAATTCGCAAAACACCCTTGCCGAAATTTACTCTTTTGCTCATAACTTTTGAACCAGTGGACCGATTTGGCTGGATTGCAATACCAACCTGACCAGGTAAATGACAAACATATATGCCAAACTTCAGTAGCCTCTGTAAAGTCTTTCAAAAGTTAGCGTGTTTTCTACGGACGGACGGACAGACAGACAGACAGACAGACAGACGGACGGACGGACGGACGGACGGACATCGCTAGATCGACTTAAAATCGATCGAGGATCATAAATATATATACTTTATGGGGTCCTAGACCAATATTTCGAGGTGTTACAAACGGAATGACAAACTTATATATACCCTCTATCACTAGAGTGGAGGGTATAAAAACAAAACAAAAAATTAAACTTTTTTCCCCTTACTTTTACTGCATCCTTAAGAGCGCTCTTTGGATGCGCTTCGGTATGCTATAAATAGATGTTGTGTCGCCAAAATCTCGATTTATTTCTGCTGGGATAGAAAAAATCTGATGGTCTAAGATATTTTTTCCGTACAGAAACATTTCCCAGATTCTAAAACATTTTTTTGTATAACAAAATTCTAAGATCCCTAGACATTTTTTTGTATAGAAAAATTTTCAGATTCTAAGACATTTTTACGTGTAGACACTTAAGACACTTTTCTGTACAGAAAAAAATCTCAAAATCTGAGACATTGTTTCGTAGAGAAATATTCTCAGATTCCGTGACATTTTTCCAATAGAAAAATTATGAAAACATGTAAACAAGTGCAGATGTTTCAACTCTTTCTTTTCAAAAATAAAAATATTTAAATATCCCTGGTGATGACCAACGAAGTTGGTGAAAATATGGTATAAAAATTAAATATAATTGAAAATAGAGCAACAAATTTGGTTATTTAGTATTTTTATTTGGATGACCTTAAGCCGAACTAAAATCAACAAGAAATTATCAGATTTTTAAAATTTTTTCCGTGTAGAAAAATTTTCAGATTCAGAGAAATTTATACATAAAGAAAAAATAAATAAATTCTGAGACATTTGCGGCGTTGAAACATTCTTAGAGTCTGAGACATTTATTCGTCCAGACCACTCCAAAGATCAGACATTTTTCTGCATACAAAAATTTCCAGTTTCTGAGACATTTCTCCGTATTAACAAATTCCAGATTCTGAGACAAGTTTTTATGTAGAAAATTTTTTAAATTCCTTGACACATTTTCAGAAAAGAACTCAAATTCTGGGACACTTTTTTCTTGTAGAAAAATACTCAGGTTCAAAATATTTTCCGTACAGAAAAATCCTTAAATTCTGAGACATTTTTTTTTTTGTATAAAAAAACTTTCAGATTATTATACAATTTTCCGTAATGAAAAACTATCACATTTTGAGAAATTTTTCCATATAGAAAAAAAATTTAGATTCTGAGACATTTTTCCGTATAGAAAATTTCGCAGATTCTGAGACATTTTTCCGCATAGAAAAATTCTCAGATTCTGAAACATTTTTTCGTATAGAAAAATTCACAGATTCTGAGACATTTTTTCGAATAGAAAAATTCTCAGATTCAGAGACATTTTTTCGTATAAAAAATTTCGCAGATTCTGAAAAATTTTTTCCATATAAAAAAATATATAGATTCTGTAACATTTTCCGTATAAATTCCTAGATTCTTAGACATCTTACCGTATAGAAAAATACTCAGATTCTGAGACATTTATTCGTAGAGAAAAGCTCTCCGATAAAAAAATTCTCAGATTCTGAAAAATTTTTCCGTATTGAAAACAAAATCCCAGATTCTGAGACACATTTGTTTAGAAAAATTCCTACATTCTTTGACACATTTTCTATATAGAAAAGAACAAAAATTCTGAGACACTTTTTTGTTATAGAAAAATTCTCAGATTCTGAGCTGTTTCTCGGTATATAAAAACTCCCAGATTCTGTCACATTTTTCCGTATAGAAAAGTCCTTAAATTCTGAGAAATTTTTTCGTTTTTTAGACAATTTTCCGACTGACAGAATTTGAGAAGTTTTCCGTGATATTTTTCCAATAGAAAAATTATCACATTTTGAAATTTTTGTCCGTATTGAAAAAATTTTAATTTTTCCATGTAAAAAAATTTTAGATTCTGAGACATTGTTCGTGTAAAAAAATCTCAGCTTCAGAGACATTTTTTCGTATAGAAAAATTCTTCGATCCTGAGACATTTTTCTATATAGAAAAATTTTCAAATTCTTTAACACATTCTCTAGCGGAAAATTCTCAGCTTCTTAGCATTTTTTTCGTATAAAAAATTTCTCAGATTCTAAAACTCAAATTTTTAGACAATTTTCCGTAGAGAAAAATTCTCAGGTTTTGAAACATTTTCCATAAAGGAAAAAATTTCTAGATTCTTAGACATTTTTTCGTTAACAAAAGAATTCCCAGATTCTGTGAAATTTTTTTGAGAGAAATATCAGATTCTGAATTTTTTTTTTCGTATAGAAAAATAATCCGATTCTGAAAAATTTTTCAATAAAGAAAAAATATTCAGATTTTGAAACCGGGAAACATTTTTTCGTATAGAAAATTTTTTAAATTATTTAACACAGAAAAGAACCGAAATTGGGAAACTTTTTTTGTTATAGAAAAATGCCCAGATTCTAAGACGTTTTCCTGTATAGAAAAATTTTCAGGTTCTAAACATTTTTCAGCATAGAAAAGTTTTAGATTCTGAGAAATTTTTTTCGCATAGAAAAACTCTCTGAATTTCAGACAACTTTCCGTAGAGAAAAACTCTCAGATCATAATAGATATAGAAAATCTCTCAGCATAGAAAATCTCTCAGATTTTGAGAAATTTTTCCATACAAAAAAATCTAGATTTTTCGAAATTGTTTGTTTCTGTGACATTTTTCTGTTTAGAAAAATTTTTAAACATTTTTCAGTCTAACAAAATTCTCAGATTCTGAGCCCTTATTTCGTCTAACAAAATTTTCCTATTCTTTAATTCTCTCCCACGTTGTTTAAAAATCCCTAGAGATTTTCAATTGTAGTTTAAAAAATAAAGAAAATCTTTTAATTTTTGTTTAAATATTTAACAAAAATCTTTTTAAATCTTTTAAATAAAACACACCTTTTGAAATTTTTTGAAAAATTCCAAAATTTAACAATAGAACAACTTGAAATCGACATCAAAGATTTAAAATAAAACATGTTTCATTGATTTTCCGATTGTCATGATGACATTGATTTAAATGAAACACAAAACAAAGTGACATTTTTTGTTTGGAAAGAATATTTAAATTCATATAAAATTAAAAAAAATACGAGCAGGTAGAATTAAGAAAAGAATCTCGAACTTTTCGAAAAAAAGGTTAAACATCTGTTGATTGTAAAATGATAATAATAGAAAAAAAGGTTCCCAAAATTGTTTTTCCAAAAGAACAATCAAAAGAACTGACCTGCTACTTTGAGATTTATGTTGCACATATTGTCATACAACCAAGAGGAAATTTAGGTTTTTCTTCTTTTAAAATTTTACAATAAGAAATTTTCTTAAAGAAAACTGTCAGTTTGAAATTTACTTAATTTTTTTTATGATTGTGTTGTTTTTTTTGTGTATTTAGGATTTTTATCTAATAGGGAAGGTTAACCAAATTTCAGTTACAGATATTTTTAAATAATAAAAATGTTTTACACTTGCGTTTAACCACCTTGAGCAAATTAGAAAGATTTCTAGTGACATATGGAATTAACTGCACTTCGGGGTGTACACTAGGGTGGCTCGTTTTTGGACTTTTCTCTCTGATCAAATTCTAATACCCGCCAAAAGTGTCGGTCCCCCAAGGGTAACTCACGTGCAAAATATCACTCCGATCGGAGTTTATCTTCTGTCTCCACTTTGAGCCTCAAAATTGGGGTTTTTGGAAAAAAGGACTTTTAAAAAAAAAAAAAAAAAATTAAGTTTTTTTTATTAAAATAATGAAAAAATTTTTTTTGCATAATATTTGATCATAAATACTTAAATATGAAATTTAAAGATTTTACGGTATCATAAACCCGTTCAAACTTGATACCAAAAAAATGGCATGATTTTGGGGGCGTTCTCAAAACACATTTTTTCAAAATTTGAAAATTTTATTAAAAAAAATTTTAAATATACCATTTTTTCTTTCTGAATTCATTAAGAACACCTTGGAGAAGAAAAATGTAAAATATGGCGGATATCCGTCGAGCCACTTTTTGGGAATCGCGGGGGGAAGTTAGCGGATTTCAAGGAAATGTTGGTTTTATCAATAATTTGGATTGAAAAAATCTTATAAATTTCATTTTTGGGCAAATTAACTGTTTTTTGGTGTAATGGCATTCTATTAGATAACTTTAAGTCTGTCATGAAATCTTACCGATCTAGGACGTCTTTAACCCACATTGGCTGGGGGTCAAATATGATCCCCGCAGGAAATTTGAAGTTTAGAGCTTAAATTTTGTGCTATTAACAAGTATAAAACGGATTTTGTGTTTTCTACCCTAACTATTATTTCGTATTAATATATTATCTTTAAAAAAATCGTTAACCCTTCTTGGTAGGGGGTCAAAAATGGCCCATTCAATAAAAAGTATATATTTTTTATAGAAAATTAATTTGTGGCAGTCTATTAGATAACTTTAAATCAGCCCTGAAATTTCACCTGTTTAAGATATCTTTAACCCACATTGGACAGGAGTCAAAAATGACCCCGGCAAAAACTTTTCGGCATAGTGCTTGAATTTTTTGATATCAACAAAATTTATATTTTTTATTGAATGGGTCATTTTTGACCCCCTACCAAGAAGGGTTAACGATTTTTTTAAAGATAATATATTAATATGAAATAATAGTTGAGGTAAAACACACAAAAGCCGTTTTATACTTGTTTATAGCACAAAATTTAAGCTCTAAACTTCAAATTTCTTGCGGGGGTTATATTTGACCCCCAGCCAATGTGGGTTAAAGACGTCCTAGATCGGTAAGATTTCATGACAGACTTAAAGTTATCTAATAGAATGCCACGACACCAAAAAACAGTTAATTTGCCCAAAAATGAAATTTATAAGATTTTTTCAATCCAAATTATTGATAAAACCAACATTTCCTTGAAATCCGCTAACTTCCCTCCGCGATTCCCAAAAAGTGGCTCGACGGATATCCGCCATATTTCACATTTTTCTTCTCCAATGTGTACTTAATGAATTCAGAAAGAAAAAATGGTATATTTAAAATTTTTTTTTAATAAAATTTTCAAATTTTGAAAAAAGGTGTTTTGAGAACGCCCCCAAAATCATGCCATTTTTTTGGTATCAAGTTTGAACGGGTTAATGATACCGTAAAATCTTTTAATTTCATATTTAAGTATTTATGATCAAATATTATACAAACAAATTTTTTTCATTATTTTAATAAAAAAACTTAAATTTTTTTTTTTTTTTTTTTAAAAAGTCCTTTTTTCCAAAAACCACAATTTTGAGGCTCAAAGTGGAGACAGAAGATAAACTCCGATCGGAGTGATATTTTGCATGTGAGTTACCCCCCTTAGGGGACCGACACTTTTGGCGGGTATTAGAATTTGATCAGAGAGAAAAGCCCAAAAACGAGCCACCCATTAGACGGGATTTTTTTTGGTATGGCAAACAAGTTTTTCTTCCGATTTTAAACGTCAGGGCAAATTTTAATTTTCATAGGCCTAAGACTTATGTGGTACAAATTTAAGACCAATCGAATTAAATTAACCCGTCGATCGAAGTTTTGGATTTTTGAAAAAAATATTTCTTGTGATACATAATATTTATTAATTTAGACACGCTGAGTATGAAAATCTAAAAACTTTTACAATCGGTTAAACGGTTTTCGAGATACCACTATATGAAATTTGTGAAAAATATTTCTTTCCCTTGACCCTTTCATAGAGCTCGAAACAAACTTTTATTTAAACATGATTTGAATCAAATCCGATAATTTTAACTCGTGGCACCTTCGATCAAAGTTTTGGATTTTTAAAAAAAAAATCCAAAAAATTTATAATTTTTGAAAATTAAAAATTTTTTATTAACTTTCACATGCTTAATAAGAAATTAAAAATATTTCTGAAATCGATCGATCGGTTTTCGAGATATCGCCATTTGAAATTTGTCAAACAATTTTCAAAAATTGTGTTTTTCCGACGTTCAAGATATTAAAAAAAAATCTTAAAAATTTTATCTATTGAAACTTTATCCATTTCACAGATATTGAAACATGATTTCATTTGAACTTAGTTTGAGCCAAATCAGACCATTTTAACCCATGGCGATCGAAGTTTAGATTTTTGGTGAAATTAACCACGGATTAAAGTTATTGGATCTGGCTTAAATTAATTTTAAATGAAAGTTTGTCTCAAGTTGTCTATGAAAGAGTCAAGGAAAGAACATTTTGAGATTTTTTTATAAAAATTTCTTGACCATAGAAAAGAAATGCTATTCTTGCATATTTCAAATGTCGATATCTCGAAAACCTTTCGACTGATTTGAAAATTTGATATTCATGTTCAGCGCATTAAAATTACACTGTGCTACAAAAGAGCTACTTTTCAAATGAGCTAGTAAAATTAGTAGGTCTTGTCGAAAAGATCACAAAAATGCCCATCAAACTTGCCAGACACCACCAAATTTTAAAGTTATTTTCAAAAAACGATTTTTTGTGACTTTTCTGACTAAACTACACGTAACTCAGAAACTTTTCAACCGATTTTTAATTTTTGAACTGTTTTGGATAGTAGAAGGATAGGGGTTTTTAAAAATGTAAATTGATATGTATTAAAGTTATTGTCAAAAATCGTTTTTTTGGGACTTTTTTCACTAAACCACGTGTAACTTAAACATTTTTCAACCGATTTTCAATTTGTCAACTGTTTTGGATAGAAGAAGGATAGTGCTTTTCATGTGTCTGAATTGGTCTATACATATAAGAAAGATATGTATTGATTTCTTCAATAATATCTAATTTTTTGTTATTTTTTGAAAATTTGTTGAGTTTATAGATTTTTTTCTGCTATAGTTTGTTCAACAACATTTATATTTATAAAGGTATTCTTAAAGAAAATTTAATTGTGAATACGATAAACTTTATGCCGAAAAAATCGGAATGATCATCATGAAAGGTCGCGTACCATAATTTCAAGGATTTTTTGAATACAAAATTTTTGATATAACAAGATAAGTTAAATATCTCAAAAACCTGACGCAATGGAGCAATTTTATGGCCGGATTCGGAATCAGCGCGCCAAAAACCTTTTAAAATAATATACATCGATTTCCAGCAAAATCTTAATTTTATTTTTTAGAAAAATTATTAGTGTCCGACCGAATATTCGGCGCTGGCTTCGGCTTCGGCCAAAAAGCATTATTCAGCCACTATTCGACTTCAGCCATATTTTTGGCCGAATATGGCCGAATACCGAAAATTTGTATAAAATTTGCACTCACGTGTTGAAAACACACTAAAAAAAACACTTTCAATCACATTAGTAAGCCAAAAAAATTTTACCAAGTGTTTTTGCAGCTAAAACTAAATTTTAAGCTCCAAAAAATTTTTTGTTCCAAAAAAAAATTTACACTCAAGAAAATTTTTTTTTACAAAGAAGTCGAAAAAAAGTTTTTGTTAAATATAAAATCATTTAAGACAACATTTTTATACATTTGTGAATTCCGTCAAGTCGAATTTCACTTTTTTTCTTGTTTTTACTAATTTTTTTTTTTAATATTCGGCTTCGGTTTCGGCCGAATATTCGGCTCTGGCTTCGGCCAAAAAAGGTGTATTCGGTCGGACACTAAAAATTATCACATCTCTGTTAATTGTTTTCCGATTTTTTCAGAAAAAAATCGATAAACTTGAAAATTTTTCAAAAAATTGCAAAAAAAATTATATATTATTGAAAAAAATCAATACCCTCAAAAAAACTTGTAAAACGACCAGAAAATTTTGTAACTTTTTTTGCTACCTCCTATTTGACAACAATTCCTAGAAATTTTACAAGCTTTTTAGCAATAATTTTGTAATTTTACAAGGTTTTTACTAATAAAATTGTAAATTTACAAATTTTTTGACACCTTAAAATTTACAAGGAGGTTTCGTAATTTTAATAGATTTTTTGCTACCTCCTATTTTACGAGAATTCCTAGTAATTTGACAAGATTTTTACCAATAATTTTGTAATTTTACAAGATTTTTACCAATAAAATTGTTAATTCTCGTGAATTTACTAGATTTTTTTGTAAAGTTATCTTGGAAATTTGTAAATTTACAAAAAATAAATGTAAAATTACAAAAAAAAAATGTAAATTTCGATTCAAATTTGTTTGTTCAAAAACAAGGAAAACTGTCAAATATTGGTAAAATGGGATTAGAGGACTTTTCCTAGTAATTTAACAACGTTTTTTTTTTGTGTGAAAGAGACGTAAAATGCCACGACCTTTGTATTAAATTTACAGTATTTTTTGACTGTAGCCCAATTAGTAAAAACAACTGAAACGACTTTTCTTCCTTAGCAAACCTTCCCCAAAAATTGTAATTAAATGTTATTGGTTTTCGTCTTTCAAACGTAATCTAATCTTTTAAGAACCATGTTTAGATGACGTTCTATAAAATTTAACTGTCATTTTTTAGAATTTTCTATTTATTTACAATCTTTAGGTTTCTTTTCATTAATTTTCTAAAAAGTTTTATTTTTTTTTTTTGATTATACAAAAAAGAAGAAAAATATCATGCATTGCCTCTCTAATGACGTTGTATAATGCCACAATGTCTGGCATTTCTAAATGGTTGACTGATCTTTTTTTCAGTGCGGCTGTTTTTGCTTTTCCACTTCTCTAATATCAACAACTCTTTTGAAAATTTTTTCTTCTAAATACTAATGAAAATTCTTAAGAATTATATTTTTATACATATTTTCTTTTTAAAGGTTTAATGATCTTTTTGTGTGCGATGTTGTTGAGATGATTAAACAAAAAATAAAATTTAATTTCTATTTGGATTGTACATAAACATTTATAGGAAAATTGTGCATACAGACACATTTTTTTTATAATCTATTCTTGTCCGTCACAGAGACATGTAATCCTCTTCGTTTACTGAACATTACAAATTAGGGTGGTAATTTGTTGTCATTCCATTTTGTAACACCTCGAAATATTGGTGTAGGACCCCATAAAGTATATATATTCATGATTCTTGATCGATTTTAAGACGATCTAGCGATGTCCGTCCGCCCTGTCTGTTGAAAACACGCTAACTTTTGAAAGACTTTACGGAGGCTTCTGAAGTTGCATATATGTTATGCATTTACCTGGTCAGGTTGGTATTGCAATCCAGCGAAATCGGTCCAGTGCACAGTGGGCCAGAATTTCCATATTTTGGCCAAAAGAGCCGTAAATGTAAACTAAAGAACTGATTAATGGGTTACATTCTAGACACTTTGAACCCTCTAAAACGTAAGTATTATAACATTGTGACTTCAAGAATTTAAATTACAGAAGTACAAAGTCAAAACTTTTAATTATTTGGTTAATTTCAAATTTAAGAAAAATAGCTAAAATTTTCAGAACTTAATAGAAATTAGTAATTTTATTGACCATTATTTATCATGAAAGATCTAATCTGTGAGCCAAAGATAAGAAATAAAAAAATATATATCTGATACACAAACACCGCCTGAATTTGGAAAATATCAATATTACATGAAAGGATTTAAAGGATATTGAAAAACCTTTAATGCAAAATCTTTCCATGAGGTATCTACTATTTAAATTTTTGCGACCTTTTGCGACCGTTCATAACTTTTTGATTTTTGAGCAATAATAATAATAATAAGGAAATTTGAAATGGGGCTATAATCACAATTTATCATTAATTTACTGGTCCTTGAAAAAAATATATGTTTATGCTCCAATTTTCCAAGTAAGACGCTTTCATAATGTTTATTAAATTTTTGCGGATTTAAAATCTTTCAGCCAAATTTTGGCCGAAAATTTATCCGAAATTTTTAGAAAATTTACGAATTTTTGGACAATTTTTTTGGTCGAAAAACTTAACTATTTTTTTATGTGAGTAAGCGTGAGCACAAAAAAAATCGTACGTGAGCGAAGTTATTTTTCGTGAGCGTGCGTTAGTTCAAAATTACTCACTCGTCTATCTTTTTTTAACGTAAGTAAGCTTTAGCAAAAAAAAACGTGTATAAGCGTGAGTCAGCGAAATTATTTTTCGTGAGCCTGCGGGAGTCAAAACTCACACGACCATCTCTAATACAATTTTCATCGTTTAAGAGCGTCAAAACTTTACATTTGTTTAGGCGCATAAAAGAGGATCATATATATTTTGAAAATAAAATATGCTTTTAAATTGAAACAAGTTTATTCCTCTTTGAAAATGGGACAAATAGACGCTTCACATGAAATAATATCGTTTAAGTGCATATATATGGGATAAATGTTGCCTCTTTTAAGAGTGTCAAAACTTAACATTTAAAAAGTCGTATTTAAGCGGGCCATACTTGTTTTGAAAATTATAGATGTGTTTAAATTAAAACCAGTTTGTTCTTCGTCGAAAGCATTTTTTTTATATATACCTTTGTTAACATTTAACAAAATTTTACAGATAATTCTAAAAAATTAAATTTTTTTATCGAAATCTTTTACAAAGTTTTCTTCGTAAAATAAGAAAATTTATTGCAGGTAACAATCTAGGATAATTTCTGCTGGCTCAGCCAAGTATCTTTGTAATTTAACAGAGTTATTATTTTGAGTGTACAAAACAGCATTTGAAACTACATCGATATTTGTGGAAGGAATTGTTTTTAAACCAATAAATTAAAAAACAAATAAAATGTCCGCCATTTTAAATTTCAAATTTTCGTTGTCAATTTCTTGATCAGAGACCCCCAAAACCCTGTAATGGACATTTTCAACCAAATCAAACCACATAATGAATTTGATAAGAAAATAATTTCCGATTTCCACCATTTTAGATCCGCCATTTTGAATTTTTTAAATCTTAGTTCTGACTCGTAATCAGCGAACCCTTACAAAGAATTTCGAACCCAAAAAAGCAATAAATACGAAAATGTATCCGCCATTTTGGATTCGCCATTTTGAATTTCAAATTTTTGTTTTCAAATTTTTGTTTTAAAATTCTCTATCAGCGACTCCCAAAACCTTATAATTGAGATTTTCAACCATGCCACGTATATAATTCAATAAAAAAAGCAATTGCCGCCATTTTGAATTTTTCAAATTGGAGTTTTGATTCGTAATCAGCGACCACCGATCTCTTTTAAAAATAAATTTTAACTTAAAAAAATTAAGAATTTAAAAAATATGTCCGCCATTTTGAATTTTAGAATTCGAATTTGAGATTAGCGATCCCTAAACCCTCTTATGTGATGTTTTTTTTTTTTTTTTTAACAGACTTAATATTCTATTTATGACCAAAAATCTGAAGAGCTGGCCCACTGTGCGGTGGTTCAAAAGTTATGAGCAAAAGACTGAATTTCGGCAAGGGTTTTTTGTGAATTTACGAGATACAAAACACGCTAACTTTCGAAAGCAAATTCTGAGGATGCTGAAGCTTGGTAAATATATATTTGTCGTTCCTCTGGCCTAGTTTTTCAGCCAAATCGGTTCAGTGGTTCAAAAGTTATTAGCAAAACCGTGAATTTCAGATTAGATTCACCTTAAATTCACGTGTTGAAAATCCGTTAAACCTGTTTTGAAAATATTGGTAAGTCACAAAAATATTTTACAACGTATTTTTGCCACTCAAAAATTTTTTACACTAAAAAAAAAATACACTCGAAAAAAAATTTTACATTCAAAACAAAATTTAGTAAATAACTTTTTTTTTTTTTTTAAATTACTAAAAAAAAGTTTTTTACACAAAATTAAATATTTCTAATCAAAAATGTTATTTTTTCACGTTGGGAAATTCACTATCACTTCAAAGGGGCATTGTGGAGGCTATTCATAGATTCGGCTAACAAGGGAAGTCTCCCTGGTGTCACCCTCCGATCTTCATGAAATTTGGATATGTTGCTAAGAACGAAAATTAATTCGACACGTATTTTTTTTTAGCGGCCCAAACTCATTTTTAGGGGGGGTCAATTTGTATGGGGGGAAATTGACCTTTTTCAGTTTTTTACGATTTACGCCTATTTAAACAAAATTAATATAGGCATGTGTGCTATCAGATTAAAGGTATTAAAAATACCTATCTCGTGGTGCTAACAACGGGCCAAAGAAGTTAATATTTTTGGACTTATTTACAAAAATTTCCTAAAATTTTGGTATTTTACTCAATATGACGAAAAGTTGTGCATATTTAGACAAGTTCTTTGCACACGTAGATAGGTTTTCCAAAGACCTTTCATTTGGTATTTAACATGACTAGGTTTCTTTGCATAATATAGGAGATAAACGAAAAAAACTGAAAAATGGCCTTATGTTCCCCTCTCCTTTTTACCCCCTAAATATGAATTTGGGCCGTTAAAAAAAATACGTGTCCCTTTATTTTTTCTGTTCTACAAAATTAAACCAATTCCATAAAGATCCGCGGGTGACACTAGGGAGACTTCCCTTGTAAGTTAATTTAACTTTTCTATTGTTTAACATTAAAACGTTTCATAGTTTTTGATCTGCTCGACCGATGTTTTTTTCCAAAATACTGAAAAATATTAATTTTTAAAATCAGCCATCTATATTTTCAAATTTAATAGGGATCGCCAAAAATCCTAAACAGACGGGCACCGCCAAACATTGGAATGAAACGAAGATCAGGCCCGTCAAAACACTGCCTTGTAAGTGAAGGGGTATACCAAGATTACAATGGATGCCACCCTATTATATTTACATTGTATTATACTTGCGGTGACTCTTCTTCAAAATGGCGTGAAAATGCACTCAAGTGCAATAATTCCCTCTTCATCACATTTTGAACGATACACGGAACATTTGGTTTTACGGCACTTTTTGTGGGTATTTTATGTGTATTTTTTTTATTATTTGGGATTTTTTTTATGTAATTTGTGTAAATTTAATTATAGAAAATGAAAAACTATTTTGAATACATAAATAGTTTAGAATGATTTAATTTTATGTAATACAAGCTTTCAATCCCGGTACTTCGTTACCGGTTGTATTGAGTACTGGATAATAGGAGGATCAGGATTATTCTATCGTATTCAAAAAATTCCCCTACGTAGTCTTTGTTTTATTTACTTGTGGACGTTTAAGTCTTCCATAAAAAAATATTTCAATGAATAATATAAACAATAAAATTTTAATAACTTTGCTGGTACGTTATCATGTTCGTTCCGGAGGAAAAATATAATGACAATTTTCCAGTCCTTATGTCGGGATTTTGGATTTTGAGTGAATAAATATTTCAGTGAAAAAAGAAATTGCAATAAAAAAAAAATATGAAGTAAAAAAAAGAAAAACACCTAAAATTTGAGTTAAAAATATCATTCCATATTGTTCCCTGCTCTATTCCATATTTTTCCCGTTCTACACTATTTCATTTCCAATTCCATCTTCATTTTCTAAGGTCATTGTTACAGGCACAGAAAAAGTACCAAAAGTACACTTTATTACCCCCATTAGAAACGGAATTTAAAAAAAGTACCTCTTTCAGAATGTTTTTTCTTCCCCGAAGGATCCTACAATCCATATTTCAATTATCTAGGATCATTGTTTCAGCAAATATTAAAAGTACTTTTTATCCCCGTTAAGAAACGGAATTTCAAAAAAAAACTTTTCCTAATCTCTTTTTTCACCAAACGATTTTACATTCCAAATTTTAAGTTTCTGGGGCCACTATATATCACGAAGTAAATAAGTACACTTTTTTATTCCTTTTAACCCAATTATTTTCCGATAGGCGAACCTTTTCCAATTTCAAGTTTCTATGTTTATTATTTCAAGAAATATAAAAGTTCCAAAAAGTGTACATTTTATGTACGTACTTTTTATGGAAAGTACTTTTTATAAGTTGTATTTTTTATAAAAGGTACTTTTTATAAAAGGTACTTTCTATAAAAGGTACTCTTTATAAAAGGTACTTTTTATAAAAGGTACTTTTTATAAAAGGTACTTTTTATAAAAGGTACTTTTTATAAAAGGTACTTTTTATAAAAGGTACTTTTTATAAAAGGTACTTTTTATAAAAGGTACTTTTTAAAAAGTACCTTTTATAAAAAGTACCTTTTATAAAAGGTACTTTTTATAAAAGGTACTTTTTATAAAAGGTACTTTTTATAAAAGGTACTTTTTATAAAAGGTACTTTTTATAAAAGGTACTTTTTATAAAAGGTACTTTTTATAAAAGGTACTTTTTATAAAAGGTACTTTTTATAAAAGGTACTTTTTATAAAAGGTACTTTTTATAAAAGGTACTTTTTATAAAAGGTACTTTTTATAAAAGGTACTTTTTTTAAAAGGTACTTTTTATAAAAGGTACTTTTTATAAAAGGTACTTTTTATAAAAGGTACTTTTTATAAAAGGTACTTTTTATAAAAGGTACTTTTTATAAAAGGTACTTTTTATAAAAGGTACTTTTTATAAAAGGTACTTTTTATAAAAGGTACTTTTTATAAAAGGTACTTTTTATAAAAGGTACTTTTTATAAAAGGTAGTTTTTATAAAAGGTACTTTTTATAAAAGGTACTTTTTATAAAAGGTACTTTTTATAAAAGGTATTTTTTATAAAAGGTACTTTTTATAGAAGGTACTTTTTATAAAAGGTACTTTTTATAAAAGGTACCTTTTATAAAAACTACCTTTTATAAAAGTAAAAGGTACTTTTTATAAAAGGTACTTTTTATAAGAGGTACTTTTTATAAAAGGTACTTTTTATAAAAGGTACTTTTTATAAAAGGAACTTTTTATAAAAGGTACTTTTTAAAAAAGGTACTTTTTATAAAAGGTACTTTTTATAAAAGGTACTTTTTATAAAAGGTACTTTTTATAAAAGGTACTTTTTATAAAAGGTACTTTTTATAAAAGGTACTTTTTATAAAAGGTACTTTTTAAAAAAGGTACTTTTTATAAAAGGTACTTTTTATAACAGGTAATTTTTATAAAAGGTACTTTTTATAAAAGGTACTTTTTATAAAAGGTACTTTTTATAAAAGGTACTTTTTATAAAAGGTACTTTTTATAAAAGGTACTTTTTATAAAAGGTACTTTTTATAAAAGGTACTTTTTATAAAAGGTACTTTTTTTTAAAAGGTACTTTTTATAAAAGTTACTTTTTATAAAAGGTACTTTTTATAAAAGGTACTTTTTATAAAAGGTACTTTTTATAAAAGGTACTTTTTATAAAAGGTACTTTTTATAAAAGGTACTTTTTATAAAAGGTACTTTTTATAAAAGGTACTTTTTATAAAAGGTACTTTGTATAAAAGGTACTTTTTATAAAAGGTACTTTTTATAAAAGTACTTTTTATAAAAGGTACTTTTTATAAAAGGTACTTTTTATAAAAGGTACTTTTTATAAAAGGTACTTTTTATAAAAGGTACTTTTTATAAAAGGTACTTTTTATAAAAGGTACTTTTTATAAAAGGTACTTTTTATAAAAGGTACTTTTTATAAAAGGTACTTTTTATAAAAGGTACTTTTTATAAAAGGTAATTTTTATAAAAGGTACTTTTTATAAAAGGTACTTTTTATAAAAGGTACTTTTTATAAAAGGTACTTTTTATAAAAGGTACTTTTTATAAAAGGTACTTTTTATAAAAGGTACTTTTTATAAAAGGTACTTTTTATAAAAGATACTTTTCATTAAAGGTACTTTTTATAAAATGTACTTTTTATAAAAGGTACCATTATTTCAGTAAATTAAAAAAAGTACCAAAAGTACATTTTTTTCCATTTTAACCCCGTAGAGTCAACATTGGCAAAAACCCAGCCTTGGTGAATATTTTTTCCGGGAGGTGAACCTACATTGCAAATTTTATGTTTCTATGACCATTATTTAAGAAAATATAAAAGGTACCAAAAGTACAGTTTTTTACCCTTTTAACCCCTTAGAATCAACATTGGCAAAATCCAGCCTTAGTAGATTTATATTCCGGGAGCTGAACCTACATTCAAAATTTCAAGTGTCTAGGACCATTATTTAAGGAAATATAAAAGGTACCAAAGGTACATTTTTTACCCTTTTTACCCCCTTAGAATCAACATTGGCAAAAATCCAGCCTTACTGGATCTATATTCCGGGAGATGAACATACAGTCCAAATTTCAAGTTTCTGTGACCATTATTTCAGGAGATATAAAAAGTACCAAAAGTACAGTTTTTTACCCTTTTTACCCCCTTAGAATCAACATTGGCAAAAATCCGGCCTTACTGGATCTATATTCCAATAGTATAACATACAGTCCAAATTTCAAGTCTCTGTGACCATTATTTCAGGAGATATAAAAAGTACCAAAAGTACAGTTTTTTACCCTTTTTGTCCCCTTAGAATCAACATTGACAAAAATCCGGCCTTACTGGATCTATATTCCGGGAGGTGAACATACAGTCCAAATTTCAAGTCTCTATGACCAGTATTTCAGGAGATATAATAAGTACCAAAAGTACAGTTTTTTACCCTTTTTACCCCCTTAGTATCAACATAGGCAAAAATCCAGCCTTAGTGGATCTATATTCCGGGAGGTGGACCTACAGTCCAAATTTCAAGTCTCTAGCTTCAGCGGTTTTGGCTGGGCGATGATGAATGAGTATGTCAGTCAGTCAGTCAGTCACATTACTCTTTTATATATATAGATTTAGATCAGATATGATTTGTTTGGATATTGCTGGCTTATGTTGTGGGGGGATTTGAAAAAAGGGGAATATAACGAGTTTTGGTTAAGATGAAAGCAAGTTAGACAAGTAAAATTCGGTTTTTCCGAATGTAGTGATACCCTGCACAATGTCAAAATTAATATTTAAAAAAATTTGAAAAAATATACGCGGAAAAAAATTTGTTGGTGAAAAAAAAATCCGCAAAAAAATTTTTGTTACGAAAGGCATGATTAACTTTAACATACCTTCTATTACAAAGTGCTGGGCTTTAAAAAAACAATACATTTTTCTAACATTACAGAAAACCTCAACATTTATTAACATATTTTATTGCAACAAAGTAACTATAATTGACTACAACTATTTTTTGTCGATATTACAGATCTTTTACAAACAAAAAACGCACAATTAAATTTAACAAACATGCGAATAGTTGTTAAAATAGTTGAAATAAACAATTTTTTAATTATACATTTATTTTTTTTTTATGTTGATATGAGAGTTGAAGTTGTTGTTGTTCGCGCTGTTACAACCAATCATAATTTTTATAAACTACAAATGAAATGTAGTGTAAAAGACATTATTTACAAACATAAAAAGTAAACAACATTTTTTTTTTTTTTACAAAATATTTTCTATGTACATATTTATTATTTTGTAAAATTACAACAATCAACAATTTTTAAATAGTAATTGCATGCAATCAATAGTTGAAAACAGAAGTTTTAAAGAATATGTTCAATTATTTTAAATTTTAGAAAAACAAGTGCAATTTGCAATGAAAATCTAAGAAATTTTCTGTATGAAAAATGGATCAAATACAGTGGAACTTCATTTTAGAATTTTTATCGCATGCTATAAAAAAAACTAAAATGGTTAAATATTTATTTGACATACATTTTAAAGCTCATATTTTTCATTGTTCTATATAAAAAATGGATCAGATGCAGTGGAACTTCATTTTAGGATTTTTGTCGCTTGCTATAAAAAATTTAAATAGTTAACTATGTATTTGACATACACAGAAGAAAATATGGGGAAAAACAATTTGAGTAATCACTTGTTTAAATTTAAAAAAAGTTTTGAGTAATTTTTTAATTGACGCAATTAAAAATTTACTCAAAAATTTAAAAACAAATTGAGTAAATAATTTAATAAGAATTTAAAAGCTTTTTTAATTTTTTTTGAGTTTTCTTAGTTTTTTTAATTCTCGTTTAGTTTATAGTTTTTTGTATATATACATGAAAGTTTGTAATCATATTTATAAAAATTTTTTATGTCTTTAAGACAAAAATATATTTGGTAAAGTTTAAAAAAACATGTTTTTTTTTTCTTTGTAAAAAAATATGAAATTTTTTTAAACTTTGTTTTTTTTTAGAGTAGAAACAGAATAAGCCCGGCACGACTTTTTCCATACGGTTTGGCAGATTAAACCGGTGGCCGGCGCCGATGTGAAATAAAACTTGTTCTGTTTTTAAAAGGTGGTGCTTCTTGTTCTGTTCCTGCACTTAATAGTGTCAATTAAAAATTTACTCAAATTTTTTTGGCAAACATTTAATAAATTTTTATTAAAAATTTACTCAATACTATTAAATCGTTTACTGGTGGAAAATTGAGTAATTTTTTACTCAATAGTATTAAAAATTTACTCAAATTTTTTTTTCATTTCTTTCTGTGTACATTTTAAAGCTCATATTTTTTATTGTTCTATATAAAAAATGGATCAAATACAGTGGAACTTCATTTTAGGATTTTAATCGCATGCTATAAAAAAATTCAAATGTCTAACTATGTATTTGACATTTTAAAGCTTATAAATTTAAAAGAAAAATCAAAAATTCTATATAATCTAGTGATTTATTTTACAGTCGACATCTTTGATTTATTTCTCGAATGCTATGACCATAAGAAATAAAAATAAATTAAGGGCTAATTTGGACAATAATCACAATATGAGTCCTTATAATGAAAAATGCTTTAAAACCTTTCAATTGTAGCATTAACCTAATTTTAGGATTTTTATCGCATGGTATGAAAAAATTTTAATGATCAAATAAATGTTAAACTTCCAATTTAAGGCTAATAAATTCAAAAGAAAAATCAAAAATCCTATATAATCTAGTGAATTATTCTATAATCGACCATTTTGATTTCTTTCCCGCGTGATATGTTCATAAGAAATAAAAACAAACTTAGAATTGATTTTGACGAACCTCAAAATATTAGTCTCAACAAAATATTTGTCTTTGAACTTTTAATTTAAAGCACAAACTTCATTATAGGATTATTGTCGCATGCTATTAAAAAAATAAATCGGTAAACTTGTATTTGACACACATTTTAAAGATATCAAATTTAAATTTAAATATATAAAATTTTAAAACTCATAAATTTTAAAGAAAAATTCATAATTCTTATAATCTTGTAATTTTTTTTTTTTTAAATCGACATTTTTGATTAATTTCTCCCATGCTATGAACATAAGAAATAAAACTAATTTTGGAGCCGATTTTGACAAAAATCAAAATACGAGTCTTAATAATAAAAATTACTTTAAAAGCTTTAATTTATTTATCAAATGCTTTAAGATTTTTATCGCATGCTATACAAATTTTAAATGGATTAAATTTATATTAAACATACAATTTAAAGCCCAAAAATTTAAGATAAATATCAAAAATCCTAATGATCTAGTGATTTATTTTATAATCGACACTATTGATTTCTTTTTCGCATGCTATGAACACAAGAAGTAAAAATAAATTTAGAATTGATTTTGACGAAAATCAAATTATTAGTCTCTACAACTAACAATTCTTTAATACCTTTAATTTAAAGCATGCACTTCATTTTAGGATTTTTATCGCATGCTATTAAAAAATTAAAATTGGTAAATATGTATTCGATATACATTCTAAAGCTCATAAATGTAAAAGAATACTCAAAAATCCATATAATCAGTAAATTTTTGTTATAATCGTCATTTGTTATTATTTTTAAAACTTCTAATTTTAGCATAAACTACATTTTAAGATTTTTTTATCACATGATATAGAAACTTTAAAATGGTTAAATATATATTATACATACAATTTAAATATCATAAATTTTAAAGAAAAATCAAAAATCATCTATAATCTAGTGATTTATTATATAATCGAAATATGTAATTTATTTCTCGCATGCTATTAACATAAGAAATAAAAATAAATTTAGAATTGATTTGAACAAAAATCAAGCTATTAGTCTCACCAACAAACATTTCCTTAAAACCTTTAATTTATAGCATACACTTCATTTTAGGATTTTTATCCCACGCTATAAAAAAATTACAATTGCTAAATATGTATTTGGCATTCATTTTAAAGTTCATACATTTAAAAGAAAATTCAAAAATTCTTATAATCTATTAATTTTTTTAAAATCGATATTTGTAATTTATTTCTCGCATTATATGAACATAAGAAATAAAAATAAATTTATAATTCATTTTTACGATATTCAAAATATTAGTCTTAATAACCTAAATTACTTTAAAACCTTTAAATTATAGCATTAACTTAATTTTTAGGATTTTTTTATCGCATGCTGTACAAAATTTAAATGGATTAAATTTTAAATAAAAATAAATTAAATAAATAAGTAAAAAATTTAAATATGAGTTTCACAAACAAAAATGTCTTTAAAACCTTTAACTTATAGCATGAACTTCATCTTAGGAATTTTATCGCATGCTATAAGGAATTCAAAATATTTAAATGTATATTAAACATCCAAATTAAGGCTCATACATTTAAAAGAAAAATCAAAAATTTTATATAATCTTGTAATTTTTGATTTATTTCTCGCATGAAATGAATGTAAGATGTAAAAATAAATTTAGAATTGATTTTGTCGAAAATCAAAATATGGGTTTAAACTAGAGAGTGATTTTTGACTCACACTCGCTCACAACAGGAATTTTTGAATCACGCACACTCACTCACGATCATATTTTTTCTACTCACACTCACTCACAATCACGTGAGTAAATTTCATACAACTCACAATCACGTGCACTCACACAAGCTTCACTCACACTCACGTGGACTCACACTCACGAAACTCTTATTTATACAAAAAAAAAGTTCAAAAACTAAAATTTCAAAAATCTTACAAAATTTTCAGCAAAATTTTAAATTTTTTCTCGCTTTTTTCGGGACGAAATCTTAAGCTAATACAAATTTTGCAATTTTTTTGTTGCTTTTTTTGGTACGAAAGGAAATATGAAGAGAAAATTAATCACACAAACTCACGCAAAAAAATCGACTCACGCACACTCACTCACGCAATTTTTTTCTCCACTCACACTCACTCACAATCACGTGAGTAAAATTGAATTCAGTCACACTCACGCGTGATCACGCGTGAATCACGCTCTAATCTGCTCATTAAAGGTGTCCTAACGACTAAGGTAATTTTTCAAAATCACTTTTTAATACGTGGTAGGGTCCTAAATTGTAGTTTTGTATCTAAAAATGAGTGAGCCAAAATTTGGAGACAATCGGATAAAAATAACTCGTGCCGAAAATGGATTGAAATTTTGGGACACTCTTATCTGATGAAAAAACACGTTTTTTCTAGTTTTTTGAAAAATATTGGTATATGCTATTTTTTGTTAATTTTTTTGTTAAGTAATATGAAAATGGTAATAAATTACCTTTCCAAAAAGCTTAAAGATATTCAAATCGGATGAAAAATAAGCATTTTACGCATACATGCCCCAGACCATTGCATGGTTTTTAAAGCCAAAATTTGAAAATTTTCAAAATTTTTAGGCAAAAAAATAAAAACAAATAAATTTTACTTTATAATTATATTAAATACATGTTATAGATAAAAACTAAAAGATATGGTAGTCTAACTTTTTTTTCATTTGGCGTGGGTAGTGATATAATTTCCGCGGATTCCAAAGAAAATGAGTTTTTCTAAAATAATTTAGCAAATATGAGAAACAATTTTCTGTATTGTATTATACGAAGTGAAATACATAAATTCTGTAAATTTTTTGAGAATTCGGGCATCTTTAACCCCTTTTTGTCGAGGTGAAATAACAAATTTGAGACGTTATACATTTCTATAATATAAAATATCTGTATATATCCGATTTCTCAAAAGTTACAGAATTTACGTTTTACACTTCGATCCGCACAATAGAGCACAAATTTTCAAAAATTTGCTTAATTATTGTAGAAAAACGCATTTTATTTGGAATCCGCGGAAATTTTATCATTACCCGCGCCAAATAAAAAAAAAGCTTGACAACCATATCTGCTATTTTTAATCTTAAACATGTTTTCAATTTTATCATAAGGTAAATTTAAATTTTTACTATTTTTTTGCCTAAAAATTTTGAAAATTTTGAAATTCTGGCTCTAAAAACCATACAATGGCCTGGGGCATGTATGCGTAAAATGCTTATTTTTCATCTGATTTTAATTTTATTAGTCATTTTGGAAAGGTAATTTAGTACCATTTTCATATTATTTCACAAAAAATTTAACAAAAAATATCAAATACCAATGTTTTTCCAAAAACTAGAAAAAACGAGCTTTTAGTTCTTATAAGAATGTCCCAAAACTTCAATCCATTTTCGGCACGAGTTATTTTTAGCCGATTGTCCCCAAATTTTGGCTCACCCATTTTTAGATACTAAAGAACAATATAGGACCCTACCAGGTATAAAAAGGTGATTTTCGTTTTTAAGGACACCTCTACTGCTCATGTGCCCATCTCTAGTTTAAACAACGAAAATTGCTTTAAAACCTTTAATTTAAAGTAGAATATCAATTTTAGGATTTTTTTTCAAGAATTTTTCTATACGGAAAAATGTCTCAAAATCTAAGAATTTTTCTTTACAAAAAAATTCTTTTTACAAAAAAATGTCACAAAAACTGAGAATTTTTCTTTAAGGAAAAATGTCTCGGCATCCGAGAATTTTTCTATATAGAAAAATGTCTTAAAATCGAGAACTTTTCTATGCAGAAAAATGTCTCAGAATCTGAGAATGTTTTTATACGAAAAAATTGTCCCAGAATCTGAGAATTTTTCTATGCGGAAAAATGTCGCAAAATCTGTCTATACTTAAAAATTTCTAAGAATTGGAGAATTTTTTTACGCGGAAAATGCCTCAGAATCTCAGAATTTTTCTATATGGAAAAATTTTCAGAATCTGAGAATTTTTCTACACTTTAAAATTTCTTAGAATTTTTCCATATGAAAAATTAATCACAATCTAAAAATTTTTCCTGACGGAAAAATGTATCAGAATCTGCGAATTTTTCCATACCAAAAAATGTATCAGAATCTGATGATTTTTTCTGTACTCAAAAATTTCTCAGAATCTAAGAATTTTTCTATACAGAAAAATGTTTCAGAATTTGAGAAGTTTTCTATATAGGAAAATGTATACGAATCTGAGAATTTTTATATACTTAAAAATATCTCAGAATCGGCGAATTTTTCTACACTTAAAAATGCCTTAGAATTTGAGAATTTTACTATACAAATAAATATTTTAGAATCTGAGAGTTTTTTTACATGGAAAAATGTCTCAGAATTTGAGAATTTTTCTATATGGAAAAATGTCTCAGAATCTTACAATTTTTCTATTTGCAAAAACATCTCAGAATCTGAGAATTGTGCTATACGGAAAAATGTTTAAGAATCTAAGAATGTCACAGAATCTAGATATTTTTTTTATACAAAAAATGTCTCGAAATCTTAGAATTTTTCTATACGGAAAAATGTCACAGAACTTAACAAGTTTTCCATACGGAACAATGTCTCAAAATCTGAGAATTTTTCTATATGGAAAAATACCTCAGAATCATACAATTTTCTATTCGGAAAATGTATTAGAATCTGAGAATTTTTCTATACGGAAAAATAGCACAATCTTAAAATTTTTATAGGGAAAAAAATGTCTGAGAATCCGAGAATTTATGTAAGTTTTTCTATATAAAAAAATGTCTCAGAATCTATTAATTTTTCTATACGGAAAACATGTCTCAGAACCTGAAAATATTTCTAAACGAAAAATCTCACGACATTTTTTGGACGAAAAATCGGAGAATTTTTCTACTTATACGCAAAAATTTGAAAAAAAATTTTAGCATAGCAGAAATATTAAAGAGAGTTTTTTTCTTAAGAAAAAGTGCCTTAGCATCTGACAATTTCTCTATAAGGAAAAATGTCTTTTAATCTGAAATTTTTTATAAGGAAAAATGTGTCAGAATCTGAGAATTTTTCTATGAGGGAGAATTTTCCAAATCTAAAAATTTGTCTATAAAAAAAAAATATTGAAAAATCGGAAATTTTTAATAACAAAAAAAAAAAAAAAACGATACAATTCTTTTACCATCTGCCTTTCATGCCACATAAAAGGAGAGTTGAGTGAAAAAATGTGGTTCAAAACTGATATGAAGGTCACCTTGATACTTGATCATTTGATAAATTAGAAACAAAAAAAATTACAAACAAAAAAACCCCGACTAAACGACAGAAATAATGAAAATCATTTACAGAACATCGAACATCTGTAGAGAATTATTGTGAATAAAACTGAATGAAATTGTTAAAAGAATGCAAAAAAAACAACAAATAAATCTTTAGAGAAACACGTTTTCTGTATTACAAAATTAAAAAAAATATAGAAAACATGCTGTAAAAATGTCATTAAGTCATAGAGAGAAAATGGTTAATTTGCAATTAAAAGGTACTAGGAAATTCCACACAATCTTTGAAAATGTCAAAACATATGGGCAAAGTGTTGTCAGCTTAGCGATTTTGATTTTTGGTCGGAAGAAAAACTATTGTTAGTGATTTTTCGGTAAGTGAAGATGGATCTCGAGCTCTAATTATATTTGTTATAAGGGATCAAGTTGAAAAAATGCAGAAGAAAAATTAAATTTTCAAAAATCATAGACATTTCCGATATTCCCATACCGGTTTCAAACACTCCAGTTAGTGTTATAATCAGTAGGGTTTTAAATGACGGTTTGTCTATTGATTTCAATAATTTCCTTTATAAATAATAATTTTTTTACTGTAGAAACAGTTTAAGTTTATGAGACATTTTGTCGAAAAGAATGTCTGAAATTCTGAGACATTTCGAAAACATTATTCCGGTTTGAAAAATACTCAGATTAACCAGATATTATTTTGCGAAAAATGTCTGAAATTCTTGGAATTTTTTTGATAAATAAAAGTTTCAAATTCTGAGACATTTTTGTATATAAAAAATCTGAAATTCTAAGGCATTTGTAAATAAATGTCTGAACGGGTCCAGTGTTGTCTACTTAGCAGTTTCTTTTCGTAGATTAATAATTAAATAAATTTCACGTTTTTTTTTTTGTTCAATTAAACAATTTTTTTTTAAATTTTCTGCTGTATAAAATTTTTGTTGATTAAATAAATTTTATGTTTTTCACTTACCATTCACAACTTTTTCAGTCACAATCATTGAATCGTCAATATTAGCAACATCAGCTAAAGTATAAAAATCACCTTAAAAGAAAGAAATAAAAACAAAAAAAATATGTTAAAAAAATATTTAAAAAAACTTAAGATAAATAAACAAAAAAAGATTTTCATTCATATAAGCAATATTTAAAATAATTGTTGGCGCCACTTGAATTTTTTTGAACAAAAAATTTAAATTCAAAGAGGTCAAGCCAATCTTTAAGAAACATTTTAGAGTTAACCCATTTACAACCATTAAAAAGACCAGATTCTAAAAAAAAAAATCATATAAAAAAGTTTTAAAAATTTTTAGATATTTTTCATTTTCAGATTCTGATAGATATGCAAACATTTTCAGTTCAGAGACATTTTTCTATAAAGAAAACTTAACAGATTCTAAAACATTTTAAAGAATTTTTCCATTATATAGAAAAAGTCTCAGATTACGAGACATTTTTCGATGTAGAAAAATTCTCAGATTTTGAGACATTTTTCCATATCGAAAAATTCTCAGCTTTTGAGAAATTTTTCATTTAGAAAAATTCTCAGATTCTGAGACATTTTTCCATACAGAAAAACTCTTAGATTCTGATACATTTTTTATGTAGAAAAATTTCTCTATTCTGAGACATTTTTTCATATAGAAAAATTATCAGATTCTGAGACATTTTTCTATATAGAAAAATTCTCAGATTCTACGACATTTTCTGTATAGAAAAATTCTCAGATTTTAGAATTTTTTCTATATAGAAAAATTCTTATATTCTGTGACATTTTTCCATACAGAAAAATTTCTCAGATTCTGAGACATTTTTTCATATAGAAAAATTCTTCGATTCTAAAACATTTTTTATAAAATATAAATTCTTATATTCTGTGACATTTTTCCATACAGAAAAATTTCTCAGATTCTGAGACATTTTTTCATATAGAAAAATTCTTCGATTCTAAGACATTTTTCCATATTGAAAAATTTATCAGGTTAGGTTAGGGGTGGCGGAGCTCAAAATTTTGAACTCCTCGCACAGACCGGGGGAATTTGCACAGAATATGTTCAACTGTTTCATCTGTATTAGGTTCATCACATCTTCTACAATTGGCATCCGAGATAAGTCCCATAGTTTTCGCGTGAAAAGCAATTAGGCAGTGTCCTGTGACCACTCCCGTGAGTAAACGACAATCCTCTCTGTTATGAGAGAGAAGGTAGCGAGTTTTCCCGAGTTCGTAATGCGGCCAGATTCTTCTGGTGATACTGCTCGTGCTTAGCTCTCTCCATTTCCTGTTTGCAATAGAAATGCAACGACAGTCACTTCTCGTTCTATAGTACTGAATCGGGGGCTCAATATGAACAGAAGTTCCTACGCCATCTGCTCCAAGCTTAGCGAGCTTATCAGCTTTCTCGTTCCCATTTACTTCCCTATGTCCAGGTACCCATACAAGAGATACGGTATTATTCCCGGATAGTTTCTGAAGATTCTCGTAACATTTAAAAACGACTTTTGGTTAAATACAAAAGCTCATTAGAGCCTTTAGTGCAGCTTGACTGTCGACGTAAAAGTTTATCATTTTACCCGTTTCCCCAAGAAACTGTGAGGCTGTCTTATCTATAGCAACTATTTCAGCCTGGAAAATACTACAGTGTAAAGGTAATTTGAAAGACTTCTCTATATCACAAACGTCTGATGTAAAACCGGCTCCAACTCCCGTCGATTGTTTGGAGCCGTCTGTGAAAATATTTAAAGCGTCATTTGGAACGAAACGCCAGTTCGACCAAAATTCTGGAGTCGGAAATTCAACTTTAAATTTCTGATCGAAAAGTAGTTTGGGCACCCTGTAGTCAGTGGCATCGTTATCCAAATTGTCCATGCTACTGTGTCCAAAATTTCGGCGTCTGAGCCAATTTGACTCTTTGAGTGTAAGGCATGCCTTATATGCCTCACCCTTAGCAAAGCCGTCAATTGGCAGCAGGTGCAATATCGTGTCGATGGATGCAGCTGATGTTGTTCTTAGGGCACCAGTGATACTCAGACCCATGAGCTGTTGGGCTTTTTGGAACTTACTACGAGTCACCTCCCTCTCCAGCGCTCTGTGCCAGACCATAACTCCGTAAAGTAAGATAGGTCTTACGAGCCTTTGTAAGGCTCGAACGATTCAACTGCCCACCTTATCCGCTCATCAGATAACAGATTGCGGGGAATAATTGTTTGCCCGTGAGGTTGAGTCTCTCATAAAGGTTGTTCACTGCATCCTGGAAAATGTGTTCTTAGAAGAACATCCAATTTTTCCGTTGCATTCTCTGTCCATGTGTCATCTAATCCCTTCAGTAGAATAGGCGGTATTGGTTTTTTAGATAAAATTATTCTGAGTCTAGCTGCCTCGGTAGAGTGTTCTACATCACTGCAGAGCTTTTCCCAGCTACTCTTCTTCGACTTCCGAATAAGTTTTTTGAAAACTTTCAGTACCTCTCTATATAAGGTCCAATTTGCGTCATTGTTAAAAAATTATCAGATTCAGATAGAAAAATAATGTAAAATAAATAGTGTCCGACCGAATATTCGGCTTCGGCTTCGGCCAAAAAGCACTATTCGGCCACTATTCGGCTTCGGCCACAATACCGAATAATTGTATAATATTTGTGCTCACGTGTTGAAAAACACACTAAACTTATTTTGAATCACATTAAAAAGCCACAAAAACATTTTACTAACAATAAGTGTTTTTGCAACTAAAAACATTTTTTACATTCAAAAAAAAATTTCGGTCGAAAAAAATTTACACTCTAAAATATATTTTTTTACAAAAATGTCAAAAAAAAATTTTTGCTTAAAATAAAGTCATCCTAGACAACATTCTCATGCATTTGAGTATCCCGCCGAGTCGAGTTTTATTTTTTTCTTGTTTTTACTACATAAATATTTTTTTTTTTATAATATTCGGCTTCGGTTTGGCCGAATAGTGAAAAATCGGCCGAATATTCGGCTTCGGCTTTGGCTTCGGCCAAAAAAGGTGTATACGGTCGGACACTAAAAATAAACCCTCTGTCTTCTTCATTTTAAACTAATTTTATTCAACTTTTTTTATTGACATTTCCTTTGATCATTCAATTGTTAAAAAAAAATATATAATCATTGATATGTTAAATTATTTATTATTTGTTTATTGCACACAGAAATCTAATAAAATGTCAAATTAATGAACGGAATCAAGGTTGGCAAACCATAACCCTTTCGAATAATGGTAACCAATGTAGATATAACAATTTTCTAACCCCATTATTTAGCCAGTTTTGTAAAACGTTTCGGTTGCCAACCTTGAAAATAATACTGTGAAACAAATTTAAGTTCATCGAGAAAAAAAAATAGTAGTAATACGGCCCTATGTATCATTTGATCCAAAAAATGGCGGGTCCAAAAAAACCCACAAAAAATTATTGGCTAAAAATTTTCAATTAAATCTCTTGATCAACAAAATTTAAATGAGTCAATCAAAGTCTACTGGAAGTCTACTTAATTTTTTTTTCCGCAATACAGATGCAATTAATGACCTAAAATTTGTTGCACTGTGTAATAAATCGCAATTGTTTTAAAGCGGAACTTAAGTGGTTTTTAATAGATTGAAGCGGACAATTTTAAGATCACTACAATTTATGTTTACAACTTGATGTCAATACAAGAAGACCACATTCAAGTGCCGCAAATAAGAAAATATTTATTAAGCGAATAATAGGTGCGTTTTACTTACGATAGAAATTACCTTAACTGTTCGGGTACGAAGTTTTAGGTGGAACTTATTAAAATTTCAAATAAGTGGAAGTGGTAAGTTCGGCTGTGCCACA
Organism: Pegoplata infirma; assembly: GCA_963921195.1. Lineage (NCBI taxonomy): Eukaryota > Metazoa > Arthropoda > Insecta > Diptera > Anthomyiidae > Pegoplata > Pegoplata infirma. The sequence goes on along the minus strand of OY992537.1, from coordinate 109,853,082 downwards.
CTTTTTATACCCTCCAAAATGTAAAAAACTAATAAAACTTTCTGTCAGAGGCGAGGGGGGGGGACATTTTTTAATCCCCTGAGTCAAAGTGAAGGACTTTGAACTACTTCTGACATAAAAATTTAATATTTTAAAGATGCAAAAATTTTTTTTTTAAAAATTACGTTTTTTAAAGGTTAGTTTAGTTCCTTAAGAGGCAAAACTTAAATCCCAGTACCCAACAAAACGCACCTATTGTAAAATAATTTAAGAAATATATTACAGTAAAAAAAATATTATGAATGAAATTATAGTAATATGAGATTTTTTATTAAAAGTTTCACTAAGGAGAAGTAATTACGATGGCGCCAAGCTATTTATTTAGATGGCACAAGTACTTTAAGTGAAATTTTTAGCAAAAATTGTGTGAATTACAAAAAAAAAAATATATATTTCAATTTATTGAAACACATATAAAAATCTTATGATGAGTGACAGTTGTAGGTTTAAAAGGTAAACAAATATTTTAATTTATAGAAAAAAAAATATATTTTGTGCATATAAATATTTAAAAAATAACAAGAAAAAATAGTCAAAATCTATGAATACCCTCCACCAAAATGTCGAAAAAATTTGGCAGATTAGTTTTTTTTTAATATCTTTTTAAAATTTGAAAATAATTTTTATGGATGTAAATTTTTAGTGGACTACTAATATCAAAAATTTTTTAAAAACGGTCTAACGGTTTTCGAGATATCGCTTTTTGCAATTTTCCCAAAATGGCGGGTTTTTCCTAAGTTAAAAAAAAAAAAAAATCTCAATATTTCTTTCCCTTGACTCTTTTATAGTGCTTGAGACTGTCTTTTATTTAAACTTCATTTCAGCCAAATCCGATCATTTTTACTCGTGAAGTACTTTTTGAAAATTTCCTTTTTTTTTTTTAATTTAATTAAAATTTTAGATTAAAAAAAAAAAAAAAATAACTTGCGATTCATTATTCTTATTAATTTTGGTATGCTAAATACGAATATCAAAAAAAAATCCTTAAATCGGTCGAGCAGTTTTCGAGATATCGCCATTTTAGTCAAAAAAATTTCAAAAATGGCGGTTTTTCCAACGTTCAAGAAATTTTGTAAATTTTGTTTTCAATGACTATTTCACAGAGCTTGAGACAAGCTTTCATTTAAACTGAATTTCAGTTAAATCCGACTATTTTGACCCATGACGACCTTCGATCAAAGTTTAGGGTTTTTGATGAAAATTTTCTAAAAAACAAAACTTTGATCAAAGGGCGCTAAGGTTAAAATGAGCGGATGTGTCTCAAATCAGTTTTAAATTAAAGTTTATCTCAAGCTCTAAGAAAGCGTTAAAGATAAAAATGTTTGCGATTTTTTGTTTTTATAATTCTTGACTGCACAGAAAAAAATAAAAAAAATATTTGAGTAAATTTTTATTACTATTGAGTAAAAAATTACTCAATTTTGCACCAGTAAACGATTTGATAGTATTGAGTAAATTTTTAATAAAAAATTATTAAATGTTTGAAAAAAAAAATTTAGTAAATTTTTAATTGACACAATTAAAAATTTACTCAAAATTTATCTATTTATTTTTTTTTTTAAGTTTAAAAAAGTTTTCAATTTTTTAACAAAAAAAAACAAAAAACTTGTTTTTTCAAACTTTACCAAACATATTTGTGTCTCATAAACATAGGAAAATTTTATGAAGACGATTACAAACTTTCATTTACATATACAAAAAACTATAAACTAAACGAGAATTCATAAAACTATGAGAGTTTAAAAAAAATTAAAAAAACTATAAAAATTTTTATTAAATTATTTACTTAAATTGTTTTTAAAATTTTTAAGTAAATTTGTAATTTTGTCAATTAAAAAATTACTAAAATTAATTATTTTAGTGGACCTAAAAAATATGTGGTTAAAATTTGAGGTCAATCGAATTAAATTAACCCGTAGTGCCCGGCGAATAAAGTTTGGCTTTTTAAAAATTAAAAAAAAAATATCAAAAATTTTAAAATCGGTCAAACAGTTTTCAAAATATCGCTATTTGAAATTTGCCAAAAATGGCAGTTTACTCCTACGTTCAAGAAATTTAAAAAAATCTTAAAATTTCTTTTCCTTTACCCTTTTTTAGAGCTTCAGAAAATCTTTTATATAAACCTGATTTGGGCTTAATCCGATCATTTTAACCTGTGACGCCCTTCGATCAAAGTCTTGCATTTATTACAAAGTTTTTACCAAAAACTCTAAAATTTGATCAAAGGATTCCATGGGGTTACAAAGGTCTTATTTGGCTCAAATTAAATTTAAATAAAAGTTTGTCTTCAGCTCTATCAAATAGTCAACGCAAACAAAATTTTGAGAATTTTTAAAAAAAATCTTGAACGTAGGAAAAAGGCGCCATTTTTGGAATATGTTTGACAAATTTCGAATGGCGATAACTCGAAAACCGCTTGACCGATTTCAGATATTTTTTGATATTTTATTTCACCATAATTAATAAAAATGATGTATTGCGAGATATTTTTTTTTTTTATTTTCCAAAAATCAAAAATTTTGGTGGAAATTCCAAAAATGCAAACTTTGACACAGGTTAAAAAGATCGAATTTGCCTCAAATTAAGTGTAAATGGAAAATTGTGCCAAGCTCTATAAAATGGTCAAGAGTAAGAAATTTAGAATTTTTTTTTTAAATCTAGAACGTAGGAAAAACCGTCATTTTTAGCAAATTTCAAATTGCGATATCTCGAAAACCATTTGACCTATTTTAAAAATTCTTTGATGCTCGTGTTTAGCGCATCAAAGTTAATAAAATGATGTGTCGAAAGACATGTTTTTTTATATTTTTTTTCAAAAGTTTTCGAAAATCTAAAACTTTGATCGCCGGGCGCCACGGGTTTTTTTAATTGGATTGGCATCAAATTTCTACCAAGTAAGTTATAGGCCTAGGAGGATAAAAATTTACCTGTACGTTCAAAATCGAAAGAAAAACGTTTATGCCATACAAAAAAAATGCCAGTCTAATGGAGTCCTCAAACGATATGTTACAAATGGAATGGCAAACTTATACCATCAGTTCGACATATGGACCTTATAAGTCACGCTGAACGGAACACTATTACTGATTATTGTACTCCACTTAATGTTGTAAATGGTAGATTGAACATTGAAATCCCATCGTTAGATGATTGGCTCAATGATCAGGTAGAATTCTATCAGATTAATGTATGGTTCAAAAATGACAAGTGGTACTGGTAGTGGCTTCCACTGCGGGGAACTTAACATGGAAGAATCATATCGACTTGATAATGACTGCAGTATTTTTCAAGCTGAAATTTACGCTATTTTCAAAGCAGCTGAGCGGCTTTCAATGTCACCAATATACAGATGTGATATTAGTTTTTTCATTGATAGTCAGGCAGCTTTAATGGCTCTAAAAAATGACAGTATGAGGTCCAAGGTAGTCAGCTGCTGCCACCGAGAGCTTAAGGTTCTCAGCGAGCAGCACAACATTAGACTGTGCTGGGTAGCTGGACATAAAGATATACTGGGCAACGAAAAGGCAGATGAACTTGCTAAGCGGGGAGCCAATCTTCCACAGGAATTGGCTGTGAATGACGTCTATCCACCTCTATCTCTTATTTCGCAACGGATCAGACTAGAAGCGAGAGAAACTTGGTTAACCCGATGGGCTGAGTCGGACTGCTGTATTCAGACAAAATCATTATGGGATGAAAATTCGTTGAAACATAGCCAAGTTCTTCTTGATATGAATAGAAGACAACTGAGAATGGTAATTAATTTGATTACAGGCCACAACACCCTGGGTAAACACATGGTAAGAATTGGAAGAGGTAATGATGATACATGCCGATGGTGTAGGGAAGCTGTTGAGGACAGTTATCACTTTTTATGTGAATGCCCTGCACTGTCTTTTAGAAGATTCAAATTATTTGGCTCTTTCTTCTTTCAGAATTTACATGAAATCCGAGGAATAAATCCATGGACCTTACTGGCGTTTATCAAATTATCGAAGTGGAATGCATAGATGCAACTATTGCTTTTTATCGAAGAAGAAGGGGAAACTGGAATCATAATGGGCCACAAGTCGGCCTCTATGGGCATTGGTTTTTTGCCAATGCCATCCACCATAACCTAACCTATACCATCTATCTCTCAGTGTAGGGTATTAAAAAGTTTGTAGTGTGCTATTAATTTGATCACAGCCGTTTTACATTTCTCTTAATAAAATAATAATATTTTTACAAAAAAATAATTACAAATGTCTGCATTATAAACATGCATAATTTTTCATAATTATGCAAAAAATAAACATCTTTTACACACGTACCCAGCCAGAGACAACTGCAGATAAACTTTTTTTCTAAAGAACTACAAAAATTTGACAACTCATAATATTATAAAATTATATTCTTTTTTTTATTTAAGTTTGAGACTCTGCTATATAAATTTTAAATTCACACCTGAGTGCAATTAAATAAATTTTGCAAATATTTTTGCATACAAACACTTGAAATTGCAGCAGCGGCAGCACCAGCAGCCACAATATGCCAAGCAAGTAGCGGAAATGGCAGCATATTCCAATTTGCAAAAGATCACAGGCATGTGGTTTATTAAAATTATGAAGAATATATTTCGTATTCTTTTTTTAGATAAGGGATAATCTTAAGGCAAAGTCTTGTTAACAACACAACTGCAGCAACTGCACAAGAAGTCAGTCCTAACTACCTGCTTTAATATTTACGATAATGCAGACAAATAAATGAGATTGTTATTTCATTGGGTACAAGTAATATTATTTTTTTTTTTATGTAAAATTATTTCCAGTAAATTTTTTGCATAAAACTGTCAGTGTTGTTAAAGAAATGCATTTTTCTTAAATTATAATTTATTAATTATGTTTTTTTTGGAGTCATAAAGATTGTTTAATTAAAAGGGGAATAAAAATATACGATTGCGGCTAATAGTCCATTAATATTGCTGATTTAAAACTTTTTAGTAATGAGGGGTTTCTAATTATACCCTACACCACTCTGTTATAATAAGTTTGTGCTGATGTTTGTAAATACCGGAAATATTGAATATATGGGGCATTCCATGTCAAATCGGACACTTTGAAAAATATAAAATTTTAAAAAATTGGTAGTTTGTTCCATTACTCAAACTTCTTTTACTCATAACTTCTTCAATAATGGTCCAAATTTAAAATTTTTTTTTTCAAATTTTTGTTTTTTTTTACGTACTTTAAAAAAAAAATCCCAAAAAATTCTTAAAAGCGCTCTAGTATGCGATTTTTAAGTTTTAAAATTTAAATCTCATTTTTGAAAATGTTTGTACTCTTCGATTTTTTTGAAATTTTTTTGTGTAAAACTGCTATCGATTCTACAAATTAAAAAAAAAAAATATTGTAATTTTCCAATCTTAAAATCATTTCTACTGCCTACTTAGGGAGTGGAGATAGGGCGTAGGTAGGTATGTTTTAAAAAAATGTTGTAATGACCCCTCTCGGATGCATGCACCATTGGACCGGTAGAAGCTGATTAAATAAAACAAATTTACAAAAAATTAAAAAAATTGTACGGGGACCGCCTTAATAGTTAAAGATAGGGGGTAGATGTGTTCAGAGAAAATGTTTGGACTAAAAAAATATTGTGGGTCGGTCATACATTTTGCTGCTCTAAGGGCACTATTAGGGCAGTTAAAGCGGTTGGAGCAAATTTTATATGGTATTAAGTTGTTCGAAAGAAATGTTAAGACGTAAAAATTAATAGGGGTCGGTCCTATAAATTACCCCTCTATGACGCACCATTGGAGCAGTTGAAATGATTTTAAGATTGGAAAATTACAATAAATTTTTTTCAAAAAATTTAAAAAAATAGTAATAATAGTTATCCCACGATCCTCCTGAGTAAAAAATTTGTAGAATCGATAGAAGTTTTACACAAAAAAAATTTCCAAAAAATCGAAGAGTACAAACATTTTCAAAAATCAGTTTTAAATTTTAGGACTTAAAAATCGCATACTAGAGCGCTTTTAAGAATTTTTTGGGATTTTTTTTTTGAAGTACGTAAAAAAATCAAAATTTAAAAAAAATTAAATTTGGACCATAATTGAAGAAGTTATGAGTAAAAGAAGTTTGAGTAAAGGAACAAACTACCAATTTTTAAAAATTCGATATCTTTTGAAAGGGTCATCAAAAAAATCTGAGAATTTACCACGAAGGAGTTTTCGAAGGGTACTAAAAACTGTAAACAAATTGGGAAAATAAAAAAAACAAAAATCAACTTGTCCGATTTGATATGGAAGGCCCCATATATACTTTATGGGGTCCTAGACCAATATTTCGAGGTGTTACAAACGGAATGACAAACTTATATATACCCTATATTACTAGAGTGGATGGTATAAAAAATATCAAAATTTGTTTCCCTTGACTATTTCATAGAGCTTTATTTGAGCCAAATCAGAACATTTTAACCCCTATCGCCCTTCGATTAAGTTTTAGAGTTTTTGGTGAAAATTTTTTTTAAAACCAATACTTTGATCAAAGGGCTACAACAGTTAAAATTATCGGACTTGGCTCAAATTATTTAACATGAAAGTTTATTTCAAGCTCTATGACAGGGTCCCACCCTTTTTTTTGCAAATTTCAAATAGTGATATCTTGAAAACCGTTCGACCGATTTAAATTTTTTTTTTGTTGATATTTGTTTTTAGCGGATAAAAATTAACAAATATGATGTGTCGCAACCAGCGTTGCCAGAATTTGAAAACAAAAAAAGCTAGATTTGTTCAAAAAACCCGCTAAAAAAAGCTAAAAAATTTGAAAAAAAGCTAAAAAATAAAGCTAAACTTTTTTTAATTAATTTAAATTAGCTTTTTCTTCGATTTTACAGATGAATTACAAAATAGGGATCTGTTATTCCTTCTATAGCATATTTGACACTAAAATTATGCATATTAATAAACAAAATATTAAAATATAACAAATCTTCATAAATTTGAAAAAAATTATGTTTCCGAAAATTTCGAATGTAGGTACATATTAATAAAGATTAAAAATAATACAATCAAATAAATCTTTAATGTTAACAAATTCAAAGTGCATTTCAGAAATTTAAAAACGTTGTGTACAAATAAATTTCCAAATAAATTAAAGAAATTTTCAAATACAATTTAGATTGTTTTTTTTTTCGATTTTTTTAATTGCATTTCAGAAGTATTTCAAATTGTTTGAATAACATTTTCAAATAAAGTTTACAAATTTGGGAAAAAATGGAAGTGGGAATTTCTTTAATAATTTCTGAATAGAAAAACAGTTTGTAAATACATCAACACTTTCCCAACAATTTTTCAAAAAATACAAACAATATTAAAAAAATTTACAAATACATTTCAGAAATCTTCATTTATATTTTAAAAATGTTTAATTTTATTTCACAAAATACTAAATATGTTTTAGAAACTTCTTTATATGTTCCAAAAATTTCTTTTTCGCAAATTTATATTTAAGAAATAAATACATTTTTATTAAAGTTTCAAAAATGTTCAATTACTTATTAGAATTCTGAAAAAAAAAATTATATTAAAAAAAACTCCTAAAACTCATTTAGACAAACTTTAAAATATAAATATTTATAAGTTTCTGAAATATAATTGTGTTTTTGAACACAACTAGAAATTTTCCAAGTAAAAATTTATATTTCTTCTCTTTTTACATTGATATTTAATGCAAAAAAGTTTTAAAAAAGTCTAAAAAAAAGCTAAAAAAAAGCCAAAGAATTTTCAAAAAAAGCTAAAAAATCCGCTTAAAGCTAAATGCAAAATTTTCCCGCGAAAAATTTAAAAAAAAGCTAAATCTAGCGGGAAAAAAGCTAAATTGGCAACGCTGGTCGCAACACACGTTTTTTTTTTTTAATTTCAAAAATCTAAAACTTTGATTGGCAGGCGTCACGTGTTAATTTAATCCGATTGGCCTCAAATTTGTACAGCCATCAAATTAAATCTAAAATAAATAAAATTTAAATGAGTCGATGTTTTGAATAAATTTTTATTTCTTTCATTGTCCAATTACAAATTTTCAACATATTAAAATTTTGTTCGCTTTAATTTATTTATACATTAATTCAAAAATATACAAAATAATCGGGCTTTACTTTTTTTTATTGTTGGCAACATATTGGAAATCAAAAAAGATGAATTTTTTGATGATTTTGTCATAAGCTTACAATTCGTTTGTTAAATCAACCATTATTTTGATTGACTATAAATAAAAAATTGATAAAATTTTTGATCAAAATCGAAAACATTTTTGATTGAAAAAACTTTCAATGAAACACCTACAATTTGATGATTGTTATAACAATTTTCCTAATTGGAGGAATTTCAATCAAAAAATTGATTTAATCCACGTTTTTGTTGATTGAAATTCGTTTCAAATTTTTTCTGTGTACACACAAAAAAATTATTAGCTAAAAATGTTCAATTAAATTTATTGATCAACAAAATTTAAATAAGTCAATCAATGTTTTAATTAAAATTTTTGTTATTTTCTTTAACTATCGAATTACAAATTTTCAACATACCAGATTTTTTTTCGCTTTAATTAAGTTTCAAAAATATACAAAATAATCGGGTTTTACTTTTTTTTTTTATTGTTGGCAAAATATTGGAAAGCAAAAAATATGAGTTTTCAACAAAATTTAAATGAGTCAATCAATTTTTTGATTACAAATTTTGTTATTTTCTTTAACTGTCGAATTACAAATTTTCAACATACCAGATTTTTTTTCGCTTTAATTAAGTTAAAAAGTTAATTAAGTTAAAATATACAAAATAATCGGGTTTTACTTTTTTTATTGTTGGCAACATATTGGAAAGCAAAAAAGTATGAATTTTTTGACAATTTTGTTATAAGCTTACAATTCATTGGTTAAATCAATGATAATTTTGATTGACTATAAATAAAAAAATGATCAATCTTTTGATCAAAATCGAAAAAATGTTTAATTGAAAAAAAATTCAATCAATCACCTACAATTTGATGATTGTTATAACAATTCTCTTAATTGGAGGAATTTCAATCAAAAAATTGATTGAATCAACGTTTTTGTTGATTGAAATTCGTTTTAAATTCTTTCTATGTAGATCGTATTAAAATCGATCGGGGATCATTAACATAAATAATTTATAAGGTTCAATATCTATATTTCGAGGAGGTACAGACGGCATTTTAAACCTCTACCGCTACTTTATTTTTCATACATAAAAACATTGAATTGAATTCACTCGAATCATTAAACATCCAAATGACATCCAAATTTATTAAGCTATTCCTTTAAATTCACATAAAAAGTGTTATTATTTCCACTTAATATTTATAATAACAATAATAACATTAATTAAAGTTCTGAGACTTCTGTAACATTACCATAGCAACCAAATTGTTTTACGCCCATTATTTTTTCATATTATTGAAGATGTTTTACAGCATGTAATTTTCATTACAACTTGAAATATATAATTAGAGGTTACAATAATAAAAGTTTAAACTGTAAAAAATAATCTTGTTATAAATTTACCATTGTGTTTTTGTAATAACTGAGGAACTATTTTTAAAAATGGGTTTTATAAATTTGGAAAATATATTTCAGAATTTAAACTGGATTTATCATGTTTTTAGTTTGAGTTTTGATTTTTTTATATTAAATGATCGTTTCAAACTACACCATTTGCAATTGTATTTCAGAAATTATAAATTAAATTTCAGAAGTTATCAATTATATTTCTGAATTATTAATTGTATTTCAGAATTTCTCAATTTTATTTCAGAATTTATCTATTGTATTTCAGAAATTATCAATTGTACTTTAGAAGTTATCAATTGTATTTCTGAATTTATGTAATACTGGAATAATAAGTACCATTTTTTACCCCTTTTTACCCTTAGGAATCCGAATTTCCAGATAGTCCATTTTTTGGGAATGTTTATCAGTTAGAGGATCCTACATTTCAAATTTCAAATTAATTGGATTTTTTTCAGAAAAAATAAAAAGTACCAAAGTAGTCGCTTTTCACCTTTTTCAACCCTTCGTTTTTGCCCCTTAAAGTCAACATTTCCAAAAACCCAGCCTTAGCGGATATGTATTCCGGGAGGTGAAACTACAATCCAAATTTCTAGACTCTAGCTTCAGTAGTTTGGGCTGTGGGATGATGCGTGATTAGTATGTCAGTCAGTCACGTAACTACTTTATATATATAGACTAGTCGAATAGCCTGTCCCTGCCAGGCGGAACACCAAATCACTTTTCTTAATAATTCTAATTTTTTACCAAACTTTATAAAAAATTATGTTTGTGCTTCAAAAATTTAATATTGCTAGATTGGTTACATCAATATATTTCCCAAACTGGAAAAAAATTTGTATGAGTATAAAAGGTTTTATTGATAAAATTTTAGAACTAAATTTAGCACGCCCATTTCGTTTCCGTCCTTAAACCGGATATCAAAAATCCATCGTGTGGATCTGTCCCATGGTCACTCCTATATACATGGAAATTTTTATCTTTCTTAGTCATGAAGGGTTTTAAAATTAGAAAAAATGTTGAAAACACAATTTTTTTCACTTCAATTTCTCCTTATAATTCTCCGTACACAGTTGACTTAATAAGGATATGATACATTGTCAATACTTTATGCTTTACAATTTTCAGCTTCCTTAGTCATTAGGGGTTGCAGAAATAGTATAAATGATTAAAAACTTAATTTCGCCGTCTTCCGCCACTCCCCCTGTCTCATTAGGGGTTGCAGAAATAGTTTTAATGATTAAAAACTTAATTTCGCAGTCTTCCGCCACTCCCCCTGTTACAAAGGCCGAAAATCCGGCTACGTTACAGATTATATATATAAACTGTTTCACTGGATATCCAGGTCAGTGTTGATCTTTGCCATAGTCCGTATTTCAAAGTCATAAGGTGTCTTCAAAATTAGGTAAGATGTAAAAACATAATTTTTCCACTCCCATTTCTTCCATTAATTCTCCGTCCATATTTCAAAATCTTTAAATCTGACTACTTTAGGATAAGCTCCATTGTTAGTACTATACTCGTATCCACGCCCCTTTTCACTCTTAATTCTCCGTCCACAGTCCAAAACTTTTAAGTTTGACTACTTTAGAATATGGTCCAGTGTCAGGACAATATGCTTGGTAATTTTCGGCTGCGTAGGTCATAAGGGCTTTAAAGTTAGTTAAATTAAAAAAAAAACACAATATTGCCTTGCCTCTTTTTCCTCTCAATTCTCCGTATACATTCCAAAAATGTTAAATTGTACTACTTAAGAATATCGTCGCTGCTCCGTCGTGATTTGGTATGTGACATTTTTTTGTTTTTTTTTTTTATTGCATAATATGGAACCTCTATAGGTCATCCGTCTGCCCACTAAACCGTTTGGCGATATCTTGAATGGTTTAGAAATTAACAAAAGTAGCTATGTGAAATCCATATGTAAATGTTTCAAAAAAAATGGTATGTGTAGTTTAAACCCAGTTTTTGTTAAGAAAACTTTTGCAAATATAAACTTGTTTGCTTAAAATTTTTAATATAATAGTATGTTTCCAGTGGCATGATTTGGGCAAATCAAAGTGTTTTGAGGAAATCATGTCATTTTTTACATGTTTTCCCATACATTTTTCATATGCGCAAAACATCTCAAATTGGGTGTTTTGGTACAAAACATGTCGACTTTTTAAACTCACCACTTGTTTTGGTCAGTGCAACACTGTATTTTATATTCGAAAATAAAAGCTTCTCATTCGTAGTGAGTGTTCGTTAGAAGAAGAAGACATTTTATTTTTTTTTATTATTAAAATAGTTTACAATTCGATGTTAAAAAATTTTTATTTAATTATAATAAACTGCAAAATCAATTGTTTTTGGTAATTATTTTCTTAATTTTGTTATTTTAATTATTTTGTAGAGAAAACGTCAAATTAATTACGAAGATTCGTATTTAGTTTGACGTTGCAAATCACTTCAACTTGAGTGGAAACAGCTCGAAGTGTTTTGCTCAAATCAAGTATTTTTGATGTTAATGGAAACATGGTTTAAGGGTTTTAGGCATTCTTACATACTATACAAAAAAATGAAGTATGAGATCTCATTTTAAAGGGATGCTGCCATTATAAAAAAGCGATTTTTCGCGATTTCCAAAAAAGTTATATGTATCAAAGCAGTTTTTTTGCAGAAATTAATTACATACATAAAACTAATTATGGGGTTGCAAAACAAAAAAAATGCAAAATTAATAAAATGAGAAAAATCGAAATTTTTACCACTTAAACGCAAATCTATTATTTCCAAATTTGCCAAAATATATCGTTATGAGTATAATCCCCATTCCCAATACCAAATATATTTACATTAGTAAAAGCAGATTTTTTTAAATAAAAAATCTTCAAAAACTGTGCAAGACTTTAACGATGATTTGCATGAAAACTGTTGCATTGATTCAAAAACGGACTTCACCATTGAAGTAACTCCAAATTTGAGTAACATTTTTTTGAGTGAATTTTTTTCCCTAAAATAACTAAATTCATTGAAACAACGCAGCACTTGGATGCAGATTTGTAAAAATATGGGTTTAAAAAGTGTAATTACTATCACTTTAATGAATATCAAAATTTGTTGCACTATTATCAAATTTTATAACTTAAGTCCTTTGAACAAAAACGGTCATGTGTATAAAAATGTCCAAAAAGTAAAAAAAATAATACCAAAAATGTTCTAACAAAATGTGTTATGTGTAGTTTTTTATGTAATTCGTTAATATCTTCGTTTTAGCTAAAAAATCATTCTTTTTTTTTGTAGTACACATCTATAAAATATCTTTATGTATTTAAAAGACGTATGACTTTTTTAAAATATGACAAAGTTACAAAATAAAACGGGTTTTTTGCTCTACTGAAAACTTCATTAAAAACACATACCAAATTACGACGGAGCAGCGACGATATGTTTCATAGTTAGGACTATATGTTAGGGATTTTCAGCTTCCTAATTCGTTGGGGCGGAGCTTCAAATACTCTAAAATATAGTCAAGTCCCCTTTTTCTCGTAATTCGCCGCCCACAGGCAAAAAATCCGGCTTCGTAAGAGTCTGTCACCGGTGTTTTACTATATGCACGCCAATTTAAGGCGTTTAAGTCTATCGACGAGATTCAAAAGGCGCTGGATACTCAAAAAATAAGAGACACACAAAAATAAAATACATAAAATAGATGGAAATAAATTTACCACGGCCCTTTGCCTTTCTTGTTCTCCACCCATACACTGGATATCAAAAATCCAGGTTCGTGTTGATTCTGATCCATGAAACGTTTGATATACATGCTAATTTTCATCTTCCTAAGTCAATGGGGGTCTTTAAATTAGTTAAAATATTAAAAAACCCAATTTTTCCACGCTCTTTTATCTTTTAATTCTCCGTCCACAGTCGAGAAATTTTAAATCCGATTACTTCAGGATATACTATATCGTTAGGACTATACGCTATGCATTTTCCGCTTCCTTTGGGGGCTTCAAGATAAAATGTTAAAAATCGCAATTTTGTCACTCCCTATTTGCTTTCAATTTTTCAATAAAAAAGCCATTTTTCTACGCTCTTTTATCTTTTAATTCTCCGTCCACAGTCGAGAAATTTTAAATCCGACTACTTCAAGATATGCTTCATCGATAGGACTTCCTAAGTCATTAGAGGACGTTAAAATAAGCAAAAATTGCAATTTTAATCTTCATAAGTCATTGGGGGGTCTTCAAATTAGTTAAAATATTAAAGGACACAATTTTGCAACGCCCCATTTTTCTCTTTATTCTTCTTTCACAGTCTAAAAAATTGAAATCCGATTACTTCAGGATATGTTTCATTGTTGGAACTAAATGCTATGCAATTTTCCGCTTCTTAAGTCATTTGGGGGCTTCAAAAGAAGTAAAAATGTTAAAAAATCCCAATTTAGCCACGCCACTTTTCCCCTCAATTCTACGCCCACATTGCGAAAATTTTAAATCCGACTACTTGGTGATATGCGCCATCGTTAGGACTATATTCTAGGAAGTTTTCAGCTTCCTAAGTCATTAGGGGGCTTTAAATTAAGCGAAAATGTAAAAAAATTGAGTTTTGCCACGCCCACTTTTCCGCTTATTTCTCCGCCCACAGGCAAAAAATCGAAAATCCGGCTACGTTAGGATCTGGCCCAGGTGCTTTACTATATGCATGCCAATTTTCAGCTTTGTAGCTCATCAGTGGGCTTCAAAAAGCTCTGGATAGACAAAAAAAGAGGAACACACAAATAGGGAAATTATATATATAGATATTTCAGAAATTATCAATTGTATTTCAGAAAATATCAATTGTATTTCAGAAATTATGAATTGTATTTCAGAAATTATCAATTGTATTTCAGAATTAATCTAATATATTTCAGAAATTATCAATTGTATTTCAGAAAATATCAATTGTATTTTAGAAAATATCAATTGTATTTCTGAATTATTAATTGTATTTCAGAATTTATCAATCGAATTTCATTATTTATTAATTGTATTTCGGATATTATCAATTGTATTTCAGAAATGATCAATTTTATTTCAGAATTCGTTAATTGTATTTCATTAATTATTAATTGTTTTTCAGAATTTATTAATTGAATTTCAGAAATTATCAATTGTATTTCAGAAACTATCAATTGTATTTCTGAATTATTAATTGTATTTTAGGAAATATCAATTGTATTTCAGAAGTTATCAATTGTATTTTAAAAATTATCAATTGTATTTCAGAATTTATCAATTGTATTTCAGAATCTAACCTTCGTAAAACATTCGAAAATTTCTGAAATACAATTAATAATTTCAGAAATACAATTGATGAATTCTGAAATACAATTGATAACTTCTGAAATACAATTGATAAACTCTGAAATACAATTGATAAACTCTGAATTGAATTTCAGAAATTATTAATTGCATTTCAGAAGTTATCAATTGTGTATTAGAAATAATCAATTGTATTTCATAGTTTATCAATTGTATTTCAGAATTTATCAATTGTATTTCAGAAATTATCAATTGTATTTCAGGAATTATCAATTGTATTTCCGAATTTATCAATTGTATTTCAGAAACTAACCTTCGTAAAACATTCGAAAATTTCTGAAATACAATTGATAATTTCTGAAATAATTTCTGAAATACAATTGATGAATTCTGAAATGCAATTAATGAATTCTGAAAAACAATTGATAATTTCTGAAATACAATTGATAATATCTGAAATGCGATTGATAAATTCTGAAATACAATTGATAAACTCTGAAATTCCATTAATTATTTCTAATACACATTTGATAACTTCTGAAATGCAATTATTAATTTCTGAAATACAATTAAAAGGCTTACTGCAAGAATTTGATAAGCAACATTTTATTTTTTCGTGTTTTTCGCCTTCTATTGATGTCCCATTAACAGATTTTTGGCAGAAGTCTTGCTTTAACCCTTCGTAAAAGTATATTGATAATAAAAGTTCTGCAAAAGTTATATTTTCTACATTATTTTAAAAGTTTTAAGGCAAAAACCATCATAAAATGAAATGTTGCTTATCGAGTTTTTACAATAAACGCTTCAATTAATAGTTTCTGAAATAAAATTTATTTTTTCTGAAATACAATTGATATTTTCTGAAATACAATTGATCATTTCTGAAATACAATTGATAATTTCTGAAATACATTTGATAACTTCTGAAATACAATTGATAATTTCCAAAATACATTTGATAACTTCTGAAATACATTTGATAATTTCCAAAAAACAATTTATAATTTCTGAAATACATTTGATAACTTCTGAAATACAATTGATAATTTCTGAAATAAAATTGTAAATGGTGTAGAGTCGTTTAAAAAAAACACATCAATTTAAATATTTTGAAAACATCAAAAGGAGTTCAATTAAGTAATTAATTCCATATAATTGAAAATTGTTATTTTCACGGTTTATAGACAGAAACTAGCTTACCATCCCGGTACTTCGTTACCGGTTGTGTTAAATACTGGATAATAGAAGGATCAGGATTACTCTATCGATTTCCAAAAAATTCCCCTACGTAGTCTTTGTTTTATTTACTTGTGGACGTTTAAGTCTTCCATAAAAAAATATTTCAATGAATAATTTAAACAATAAAATTTGAATAACTTCGCTGGTATGTTATCATGTTCGTTCCGGGGGAAAAATATATTGACAATTTTCGAGCCCTTATGTCGGGATTTTGGATTTTGAGTGAATAAATATCTCAGTGAAAAGAGAAATTGGAATAAAAAAAAAAAGTTTGAGTGAAAAAATATATAGAGGGGAAAAATATGGAGAAAAAAGCTAAACACGAAAAATTTGAGTAAAAAAATATCATTCCATATTTTTCCCTGCTCTATTCTATTTTGTTCCCCGTTCTACTCCATTTCATTTTCAATTCCATCTCCTTCTTCTAAGGTCATTATTATAGGAACAAAAAAAGTACCAAAAGTACACTTTATTACCCCCGTTAGAAACGGAATTTCCAAAAAGTACCTCGTCCAGAATGTTTTTTCTTCACCGAAGTATTCTATACTCCATATTTTAATTATATAGGATCATTGTTTCAGCAAATATTAAAAGTACTTTTTATTCCCGTTAAGAAACGCAATTTCCAAAAAGTACTTGTCCACATATTTTTTTCACCGAAGGATTTTACATTCCAAATTTTAAGTTTCTGTGACCATTATATTTTTTGGAACCTTTTCCAATTTCAAGTTTCTAAGATTATTATTTCAGGAAATAAAAAGTACTTTTTATAAAAGGTACTTTTTATAAAAGGTACTTTTTATAAAAGGTACTTTTTATAAAAGGTACTTTTTATAAAAGGTACTTTTTATAAAAGGAACTTTTTATAAAAGGTACTTTTTATAAAAGGTTTTTTTATAAAAGGTACTTTGTATAAAAGGTACTTTTATAAACGGTTCTTTTTATAAAAGGTACTTTTTATAAAAGGTACTTTTTATAAAAGGTACTTTTTATAAAAGGTACTTTTTATAAAAGGTACTTTTTATAAAAGGTACTTTTTATAAAAGGTACTTTTTATAAAAGGTACTTTTTATAAAAGGTACTTTTTATAAAAGGTACTTTTTATAAAAGGTACTTTTTATAAAAGGTACTTTTTATAAAAGGTACTTTTTATAAAACGTACTTTTTATAAAAGGTACTTTTTATAAAAGGTACTTTTTATAAAAGGTACTTTTTATAAAAGGTACTTTTTATAAAAGGTACTTTTTATAAAAGGTACTTTTTATAAAAGGTACTTTTTATAAAAGGTACTTTTTATAAAAGGTACTTTTTATAAAAGGTACTTTTTATAAAAGGTACTTTTTATAAAAGGTACTTTTTATAAAAGGTACTTTTTATAAAAGGTACTTTTTATAAAAGGTACTTTTTATAAAAGGTACTTTTTATAAAAGGTACTTTCCATTATTTCAGTAAATTAAAAAAAGTACCAAAAGTACACTTTTTTCCATTTTACCCCCGTTCAGTCAACATTGGCAAAAACCCAGCCTTGGTGAATATTTTTTCCGGGATGTGAACCTACATTGCAAATTTTAAGTTTCTAGGACCATTATTAAAGAAAATATAAAAGGTACCAAAAGTACAGTTTTTTACCCTTTTTACCCCTTAGAATCAACTTTGGCAAAATCAAGCCTTTGTAGATTAATATTCCGGGAGCTGAACCTACATTCAAAATTTCAAGTGTCTAGGACAATTATTTAAGGAAATATAAAAGGTACCAAAAGTACAGTTTTTTACCCTTTTTACCCCCTTAGAATCAAAATTGGCAAAAACCCAGCCTTAGTGGAAATATATTCCGGGAGCTGAACCTACATTCCAAATTTCAAGTGTCTAGGACCATTATTTAAGAAAATACAAAAGGTACCAACGGTACAGTTTTTTACCCTTTTTTCCCCCTTAGAATCAACATTGGCAAAAATCCAGCTTAAGTGGACCTAAATTCCGGGAGGTGAACATACAGTCCATATTTCAAGCCTCTATGACCATTATATCAGGAGATATAAAAAGTACCAAAAGTACTGTTTTTTACCCATTTTACCCCCTTAGAATCAACACTGGCAATATTCCAGCCATACAGGATCTATATTCCGGGAGGTGAACATACAGTCCAAATTTCAAGTCTCTATGACTATTATTTCAGGAGATATAAAAAGTACCAAAAGTACAGTTTTTTACCCTTTTTACCCCCTTAGAATCAACATTGGCAAAAATCCAGCCTTAGTGGATCTATATTTCGGGAGGTGGACCTACAGTCCAAATTTCAAGTCTCTAGCTTCAGCGGTTTGGGCTGGGCGATGATGAATGAGTATATCAGTCAGTCAGTCAGTCAGTCACATTACTCTTTTATATATCGTCCATTCCATGAGTCATTTTAAAAAATCTGACCGAGGGTCTTCCGATTTTAGTTATATTTTTCATACAGATACTCTATGGAGCCAATTTCAAATTTCATCCATCAGATCGAAAATATTCGAAAAACTCGCGATTTTATTCACGATTTTCGTTTTTAAAAAAGTCAAAAAAATGCAAAATCTGTGTAACTTTGAGCAGCTGTATTTTCTAAACTACTTATCGCACTTTAACAATCCATAGCGCATACCAATGGTTTGTAAGTCTATTTTGATATCTTATAAACTGAAAAAATGTCGGTGGTTTAAAAGTGCATTTTATATGCAAATGCAGTTTTTAAGTGCATTTTGCGAAACTTTTACCCCATTTAATTTTTTTTTAATTAGCATATTTGGAAAATTTAGAATTTTTGCTACAGAAAAATGTTTTCATTACAATGGACCGAGCATGTGTGATATTTTTAATATTTTTTTTAAAAAATACTTCCTTAAGTTTCCCTTATAAAAATTTTTATTTTTTAAATTATACCAAAATCATGTAAAAAGACATGTTTTTAAACCGTTATATTTTCAAAAGTACTAATCGCATCTCATTGTTTTTATGCACATTAGAAAGGTATTTTTGTATATTTTTTGCATTTAATGACCGCAAATATGTTGGCGTTTCAGAAATGCATTTTAAATGCAAATGCAGTTTTGAAGTGCATTTTTCAAAACTTTTACCCCTTTGAATTTTTTTTTAGTTATCATATTCGAAAAGTTAACAATTTTTACTACAAAATAATGTCCTCCTAATAATGGACCCACTGTGTGTGATATTTTTTTAGAATTTTTTAAAAAATCATGTTATTTCAGATTTTTTGGTTTTATTTAAAATATTGAAATTGTTTTAAGGAAATTTAAAAAAAAAAATTTAAAATAGCACACACGGTGGGTCCATTATTAGCAGGACATTATTTTGTAGTAAAAATTGTAAACTTTTCGAATATGATAACTAAAAAAAAATTCAAAGGGGTGAAAGTTTTGAAAAATGCACTTCAAAACTGCATTTGCATTTAATATGCAATTCTGAAACACCAACATATTTGCGGTCATTAAATGCAAAAAATAGACAAAAATACCTTTCTAATGTGCATAAAAACAATGAGATACGATTAGTACTTTTGAAAATATAACGGTTTAAAAACATGTCTTTTTACATGATTTTGGTATAATTTAAAAAATAAAAATTTTTGTAAGGGAAACTTAAGGAAGTATTTTTTTAAAAAAAATATTTAAAATATCACACATGCTCGGTCCATTGTAATGAAAACATTTTTCTGTAGCAAAAATTCTAAATTTTCCAAATATGCTAATTAAAAAAAAATTAAAAGGGGAAAAAGTTTCGCAAAATGCACTTCAAAACTGCATTTGCATATAAAATGCACTTTTAAACCACCGACATTTTTTCAGTTTATAAGATATCAAAATAGACTTACAAACCATTCGTATGCGCTATGGATTGTTAAAATGCGATAAGTAGTTTAGAAAATACAGCTGCTCAAAGTTACACAGATTTTGCATTTTTTTGACTTTTTTAAAAACGAAAATCGTGAATAAAATCGCGAGTTTTTCGAATATTTTCGATCCGATGGATGAAATTTGAAATTGGCTCCATAGAGTATCTGTATGAAAAAAATAACAAAAATCGGAATACCCTCGGTCAAAAAATGCCTAAAATTACCAAATGTCTGGTGGAATGGACGATATATAGATTACAAATTTGTTTTAAAAATAACCACAGACAAAAATAAAAAATATAAAAAACTTGTTATCATATTAATAAATTGTGTCATATCTTTTTGGATGTTGTTTCATATTTATGCATGAACAAATTTATTTATTGGCTCTTTAGATAATTAAAAAAAAAAAATTTAAACACAAACGAGATTAATTAATGGAATTTATGAGAAAAATACAACGGAGTATGAAATAATTACACGTACATACAACCAGGAGTACGATACCTGTGTGTTGGGTAAAGGCGTTAAATTTCTGTATAATAAATCTATATCAAAGACTTCCAAGCGCCTACTTTGGGCTGAGGTATTATTAGTTTAAGATGATATTGGCTACAGCCAATATTAAACATAAACCGGATGATATAGGTCTGAATGTAGAGATCAAATGGAGAAAAACTGTATTTACAGTTTTTCATTTTGTGATCCTGTTTCCTTTTAAAAGGACTTCAAAGTTTAAAAGCATTACATTTTTGATTTTTTTTTTTTAATAACACCGCTCCACAAATCGAAGGTTTTTGGCTCCGGTTTGAAGTTTCATATAAAATTTTAAAAGATCTTGACTCGCTGATTCCAAATCTGTGCTCCAAATTTTTCCATCACGTCTAGAATTTTAATTATTCGCAGTTGCAAATGCGAAAAAACGAGATTTTTGCCTTTTTTGAAAGCCTGCACAGCAGCCACTGGGTGGAATAAAAATGTGGTATAAAGCGTGAGAGTAGAATTGAACTATGATCTCAGATATATGATCAAAAAAATTTGAAGTTGTTGCACTATTATTGGCCAAACATGTATTTCAAAAAAACACTGTGAAAAAAATTAGAAAAAGCACCATTTTTACAAGGCTCTAAAACAAAAACCAGATGATCAATCTTTACTGTGATGAGCTCAAAATTTAGGCAAAAGTTCATTCTTTCTTATAGACTTTTAAACCCATTAAAGATATCTTCCGGTTTATACGAAAAATAACACAGAAAACTTAAATTTGTAAAATATTTTTTTTTTTAGTATTTCTTTAAAAAATATCAAAAAAAAACTAAGGTCTTTTTAACAAAAATTTTAATTTTAACAGTATCATTTTAAAACTCAAGTGTAACCCAACCAAACTCAATAATTAGAAAAAAATTGTTTTCTATGTTCACAGAAAAAAATTGAAACGAATTGCAATCAACAAAAACGCGGATTCAATCAATTTTTTTATTGAAATTCCCCAAATTTAAAAAATTGTTATACCAATCATCAAATTGTAGGTGATTGTTTGAAAATTTTTTTAATCAAACATTTTTTCGATTTTGATCAAAAATTTGATAAATTTTTTATTTATAGTCAATCAAAATAATGATTGATTTAACGAATGAAATGTAAGCTTATGACAAAATTATTAAAAAATTCATATTTTTTGCTTTCCAATATGTTATGTCAACAATAAAAAAAAGTAAAACCCAATTATTTTGTATATTTTTGAATTAATCTATTCAAATAAATTAAAGCGAAAAAAATCTGGTGTGTTAAAAATTTTTAATTCGACAGTTAAAGAATATAACTAAAATTTTAATCAAAACATTGATTGACTCATTTAAATTTTGTTGATAAATAGATTTAATTGAAAATTTTTAACCAATAATTTTTTGTATATGAATAACGTCCTTTCAAAACTGCATCCTTAAATATCCTTTACAATTGTTAAGGACCCTAATATGTAGCAACACATGCCAAATAGGGGTGAGTTGGGGGATTCCTTGCCCCTCGCGGTATATGTTTACAAGTTCATTTTATTCTGCTTTATGCACTAAAGTATAATTTTATCATTATTTAAATATTTTTTTTCATCTACGAAAAAAAATGACAATGTTTAATCCCATGGGTCCAAGCGCAAGACTTTGAACTTCTGCGTACTTAAAAATGTTTCATTTGTTTAACAAATTTTAAAAAAGAGGTTGGTTTAGTTTTTCAAGGGGAAACTTTTTTCCCCAGGTCCAATTTTAAAAACCCATTTCCGAACATAACCTTCCTAATGAGGAGTCTAGCCTTTTTATTTTGAACTTCATTGTGTTAACTACAGGCGGACAGACGGACGGACATCGCTAGAATGTCTTAGAATCGATCACTGATCAATAATATATATCGAGGGCCTATATGTATTCAAAACCCTCTATCTTCCATTTTCACGAAATGACCTCATCTATGGTGTAAAATTCAGAACAAAAGTATTATTTACACAATTGAACAGTTCATCCGAATAAGGACGAATATATAGGCTGACCATACGTGCTGATTTGATCAGTACATGTACTGATTTTTGATCACGTGTACTGATCAAAAGACGTTGTACTGATTTGTACTGATTTTTTGAAATATGTACTGATTGTACTGATTTTTTAAACATTTCAACATAAAAAATAATTTTGTTCGAAAATTTTATACAAAAACTTGAATTTCCATAAAATAAGTCATCGGAGTAGTTTTATATAACTTAAGTATGACAAAGAGATAATTTGAGTTAAATCAATTCTCAAAAGTTCAGAGTTCGTTAATCAAGAGGTTCATTAACGCAAAAATATTTCTAAGCATGAGGTTATTTTAGATTAGATTAGATTAGAAAAGGCCCTATGCACTACGACCAATATGATCTTTTGTGCAGCCTAACAGTTGCCCTATAAGTTAAGGCTTCTAATAAAGCCAAGTATCCTATTTGGCATGGATTCCCATATGTCACTTGGAGTTAATGAATGTCGTCCTAGATGTCGAATTCGTCTGACGTTTAGTCTTGGGCACTCGTAAAGGATGTGTTCCGCCGTTTCGGCGTCAATTTCACAGAATCTACATATTTCAGTGTCCGATAAATTTTTCTACACTCATAGAAATCCTACAGTATTCCTTACTAAAAAGTTGCCAGTTTTTACTAATTGTTAGTATTAAAGGGCCCTACAACGCGTTAGTCAATTTTTACTAACGCAGTTATAAAAAAACGGTAAAAAAATTTTAAAGCGAAAACCTATCCAAAACCGATTTTGACAAATTTTTTAATAAAAAAATTGGATCAAAAAAATATAATTATTGAGCTTGATGGCTGGCAATACTCTATTTTAGAAATTAAAAAAAAATATATACATTTATTTGTATACCCTCCAACTACAGAATGGGGGTATACTCACTTTGTCATTCCGTGTGTAACGCATCGAAATATCGTTCGGGGACCCCATAAAGTATATATATTATTGATCAGTGATCGATTCTAAGACATTCTAGCGATGTCCGTCCGTCCGTCCGTCTGTCCGTCCGTCTGTAGTTAACACGATAAGTTCAAAATAAAAGAGCTAGACTCCTCAAGTTTGGCACGAATATGTCTTGCGGTCCTAGGCAGGTTAGGTTTGGATATGGGGAAAATCGGACCTGGGGGAAAAAAGTTCCCCCTTGAAGTACTAAACCAACCTCAGAAAAAAATCACTTTTTACATGATTTTTTGTCTTTTTGTTTAACAAATTCAATATTTTTATGCTACAAGAAGTTCAAAGTCCTGCATTTGGACCCTGAGAATTAGAAAATGACGTTTTTTTGGTCCGCCCCCTCCCTTTTATGGGCGTAGAATAAAAAAAATTAAATTATGATAAACTTGCATTTCTTTAGTGCAAAAAACATAGGAATGCATTTTCAAACACATATTTGAGAGGAAATTTGTCGCCCCCAATTACAACGACCACCCCCCCCCCCCCCAAAAAAAATAAAACGCCCCTGCATTTTTTTTATTTTTTTGCATGTTGGAGGGTATAAAAGATTTGGCACTGCCGAATTTAACACTCTTACTTGTTTTTTTTTTTTTCAATGGAAATTTGCTATGTGCGTTGAAAAAAAAAAAACATTCAAAAATGAAAATTTTCCCTTTTTAGGTGTCAAAAATAAGTTTCCAAATTTTTAAAAATTACTAACAAAAATTATTAAAAAATCGGTAAAAAAATCAGTATTCAGTAAATTCCAAGTTCAAAAAATAACTAAATTTATACTGTAAAACTAAATTTATACTGTAAATTACTAAAAAAGTAGTAAAGTTAAAGTTATAACACTTTTACTGTATTTTTTACTGTAGGATTATTTTAGGTGTACCTAAGTAAGTTGATAGCGAAGATTACAATGTCCAGTGAGGTAACCAGTTAGAATCCTTAGATCCTTTTTGTCGAGATTTAGTAGTCGTTTAGATACCCCAGGGGATGGAGAGATAAATCTTTTTGCCTGACGCTGTCCAGAGCAGTGGTTCCAATGATTGGCAAATTCAGATTCTCTCCATGATCGTAAACTTTCCCTGATATGCCCAATGGACAAACCGCAGAAGGGTTCCGGACCGATAAAAGGGCGACTTGCACCACGATTGGGGTTATTTTGAAAAGGTTTATATGAAAAGGCGCCCATAATCTGTGAGGTTTTCTAAACGAAAAGTTCACGGGGTGATGGATTTTTATATTTTTAGAAAGATAATGTAATTGCATCAATTCAAATGATACTGAGATGTTCGATGAGGTAATGGCTTCAGAATTTATTAGACAAATCACTCAGAACATCGGCCGCTATTTAAAAAACATGTGCTTTTTATCTGGGAAGTTTTATAAAAGTCAGAGTTATCAAAACTTATGGAAAAAAGTCCTCAGAATTTGAGGGATTTTCTTAAACTCAACACCTGTGGGTTTTTGTTTTTTATAATTTCTGGACTGAAACGATCAACATTCAAATTAAGTTGTTTGAAGTCAGTTAAATTATTTGCAAGATAACGACAACAGTTTAAGGCAGTTGTTTTTAAACCTCCGTTTTTAAACAGCTCTTTTCAAAAAGTTGTTTTTAAACAGTTGTTTTTACTGAAATACTAATTGCCCCAAGTTTGTTAGTTTAACCGAATTTTTTTGAGTGCTGAAAAAATTATCAGTGTTTTGCCATAGAAAAAAATTTTTAGAGAGGTATTTCATGAAAATATAAACGTAACAGCTTGGCGTACTGATTTAAGCTCAGAAAAAATTGGTCACCCTACGAATATACCATTTGTATTATTTTACATTTGACGATAAAAACACAGGAAACGGCTAAAAACTAATATTTTTTCCAACATTTTTGCATAATGAACTAATCCATTAATGCAAAAAATGTCACAAAAATATAAGTTTTAAACCGTTTCCTGCGTTTTTATCGTCATTTGTAAAATTATACAAATGGTCTATTCGTCCTTATTCGCATGAACTGTTCAATTAATTTTTCTGAATGCAAATCTTTTTAAATAATTGATTTATAAATATTTTTTTTTGAAGAACTTCATCACGCATTACATGTTTCATACTAAATTTTGCATGCTAAACATGAATTTGTCAACAAAATTCCAGAACTGATGCTAATTTCAAAATTACAATGTCTTGTGTACAATATGAAACAAAAATTTAAATTTTAAAAATCGCGATGCTTATCAGCATCTGTGGACCAAAATTGCGTTTTTATTTTTTTTTAATTTTTTTTTCCATAACATACTTAACAGTTTGTCAACTTTTGAGATGAATTCGGTAAAAAAATATTTTTTTGTCTCAAAAATCAGCACCTGTTGACCAAAACCGTCATATCGGAATTTTTCATAAGCCGAAATTATTAATAAATCACGTTAAAAATTTACCGATGTCGTAAATGAAATCATAATAATTAACTTTTATTAAAATGCAAAACCCTCTATCTGATCATTTTCGTTCATATACTTAGGATTTTTGAGAAACAAATTCCTCTATCATAAAATCCCCAATAGTACAAAATTTTAAAACGAATTCAGTAGTTGATTTAAAAAAATATTGTAGAAAATCGAATTTTAATTACTCTAACAGTATGTGGAATAAACAGTTTTTTGGCTCTCCTGAACAGTTGTGTTTTTTTTAGAAAGAGGCCGATATTTCGATGAGCTACACACGGAATGACAAATTGAGTATACCCTCATACTGTAGTTGGAGGGTATGAAAATTATAAAAAAAAATGTATTATTTAATATTTTGAGCAGGTTTATTCTAGCTCGAGGTCATTATTTTCTTTACTAATTACAACTATGATATTCTCAAAGAATAATTTTCAAGAAAATTATTTTTCTGCTTTAAATTTATTTGTGTTGGTAATTTTTGCAAGACTTAATCCACACGTGGTTCAGAATTTGTCAGATTCCATTGTTAAGATTATTTAGCAAAATAAAAACCCTATACTACAAGTACCAAAGGGATTTTAATGACAAATCGTTAATGATCAACATATTGTTTGATTTTAATGCGCTTAACACAAATATCAAATAAAATTAAAATCGCTATCGAACGGTTTTTGAGATATCGCTATTTAAATTAGCCAAAAATGGCAGGTTTTTCATATGCTAAAGAAATTTTTATAGAGCTTGAGACAATCTTTCATTTAAAATTAAATTTAAGCCAAATCCAATCATTTTAAATTCGATCGAAGTTTTCGATTCTTAAAAAAATTTCCACCAAAATTTTTAATTTTTCAAAAATTAAACAGTAAACAGTAGGCAGTTTTCAAGATAATGCCATTTGAAATTTCTCAACAAATTTCCAAAAATAGAGGTTTTTTCCTACACACAAAAAATTATTGGCTAACAATTTTCAATTAAATCTATTGATCAACAAAATTTAAATGAGTCAATCAATGTTTTGATTAAATTTTTTGATATTTTCTTTAACTGTCGAATTACAAATTTTCAACATACCAGATTTTTATTCGCTTTAATTTATTTGAATATATTAATTCAAAAATATACAAAATAATCAGGTTTTACTTTTTTATGGTTGGCAAAATATTTAGGGTGACCATTTTTTTTTTCTGAACTCAAATCAGTACGCCTAAGTTTTTATGTTTTTTTTTTAGAAATAACTCTCTCTTTTCCATGGGAAACTCTAAAAATTTTCGGCTTAACAAACAAACTTGGGGTCAATTAGTATTTCAGTAAAAACAACTGTAAAAAAAAACAACTATCATAAACTGTTATCGTTACTTCACACAAAAAATTACTGGCTAAAAAGTTTCAGTTAAATGTATTGATCAACAAAAATTAAATGAGTCAATCAATGTTTTGATTAAAATTTTTCCTATTTTTTGTTACAAATTTTCAGCATACCAGTTTTTTTTTCTCGCTTTAATTTATTTGAATAGATTAATTCAAAAATATACAAAATAATCGGGCTTTACTTTTTTTATTGTTGGCAACATATTGGAAAGCAAAAAAGATGAATTTTTTGATAGGTTTGTCACAAGCTTACAATTCATTTGTTAAATCAATCATTATTTTGATTGACTTTAAACAAAAAATTGATCAAATTTTTGATCAAAATCGAAAAAATGTTTGATTGAAAAAATTTTCAATCAATCACCTACAATTTGATGATTGGTATAACAATTTTTTTAATTGGGGGAATTTCAATCAAAAAATTGATTGAATCCGCGTTTTTGTTGATTGAAATTCGTTTCAAATTTTTTCTGTGTTTGCGTAAAATTTTGTTGACTTCAGAAAACTCAGATGTTTTGAGTATAAGATAATCCCTCAGATTCTGAGGATTTTTTCTTTAAGTTTTGATAAATTTTCCTTTAAGAAAACTTGCCAGCTAATAAGCACATGTTTAAAAAAAAACACTTATGCTTTTTCCAACAAACACTGATGACATTACCTCATCGAACATTTTAGAATAATTTGGATCCATGCAATTTTATATTAAGTTTCATTCATGAAAAAAAATCTTTTCGCCAGAATTAAGTTTAAAAAAATACTCTACGACTTATTTTATGGAAATTAGTGCCAGTTTATAGAAAGCGATCGATAAACACGAACGAAAATTTTATATCTTTTGTTGCTACAATAATAAAATACCTGAAAAATGTTCGTTCGTGTGTATCGTTCGCCTTCTGTAAACTGGCACTTAAAGTTTTTGTGTAGAATTTGCGAATAAACTTATTTTTTATGTTGAAGTCTTCAAAAATCAGTACATATTTCCAAAAATCAGTACAAATCAGTACAAGGTTTTTTGATCAGTACACGTGATCAAAAATCAGTACATGTACTGATCAAATCAGTGCGAATGGTCAGCCTAAACATATTGGAAAGCAATAACGATTAATTTTAGATAATTTTGTCATAAGCTTACAATTCAATTGTTAAATCAATCATTATTTTGATTAACTATAAATAAAAAATTTATTAAATTTTTGATAAATATTGAAAAAATGTTTGATTGAAAAAATTTTCAATCAATCACCTACAATTTAATGATTGGTATAAAATTTTTTTAATTGGAGAAATTTCAATAAAAAAATTGATTGAATCTGCGTTTTTGTTAATTGAAATTCGTTTCAAATTTTTTCTGTGTACGTTTACTCAAAAGTTTTTCCATTGACTATTTCAGAGAGATTGACACAAACTTTCATTTAAACTTTATTTGGCCATTTATCAGACCATTTTAACCCATGGCGCTCTTCGATCAAATTTTAGAGATTTTTGGTAAAAATTTTCTAAAAAACCAAAACTTAGATCGAAAGTAGCCATGGGTTAAAATTTTTTGATTTGGCTCAAATGAAAGTTTTGAGATTTTTTTTTAATTCTCGTACGTAGGAAAAAATCGTAATTTTTAGAAATTAGCGATATCTCGAAAACCTTCGATTTGAGGATTTTTTTGATATTTTTATTCAGCATAACAAAATTAATAAAAATGATCTAACGCAAAATAATTTTTTGTTTTTCATTTTGCTAAAATCCAAAATATTGGCGGAAATTTAACAAAAATCCAAAATTTTGTTCGAAGAATCCCACGGGTTAAAATGATCGGATTTTGATAAAATAAAGTTTAAATAAAAAATTGTCTCAAGTTCTATGAAAGGTTCAAGGGAAAGGAATTTTAAGATTTTTTTTTTTTTTAATTTCTTGAAGTTAGGGAAAACCACAATTTTTTGCAAGCTTTAACTATCGTTATCTCAAAAACCGTTCGACAGATTCTTACATATTTTTTAAACCATTTTCAAAAATCCGTAACTTTGATTCCCAGGAGCCATGGGTTAATTTAATCCGATTGAACTCAAATTTGTACCACAAAAGTTTTAGGCCTAGAGGAATAAAAAATTGCTCGGAAGTTTGAAATCGGAAGAAAAACATTTGTGGCATACAAAAAAAAAATACCAGTCTAGTGGGCCATAATAAAAACATTAAAAAAAATTTTCTCAACCCATTTAGCTTAAATTAGTTGAGTAGGGTCAATCTTTAATCATTTTATGAATTCCTTAACAAGTTTTTTTATTATTTTTCACAACTTAAAAGAAAAACTTGTCTTTTAAAACATAAAAAAATATTTAATTTTTAACATAATAACCCCCTGCTTTGGTGCTGGTAACATTTTATTTTTAATTTTTTTTTTTCGTAATTTTTGGTTTTGTCATGTTTTATCTATCAATAGTTACATGAAAAAAGCTTAAATTTCAAAATTACTTGTTTTCTTACACTCCAGACGATTATTGATATTAATGATTTACTAATTTGTTAATAATGGTTTTGTTGGCTTTATTAAAAATAAAAAAATAATTACAACAAGAAAACAACTGCAAATTTACACTCAAGTCAATATAAATTAAATAAAAAATACAATATGTAAAAAAAAAACGTTTGTCACATTTATAAGAGTGTTTAATGTTAATGTTTAAAATTGAAAATTGTCTCGCGGATTAAATAAGAAAAATTGCATTTAAATGCAATTTTGAAAATGAAATATTTTAACACTTAATACGAGTGGCAGATGGATTAAAAAATAAACAAAAAAAAAAACAAAAAAAAAAAATGCAAAACAAGTGTATTTAAAAATTTAAATAAAGATGAAAGTGACTGAAAATATGCTAGAAAACCCAGCAAAAACAAGTAGAAAAGTTAAATTCGACTTGGCCGAATCTATGAATACCCTCCACAATGCCTTTTTTAAAGGATAGTACATTTTAACGTAAAAAAATAACTAATTATGAAAAAATAAATTAATTAATTTTGATTATAAATATTTTATTTGTAGTAAAAAACTCTTTTTTTTGTCATTTAAAAGAAAAATTACTATTTTTTTTTTTTTTTTGAGTGTAAAACTTTTTTTTTAGTGTAATGTTTTTTACTGTAAAAATATTTCTGAGTGAATGCACGTACGTATGTACACAAAATATTGACATTTTTGTAAAAAAAAACTAAATTTTTTTTTTAGTGTAAAATTTTTTTCGAGGGTGAAATTTTTTTCGAGTGTAATTTTTACCAATGCTTTTAAAACTAAACAAGTTTGAAAAGCATTGCTTAGTTACCAGTAGGGATGAGATTTTCATGCACTAAAAAACGCTTAAAATATGCACTAAAAATTCAAAATATGCACTAAAAAACATAAAAATATGCACTAAAAAATAAAATGTGAGCAACAAAAGTCTTGTTTTCATTCGAAAAACTTCTTAAAAAAACAAAAAATAACACCGGGTTTAAATAGTAACATTTAAAACTTTATATAACCAGGATTTTTTTTTTGGAAATTATGACAATCTATAAAAAAATTAAAAAGAAAAAAAGAAATTTTCTTATTTTCATAATAAATTTTTAAAATTTAAAATATTTTTTGAAACAAATAAATTTCAATTTGTGTTTTTGCTAATTAATATCAAAATATGCAAAAATACGCACTTAAAAGTTGGGAATATGCACAATATATGCACTTAAAACCGAAATATGCAAAAATATGCATTTTAACCAAAATATGCAAAAATATGCAAAAACAAATCGATGCCATTTTAAAGCAAATTTCTTGATTCGGAAAGATAACACAGCTCAACAAGAAAATGCGTATTGGATTCTGGTTAGTGATTCAGATAGTGTCTGTTGCACTGATTCCAAATCCGGAGCCCAAATTTGTCTATCACGTCAGGATTTTGAGTAATTCGCGGTTAAAGTGCCGAAAAGGGCATTTTTTACCCTTTTTAAAAGCTTATAAAATAAGATCCTGCCATGCAAATGACTTGGTATCAAGCTCATTCGAAAGCATGTAATTTTCTCTTAAAGATTAGATAAAATGCTCTAAAAATTTAATTTTCGAAAATGGTAAAAAAATCATTAGCAAAAAACCTTCAATTTTTTCAATATTTAGTTTATTTACACAGTGTTTTTTAACAAATTTCCATACAAATTCATACGTAAATTTCAGATTTAAAGCACTTGTGGCTTATGATTTTTTTACCACTTTAGAAAATTAAATTCCAAGAAGAGTTGATCTTGTCTGAAAGAGAAAATTACACACTTTCAAATGAGCTTGATTCCAAGTCATTTGCATGCCAGGATCTTATTTTATAGGCGCTCTAAAATGGCCAAAATGGGCCTTTTTTGGCACTTTAACCGCGATTTTTTTAAAATTGTGACGTGATAGAAAAATTTGAGTTACCGTTTTGGAAACGGGGCACCAAACCCTATCAACTTTTTTTGGTTTCATCCAAAACGCAGCGACAAACCTCAGATTTGTAGAGCGGTGTAATTGGTCAACATCGTTTTTAGACTATCGACAAAAAACATGCATTTGCATGGAAATCTCATCCCTAGTTACCAGCAATGCTTTTAAAACTTGTTTACCACGTGGCATTTAAGATGACCAAAATCTGAAATTCGGCGTTTTGCTTATAACTTTGAACCACTTGACCGATTGAGCTGAAATTCAATACCAAACAGACCTGAGGAACGGCAAAGATAAATGCCACGTTTCAGCAGTCTCATTATTGTTTTTCGAAAGTTATCGTGTTTTTTGTCTAGTAAATTTGCGAAAACCCCTTGCCGAAATT
The DNA here is from genome assembly GCA_963921195.1 of Pegoplata infirma. Taxonomy (NCBI): domain Eukaryota; kingdom Metazoa; phylum Arthropoda; class Insecta; order Diptera; family Anthomyiidae; genus Pegoplata; species Pegoplata infirma. Next base: position 109,820,958 of record OY992537.1, on the reverse strand, counting down.
TTCTCTTTTGCTCATAACTTTTGAACCACTGCACAGAGGCCCAGACAGATCGATTTCCGGCCAAAAGTCCTTATTTGTAAATTCTCAAAAAAATGTTTACCAGTTTGTTGGGCATATATAGAAGCAGGTTTTCTGAACTTATCTTTATGATGCAATTACACCCTTTCCTTTGACAGGTCTTCAAAGTTAAAAAAGTTGGTAAAAAAATTTTAAAAGTTGAGATACTTTTTTAATTTTTTTTCCAAACTTCTATTGCTAATGTTTAACCTTTTGTTTGCGTGGTTCAACCTTATATATAAGCCTTTGTAACGAAAATAACATGGACAAATATAACTCATTTGCGTGGCAGCAATTCGCGTTTTTTGTGGAAAAAGTTATAATTTTTTAGATATTCACCTCGCGCCGAAAATATCCTCAGCGATCCTCAGTTCGATACAATTGGTCTATATTTTTTTTGATATAGAATGGATCCATATCTTTCGGAAAAAGTTGCCCAAACTTGCTCGAAATGATAAATGGCGAAATTACAGCTATATATGCAGTGGTCCGAGATTTGTTTTTAAAAAAATAGTTTAACCCAAAATAATGTTTTACGGTTTGATTAGTTGTTTTATCGTCAGAGAGTGCCTTAAGTGTGGGAAAAAAAAATTATCTACATTTCTAGTTTTTTTTTGTAGAATTATGGAAAATATCAGTTACACCATTTCCAATTAAATTAAAATTTTTTTTATTGAATTTCCAAAATAAAGAAAAAAGTGAATAATTTGTCTTCACCATTTCCAAAAGCTTTTCTGAAACTAAGTAAGTCGTTTACACCATTTCCATACTTATAAAAAAAATATATATATAAAAATTATGTGCCTAGATTTAACTTCAGACACTCTTAATACTCTTAAAACTAATTTTTAATTAGATCAGACAAAGTTAAAAAATCTAGCCGCCATATTGTTTCCAACATATTGAATTTTATCAGTTCGATTTTAAGATAACAGACCCGGAAATTCACTAGGCCGCACTTTCAGCTAGCTTCAACAAAGAAAAGGAATAAAACTGTGGTTTAATTACTTGTAACAAACTTTACAACGCATATTTAGTCCGCCATTTTGTTTTTCAAAATTCACGCCAGTAATTCTGATTCAGTAACTTCAAGACCTTAAAACAAAATTTGAGTTAAATCGGACAATTATTACAAAAAAGTGTCAGCCATATTGGATGCGCCATTTTGATTTTTTTAGTTTTTAGTTAAATTTTGAAATCAGCGACCCCGAAATACTCTAGAAGCACAATTTCAGCCGGATCCAACAACGATAATGACTTTTGGCCGGAGTTGGATCATTCTTTAAACTTTAAGAAGCATATTTAGTCCGCCATTTTGTTTTTCAAAATTCGGAGTAATAATTCTTATTCAGTAACTCCAAGACCCACATAAAACAAAATTTGAGTTCAATCGGACAATTTTTTAAAAAAAATTGTCCGCAATATTGGATCCGCCATTTTGATTTTTTTGATTTTAAGCTAAATTTTGAAATCAGCGACCTCGAATTCCTCTAGAAGCACATTTTCAGACGGATCCAACAACGATAAAGACTTTTGGCCGGAATTGGATCATGCTGGCCCTGTGTGCACTGGACCGATTTGGCTGGATTGCAATACCAACCTGACCAGGTAAATGACCAACATATATGCCAAACTTCAGTAGCCTCTGTGAAGTCTTTCAAAAGTTAGCGTGTTTTCTACGGACAGACAGACAGACGGACGGACGGACATCGCTAGATCGACTTAAAATCGATCGAGGATCATGAATATATATACTTTATAGGGTCCCAGACCAATATTTCGATGTGCTACAAATGGAATGACAAACTTATATATACCCTCTATCACTAGAGTGGAGGGTATAAAAACAAGTCTGTGAAAATTGAGTAAAATTTTAAAATTAATTGTAAAATAAATTGAATAGACTGAATGAATGAATTGTATTAATTAAATGAATCGAATGAATTGAATAAATTAAATAAATCAAATGAATTGAATGATTTAATGAATTGAATGAATTTAAAGAATTGAATGAATTGAATAAATTGAATGAATTGATTAAATTGAATTATGAATGAATTAAATGAATTAAATAAATTGGACGAATTAAATGAATTGAATAAATTGAATGAACTGAATGATTTGAATAAATTAAATGAATTGAATGAATTGAATGAATTAAATGAATTGAATAAATTGAATGAATTGAGTGCATTGAATGGAATGAATGAATTGAATAAAGTAAATAATTTTCAATGGCTGAATAAATTAAATAATTTGAATGAAATGAATAAATTGTGTGAATGAATTAATTTAATGAATATTTTGAAGTTAATTGAATGAACTCAATTAAACGATTGGAATAAATTGATAAAGTCCCAGCAGAAATTTTGCTGAACTGGCAGCAGCTTTTGGAAAGGAAACTCGAGTCAAGTAGCGCTTCCAAACGTGCTGAATTCATGCATGATTCTCTAAGGCGATGTCCCACTTTAGAGCGCTAGTTGGATACACAGAAAAAGCGCTCTTAAGATGCTCTGAATTCACATCTCTTTAGAGCGCTGAAAAAATCGCTATAAAGATGCAGTGAATTCGTGCATATTTTGAGAGCTGATTTAAGCAGAATAAAGATGAAGCACATTTGACTATTTCTGAAATACAAATTACAAAATTCTGAAAAAGATGCTGTGTCGCCAAAATCTCGATTTATTATTGCTGGGTTATTTCAAAATTCAACATGTGTGCACCAAATTGTTTACTGCAAAAAGTCTTTTAAAATTAACATATTTTTTACGGAAGTGTGTCTAAAAAACACAATTAAAATTGGGACACTTTTATTTTTAAATAAAAAAATTAGCAAGTTATTTAAAATTTGGCAAAATCAAAAAAGAAAAAAATAACAATTGTAAAACATCTGTAGTGCAACGAAATATGTAAAGTCTGCACACGGCTTTTGTTAATCATTATTCATTTTGTAAGAATTGATGTCGCCTACAAAACTAAAAATTAAATAAGATGTTGAAGTGCAGACAATATGACACTATTCGGCGAATGTTGGATTTGGGACAATATTAGGGACAGAGAAACCCAGCAAAACTTTTGTTAACAAATAATGAATAAAATAATTCATAAGATCCTTTATTTTATAAGGGATTTTTTTTTATGGCAAAAAAGATTTTCTTTCAATTTTGAACTTCCCGGCAAATTTTTATTCTCCCACACTCAAAACATTTTGTAGGCAAAAACAAATAAAAAAAATATTTAAAACAAATGATAAAACAATTGAAAACCATCCCAGTAATTACTCATTTGTTTTAACAAACATCAACATAAATTTTCTAAAATAAAAAACATTAAAACTTAAAGTCACTTTCATTTTTTTACCAACAAATTCGAAAAAAAATAACCTACGAAAACATTAAAAATTAATGAGTGTGTGTTATTTTTACCAACAAATTCAAAAAAAAAAAAAAAATTACTTACGAAAACATTAAAAATTAATGATTTCGTAGGTTATTTTTACAATTTTTCTATTAAATTATATTTTAAAATTTTTTTAATAAAATGTTGGGGAATCGATCCCACAATCAACTACATTCTGGCCAGACACTCTACCCATCGTGCCAAAGTCACTTGATACAAACATGTTTTTATGTTTCTATAAATATTTTTTTTTAATTTTTATTCTATAAAAAAAAATAACCCACACAAGTGGGTAAAAACTAATGATTTCCCATTAAAAAATGCCAACAATTTAAACAAAAAAATAACGACAAATCATTAAAAATTAAAGAAGAATCACTTATTTTTACTTACAGAACAAAAATGAATGGCTTTAAAAATTAAATTTTTTTTTTTTTTTTTTTTTTTTTTTTTAATTTTCATTTTTATTAATCAATAAATATTTTACATAATAATTAATGCTAGTCCCGCTAAGCCATACGGCTTGTCTGCAGAAATGCTAACGAAAGTCTTTATTTTTTATGTTGTTATTTTTGAAACAAAGAATAGAAATAGTCATTTAAAAAAACTGAACGTTAAACATATGTTTTTTTTTTTTTTAAACGATAAAATGTAAAGCTTTTAAAATAAACTACAAACAGTAAATGACATAATTTTTTATTACAAATTTAAGGCCAATCGGATTAAACTAACGCTTTTTGGATTTTTGCATAATTTTTATACCCTTCAACCACAGTATGGGGGTATACTCACTTTGTATTCCGTATGTAACGCATCGAAATATCGGTCTAGGACCCCATAAAGTATATACTGTGAGCGTCAAAAGAAAGTGTACAGGTCTTAAATTGATTTAATTCGTTAACGACAAAGATGACAATGAAACCCCTTATTATTATCAATCTTCTATCATTTAAAAACAAATTTTTCAACCTTTAATTTAAGCTTAATAGCATCCAGATTGAGAAAATATTAAATGAGATACGGGGTTCGGGCTGAAAATTTAAAATTTTTGTAGACGTTTTTTAAAAAATTTGTAAAAAATATTTCTCATTTGATGTTTTCAAGTTCAAACACTAAAAATTTTAAAAATAGTACAATAGTTTTAATTCTGTTATTAACTCATTTTTCCAACGACCCAAACAAAAATCAAAATTTTTGAAATGCAGTAAAAAAATATGCATTTTTTTGACCTCCGACTCTTTTGACCACCAATTTTTTGTAAACAAAGAAAAGATTTCATTGTTTACTAATTTAAGTACACCTAAGTGTATAGTAAAGAGATATGAAAATAATTAAAAATTTTCTTTGTTTACAAAAAATTGGTGGTCAAAAGAATTGGAGGTAAAAAAAATGCATATTTTTTTACTGCATTTAAAAAATTTTGGTTTTTGTTTGGGTCATTGGAAAAATGAGTTGATAACTAAATTTAAACTACTGTACTATTTTTTAAATTTTTAATGTTTTAACTTGAAAAAAATCAGCTTAGAAATATTTTTTAAAATTTTTCTAAAAAATGTCTACAGATAATTTAATTTTTCTGCTCGATCCTTGTATCTCATTTAATATTTGCTTAATCTGGACGCTATCAAGCTTAAATTAAAGCTTGGAAAATTTTTCTTTTTAGCATGTTTTTAAATGATAGTCGATTGGTAATAATAAGGGGTTTTATTGTCAACTTGTTCGTTAAGGAATTACATCTATTTTAGACCTGTACACTATCTTTTGACGCTCACTGTATATTATTGATCAGTGATCGATTCTAAGACATTCTAGCGATGTCCGTCCGACACGATACAGTCCAAACTAAACGAGCTAGACTTCCGAAGTTTGGCACGAATATGTCATACATTTCTAGGCAGGTTAAGTTCGGAAATGGGCAAAATCTGACCAAGGGGAAAAAAGTTCCCCCTTGGAGAACTAAACCAACCCAAGAAAACCACATTTTTTGCAGGGTTTTTTGTACTTTTGCTAAGCAAATGCAACATTCTTATCTCAGAAGAAGCTAAAAATCGCAGGGGGAAGGTGCCCCCTAACGTCTCCCCCAAACCACCCCCCCCCCAAAAAAAAGACGCCCCTGGATTTTTTTAATATAGTTTTTTTACATTTTGGAGGGTATAAAAGATTCGGCACAGTCGAATGTGACACTCGCATTTGTTTTTGTTTATGTCGTGCGAAGTATTATATTTATTAATTTTGATTCGCTGAACACGAATTTAAAAAAAAAAAATTAAAATCGATCGAATGGTTTGCGAGATATCGCTATTTGAAATTTGCAAAAAAGTGGCGGTTTATTTTTACGTTTAAGACATTTTTCAAAAACAATCTTAAAATTTCTTTCTCCTGACCCGTTCATTGACTGTTTCAATCATTCATAATACCCACCACTCCACTGATAGAGGGTATATAAAAGTTTGTCGTTCCGTTTGTAACACCTCGAAATATTGGTCTAGGACCCCATAAAGTATATATATTAGGGCGGGTCGATTTGTATGGATCGAAAAAAACTGAAAAATCGTATAGCAAAAACAAAATCTGCAAGAAATTCTAAGAAACTTTTCCAAAGAAACCATTGGTCTAAAATCAAACCCTATACCGCGCCTAACGACATGAAAGTCCGTCCGTCCGTCTGTCTTTCTGTCTGTGTGAAACACGCTACCTTTCAAATGTTAGCGGAAGAATGACAAATACATACGGAAAGCTGCTGAAGCTTGGCGTATATATTTGTTATACTTCCAGTCAGGTTAATAATAAATTTCAGCGAAATCTGTCCGGTGGTTCATAAGTTATTAGCAAAATGGGGAATTTCAGATGGGTTTTAAACCGGACTCCCGTGTTGAAAAAAACGCTAAACACGCTTTGAAAAGGAATGGTAAGCAAAAAAAAATATTTTAGGAACTATTTTTGCCACTCAAAAAAACTAAGAAAAAAAATATTACACTCAAAAAAAAATACACTCAAAAAAAAAAATTCACACTCAAATTTTTTTTTTTTTACAAAAATTAAAAAAAAAAATTTACTCAAAATAAATCAAATACTTATGTAAAAAAAAAAAATATTCAGTTATCAAAAATTTGTATCGAACACAGCATTATTCCTCTCCGATATGCAACTCTCCAATTTCATCCCACAGAATTATCTAGTATGTGTTTTTTTTTACGAAATATCATTATGATCCTCAATTACATACCTTTATTTACTAAGAAAAATCCGCTGCACCAGCTTCCCTTTGTAATTAACAAACAAAGGCTTTGGAGGGAATTGAACAACCAACCCCTGCACTTACTTTCAGAGTATCACGCTACATGTTAATATACTGCAGCCCAATATAAAATAAATAATGGGGTAAAGTTATCATGGATTAACGATAAAAGCAGCGATTTATTTTTAAAATTTCTTATTATAATTTTTTGTCTGTGGCGTTTTCATTACAAATCAATCTAATTATTTATTTATTTATCCATTTCAGGGATTATGTCTAATATACTTGCCGGTCATACTCCCAAAAAATTTTCGAATTATATCCAGCGGCAATTAGTAAAGCATTGCCGCTGGATATGTTCTTGCAGCATATCGGTATATAAAACTATGTTTTCTTTACATCTGAGGTATAGGGTATGTTCAGCAACTTTGTAGAAAATATTATGGCAAATATTTTTGTGAAACATGTTAACCCTCTAACTCCCTCTCATAACGACATTTTTGGCTCTATTCTAACAAATTGCAAAAAACACCCCGAAAGTGGGGAAGGGTGGGGATGAAATGTTCTACAAAAATGTTGCCAATAAAATTTTACTATACACCTCACAGCAAAACGAAGACCAAAAATTAACACAAACACCAAAAAAGAGTCAAGTTCTATGTTTTGCTTATGAAAAAAAGGACGGACGGACAAATCTTCATGTCGTTAGGCGCGGTATAGGGTTTGATTTTAGAAACATGGTTTCTTTGGGAAATGTTCTTAGAATTTCTTGTAGATTATGTTTTTGCTATACGATTTTTGACAAAAAAAATCGACCCGCCCTAATATATATTCATGATCATCGAACGATTTTAAGATGATCTAGCGATGCATCACGATGTCCGTCCCTCTGTCTGTTGAAAACACGAAAACTTTTGAAAGACTTAATGGAGGCCTCTGAAGTTTGACATATATGTTGGTCATTTTCCTGGTCAGGTTGGTATTGTAATACAGCGAAAGTTATAAGCAAAAGAGTGAATTTCTGCAAAGGTTTTTTTGCAAATTTACTAGATAAAAAACACGCTAACTTTCGAAAGACAATACTGAGGAAGCTGAAGTTTAGCATATATATTTGAAGTTCTCTTGGTCTGGTTCGTACTAAATTTCAGCTAAATCTGTCCAGTAATTCAAAAGTTATTAGCAAAACTGTGAATTTCAGATTGGGTTTTCCTTAAATTCACGTGTTAAAAAAACCGAGCTTTAAAAAAAAAAGTTTTTAAAAAATGGAAAGCCACAAAATTACTGTCAAAATTTTTATTGTCACACCAAAATATTTTTACACTAAAAAAATGTACACTCGAAAGAAATGTTACACTCAAAAAAAATTAGTAATTTTTCTTTTTTTTTACAAAAATGACTAAAAAAAGTTTTTTACTCAAAATAAAATATTTCTAATCAAAATTGTTAATTTTTTCATGTTAGAAAATTTACTAAATAGTAATATTATTTAAAAAAAGAGCATTTTAGAGAGTATTAATAGATTCGGCCAAGTCGAATTTAACATTTCTACTTGTTTAAACTTAATTCCAGCCCAATCCGATCAATTTAACCCGTGGCGTCCTTTGATTAAAGTTTTGAATTTTTGGAAAATTTCCACCAAAATTTTTAATTTTTGAAATATTAAAAATACAAATGAAATGATCTCGCGATACATTATTTTTATTAATGCTGGTTACAAATATAAAAAAATTTCTGAAATCCGTAGAGCGGGTTTCGAAATATCGCCATTTAAAATTTGTTAAAAAAACTTCCAAAAATGGCGGATTTTTCATACGTTGAAGAAATTTTTTAAAAAAACCTCAAAAAAATTTTTCCAGTGACTATTTCATATAGCTTCCCAGGCAGAAACTGCCAACCGTTCCAAAGAAAAAGGCTCGGCAAGGCACTTAATTTTTTGTGTAGAAGGTAGTATGGATTCGAAAAAGTGCTTTCCAAGCGCTTTGCCAATGTTTTTCTATTTAAATCCGTTCAAAATATAAATTTTTTATTCAAATTTATTAATTTTCATAACAATTGGTATGTTTTTTATTTCCCTACAGGATTAGTGGCCGGTCCTTGATATTTCTCATGATATGTCACTTATACATAATGACCCACATATTACAAACTTGACACCTTTTATATAAAAACACCTGTTTCTTTCGTGAGAAAGTGTCTTAAACTTCGGATATGAAATGTCACTGGACCTATCCCTTTGGAACACAACCCGTTTCGGTTCAATACACCACTTTTTTTTATCCTAATAAATTAGTCAATCAATTTTTATACCCTCCAACCACAGTATGGGGGTATACTCACTTTGTCATTCCGTGTGTAACGCATCGAAATATCGGTCTAGGACCCCATAAAGTATATATATTATTGATCAGTGATCGATTCTAAGACATTCTAGCGATGTCCGTCCGTCCGTCTGTCCGTCTGTCCGTCTGTAGAGGACACGATACAGTCCAAAATAAAATAGCTAGACCTCCAAAGTTTTGCACAAATATGTCTTATATTCCTAGGCAGGTTAAGTTCGGAAATGGGCAAAATCGGACCAAGGGGAAAAAAGTTCCCCCTTGGAGAACTAAACCAACCCAAGAAAAACAGAATTTTTTGCAGAGTTGTTTTTACTTTTGGTAAGCAAATGCAATATTCTTATCTCAGAAGAAGTTCAAAATCGCAAGGGGAAGGTGGCCCCTAACGACTCCCACCAACCACCCCCCCCCAAAAAAAAAAAAAAAAAAGACGCCCCTGGATTTTTTTTTTTTTTTTACATTTTGGAGGGTATAAAAGATTCGGCACAGCCGAATGTACACTCTCACTTGTTTATCCTAATTTAATAAATTTTTTTATTCAAATAAACACACAAAAAATTTGTGTCTTATGGACTTATACACCCAGTCAGAAAAAAACAATCGCAAAAGCGTTGTGAAAGCGTTGTGGACGGTTGTACGAGCGTTCTGTATACCAACTTCAAAGCGCCTTCAGATGATCCGAATGATAACATCGATCTACGCTAGGTTTAAAGCGTTTTAAAAGCGATGTTAAAAAGTGATTTGAGAACGTTTTTTTAAAGTCATCAAAGCGCTTTAAAAACCCAAAGTAAAGAATTTCTGTTTTAGTTGGATTATAATAATTTGTTTGATACAATGTGAAATCCGAAAAAAATTTTTTTTTGTACTTCAAGAAACTTAAAAAAATTTCCAAAAAATTTTCGAAACTTAGAAAATTAAAAAAAAAAAATCTAAAAACATTTTTGATGATTTTTTTTTACTTAAAAAACAAACAAAAAAAGTGATAAAAAATTGTTATTCAAAAATAGTTTCGGAACTTAGAAATTTAAAAAAAAAAAAAATCTAAAGAACTCTTAAAACGCTTTTCGAATACGCTCGCAAAGAGTTCCAAAAAAACGTTTTGAGATTGCTTTTTTTTTTGTTATAGAGCTTTCAGAACACTTTTCAAAAACGCTCGCAAAGCGTTTGAAAATAGCGTTTTGAGAATGCTTTTTTTTTGTTACAGTGCTTTCAGAACGCTTTTTTTAGAACCGTCGTCAATTTCTGCTTGGGCAATTTAGATACGTCCCATTTTTTTGTTCTAAAAGTGCTATAATAGTACCATATTTTTAGTTTTTCAAGCGCTTTCAAAGCGCTTTAAAATAGCAACGGCATACCGTTTACCGTGGTTATCATTTTGGACGCTGGGAGAGTACTAAACTGTGATGCTTTCCCAGCACTCAAGCGACCATAAAAAGTACTTTGCCAGCGCTCTCCCATTCGTATTTTTCTGCCTGGGTTGAGACAAACTTTCAGTTAAATTTAATTTAAGACAAATCAGACAATTTTACTTTACGACACCTTTCGATCAAATTTTATAGTTTTTGGTAAAAATTTTCTAAAAAACCAAAACTTTAATTGAAGGGCATCACGGGCTAAAATTATTGGATTTGACTCACAAGGGAAGTCTCCTTGGTGCCACCCTCCGATTTTCATGAAATTTGAATATATTGTTAAGAACGAAAATTAATTCGACACGTATTTTTTTTTAGCGGCCCAAACTCATTTTTAGGGGGGGGGGGTCGATTTGTATGGGGGGAAATTGACCTTTTTCAGTTTTTTACGATTTACGCCTATTTTAACAAAATTAATATAGGCATGTGTGGTATCATATTAAAAATACCTATCTCGTGGTGCTAACAACGGGCCGAAGAAGTTAATATTTTTCGACTTATTAACAAAAATGTCCTACAATTTTGGTATTTTACTAAATATGACGAAAAGTTGTGCATGTTTAGACACGTTCTTAGCACACGTAGATAGGTTTTTCAAAGACCTTTCATTTGGTATGTAACACGACTAGGTTTCTTTACATAATATAGGAGATAAACGAAAAAAACCGAAAAATGCCTTTGTCTTCCCCCCTCCTTTTTTCCCCTTAAATATGAATTTGGACCGCTAAAAAAAAATGCGTTATTTTTTCTGCTCATTTTTGAACTTTTTTTTTCAATTTCTTGACCCTACAAAACCTTGTAAAATGAAAAGAAACGTTTGTTTTTGTTATTTTTTGCTACCTCTTATTTGACGAAAATTCCTTGTAATTTAACAAGCATTTTACCAATAATTCTGTAATTTTACAAATTTTTTACCAAATAAAATTTAAATTTACAACTTTTATGACTCGATAAAATGTACAAGAAATTTTCGTGACTTTACTAGATTTTTTGCTACCTCCTATTTTACGAAAATTCCTAGTAAAAATTCAGGGCTTTTTAGTAGTTTTACAAACTTTTTACCAATAAAATTGTAAATTTACAACTTTTTTGGAGCAAAAAAGCTTACAAGGAATTCTTTTGAATTTACTAGATTTTTTTTCCAAAAATTACCTTAATAATTTGGACATTTATGGAAAAAAATTTAAAAACGCAATAAAATTTACAAAGAGTTCTCGTGACTTTACTAGATTTTTTGCTACCTCCTATTTTACGAGAATTCCTAGTAAAAATTAAAAGCTTTTTTTGTAGTTTTACAAACTTTTTACCAATAAAATCGTAAATTTAAAAATTTTTTAGCGCAAAGAAATATTTAAGTTTCTATCGAAGATTTTTTGTTAAAAAAACAAGGAAAACTGTTAAATATTGGTAAAATATTGGATTATGGGACTTTTTTTAGTAATTTGACAAAGTTTTTTTTTGAATGCACTAATCGGTATAAATTGAACGTTTTGTATATCTCTGATCACGGATGTTAATTTTAAAATTGTCATGAAAAACTTAAAGGATTTTCAAAATTTTATGGGTTTTCTTTTATTTTGAAAAAGTTTTAAATCAATTTGAAAACTTTTATCGAAATTAGTCGCTTGTTGAAATCTAAGGTGGTCATAATAAATTATCTCCTATCACCATCAATATTTCAAACTCTTGTTAAGTTCTTAGAAATATTGCTGTATTGAAAAGAAATAAAAAAATTATCAAAACACGTATTGAAATTATAAATTCTGAACTTGTTTGTGATTTTATTTCTTCATAAAATGTTAAATGTCTTGTAGCAAACAATGAATATTAAACTAAATAAATAATTGAATACTGAAAATACACAAATACAAGTTAATTTAAATAGAAAATTAACAATGCAGTTGTAAAGAAAGAAAGAAAAAAATATTCAAACAATATTCAAATAATAATTTTTTTCAAGTTGAAATCAACTTAAACAGAGAATATTGAATGTTGGTTTGACTGTTGTTTAGGGTTTCTAAATTCCCGGACTTTTTCAATTCCCGGGAAAGCGTTTTAAAAAAATTGAATTCCCGGGAATTCCCGGGAATTTTTTGGTTAACACAAATTCTGAATCTTATCATATATAAAATATTATATTTCAAAATATGGCAGCATATATTTATTCAAAAACCCACAGATGTCCTTGTTATTTAAAATAGTTTTCTTTACTTCTTTTTTAAACGTATAAAATTTTTTTATTTTAAAGATACATTTGGAAAAACTTTTGAATTAGTTAAATAACCTTTTCAAGACATCCATGCCCAAATATCAGTCTTTAAATTTAAATATTTATGTTTAAAAAAAAGGAACTTTTGTGAAATTTTAGGCTAGAATGCTGGTTTGTTTAAAATACTTAATGCAACCTGAAGCGTTTCCTTACTATTTTTTCTGCAATAATTTAAATTTAATCCAATTTTTTATTTTATTTCAATAAATCATATATAAAATTGTATTTAAAATGGGTAATTTGATTAATTTTTTTTAAACAGTTATTGACAAATTCCCGAAAATTCCCGATGAAAAAATCCCGGGATTTTGAGAAAAAATTTTCCCGGGAATTCCCGGGAATTTTTTCCCGAATAGAAACCCCACTGTTGTTTGTTGTTCTTTACACATAAAACTAAACAAATGTAATCAACATTTATACAGAATTTAATTTATTTAAATAATAATGAATAATATTGAAAAGAGTCATTTATTTATGCACTTCATTCATTCATACAATCATTGTTTATTTTACAATACGCGCTGTAATTGCAATCAAATTGAATTAAATTTAATTAAACAGGTAGATCGTGAACAGAGTTTTGAAAATTTTGATTCCTTGGAAGGAAAAATCTATAGTAGTTGATATAAAAAATTTCTATAGAAAGGTGTATAGTTATCGATTTATCGATAACATTTCAATTTTCTATAGGAAATTTGTATAGTTATCGTTTTATCGATAACAATAAAATTTTATATAGAAAATTTGTAGTTATCGATGTATTGAAATTTTCCATAGAAAATTGTAGGTACCCGGGTAAAAATGAAATATATATGATCATATATGAAGATATATGGATCATATATGGATTTATATAACCATATATTATCATATATGCCTCCATATATGATCATATATGATCTGATCCGTAAATTGGCCTGATATGAGGTCATATCGGGCCAATTTTCGGATCAGATCATATATGAAAATATATGGAGGCATATATGATAATATATGGTTATATAAATCCATATATGATCCATATATCTTCATATATGATCATATATATTTCATTTTTACCCGGGGTATCAATATTTCGATAACATTAAAATTTTCTATAGAAAATGTGTAGTCTATATATGAGGAGTTCCATAACAAAACGCGCCAATTCCACTTTTTGATTTTTTTGTTTTTTTGACTGAATACTATTGTACACATTAAAATCTATGTAACCATTACTAAAAAACATCACAAATCTCAATATTTGTACATCAATTCACTACTGACTTTAATTATGAAACATCCCAAACCTCAGTACTTACACTCATTGTCAGTACTGACTTTGTTTACATTTATGCGTTTATCTAAAAAACTGTTAAAGTGGAATTGGTGCGTTTTGTTATGGACCTCCTCATATATAAAAGAGTAACGTGACTTATTGACTGATTCATCATCGCCCAGCCCAAACCGCTGAAGCTAGAGACTTGAAATTTGGACTGTAGGTTAACCTCCCGGAATATAGATTTACTAAGGCTGGATTTTTGCCAATGTTGATTCTAAGGGGTTAAACTGTACTTTTGGTACTTTTTATATCTCCTGAAATAATGGTCATAGAGACTTGAAATTTGGACTGTATGTTCACCTCCCGGAATATAGATCCAGTAAGGCCGAATTTTTGCCAATGTTGATTCTAAGGGGGTAAAAAAGTTTAAAAAACTGTACTATTGGTACTTTTTATATCTCCTGAAATAATGGCCATAGATCCAGCCTACTAAGGCTGGATTTTTGCCAATGTTGATTCTAAGGGGTTAAAAAGGGTAAAAAACTGTACTTTTGGTACCTTTTGTATTTTCTTAAATAATGGTCCTAGACACTTAAAATTTGCACCTCCCGGAAAAAATATTCACAAAGGCTGGGTTTCTGCCAATGTTGCTCTACGGGGGTAAAATGGAAAAAAGTGTACTTTTGGTACTTTTTTTTATTTACTGAAATAATGGTACCTTTTATTAAAAGATCTTTTTATAAAAAGTACCTTTTATAAAAAGTACCTTTTATAAAAAGAACATCTTATAAAAAGTACCGGTTCCTTTTATAAAAAGTACCTTTTTTAAAAAGTACCTTTTATAAAAAGTACCTTTAATAAAAAGTCCCCATTTATAAAAAGTACCTTTTATAAAAAGTACCTTTATAAAAAGTACCTTGTATAAAAAGTACCTTTTATAAAAAGTACCTTTTACAAAAAGTACCTTTTATAAAAAGTACCATTTATAAAAAGTAACTTTTATAAAAAGTACCTTTATAAAAAGTACCTTTTATAAAAAGTACCTTTTATAAAAAGTACCTTTTACAAAAAGTACCTTTTATAAAAAGTACCTTTTACAAAAAGTACCTTTTATAAAAAGTACCTTTTTTTAAAAAGTACCTTTTATAAAAAGTACCTTTTATAAAAAGTACCTTTTATAAAAAGTCCCTTTTATAAAAAGTCCCTTTTATAAAAAGTCCCTTTTATAAAAAGTACATTTTATAAAAAGTACCTTTTATAAAAAGTACCTTTTGTAAAAAGTACCTTTTATAAAAAGTACCTTTTAAAAAAAGTGCCTTTTATAAAAAGTACCTTTTATAAAAAGTACCTTTTATAAAAGGTACCTTTTATAAAAAGTACATTTTTTAAAAAGCACCTTTTATAAAAAGTACCTTTTATAAAAAGTACCTTTTATAAAAAGTACCTTTTATAAAAAGTACCTTTTATAAAAAGTACCTTTTATAAAAAGTACCTTTTATAAAAAGTACCTTTTATAAAAAGTACCTTTTATAAAAAGTACCTTTTATAAAAAGTACCTTTTACTAAAAGTACTTTTTATAAAAAGTACCTTCTATAAAAAGTACGTTTTGTTAAAAGCACCGAAAGTACACTTTTTGGTACTTTTTTATTTCCTGAAATAATAATCATAGAAACTTGAAATAAGGTTCGCCTCTCGGAAAATAAAGGAGTTAATAGGGGTTAAAAAGTGTACTTATTTATTTCCTGATATAATTATCAAAAAATTATCTTTTATAAAAATTATCTTTTATAAAAAGTACCTTTTATAAAAAGTACCTTTTATAAAAAGTACGTTTTATAAAAAGTACCTTTTATAAAAAGTACCTTTTATAAAAAGTACCTTTTATAAAAAGTGCCTTTTATAAAAAGTACCTTTTATAAAAAGTACCTTTTATAAAAAGTACCTTTTATAAAAAGTACCTTTTATAAAAAGTACCTTTTATGAAAAGTACATTTAATAAAAAGTACCCTTTATAAAAAGTACCTTTTATAAAAATTATCTTTTATAAAAAGTACCATTTATAAAAAGTACCTTTAATAAAAAGTACCTTTTATAAAAAGTACCTTTTATAAAAAGTACCTTTTATAAAAAGTACCTTTTATAAAAAGTACCTTTTACTAAAAGTACTTTTTATAAAAAGTACCTTCTATAAAAAGTACGTTTTGTTAAAAGCACCGAAAGTACACTTTTTTATTTCCTGAAATAATAATCATAGAAACTTGAAATTGGAAAAGGTTCGCCTCTCGGAAAATAAAGGAGTTAAAAGGGGTTAAAAAGTGTACTTATTTATTTCCTGATATAATGGCCACAGAAACTTAAAATGTGGAATGTAAAATCCTTCGGTGAAAAAAAAGATTGGGAAAAGTACTTTTTGGAAATTCCGTTTCTTAACGGGGATATAAAGTACTTTTAATATTTTCAGAAACAATGATCCTAGATAATTGAAATATCGATTATAGGATACTTCGGTGAAGAAAAAACATTCTGGAAAAGGTACTTTTTGGAAATTCCGTTTCTAATGGGGGTAATAAAGTGTACTTTTGGTACTTTTTTTGTACCTATAATAATGACCTTAGAAGAAGGAGATGGAATTGGAAATGAAATGGAGTATAACGTGGAACAAAATGGAATAGAGCAGGGAACAATATGGAATGATATTTTTTACTAAAATTTTTCGTGTTTAGCTTTTTTTACTCCATATTTTTTCCCTCTATATATTTTTTTCATTCAAACTTATTTTTTTTATTCCAATTTCCTTTTGACTGAAATATTTATTCACTCAAAATCCAAAATCCCGACATAAGGGCTCGAAAATTGTCAATATATTTTTCAACCCGGAACGAAAATGATAACATACCAGCGAAGTTATTCAAATTTTATTGTTTAAATTACACAAGTAAATAAAACAAAGACTACGTAGGGAAATTTTTTGAAATTGATAGAGTAATCCTGATCCTTCTATTATCCGGTATTCAATACAACCGGTAACGAAGTACCGGGATGGTAAGCTAGTTTTTTTTATAAAAAATTTTAAAAATATCGATATCTCGATAACTATACAACTTTCTATCGATATTTCAAAACCTATTAAATTTTCTATAGATATATCGATAACTACACAAATTTCTATAGCAAATTTTGATGTTATCGATAACTATACAATGTTCGATAGTTCTAATAGAAAATATCAATAGAAAATTGTAAAGGTATCATTATGTCGACAAACAATGAATTTTTCTACAGAATATTCTATAGTTATCGAAATATCGATAACATCAACTTTTCTATAGAAAATTCTATAGATTGATATATCGATAACATAAAATGCTCTACATAAAATTCTATAGATCGATGTATGGAAAATTCTATAGATTGATATGTAGTCGTATAGTTATCGATAACATACAATTTTCTATAGAAAATTGCAAAAAATATATAACGACTGCTGCAAGATTGTATTCTTTTAAAACTCTATACCACTTCGTAGTATCGTTTACTAATGTCACTTAGGCAGATTTTGAATTATTGTTTTCTCTAGTTGTATATTATAAAAAAATTATATATTGTGAAAAAATATTATGAATATTGAAGTGTTTAATAATTTGCACGTGCTCTAATTTGTCCAGTTTTTTTTACTTATAAGTACATGTCGTTTTTGTTTATAAAAAAAATTAAAATAAAATTGTCTACTTCTAATGCATTTAAAATAGTTATTTGTTTGCAGACCTTTTTTTTTTAATCAATTAGAAATTCTAATGGTTTTTTAAGACTCTGTTAATGCAACTCAAAGAAACTTTAATTTTTCTTGAGTTTTTTTTCCCAAGATTTTTTTTTTGTTATTATTCTAAACACATTTTGTTTATGAATTTGTTTTTAATAGCGTAAAAGATTTCTTGGAAATGAAGAAAAATATATATATTTTTTCTATTATCAATTTTATTTTTTTCAATAAATTTATTTATTTTTATTTTTTTTATGATTTGAATTATTTTATTGTTTTTTTTTTATTAAAGTGGCAATTTATTTCTCAGTTATAAAATCTTATCACACGTACTTAGCACAGTTAGAAACCACTAAATAAATAATTTCCAGGAATTACAAACTTTTTTTTTGTTAAAAAAAATAGAACTTGTAACGACAATATAAATATATTTTAATTTATTAGAAATTTGATAATTTTAGTTAAGTAGAAAAATAAACTTTAATAAAAAATTTTAGCATTTATTATAAAAATATACTATAATAAAAAACAAGTAAAAAAGTTAAATTCGGCCTTGCCGAATGTAGTGATACCCTCCACAATTTCAAAAAGATTATTGCAAAAAACTTTATTTAAATGGAAATTACTTTTGAAAAAAAAAATTTTTTTTTGGAAAAAAATTTCCGCGAAAAAAAATTTTGGTAAAAAAATCCGCGATTTTTTTCTTTTTTTTGTCAAAAAATATGTTCGTACTTGTTTAAATACCATTTGGTGTTCAATTATGTTCACATATGTCAACCAGAAGCCGAATTAAAGCATTTTGTATTTTAGGTTATGTTGAATGAACTGAAATTTTTGAGGTGTGCTTACACTTTCGTTCATAACTTTTGAACCGCTAAACCGATATCGCTCAAATGCAATACCAAACTTCTCGGGAAAACTTCCAATAAATATGTTAAGTTTCAGTCAACTCTGTGCAATATTTTGTCCGTGACAGCATTTTCCACAGACAGACAGACAGACGGACATCGCTAGAATGTTTTAAAATCGATCGGGCATCATGGGGCATTCCATGTCAAATCGGACACTTTGAAAATTTTTTTTTTAGATTTTACCAATTTGTTTACAGTTTTTAGTACCCTTCGAAAACTCCTTCGTATTAAATTTTCAGATTTTTTTGATGACCCGTTTAAAAGATATCGAATTTTTAAAATTGGTAGCTTGTTCCTTCTTTTACTCATAACATCTTCAATAATGGTCCAAATTTCAAATTTTTTTTTTTTTTCAAATTTTTTTTTTTTTACTTACTTTTTAAAAAAAAATCCCAAAAAATTCTTAAAAGCGCTCTAGTATGCGATTTTAAAGTTTTAAATTTAAATCTCATTTTTGAAAATGTTAGTACTCTTCGATTTTTTTGAAATTTTTTTGTGTAAAACTTCTATCAATTTTTCAAATTTTTTGCCCAGGAGGATCGTGGGATAACGATTATTACTATTTTTTTAAATTTTTTGAAAAAATTTTATTGTAGTTTTCCAATCTTAAAATCATTTCTACGGCTCCAATGGTGCGTCATAGTGGAGTCCTTTATAAGACCGACCCCCATTAATTTTTACGTCTTAATAATTCTTTGCAACAAACTAATACCCTATCTCCAATTTCTAAGGGGGCTCCCACACAAAACGACATTTTTTAAAATTTGTTCCAACCGCTCTAACTGCCCTAATAGTGCCCTTAAAGCAACAAAATGTATGATTGACCCACAATATGTTTTTAGTCCAAACATTTTCTCTGAACACACCTACCCTCTATCTTTAACTGTTAAGGCGGTCCCCATACAATTTTTTTTATTTTTTGTAAATTTGTTTTACAAATTTACAAAAAATACCGGTGCAATGGTGCGTCCGAGAGGGGTCATTAGTGAGACCGACCCCCATTTATTTTTACCCTACAACATTTTTTTTAAATATACCTACGCCCTATCTCCACTCCCTAAGTAGGCTCCCATACAAAATTAAATTTTTATAAAATTTGCTCCAACTGTTATTTGTATAGGAGCCTACTTAGGGAGTGGAGATAGGGCGTAGGTCTGTTTTAAGAAAATGTTGTAGGATAAAAATAAATGGGGGTCGGTCTCACTAATGACCCCTCTCGGACGCATCATTGGACCGGTAGAAGCTGATTAAATAAAACAAATTTACAAAAAATAAAAAAAAATGTATGGGGTCCGTCTTAACAATTAGAGATAGAGGGTAGATGTGTTCAAAGAAAATGTTTGGACTAAAAAAATATTGTGGGTCGTTCATACATTATGTTGCTCTAAGGGTACTATTAGGGCAGTTAGAGCGGTTGGAACAAATTTAAAAAATGTCGTTTTGTGTGGGAGCCCCCTTAGAAATTGGAAATAGGGTATTAGTTTGTTCCAAAGAAATGTTAAGACGTAAAAATTAATGGGGGTCGGTCCTATAAAGGAACCCTCTATGACGCACCATTGGAGCATTAGAAATGATTTTAAGATTAAAAATTACAATAAAATTTTTTCAAAAAAATTTAAAAAATAGTAATAATCGTTATCCCACGATCCTCCTGGGCAAAAAATTTGTAGAAGCGATAGAAGTTTTACATAAAAAAATAAAAAAAAAAATCGAAGAGTACATTTTCAAAAATGAGATTTAAATTTTAAAACTTTAAAATCGCATACTAGAGCGCTTTTAAAATTTTTTTTTTAAAAAGTAGGTAAAAAAACAAAAATTTTGAAAAAAAAAATTTGGAATTTGGACCATTATTGAAGAAGTTATGAGTAAAAGAAGTTTGAGTAAAGAAACAAGCTACCAATTTTTAAAAATTATTTTAAAAGGGTCATTCAAAAAATCTGAAAATTTACCACGAAGGAGTTTTCGAAGGGTACTAAAAACTGTAAACAAATTGGGAAAATCTAAAAAATTTTCAAAGTGTCCGATTTGACATGGAATGCCCCATATATACTTTATGGGGTCCCAGATCGATATTTTGATGAGTTATAAACGGAATGACAAACTTATATATACCCTCTATCACTAAGTGGAGGGTATAAAAAAAAATTTTTATAGAAAAAGTCTAAAAATTAAGACTTTTTTCTTATAGAAAAAGTCTCAGATTCTTTTTCTTATAGAAAAAGTCTCAGATTCTGAGACATTTTTCCTAGAGGGAAAGACTCACATTTTGAGACATTTTTCTTATGGAAAAGTTTCAGGTACTGAGACATTTTTCCTATAGAAAACTTCTCAGATTCTGAGACATTTTTCCAATAGAAAAATTCTCAGATTCTGAGACATTTTTCATATAGAAAAATTCTCAGATTCTGAGACATTTTTCCTATATAAAAATTCTCAGATTCTGAGACATTTTTCATAAAGAAAAATTCTTAAATTCTGTGACATTTTTCCTATAGAAAAATGTCTCAGAATCTGAGACTTTTTTTATAGAAAAAAATGTCTCAGAATCTGAGACTTTTTTTATAGAAAAAAATGTCTCAGAATCTGAGACTTTTTTTTATAGAAAAAAATGTCTCAGAATCTGAGACTTTTTTTATAGAAAAAAATGTCTCAGAATCTGAGACTTTTTTTATAGAAAAAAATGTCTCAGAATCTGAGACTTTTTTTATAGAAAAAAATGTCTCAGATTCTGAGACATTTTTCTTATAGAAAAAGTCTCAGATTCTGAGACATTTTTCTTATAGAAAAAGTCTCAGATTCTGAGATATTTTTCTTATAGAAAAAGTCTCAGATTCTGAGACATTTTTCTTATAGAAAAAGTCTCAGATTCCGAGACATTTTTCTTATAGAAAAAGTCTCAGATTCTGAGACATTTTTCTTATAGAAAAAGTCTCAGATTCTGAGACATTTTTCTTATAGAAAAAGTCTCAGATTCTGAGACATTTTTCTTATAGAAAAAGTCTCAGATTCTGAGACATTTTTCTTATAGAAAAAGTCTCAGATTCTGAGACATTTTTCTTATAGAAAAAGTCTCAGATTCTGAGACATTTTTCTTATAGAAAAAGTCTCAGATTCTGAGACATTTTTCTTATAGAAAAAGTCTCAGATTCTGAGACATTTTTCTTATAGAAAAAGTCTCAGATTCTGAGACATTTTTCTTATAGAAAAAGTCTCAGATTCTGAGACATTTTTCTTATAGAAAAAGTCTCAGATTCTGAGACATTTTTCTTATAGAAAAAGTCTCAGATTCTGAGACATTTTTCTTATAGAAAAAGTCTCAGATTCTGAGACATTTTTCTTATAGAAAAAGTCTCAGATTCTGAGACATTTTTCTTATAGAAAAAGTCTCAGATTCTGAGACATTTTTCTTATAGAAAAAGTCTCAGATTCTGAGACATTTTTCTTATAGAAAAAGTCTCAGATTCTGAGACATTTTTCTTATAGAAAAAGTCTCAGATTCTGAGACATTTTTCTTATAGAAAAAGTCTCAGATTCTGAGACATTTTTCTTATAGAAAAAGTCTCAGATTCTGAGACATTTTTCTTATAGAAAAAGTCTCAGATTCTGAGACATTTTTCTTATAGAAAAAGTCTCAGATTCTGAGACATTTTTCTTATAGAAAAAGTCTCAGATTCTGAGACATTTTTCTTATAGAAAAAGTCTCAGATTCTGAGACATTTTTCTTATAGAAAAAGTCTCAGATTCTGAGACATTTTATTTATAAAAAAAGTCTCAGATTCTGAGACATTTTTCTTATAGAAAAAGTCTCAGATTCTGAGACATTTTTTCTATAGAAAAAGTCTTAGATTCTAAGACATTTTTCTATATAAAAAGCTTTATCAATTAAATTTTTTGTTTTTTTTACATTAGTAAATTTTACAAATATATTTGTTAAATCAAATTTAACTTAGTTTTTTTAGGTAATTTTTTTTTGTAATTTTTTTTTGTAATTTATAAAATATTGCACCTTTAAAAAAATTTATTTTGCAAAAATATTCTAAAAAAGAACATTTTTGGCACAAGTAAAGTAAGTGAAAGTAAATGAAAAAAAAAAATTCTAAAATATAATCTAGGTCAGACACCTTGGCGTTGCTCAAAATCATTTAAAATAGTTTTTCATTAAAAATTTACCAGAAAAAGGAACATTTTATCTCAAAAAGATAAACAAAAAATATTATTTATTTATATTTATTTAGTTTGTTTTTCGTTAAAAGTCAATGATCTTTAACAAAAATCCATTAAATTATTTCTAAACAATACAAAAAAAAAAGAAAAAAAACTAAGAAGAAATATGAAATATCACTTGTGAATTTCATTTACCACTATTTTGAGATTATTTTAAAATGTTTTGAATGTAAACAATGTTGTATTTCTTTCAACACACTTAAATTAATTAAACTAAAAATTGAAAATGACTGCAATACTAACATACAAAGTATCGAAATAAAAAAAAAATAAATATTTGATACATTCTACAAAAATAAAATTACAATTTAAGAGCAACCTGATTATTTTAAAGCCATTAAAATCCCTGTGGTGGTGGTTCTGCTGATTCTGGTGTAAACAAATTCATATGTGGAGTTTGTTGGTAATTTTCTCAGCATGATTTTTAAGGCTCTATTACACAGAAAGTGTTATTAGAATTTCAAATTGTAATTGAAGAAAAACAAATCAAATTTTATAAATTTTTTTTTGTGTACTCAGAAAAAAGTTAAAGGCAACAAAATGTTTAATTAATAATTTATTTGAGTTTAAGTTTGATTTTGGTTGAGTCAATTACTAAATTAGTTAAGGAAATAATGACCTCGAGCTAGAATAAAACAACTCAAAATATAATATTTTAAAAGATGAATAAAACAATTTTTATTTTTTAATAAAAATTAATCAGAATTTAAAAATAATGTAGCGCAAGATTATTTTTTTAGTTTTTCCAAAAATTTAAAATTTTGGTGCACTAAGAAAAAAAAATTTTAAAATCAAACAGAAACAACTTTAAATTAAATATAAAACAGTGACGAAATAGAACAAAGTTTGTTTTTATTTAATTTAACTATGTTTCTAGTTGTTTTTAACATGCCACGATTAGTAGAAAACATTTTAAAATTAAGATGTAACAATATTGTTTTAAAATTGACCATGCTAAATTTAAATATGTAACAAATTTTAATTTAAAGTTGAATAATATTAATCTAAATATGGGACATTTTTTTTTCTTTTGCAGCTTTTTACTTACCTATAAACCATGAAATTTAAAATAAAACAATACATATCTTTCTTTTAGTTTTTTTTTTTTATTTTCAAATTATTTTTACAATATTTTTTAATAACACAGCAAAAAAAATTAACACTACTCTAATTGTACATCTAAGGGTAGAATTACATCCAAGGCTTTGGCTTTAAATATTGCTTGTTGGCTTTGGTTTCGCTATACAAAAAAAATCAAAGCCAAAGCCTTGGATGTACTTTTCCCCTAATTGTAGCACTACATCTTACAACAAATGTAATTAAATACCAAAAATAAAAAATAAACACATTTAGATTAATACTTATACACAATATATGAAAAACTAAAGTTAGAATTTAGTTTTAGCTTCATTTTCTGCCAATTACAATTACAGATACATCGACTCCTCGTTCTCAGCATTTCCCTTTTCATATTTTTCTCTCATTATATTTTTTTTACTTTGTTTTTAACTTTTTTCAGTTTTATTTTTGTTTTTATTGTTAATAATTTTCTTTTTCACTTTTTTTTACTTTTTTTTTTATTTAATATTAGTTAATTTAATGAATTTCACTTAAAACTCGTCACATCTAGAGAAGTGAAAAAATGCACGTCTTTTTTAATGAAACAATATTTTAACATTGTTTCTACTTAAAATAAAATTGCCCAACTTTATTATATTTCTTGAAAAAAAACTTTAAATGTCAAAAAATAAAATTGTTCAACTTTAAAATAACCATGAAAAATATTGTTTTTAATACAAATATTTGAACAAGATATTTTTAAAATTTTTAACGGCTTTTAATGACAGCATATTAAATTTAAAGGGATCAATTTTACGTCAAAATTGTATGCAATTTTAAAACAAGCATGTTATATTAAAATCAATTAAAAACAATATTAAAATTTAATTTTTTTTCAAAAATATGTAGCATACTTAAAATAAACATGAACATATTTGATTTAAATATGTTTTTTTTCCCTCAGTGTGAAAGTTTTCCTTGGAGGAAATCTAAAGTAGTCTTCATACCGAAAAGCGGTAAAATAAATCACGCAACTGCAAAGGATTATCGTCCTATTAGTTTATCGTCCTTGCTTCTGAAAACTTTGGAGAGAATTCTGGATCTTTATATCAGAGAGAACCTAGGTGGAAACTTTTTGTCGGCTACGCAACATGCTTATCAGCAGGGCAAGTCGATAGAAACCGCTCTTCATTCCCTCGTATTCACTTTAGAGAGATCTCTGGAATATAGAGAATTTACCTTAGCCGCTTTTTTATACATAGAAGGTGCATTTAACATTGTAAGCATGGATGCAATTGTAAACACAATGGACAGGGCTGGCATAAATCCAACCATCAAAAGATGGATTGGCTGTCTGCTGTCTTGTAGAGAAGTTACAGCCGAATGGGGGCTTGAAAGAGTCATACACTCAAAATATTTTGTAAGTAAATTCAACTGAAAAAACGTTTAAAACAATCGTTTTTCCTTTTAAAAAACGGACTACTTATATTTCATTTGAAACAACATAATTTTTCAGTTATTTTTAACCGTTAATAAATGACTAGACATTCCGTAAAAACAAACGATATTTCAGTTATTTTAACTGTTTACATTTTTTTTATTTTGTGAAGTAAAAATATAATTTTTTGAATAACAAACTACAAAAACCGCACTTCTGTAAAATTATACGGAATAATCAGTCACAAATAATTTAACTGATAAAAATATTTTTCCGTAACTTTTGTAGTTTATTGTTTTTACAACTGTATAAATCTTTCAATATTTTATTTTCCTTGAAAAACAAACGATAAAACGTTTAAAACAACTTTAACTAAAAACTTTTTGAATAACCGTAAATAGTTACTGTAAAACTTTTCTTGGTGTAAAATATACCTTCAGGGGAACACCACAGGGAGGAGTATTATCACCATTACTCCGGATCTTGGTCGTGGATCCCATTCTCAAAAAAATGGAGACGCAAGAAGTGGCAATAGTTGCTTATGCTGATGACGTGGTAATAATGTCAACTGTAAAATTTTTGACCACGATATCCGAGTTGCTAGAGCGATCACTGAAACAGTTATGGAATTGGGCTAATGAAAATGGTCTTAACGTTAATCCGCAGAAAACGGACATGGTATTGTTTACACGAAAGTATAAGATCGAAAATTTAGAAAAGTTAAGGTTAACCCACTTTCAAATCATGCGAAATTTTTAGGAATTAGTCTGGATAGCAAATTATCATGGAACCAAAATACCGATGAACGATTAAGAAAGGCGAATAATGCATATTATGCATGCAAAAAAATGTTCGGCAAGACATGGGGACTTGAGCCAAGGATCACGCACTGGATCTATACTTCCATCGTAAGACCTATCTTACTTTACGGAGTTATGGTCTGGCACAGAGCGCTGGAGAGGGAGGTGACTCGTAGTAAGTTCCAAAAAGCCCAACGGCTTATGGGTCTGAGTATCACTGGTGCCCTGAGAACAACAGCAGCTGCATCCATCGACACGACATTGCATCTGCTGCCAATTGACGTCTTTGCTAAGAGTGAGGCATATAAGGCATGCCTCAGACTCAAAGAGTCAAATTGGCTCAGACGCCGAAATTTTGGACACAGTAGCATGGACAATTTGGATAACGTTGTCACTGACTACAGGGTGCCCAAACTACTTTTCGATCGGAAATTTAAAGTTGAATTTCCGACTCGAGAATTTTGGTCGAACTGGCGTTGCGTTCCAAATGACGCATTAAATATTTTCACATACGGCTCCAAACAATCGACCGGAGTGGGAGCGGGATTTACTACGGACGTCTGTGATATACGGAAATTTTTTAATCTACCTTTGAGCTGTAGCATATTCCAGGCTGAAATAGTTGCTATTAATAAGGCAGCCTTATAGTTTCTTGGAGAATCGGAGAGAATAATAAACTTTAACGTCGACAGCCAAGCTGCACTAAAAGCTCTAAGAGGCTTTTGTATTAAATCAAAAGTCATCTTTGAGTGCTACGATAATCTTTAAAAACTATCCAGCAATAACCTCGTCTCTCTAATATGGCTTCCAGGACATAAGGGAGTAGAAGGGAACGAGAAGGCTGATGAGCTTGCAAAACTGGGTGCAGATGGGGTAGGGAACTTTGTTCATATTGATCCTCCAATGCAGTACTACAGATCGAGAAGTGATTGTCAGTGTATTTCCATGGCGAACAGGAAATGGCGAGAGTAAAGTACAAGCAGAATTACCAGAATAATCTGGCCGCGTTACGACCTCAAAAGAACTCGCTACCTACTTTCTCTCAACAGAAGAGAATGTCGTTTACTCACTGCATAATTGCTTTCAACGCAAGAACAATTGGAATCATCTCTGATTCCAATTGTAGAAGATGTGATGAACCGAATACGGATGAAACAGTTGAACATATCCTGTGCAAATGCCCCGCATTGGCCAGGCATCGCAAACAAATTTTAGGCAAAGCTGAACTCGAGAATCTGGAGGAAATCGCAGTTATGGACCTTATGCGCGTTAAATTGTTTGCAACATGGACTAACGCGTTTTATCCACGTCGTTGAAGGAACATGTGGTATTGCTATGGACCAGCCGGTCTATGCGAGGAGTTCAAAATTTTGAGCTCCGCCTTTCCTAAAGTCCAAAGCTTTGATTGAAGAAGACTTGTTTCCTACAGAAAATTCTCAGATTCTGATACTTTTTTCCTATAGAAAAAGTCTTAAATTCTGGGACATTATTGCTATAGAAAAAGTCTCAGATTTTGAAAAAAAAATTTCCATTTTTCCTATAGAAAAAGTTTTAGATTCTAAGACATTTTTCATATAGAAAATGCCTTAGATTCCAAAATATTTTTCCTAAAGAAAAAGTCCAAGATTCAAAATCAAAAATCTTATAAAAATTTTACAAAATAACATGTTTTTTACTTAACTCTGCAAATTTACAGAGTTTTTTCTGTAAAATTTTGGTTGCATAAAATGCATTTTACAAATATATGTAAATTTACAGAGTTTTTCTTTGCTAAATGTTGTTTTATTTAACCAATATTTTACTAGAAACTCTGTAAATTTACAGTTTTTTTGTGAAAATCATTTTACAGAGTTTAATAGTAAAATTACCAAAAAATGTTGCTAGCTGGAAAAGTATGGTGGACTCTGTTAAATTAGCAGAGTTTTTCTGTAATTTAACAGAGTTATTATTTTGAGTGTATAAAATAAGTTTTTTAAATTCAGGGATTCTGATACCTTTTTCCTATCCAAAAAGTCGCAGTTTCTATGAGATTTTTCCTGCACTCAAAATAATAACTCTGTTAAATTACATAGATACTCTGCTGAGCCAGCAGAAAATACCATACATTTCCAACCAGCAAGATTTTTTGTTATTTTACGAAGAAAACTCTGTAAAATGGTTTGGACAAAAAAAAACTGTAAAATTACATAGTTTCTAGTAAAATATTAGTTAAATGGGATCACTATTTTACAGAGAAGTACTCTGTAATTTTACATATATTTGTAAAAACTTTGTAAAATTATTTCGTCACAAAAAAATTGTAAATTTACAGAATTATCTGTAAAATGTTGGTACGTGACCAGATGTTTTTCAAAAACTTCTGAAAATTTACAAAGTTTTTGTTAAATTTATTTGATTTTAAACTGGAACACATGAAATAATTGGGAACAAAATGAACTCCAGAACTTCCCTGCTTTAAAAACATTAACAGGCTGACAAGCCAATAAAATTATTCTTTGCGGGTTACAAATTTTTAAATTATTTAAGCTCACATATTAAGTGACGCATTTAAGCGGTAGATGTTTACCGAGGTTTTTATAAATTAATAAATGATGATTTGAGCAGGCGCTATTTTTAATTGTGTTTCCTATTAGTACTTTCATAATTTAAATGAGCCTGATAAAATGCGTTTCCCACTTTAAAGGTGCGAACGCGAAACGTTATATTTTAATTTCTTGTTAAGTTCACTTTTTAAGTGACAACTTTAAGAATTCTTATTCATTTTCTTCGATTGTAATGCGCAAGAAGCATGGCTAAGTAATAACTTGACACAAAAAAAAGGCAACTGCCATCATTTAAATGCGCCCGCTTAAATGTTTCGCACGCGAATGTTGAACTTTGTAGAAATTATTTATAAACTCGCTAGATGTTCTCAGGTTTTTTGTTTTTTCATAAATTTCTCATTTTCAGTGCCACCTTTGAGCGGATTCATTCTAATAAACATTTTATAAAATTTAAGATAAATCGTTTAAGAATGCCTTGACTTTCTTGCATATTTTTTTAATGTGTTTGATATGGCTTTTACACAACGGTTACTATTTGATTCCCGATTAATTTATTCTTCCTTAATGTGCAAGTAATGTTGACAATTGGAAAATGTCATCGTATAAATTTACCCGCTTTAATGCTTCCAAATTTTAAATTTACTTTTATTTTTGTGAAAATTAAAAAACCTTCCAATTTACAACACATCTTCGGAAAATTTACCAGCTTTAATTGTAATTTAAGAAGCTTTTTAAAAAGGGGTTGAAATATTTGGAAGTTTTTTTGAAGAGATTTTTATTTGGAAACTGTATTACAGAGCAATAAATATTTTGGTTACGAGACTATTTTTCAAAAATCTGTATTTTAACAAAAAACTCTATTTATTATCTGTAAAATAAAGATTACAAAGAAAAAATTAAAATTACAGATAATACTTAGTTTTTCGGTCACAAGAAAATACAAAGTATTTTCTCAAAATCTGTATTTCGGCAGATAACTTTGTCAAATATCTGTCAAATTGAGATTACAGTCATTTTACAGAGTATTTAACAGAGTAATTATTTTGAGTGTGTAAATAAATCTCAAATTCTGAGACTATATTTTTTACAGAAAAGGTCTCAGATTTTGAAAAATGTATTCCATTTTTCCTACACTCAAAATAATAACTCTGCTAAATTACAGAAAAACTCTGCTAATTTAACAGAGTACACCATACTTTTCCAGCTAGCAACATTTCTTGGTAATTTTATTATAAAACTCTGTAAAATGATTTTGACAAAAAAAAAACTGTTAATTTACAGAGTTTCTAGTAAAATATTGGTTAAATAAAACACCATTTAGCAAAGAAAAACTCTGTAAATTTACATATATTTGTAAAATGCATTTAATACAACCAAAATTTTACAGAAAAAACTCTGTAAATTTAAAGAGTTTAGTAAAATACATTTTATTTTGTAAAATAAAATGTTTTACAGAGTTATAATTTTGAGTGTATAGAAAAAGTTTAAGATTCTGAGACACTTTTCCTATAGAAAAAGTCTCAAATTCTCGAAGTCCCAGATTCTAAGGTATATAGAAAAAGTCTCAAAAAAATTTTTAGGATTTAGCCACATTTTTTCTTTAACAATTTTCTGATATTAATTTTGTTTCAAAAATGTTCAGATTTTTTTCTATGAAATGTTTTCGGGTTTCAAATTTTTTTTCTTTTGGAAATTTTTTTTAGAAAATTAAATTTTTTTCTTTCTTTTTTCCATTTTTTCTAATTTGGTCTGGGGGGCTAGTCAAACAAGGGGGGCTTGTCAAACAAGTTTCAGTAGCCTCCAAATTGTTTTTTTGAGAGTTACCGTGTTAACAAACAGACGGACAGACATCGCTAAATCATCTTAAATCGACAGAGGATCATAAAAATATATATTATGTGATTGTGACCCAATATTTCGGGGTGTTACAAACCGAATGACAAAAATTTATCGTTTTTCACTTGTTCAAATCTAAATATATATTGGTTTCAAACTCAAAGTTTAACAGTTTTACATTATCCACTTGTCAAAAAGTTAGAAAATTTGAAACTATAATTTATTAAAAATCGATTTTTTTTATAATTATAAATATTTGTTAAATCATAAATCACTGTTACTTAATTATTAAAGATGAAAAAAAAAAAAACAAAAAAAAACAACATCATTTAGTCACCATTAAGCCAGCAAACACGTGCTTTAAATAATTTAAAACAATAGTAAATCAAAAGATAAAGAATCAAAAGGGGGAGTATCTGACAGAATTTAAAAAAAATATATAAAATAAAAACAATTAAATTGAATTAATGATGATGTTGATGATGTATTATATATATCTAGTCTAAAGCTTTTTCAAAACATTACAAACATTCATTAAATGATTTGAAAACATCACAAAACACACTTCTACCTCAATACACCATCTTAAAATCTTTATCATTCTTAATGTATGTCAGTCAGAGACTAGCCTTCAGTGTAAAATTTGTTTTTCCCCTTCTCTAAAGTTTGAAATTTCCATAATGATTAGATCATTTTTTATTTTGCTAAACACCATTTACAGATTTTGTTTTGAAAAATTCTTGAAAATTTCTTTAAAATGTAATCAACACCAACAATATATAACCCTACACGATTGTTTCCCGGAAAATAGGTCCCAAGTTCAAACATGGACCGATTTGATCCATCTTTTGTCAAATCTTTACTAAGTGTAAAAAACATTTACAAACCAAATTTGAGTGAAAAAGTCTTCAATTTATTGCTAATTAATCAGTTTAACTAAATATCGGATGAAATTTTTATATGGGCCTAAGTCCAAAAATGATCCGATTATAATCAAATTTTATTAGGTTATTAAAGAATGCGTTAAACACACACAAACAAAATTTTAATAAAATATTTTCTTCATGAAATTTAAGAGATTTATGTGAATATCGGGAAGGTGGTTTGTATGGCGGATACAAGAGGAACTGGTCCGATTCCTTCAAAATTCGGCATGGTGATTATTGAATACAAAACACGTTTACCTGCATAATTTTGAAGATATCTATTATAATACGGTTATAAGAGTCATTTGAGCAAAATTTAAAGAGGACCTTTGTATGGGGGCTAGGTCTAAACATTGACCGATTCCTTCAAATTTCAATAGGCCAAACAAAGCTTAAGTTTCAAATTTCACCCAAATCAATTAATAATTTCGATCTGTATCATGTTTACAACGTTTATATGTACGGACAGACATCGCTAGAATGACTTAGAAAGTTATTCTAAGTCGGTCGGTATACTTTAAAGTGGGTCTAGGACCAATGTGTCGTGTTAGACTGGCATTTTTTTTTTTGCATTTTCGATTTTCCCAAGTGTCCGGGCAAATTTTTATTTGTGGTTCAAGATTGAGGAACTTAAAGAAGGAATTATTATAAAGATCCCGAAAAAAGGTAATCTGTCAGAACTAAAGAACTGGAGGGGCCTTACACTTTTGAATATGTCAAACAAAATTATTGCTTACATTCTCAATAAAAGGCTCGCTACTATCATCGAACCACTGCTACGTAATGAACAGGCAGGGTTTAGGAAAGGTAAATCTTGTATCGATCAGGTTAGTAGCCTGAGAGTTATAGTAGAGCAATCTGTTGAATGGAGATCCCCATTATATCTACTATTCATTGATTTTGAACGAGCGTTCGACACGTTGCAACAACAGGCTATATGGGGCGCTCTTAAATGCAAAGGAGTTCCAGACACTCTGATAGAACTTATTAAGTGTTTGTATGATGACGCATCTTGCCGTGTTTTACACGAGGGGCTTGTAAGTAGTAAATTTCCGGTCGGTAAAGCAGTGAGACAAGGATGTGTGCTCTCCCCGCTTCTTTTTAATATAGTTTTGGATGTTGTAATGAAGCAATCAATGAGAGGTGATCGTGGCATAACCTTTGTTTGGGTTACAAGGTAGATTGGATGACCTTGACTATGCTGATGACATATGTCTTTTATCTCATAGCTACAACGACCTTCAGTCCAAACTCAATCTTCTTGTGGAGTGTGCAGCAAAAGCTGGTCTCAATATCAACATTTTCAAAACGAAATCATTGCGTATTAATGCAAACAACAACGAATCTTTAAAAATTCGGAACCATTCCCTTGATAATGTTGATAATTTCTGTTACCTTGGTAGCATAATTACGTCATCTGGTGGTAGTAAAGAAAATATTGCGTACAGAATATCAAAATCAAACCAAGCATTTGGTGCTTTAAACACAGTTTGGAGTTCATCCCGTATTACGCTTCGCACGAAGTTGAAATTATTCAACTCAAATGTAAAGTCATTACTACTATATGGAAGCGAGACATGGAATATCACGGAAAGAGATTCGAATTCTCTTCAAGTCTTTGTCAACCGATGTTTACGTAGAATATTACATGTCTTCTGGCCAGAGACTATATCAAACAACCATCTATGGCAAAAAACGCAACAAAACCCTGTCAGAGTTGACATACGAATGAGAAAGATGAATTGGCTGGGTCATACATTCAGAAAGCCAAATGATGACGTCACCAGAAAAGCAATTGACTACAACCCTCAAGGCAGCAGGCGAAGACGCAGACCAGCAAATACATGGCGACGGCAAGTAGAAGCTGAACTACACGCAGCTGGAAAGAGTTGGAGCGAAGCTAAAAGATTGGCAACAGACAGAATTCAATGAAACTCATTTGTAATGGCCCTATGTTCCAACTAGGAATTTTAAAGGACTAAATATATATAATATATAAGTTTGAGGCCAATCGGATTAAATTAACCCGTGGCGACCGGCGGTCAAAATTTTAGATTGTTGAAACATTAAAAAAAAAATAAAAAAATATATATCTTTCGGCACAAATATAAAAAAAATTTAAAATCGGTTGATTGGTTTTCGAGATATCGCAATCTCATATTTGAAAAAATGGCGGTTTTTTTTTACATTCAAGAAAAAGTCTAAAATTTTTTTTTGCCTTGACCCTTTCATAGAGCTGAAGACAATCTTTTATTTAAGCTTTATTTGAACCAAATCCAACCATTTTAACCCGTGGCGCCCATTGATCAAAGTTTTTTTTTAGGAGCTTTTTACCAAAAACTCTAAAAACTTTGACCGAAGGGCGCCTGCACTCAAAAAAATAAAACTGTAAAGTTAACAATTTTTTTTTTGTTAACTCGAGTTTACTGGCTTTTTAACTAATTTTTATTTAAAATCAGCGGTTTAACTACTTTTTTTAGTTATGTTCAATTTACAAAAATACTAGTTTTGAACAAATTTTGAATTAATTTTTTTTGTTGGCTTTAAAACTGAGTTTACGAATTTTTATTAATTAATATGCTGATTTCTCGTAACATATTTGTCAAGTGAAAAAATGTTAGAAATTTCTTGTGTAGCCTCCTATGCAAATCTCATAAGTTTGACTTAAGCTGAACTTAATGTTGTGAAAAAAAAAATAGAAGTGAAGTGTTAGTGTTAGTGTATACAATTAATATTTAACAAACTTACATTTTTTTTACAAAAAGTGTAGCTGAATTTAACTAATTTTTTTGTTAATACGTACATAAAAATGTTACGAAGTTTTCAGCTGAATTTTTAGTTAAAGTTACGGTTTTTTTGCTACATTCATTCTACGAAAAGTTAACTAAATATTTTTAGTTAAATTAACTAGAAATTTAGTAGGTTCAAAATCAGGTGTTTTTTTAGTTAAATTTAACTACATTTTTTGCTAACTTTACAGTTTTTTTTTTTTTGAGTGTGGGTTAAAATATTCGGATTTGAACCGCTCGACCGATTTTAGGAATTTTTGATATTCGTATTCAGCATGCCAAAATTAATAAAAATAATGTATAGCAAAATAATTATGTTTTCATTTTTTTCATTTTCAAAAATTCAAAATTTTATTGGAAATTTTCCAAAAGTCTAAAACTTTGATCGAAGGGCGCCAGGGTTAAAATGATAGGATTTGGCTCAAATTTGTTTAATTTCTTGAACGTGGGGCAAAACCGCCATTTTTGCAAATTTCAAATAGCGATAACTCGAAAACTGTTCGACCAATTTTAAAATTGGCCAAAAAACGAAAACTTTTAAAACCTCCGAAACTACTCATACGGTTTAAAATTGTTTTCAACAATTCTTACAATTGCGTGGTCCTTTAGGGCGGACCTATGCTGGGTTTAATCGACCATGCCCATTTGTACGCCCACTTTTGCCAAAAAGACGTAAAATTTAAAAATCTCTAAAACCACTCATACGATTTTAAAAATATTTTTACTAATATTAGAATGGCCCATTTTAACGCCCACTTTTGGCCAAAAAATACATTAAACTTAAAAATTACCAAAACAACATACTCATCTGATTTTAAAATACCCAGTTAGAAAATGTGACGATGAGGAAATTAACATAATTTCCTTAAGGAAATGCCAATTTGAACTAAAAAATGGGAAAATTTCTACAATTTAAAATTATTTTTCGGAGAGCTTTTGGGTATTTGGCGGTCTTGTTCTACGTATTAGGAGCTACAAAAATGCCTTTGAACTTTTTGTTGTGTTTGAAATATTAAACGAGACACGAGCGATTAATAATTTTCGGGAATGCCAATTTTTTTAAATCCAAAGTTAGGACACACTAGGGTCCACACATGTGAAGTGAACCGGTGATACTATGAATATTTACAGAACCAAAAATGGCCTCCATTTTCCTCTATCTGGCTTAGTTTTCGAGATATCGCCATTTTAAGTTTTTGGGAAAAAAATAGTGGAAAAACTTCCTTAAATCTAAGATCTAATTGGTAGAAAATTACGTCATAAAACTAAAGAAGTGGAATATGTCTTAAAAATAAAGATTTTTGTCATAGATTTAGAGAAAATTTCTTTGGCGGTAAGAATTCCATCAATGTATTTGGGAATTCCCATGAAGGAAAATAATGGACTGTTTAAAGCAGTTTGTTAGCGGTTGTCTGAAAGCATTGTTGGTGGAAAGGAATAAATGTAACGAAATGGAATAGAACGGGGAACGAAATTGAATGGAATAGAGAACAAAACGGAAGACATTTTTTTACCGTTAATTTTTTCCGCTCAATTTTTAACCCTCAATGTACTTTTTCACAAAAAAAATTTTACTCAATTTTATTATACCCTCTAATCACAATATGGGGGTATACTCACTTTGTCACTCTGTGTGTAACGCATGAAAATATCGGTCTAGGATCCCATAAAATATATATAATATTATCCAGTGATCGATTCTAAAACATTCAAGCGATGTCTGCCCATCCGTCTGTAGAAGACACGATACATTCCAAAGTAAGAGAGTTAGACTCCTAAAGTTTGGCACGAATGTGTCTTATGGTCTTGGGCTGGTTAAGTTCGGAAATGGGCAAAATCGGATAAGGAGGAAAAGTTCCTCCTTTAAGAACCAAACCAACCCATGAAAAAAAAATTTTTATTTATTCTTTTGCCAAGCAAATGAAACATTTTTATGCCAGAAGAAGTTTAAAGTCCTGCAGTTGTATCCAGAGGACGAGAAAATGTAATTTTTTTGTCCACCTCTTTTGTGGGCGTGGATAAAAAAAAACATTCTGTTGAATGTTTTTTATCAACGGAATGACATTTCAGCATATTAAGGCAAAAAATTTAGTCTAAACTAACAATTTAAAATTTCAATCGTAAATGGTGTATTAGTTTGACGATCGTTTGTCAGCCGCATACAAATGACTTTTAGTTTAGTTTATTATTTAATGTCTATAGAGAGAGAAAAATAAACTGAAAATTGAAAAATTAAAATCTATTTAAATCGTTTTACAAGGCACCCAAAATTCAAAAGGCACCCAAAATTCAAAAGGCACCCAAAATTAAAAAAAAAATAAACTCGTGTAAGTAGATTTTGAGATACAAATTTGTTTATAGATTTATTTGAATAAATCATAGAGTAGATTTTTTTCATTTTTTGCTGGAGTTTTTTTTTTAAATTTAGTCGAAAATCATTAGACGAGACATAAGCGTTTTAGGTTGCATCAAGCAGTGATCTATCATTAATCTTTAAAAAACATTTTGTGTAAATTAAAAAATAAGGAGATTTAAATCATTATTTACTACGTAAAAGTTTAGTGATTTTGTTATGGAGTTTACGAAAATTTTTTTAATAGATTTAGAAGAATTACAAATAGTTTTGGGGGCTTTAAATGTAATTCCAAAATTCCATTTCTTATGCATGAATTTTTATTAAAATTCAAAGAAATGCTTGTACAAATTCTGATTCAATTTTATTAAAAATCAAAAAATAGTTTTATTCGACCTTTAAAATGTTACATTTTGAGTGGGTTTATTCTAGCTCGAGGTCATTTTTTCTTTACTAATTAAAATCGTGATATTATCATGGGTTTATTTTCAAAAAGTTATTTTTCTGTTTTAAATTTATTTATATTCTCTAATTCTCAATGAGTATATATGCGGCATTCCATGTCAAATCGGACACTTTGAAAATTTTTTTTTTTAGATTTTCCCAATTTATTTACAGTTTTTAGTACCCTTCGAAACTCATTCGTGGTAAATTTTCAGATTTTTTTGATGACCCGTTCAAAAGATATCGAATTTTTAAAAATTGGTAGTTTGTTCCTTTACTCAAACTTCTTTTACTCATAACTTCTTCAATAATGGTCCAAATTTAAAAATTTTTTTTTTTCAAAATTTTTGTTTTTTTACGTACTTTAAAAAACAAATCCCAAAAAATTCTTAAAAGCGATCTAGTATGCGATTTTTAAGTTTTAAAATTTAAATCTCATTTTTGAAAATGTTTGTACTCTTCGATTTTTTTGAAATTTGTGTAAAACTTCTATCGATTCTACAAATTTTTTGCCCAGGAGGATCGTGGGATAACGATTATTACTATTTTTTTAAATTTTTTTAAAAAATTTTATTGTAATTTTCCAATCTTAAAATCATTTCTACTGCTCGAATGGTGCGTCATAGATGGGTCCTTTATAAGACTGACCCCCATTAATTTTTTTGTCTTAACATTTCTTTGGAACAAACTAATACCCTATCTCCAATTTCTAAGGGGGCTCCCACACAAAACGACATTTTTTAAAATTTGCTTCAACCGCTCTAACGGCCCTAATAGTGCCCTTAGAGCAACAAAATGTATGACCGACCCACAATATTTTTTTAGTCCAAACATTTTCTCTGAACCCACCTACCCTCTATCTTTAACTGTTAAGGCGGTCCCCATACATTTTTTTTTATTTTTTGTAAATTTGTTTTATTTAATCAGCTTCTACCGGTCCAATGGTGCAACCGAGAGGGGTCATTAGTGAGGCCGACCCCCATTTATTTTTACCCTACAACATTTTTTTAAAACATACCTACGCCCTATCTCCACTCCCTGAGAAGGCTCCCATACAAATAACAGTTGGAGCAAATTTTATAAAAATTTAATTTTGTATAGGAGCCTACTTAGGGAGTGGAGATAGGGAGTAGGAATATTTTAAAAAATGTTGTATGGTAAAAATAAATGGGGATCAGTCGCACTAATGACCCCTGTCGGACGCACCCTTGGACCGGTAGAAGCTGATTAAATAAAACAAATTTACAAAAAATAAAAAAAATTGTATGGGGACCGCCTTAACAATTAGAGATAGAGGGTAGGTGTGTTCAGAGAAAATGTTTGGACTAAAAAAATGTTGTGGGTCGGTCATACATTTTGTTGCTCTAAGGGCACTATTAGGGCAGTTAGAGCGGTTGGAGCAAATTTAAAAAAATGTCGTTTTGTGTGGGAGCCCCCTTATAAATTGAAGATAGGGTATTAGTTTGTTCCAAAGAAATGTTAAGACGTAAAAATTAATGGGGGTCAGTCTTATAAATGACCCCTCTATGACGCACTATTGGAGCAGTAGAAATGATTTTAAGATTAAAAAATTAAAATAAAATTTTTTCAAAAAATTTTAAAAAATAGTAATAATCGTTATCCCACGATCCTCCTGGGCAAAAAATTTGTAGAATCGATAGATGTTTTACACAAAAAAATTTCCAAAAAATCGAAGAGTACAAACATTTTCAAAAATGAGATTTAAATTTTAAAACTTAAAAAGTACGTAAAAAAACAAAAATTTTGAAAAAAAATTTGAAAGTTGGACCATTATTGAAGAAGTTATGAGTAAAAGAAGTTTTATTAAAGGAACAAACTACCAATTTTTAAAAATTCGATATCTTTTGAACGGGTCATCAAAAAAAAACTGAAAATTTACCACGAAGGAGTTTTCGAAGGGTAATAAAAACTGTTAACAAATTGGGAAATCTAAAAAAAAATGTTCCAAAGTGTCCGATTTGACATGGAATGCCCCATATTTAAATATGAGTGAATATTTTTGTATTTGACACTAGATAGTCATTTAAATTCACTATGCTACTTGTAGTATAGGGTTTGTATATTTGTTAAATAGTCTGGACAATGGAAACTGACAAATTTTGAAATACGTGTCGGTTAAAACTTGCAAAAATTACCAACATAAATAAATTTAAACAGAAAAATAAATTTCTTGAAAATTATTTTATGAGAATATAATGCTTTTAATTTTCAAAAGTAAAATGACCTCGAGCTAGATTAACCCAAATCAAAGTGTCATATTTTAAAGATCGAAAAAAAAATTTAATTTTTTAAAAAACATTTACTAGAATTTGTACAAGTAGAATCTTTGAATTTCAATTAAAATTCGCGAATAAAAAAAAAAATTATTTTTGATTTACAATTAAAATCTTCGAAATTCAATTGATTTTTTACTTATCACTAGGGATGAGATTTCCATGCAAATGCATGCTTTTTGTCGGTAGTCTTAAAACAATTTTGACCAATTACACTGTGCTACAGTGAAAAAATACTTCTGATGTGACATGGTATAGGTTGTTGGTTTTGTCGAGTAGATCACAAAAATGCCCATTCAAGCTGCCAGACACCCTCAAATTTTTGAGTTATTGTCAAAAAACGTTTTTTTTTTGGGACTTTGCTCACTAAACCTTGTGAAATTCAAAAAAATTTCAACCGATTTTAAATTTTTTAACTGTTTTGGATAGAAGAAGAATAGGGCTTTCCATGTGTGTGAATTGGTCTACACATATAAGAAAGATATCTATTGATTTTTTCTATAATATCTAATTTTTTGGCTATTTTTTGAAAATTTGTTGAGTTTATCGATTTTTTTCTGCTATAGTTCGTTTAACAACCTTTATATTTATGAACGCATTTTTAAAGAAAATTCAATTCTGAATACGATGAGCATTATTCTAAAAAAAAACAGATAAGAATTGACAGAGTTGTGATAATTTTTCTAAAAAAGAAAATTAAGATTTTGCAGGAAATCGACGTTCAGATAACCCAGGCAAAAAAAATAAATTTATCATAAGAGGTCATGTACAATATTTTTAAAAGTTTTTGGCGCGCTGAATCCGAATCTGGCCTTTAAATTGCTCTATCGCGTCAGGTTTTTGAGATATTCAATATAAATTGATATATCAAAAACTTTATAAGATAGCGCAATTTCAAGGTAAAATTCGAATTCAGGGGGCCAAAAACCTTTAAAATAATGATACGCGACCTCTCAGTATGTTCGTTTATTTTTTTCCCCTGGGTTATCCGCACGGCAATGTCATACAAAATCTTAATTTTCTTTTTTAGAAAAATTATCACAACTATGTCAATTGTTAACCGATTTTTTTGGCATAAAGCTCATCGTATTCCCAATTAAATTTTTTTTAGGAATACGTTTATTAATATAAATGTTGTTGAAAGAACTATAGCAGAAAAAAATCGATAAACTCAAAAAATTTTCAAAAAATAACAAAAAAATTAGATACTGTTAAAAAAATCAATACATATCTTTCTTATATGTATGGACCAATTCACACACATAAAAAGCCCTATCATTCTCTTATCCAAAACAGTTAAAAAATTGAAAATCGGTTGAAAACTTTTTATGTTAGACGTGGTTTAGTAAGAAAAGTAAAAAAAACGTTTTTTGACAATAACTTTAAAACTTGAGGGTGTCTGGCAAGTTTGATGGGCATCTTTGTGATCTTTTCGACGAGACCTACAACCCTCACTACCTCATTTCAAAAGTATATTCGATTTTGTGTTTTTTGTAGCACAGTGTTATCTTTCCGAATCAAGAAATTTGCTTTAAAATGGCATCGATTTGTTTTTGCATATTTTTGCATATTTTGGTTAAAATGCATATTTTTGCATATTTTGGTTTTAAGTGCATATATTTTGCATATTTCCAATTTTTAAGTGCATATTTTTGCATATTTTTATATTAATTATCAAAAACACAAATTGAAATTTATTTGTTTCAAAAACTATTTAAAATTTTAAAAATTTATTTTGAAAATGAGAAAAATTATATTTTTCTTTTTAATTTTTTTTATAGATTGCCCAAATTTCAAAAAAAAATCTTGCTTATTTAAAGTTTTAGATGTTACAATTTAAGCCCGGTGTTATTTTTTGCATTTTTAATAAGTTTTTTGAATGAAAACAAGACTTTTATTGCACATATTTTATTTTTTAGTGCATATTTTTAGGTTTTTTAGTGCATATTTTGAAGTTTTTAGTGTATATTTTAAGAGCATATTTTCGATTTTTTAGTGTATGAAAATCTCATCCCTACCTATCACATTTGTAAATGGTGTAGTATAATTCATATTACGTCAACTGCATATCTCTAAACACTTTCAAATATTAATTAATTTGTATTTCTTTTTTTCGTAATATTCATTAAAGCAGAAAATTTACATTCCGCTAAAAGATAATTTCAAATAATATTCTGCAATAAACTTCATCTTAATTGCACTATAAAAAAATAAACTATTAAGAAAGAGAGTGGCAATAAAAAATCAGCAGAATCCAACTACTGTTTTTCCAGTCGTCAATAATTTTTCTACACAAATGACATTAAAATTTATAGATGGGTAATGTTGTTTAACAGTGTAACTGCAAAAACATCTAATTTTTTTTCTTCGCGGCATTCTGTATACAGTTAAGGCGATCTCAAGGGGTTTGTCTATCTGTCGTTGTATTATCTTAAAGCAATTTGTTAAAAAAAATCTATGCTGTTATTTTGTGCTTTTAGTCAAGAGTTTTAAAATGCGCTTCTGTTCTAACTTACACTGAAAAGAAAAACTATGTCATATAATCAGAAAAACGATTTTCAAATAATATTTATAACAATCCTTGAACGTTAGTTGGTAGCGTGCTAGCATTTGAACGCGGAGGTCGTGGGTTCGATTCACTCTAGCACCTTTGGTCTGTCATTGTTACCAGTTGAAATTATAAACAAGTAAAAAAGTTAAATTCGGCCTTGCCGAATGTAGTGATACCCTCCACAATTTCAAAAAGATTATTGCAAACAACTTTACTTAAAAGAAAATTACTTTTGAAAAAAAAAAATGGAAAACAAAAATTTTGGTAAAAAAATCCGCGATTTTTTTCTTTTTTTGTCAAAAAATATGTTCGTACTTGTTTAAATACCATTTGGTGTTCAATTATGTTAACATATCGCTCATTTACTTGTATAGTGTCATAACTCAAAATATTTGATTTTGCAGAAAACACGATTAAAGTTTACTATTGAAACTGGTTTTTAATTGAAAAAGGCCGGTACATAGAAAATGTAATAATGGCGGGTACTTTTCTCAAACGGTGAGTTTAAAAGATATTAATACGAATTTTTGACACAATATAAAGCATGATATAACGAATAATTCTGCATCATTAACTCAAAAAACGCATTTTTTGAGTTATGACACTATACAAGTAAAGGAGCGATATGTCAACCAGAAGCCGAATTAAAGCATTTTGTATTTTTAGGTTATATTGAATGTACTGAAATTTTTGAGGTGTGCTTACATTTTCGTTCACAACTTTTGAACCGCTGAACCGATATCGCTCAAATGCAATACCAAACATCTCGGGAGAACTTTCAATATATATGTTAAGTTTCAGTCATCTCTGTGCAATATTTTGTCCGCGAGAGCATTTTCCACAGACAGACAGACGGACATCGCTAGAATGTCTTAAAATCGATCGGGCATCATGAATATATATACTTTATGGGGTCCCATACCGATATTTCGATGAGTTACAAACGGAATGACGAACTTATATATACCCTCTATCACTAGAGTGGAGGGTATAAAAACGAACATACTAAGAGGTCCCGTATCATTATTTTAAAGGTTTTTGGCCCCCTGAATTCGAATTTGACCTTGAAATTGCGCTATCTTATTAAGTT
Source organism: Pegoplata infirma (assembly GCA_963921195.1). Classification (NCBI taxonomy): domain Eukaryota; kingdom Metazoa; phylum Arthropoda; class Insecta; order Diptera; family Anthomyiidae; genus Pegoplata; species Pegoplata infirma. Next base: position 109,777,967 of record OY992537.1, on the reverse strand, counting down.
TATGATATGTCAATATATGTTAAATATCTCAAAAACCTGATGCGATAGAGCAATTCAAAGGCCAGATTCGGATTCAGCGCATCAAAAACCTTTATAAATATTGTACATGACCTCCTATGATAATTATTTTTCCTGGGTTATCTGGACGGCGATTTCCTGTAAAATCCTAATATTCTTTTTTAGAAAAATTATCACAACTCTGTCAATGCTTATCTGATTTTTACAGGATATCGATTTCAGAACAAAATTTTCTTTAAAAATATGTTTATAAATATAAAGGTTGTTAAACGAACTATATCAGAAAAAAATCGATAAACTCGAAAAATTTTCAAAAAATAACAAAAAAATTAGATCTTATAGAAAAAATCAATAGACATCTTTCTTATATGTGAAGACAAATTCACACACATGGAAAGGGTTATCCTTCTTCTATCCAAAACAGTTAAAAACTTTAAAATCGGCTGAAAATTTTCTGAATTACACAAGGTTTAGTGAGCAAAGTAAAAAAAAAAAAGTTTTTTTGACAATAACTCTAAAATTTTAGAGTGTTTGGCAAGTTAAATGGGCATTTTTGTGATCTACTCGACAAAACCAACAACCTATACTATGTCACATAAGAAGTATTTTTTCACTGTAGCACAGTGTTATTAATGATGAGATTTAAATGCACTAAAAATTCGAAAATATGCGCTTAAAATATGCGTTGAAAAATTCAAAATATGCACTTACAAACCTAAAAATATGCACTAAAAAATACAATGTGAGCAATAAAAATCTTGTATTCATACGAAAAACTTTTTAAAAAACAAAAAACCACGCCGGGGCACAATTAAAACTTTATTTAAGCAAGATTTTTTAAAAAGTAGAACATTTAAAAAAAAAAATAAGAGAAAAAAAATTTTTTTTTTCTTATTTTTAAAATAAATTTTTAAAATATTTGTAGAAACAAATAAATTTAAAATTCTGATTAATTTTTATTAAAAAATAAAAACTGTTTTATTTGACCTTTAAAATATCATATTCTGAGTAGATTTATTCTAGCTCGAGGTCATTATTTCCTTTACTAATTAAAACTATGCACTCAAAATAATAATTCTGTTAAATTACAGAAAAACTCTGCTAACTTAACAGAGTAAACCATACTTTTCCAGCTAACAACCTTTCTTGGTAATTTTACTAAAAAACTCTGTAAAATGATTTTGACAAAAAAACTGTTAATTTACAGAGTTTTTAGTAAAGTATTTGTTAAATATGAAAGCTTTTTGACAGAGATAACTCTGTAATTTTACTTTAAAACTCTGTAAAATGATTTGGACAAAAAAACTGTTAATTTACAGAGTTTCTAGTAAAATATTGGTTAAATAAATCACCATTTAGCAAAGAAAACTATGTAAATTTACATATATTTGTAAAATGCATTTGATGCAAAAAAATTAACAGAAAAACTCTGTTAACTTACACAGTTTAGTTAAATGCATGTTATCTTGCAAAATTTGTATAAGATTTCTGAAAAATAAATTTTGATAACTTTTTTGGCTACTATTTCAACTTTTTCTCAAAAAAAAAAAAATTACAGATAAAATTTTGATGTTTGGTAACAAAAACTACTCAAAACAGAAAACTTTTTTGGTTATAAAAAAATACGAAGTATTTTGCTTAGATCTGTATATTAGCAGGAAACTCTGTTAATTATCTGTAAAATTAAGATTACAAAGTAAAAAGTAATATAACAGAGGAAACTTTGTTTTTTTGTCACAACAAAATACAAAGTTTTTTCTTTAAATCTGTATTTTGACAGAAAACTCTGTCAAATATCTGTTAAATTGAGATTACAGTCATTTTACAGAGTATTTTACAGAGTTATTATTATGAGTGTATATCAATATATGTTAAATATCTCAAAAACCTGATGCGATAGAGCAATTCAAAGGCCAGATTCAGATTCAGCGCACCAAAAACCTTTATAAATATTGCACATGACCTCCTATTATAATTTTTTTTGCCTGGGATATCTGAACGGCGATTTCCTGCAAAATTCTAATTTTCTTTTTTAGAAAAATTATCACAACTCTGTCAATTGTTATCTGATTGTTTTAGGATAAAGCTCATCGTATTCAGAATTAAATTTTCTTTAAAAGTACGTTCATAAATATAAAGGAACGAACTATAGCAGAAAAAATTCAATAAACTCGAAAAATTTTCAAAAAACTAACAGACAAATTATATATTATAGTAAAAATCAATAGATATCTTTCTTATATGTGTAGACCCATTCACACACATCGAAAGCCCTATCATTCTTCTATCCAAAACAGTTAAAAAACTTAAAATCGGTGAGCAAAGTCCCAAAAAAACGTTTTTTGAGAATAACTCTAAAATTTGAGGTGTCTGGCAAGTTTAATGGGCATTTTTGCGATCTACTCGACAAAACCAACCACCTATACCATGTAACATTAGAAGTATTTTTTCACTGTAGCACAGTGTTATTAGGGATGAGATTTTAATGCACTAAAACTTCGAAAATATGCGCTTAAAATATGCGTTAAAAAATTCAAAATATGCACTTACAAACCTAAAAATTTGCACTAAAAAATGCAATAAAAATCTTGTATTCATACGAAAAACTTTTTAGCAAACAAAAAATAACGCCCGGGCACATTTAAAACTTTATTTAAGCAAGATTTTTTAAAAAGTAGAACATTTAAAAAAAAATAAGAGAAACAAAAAATATTTTTTTTTATTTTTAAAATAAATTTTTAAAATTTAAAATATTTGTAGAAATAAATAAATTTAAAATACTGATTAATTTATTATTTCCTTTACTAATTAAAACTATGCACTCAAAATAATAATTCTGTTAAATTACAGAAAAACTCTGCTAATTTAACAGAGTACACCATACTTTTCCGGGTAACAACATTTCTTGGTAATTTTACTAAAAAACTCCGTAAAATGATTTTGACAAAAAAACTGTTAATTTACAGAGTTTAAAGTAAAATATTTGTGAAATATGAAAGCTTTTTGACAGAGATAACCCTGTAATTTTACTTTAAAACTCTGTAAAATGATTTGGACAAAAAAACTGTTAGTAGTAATTTACAGAGTTTCTAGTAAAATATTGGTTAAATAAATCACCATTTAGCAAAGAAAACTATGTAAATTTACATATATTTGTAAAATGCATTTGATGCAAAAAAAAAAATTAACAGAAAAACTCTGTAAACTTACAGAGTTTAGTTAAATGCATGTTATCTTGCAAAATTTGTTTAAGATTTCTGAAAAGATTTTTTTTTTTTAAAAAAGATAAGATTTTAATGTTTGGTAACAAAAATAAAAACTGCTCAAACAGAAAATTTTTTTGGTTATAAAAAAATACGAAGTATTTTGCTTAAATCTGTATTTTAGCAGAAAACTCTGTTAATTATCTGCAAAATTAAGATTACAAAGTAAGTCTCTTCTCTGAGTGTAGTATTTTTTAGCCTGGTTGTCTGTGTTGGAAAAAGATATTCGTATGTTAAATTATTGTAGAAGAATTAATAGATTCTATATTACCTACAATTTGTGATTTTTGCATTCTGAAACACATATAATTTTGATTAATGTTTTTAAATTGATGCAATTGAAAAAACAGATGAAGGCAACAGAAAATTAATTATTGAGAAACTTCTGCATTAGGGTTATGACTCATTTTTGACAAAATTTTTACCTATCACCACGTAATAGGCAATACAAAATTAATGTTAAAAATCGTATTTGCGGGTCATTTTGGTAAAAAAACCTTCCGCACCAAACGCAGTTACTAAAAAGTCACAGATATTTTTTGTTTTAAGTCCTATTTTTCAAAAATGGCACCATGAAAAATGACCCCAATGCAAAATGGCCCCAAAACGAAAATGAAAAATGGCCCCAAATTTTTATATGGAGTACAACAACACGAAAATTTGGGGTCATTTTTCCTAGTTTTTTGGGGTAATTTTTCCTTTTAATTTTGGGGCCATTTTTCATTTTTATATGACCCCAAAATTAATAGGGCCATTTTTCATTTTTTGATTTGGGGTTATTTTGCAGAATGAATAATGGCCCCAAATTTAATAAAAATAGTAAAATTATTTCCACATAATCCCCGTCGTATTTAAATTAAGACTTTTAACAATTGGCATGCATTTATTAATATGTGTACAAAATCTGTGTGGAAAATTTTTTTTTGCTTTAAAGTTTTTCTGCGTAGCCGGCCTTAGGTCGGACTTAAGGATAACAAACATTAAACTCACCCGCTCCGCAAAATAATGTTTTTTTGGGCAGCAATACTTTATGTTTTAATATTTTAATACAACAAAACAAAAATTGAAATGTTAATTTCATTTTGGTATAGGTTTTAAGTGGTTGCTTACGCTTTACGTCAGCACACATGTACTCTGAGGTCCGTTGGTTTTTCGGTATTATAAAAACCTACTTAAATTTTATTTCCGAGTTACTTAAGTGAATTATTTTATTTTTTTTAAACTTAAAAAGCATATAGGTGTGAAGAAAGCGCCGCAGGCGAAAAATTTTTACAAGAGATTTTAACAAAAAATTAAAAAAAAATCGTGCGATTTTTTTTTAATTTTTTGTTAAAATCTCTTGTAAAAATTTTTCGCCTGCGGCGCTTTCTTCACATCAATATGCTTTCAAAGTTTTTCAAAAGTAATACTATGTATTATTGCTACTGCCATTATACAGAATCCTAGAAACGATAAGTCATCAAAGAATATATTTGATTCCAACTTCTTCGAGTGGGTTAATAAAATAGAATATATATTTTACCTTTGTTAAATTCACTTAATTATATGGAAGTTCTTACACGAGTGCTTTTAAGATATGAATAATCATGAGAACTATAATGGGTGCCAAAATCAAATCATACCGAAAATCCAATGATGTAAACCCACCATAAGCAGCAGCCCGAAAGCGTTAATAATATCTTTCATGTCGTTAATACAACTCAAAAGTTTTAAATAAAAAAAAAATAATTTCATTGGGAGTTATTTTAAATTTATAATTATTAATTACAATTTATAATTATTGACTGAAATTAAATGAAATTGACTGAATGAAAATTTTATTTATAATGGTTTGGGAAAAATACATACTACCTCCGTCCCGAAATATTTTTAACATTTCTATAGATTTTTTTGTCCCAAAATAAACTTAACATTTTATTAAGCAGTGTTTTAGTTAAAATAATACAAGATAAAGTTAAAAAAACAATCTTATATTAATCTCGTGCACTAAAACTGTAACAAAATTAATTAAAAATATTTGCAAGATGTCCCTATTGCATCCATAATGCATTTATTAAAAACCGTGAAAAGGGTCTCTAGCGTAAAATTTCTTATTTCATACGCCGCAGTTGGTAATAATTTTCATCTTTTCGACCATAGTGGACACCATGCCTGTTTGTAACGTCGAAAACAAGTTGTCTCATTTATCTGGATGCAGTTTATTGCATCCATTTTGCACGTGAATTGAAAAATTGCAAAGCTATAAAGAATATTTAAATTATTGATATGTCCCGATATGTATTAACAAAAAAAACAAAGCTTTTTCAAAAAATCCTCCATAATCCCAGCCAAAATATAGAAATGTTAAGATTATTTTGGGACGGAGGTAGTATTTTTTTTGGGGTCATTTTTCATATTGCAATTTGGGTCCTTTTTTCATTTTCAGAAAAATGGTTCTAATTTTTTGGGGCATTTTTTCACACAGAATTGGGGCCATATTTCATATTTCAAAGTGGGGTGAAATTTCATTTTCAAAAAGACCCCAAAACTGGGGCCATTTTTCATTTTTTGCGTTGGGGCCATTTTGCATTGGGGCCATTTTTCAGGGTGCCTTCAAAAATAAGGTAATTTTAACCCTTCCGATGAATGATTTATATAAAAAAAGATCTTGTGAACACTTACGAATATAAGTAAAGCCTCCCGGACTTTTACTTTTGGAGCTACATGCTGCCAAAGTTGACGTTATAAATAAATAATGTTATGCAGTTAAGGGTTAAACCGCCAAATTTTAATCTTGAAGGAATCAAAAAAGTCCCTCTAAAAATAATTCGTCATTTTAACCGTAAATAGCTTTTCCTACGCATCGTTTGAGTCTTATATTTTCTTAGTTTTAATTAAACTAAGCAAATATCATAGATGGGACTAATTAATTAATGGGACCAATTAATTGATGGTTTAATTACCATTTAATTGATGTCAATGGTAATGAAATTTTTTTCATTACCATTGGTTGTATCAATTGTACCAATTAAATTATTTATCAATTTAATTACTAATGAAAATTAAAAAAAAAAAATAATTACCATTGGTATGGCATCACTTAAAAAAAATAATTACCATTAGTAAAAGTCGACACAATATTGTCAAAATCGTTAATATTTGGAAATATCTGTTGTTTTTTGTTATATGGTGTTTTAGCTTTTCACATTTTATAAACCAAACACACGTTGATTGCCTTTGTATAACACAATATTTGAAATTTTTATTTGCGTTTTGTTTTTTGTCTTTAACATTTTCATATTTTTTTTGAAAAACATACTTTGATGTTTAAATTTTTAACTTTTCAAAAAAACAAAAATATGCAAACCAATGGTTTTGAAACCAACTATAATTGGTGTTTTTCAACAATTGGTGCATTTCATTACCATTAGTAATTATTTTTTCAATTAAAAAATTTTAATTACCATTAAATGGTAATGAAAATTTTTTCATTACCATTGATATCAACCAATGGTAATTAAATTTCAATGGTAATGAAAAATTCCCATCTATGGCAAATATAGACCGAATTTCAACTCGTTTGGTGCGGGAACTTTTTTAACGGAAGCGAAAAAGTAAAAATGCAATTCTTAATATTTTTTTATGGGCTTTTTGGCTTGGACATGTTAATTCTGATATTGGCAAAAAAATCCAAAAAGTCATAACCCTATTCTGCATGTTAATACTTTTTTTGGCAAGAGGTTTTCGGTAGGAGAGTTCACTACCATCCACTTCGCGGTGTAAAATTCATTTATTGTGATTTTTGCATTCATTTATTATGATTTTCGCATTTAAGAAATACAACTTTATTATTATTAAAATTATCTCTTCATATCTACGCCCACCAGAGGGGGCGGTACGAAAAAAAAAACATTTTCCAGTCCAAGTGCAGGACTCTGACCAGCTTAAAAATTCTACATTTGTTTAAAGTACAACAAAGCCGTTAAAAAAATTGAGTTTTTCAAAACTTGGTTTAGTTTATCAAGGAGAGACTTTTTTCCCCTGATCCGAAGTTGCCCACTTCCGAACTTAATGACCATAAGAAAAAATCGTGCCATAAATATCTTAGAATCTATCACTGATCAATAATATATATACTTTATGGGGTCCTATACCAATATTTTAACGCGTTACACATGATCGCGCCCGAAGATCAAAGTTTTTGAAAATTTTAAAAATAAAATTTAAAAATTTGTCTTACGACACATACAGTGCCGGACAAAAGTATTCACACAGAGCTATAATAGATGAAATTTGTTAAAGACAAAATTTAAAATACCAGACATTTTTTTATCAAACAAGTATTTTTCTTATTTTCTTAAAATTTCATTTAAGATTTATAGCGTTCAGATTGAGTTAATAATAAATGTACTACAAGGGACGATCTGGAAAATGATAATTTTTATAGACATTTTTTAAATTTTTTTTTTAAATATTTCTAAAATTTTTGAAATACAATTGATAATTTCTGAAATACAATTGATAACTTCTGAAATAAAATTGATAATTTCTGAAATACAATTGGTAATTTCTGAAATACAATTGGAAATGGTGTAGTTTCATATAATCCAGTTATTGTTATAATCTTCAGAACACTTGTAACGGCAAACTTATTCAGATAATAGTCAACTGTAATCAGTGGCGGGTACAGCTCTTGAGTTTGGGGAGGGGGGGGAAATATTTTTTTACTTCGAATAAAAAAAATTATCAATTCACCGTTGTCGGACTAGCAAAAACAGGGATACATATTTTTTGCAACAAAAATGGGATGGGAAAGCTATAAAAACATAAAATTTAGTAGTTTTTGCCGAACAACTACTGCCGATTTTTCAATAAAAAAATCAAATTTTTTTTTGTTTTAAAAGAAAAATTTACGTTTTTGCACACATAGAAAAAGTCTCAGATTCTAACATATTTGTCGTATGAACAAGTCTAAATTTGAGAATTTTTTAATAGAATCTTCCTACATAGAAAAAAACAGATTCTGAGACATTTTTCGTAGAGTAATGCTTTTTCTACAGGTAAAATGTCTCACATCTGTGACTTTTTCTTAACGAAAAATGCCTCAGAATCTGAGACGTTTTTCCTATAGAAAAATTTTCGGATTCTGAATTTTTTTTCCATAAAAAAAATCTCAGATTCTTAAACCTTTTACTATAGAAAAAGTCTCATACTCTAAAGCATTTTTGAGATCCTTTTGGTATAAAATGTTCAGATTCTTAGATTTGTTTCGCACAGAAAAAGTTTTATATGTTGAGAACTTTTTTCAATAAAAAAAAACTCAGATCCTGACACCTTTTTCCTATAGAAAAAGTCTCAGACTCTGATGCTTTTTTCCTAAAGAAAAATTCTGCGATTCTGAGACCCTTCCCAATAGAAGACTCAGATTTTAAAACGTTTTCCCCATAAAAAATCTAAAGTTCTAAAACCTATTTCTTTTATAGAAAATTTCCAAGACTCTGGCACTATTTCATTCTTCCAATATAAGTTTCAACTTCTGAGATTTTTTCAACAGAAAAAGTTGCAGACCTTTTTCCTTTCTAAAAAGTCTCAGATTTTGGGACCTTTTTCATATTAAATAAGTCTAAAATTCAGAAATTCTGAGACCTTTTCCCTACAGAAAAAGTCTCTTAGATTCTTATGCCTTTTTCCTATCGAAAAAGTCTCAGATTCTGCGACCTTTTTACTGCAAATAAATCTCTTATTCTGAAACTTTTTTTCTATAGAAAAAGTCTCAGATTTTGAGACTTTTTTCCGATTTTTCCTAAAGAAAAACTCTCGGATTCTGAGACATTTTTCCTAACGAAAAAGTCTTAAGATTGTGAGTCATTTTTCCTATAGAAGAAGTCTCAGATTCTAAGACATTTTTCCTATAGAAAAAGTTTTAGATTTTAAGACATTTTTCCTATAGAAAAAGTAATTTTTCCTATAAAAAAAGTCTCAGATTCCGAGACATTTTTCCTAAAGAAAAAGTATAAGATTCTTAGACATTTTTTCTACAGAAAAAATCTCAGATTTTGAGACATTTTTCCTATAGAAAAAGTCTGAGACATTTTTCCTGTATAAAAAGTCTCAGATTCAAAGACATTTTTCATATAGAAAAGTCTCAGATTCTGAGACATTGTTTCTATAGAAAAAGTCTCAGATTCTGAGACATTTTTCCTATAGAAAAAGTCTCAGATTATGAGACATTGTTCCTATAGAAAAAGTCTCAGATTCTGAGACATTTTTCCTATAGAATAAGTCTCAGATTCTGAGACATTTTTCCTATAGAAAAAGTTTTAGATTCTAAGACATTTTTCCTATAGAAAAAGTCTCAGATTCTGAGACATTTTTCCTATAGAAAAAGTCTCAGATTCTAAGACATTTTTCATATAGAAAAGTCTCAGATTCTGAGACATTGTTTATATAGAATAAGTCTTAGATTCTGAGACATTTTTCCTATAGAAAAAGTCTCAGATTCTAAGACATTTTTCCTATAGAAAAAGTCTCAGATTCTGAGACATTTGTCCTATAGAAAAAGTCTCAGATTCTGAGACATTTTTCCTATAGAATAAGTCTCAGATTCTGAGATATTTTTCCTATAGAATAAGTCTCAGATTCAGAGCAATTTTTTCTATAGAAAAAATCGCAGATTCTAAGACATTTTTCCAAAAGAAAAATCTCAGATTATTTATATACATTTTTTCTATGGAAAAAGTCTCAGATTCTGAGACATTTTTTCTATAGAAAATACTTAGATTCTGACACATTTTTCCTATAGGAAAAGTCTAAGTAATTTTTTATAGCAAAATTTTCACGTGTATAACAACAATTTTCCCAAAGAAAATTTCTCTTCATAATAAAAACTTCCAGATTGACAGATATTTTTTTTACAAAAAATTTTTAGATTTAGTCACATCTTTCCTTTAAAAATTTTCGGATTTTATCTATAAAATTTTTTAGATTTTTCCTTTAATAGTGTTCAGATTTGCCCTAAAAAATTTTTAGATTGAAGTTTTCGGATTTCAAAATTTTTTCCTTTGGAAAATTTTTTAGAAAATATTCTTCTTCTTTTTTTTCTTCTTTTTTCTTTCTTTTTTTCGTTCTTTTCCTTTTTTTTCTTTTTTAAATTTGATCTGGGGGGGGGGGGGGGAAGTTTCCCCTTTTTCTCCCCCTTGTACCCGCGCATGACTGTAATCCATATGTGCAAATTGTTAACTGATCGCATTTAACCCTAGGATGTCTGACTGCCTGGGCAGTGGTAAGTGACTCTACTGGGCCTGGCGAGGCCCTTACAATTTTTCCCCCTTTAAGCTTTTAATTGATTGCTGGGAGTGTGTAGTGTGTAGAAGTCTTGTACCACACTAATTGTTAATGCGTGGCTCAAACTTGGGCGTGGTCGTGAGGTGGTGGTGCGTGTTAATGATGGCGACTACTCAAAATCAAAATGGGCATCGAAAAGCCCAGTTGAACCTCCTAGGGTTAAAAAAAAATAATTAAACTAATGTCTTTCGCCAATTTTTTGCGGAATTTGTTTTTTACAAAAAAAAAAAAAAAAATTCCGCGAAATTTCCGCGAAATTTTTTTTTAATTTTTTTTCAAAATTGAGAAAGATTACTCCCGGTCGAAATCACGTTGCTTTACTAACTATTACGATGATATTGTCAAAGAAACTATTTATAAAGTCTGTTTGTTTTTAATTGATGGTATGATTATTTTGCAAGACTTACTAGACACATGTATCGCAATTTGTCAGATTCCATTGTCAAGAGTATTTAGCAAATTGACAATCGTTAGTGGCAAAACATAAAGTCTATTTAAAAATTGTTTATTGAAAATTGTAACTTTGACAATATCATCGTAATAATTAGTAAAAAAAACTTGACCTCGAGCTGGAGTAATCTTATTCAATAGATTTTATAGGTCGAATAATAAATAATTTTAATTAATTTGAAAATAAAAACTGAATTGTTGCAAAATTAATTTCTTCTACCAATTTTTTTTTATTTTTTTTTTGCACAAATTCTTTTTCAAATAAAATTTTTTGCAAAAACCCTTTTTATACCCTCCAACCACAGTATGGGGTTATACTTACTTTGTCATTCCGTGTGTAACGCATCGAAATATGGGTCGTGGACCCCATAATGTATATATATAATTGATCAGTGATCGATTCTAATACTTTCTAGCGATGTCCGTCTGTCCGTCCGTCCGTCTGTCCGTCCGTCTGTGGAGGACACGATACAGTCCAAAATAAAAGAGCTAGACTCCTGAAATTTGGCACGATGTCTTATGGTCATAGGCTGGTTAAGTTCGGAGATGGGCAAAATCGGATCACGGGGGAAAAAGTTTCCCCTTTAAGAACTAAACCAACCTCTGAAAATTTTTTTTTATAGATTTTTTGTACTTTTGTTAAGCAAACGAACCATTTTTTTTGTCAGAAGAAGTTCAAAGTCCTGCAGTTGGATCCAGGAAGCTTGTCTTCACCGCCGAAACCCCTCCCCCCCCCAAAAAAGACGCCCCTGCTGTTTGTTTTTTAACGTGTTGGAGGGTATAAAAGATTCGGCACAGCCGAATTTAACACTCTCACTTTTTTATATTGTGGAGGGTATCCATTAAGGAGAAGCATATTTCAAAATCGTCGGTTTCGGAATAGTTGCATTTTATCGTTTTTAACTTTTTTATTGTTGGCAACATATTTGACAGCAAACAATATGAATTTCTTTATAATTTTGTCGTTAGCTTACAATCCATTCGTTAAATCAATCAAAAATACTATTAATAAAAAATTAATAAAATTTGTAATCAAAATCAACAATATGTTTAATTGAAAAAAATATTCAATTAATCACCTACAATTTGATGATTGATATAACAATTTTCTTTATCGGAGGAGTTTCAATTAAAAAATTAATTGAATCCGCGTTTTTGTTAATTGAAATTCAATTTCAATTCTTTCTGAGCAGTTAAAGAAAATAACAAAAATTTTAATCAAAACATTGATTGACTCATTTAAATTTTGTTGATTAATTGGTTTAAAATTTTTAGCCAATATTTTTTTTGTGCTTTTCAGACTCTGTAAAAGAGCTTGAGAAATTCCAAATAGTCACTTTTCATTTGCATATTTTTTCAATTCCAAAAAAAAATTATGTTTAGTTAACTGTTTGTACCTCATTTTGAAATTCGATTCCAAAAAAAACCTTATAAATATTTAAATTAATACTTAACAATTATTGTTAAAGTTGATTTCTTGAAAACCACCTTTCTTCACAAGTCAATATTGACTTATTTTAACACCTGAATTAAACAGAATTTCCACTTAACACTTGAGAACGAAAAAACCCGTAGAAGAGATGTCTAGGATGACTTGAAATGGTTGAAAATCAATATTTGCCACAAGTTTACGGTTGAATGAAATTGAAGAACTAAACAATTAACCACAAATAATAAAGAAGTAGAAAAACATTGTAAAGACCAATGATGGGTACCAATACCTTTTCGATACCAATACCCGTTAATACCAATTCAAATTGAAAACCAATACCAATTAAAAACCAATACCTTTATTTGTGCGATACCAATACCGATAAAAAACCAATACCGATTCCCCACTACCAATACCAATTAAAAACCAATACTTTTATTCTTCAAAACCAATACCAATAAAAAACCAATACCAATTCATTTTTTTCTACTTTCGTATCGGTTTTGTTTCGGTTTTTTGTATTTTTATTTTCGTTTGTTTAATTGCGACCATAGAAAAAATAGAATTGAAACAGAGTCGTATTTCGCTTGAATAAGTATTAGTGACAGCACATTATGTAACTTTTGACGTTTAATAAAAACAATGCAACATAAAGAAGAACAACAACAAAGCAAACAACAAAAGAGAAGAAAAAAGTTTTTAAACTATCAATAGTGCGAATTATCTTAAAAAAAAAACGTTGAATAAAGCAAAATAAATAATAAATTTACTTAAATTAAAGACAAATTCCATTTTTTATAAACAAGGAATCTAATTTGATATTAAATACGTGTGAGATGAGGAAGAACAAGCATTTTGCTACCATATTGGAAAATACATCAAATACAACACTGCGTACCTTCTAATCTTTTCTATGATTGTGACGTCAAAATTTTTCTTTCCATCACATTATTAGGTTTTACCTGACTAACGAATTGCAAAAGATGTTACATCGATCAGTAATAAAAAGTAAAAAAAATTATTTTTTTTTTTCAAAAGTATTTTCCTTTTAAATAAAGTTTTTTGCAATAATCTTTTTGAAATTGTGGAGGGTATCACTACATTCGGCAAGGCCGAATTTAACTTTTTTACTTGTTTATATTGTGGAGGGTATTCATTAAGGAATAGTTGCATTTTATCGTTTTTAACTTTTTTTATTGTTGGCAACATATTCGACAGCAAACAATATGAATTTCTTCATAATTTTGTCGTTAGCTTACAATCCATTCGTTAAATAAATCATTATTTTGATTTACTATTAATACAAAATTGATAAAATTTGTAATCAAAATCAACAATATGTTTAATTGAAAAAAATATTCAATTAATCACCTACAATTTGATGATTGATATAACAATTTTCTTTATCGGAGGAGTTTCAATTAAAAAATTAATTGAATCCGCGTTTTTGTTAATTGAAATTCAATTTCAATTCTTTCTGAGCAGTTAAAGAAAATAACAAAAATTTTAATCAAAACATTGATTGACTCATTTAAATTTTGTTGATTAATTGGTTTAAAATTTTTAGCCAATATTTTTTTTGTGCTTTTCAGACTCTGTAAAAGAGCTTGAGAAATTCCAAATAGTCACTTTTCATTTGCATATTTTTTCAATTCCAAAAAAAAATTATGTTTAGTTAACTGTTTGTACCTCATTTTGAAATTCGATTCCAAAAAAAACCTTATAAATATTTAAATTAATACTTAACAATTATTGTTAAAGTTGATTTCTTGAAAACCACCTTTCTTCACAAGTCAATATTGACTTATTTTAACACCTGAATTAAACAGAATTTCCACTTAACACTTGAGAACGAAAAAACCCGTAGAAGAGATGTCTAGGATGACTTGAAATGGTTGAAAATCAATATTTGCCACAAGTTTACGGTTGAATGAAATTGAAGAACTAAACAATTAACCACAAATAATAAAGAAGTAGAAAAACATTGTAAAGACCAATGATGGGTACCAATACCTTTTCGATACCAATACCCGTTAATACCAATTCAAATTGAAAACCAATACCAATTAAAAACCAATACCTTTATTTGTGCGATACCAATACCGATAAAAAACCAATACCGATTCCCCACTACCAATACCAATTAAAAACCAATACTTTTATTCTTCAAAACCAATACCAATAAAAAACCAATACCAATTCATTTTTTTCTACTTTCGTATCGGTTTTGTTTCGGTTTTTTGTATTTTTATTTTCGTTTGTTTAATTGCGACCATAGAAAAAATAGAATTGAAACAGAGTCGTATTTCGCTTGAATAAGTATTAGTGACAGCACATTATGTAACTTTTGACGTTTAATAAAAACAATGCAACATAAAGAAGAACAACAACAAAGCAAACAACAAAAGAGAAGAAAAAAGTTTTTAAACTATCAATAGTGCGAATTATCTTAAAAAAAAAACGTTGAATAAAGCAAAATAAATAATAAATTTACTTAAATTAAAGACAAATTCCATTTTTTATAAACAAGGAATCTAATTTGATATTAAATACGTGTGAGATGAGGAAGAACAAGCATTTTGCTACCATATTGGAAAATACATCAAATACAACACTGCGTACCTTCTAATCTTTTCTATGATTGTGACGTCAAAATTTTTCTTTCCATCACATTATTAGGTTTTACCTGACTAACGAATTGCAAAAGATGTTACATCGATCAGTAATCCTTTGCATGCAATGTCACATAACAAAAAGGAGTTAGCTACTTGAATTTTAAAAGCCATAAAAACATAAAAGAAATATTTTTTGTCACGGTTTTTATGACCCCTAATAAAAGTAGATCTTAAAAAATTTAGACCTTTTCTGTGATGAAATTTTTTCTTTTGCAAACATTGTTAATATTTGAATGTCACTGCACTCTTCTTTGCGTTGTAAAAAAAATACTAATGTCCTTTTTTGGAAATTCCAAAATTTTAATCAAGCAGATGTTACAAAATTTTATGTCACAACACCAGAATCCAGTAAAAAAATTTTATTGTTTTATTAGAGGCACAGTCATATTATATATGAGAATTTAAGAACACATAATGTGCAGTTCACACTTGCTATTTTTGAGAGTTTAAGGGCTACGTGTTTAAAAAATTATTTTTTCCGTATTCATTACGTTTTTATTCTGTTACTGGTGTTTTGTTAAACAACTTGTTTAAGGTCGTAAGTGTGAACCCCATATAAGAAAAAAATTGACCCGTGTAATCGCAATTGGCAAAAGATCTAAAATCGAAAAAGGGGCCCCTGCATTATAACCCATTTCGATCACCTTTTTCAAAAAAATATTTATGTATGAAAAGGATGAAGTTCAGGTATATTTTGTTACAAATGTTAAGACTCATCTTTCTGAAATTAAAAAATATCTCCCCTTGACCACCGGAATTAATAAGTGCATTAAATGCAATGTGCATCAACACAGAAATTGTTTCAAGCAAAAACGAAAAATTTGCATTTTTTTAGTTTAGGCTTTTAATTTTTTTATTAATTAATATTACTTTTTTTAGATTTAATTTATTATCAAATTCCACTAATTGAAACATTTGAAACTATTTATTTTGAAAATAACGAAATAAATTAATAAAATAGCAAATAAATCCAAATATTAAAATTGCATAAAAGGTTGAAATACAGGCTTTTCTGGAATAACGGAACATTAAAATTTTTTTACAAGAGTTTTGAGATCAGCCGGCGCTAATTTTACTAAATAGGTACACTCAAAAAAGAGAATAAACTTAAACTTTGGAAAAATTTTCTTCAAAATAGTTTATAAATTTTCCCACAATTTAGTTAAATTTAACTAAAATTTGGGAAATTTTCTTAACTTTTAGGAAAATATTTTAGTTCATGGACTGTTAAATAGGCCATAATTTTCCTTAAATGGAATTCCCTAATACGTGGATGAAATTCTTACCGCCAAAGAAATTTTCCCTAAATAATTGAAAAAAAAATCTTTATTTTTAAGACATATTTCTTAAAACAAAATTGAGTTCAAAAAAAATAGTTTTAGGACGTAATTTACTACCAGTTAGTTCATCATATTTATCTTCTTTAATTTGAGGAAGTTTTTTCCACAATTTTAGTAAATTTTTCATAACATGAAATTGTTTTGTTGATTTATTTTTTTTTTTTCATGCTTGCTTGTAGTTCACATTTTGTTTATTATTTGTAGTACATGAATACAAAAGGTTTGATCTTGTATAACAAGTAGGGATGCCAAACGGGAAATCCCGATATAGGATCCTTGAAGGATCCTATTAAAACAAATAAATTTAATACAAAATAAATATTTTATTGTTGTTAATTTGAAATATAAAATTTGAATGAACAAAATATTTTATAAGACAACAAAACTCAAATAATAAATAACATGAAAATCAATACACAAAATTATAATAAAATTGTAAAGTATGTAGGAGAATGAATCCCTACATAACTTCCCCTTCCAAAAAAAATTAGAAATCTATAATATCGAACACATTATTAAATCAGTTAATTGAGTAGAGCAGACCCCATAAATATATGTTTTAGAAACAAGACAGGGCGCAAATATCAAAACTGGAATAATTTGATCGAGCTGTAAAGATACTTCGTTTGTTGATCTTGATAATCTTGAAGTAAGTTTGTATATTTTGAAAAATGATACGATTTATAAGTTGCGTATTCTATTCAGGAGATCAGGAAAAACCACGATATATTATGCAAACTTTATGAAAACGTTGAACGATGAGACTTGACATACATGAATTTTCAAAAATTTAGTGGATAAGTACGACACGTGTTGATTTTTATTTGTCGACTACGGCAATTGTTTTAATCGGATGAAAATGATAGTGCTAAACTTTTATAACCTCTATTGATGATCCATTATAAGATCTTTTTTTTCAATTGAGAAAAATTGGCTTGATAAAATTTTATTATATAAGATTTTCAGTACCTGGATGCACAAATTGAAGAGTTGTAGCGTAGGTAATTTGAAAATGCTCTGAGAAACACTGCATCTGGTCGAAAAATACAATTTTTCATTCTTGAACTTCTTTGCAGTCCAATATGATGTAAATATTCGAAATTGAGTTGTAAAAGTGTTTGAAGTCTCGAAGTTTATGATGAATTGCAAAAATCTATTGTTTAATAGACTTTTTGTTTTATATCCATGAGATAATTCCGATTAAAATCCAATTGACAAGCTTGATGATTTATTGTGTTTTTGAAAATCTTGATTTATCCATTCAACTTTAAATGCTGGTCCATTGTTGAAGATAATTCTCGGTCCAATTTGGTAGGATCGCCAATATAGGATCCTTGAAGGATCCTATTAAAACAAATAAATTTAATACAAAATAAATATTTTATTGTTGTTAATTTGAAATATAAAATTTGAATGAACAAAATATTTTATAAGACAACAAAACTCAAATAATAAATAACATGAAAATCAATACACAAAATTATAATAAAATTGTAAAGTATGTAGGAGAATGAATCCCTACACCCGAATCCCGAAATCCCGGGATTTTTCGGGATTGACAAATCCCGAATCCCGGGATTTATTTTTTTCAATCCCGGGATTTTTCGGGATTGACAAATCCCGAAAAATCCCGCGATTTCGGGATTTTTTTGTTAAATTTCGTAATCAAAATTGACTATTTCTTCAGTATTTGTTTTACAATTTAAACAAAATAGATATTGTTCAAAAGGTCTTTGAGATACCTTTCAAATGAGTCATGTTCGGCTTAAATTCTCTTGCTCTTTGGGAGGTAAATCACATTTTTAGGGCGGATTAACACAGTTTTTATGAAACAGTTAAATTTCGCTGTGAGTTATTCTATAACGGAGCTTTTAGTATTCCAGCTGTAAAGTTTCTATTCAACAGTTTTTGTTCTTATTTGAGCGTTATAAGTTAGGAAATTGAATATATCTCTCCGATCCAATTTTTATTAGAAACAGCAGCGAAAAAAATTTAACAGGGGTGTGTTTTGCGACGGCGTCGGGGTCAGACACTGGGGACAATTTACCCTATTTAAAGAAATATTTTATTAATTTTCAAATACCCTGTAACTTAAAACTTTGACATCAAAATAAATGTTTGAAAAAGTTACGTTTTTCAGAAGTTAATTTAAATCCAAATAGGGAAAATTGTTTCCCAATGTCTGCTTTTGCCCTTTAACGAACTAATGACCATAAGAAATAAACTGAAGGGTCTAGCTCTTTTTGTTTGGACTGCATCGTGTCTTCCACAGACTTGGAGCAGTACCAGTTGAGTTAAGGTTGTTCCTAAATGCTGACCCAGATGCCGTTAAGTGGATGAAGAATATTGACATCAATATAGAATTCTTATCTATATTCTTTTTCATCAAAATATGCTAAACTTTGTTGTAGAATCTGTTAAACTCGTAATGCATATATTTCTAAAATTAAAATCGTTTTGTATCAGTGCAATACGATAAATAAGTAATTAAATATTAAATTATATATATTTTTTTTAAATATAACGTTAAAAAGTTTAATTTTAATAAATCCCGAAAAATCCCGAAATCCCGAAAAATCCCGGGATCCCGAAAAATCCCGAAATCCCGAAATCCCGAAAAATCCCGGGATCCCGGGATTCCGATTTCAAAATCCCGAATCCCGGGATTTGTAAATGTCAATCCCGTTTGGCATCCCTAATAACAAGTAATAAATTTTATATTTACATTTTTTTTTTCTACACATGTATGTGTTAGAAAAAAAAATATTTTAATCACAACAAAGACCTTGGCTTTGGCGTGTTTTCCCATAGTCTGGGAACAAACGTCAAATACAAAGTTTTTGTTGTAACTTAACTAAAAGAATTAATGAAATTTATTACTTGACTATAAGACACAAGCGTTTCTTTATATTTATAATAAAATATGTACCCAATGAGAATTATGTGTGTATTCACATGCTATTCTATAAATAAACCATTAAAAAAATATAAAATTAAATAATTTTTAGGAAAAATTTCCTCATCAGAAATGTTTTTTTAACCAAAAAATGGGAAATTTTTTCCCATATTCTAGTTCAAATTTGTCCTTCTTTTAAAGAAAAATATGGACTAAAAAGTAGTTATACATGGCAATGGAGCTAAATCATTATCAATTTTCCTTGGATTTAGTTAATTTTCCCATTTTTTAGTTAGTTTTTTTTCTGAGTGCACCCTGAAATAGTTTCCTTGTAGGTCCGATTTCAAAAAGTTTCAAGGCACTTATTTATTACCTTAATATAGGCTTATATTCTGAATTTCAAAAAAATCGGTTAACATTTACGACCTGTAGAGACTTTTGGCCAAAAAACCTACCATCTCGCCCCAGTGTGCACTGTGGGGCGGACAGAAGGGCGACTTACGTTAAATTAATTAATATTAACGACAAAACCTTTTGCATACAAATACCAAAACCGATATAAGATAAATACCAATACTTATTAAAAACCGATACCGATTCGAGGCTAAAACCAATACCAATACCCAATACCTAAATAACTCAAAACCAATACCGAAACCTATACCAATTCAACAAAAAATGAAAACCAATACCTATACCAATACTAATATAATTTTAAAAACCAATACCAATACCAATACTTTTATCGAATTGGTACCCATCCTTGGTAAAGACTAGAAAAAAACTAAAGATGCTAATTAAAGCATGGATAAAAATTTATGTAAATAGTTAAACAAAACCAAACAAAACACAGCATGCATAATTTTGTATTAATTTACCAAAGTGTTAAAAAATCAAAGTTAAAAATACTTTTAAACACAGAAAGAATTGAAAACTAATTTTAATTACGAAAAACGTAATTTAAAACAATTTTTTGATTGAAATTTCTGCAATAAAGAAAATTGTTATACTAATCACCAAATTAATAGGTGATTAATTAAATATTTTTTCAACATAGAAAGAATTTGAAACGAATTTCGCTCAACTAAAACGCGGATTCAAACAATTTTTTTTATTGAAACTCCTGCAATGAAGAAAATTGTTATAACAATCACTAAATTAATAGGTGATTAAACATTTCAATCAAACATTTTCCGGGTTTGATCACAAATTTGATAAATTTTTTATTTGTATTCAATCAAAATAATGATTGATTTAACGAATGCATATTAAGCTTAAGACAAAATTATAAAGAATTGCTAATTTTATGCTTTCCAAGATGTTTCCAACTTTAAAAAACTAAAATCCCAATATTTTGAATATTTTTTCAATAAATAGATTCAAATCAATTAAAAACTAAACAAATCTGTTGAAAATTTGTATTTGACAGTTAAAAAAATAACAAAAATTTTGATCAAAACAATGATTGATTCATTTAAATTTTTTCGATCAATAGATTTATTTGAAAATTTTTAACTAATAATTTTTTGTGTGAATGTTGTGTAAATGATATTTCTTATTTAAAATGTGGCATGTATAAGGTTAAACAATGCATCTTGAGATCCATACATTGTATTTTTCAAAACCGCAAATAGATTTTGAATTTCATAGACCACCAAGAAAATGTTGCCCTGTCAAAATCAACAATATTTCAAGAAAAAATAATTATGATTTCTGCAAAAAAAATAAATGATTTGATGTTTAAGTAAATAAATCTACAAATCAAATGTCATTCAGAAGTCATAGAACTGGTACAGAAAATATGACTGACTATTTAAAACAATTTTAGCAACATAATTTTAAATAATCACAAACTGACACAAATTACACTGAAAAACAAAATAAAAAAACGATTTTTATTTTGCAAACCATTTATTTCTGATAATAAATTTTCTATAGAAAATTTTAAGTTATCGATAAATCGATAACTATTAAACAATATATTGAAAATGATCGATTTACCGATACTTTAAAATTTTCTATAGAAAATTGTATTTATCGATATATCGATAAATTAAAATTTTGTATAGAAAATTTTCTATAGAAAATTGTATTTATCGATGTATCGATAAATTAAAATTTTCTATAGAAAATTGTATTTATCGATGTATCGATAAATTAAAATTTTCTATAGAAAATTGTATTTGTCGATGTATCGATAAATTAAAATTTTCTATAGAAAATTGTATTTATCGATGTATCGATAAATTAAAATTTTCTATAGAAAATTGTATTTATCGATGTATCGATAAATTAAAATTTTCTATAGAAAATTGTATTTATCGATGTATCGATAAATTAAAATTTTCTATAGAAAATTGTATTTATCGATGTATCAATAAATTAAAATTTTCTATAGAAAATTGTATTTATCGATATATCGATAAATCAAAATTTTCTATAGAAAATTGTATTTATCGATATAAATTAAAATTTTCTATAGAAAATTGTATTTATCGATATATCGATAAATTAAAATTTTCGATAGAAAATTGTATTTATCGATATATCGATAAATTAAAATTTTATCGATATATCGATAAATTAAAATTTTCTATAGAAAATTGTATTTATCGATAAATTAAAATTTCTATAGAAAATTGTATTTATCGATATATCGATAAATTAAAATTTTCTATAGAAAATTGTATTTATCGATATATCGATAAATTAAAATTTTCTATAGAAAATTGTATTTATCGATATATCGATAAATTAAAATTTTCTATAGAAAATTGTATTTATCGATATATCGATACATTAAAATTTTCTATAGAAAATTGTTTTTATCGATATATCGATAAATTAAAATTTTCTATAGAAAATTGTATTTATCGATATATCGATAAAATAAAATTTTCTATAGAAAATTGTATTTATCGATAAATCGATAAATTAAAATTTTCTATAGAAAATTGTATTTATCGATATATCGATAAAATTAAATTTTCTATAGAAAATTGTATTTATCGATATATCGATAAATTAAAATTTTCTATAGAAAATTGTATTTATCGATATATCGATAAATTAAAATTTTCTATAGAAAATTGTATTTATCGATATATCAATAAATTAAAATTTTCTATAGAAAATTGTATTTATCGATGTAAAATAAATTAAAATTTTCTATAGAAAATTTTAATGTATCGATATCGATAAATACAATTTTCTATAGAAAATTTTAATTTATCGATGCATCGATAAATTAAAATTTTCTATAGAAGATTGTATTTATCGATGTATCGATAAATTAAAATTTTCTATAGAAAATTGTATTTATCGATGTATCGATAAATTAAAATTTTCTATAGAAAATTGTATTTATCGATGTATCGATAAATTAAAATTTTCTATAGAAAATTGTATTTATCGATGTATCGATAAATTAAAATTTTCTATAGAAAATTGTATTTATCGATGTATCGATAAATTAAAATTTTCTATAGAAAATTGTATTTATCGATGTATCGATAAATTAAAATTTTCTATAGAAAATTGTATTTATCGATGTATCGATAAATTAAAATTTTCTATAGAAAATTGTATTTATCGATGTATCGATAAATTAAAATTTTCTATAGAAAATTGTATTTATCGATGTATCGATAAATTAAAATTTTCTATAGAAAATTGTATTTATCGATGTATCGATAAATTAAAATTTTCTATAGAAAATTGTATTTATCGATGTATCGATAAATTAAAATTTTCTATAGAAAATTGTATTTATCGATGTATCGATAAATTAAAATTTTCTATAGAAAATTGTATTTATCGATGTATCGATAAATTAAAATTTTCTATAGAAAATTGTATTTATCGATGTATCGATAAATTAAAATTTTCTATAGAAAATTGTATTTATCGATGTATCGATAAATTAAAATTTTCTATAGAAAATTGTATTTATCGATGTATCGATAAATTAAAATTTTCTATAGAAAATTGTATTTATCGATGTATCGATAAATTAAAATTTTCTATAGAAAATTGTATTTATCGATGTATCGATAAATTAAAATTTTCTATAGAAAATTGTATTTATCGATGTATCGATAAATTAAAATTTTCTATAGAAAATTGTATTTATCGATGTATCGATAAATTAAAATTTTCTATAGAAAATTGTATTTATCGATGTATCGATAAATTAAAATTTTCTATATAAAATTGTATTTATCGATGTATCGATAAATTAAAATTTTCTATAGAAAATTGTATTTATCGATGTATCGATAAATTAAAATTTTCTATAGAAAATTGTATTTATCGATGTATCGATAAATTAAAATTTTCTATAGAAAATTGTATTTATCGATGTATCGATAAATTAAAATTTTCTATAGAAAATTGTATTTATCGATGTATCGATAAATTAAAATTTTCTATAGAAAATTGTATTTATCGATAAATTAAAATTTTCTATAGAAAATTGTATTTATCGATGTATCGATAAATTAAAATTTTCTATAGAAAATTGTATTTATCGATATATCGATAAATTAAAATTTTCTATAGAAAATTGTATTTATCGATATATCGATAAATTAAAATTTTATCGATATATCGATAAATTAAAATTTTCTATAGAAAATTGTATTTATCGATAAATTAAAATTTTCTATAGAAAATTGTATTTATCGATATATCGATAAATTAAAATTTTCTATAGAAAATTGTATTTATCGATATATCGATAAATTAACATTTTCTATAGAAAATTGTATTTATCGATATATCGATAAATTAACATTTTCTATAGAAAATTGTATTTATCGATATATCGATAAATTAAAATTTTCTATAAAAAATTGTATTTATCGATATATCGATAAATTAAAATTTTCTATAGAAAATTGTATTTATCGATATATCGATAAATTAAAATTTTCTATAGAAAATTGTATTTATCGATATATCGATAAATTAAAATTTTCTATAGAAAATTGTATTTATCGATATATCGATAAATTAAAATTTTCTATAGAAAATTGTATTTATCGATAGATCGATAAATTAAAATTTTCTATAGAAAATTGTACCTTATTTGTAAAAGATTTGTTTAATTTATTATTTTAGCAAATAAACATATTTTATAAACACCATATCATTATAAATATCTGGCATCGCTATGACATTACCACCATAATCATCACTAGCATCAACCATTCCATCTCATCTCATTCATTCATTCAACCACAATATTACAGTAGCCGCAAAAATAATAATAATAATAATAATAATAAACAATTGTTTTGATCTGTGATTTGTAGCAATAATAAAATGTTTCAATCGTTCACAGAAAAAATTTGAAACGAATTTCAATCAACAAAAACGAGGATTCAATCATTTTTTTTATTGAAATTCCTCCAATTAAAAAAATTGTTATACCAATCATCAAATTGTAGGTGATTCATTGAAAATTTTTTCAATCAAACATTTTTTCGATTTTGATCAAAAATTTGATCAATTTTTTGTTTAAAGTCAATCAAAATAATGATTGATTTAACAAATGAATTCTAAGCTTATGACAAAATTATCAAAAAATCATCTTTTTTACTTTCTAATATGTTGCCAACAATAAAAAAAGTAAAGCCCGATTATTTGTATATTTTTGAATTAATCTATTCAAATAAATTAAAGCGAAAAAAAATCTGGTATGTTGAAAATTTATAACAAAAAATAGCAAAAATTTTAATCAAAACATTGATTAACTCATTTAAATTTTGTTGATCAATACATTTAATTGAAAATTTTTAGCCAATAATTTTTTGTGTGTTGAAATTAATGTTTTATGATGAATTTTACACAGATATTTTAAAAGTGCAAAAGTTTTGTTTCTACAAATTCTGTAGTATACAAAAAAATGAGTTGAAGCGATAAATTTATTTAATTTTAATAAAAAATTCAGTCAAATTTATTAATTTTTTTAGCAAAATATTTTTATTGAAATTCAAGTTCGACAGTTTTTATTTTTTAATAAAAATTAATCAGAATTTGAAATTTAAACTCTTTTAAATAAAACTACAGCACCCTCTACATGTCATAGTATAAACTACTAAAAAATTATAACAAATATGTAATTAAAACACCGTTCAACGAAATTTTGTTTAAATAACTGTGTAAGCTCATGCTGAAAATTTATTAATGTTGATACAATAATTGAGCTCATTATAAATAAATCACTCATTCAAGGCTCTGACTATACACACAAAAAACAACCTTGTCAAATTACCAGAAAAAGTTCCGTAATCCTATTTTACCAATATTTGACAGTTTTCTTTGTTTTTTTAGCAAAAAAATTTCGATCGAAATTTAATTTTTTTTTTGTAATTTTGCAGTTTTTCTTGTAATTTTACAGTTTTTCTTGTAATTTTACAAATTTCCAAGATTTTTTACAAAAAAAACTTAGTAAAGTTTACGAGATTTTCTTGTAAGTTTTATTTCGCCAAAAAAGTTGTAAATTTACAATTTTATTGGTAAAAATCTTGTAACATTACAAAAAAGTTCGAAATATTTACTAGGAATTCTTCTAAAATAGGAGGTAGCAGAAAATATAGTAAAATCACGAAACTTCCTTGTAGGTCTTCTCACACGGTGTGTTTAAAAGATATTATTACGAATTTTTGACATAATATAAAACATGTTATAAAGAAGAATTGTGTATCATTAACTCAAAAATCACGTTTTCTGAGTTATGACACTACACTTAAAAAAAATCGTGTAAAATTACAAGAAAAACTTTTATTTTTATTTTGCTACCTCCTATTTGACAAAAAACTCCTAGTAATTTTATAAGCTTTTGATCAATAATTTTGTAATTTTACAAGGTTTTTACCAATAAAATTGTAAATTTACAAATTTTTTGACAAGATAAAATTCACAAGGAGGTTTCGTAATTTTACTAGATTTTTTACTACCTCCTATTTTACGAGAATTCCTAGTAATTTTACAAGCTTTTTACCAATAATTTTGTAATTTTACAAGTTTTTTACTAATAAAATTGTAAATTTACAGATTTTTGGCGCAATTGAAATTACAAGGAATTCTCGTGTATTTACTAGTTTTTTTTTGTAAAATTATCTTGAAAATTTGTAAAATTACAAAAAAAATTGTAAAATTACAAAAAAATAACGTAAATTTCGATTTGTTAAAAAACAAGGAAAACTGTCAAATATTGGTAAAATGGGATTACGAGACTTTTCCTAGTAATTTGACAACGTTTTTTTGTGTGTAATAGTAGCGTATTCTCTTCTCACACGAAGAGTTAAAAAGATATTATTACGAATTTTTTACACAATATAAAACATGTTATAACGAAGAATTTTGTATCATGAACTCAAAAATCACGTTTTTTGAGTTATGACACTATACCAGTAAATGAGCAATATACTCGTTTATTTCACTCAATTTTGGTTAGTGTGTATTTTCTACACTAACGAAAGATCTTACCAAATATAGATTCAATCGGTTCATGTTTTGAATAGGCCCGAGTAAAAAAGTTTTTATATAGTTGTATATAATTTTATAAACATCATATATGATTATATAGAATTATATAGAATTTGATGCGAAAAATGAGTCGATAAAACCATATAAAATTTTATCAATGTTACTTATGTTTTGATAAATTTTTTATATAATTTTATGCGAAATTTGGACCCCTATTTTTATATAACAACAGCAAATTTATATAATCAGATATAATTATATACAACTATATCAAATTATATAAAACAATATATAATTTTATAAAGTTATATAAAATTATATCAAGTTTTACATAAATCATAAAAGTTTGTTTTAATTATATAAAATTATATATAATTTTATGTAACTTTATATAGTTTTATACAGTTTTATACAATTTTATATATTTTTATATAATTACATCTGATTATATAATTTTGCTATTATTATATAAAAAAAAGGGTCCAAATTTCGCATAAAATTATATAAAAAATTTATTAAAATATAAGAAACATTGATCAAATTTTATATAGTTTTATCGACTCATTTTTCGCATCAAATTCTATATAATTCTATTTAATCATATATGATGTTTATAAAATTATATACAACTACATAGGAACTTTTTTACTCGGGGGAACACATTTTCCGGCAAGCACTGGTGTAGGGTAAAATTTTATTATATATTTTAAATTTATATAATTTATTATTTTTGCAATAATATGCGTTTGGCATGAGATACGCACAGAAAAAAATAAAAAAATATTTGAGTAAATTTTTAATACTATTGAGTAAAAAATTACTCAATTTTGCACCAGTAAACGATTTAATAGTATTGAGTAAATTTTTAATAAAAATTTATTAAATGTTTGAAAAAAAATTTGAGTAAATTTTTAATTGACACAATTAAAAATTTACTCAAAATTTATTTATTTTTTTAAAAGTTTAAAAAAGTTTTAAATTTTTTTACAAAAAAAAACAAAAAACTTATTTTTTCAAACTTTACCAAACATATTTATGTCTCAAAAACATAGGAAAATTTTATAAAGACGATTACAAACTTTCATATACATACACAAAAAACTATAAACTAAACGAGAATTCAAGAAACTATGAGAGTTTAAATAAAAATAAAAGAGCTATTAAATTTTTATTAAATTATTTACTTAAATTGTTTTTAAAATTTTTGAGTAAATTTTTAATTGCGTCAATTAAAAAATTACTCAATTTTTGTTTTTAAATTTAAACAAATGATTACTCAAATTTGTTTCCTACATATTTTTTTCTGTGCGGTGTATTTATTTTGACTGTTTTATTTTGATCGTCATAAAATAAAAAATATAAATCTTTGGCATTTAATATTATTTATTTAGAAAACCATATGTTACGTTGTTATTGAGATAATATTGAGATTATAAAAATATTTGGATTTCAATTATATTTTTTTTTTTTTTTGGAAAAATAAATTTAAATTTATGGTTATTTAGACTGATTAAATAATATTAATGGATTGATTCTTAAAAAACGCAAATGTGTAATTTAATATAAGATTTGAAAATTGGGAAAATCGTTTAAATTTGACTGAAGTGTTCTAATTTAATACCGTTATAACAAAAAGTACTCAAAATTTAGGTCTCATTTAGGTTTCAAACTCTTTAATGGGTTTAAGATCCCTTAAAGAATTCATTTAAAGATAATAACAACTTAAATTCTCATCACCCTATAGGCCTGTCATAAATTTTTTCAAATGATATTTAACAAAATTGAAGATTTCCTGTAGATATTAAGAATAAAATTACTATGTTGTTTAATTTAATGATATTATGAACACTTTAAAAGTTAAATAAAAGAAATGAAGGTACAGAGCCTTAAAAGAATACTTTTTATTTAAAAGACTGTTTTGATTTTAACTTATAAGTCTTTGAAACCGGTATAGGAATACCAGAAATGTCTATTACTTTTAGAAATTAAAATTTCTTCTACATTTTTTCAACTTAAACCCTTATTACAATTGATTTATTTCGAATTTTATTAGAAATCTTCTAATGTCAGTTGATCTTTTTCAAATAGTAATTTCGAATTTCAATTTAAATTTACTAATTTCATATGAAATATTCGTATTACAAGTGAAATCTTCGATGAATCTTGAATTTCTTTATCCCAGTGTTCTTGAAAAATAAAATTTTCCTTACCACAATTAATAAATTCTTTTAAAATCTGTGTGTAATCAAAATAGTATATTAGAAAAGTGATTTCTTTTTAGCACCAACATTGTCATCATTTATTTTAATTGAATAATGACGGACGACAATTTATGAAATTTTAACTCAAGAAGACAGAGAATATTTTGATATCAGAAAAAAAGTGTAATTTTCTTTACAAAAAAAATCTGAATGAACTTTAAAAGTGTTCGAGTTTTAAATAAACTGAGAAAATGAAAAGAAGGGTGTGTTGAAAATTTATGTTTTTTGACTGGATGTGTTTTAGATGACAGCAAAATTGTCGATCTATGTTGACAGAAAATGAGCTAATGAATTTTTTCATAAGATCAATGAGTTTTTTACAATGGCTATGATTTTTTCATAAAATAATAAAAAAATTAATTGTATTTAAAAAAAAAATATTTCATGAATTTTCTTTATATGAAACTTTTTCATTAAATGAATGAACATTTTCTTTAGTGTTTTTTCTGTTAGTACAGATCATGCGCGGGCTCCAATTCTATTTGCTATAAGGGTTCCAGTTGAAAAATGTAGAAGAAATTTTAATTTCTAAAAATTACAGACGTTTCTGGTATTCCCATACCACTTTCATTATTTCAATAAAATTTTTCATAAATGGAAATAATAACGAATTTTTCGGAGATCGTGCCACTAATTTTTGATGTTATATTTTTCGCAAAGGGAAACCACATGATCTGGAATTGCATTTTATTTTGGAGACGTGCCTAATGGCGATATATTTTGTCAGAATTTAATTTATTGTTTTTATACCCTCCACTCTAGTGATAGAGGGTATATATAAGTTTGTCATTCCGTTTGTAACACTTCGAAATATTGGTCTAGGGCCCCATAAAGTATATATATTCATGATCCTCTATCGATTTTAAGACGATCTAGCGATGTCCGTCCGTCTGTCTGTCTGTTGAAAACACGCTAACTTTTGAAAGACTTTACGGAGGCTCCTGAAGTTTGGCATATATGTTGTGCATTTACCTGGTCAGGTTGGTATTGAAATCCAGCGAAATCGGTCCGGTCCAGTGGTTGAAAAGTTATGAGCAAAAGACTGAATTTTGGCAAGGGTTTTTCGTGTTAAAGTTATTAGCGAAACCGTGAATTTCAGATTAGTTTCACCTTAAATTCACGTGTTGAAAAGTTGTTAAACATGTTTTAAAATCATTGGTAAGTCACAAAAATATTTAACAACGTATGTTTGTCACTCAAAAATATTTTTACACTAAAAACAAACAAAAAATATACACTCGAAAAAAATTTTACACTCAAAAAAATTCTACGCTCGAAAAAAAATTTAGTAAATTATTATTTTTTTTTTTCAAAAATTACTAAAAAAAAGTTGTCACGTTAGAAAATTTACTATCACTTATTAAGGGAATTGTGTAGGGTATTCATAGATTCGGCCAAGTCGAATTTAACTTTTCAACTTGTTTCTGTTAGATCGATTGTATGCATTTTATGAATGAACATTTTCTTTATTGTTTTTTCTGTTAGCACAGATTGAGCGCGGGCTCAAAATCTTTTATAAGTTGTCAAGTTGAAAAATGAAGAAGAAATTCGAATTTCTAAAATTTAAATATGTTTCTGGTATTCCATTACCATTTTCATTATTTTAATGAAATTTTTCATAAATTAAAATAATAATGAATTTTTTATAGATCTTGTAAAAGTGTTCATAACTTAATGAACAAAAATCTTGATGAAATAATTTTAGTTTTTTAAAAATTGTTTATTCTTGAAAATTTTTACTTTGCTAATATCCTCGTTATTATTAGTAAAGAAATGTGACCTCGAGCTAGAGTAATATTTTTCAAAATATTATCAGAATTGATAAAATATATTTATCTTTAACGAACACGACACCCTAATAAATTTATAATTGTCTGACTGGACTTGATGATGGACAGAGAGACACACAGAAAAAAATTTAAAAATTTAAATGAATATATTTATTTAAAAGATTTGTTTGTTGTTTTGTACAATAATCAAAATGTATTCACACAATTCTAAGTATGTAAGAATTATTTCTTTTACTTTCGAAAAAGATCTTGAAGATATGAATGATGCAAAGAAACAGGCAAACATTTGTATTTTCGTACTGAAGACATTGTAGTACCCCTTGTGTAATATGATCTGATGATGTTGCTTCAGTGGATGTGGATGTAGATGATAATGATGCTGATGACAATGATGATATATTTTGTGTGGTTGATTACTAACAACTTAAGTGTTAAAATAAAAAAAAATTTAAAAAAAAATAAAAAATCTAAAATTCAATTAAATATGCCCCGAAAGGAGAGAAGACAGACAATACATGTCGCTTCTCAAAAAAAAAAATAATTTCAAACGAAAAAAAAGTGTCATGGCTTTGACTCTTCATTCCTTCTATCTTCAAATAGCGCATAATACTTAAATTTAATACCCTTTTCAAATTTTCGAAAGCAAATTATACACCCAAAAAATAATTGTAAATAAAATTATAAACAAAAATGTGTTGCTCCAGCAATAAACAGAGATAAAAACAAGTAAAAAAGTTAAATTCGGCCTTGCCGAATGTAATGATACCCTCCACAATTTCTAAGAGGTTATTGCAAAAAACTTTATTTAAAAAGAAATTACTTTAAAAAAAAAAATTGGAAAAAAATTTCCGCGAAAAAAAAATTGGTAAAAAAAATCCGCGATTTTCTCTTGTTTTGTCCAAAAATATGTTCGTACTTCTTTAAATACCATTTGGTGTTCAATTAAAAGATATTTTTATAAAAAGTACCTTTTATAAAAAGTACCTTTTATAAAAAGTACCTTTTATAAATAGTACCTTTTATATAAAGTACCTTTTATAAAAAGTACCTTTTATAAAAAGTTCCTTTTATAAAAAGTTCCTTTTATAAAAAGTACCTTTTATAAAAATTACCTTTTATAAAAAGTACCTTTTATAAAAAGTACCTTTTATAAAAAGTACCTTTTATAAAAAGTACCTTTTATAAAAAGTACCTTTTATAAAAAGTACCTTTTATAAAAAGTACCTTTTATAAAAAGTACCTTTTATAAAAAGTACCTTTTATAAAAAGTACCTTTTATAAAAAGTACCTTTTATAAAAAGTACCTTTTATAAAAAGTACCTTTTATAAAAAGTACCTTTTATAAAAAGTACCTTTTATAAAAAGAACCTTTTATAAAAAGTACCTTTTATAAAAAGTAACTTTTATAAAAAGTACCAATTGAAAAAGTTCCTTTTCTAAAAAGTACCTTTTATAAAAAGTACCTTTTATAAAAAGTACCTTTTATAAAAAGTACCTTTTATAAAAAGTACCTTTTATAAAAAGTACCTTTAATAAAAAGTACCTTTTATAAAAAGTACCTTTTATAAAAAGTACCTTTTATAAAAAGTACCTTTTATAAAAAGTACCTTTTATAAAAAGAACCTTTAATAAAAAGTACCTTTAATAAAAATGTACCTTTTATAAAAAGTACCTTTCCCGGGTAAAAATGAAATATATATGATCATATATGAAGATATATGGATAATATATGGATTTATATAACCATATATTATCATATATGCCTCCATATATGTTCATATATGATCTGATCCGAAAATTGGCCCGATATGACCTCATATCAGGCCAATTTTCGGATCAGATCATATATGAACATATATGGAGGCATATATGATAATATATGGTTATATAAATCCATATATGATCCATATATCTTCATATATGATCATATATATTTCATTTTTACCCGGGTTTATAAAAAGTACCTTTTATAAAAAGTACCTTTTATAAAAAGTACTTTTTATAAAAAGTACCTTTAATAAAAAGTACCTTTTATGAAAAGTACCTTTTACAAAAAGTACCTTTTATAAAAAGTACCTTTTATAAAAAGTACCTTTTATAAAAAGTACCTTTTATAAAAAGTACCTTTTATAAAAGGTACCTTATATAAAAGGTACCTTTTATACAAAGATCCTTTTATAAAAAGTACCTTTTATAAAAAGTACCTTTTATAAAAAAGTACTTTTATAAAAAGTACCTTTTGTAAAAAGTACCTTTTATAAAAAGTACCCTTTATAAAAAGTACTTTTTATAAAAAATACCTTTTATAAAAATTACTTTTTGTAAAAATGTAAAAGTACCTTTTATAAAAAGTACCTTTTACAAAAAGTACCTTTTATAAAAAGTACCTTTTATAAAAAGTACCTTTTATAAAAAGTACTTTTTATAAAAAGTACCTTTTATAAAAAGTACCTTTTATAAAAAGTACCTTTTATAAAAAGTACCTTTTATAAAAAGTACCTTTTATAAAAAGTACCTTTTATAAAAAGTACCTTTTATAAAAAGTACCTTTTATAAAAAGTACCTTTTATAAAAAGTACCTTTTATAAAAAGTACCTTTTATAAAAAGTACCTTTTATAAAAAGTACCTTTTATAAAAAGTACCTTTTATAAAAAGTACCTTTTATAAAAAGTACCTTTTATAAAAAGTACCTTTTATAAAAAGTACCTTTTATAAAAAGTACCTTTTATAAAAAGTACCTTTTATAAAAAGTACCTTTTATAAAAAGTACCTTTTATAAAAAGAACCTTTTATAAAAAGTACCTTTTATAAAAAGTAACTTTTATAAAAAGTACCAATTGAAAAAGTTCCTTTTCTAAAAAGTACCTTTTATAAAAAGTACCTTTTATAAAAAGTACCTTTTATAAAAAGTACCTTTTATAAAAAGTACCTTTTATAAAAAGTACCTTTAATAAAAAGTACCTTTTATAAAAAGTACCTTTTATAAAAAGTACCTTTTATAAAAAGTACCTTTTATAAAAAGTACCTTTTATAAAAAGAACCTTTAATAAAAAGTACCTTTAATAAAAATGTACCTTTTATAAAAAGTACCTTTCCCGGGTAAAAATGAAATATATATGATCATATATGAAGATATATGGATAATATATGGATTTATATAACCATATATTATCATATATGCCTCCATATATGTTCATATATGATCTGATCCGAAAATTGGCCCGATATGACCTCATATCAGGCCAATTTTCGGATCAGATCATATATGAACATATATGGAGGCATATATGATAATATATGGTTATATAAATCCATATATGATCCATATATCTTCATATATGATCATATATATTTCATTTTTACCCGGGTTTATAAAAAGTACCTTTTATAAAAAGTACCTTTTATGAAAAGTACCTTTTACAAAAAGTACCTTTTATAAAAAGTACCTTTTATAAAAAGTACCTTTTATAAAAAGTACCTTTTATAAAAAGTACCTTTTATAAAAGGTACCTTATATAAAAGGTACCTTTTATACAAAGATCCTTTTATAAAAAGTACCTTTTATAAAAAGTACCTTTTATAAAAAAGTACTTTTATAAAAAGTACCTTTTGTAAAAAGTACCTTTTATAAAAAGTACCCTTTATAAAAAGTACTTTTTATAAAAAATACCTTTTATAAAAATTACTTTTTGTAAAAATGTAAAAGTACCTTTTATAAAAAGTACCTTTTACAAAAAGTACCTTTTATAAAAAGTACCTTTTATAAAAAGTACCTTTTATAAAAAGTACTTTTTATAAAAAGTACCTTTTATAAAAAGTACCTTTTATAAAAAGTACCTTTTATAAAAAGTACCTTTTATAAAAAGTACCTTTTATAAAAAGTACCTTTTATAAAAAGTACCTTTTATAAAAAGTACCTTTTATAAAAAGTACCTTTTATAAAAAGTACCTTTTATAAAAAGTACCTTTTATAAAAAGTACCTTTTATAAAAAGTACCTTTTATAAAAAGTACCTTTTATAAAAAGTACCTTTTATAAAAAGTACCTTTTATAAAAAGTATTTTTTATAAAAAGTACCTTTTATAAAAAGTACATTTTATAAAAAGTACCTTTTATAAAAAATACCTTTTATAAAAAGTAAATTTTTTGTAAAAAGTGTAAATTTTGGCACTTTTTATATTTTTTAAATACTGGTCCTAGAAACTTAATACATGGATTGTAGGTTCATCTACCGGAAAATAAATCCAATAATGCTGTGTTTTTGCCAAAGTTAATTCTTAGGGGAAAAAGGGGTGGACAAATTTAACTTCTGGTACTTTTTTTATTTCCTGAAATAATAATCATAGAAACTTGAAATTTGGAATGCAGGTTCACCTCTCGGAAAATTAATCCACTAAGGCTGGGCCCAGTGTTAGTTAAAGGGGCTAACAAAATATACTTTCAGTTCTTTTTTTATTTCCTGATAAAATGGTCAAAGAAACTTAAAATTCGGAATGTAGTTTGCTTAAGTGAAAAAACTTTATAGAAAAAGTGCTTTTTTAAAATTCCTTTTCTTTTGGTACTTATATGTATTAGAGTTCGTTTGGTGACTATGTCACTTCATCTGTTTATCGGATATCATCATTTTTTTAAAGGATTTAGGGGAGCTAAAAAGAATGCCGGTATTTTTTTGGAAAAATTTTCACTCCTTGGGGTGGTTCAAAGCATCTGAAAAGGCGGATTATGAGCTTATTTTTTTGCAGAAAAAAAACGGCCAAATATATTGCAAATCTGATTGCACCAGTCGATTCTACACCAAAAATTAAAATAATAGCAGTTTTTTGAACTCTTAAAAAAAGTTCCAATAACCCACAACAGGGGGCGGAAAAATCGATTTAAAAAAAAAAAAAATTTAATTATTTTTTTAATCATGCACGATGGAGAGGCAGTTTTTGCTAAGAAATTTGGTATGAAAATCACCTTTCTATCACAACCCGTTAAAAAGTTATAAGGCTTCAAAAAAGTTATAAGGCTTTTTTTCTAATGGCAAAATTATAAAACACTAACCGAAATTTGAAAATTTTTTGGATGGGTCCGCGGTCTGGACACTCGTTTTCGATTTTCATCTCAATGCTGATTCCAAATCTGGTTTCCAAAATGTTCCGTAACGTCAGGTTTTTGAGATAATTGAGGTCAAATTTCACAAAAATCGCATTTTTTGTGCATTATTGAGAGCATTTTTTTGTGATGTTTTTGGATGATATTCTGGAATCATAAAACTTGTTTTCGATTAACATTTCGATGCTGACTCTGAATCTAGATTTCAAATTTTTCTATCACGTCATGTTTTCGAGAAAATTAAGGTCGAAGTTCTCAAAAAACGTGTTTTTGTCCATTTTTAAAAATTGATTACTTTTTAACGGGTTGTGATAGGACGGAAAATTTAGTACCATTTTTTCAAGCTGAAAATGCCCGTTAATTGTGCATATTTAAAAAATTAATTAAAAAAGAAAATGGAAAAACCCCATATTTCCGACCTCTGTGGTGGGTTTTTGGAACTTTTTTTAAGAGTTTCAAAAATGACCGTTGTACTATTTTTTGCTGTAGAATCGACTGATGAAATCAGATTTGCGATATATTCAGCCGTTTTAGCTCTGCTGAAAAATCAGCTCAAAATTCTCGTTTTCAGATGCGTTGAACCACCCCAAGGAGCAAATTTTTTCCCAAAAAAATACCGCCATTCTTTTTAGTTCCCCTAAATCCTTAAAAAAAATTATGATATCCGCAGATCAAATTTTCAAAATTAACTCTAATATGTACAGCTGCGGTCAAAAAAATAGCACCAGGATAAAACAGAATTTTCTTTGTTGGTTTCTTTTTAACAATTTCAACTTGTGTCACTGATAACGTGTCATAAGATACTTACAAGAGTGTGAAACAATATTACATAAGAAAAGACTAATTTGGTTTTTTATTTTATAAAAATTTTTCAGAGTTTTTAAAAAAACTTAAAAAACACTCAGTCAAAAAAATAGCACCACAGTACTTTTTGTATTAAAATTAAATTATTAAATTTGAAAAACGAATGGATTATGAATTCAGCATTGTTGTAATATCTCTAAATATTAAAAAAAAAATTGTCGAGTGCTCATTGTTGACAATTACCTCTGTGCAACGTTTTTGTACCGAATTCTCGAGATTTTTGGATCTTTAATTCGAAATTCAGTTCCAGAAATGCTGAACAGCCACCCAAAGAGCTTCATTACAAGTTGGTTGTATTCGAGACACTCCCTTCTCTATACATGTCCATCAACTATCGATTTGGTCTAGATCCGGGGACTGACCAGGCCATTCCATCACGTTTACTTTATTGTCCAGACCTAATTTTTTGCCAATTTCCCGTCATGCTTTGGGTAATTGACGTGCTAAAATACCTAAATTAGAGGCATTTGCTTAGAAACTTATTGCAACATTACTTTCTGAAGGATATAAACGTTAAGTGTATATCCACGGTTGTCCTAGTCCAATATGTGAGCCATGGTCCAATATATGAACCCCACTCCATAGTAGGAAAATATCCCTCACACCATAAGCACCATTTAAAGTTATTTTTATTTCGAATTTTGGATTGAATTCCGCGTTTTAGGGTCTTCTGACATAGGTATGTGATCCCATGTCTCCAAATAAAACAACATTGGATTCATTTGCCCATGGATCATTGATCCACTTTTAAGCTGGTCATTCTGAGTTTCTGTTAGCAAACTTCAAAGGACTAGCAGCATGCTTAAGTAAGAGTAGGCGCACTTTTCCGAATCTTCAAGCGTTAATATTGATGTTTTGTAATCTTTGACGAACATTTTCGCTATTTGCTGTCCTTTTTTAGCTCCGGAGCTGCCGTAAATGGGTCTTTCTTCCATTGTCTTTACAAACACCTAACCACTAATGGTGACAAACGTCGCTTGTGACTAAGTTTTTCAAGCTCCAAAGTTAATTTTGTTGAATTTCCAATCATTTTATAAGCGCATCCAACCAATTTTCCATTTTTAGAATATGGTTTATGTTCAGAAATCATATTTTTTACTAAAGAACGTTTTTGAGGACTGTAATTCTTTCCACGTCATATTTTTATGAAAATAAATATAAAATTTTGTAATGAATTAAATTTTTTTATAAATAAAAACTATCTTCCTTTAGTATTTAACACTTTTATTTTAATAATTAAAATATTACTAATTTTTTTTAAAGAAATTTTGTAATTCGGTGCTATTTTATTGACTGCAATGATTTGGAGTTTTTTTAAAATATCGATCATTAAAAAAGAACCGTCCACAATTTTTGGAAAAAGTAAAAACATTTAAGGGGTTTAGACTTAGTATAAGAGTATTGCATATTTACTTTAAACGAATACGCACATAATATTTTGTTTTAATTGAATGAATACAGATTTTGTCATTGGTGCTATTTTTTTGACCGGCACTGTATATATCCTGAAATAATGATCATAGAAACTTGAAATTAGGAATGTAGGATCCTTAAGTGAAAAAAAAACAATCTGAAAAAAGTACTATTTGAGATTTCATTTTCTTTGGGGTAAAAATTTGAGCTGTTGGTACTTTCTTATTTCCTGAAATAATGGTCCCAGAAACTTGAAATTTGAAGTATAGGATTATTTGAAAAATAAACATTTTGGAAAAAATTATTTTTGGAAATTCCGTTTCTAATTGGGGATAAGGGGTAAGCAAGTGTACTTTTGTTACTTTTTACATACCCTGGAATAATGGCTATAGAAACTTGAAATTTGGAATATGTGATCCTTCAGTAACAAAAAACATTCTGGAAAAAGTATTTTTTCGAAAATTCCGTTTCTAACGGGGTAAAAAATGTACTTTGGCACTTAAAATATTTTCTGAAATAATGATTCTAGACATTTAAAATTTGGAATGTAGATTTCTTGGGTGTAAAAAAATCCTGGAAAGAGTATTTTTTCGAAATTTCGTTTTTTAGCTGAGTAAAAATTGTAATTTTGTTACTTCTTCTATTTCCTGGAAAAAATTGTCAAAAAACCTTAAAATTTGTAATATAGGATCCATCGGCAAAAAAACATTCTGGAAAAAACATTTCGTGGGATAAAATTTGCTAAAAATGTGTACTTTCGGTACTTGTGTATTTTCTTACGTAATGGTTCTAGAAACGTAAGATTTGGGATGTAAAAATCTTTCGGTGAAAAAAAAAAAAATCTGGAAGAGGTACTTTTTGGATTTTCTGGAAGAGGTACTTTTTGGATTCCGTTTCTAACAGGGGTAATAAAGTGTACTTTTGGTACTTTTTTTTGTTCCTATAATAATGGTCTTACAAGGAAGGTCTTTAACAGGGCACCCACCGATTGTCCTGAAACTTGAATATGGGAATGAGGGGAAAAAAAGAGTTACCTGTTTTTTTTAGCTGCCCAATTTCAAATTTAAAAAGGGTTGTCACCTTAAGAAAAAATAAGGTCTTTCGAGGAAAACCGTATAAAAGCCGAACTAGTACACTCAAAATAATCACTCTGTTAAATTACAGAGATACTCTGCTGAGCCAGCAGAAAATACCATAGATTTCCAACCAGCAAGATTTTTTGTTATTTTACAAAGAAAACTCTGTAAAATGATTCCGATAAAAAAAACTGTAAAATTTATAGAATTATCTGTAAAATATTGATAAAACCGAGAAGAATTTTACCAAAAAAACTCTGTAAATTTACAAAGTTTCAGTTAAATGGCTTTTATGAGTTCAAAATTTTACAAAAAAACTCTGTAAATTTACAAAGTTTTAGTTAAATCCATTTTATGAGTAAAACTTCTCTGCATCAAAAACATTAATTAAAATTAAAAAAATTAAAAATAAAATTTTGTTAAATTTGCCCGCTTAAATGCTTCCAAATTGTAAATTTACTTTTTTATACCCTCCACTCTAGTGATAGAGGGTATATATAAGTTTGTCATTCCGTTTGTAACACATCGAAATATTGGTCTAGGACCCCATAAAGTATATATATTCATGATCCTTGATCGATTTTAAGTCGATCTAGCGATGTCCGTCCGTCCGTCCGTCCGTCCGTCCGTCCGTCTGTCTGTCTGTCTGTCCGTTGAAAACACGCTAACTTTTGAAAGACTTTACGGAGGCTCCTGTAGTTTGACATATATGTTCTCCATTTACCGGGTCAGGTTGGTATTGCAATCCAGCGAAATCGGTCCAGTGGTTCAAAAGTTATGAGCAAAAGAGTAAATTTCGGCAAGGGTATTTTTCGAATTTACAAGATTAAAACCACTATAACTTTCGAAAGACAATTCTGAGGAGGCTGAAGCTTAGCATATATATTTGTCGTTCCCCAAGGCTGTTTAGTTTTGAATTTCAGCAAAATCGGTTCAGTGGTTCAAAAGTTAGAAGCAAAGCACTGAATTTCCGATTTGTTTCACCTTAAACTGTTGAAAACTCGTTAAACAAGTTTTAGAAGCATGGTGAAATACCAGTTTTGTAAAACTTGTTGTTGTTTGTTTTCTTGTCGTGGGGTGCAGTTTAGTTGTTAGACAAGTAAATATTTGTTTTGTTATTGTTAGTGTAACTGTATGTAACGGGAAAAAATCAAATAAAGTATGTGTATGATTGAATGTTAATTTGTTTTTGGTTTTTAAAGAAGAGGATGGTAATAAAAAAAGAGAAAAATATGTGAGTTTTTTTTTGTATTACATATAGGTATAAAACAACAAAAATATTTTACAAAGTAATTTGTTACTCAAAGAAATTGTACACTAAAAAATATTTACACTCAAAAAAAATGTTACGCTCAAAAAAAAAAAAATGTACACATTATTATTTTTTTTTTTTAATGAAATGGCAGACTCAAAAAAATGTTGACACTCAAAAAAATTTTACACTCAAAAAAATTTGATTGATTAAAAGAAAGTTTGACTCAAATAATATACATATTTCTAATAAAAAATTTGTAATGCAATTTTTTGAATTTTTTTTTAGAAAATTACTATCAGATAACATTGTGGAGGGTATTCATAGATTCGACCAAGTCGAATTTAATTTTTCTACTTGTTATTTTTGTGAATATTACGAGTTTTTAACAAGTAACTCCAAATTTTACACGTCGTAATTTTATACACTTTTTAAAGAGGGGTTTATCGGTCATATTTGGAAGTTTTTTGAAGTGATTTTTATTTTTACAGAGCAATAAGTAAAATTACAAATGAAATTTAGTATTTTGGTTGTGAGAAAAAAACAAAATATTTTTTCTAAAATACGTATTTTAACAAAAAAAACTGTTTATTATCTGTAAAATAGAGATTACAAAGAAAAAAGTAAAATTACAGATAAAATTTTGTTTTTCGGTCACAAGAAAATACAAAGTATTTTCTTAAAATCTGTATTTCGACAGATAACTTTGTCAAATATCTGTCGAATTGAGATTACAGTCATTTTACAGAGTATTTAACAGAGTAATTATTTTGAGTGTAGGAATTTCGCAAAACGAAAAAATACGGGTCAGCTTAATTTTAATAGAGATTATTATATATGCTTTTGACGGTCGTACGTATATACATCTCCATATAAACTACCCCAACGATTATACATTTTTGACAATAACTAACTTAATGAAGCCGAATATGGACACAACCGATACACCATTGGATAGGC
Source organism: Pegoplata infirma (assembly GCA_963921195.1). NCBI lineage: Eukaryota > Metazoa > Arthropoda > Insecta > Diptera > Anthomyiidae > Pegoplata > Pegoplata infirma. The sequence goes on along the minus strand of OY992537.1, from coordinate 109,736,362 downwards.
CTTCAAAAAACCTTTCGACCTGTATAAAATGTTCACATAGTTTCTTTTGAAGAAATGGGAAAAATTCTAAAAAAAAACTTTAAAAATCCCGTTTTCTCCCTCCCCTTTGAAACGCTAAATGTGAGATTGGGCTGCTATAAAAAACAGGTTACTCTTATTTTGCTTCCCTCTTTTTTATATGCAAGTTTCAGGACAATCGGTGGGTGCCCTGTGAAAGACCTCCCTTGTTAGATTCTATTAGGGAACAATAATAATGTTTTATGAGGTCCTAGAGCGATATTTCGATACGTTACACATGGCTTCTAAATCTACTAACTACAAATTTCGAGTGTAACACATTTTTAAGCCAGGCGACATATAAAAATTATGCTGGTTTCCTTAAACAAAAAAAAAGTTGAAATTTGTTTTCTTTTTCGTGTCCCAACTCAAATGCAAAAATTTTTTAAAAATATATGAAAAATAAATCTTTGTCGTCATCATGATCATGATCGTCATTCCAAAAAAACACTCAAGTGACAGCATAATAACGTTAAAATATTTTATAAGTTTTTCTACTTTTTCTTCAAAACAATAAGATTTCATTTACTTATTTATGTTTATTTGAATTCATATTGTATTTTTTTCTCTTTCTTTTTTTTGAGATTTGATGACGATGATCACCATCAGCGTCACATATTAATTTTTTAATATCAACACTTTTTTTAAGGGTAAAATTTTTCAAAAATTTTGAGAACTATAATTTATGAACGACTTTCATTGTATGTCTTAAGTGTTTCATAATTTAATAAATAAGTTTTTTGTGTATTAAAAGATCTTAATTTATTTTGAAGTGATGCTGCATTTAGGTTTTAACTCCATTATATACGCTGTGTAAATAAATGTATGTAAATAATGTAAAGAATGCGTTTGCGAAGAGAAATTTATGTTAAGATATGATCATTTACTACAATAGTGGCATAACTAAAAAAAACGTTATTTTTGAGCTAAGACGGTTGTTCTTTTCTAAATCGTTTTGGTTGATGTCGTCCATTTGAAAGAATTTTGGAGTTATTTTTAGTTGGAGATTTTGAATATGGCCCCAACTTGGGCGCCATTTTCTTCAAACCTCCGTTAGTCAATTTTAAAAAATTTTTAGTTTATCTAAACCAAATTTTTTAACTTGAATCTGAGACTTTTTCTATAGAAAAACTGTCTTAGAATCTAAGAGTTTTTCTATAGAAAAACTGTCTCAGAATCTTAGACTTTTTCTATGGAAAAACTGTCTCAGAATTTGAAACTTTTTTTTATAGAAAAACTGTCTCAGAATCTGAGACTTTTTCTATAAGAAAAACTGTCTCAGAATCTGAGACTTTTTCTATAAGAAAAACTGTCTCAGAATCTGAGACTTTTTCTATAAGAAAAACTGTCTCAGAATCTGAGACTTTTTCTATAAGAAAAACTGTCTCAGAATCTGAGACTTTTTCTATAAGAAAAACTGTCTCAGAATCTGAGACTTTTTCTATAAGAAAAACTGTCTCAGAATCTGAGACTTTTTCTATGAGAAAAACTGTCTCAGAATCTGAGACTTTTTCTATAAGAAAAACTGTCTCAGAATCTGAGACTTTTTCTATAAGAAAAACTGTCTCAGAATCTGAGACTTTTTCTATAAGAAAAACTGTCTCAGAATCTGAGACTTTTTCTATAAGAAAAACTGTCTCAGAATCTGAGACTTTTTCTATAAGAAAAACTGTCTCAGAATCTGAGACTTTTTCTATAAGAAAAACTGTCTCAGAATCTGAGACTTTTTCTATAAGAAAAACTGTCTCAGAATCTGAGACTTTTTCTATAAGAAAAACTGTCTCAGAATCTGAGACTTTTTCTATAAGAAAAACTGTCTCAGAATCTGAGACTTTTTCTATAAGAAAAACTGTCTCATAATCTGAGACTTTTTCTATAAGAAAAACTGTCTCAGAATCTGAGACTTTTTCTATAAGAAAAACTGTCTCAGAATCTGAGACTTTTTCTATAAGAAAAACTGTCTCAGAATCTGAGACTTTTTTCTATAGAAAAACTGTCTCAGAATCTGAGAATTTTTCTATAAGAAAAATGTCTCAGAATTTAAGACTTTTCTTATAAGAAAAATGTCTCAGAATCTGAGACTTTTTCTATAAGCAAAATGTCTCAGAATCTGAGACTTTTTCTATAAGAAATATGTCTTAGAATCTGAGACTTTTTCTATCAAAAAAATGTCTCAGAATCTGAAATGTCTCAGAATCTGAGACTTTTTCTATAGAAAAACTGTCTCAGAATCTGAAACTTTTTCTATAGAAAAACTGTCTCACAATCTGAGACTTTTTCGATAGAAAAACTGTCTCAGAATCTGAGACTTTTTCTATAGAAAAACTGTCTTAGAATCTGAGACTTTTTCTATAGGAAAAATATTTTAGAATATTTTTTTTTTTACTGATACACAGAGTACGGTGCCTAAAGAATATAGAACCAGAACCACTGACTGATGATGTTGCCATTGACTTGTGTTGTATTGCTGTCTGCCAGAAATGTTAATTTAAAGAATAATAACGTTAATGAGGTGATAAATGAAATACAAATTAAATTGAAAATGAATAATTATTGTTATTGTTATGATAGTATTTCATCTTCTTCAACTACAATAGAGAAAAAATCGACTTCTTAATCTTCTTACAAAATGATTAAGATTAATGAATTTCAATATAAATTTAATTTTGAAATAGTGTTTGATAAATTAAAAGTTTTTTTTAAATTATTCTAGTTTTGGTAACAGTAAAAATTCGATGGAAAGTTTAATAAAGAAAATAAAACAATAAATCGCACAACAGTCAAAAACCTGAATTTTAAAAATCGTTGTTTTTCAGAATCTTGGAACCGTGATCCTTAACCTAAAATATTTTTAGATTTTAAAAGTTGGTGAATTTTTCCCTTAAAGAAGATTTTCAGGTTCTTAGACATAATTCCCACGACAAAGTTTTAGAATTTTAAGACCCTTCCAATGGAAATTTTCTCTGATCGATTTTAAGACGATCTAGCGATATCCGTCGGTCTGCTTTTTAAGCACAATAAAGAAATCAATTGACAATTGGAGCAAATTTTATAAAAATGTACTTTTAAATGGAAACCTACTTAGGGAGTGGCGATAGGGCGTAGATATGTTTTAAAAAAATGTTGAAGGGTAAAAATAAATGGGGGTCGGTCTCACTAATGACCCCTAGAAGCTGATTAAATAAAACAAATTTACAAAATATAAAAAAAATTATGGGGACCGCCTTAAGAGTTAAAAATAGAGGGTAGTTGTGTTAAGAGACAATGTTTGGACTAAAAAAATACTGTGGGTCGGTCATATATTTGATTGCTCTAAGGGCACTTTTAGGGCAGTTAGAGCAGTTGGAGCAAATTTTAAAAAAAGTCGTTTTGTGTGGGAGCCCCCACAGAAATTGGAGATAGAGTATTAGTTTGTTCCAAAGAAATGTTTAGACGTTAAAATAAATAGGGGTCGGTCTTGGAAATGACCGCTCTATAACGTACCATTGGAGCTGTAGAAATGATTTTAAGATTGGAAAATTACAATAAAATTTTTTCAAAAAAATTACAAAAAATAGTAATAATCATTATCCCACGATCTTACTGGGAAAAATTGTAGAATTTGTAAAAATTTCCAAGGTCTTTTTTTAGTGTACCCCTTCAAAAGGGCATTGTGGAGGGTATTCATGGGTACGGCCAAGTCGAATTTAACTTTTCTACTCGTGTAAATCTTCATTTAAAAACTTTAAATACATTTTTCATTATCTACCGGAAATCCTTTCATTATTATTTCTATCTTTTTTTTTTAAAGATTTCATAATAATGATTTATGATTTGCCATATTTTTACAACAAACTTTGAAAAGACAAATATTTTACTGCATTATAAAATTAAAAAAAAAAATCCCACCTGATTACAGACACCTACAGATTGGTTGATGCAATCTTCAACGAACGTTTATTTTTCCTAGCCAAAAACCTGCCCACTTATCACTTTTGAATATACTTTACAACATTTGATTTTTTACAACATCATCGTCATTTGGTATAAGTACCAAACAAAAAAATTTAAAAACATAATTGTTTTGACTTCTTTTTTGCAATCTACGTTAACAACATCTAACCAGAACCACCCACGCTCATGAAATACCTGCAACAAAACAGAGTCTTTAACGGGTCATCATAGAAATGCGAAGAGCAAAGGGCCTTAAACAAAGCAGGTCCTTAATTTTTTTTTCCTGTTGCTGCATGCAATAAGCTTCAAAGCTATTTTTGAATGTATTTGAAGGAATTAAAAATCGGTATTTCGATGTTTGGTACTGAAGGCCCCTGAAATTTGAGGGCCCCTTTTTTAATAACGATTGCGCCATATTTGCTATATAAATCTGAATTAGCACATACATACATAATCCACTCAAAATATAAAAACTTTATAAAATGGCAAGAAAAGCTTGCAAGTTTTATTTTTTGAGAACTCCTAATACAAATAACGAGCTTATTTGTAATTTTACAAGCTTTTTACCAATAAAATTCTAAATCTTAAAACTTTTTGATGCTATAAAACTTACAAGGAATTCTCGCGAATTTACTAAATTTTTTGCAACATCCTATTTTAAGAAAATTCCTAGTAAAAATTACGAGCTTTTTTGTAATTTTACAAGATTTTTAACAATAAAATTGTAAATTGACAACTTTTTAGACGCGAATAAACTAAAAAGGAATTCTTGTGAATTTACTAGATTTTTTTGTAAAATTACCTCGGAAATTTGTACATTTACGAAAAAAAATTGTAAAATTACAAAAAAAGTCTAAATTTTGATTGAACTTTTTTTTGTTAAAAAACAAGGAAAACTGTCAAATATTTGTAAAATGTGCTTATGAGATTTTTTCTTGTAATTTGACAAGTTTTTTTTTAGTGTAGTGAAAATTACGAGCTTTTTTTGTAATACTACAAGCTTTTTACCAAAAAAATTTAAATTTAAAACTTTTTAACGCTATAAAACTAACAAGGAATTCTCGTGAATTTACTAAATTTTTTGCTACCTCCTATTTTAAGAAAATTCCAAGTAAAATTGAGAGCTTTTTGTAATTTTACAAAATTTTTAGTAATAAAAAATAAAATTGTAAATTTACAACTATTTTTACGCTATAAAACTAACAAGAAATTCTCGTGAATTTTCTATATTTTTTACGAAATTACCTCCGAAACTTGTACATTTACAAAAAAAATTGTAAAATTACAAAAAAATTTAAATTTCGATTAAAAATTTTTTGTTAAAAAACAAAGAAAACTTTCAAATATTGGTAAAAAGCGATTACGAGACTTTTTCTAGTAATTTGACAAGGTTTTTTTTGAGTGTACGTTTCTCTCTTTTAAAAATTAATGTAAAACTTTAATAATTTTTTTGTGGTTTCTTTTGCATAAAGCTTTTCTTAAACAAAATCTATAGTTTTGACCTAAAGCCTTATTTACTACTTTGTTTTTTTGATTAGTTCATTACGAATATCATGAATCTTCTTATTTTATGGTTAACGGTATTGCAGTCTCAACATAATTTTTATTACTTAATAAATCTTTTTGTGGGTTTTTTTTAATGAAATCTTTGGTTATTTTGTTGTTCGCCCCCTCTTTAATATAAATTTGTAAAAAAGGTTTTATTTTTGCATATATTTATGATGTGGTTTGGTTGATTTTTCTTGCACTTAATCATAATTCTTAATGGATTTATTTTTTAAAAATTCTTTAGTGTTAAAAATTTATTTTAACACTAAATTAACAAAGGTGTCAACTTTGACGATTTTTGGTTTGGTTTATTAAAATTTTTAGTTAAGATTCCTTTTGTAATATAACACGTAGAAAAGTTAAATTCGACTTGGCCGAATCCATGAATACCATCCTCAATGCCCTTTTTAAGTGATAGAAGAATTTTCTAATGTGAAAAAAATTAACAATTTTGATTACAAAAATTTCATTTTAAGTAAAAAACTTTTTTTTTTTTTTATTAAAAAAAAAAATTTAAACTAATTTTGTTTTGAGTGTAACATTTTTTTTGAGTGTAAATTTTTTTACATATTTTTAAGTGATAAAAATACGCTGTAAAATATTTTTGTGACGTACCATTGGTACACAAATTTTAAAAGCATTGGTAGAAGTTTGAAAAGCAATGGTAAGTTACCAATGCTTTTTTCAACACGTAAATTTAAGGCGAAATTAATTTATAATTTAGGGTTTTCCTTATAACTTTTGAACAATTTGACCGATTGTGCTGAAATTCAATACCAACCAGACCTGGGGAACGACAAAGATATATGCCAAGTTTCAGCGGTCGTCGAATATTAGCGTGTTTTTCATCTCGTAAATTCGCGAAAAACCCTTGCTGAAATTCGCTCTTTTTATTTTTATTTTTTTAATAATAACTAATACCCAGCAGAAATAAATCGAGATTTTGGCGACACAGCATCTATTTATAGCATACCGAAGCGCATCCAAAGAGCGCTCTTAAGGCCCAGGCACTTGAGCGCTACTGTAGCGGTGCTGTAGCGTGACGGGCTGTTGTATCGTTTTAAAGTTCGGCCGCTTTACCACCGTCACGTATTCGTTTAAGTACCTATTTCCATTTATTTTAATACAAGCTAACGTATCAGCTGACACGTCTCCGAACCGTATTCGCTCAAGTAATTATGCCTTTAAGGATGCAGTAAAAGTAAGGGGAAAAAAGTTTAATTTTTTGTTAAGATTTTTTATATAAAACTTACAATTTAAAATTATTTTTTGATAAAATTTCACACTTGCTTTTCTTTTTAATATCTTTAACACTTTTTGAATGAAAAAGTATGAGTTTTGGACGAAGACAGATGATTTTACTGCATCATTATTGCGCATTTATCAGCGCTGCAAAGAGTGCTTCAATCATAACATCTTTAACACATTTTGAATGATGATGACCAAAAAACAGCAAATGCTTTTTTGTTATTTTAAAGAATAAACCGATTTGGATTATACACAGTCTGATAACGAAAAAACACAAAAATTAAAAAATAGTAGTATTTGTTTTAACTTTTTTTGCATATTTTTTCATTTATTGGTATGTTTTTTATCTCATTTTTACATTTTTTTCTCTTTCTTACAACTTTATTCTTGTAATTTATCAAAATTATTATTTTTTTTTTAAATCAAAAAAATGTTGCTAAAATTTTTACAAATACATACATATGTATGTATTTCAAAAAAATGTTTGCAGATTTTAAAATATTTTTCAGTATTTTTAAAAACAATTTTTGACTACACAATTTCCACTTTAATTTCAAATAATACAAATTATATTACGAAAAACTTACAATCATATTTTAGAAACTTAAATTATATTTATAAAATTTCCAATTATATTTCAAAAATTTCCAATTATTTTTCAGAAATTTTCATTTATAACTCAAAAATTTACAATTATATTTCAAAAATTTTCCAATTATATTTCCTAAATTTCTATTTCAGAAACTTCCACTTATATTTCAGAAATTTCCATTTATATTACAAAAATGTCCAATTGTATTTAAGAAATTTAAATCAGCACTTAAAAGATACATGAATCTTGAAAATGAATCATGAAATCTTTATTCTGCTTAAATCAGCTCTGAAAAGATACATGAATTCACTGCATCTTTATAGCGCTTAATCAGCGCTATAAAAGTATTCTTTCATCAGCGCTCTAAAGACACGTGATTTCAGTGCATCTTAAGAGCGCTTTTTCTGTGTATCCAACTAGCGCTCTAAAGTGGGACATCGCCTTAGAGAATCATGCATGAATTCAGCACGTTTGGAAGCGCTACTTGACTCGGGATTCCTTTCCAAAAGCTGCTGCTAGTTCAGCAAAATTTCTGCTGGGTATTTTTTTAATAATAACTAATAACTTTTAAACCACAATACCGATTTCGCTGAATTGCAATACCATTATGATCAGCAGCCTCAGTAAAGTCTTTCAAGTTAGCGGGTTTTCAACGGACAGACAGACATATGGGTGAAATCAAAAAATGTCAACCAAACCATGTAATCGTGTAATATCTCATACATGGGTTAAAGTATTCGCATATTTTTTTATGTACAACGTCGCATAGATTGGCGTTCTACATAACAAACAACAATCCGGATACTAGTAAGCTATTTTAAACAAGTTATTTTCATTTTTGTAGGCCAAATGTAAACTCCGTCGCCAGTAACATTTTCAATTTTTAAACTTTAACAGGTTATATCCTAAAAACCAATAACCCAAACTCTTAATAATTGACTACATTTTTAAAGAGGGCATATTGACGTTCTTAAAAAATATTTTTGTATAGTCATAACTATCTCTTTTTCCCATACAAACACGGCTTCAATTGTGTAACGATTTTTCGACACTTTTTTTAGACATTATGGAACCTGACAATTTTGTTGTTTTTGACGTATTGTGTTTAGAAAAATAATAGGTTATTGCCCCAATTATTAAACGCGAGGCTATAAAGTATCATTTTGCATCATTGGTTTCAAGTTTGCTCCCTGCATATTAATTTCCCTGTATGAAAAGCTAAATCATAAATGAAAAATCGAAAAATGCTGTAAACTCCGTCTCCACGTTTACAACAAAACTACTTAGCGTTCATCTGAAATATCGTCATATTTTGACGTATCTAGTTGACATCTAATGATTTTTTTTCGGAAACCAATTTCCGACAAATAGTTTTCGAAAAAAAGGGCAAAAAGTGACGAAATGATTAAAAAACCTTATGAAGTTGTTAAAACCGACGCAAATATTAACACAGAAATAATAATAAATTTATTTTACATTTCCTTAGAAAAATCCTATTAAAATAAAAAATAATTGTAAAATCTTTAATAACAAAAACCAGAAAAAAATCCTAATTACAAAAATTGTTAGCAATTACATAAATAAGTGTTTTAAATTACAATAAAATGTTTTCAAAGAAAATTCAAAAAATTTAATGTATTTTTCTAAGGTGAATGTAAACTCCGTCACCAAAAAAAGCATAAAAATGTCGATAAAATTTGTTTGAAACAGTTTGTAGAAGAGATCTTTTATAGTTATATTAGTGGTGATGTAACATATCGAATTTAATAAAAAAATTAACCAAAAATTCAAATTTTTTGTTTGTACAATTTTGCCTCAAAAACACTGACATTTTTTGATTTCACCCATATAGAACATCTATCGCTAGAGTGGATTGTATACACTCAAAATAATAACTCTGTAAAATGACTGTAATCTCAATTCAACAGATATTTGACAGAGTTTTCTGTCAAAATACAGATTTAAAGAAAATACTTTTTATTTTGTTGTGACAAAAAAACAAAGTTTCCTCTGTTATATTACTTTTTTCTTTGTAATCTTAATTTTACAGATAACACAGCTCTACAAGAAAATGCGTTTTGGATTCTGGTTAGTGATTTGGATAGTGTCTGTTGCGCTGATTCCAAATCCGGAGCCCAAATTTGTCTATCACGTCAGGATTTTGATTAATTCGCGGTTAAAGTGCCGAAAAAGTGCAAAAAACTTCCATTTTTACAATATTCAGTTTATTTACACAGTGTTTTTAACAAATTTCCATACAAATTCAAACGTAAATTTTAGATTTAAAGCACTTGTGGCTAATGATTTTTTTACCATTTTAGAAAATTAAATTTTTAGAACATTTTATCTTTTCTTTAAGAGAAAATTACAGGATTTCGAATGAGCTTGATACCAATTCATTTGCATGTCAGGATCTTATTTTATAACCGCGATTTTCTCAAAATTGTGACGTGATAGAAAAATTTGGTTGACCATTTTGGAATCGGGTCACTAAACCCTATCAACTTTTTTTGGTTTCATCCAAAACGCAGCGACAAACCTCAGATTTGTAGAGCGGTGTTATTGTTGCTATAAAATCGGCAGATTTTTCGAAATTCTTTTTAAAAAATTTCCACGAAAAAAATTTTGGGTAAAAAATAATATCCGCGATTTTTTTTTTTAAAATATGTTCGTACTAGTTTAAATACCAATCGGTATCCAATTCTGGTCGCATATGTCAACCAGCAGCCGTTAATACCCACTTTATACTATTATACTTTTCCATTATACAAGCGTAATTTCACCATGTTAGGGAAATATTTTATAAAAATTTTTTCCCAGAAATTGGTCACTTATTAGATACGACCAGGTTTCAATCAAAAAGGAATACAAAAATCTTTTAGAAGTTGGTAAATTTCGACGTGTATAATTGAAAAGTGTGATAGTCTAAAATAGGTATAAGTTATGTGATATGTACACACAAAAAATTGTTGGCTAAAAATGTTTAATTAAATCTATTGATCAACAAAATGTAAATGAGTCAATCAATGTTTTGATTAAAATTTTTGTTATTTTCTTTCACTGTCAAATTTTTAACATGCCAGATTTTTTCGCTTTAATTTAATTGAATAGATTAATTCAAAAATATACAAAATAATCTGGTTTTACTTTTTTTTATTGTTGGAAACATATTGGAAAGCAAAAAATATAAATTTTTTGACAATTTTATCATAAGCTTACAATTCATTAGTTAAATCAATCATTATTTGGATTGACTTTAAACAAAAAATTGATCAAATTTTTGATCAAAATCGAAAACATGTTTGATTGAAAAAATATTCAACTAATCACCAACTATTTGGTATAACAATTTTTTTAATTGGAGGAATTGCAATCAAAAAGATGATTGAATCCGTGTTTTTGTTGATTGCAATTCGTTTCCAATTCGTTCTGTGTATACCCAGCAAAACTTTGGTAATTGGTAGTGATTATATAACACATTACCAGGTAATGCATATAACTTATTTGTAGCATTATTTTATGATGTCTTACCAAACATTTGTTCCACAACGTATTATTTTCAAGTGAAAAATAATGCATTCCTAATAATTTGCTACGTAATGCATGATTATTGGAAAAATATTCTAAACATTAAATCATGGATGACTTATATTTGGTTGCATTATGTATTATTTCAAAGTTTGAAATAATGCATTATTTATAATTGGATGCATAATGCATTACAATAACATAAAAAATAATTATTTTATAAAAAAATTAATAAGTTTAGACTAGAGATGGGCTCACGACAGGAAATTTCTAACGACACACACTCACGAGCATATTTTATCTACTTACACTCACTTACAATCACGTGAGTAAATTTAATACAAAATTACTTTTTCACTACTCGTAACACCTTATATATTATCTTCTGGTATGCTATATTCTTTCATTTCTCGTAACCTATAAAATATCATATATTTTACACCTTACTCGTATTCTTCGTTATAAATTTATGACTTATTTTATACCTTACTGGTATTCTTTGTGATAATGTGGATGCATTACTTTGAGTCTCATCGCCTGTTAAAATCATCAATGCTGCAATGTATAAAATAAGAGATCCTATACCTTATTTTATACCTTATTTGGTAATTTAAGTTTTGCTGGGTACGGCTCCACGCTTGCTGCACGGTAATTCATTAGTACAGACTTTTCATGGTTTGATACCTGTGGTAATTTATTTCAGCAATGCAGCATTGAAAGTTAGTTTAGTGATTTCAGACTATTTTCCAAGACGTCGATTGATTTCATTAAACAATAAAGATTGACTTACCTAAAAAGATATAAAAAGTAAAAAAAGTATTAAAATTATTTTCTATATAAATTTAAAAGAAGTTAGTTATAAACTGTATAATAGGTTTTATTTATATAAATGAGGAAAAAAAATATTTTGTTAAACAATCATAAAAAAAGTTCATTGTAAAGTTAAAAATTAAAAATATATGCAAATAAAATGCATCTAAAATTTGAAATATGCACTCATATTTAAACTTCATGCTGTTTTTACACAGAAAAAAAAATGGTATTGTCGGCTCATTATAATTCAAATGTTGTTTTATTAACAAACCATTTAATTGTATTGACAAAGAAAATAACTGTTTTTTATTCAACAACATTAATTATCAATACAATTAATTTTTGGTAAATACCAGAGCGATTTAAGTGAAAATTAGCCAACAACAGAACTTTTTATGTACAAAAATTTTCATTGTGAAACACTTCCGATCTTTACTGGTTTGATAAACGTAAGCAAAGAAAATTTAAAATGGGGTCTTACTCTCCAGTAAATAGGGGTTTATAAAACAGGGCATGACACCTTCCATATAAACCAAAACTACAAAAGGCTTTAACTGGGCACCAGTTAACAAAATTTGACTTAAAATGTATACATTTCAATTATAATTATTTGCAAGCTCTTTTGCAACTATAGACGGGATTGAACATTAGGGTGCTCCAAAAAAATGAAGTTGTTAAATATTGGCCGTAACTCCCCCTAGAAATATGCATTTGGGTGTAAAAATATGTTTTGCAAAATTATAGGGTAATCGGATGTGGGTAAGGCGTGCCGCATCGGCCCTGAAGTTTGAAAAACAAATTACAAGGGGAAAATATGACTTTTTTTGTGATTTTCTAAATTTTTTTGGTATTTTGAGTTAAGTTTGAATTCAAATGATTACTGAATTGTGATTAAGAGCTAAATTCCTATCTAATAAGGTATTACAAATTAAAATCGGTTGAAAATCAGCCAAGTTATTACAACTTCCCCAGGCAACTAACGTGTGTCAGACCACTTAATCAAGTAATTCGAGCCCCATTTTTGAAATTTATTGAAATTATCTACTGTAAAAACATTTTTTTATTCTTCAAGTCCCAATGTACTAAGAAGATAGACTGGTTCCATTTTAAATAGCATAGGCAATCAGCCGATGGTGGTTCAATTTATCCAAAAATTAATATATCCATTCTTCTGATTTTTATTGAATTTCGGTTTTTGTTATTTAGTCGAAATTGTGAATGGTTCGCGTTTTATCGCTGTTCAAAGTTGGTATTTTGCAACAATTTTATGAAAAATACATAATGTTTAAATGATCGTATCTTTGGAACGCATCATCCGATTGTCACGAAATAAAGCGCAAAATAATGGTTATGTCCTGGTCTTAAAATAGAATTTTGAAAAAGGATAGGATGCTTTGCAAAAAGGATATTGAAATTAAAAAAATGTCCTTAATTTGCAAATATCTCAAAATGCGTATCTTTAATTTTCCTATATTTTTTTGCACATATAGCCCTAAATATACTTAACAACATATGCAAATCCCAAATTGGGATGGTAAGCGGTTTAATTGTAAACGCGGTTTCATGAAACGCCTTATTGATTTTTGTTAATAACTCTCGTTTACAAATGAAAAACAATTTCTGCGCACTAACCGCGAATAATTTTTTTATATGTATTTTTGATCGCTAAACTCAAAAATTTCATCAAAAGAACATTTCGCGAATAACTTTTTGTTTAATGAATTTTTTAGCGTTTTTTGGAGGTATTTTGACTATTTTTCTTATATCTTAAGTTCTGTTTATCTGATCTTCTCGCAATAAAAACCAAACTAAAGATAATAAAATTTCCAACAAATCCTACATTCATCATTTTTTCATAAGTTCATAGCTTTACGCGCAAATAATTTTTTTAGCGTTATTTGGAGGTATTTTGACTATTTTTCTTATATCTTGAGTTCCGTTCATCTGATCTTTTCGCAATAAGAACCAAATTAAAGACAATCAAATTTCCAACAAATTCTTCATCCATTATTTTTATATCAGTTCATAACTTTACGCGCAATAGGCAAACATATGACTAAAATAAGTTTTTTGATTAACAAATCATTTAAAAAAAGTTTAAGAAATAGAAATCTTTGCAATTAATTGCATCTTTTTATTTATCTGCAAAGCCTGAACATTGAGAAATATAATAAAGTTGATTTGATGAAAATCTATAGGTTTACTCCGAAGTTATCACAAATTTTATGAATATCTATACTATATTATAAAACGCACTTTTCGCGAAAATTTTCTTTGTCACCGGTGTTTGAAGAAACTACTGAACCGATTTTGATGAGATAAAAACCATAATAAAGCTTTCATTCCAACTAAGATTATAGGCTATAGAATGTTTTGATATCGTTTAAGAGGGACTTTTGAAAATGCCAAAATATGAAAAAAAAATCAGTTTTTCCGCTTTTAAAAAGACACAATAAGTCAGATTTTAAAGTGAATGGCACTATTGGAAAGCTCTTTTTTTAACAAACAACTTAGCCTTTTCAGTTTTTTAAATTAGTTTATTAACACGCCTTGGGCATTCAGTTTTATCACTGTTCGGGGATCTGTACCTCATCTATATCTATACTATATTATAAAACGCACTTTTCGCGAAAATTTTCTTTGTCACCGGTGTTTGAAGAAACTACTGAACCGATTTTGATGAGATAAAAACCATAATAAAGCTTTCATTCCAACTTAGATTATAGGCTATAGAATGTTTTGATATCGTTTAAGAGGGACTTTTGAAAATGCCAAAATATGAAAAAAAAATCATTTTTTCCGCTTTTAAAAAGACACAATAAGTCAGATTTTAATGTGAATGGCACTATTGGAAAGCTCTTTTTTTAACAAACAACTTAGCCTTTTCAGTTTTTTAAATTAGTTCATTAACACGCCTTGGGCATTCAGTTTTATCACTGTTCGGGGATCTGTACCTCATCTATACTATATTATAAAACGCACTTTTCGCGAAAATTTTCTTTGTCACCGGTGTTTGAAGAAACTACTGAACCGATTTTGATCAGATAAAAACCATAATAAAGCTTTCATTCCAACTAAGATTATAGGCTATAGAATGTTTTGATATCGGCTAAGGGGGTTTTCCAAAAATGTGAAAATATGAAAAAAAAATCAGTTTTTCCGCTTTTAAAAATACACAATAACTCAGATTTTAATGTGAATAGCACCATTGGAAAGCTCTTTTTTTAACAAACAACTTAGCCTTTTCAGTTTTTTAAATAAGTCCATTAACACGCCTTGGCCATTCAATTTTATCACTGTTCGGGGATCTGTATATCATCTATATCTATATCTATATCTATCTATATCTATATCTATACTATATTATAAAACGCACTTTTCGCGAAAATTTTCTTTGTCACCGGTGTTTGAAGAAACTTCTGAACCGATTTTGATCAGATAAAAACCATAATAAAGCTTTCATTCCAACTAAGATTATAGGCTATAGAATGTTTTGATATCGGCTAAGGGGGTTTTCCAAAAATGTGAAAATATGAAAAAAAAATCAGTTTTTCCGCTTTTAAAAAGACACAATAACTCAGATTTTAATGTGAATAGCACCATTGGAAAGCTCTTTTTTTAACAAACAACTTAGCCTTTTCAGTTTTTTAAATAAGTCCATTAACACGCCTTGGCCATTCAATTTTATCACTGTTCAGGGATCTGTATATCATCTATACTATCTATACTATATTATAAAACGCACTTTTCGCGAAAATTTTCTTTGTCACCGGTGTTTGAAGAAACTTCTGAACCGATTTTGATCAGATAAAAACCATAATAAAGCTTTCATTCCAACTAAGATTATAGGCTATAGAATGTTTTGATATCGGCTAAGGGGGTTTTCCAAAAATGTGAAAATATGAAAAAAAAATCAGTTTTTCCGCTTTTAAAAAGACACAATAACTCAGATTTTAATGTGAATAGCACCATTGGAAAGCTCTTTTTTTAACAAACAACTTAGCCTTTTCAGTTTTTTAAATAAGTCCATTAACACGCCTTGGCCATTCAATTTTATCACTGTTCAGGGATCTGTATATCATCTATATACTATCTATACTATATTATAAAACACACTTTTCGCGAAAATTTTCTTTGTCACCGGTGTTTGAAGAAACTACTGAACCGATTTTGATCAGATATATCTATATCTATACTATATTATAAAACGCACTTTTCGCGAAAATTTTCTTTGTCACCGGTGTTTGAAGAAACTACTGAACCGATTTTGATCAGATCAAAACCATAATAAAGCTTTCATTCCAACTTAGATTATAGGCTATAGAATGTTTTGATATCGGTTAAGGGGACTTTTAAAAATGTGAAAATATGAAAAAAAAATCAGTTTTTCCGCTTTTAAAAAGACACAGTAACTAAGATTTTAATGTGAATAGCACCATTGGAAAGCTCTTTTTTTAACAAACAACTTAGCCTTTTCAGTTTTTTAAATAAGTGCACTAACACGCCTTGGCCATTCAATTTTACCACTGTTCGGGGATCTGTGCCTTATCTATACTATATTATAAAACGCACTTTTCGCGAAAATTTTCTTTGTCACCGGTGTTTGAAGAAACTACTGAACCGATTTTGATGAGATAAAAACCAAAATAAAGCTTTCATTCCAACTAAGATTATAGGCTATAGAATGTTTTGATATCGGTTAAGATGGACTTTTGAAAATGCCAAAATATGAAAAAAAAATCAGTTTTTCCGCTTTTAAAAAGACACAATAAGTCAGATTTTAATGTGAATGGCACTATTGGAAAGCTCTTTTTTTAACAAACAACTTAGCCTTTTCAGTTTTTTAAATTAGTTCATTAACACGCCTTGGGAATTCAGTTTTATCACTGTTCGGGGATCTGTACCTCATCTATATCTATACTAT
The DNA here is from genome assembly GCA_963921195.1 of Pegoplata infirma. NCBI lineage: Eukaryota > Metazoa > Arthropoda > Insecta > Diptera > Anthomyiidae > Pegoplata > Pegoplata infirma. Next base: position 109,719,719 of record OY992537.1, on the reverse strand, counting down.
ATTATAAAACGCACTTTTCGCGAAAATTTTCTTTGTCACCGGTGTTTGAAGAAACTACTGAACCGATTTTGATGAGATAAAAACCAAAATAAAGCTTTCATTCCAACTAAGATTATAGGTTATAGAATGTTTTGATATCGGTTAAGATGGACTTTTGAAAATGCCAAAATATGAAAAAAAAATCAGTTTTTCCGCTTTTAAAAAGACACAATAAGTCAGATTTTAATGTGAATGGCACTATTGGAAAGCTCTTTTTTTAACAAACAACTTAGCCTTTTCAGTTTTTTAAATTAGTTCATTAACACGCCTTGGGAATTCAGTTTTATCACTGTTCGGGGATCTGTACCTCATCTATCTATACTATATTATAAAACGCACTTTTCGCGAAAATTTTCTTTGTCACCGGTGTTTGAAGAAACTTCTGAACCGATTTTGATCAGATAAAAACCATAATAAAGCTTTCATTCCAACTAAGATTATAGGCTATAGAATGTTTTGATATCGTTTAAGAGGGACTTTTGAAAATGCCAAAATATGAAAAAAAAATCAGTTTTTCCGCTTTTAAAAAGACACAATAAGTCAGATTTTAAAGTGAATGGCACTATTGGAAAGCTCTTTTTTTAACAAACAACTTAGCCTTTTCAGTTTTTTAAATTAGTTTATTAACACGCCTTGGGCATTCAGTTTTATCACTGTTCGGGGATCTGTACCTCATCTATATCTATACTATATTATAAAACGCACTTTTTTCTTTGTCACCGGTGTTTGAAGAAACTACTGAACCGATTTTGATGAGATAAAAACCATAATAAAGCTTTCATTCCAACTTAGATTATAGGCTATAGAATGTTTTGATATCGTTTAAGAGGGACTTTTGAAAATGCCAAAATATGAAAAAAAAATCATTTTTTCCGCTTTTAAAAAGACACAATAAGTCAGATTTTAATGTGAATGGCACTATTGGAAAGCTCTTTTTTTAACAAACAACTTAGCCTTTTCAGTTTTTTAAATTAGTTCATTAACACGCCTTGGGCATTCAGTTTTATCACTGTTCGGGGATCTGTACCTCATCTATACTATATTATAAAACGCACTTTTCGCGAAAATTTTCTTTGTCACCGGTGTTTGAAGAAACTACTGAACCGATTTTGATCAGATAAAAACCATAATAAAGCTTTCATTCCAACTAAGATTATAGGCTATAGAATGTTTTGATATCGGCTAAGGGGGTTTTCCAAAAATGTGAAAATATGAAAAAAAAATCAGTTTTTCCGCTTTTAAAAATACACAATAACTCAGATTTTAATGTGAATAGCACCATTGGAAAGCTCTTTTTTTAACAAACAACTTAGCCTTTTCAGTTTTTTAAATAAGTCCATTAACACGCCTTGGCCATTCAATTTTATCACTGTTCGGGGATCTGTATATCATCTATATCTATATCTATATCTATCTATATCTATACTATATTATAAAACGCACTTTTCGCGAAAATTTTCTTTGTCACCGGTGTTTGAAGAAACTTCTGAACCGATTTTGATCAGATAAAAACCATAATAAAGCTTTCATTCCAACTAAGATTATAGGCTATAGAATGTTTTGATATCGGCTAAGGGGGTTTTCCAAAAATGTGAAAATATGAAAAAAAAATCAGTTTTTCCGCTTTTAAAAAGACACAATAACTCAGATTTTAATGTGAATAGCACCATTGGAAAGCTCTTTTTTTAACAAACAACTTAGCCTTTTCAGTTTTTTAAATAAGTCCATTAACACGCCTTGGCCATTCAATTTTATCACTGTTCAGGGATCTGTATATCATCTATACTATCTATACTATATTATAAAACGCACTTTTCGCGAAAATTTTCTTTGTCACCGGTGTTTGAAGAAACTTCTGAACCGATTTTGATCAGATAAAAACCATAATAAAGCTTTCATTCCAACTAAGATTATAGGCTATAGAATGTTTTGATATCGGCTAAGGGGGTTTTCCAAAAATGTGAAAATATGAAAAAAAAATCAGTTTTTCCGCTTTTAAAAAGACACAATAACTCAGATTTTAATGTGAATAGCACCATTGGAAAGCTCTTTTTTTAACAAACAACTTAGCCTTTTCAGTTTTTTAAATAAGTCCATTAACACGCCTTGGCCATTCAATTTTATCACTGTTCAGGGATCTGTATATCATCTATATACTATCTATACTATATTATAAAACGCACTTTTCGCGAAAATTTTCTTTGTCACCGGTGTTTGAAGAAACTACTGAACCGATTTTGATCAGATAAAAACCATAATAAAGCTTTCATTCCAACTAAGATTATAGGCTATAGAATGTATTGATATCGGCTAAGGGGGTTTTCCAAAAATGTGAAAATATGAAAAAAAAATCAGTTTTTCCGCTTTTAAAAAGACACAATAACTCAGATTTTAATGTGAATAGCACCATTAGAAAGCTCTTTTTTTAACAAACAACTTAGCCTTTTCAGTTTTTTAAATAAGTCCATTAACACGCCTTGGCCATTCAATTTTATCACTGTTCGGGGTTCTGTACTATACTATAAAACCTACGGTGCGATATTTCAAATTTCAAATAAAAAAACACTATTCGAAAAAATTCATTTACGTCTTAAACATTAAAAAAAAACGAATGTTAGGGACATCTTTTTGGAAGAAGATTTAGAATTAATTGTAAATTGATGTTTTGGCAGATAAAAGTTTTGAATAAAAAAGGTTTCAGTTTAAAACCAGTTATGTCGATCGAATTCAATTTTGACTACCGATATTCCATTTATATATATTGGGGTGGCACGCCCAATGCCTATTTTCGAATTTCGTCGATCGCCGGGAAAATTGTGGTCGTTTTGGTCTAAAAACTCAATGTTTAAATTTTTTCCATACAAACCAAACAAAATTTTTTAGATTTTTTATTTTTTTTATTATTATTATTTTACTTTGCTTTAATTTTTGTGTAATAAACGCTTCAAAATTGACTTCGAAAAAAACAATAAGGGCCGTTGCAGTCATACTCCAAAAAATTAAAAAAAAAATTATTTAGTTCTGAGTCAAAATTTTTGACTCGAAAGAATTTTTTTTTTTGTGATGTTGCTCTTAATGATACATACCAACACAAAAATCTTATTTCTTTCTGTAAAATTTTTATCACGTATTAAAATGTAGCAAAAAATTCACTTTTTACATTTCTAACATTTTATTATCACAAAAATTGGCTTTTGTCGAATTTCGTCAAATGCTGGGCAAATTATGGTTGGTTTTTGTCTAAGAACTCTATATTTATGGTTTTAGCCAAAACGGACAATTTTAACATGTGCCGCTGAAGTGTTAAAGATTAGCCCAATTTTTTTTTTTTTTTGATTTTCACAAAAAAATTAAACCAGCCAGGGGCGCGGGTTAAAATTGTCCGATTTGGCTAAAAATTTTAACATATAGCTTTTACACCAAAACGAATGATACTTTTCCAGGCAATCTACAAAAGTTTTTTTTTTTTACAATACATAAAATTTGAAAAAGTGTAAAAACTTATTTTTTATGATTTTTTGATACATTTAAGAACACTATAAAGATGTCACAGATAGGAATAATATTTTTTTGTGGATATATCTTAGCTAAAATTCTTTCAAGTCAAATAAATAGGAGTAGTACCCCAAGAACATTAAAAAAAAATTTTAAGCCAATTTTGAAGCGGACGGGGTTATCCCTCCAAAATTAAATTTTTTGTTTGTATGGCAAAATTTTTTTTTGGCCAAAATTTAAACCACCCAAAGGCACAGGTTAATTTTGTCTGATTTGGCTAAAAATTTAAACATAAAATTTTTAGACCAAAAACAATAATAATTTGCCCGGCAATCGACGAAATAAAAAAAAAACAACAATTTTTTTTGTTTCAAAAACCGAGCTACAATTTGATATTATTTGTGGTTTGTTTCCAATTCGTTTTTTGTACAATCTGGTACTTATTGGGTTTGGACAACTAAATATCATGGGGGTTTTAATTAAAAGGCATTAACATCAAAATAATTCAGATATGAATACATAACAATATTTCGTTTTTTTTTAGATTTCCCCTTCCTGATAACATGAATCTCTGATGGGAGAATGTTTCACATACGTAGGGTCAAGTTGACAAAAACACTGGGGTCAACTTGACAATTGTCAGTTAAACACATTCCGTGTTAAAATTTTCTTTGATAATAGAAATATTATTAGGATTTGAGACTCTCCCCTTGGAAAAATTATAAGACTTTTTTTACTATGAACAGTATCTTTACATCTTATGTTCAAAGTAAGAAAAATATTTTCTGTTCTGAAAAATATTAACCGTGGAAATAAATTTTTATTTAAATAAAATATCCAATGCAAATCAAAGTACTTTGATTTCTTTACAAGGATTAATAAAATTTTTAGCATTAGATTTTGGGGAAAATATGTTTCTTCAATGTTTTCAATTTTTTTCAATAAAAATAGATTTTTTAAATTTTTTTTTAGTTTTAAAAAATGTTGTTCTCAGAAAAAAAAAATTAACACAAATTTCATAATTATTTATTCAAATTTTGAATTTTTGTTCCTCGGGCAACGCCGGGTACTCAGCTAGTACATGATAAAATACAAAAAAAAATTATATTTTTTTACAATTTCTGTTTTTAAAATTTTTAAAAAATGAGCTTTGTTAATAAAAAATAGTTTTTCCTTGTTTGCCTATTGCGCGTAAAGTTATGAACTGATATAAAAATAACGAATGAAGGATTTGTTGGAAATTTGATTGTCTTTAATTTGGTTCTTATTGCGAAAAGATCAGATGAACGGAACTCAAGATATAAGAAAAATAGTCAAAATACCTCCAAATAACGCTAAAAAAATTATTTGCGCGTAAAGCTATGAACTTATGAAAAAATGATGAATGTAGGATTTGTTGGAAATTTGATTGTCTTTAATTTGGTTTTTATTGCGAGAGAATCAGATAAACAGAACTTAAGATATAAGAAAAATAGTCAAAATACCTCCAAAAAACGCTAAAAAATTCATTAAACAAAAAGTTATTCGCGAAATGTTCTTTTGATGAAATTTTTGAGTTTAGCGATCAAAAATACATATAAAAAAATTATTCGCGGTTAGTGCGCAGAAATTGTTTTTCATTTGTAAACGAGAGTTATTAACAAAAATCAATAAGGCGTTTCATGAAACCGCGTTTACAATTAAACCGCTTACCATCCCAATTTGGGATTTGCATATGTTGTTAAGTATATTTAGGGCTATATGTGCAAAAAAATATAGGAAAATTAAAGATACGCATTTTGAGATATTTGCAAATTAAGGACATTTTTTAATTTCAATATCCTTTTTGCAAAGCATCCTATCCTTTTTCAAAATTCTATTTTAAGACCAGGACATAACCATTATTTTGCGCTTTATTTCGTGACAATCGGATGATGCGTTCCAAAGATACGATCATTTAAACATCATGTATTTTTCATTAAATTGTTGCAAAATACCAACTTTGAACAGCGATAAAACGCGAACCATTCACAATTTTGACTAAATAACAAAAAACCGAAATTCGACACAGATCTCGAGAATTGATATGCCAATTTTTATGCAAATTAAAATAGGTGAGGTCGAAAAAGTGTTTTTTTTTTGTTTTCAAAAATTTTGGAATCCTTCGATACATATTTTTCATATTGCGTTTTGCTAACTTGTTTTAAATAAATGCTAAAGTGGTCTGAATTTTTCCGCACTATTTTCAAATCTCCAATTTTAAATTATTATTTTTTTTTGTTAAAGAAATTTTAAAAAATCGGCTATTGGAGTTTAAGGATTTGTTAAGCACATATAAAGGAATAAAAACCCCAAAAATTGTAGGGTTTGCAGTTTTCATTTGGCTATTACAGTGATGTAATTTCGGCGGATTTCGGGAAAGTAGTGATTTTTGGCCCTTTTTTAGCTATTATTTATTTTTTTTGGTATTTTTTACAAACTTGATATGTTTTGGACCGAATTATATCAACACGAGATAGAATACTTCAATTCGCAAAATTAGGGCGAAATTGAGATATAAAAAATTGGCCTGTTAAGGGTCAAAGGTCAAATTTTTGAAAATTTTGAATTTTTAAACATTAACAGATTTGCTGGGCGGATTTTGCTGAATCTACTTGATGTTATTTTAATTGGTCTAAACTAAAAATTTAGAAATTTAACCCTTAAGTGCTGTTGGGGCTAGGGTTTCTATTCGGGAAAAAATTCCCGGGAATTCCCGGGAAAATTTTTTCTCAAAATCCCGGGATTTTTTCTTCGGGAAATTTCGGGAATTTGTCAATAACTTTTTTATATATAGTTTATCAAATTACCCATTTTTAATACAATTTTATATTATTTATTGAAAAAAAATTAAAACTTTGATTAAATTTAGCCTAAAATTTCACAAAAGTTAAATTTTTTAAAGATGCATTTTTAAATTCAAAGACTGATATTTTGGCACGGATTTCTTGAAATGGTTATTTAAGTAATTCGAAAGTTTTTCGAAATGTATCTTTAAAATAAAGTCCTGATTATGATCATTCATCATTATTCGAATTTACAAAAAAGCTTTTACAAACACAACAATTTAAAAAATCATAAATTCATGAATAAAAAACATTCTGTATGGAGTGAAAATACGCCAAGTCAAATACGACAATCCTGATAAGGTTCAATACTTCTACAAAAATTAGATTTTTGTGAATTTTCTACGTTTAAAAATGAAGTTAAAAGAACTATTTTACAAAATAAGGCATCTGGGAGTGTTTTAAATTGAAAAATGCGACCATATTTTAAAAAATAATATTTTTTATATGATAAGACTCAAAATTTGTTTTAATCAAAAAATTCCCGGGAATTCCCGGGAACACAATTTTTTTAAAACGCTTTCCCGGGAATTGAAAATGTCCGGGAATTTAGAAACCCTAGTTGGGGCCTATAATTTTTTTTAATTTAATGGAGATAATGTAAGTGTATATTGTTCAAAGGGTAGAATAGGCCCCACCATCACTAAAGGGTTAATATTCTGAATTTAAATAAAAAGACATATGTTAAGACCTTTTAACCCTTTGACGACCATACATTTTCTGCCGAGGCGATTTTAAGTTTCTGTTCATGGTCGTGAACTGTGACCTAATAATAGTTATCAAACAAAAAATTGGACCCCTAACCCCTCTCCTTCCCCCTTATTTTTGTTGGTGAAAAAATTTGCCATTTGACGATTCCCCAGTTCTGGCCAAATCAAGTTGCTACTTGGTATGATTTTTAAGATCTGCAACTCAATAATAGTTACCGTACAAGAATTTGGACCTCTAAACCCCCTTCTTGGCCCCGATTTCGCTCTACAAGTAAAGATACTTTTGTCCCTAAAATATAGAAAATCATTTTACAAATTTTGAGGGCTTACAGTGAGTAAGTGGATCACATTAGAGACTTACTGTAAACTAGACTTTTGTTGCCCAAACAATAGTCTACAATTCGTATTTTATAACATTTACCCTATCTTTCACTTGAACAAAAATATTCGCCAAAAACGCTTTGGCAAGTATACTTGCCTGTGGTCGTTAAAGGGTTAAAACGACATCAAGTAGTTTCGTATATTTCCACTCAGAAAATCTGTTAATGTTTAAAAATTCAAAATCTTCTAAAATTTGACCTTTGACCCTTAACAGGGGCAATTTTTTATATCTCAATTTCGCCCTAATTTTGCGAATTGAAGTATACTATCTCGTGTTGATATAATTCGGTCCAAAACATATGAAGTTTGTAAAAAAAAAACCAAAAAAAATAAATAAAAGCTAAAAAAGGGCCAAAAATAGTGTTTATATTATTTTGGAAATATTAAGGGTTTGCACTTTTTTTATGATATTTTCAAAATTTCATTAAAAAGACCTTGAAAATCCGTGAGAAAGGAAGTATAAAATACTTTTTGTCTTCAAGAAACAATTTTCCAAATAGGAATATTAATCTGGTAAACATTTGTGTTATAAGTGACTGTTAATTAGGTACTAAAATTCTAATTAATGGAGAAAATGTCAATAAAAGAACATTAATATAAAATACGGACTACAATTTAAAACGAATTGATGTATTTGTTTTTTAAATAAAACCAATAAAAATTAAAATAATGCTCCGGTGAATATAAGAAAATAAAGCACCGTATTTAAATACCGCTATTTTCAAAGCATAACAGTTGCTAACTTTGCTGAAAGAAACAAATAAGTTAACTTTAGTTACATTCGATTTTTTATTTAATAAAAATTAGCAATTTTAAAGTATTTTTTGGGTTTGTCAGTTAAAGAAAAAAAAACCGGTTAACCGGTTTTTTTATTCCGGTTTAACCGAGAAAACCGGTTAACCGAAAAAGCTGAATTTCGGTTAACCGAGAAACCGGTTTTCCAAAATGTCGGTTTTTTATAAACAATAGCCAAAAATCACTACTTTCCCGAAATCCGCCAAAATTACATCACTGTAATAGCCAAATGAAAACAGCAAAGCCTACAATTTTTGGGGTTTTTATTCCTTTATATGTGCATAACAATTCCTTAAACTCCAATAGTCGATTTTTTAAATTTCTTAAACAAAAAAAATAAAAATTTAAAATTGGAGATTTGAAAACCGTGCTTAAAAATTCTGACCTTTTTAGCATAAAATTAAATCAAGTTAGGAAAGGACAATATGAAAAATACTCATCATCTTAGTACATTGAAGCTTGAAAAAAAAAAAATTTATTACAGTAGATAATTTCAATAAACTTCAAAAATGGGGCTCGAATTCCTTGATCAAGTGGTCTGCCACACGTTAGTTGCCGGGGGAAGTTGTAATAACTCGGCTAATTTTCAACTGATTTTAATTTTAAATACCTTATTTGATAGACAATTAACTCTTAATCAAAATTCAGTGAACATTTGAATTCAAACTTTACTTAAAATATCAAAAATATGGAGAAAATGAAAAAAAAGTCATATTTTGCCCTTGTAATCCGTTTTTCAAACTTCAGGACCGATGCAGCACGCCTTACCCACATCCGAATACCCTATAATTTTGCAAAACATATTTTTATTACTTGTTTCTATCAAAGATTTTTTTTTTACAGAAATCTAACATTCTTAAATAATATCCACAAAAAAGTGGAAATTATAAGAAAATGACATAGATTTTGGATAAAGAAGTTTTTTCTTATCAAATGTCTTCTTCTTTCCTCGTTTTCCTCTCAGTGTATTCAATAATGTTGCAACATATGGTCAAGATTTAATTTTTCCCCAACCAAAAATTTTTTAATATTCATATTGTTCCTCATTTTCCACATGCATTTTTTTATGATTTATGATTTGTTTTTAGTTTTTATGCACACAAAACTTTTAAACAAATAAGAATATTTTGACTTTTAGTTCAAAAAGCAGCGGGATGTCGCAATATTTTTTTCGCAATATTCTGCTGAGATTTTTTTTTTATATTCAAAGTATAAGAGGAACTCGTCGTAAGAAAAACAAAATATATTTCTGGCAAAAAAATATTTTGTTGGTATAAAACACATTCACTGCTATTTATTTGGTCATAAAACACAGCGGTAGTCATAAAAAATATCTAGGAAGTTAACAAAAAAAAAAATTATAAAAAAATATTATTTCAAATCTCAGTGAAAAATCAATAAAATATTACAGAAGATTTTTTGATTTTTTAGGTGAATGAACTTTTTTGAAAAAAAAAAATAGAAATATGAGGAGATTTTAAGAGGAATATAAAAAAAATATTATAGCACTGTAATAAAATTCAAAATAAAGATCTTTACTGATCTTACGCATGTACATTTTCAGGAGTAAATTCCTACAAATCATAAAAACATAAAAAATGCATTTAAGAAAATAAAATCATACCCAAAGCACGTACTTTAAAAGAAATAGCATAAACTGAACTTTACGCCTTTTGTTAACAAGATAGAGTACGAAATAAGGTGGCCATATAAGAAAACTTGAATATGGAATAAGGGTTTCAGAATTTTTCCTTCAAAAAAAATATCAAAGAAATTTTCCAAACGAAAAATGTAACATAATTTAAGAATTTTTAGAAAAAAAAATTGTATAGAAAATTTTTGTTATCGATTTTATTGAAATTTTTTGTTATCGAATTTATCGAAAGTCTAAAATTTTCTATAGAAAATTTTTTACTATCGATTTTATCGAATACTATAAAATTTTTTTATAGAAAATTTTTTGTTATTGATTTTATCGAAATTGTTATTGTTATCGATTTTATTGAAAACTAAAAAAATTTCTATAGAAAATTTTTTGTTATCGATTATATCGATAACTATAGAATTTTCTATAGAAAACTTTTTGTTATCGATTTTATCGAAAACTATAAAATTTTCTATAGAAAATGTTTTGTTATCAATTTTATCGAAAACTATAAAATTTTCTTTAGAAAATTGTTTGTTATCGATTTTATAGAAAACTATAAAATTTTCTATAGAAAATTTTTTGTTATCGATGTTATCGAAAACTATAAAATTTTCTATAGAAAATTGTTATCGATTTTATCGAAAACTATAAAATTTTCTATAGAAAATTTTTTGTTATCGATTTTATTGAAATCTAAAAAATTTTCTACAGAAATTTTTTGTTATCGATTTTATCGATTACTATAGAATTTCCTATAGAAAACTTTTTGTTATCGATTTTATCGAAAACTATAAAAACTTTTATACAAATTTTTTTGTTATCGATTTTATCGATAACTACAGAATTTTTTTAGAAAACTTTTTGTTATCTATTTTATCGAAAACTATACAAATTTTCTATAGAAAATTTTTTGTTATCGGTTTTATTGAAAATTTATTGTCGATTTTATGGATTACTATAGAATTTCCTATAGAAAACTTTTTGTTTCGATTTTATCGAAAACTATTAAAAATTTTATACAAAATTTTTAGTTATCGATTTTATCGATAACTATAAAATTTTCTACAGAAAATTTTATAAAATTTTCTATAAAAAAATTTTTGTTATCGATTTTATCGATAACTATAGAATTTTCTATAAAAATTTTTTTGTTATCGATTTTATCGATAATTATAGAATTTTCTATAGAAAATTTTTTGTTATCAATAATTACAGAATTTTCTATAGACATTTTTTGTTATCGATAACTACAGAATTTTCTATAGAAAATTTTTTGTTATCGATAACTACAGAATTTTCTATAGAAAATATTTTGCTATCGACAACTACATAATTTTCTATAGAAAATTCTTTGTTATTGATTTTATCGATAACTATAGAATTTTTTACAGAAAATTTTTGTTATCGAATTTATCAAAAGTCTAAAATATTCTATAGAAAATTTTTTATTATCAATTTTATCGAAAACTATAAAATTTTCAATAGAAAATTGTTTGTTATCGATTTTATCGAAAACTATAAAATTTTCTATTGAAAATTTTTTGTTATCGATTTTATCGAAAACTATAGAATTTTTTAAAGAATATTTTTTGTTATCGATTTTATCGATAATTTTTTTATAGAAAAATTTTTGATACCGATTGTAAATATAACTAGAATTTTCTATAGAAAATTTTTAGTTATCGATTTTATTGATAACTGCAGAATTTTTGATCGAAAATATTTTGTTATCGATAACTATAGAATTTTCTATAATTATATCGATAATTATAGAATTTTCTGTTAATCGATTTTATCGATAACTATAGTTTTTTATATACAAAATTTTTTGTTATCGATCTTATCGATAACTTTCTATAGATAATTTTGTATAATCGACAACTGTAGAATTTTTTACAGAAAATCTTTTGTTATCGATTATATCGATATCTATAGACAATTTTATGTTTTCAATTTTATCGATAACTATAGAATTTTCTGTAGAAATTTTTTTGTAAACGAAATAATCGATAATTATAGAATTTTCTATTGAAAATTTTTTATTATCGAATTTATCGATAATTATAGAGTTTTCTATAAAAATTTTTTTGTTATCGATTTTATCCATAATTGTAGAATTTTCTATAGAAAATTTTTTGATATCGATTTTATCGATAATTATAGAATATTCTGTAGAAATTTTTTTGTTATCAACTTTATTGATTATAGAATTTTCTATAATTTTTTTTTTATCGATTTTATCGATAAATATAGAATTTTATAAATAAAATTTTTTATTATCGATAATTATAGAATTTTCTATAGAAAAGTTTCTGTTATCTATAGCTTTACAATTTTCTAGAGACATTTTTTTGTTTTCGAAAAGCATAAAATTTTCTATAGAATATTTTTTGTTATCGATAAACATTGAATTTTCTATAGATAACAAAAAAAATCTTACTAACCGATAAAATCGAAAAAAAATTATATAAAAATTTCTATAGTTATCGATAACAAAACATTTTCTATAGAGAATTCAATAGTTACCGATAAACTATAAAAAATTGTATATAAAAAATTATATTTATTGACAAAATCGATAACAAAAAATTTTGCACAGAAAATTTTATAGTTATCGACAAAGTCGATGACGAAAATTTTTCAATAGAAAATTCTATATTTATCGATAAAATCGATAACAAAAAGTTTTCTATAAAAAATTTTATAATTATCGATAAAATTGATAACAAAAAATTGTTTATAGAAAATTTTATATTTATCGATAAAATCGATCACAACAAACTTGCTATAGAAAATTTTATAGTTTTCGATAAAATCTATAACAATAAATTTTCTATAGAAAATTTTATAGTTATCGATAAAATCGAGAACAAAAAAATGTTCTACGGAAAACTCTATAGTTATCGATAAATCTATAGCAAACTAAATAATAATAATAATATTTAATCCAATGATCAGTTTTTATTTATTTTTCCAATTTTAATTTACAACTCATTTTAAATAATTTTAACCTAACCGAGAACTGGTAACAATGACCGTCGTCTCGTTGTAGCGAAATCGACCAAGGGATATGGTGGGAATCGAACCCACGACCCCCTGTTTCATAGGCTAGCACGCTACCAACTAGCCTACAGGGGCCCCCTTAGCAAACTATTTTCTATAGAAAATTCTATAGTTATCGATAAAATCAATAACAAAAAATTTTCTATAGAAAATTCTAGTAATCGATAAAATTGATATCAGAAAAATTTCTTTAGAATACTCTATAAGTATCGATCAAATCTAATATAAAAAATTTTCTATAGAAAATTCTATAGTTATCGATTAAATATGCAACAAAAAATTGTCTATAGAAAATTCAACAGTTAACGATTAAATCGATAACATAAAAATGTTATATAGAAAATTTAAAAGTTATAGACAACAAAAAATTTTCTATAGAAAATTCTACAGTTACCGACATATTTGATAACAAAAAATGTTCTATAGAAAATTCTTTAGTTATCGATAAAAACTAACAAAAATCTATTAAATATTCTAGTTATCGAAAAAATCGATAACAAAAACGTTTTATAGAAAATTCTATAGTTATCGATGAAAACTAAAAAAATATATTAAATATTCTAATAATCGAATAAATCGATAACAAAAACTTTACTTTAGTGATAAAATCGATAACAGAAAATTTCAAACAAAAAATTTACTATAGAAAATTCTATAGTTATCGATAACAAAAAATTTTCTGAAGAAAATTCTATAGTTATCGATAACAAAAAATTTTCTGAAGAAAATTCTATAGTTATCGATAACAAAAAATTTTCTATATAAAATTCTATAGTTATCAATAAGAAAACATTTTCTATAGGAAATTCTATAGTTATCGATTACAAAACATTTTACTACAGATAAATATAGAATTTTCTTTAGAAAATTTTTTGTTATCGATAACTACAGGATTTTCTATAGAAAATTTTCTGTTATCGATAACTATAGAATTTTCTATAAAACATAGAACAATTCTATAGTTATCGATAACAAAGAGTTTTCTATAGTTATCGATAGCAAAAAAATGTTGTATAGAAAATTCTATAGTTATCGATAACAAAACATCTTCTATAGAAAATTCTATAGTTATCGATAACAAAAATTTTTCTTAGAAAATTCCAGAGTTATCGATAACAAAAATTTTTATTATCGATAACAACAAATTTTTTAGAAAATTCTATAGTTATCGATAACAAATTTTTTTTTATTAAAAATTCTATAGTTATTGATAATAAAAAATTTTCTATAGAAAATTCTATAGTTATCGATAACAAATTTTTTTTTATAAAAAATTCTATAGTTATCGATAACAAAAAATTGTCTATGGAAAATTCTTTAGTTATCGATAACAAAAAATTTTCTATAGAAAATTCTATAGTTATCGATAAGAAAAAATTTTCTATAGAAAAATTTTCTTTAAAAAATTGTATAGTTATCGATAACAAAAAAATTTCTATAGAAAATTTTAAAGTGCTCGATAACTAGAAATTTTTATGTAAAATTTTATAGTTATCGATAAAATCGATAACATAAATTTTTTCTATAGAAAATTTTGTAGTTATCTACAAAATTGATAACAACAAATTTTCTTTAGAAAATTCTATAGTTATCGATAACAGAAAATAAAAGTAATCATCCAAAAAATGGTCACCCTCAAAAATATCTAAATAATTTCATAAAACTGAAAAAAAAAAAATTATCTCTTACCACAAATCTTCATTCTAAATACATAAACGCTAACATTTTCTAGTCAACGACTTAAAGAAAAAGAAAAAAATAAACTAAAACGTTAAAAGTTTTGTATAAATATATTTTCAAATTTGTTTAAATTTGCATAAAAAAATTGTTAAACCAAACATGGCCAACTTAGGCTTAACTGTCATGCCAACAACAAACAGACAAAACAACAACCAGAAAAACCATCATAATTTCGTTGTTATATTTTCAAAGAAAAAAAAATGTATCAAGGGCGTATCTAAAAATTTCAGCACTTCCATCTCTAATGCCAACAAAAAAATAATACAGAAAAATACAAAAAAAAAAAAATGATTAGATTTTGAATGCTGAAATAATAAAATCACCCTCTCAACGGGTAGTCTAGCACAATAAAGTCAAAGTTTAGTAAAAATCTTATGAAAGTCTGGATTTGTATAAATAAATATTTTTGTTATTTTTATTTTTTGTTACATTTTTCCAACAATCGTGACTTATGTTACCAATCTACATTAAGATCCAAATAAGAGTGTTATAATTGGCAATAGACGAATCAGTAAATACCCTAAACATTGGTGGTGACTATACAAACTAACCCAGCGACATTAGAATTAAGAATTAGAAAAAGAATTATTTCCTCAGGAGAGGATTATAGATTCATCCCTTAGTATGTCGATCAATCCAGAGTTAGTATCTGCCTCTCAGAATGCCTACAATAAAGGCATGTCAGTGGAGACGGAACTATACTTATTTGACGGACACAGAGAGGTCCCTGGAATACAAGGAGTATACCCTGGCTACCTTTCTCGACATAGAAGGTGCCTTTAAACAATGTCAAACCTAAGGCAATTAGGTTTGCCCTGGAAAATTTGGAGATGGATAACCAAATTTGTCATGAACCTGCTCGGACATAGGACTATTAGGTCAACTCTTGGTAGGTCAGTGGTTACCAGGACTGCAGTACGTGGTACTTCGCAAGGATGAGTTTTATCACCGCTTCTGTGGAAGCTTTCTATAAATACCCTACTCGCCAAATAAGTCGACATGGAGTTAAAACCGTCGATTCCGTGGACGACATGGCCGTTGCAGTATCCAGAAGATGTCTTGGGAAACTGTCTGAAAGCCTGGAATTATCCCTTGCACTTCTTTCTGAATGATGTTCAAATAACGGTCTAGGGGTAAATTCAGGCAAAACTGATCATGTTCTATTTTCCAAAAAAAACAAAATTCCCACGTTCAACCCGCCGAGAAAAGACGGTATTGAACTCGCGGTGTCCGATAGTGCTAAGTATCCAGAAATCATTCTAGACAAAAAGCTACTGTGAAACTTGAACACTCAGACAAGAGTTGCAAAGGCAAATGATGGCATGTTGTAAGAAGGCCATTGGAAACAACTGGGGTCTTAATCCCCGGAATGTCAATTGACTATTCAACACGGACGTCAGGCCCATAGTTATATATGGAGTATCCGTTTGGTGGGTGGCGACAAGGAAGGCCACACACCAAAAGGCATTCAATAGGATCCTTAAGACTGGCGCACTTTGTACCACTCCTACAAGAGGTATTCTAGCAATGCTTCAAACACACCCAGTAGAGCTACTCGCAAGAAAACTAGCCGGGAACACAGCCACTACGCTTGTGGCTATTAACTCGTGAACGTACAGACCATATGGACATGCGAGAATCCTAGGACATCACAGTGTCGCAGCGAACATTGACTATTGCACCCCTACACCCTCGTTCGACACCATGTTTAAAACAAGAGTTTCTGACAAGTCCGACTGGACGGTGGGTCTCGACATACCTGAGGAAACACTTGAGGTTTTTACTGATGATTTCAAAATGGATTACCGAGTGGGAGGTGGCCTTTTTATGAGTAAACTGGATTACAGACTCTTCATTCGGACCAGTGTAGCGTATTTCAGGCCGAGATTACGGTCGTAAAACAGGCTGCGGATTGGAAACGGTGCCAACGGAAATTATTCAGGCATAGCTGTGTTTTCACCAACAACCAAGCGATTATTAAGGCCCTAGCGAGTGTGACTACCACATCTAGAATTGTCCCAGAATGCCGGGCGTCACTAAATGGTATGGCGAGACATTTGAATGTGGTAATCATCTGGGAACCTGGACATATGGGTATAATTGGTAACTGTGTTGTCGATGAATTAGCCTGGCAAGGGACGACTCCACATTCTGATGGGATCGATCATACGCCTGGCATTCCAATCAATGTGAGTAAGCGGCAGAGCAATACTTCGCTATTACAGATCGCCAAAGATAGGTGGAGACGTCAACCCACACGCTCTAACACAAGGACGATGTGGTCCTCATATGATCGCCAGCGTACGGAAAGGATCATTCGACTGCTTCGGAACTAGCTACGCTACCTGGTTGCAGCAGTAAAATGGAATTCCCCACAATAACCATTGCGGAAGATGTCAGGACGTAAAGGAGGAAAATACAGCATCGTACTTTTTCTACCAATGTCCTGCATACGCCCATCGGAGGCCGAACATTTGGGCAGCTCGATACAGGCAGGCGATACAGGCTATTTGTCTTGTATGGTTAGGTTAAAGGTGGCGGAGTCAAAGACTCCTCAGATAGACCGAATTGTCCATAGAAAAACCACAATAATTCCTTGGCGTCACTTATAGAACGCGTTAGCCCTGTTCGCGAATTGTATTAATTACCTTAGGTTGACATTCGAAACAGTTTTCAAGCTCTTGAATATGTGCATGCAAAATATGTGCAGGCGGGTTCTGGCCAAAGCAGGACTGTGGCAAGTAATATTTTCGACCGTTTCCTCAGTGTTTAGTTCATCGCAACTCCTACAGCTGGCATCGGAAATAAGTCCCATTCTCTTTTGATGATAACCTATAAGGCAGTGGTGGCCGGTGATCACTCCAGTCCCATCTGGTAAGTGAGAGGAAGAAGTAAGAGTAGTTTCTTCCAAATTGTAGTATGACCACAATGTGGTGCTGATCGTACTTGTTAGATCTCTCCACTTTCTATTAGCCATTGCGGTGTTAAGATAGTCGCGTAGTGATCTGAAGTGCTGGATTTGGTGGATCGATATGTACAGAAAAACCAATACCATCAGCAACTTGTTCTGCGAGATCCTCACACTCATTTGCTTGACCTGGTACCCATATTAGTTTCACCCTGTTCGTACTCCCTAAACTTTCTAAGTCTGGTATGGATAACAGTTGGATAAACTCGTTCATCCGGGACTCTGAGTGAAGACTATTCGATCCAAGATGAATAAACTACAAAAAGTGGCTGCCAGCAGATCTACTCAAAATTACATGAACACTTTCTATACGGATGGATCCAGTACCTTAAATGGCTTGGTATTTGGACGTTGCGACCAAATGATATATTGCTTTGAGGAAAATGGCTACAGTATTTCAGCTTGAAGTATTTTGGTTTTTTGGACGTTGCGACCTGGATAAGTGGGAACAGTTTCATCTAAAATTATTCATCTAATTTTATTCAGGAATAGAAACGCAGACTCAACGAGGTCTCATGTGGGAATAGGGTCAGTCTTCTGTGCGTACCGGGTCATAAGAGAATAGCGGAAAACGAGATTGTTGACCCTTTGCCAAATGTTGGTCCCATATAATTCCTCACAATCCTGAACCACAGATTGGTATTGGCTTACCACAATTGAAAGCCACTTTACCATTAGGATATCATCCAAAGAGTCTTGGATGATATCATCCAAACAGGGAGTCTTGGAATTCCGGGTAGTCGAGCCTCCATAAACATTTACATGGATGGATCGCAGCTGCACGAGGCTTTGGAGTCTATTCGGAGGAGCTTGACTTGAGCCTTGAAGATTGACGGATCATTGCAGTGTTTACCAGGCAGAGATGCTGGTAATAAAGGAAGTGGCTGACTGGTTGAGCTGCAATGTATTGTCTACAACTTCAGTCAGCATCTATTCTGACAGTGAAGCCGCGGTCTAGTCCCTGGATTCAATGTTTCTGAAAACAAGATCGGCCCTTTACTGACGCACATTTTTATATGAGATGGCCAAACAGTTTGATATACGACTCATATGGGTCTAAGGGCACAGAGACATTCCAGGGAATTGCAAGGCTGATGAGCTTGCAAGTTTGGGAACTACCTTACAGGTTCCAACAGAATTGGAATGTGTTGGTATGCCTCTAGAAACTTGCAAGCAAAACCTACGGCTTTGTTCCGCAACGGAGACTAATCAGAGAAGGGCACATGAATGGACATGTAAGACTACAGGCAAATTTGGCCTTCTCTTAAACATCTTTCCAAGAGGAAAGATTTCGGCAGTG
This sequence comes from Pegoplata infirma, assembly GCA_963921195.1. Taxonomy (NCBI): domain Eukaryota; kingdom Metazoa; phylum Arthropoda; class Insecta; order Diptera; family Anthomyiidae; genus Pegoplata; species Pegoplata infirma. The sequence continues at coordinate 109,700,716 of OY992537.1, read as the reverse complement.
GTTGCTGTAATTACCGGACACTGTCTTAAAGGAAAGCAGGAGGCGCGGTTAAATGTGCCTTGAAATTACTTTAGCCGCAGTTGCATGAATGAGGAGGAGTTGGAAACTATCGAACACTTCAGCTGCCATTGCCCGGCACTTTCTGGGCAGAGACTTGCTTCACTGGGATCTAGGGAGCTGCACGATCTTTCTGATTTGTCGGATGTCAAAATTCAATATCTAAGAAGTTTCATAAGAAGCTCAAATTGGTTTAACGACAGGGACTATCAGGTATCAAAATGGACCTCAGAGTCTACGTGTGTTGACGTACAACGTCAGTAGCCACTTACAACCTAATCTAACCTATCTACTCAGTAGAATAGACTGTCGTAATTACAGGCTTAATTACAGTACACAACGCCTGTGGTCGCTCTATGACGAGATTAGGTGTCTTATCAGACCCATTATGCGCAGCTTGTCTTGAGGATGAGGATACAAGAGAACACTTCTCTTGTCTGATTTTCTCAAGTTTGTGAAAGCATTAGGACCATTCCAAAAAATTTAGCTCAAATTTTAGTCATTTTTGGAAATGGTGTCTCAGATTAATTTGAACCTTGACACATAGATAGCCCTCATAAATATTATATATGTACCATATATCGTTTTTTTACATTTGGTGTATTTAACGAATTATGGCGGGTCAAAGATTGACTTTTTAAGCAAAAGTAAGAAAAATACATCACGTTTAAAGAGCTGTAACTTCTTAACCAATGACCCGATTTTCACAAATTTAGGCTCATGTGAAAGCTGGGGTTCTTCTTTTAGAAAATATTTTTAAAATAACACAGTTTTTTTTACAGAAATGATGCAAAAATGCAAAAACATTTTTTCTTTTCGAATATTTAAAAAAACACATCTTCGATTTTTAAAAAAAAAATTCTGGTGAAAAATAACAATGTTTTGTATAACATATTCAAAATTCAGAGTGGGATCTCCATGGGATCAAAAAATATTCTGTTTTAAGTACGAGGTTCTCATATTTTTCCCTTAGAAAATTTAAATTTCTAATGTTTTCAAAATTTTAATATTATAATTTTCTTTGAAAATTTAAATTTTTATATTGAAGAAACATAAAATTTTAATTTTCTAGGGTAAAATTTAAGAACTTCGTACTTAAACCAGAATATTTTTTGATCCCATTGGGATCCCACTCTGAATTTTGGATATGTTGTACAAAACAGTATTGTTTATCACCAAACTTTTTTTTTAAAAAATCGAAGATGTGTTTTTTTAAATATTCGCAAAAAGAAAATGTTTTTGAATTTTTGCAACACTTCTGAAAAAAAACCGTATTCTTTTGAAAATATTTCCTAAAAGAAGAAGAATTAAGCTTTCATATGAGCCATTACTTGTGATAATCGGATTACTAGTTAAAAAGTTAGAGCACGTTAAACGTCATGTATTTTTCTGACTTTTGCTAAAAAAGTCGAACTTTGACCCGCGATAATTTTAAAACTACAGCAAATTTTGAAAATCCAAAAATGCAACATATCTCATATAAACGTGGATATCTATGAGCCAAATTGTCAGTGTCGTCCAAAGGCATGTTTCCGAACAGTGGGGCGAAAGTTTTTGGAATTACCCATTAGAGAAATTCTCAACAAACACTTTTTCATTCTTTTTATTCTTCTAAGCTTTCTTGTAACCTTACTAATTTTCCTTTTCAGGGTACGGTACAATGGAATATTTCAAGTCAGAGCTTCATGGACTTGCCTAAAAAAATTCCTAATATTATTGTTTTATAGACTTGTACAACCCCCACCTTAACTCAACTCATGATATCGACATTTTAAACAATAATATGAAACTGTCCACAACTCGTTATAAAAGACGTCTTGGGGATGTTTGGTGTGACTCTGACTTGTCAGTGGACGCTCACCTAGGATATCAAATGGACGTTGGCAACTGGTATGACTTAAGGCAATTGTAGTCCCGAATCACTTCTACTTCGTGTTACATATTCCATCACAAACCTTTATTAACCCTCACCATTTACAGTATACAGAATACATTACTTTACCATTACAAAAACCTAACCCACTCCCTACTCTAAAGTCCGTCCACACTTCCAAACGTTCTGTTATTTTTTTGGTAAAGTCGTAGACTTTTTTTTCAACTATGAACACGTGTTTAATGTTGTTTTAAATTATTCGTATAGTGCAGTTTCCAACCATAGACTTCACTTCTTGTAATTTAAATGCTGGGGTTTCTTTACATAAAAACGTTGTGGCTTTTGCTGTTAGTTGGTCTTACAAGGGAAGTCTCCCTAGTGTCACCCGCGGATCATTATGGAATTGGTTTTATTTTGTAGATCAGAAAAAATAAAGGGACACGTATTTTTTTTAGCGGCCCAAAGTCATATTTAGGGGGTAAAAAGGAGGGGGGAAGACAAGGCCATTTTTCAGTTTTTTTCGTTTATCTCCTATATTATGCAAAGAAACCTAGTCATGTTAAATACCAAATGAAAGGTCTTTGGAAAACCTATCTACGTGTGCTAAGAACGTGTCCAAATATGAACAACTTTTCGTCATATTGAGTAAAATACCAACATTTTAGGACATTTTTGTTAATAAGTCAAAAAATATTAACTTCTTTGGCCCGTTGTTAGCACCACGAGATAGGTATTTTTAATACCTTTTATCTGATACCACACATGCCTATATTAATTTTGTTTAAATAGGCGTAAATCGTAAAAAACTGAAAAAGGTCAATTTCCCTCCATACAAATCGACCCCCCTAAAAATGAGTTTGGGCCGCTAAAAAAAAATACGTGTCGAATTAATTTTCGTTCTTAACAACATATCCAAATTTCATGAAGATCGGAGGGTGACACCAGGGAGACTTCCCTTGTTAGTCTTAATTTAGCATCTCTTTGCTACTCTGTAAAGACTAAAGAGGATCTGGCTGAAATATATACAGTAGCTTCTTGGTTTAGCATATTTTTTTTTGTGAAATTTACAAAAAAAGGCTTCTTCCACTTTAGCTCAATGTTCTTTATAAGTTGTTTTCATTGTAATTACATGAATTTTTTTTTTCAGAGTTTTTTTAGTAAAGTGGAAAATCATGTTCATTACATCGGTGTTGAAGTATTTATTGTTGGTGTGAATTTTGTCGGTATGTATTACTAACCACCACACGGCTTCAATGGGTGGCCATCAGAATTTGAAATTAGTACGCGGCCGTTGTTGGCCAATAATGGAGTTTAATTGTTAATCGACAAATTAACGTCTTTTGAATGAATGTTAGTAAAGTTTAAAAGGCAGTAAATAACATGTTAATTAAAGAATTCATGCACAGCAGCAGTTGAAAGCATAAGTGATCATATAAATGTATTAAGATAACTTTTAGGAGGTTTGAAATCCTAACAGTCTATCAATTTCATATTTAAGGGAATGTCTAAAGAATAAACTAATTCGCAAAGATTCGGTTATGTTTACCAAAGTTTCATTGTCTAAATGAATTTGGATTTTCCAGCAGCTAGAAAAAATGATTAGGATGCTGGGATTCGGACATCTTTTTAGTCCAATGATAATAGCAGTTTTGTTCTCGAGCTGGATGGAGTTATGAATCACTTCGCTTGCCTTTGGCCACCGCAAAAGTTCCAGTGTTACATGAAGTTAGATTCACTGCATATTTAGAGTCTTTGTCTAACAAGTACCGATGGCAGACTAAAGAATGGTTCTGGGTCAATGAAGGATCGTCTGGCACCAAGATTTTCCGGACAATCGGAACGTACGTTCATCGTATAAAACGGAATCCACACTAGGATCGTTATTCCGTTCTAGTTCATTGAGGGGCTTAACACTATACCAGTCTGCATGACACATCATAAGATAGACGTTCTCTGTAATGCGATGTGGGATTAACTGGACAATCGATAAAAAATGGATATGATCTACTAGACAACCGAGTCTTGCGAACAAAAACTCGGGCTCTAGAAATGAGTTCACTTATATCAGCGGAACACTTTCCAGGGTAATATCGACAGAACAGAGTCACACAACTGACATTGCGACGATGCTCCAATGAGTCAATAGAGTTGGATACCCTATTTTCATTGATAAGCATCAACACCCTCCTTTGCACACAGTCCAAAATCTCCAAAATAAACTTTGAAGCTTCTGCTCATATATGGGAGTTGTATTCCATCTTCGGTCGGATGTAGGTGGTATAAATAGTTAGACGATCAGATGAGGTGAAGTACTTTTTACACCGGTTTAAAAAACCGAGACACTTGAATGCTTCTTTCGACACTTGAAAAACGTGCTTATTCCAACGGACATCACACTGAATGTTCATGCGCACAACATCAAGAGTGTCCGATTCCTCGATACCTATACCACACACATGTGTGCAGATGATGCTGATGAATCCACATTCCTATGGGTCAACATACAACGTTGGGTCTTGCGTGCATTAAACTTGAGCCTATTCGCAAGACCCCACCAGAGATTGTCGTCAGGTCCTGATTAAGTGTGTCTTTCATAATCCGCCTTTTTCCTCAACCGGAACAAGGCTTTAAGACAGGATCATTTATGAAAAGTTTTGCAATTCTTATGCGTATGCTGGGCAGGTTATACCAGCAATAGTGATGCCGATGCAGACGAGTTTATTGACTTTGAAAGAATCCGATTTCAGTGTCAAGTTTTACCAAAAAATCTTCCACTAGAGACCTTTGTTAGGTAGTAAGTGGTTGTTGACGTTTTACGTCAGCACACGTATACGCTGAGGTCCATTGTGATACCACGTGACCGTAATAGGTTTTCCTACTGGTCCCTGCCGTTAAATCAATTTGAGCCTCTTGTGAAACTCCTAAGATGCTGAATTTTGACATCTGACAAATCAGAAAGATCGTGCAGCTCCCTAGAGCCCAGTGAAGCAAGTCTCTGACCAGAAATTGTCGGGCAATGGCAGATAAAGTTTTCGATAGTTTCCAACTCCTCTTCATCCATGCAACTCCGGCAAAAGTCATTCGACGGCACATTTAACCGCTTTGCTTGCTTCCCTATAAGACAGTGTCCGGTAATTATAGAAACCACCGTAGAAATCTCTCATCTTGGAAGCGATATCAGTTCACTTGTGCACCCCTGATTAGGAGAAGTTTAAATCTTTCGTGTTGTCTCACACGTCCATCCATGTGCCCATCTTTGAGTAATCTCCGTTGCGGAACAAAGCCGTAGGTTTTATTAGCAAGTTACTAGAGGCCCACCAACACATTCCAATCCTGTTGGATCCTGTAAAATAGTAACCAGTCTTGCAAGCTCATCGGCTTTGCAATTCCCTGGAATGTCTCTGTGCCCTGGGACCCATATAAGTCGTATGTTAAACTGCTTGGCCATCTCATTTAAAGACGTGAGGCAGTTAAGGGCAGATGTTGTTTTCAGAAACATTGAATCCAGGGACTTGACCGCGGCTTGACTGTCAGTATAGACGTTGACTGCGGTTGTAGACAAGACATTGCAGCTCAACCAGTCAGCCACTTCCTATATTGCCAGCATCTCTGCCTGGTAAACACTGCAATGATCTGGCAATCTACGAGCCAGGCTCAACCCAAGCTCCTCCGAATAGACTCCAAAGCCCACTTGTTCATGCAGCCTCGATCCATCTGTGTAAAAATGTATGGTAGCTCCACTACCCGGAGTATCCCCCATCCAAGACTCCCTGTATGTTATCATTGTTGTGGTATTGTTATGTTCTTCAAATTCGCGCTATGGCCACAATCGCTGTCCCTCCATTGCAGTGTGCTATTAAGTCGAATTTTTTAATTGTTGTTAATTTTCTGTCCTTGACCTTTAAGACAGGATCATTTATGAAAAGTTTCGCAACTCTTGTGTGTCTTCATATTATTGTTAGGGCGCTCTTGCATTATCCAAGGAGGAGAGGGCTTTTTAAAGTCGCACCAGTCGCAAAATCGGCTCTCAGGCTAAGAGAGTCGCAACTGCTTAAACAACGCTCTGGGGACACTCGATCATATTAAGTACGGTGGGCGAGACAAAACTAAAACAGAGAACCGACTATATCTCACCACAGACGAACTTTGACAGAACCCTCGAAGTCCAAATACCAACTAGGAAGATTGGTCGAAAAACTCTGTTATAACAGAGAATGCGATCTCAATCTTTACGGAGGAATCAAATATGGAGATGGATACGGGTTCGGGAGTGAACTCTGAATACCTCGAAATCGGGGCCACATTGAGACTTCCGGATAAGTGTAGTGTTTTCCAGGCTGAGGTACTTGCAATCTGCGGAGATTCATTTTGTTCTTGCGCCATTAACATTTTCGTGGATAGTCCTGCAGCTTTGAGGGCCTTAGAATCAAACACGGTAACATCGGGAATCGTTAGGCATTGTAGACAATCCCTTTGTCGAATCAGTCAGCACACAGTCAGGCTAATCTAGGTCACTGGACATAGTGGAGCAGTGAAAACGAATTTGCTGATGAATGTGCGAGCAATGGCTCGGAATCTGTGGGGGAACGTCTAGAACCTGACATCTCGATTCCTATAGTGGAATTGATGAACAAAATTGTTAGAATTTCTGAGAATAGAATGAAGGGGTAGGTGAATATCACTGACTGCGTGCAGGATATTGCGAACCATGTGGCCACTGCAAAATTCTAAGACGACAAAAAGTATTTTTACTTTTGACAAACGGACGGTTTGCCTATTAGTGGAAGTACTTACAGGACACTGTTTAATTGGTGTATGGAAATTTCTGATAGGGAAGTTGTTGGGAAGTGGATAAGAAGGTGTCAGCGAAGCACTTGTTATGTGAATGTCCGGGTTTGATGAGAAGCCGCCTTAAGTATTTGAGGCAAAGATTTTTAGATTTTTTAGAGAATCGGGGTGGTTCAAGAAGTAAAAAATTGTTGTATCAGAGGGGTGTAGGAAATAACAATTAAGGGAATCACAATGGGCCTTATGGTCTTCGAGTGAATTCACCAAATTGTCGACGCTTATCCAACCTAACCTAATCTAAAAAATCTTCTTAATAGTAAATTGATCTTTTACGAATTACATCTCATAACGGTGTAAATTCTAAATGAACTTATCACAAGAATGCTCTAGCATTATCCTAGGCAGACTGTTTAATTCGATGAAGAATTTTGTATGAATAAAGAACAAGTGGAAACTATCAAACAACTGCTCTGAAATTATCCTGCGCAGAAACTTCCAACTCTTTAAGATATGTGCATTTACATAATTTCAGTATGAAGCTGTAACCAAACAACGGGTCAAGAGTCACCTTTCTCCACCTAGACAGACATTGATCAATTACCACAACTACAACTGACAATTTACAATAAATTGCTGCCGAAAAAAACATCAACAGGACACACTTTTGCCAATTTAAACAATACTGCACCAACCAATTTAATTGTAAATTCTACTCTAAAAAGATCAACTAAAAACAAACCAACGAAAAAAATTTTAAAACTCTATACACAATGCGGCTTTTGGTACATTTAGAAACAACGAGAAAAAAAATCCAACAACGTTTAACATGTTGTTTGACACCAGAATTTGTGTTTTTATACGGTTGCGAGATGTTTGGGATGTTGTGAAGTCATTGTACTACCTCTACAATGGTGTTTTTGACTGTTTTTCGTACCATTTTGGCATTAACGATTGGTGTATAGAGTTTTGGATTAAATTTTCGTTGTTTTTTTTTTGGTGAACAAATAAGAGTTTTTGTTTTTTTTTTGTGGGTTTTCCTTCTTCATACCGCACAATATCGAGGTAACAAGGTAAATTCATATAAATGGTTGGTGGTTACGAGGAGTTGAATGTATGAACACTGGGTGACCAGAGACACTCGTCGCTTACCAGCAGCAGCAGAAAATTTCATTTACAATTTAAACACACATTTAACATGTGAACAGCGAAAAACCAGGATTAGTGAAAAATAAAATCATATTGCTTAGTTTTATGTGTAAGGCACTATGGGGGATAGAGCGATTTCTTAGATATGGAAGTTTAATCTAAAATATCCTGAAACATATTTCTTTTTCACATGCAAGACTGTCATTGTTCTCATTTTTAAAAGTAAATCCCAATTTACCCAAGGCAATTTCTCTTGCCGCAATTCGAGAGAGAAGAGTCTTATCCCCAACTTCTGCAATAAGTAGTCCCTAGCAGAAATTCCCAAACGCACGGCCATTTGGCCGATTATAAAGTGTCCTATCAGTTCTACCTCTAAAAGGCTATTCATCCGTTTGCCAAAAGTAAGAAGACTTTTTGTCCTCTTAGGATTTGGGAGTGGCCACAGGATTCGCGATATTATGCTCGTACTCAGTGATATCCTTCTACCCCCTCATTCTATTTTCAGATGTCCTATCAATTTCGTTCATCAATTCCACTATACACTCAAAAAAAAAACTGTAATGTTAGCAAAAAAAGCTTGTAAACCTACAAGAAAATTTGCTGATTTTGAACCCACAATTTTTTTGCTAAAGTTAGCAAAACTGTTTTGCCAAAAATTAGATAACTGATTTTTTTTTTATTTCGACTTAATTCATACACATTTGAGGACCCCATTGGGTTCGGACCCGATAGGTCGAGACCCCAATGGGCCTAGACCTAGTTGGGTTCCTTAAAAATTGACATAGTTTTTGATCCAAAATTTTTTTCCGTTTCGCTCTATCTTGCATAGTTTTTGAGATACGTGATTTTAGGGGACCACTGGGGCTTTGAGAATTAAAAAACTCGATAACTTCAAAAATATTACTCGGAGAGCTTTTGGTTATTTTGTGGTCTTGTTCTACGTGTTGAGGGCTACAAAAATGCTTTTGGACTTTTTATCCCGTCGGCAATATTTACCGAGATATGAGCATTTTAAAATTATCGGGAATGCTAACTTTTTTGGATGCAAAGTTAGGACCCATTAGGGTCCACACATGTGAAGAGGACCGGCGATACTAAAGAGAACTCGAGAACCAAAAATGGCCTCCGTTTTGCTCTATCTGGCTTAGTTTCCGAGATATCGCCATTTTAAGTTTTCAAAAAAAAAAAAAATTACCATTTATTTTTGCTAATATTAGCAAAAAAGCTTGTAAAAATTTGGTCAACTCAATTTTAAATTTAGCTAAAAATATTAGTTCAAATTTTGTTTAAAATTGCTAATGCACTAAATGAAGTTTACAAGATATTTTTGCTAACATGCTAATCTCAACTAAAAATTTGCTAAAGGTTAGCTTACTAGCATTAGCAAAAAAAAATTAGTATATCTACTAATGTATTATTTTGAGTGTAGGAACCGAGATGTCAGGTTCTACACGTTCCCCTACCAACTCAGAGACATTTCTCACGCATTCATCAGTCAATTCGTTCACAGCGACCGCATTATTATCTACGAAAATATAATGACGCAAAGACGAAGGTCATAATCATTTGTGCGGCATTATCAATTGCAAGTAATACTGACTAGAAAACACAACATTCAATGAGGCCCCGATTTCGAGGCATTTAGAGTATACTACCGAGCACGTACCCATCGCCATCTACAATTCGTCCGTAAAGATTGAGATCGCATTCTCTGTAATAACAGGGTTTTCCGAACAATCTTTTCTAGTTCGTATTTGCACTTCGAAGGTTCAGTCAAGGTTTGTCTGTTCGGTTTTCTGTTCCAGTTCCGCTCCGTCCCGCCCACTGAACTTGATATGGTCGTGCGTTCCCAAGTGCATGGCTTAAGCATTAACCACTCTCCTAACCTGAGAGCAACCAGGGTAGGCAGTATGCGGCTGCGTCGGCAATTCGACTTAATAGCACGCTGCAATGGAGGAACAGCTATTGGGGCCATAGCGCGATCTTGAAGAAGATAACAATACCACAAAATGTGGACTGTGCTCCCTCTTTGAGTCTCTTTGAGCGCCACCATCCAGGGAGTCTTGGATGGAGGGCATTCCGGGTAGTGGAGCCACCATAAATTTTTACACAGATGGATCGAGGCTGCACGAACAAGTGGGCTTTGGGGTCTATTCAGAAGAGCTTGGATTGAGTCTGGCTCGAAGATTACAAGATCATTGCAGTGTTTACCAGGCAGAGATGCTGGCAATAAAGGAAGTGGCTGACTGGTTGAGCTGCAATGTCTTGTCTACCACCGAAGTCAACATCTATTCTGACAGTCAAGCCGCGGTCAAGTCCCTGGATTCAATGTTTCTGAAAACAAGATCTGCCCTTAACTGCCGCACGTCTTTAAATGAGATGGCCAAGCAGTTTAACATACGACTCATATGGGTCCCAGGGCACAGAGACATTCCAGGGAATTGCAAAGAAGATGAGCTTGCAAGACTAGGAACTACCTTACAGGTTCCAACAGAATTGCAATGTGTTGGTATGCCTCTAGAAACTTGGAAGCAAAACCTACGGCTTTGTTTCGCGACGGAGACTTATCCAAGAAGGGCAAATAGATGGGCGTGGGAGACAACACGACTGATTTAGCCTTATCTTAATCAGGGGCGCACAAGTGAGCTGATATCGCTCCTAAGAGGAGAGATTTCGACGGTGGCTGCTATAATTACCTAACACTGTCTTATAGGGAAGCACGCAGAGCGGTTAAATGTGCCGTCGAATGACTTTTGCCGAAGTTGCATGGATGAAGAGGAGTTGGAAACTACCGAACACTTCATCTGCCATTGCCCGGCAGTTTTTGGTCATAGACTTGCATTGCTGGGATCAGGATAGCTCTACGATCTTTTTGATTTGTCAGATGTCAAAATTCAATATCTTAGGAGTTTCAAAAAAACATCAAATTGGTTTAACGACAGGGACTGTTAAGGGAATCAATTACAGTCCCATGGTGTCACAATGGACCTTAGAGTCTACGTTTGTTCACGTAAAACGTCAGCAGCCACAACCTAACCTAAGGTCTCTTGTCATAAGTATATGTGCGGCTTTGTCAATTGCAAGTACGACAGCCTGGAAAACTTGTCCGGAAGCTTCCATGAGACCCCGACTTCGAGGCATTTAGAGTATTTAGAGATTTTCGAAACCGTAACCATTTCCATTTTCGATCCGTCTAAAAAGATGGAGATCGCATTCTCTGATAGGACAGAGTTTTTCGCACAGTCTTTCCTAGTTGGTATTTGCACTTTGAAGGTTCTGTCAAGTTTCGTCTTTGATGAGATTTAGGCTGGATTACTCAATACTCCGTTATAAAATAACTCTCCGTTAAATTTAACTTTCTCATACAAATTTTGACATAAGGCTAAGTTAAATCGGCAGTTTGCAGCTAACTTTTCATTGAGTAATCCGCCCTTAGTCAGTTTTCTGTTCCAGTTCCGTCCCGCCCACTGTACTTAATATGGTCGAGTGTCCCCAATAGCGTTGCTTAAGCATTAAGGACTCTTTTAACCTGAGAGCCGATTTTTCTGCTGTACTCTTGACGCAGATATAGACCTTAAAATCTGTGTGCTGGAGATGGAGGGATGGTATGCAGTTCCAAACGATTTCCGATATTACAGTGTTTGATTTTAAGGCCTTCAGAGCTGCAAGACTATACACGAAAATATTAATGGCGCAACGACGAAGGTCCCATGTCGTAATCATCTGTGCGGCTTTATCAATTGCAAGTACGACAGCCTAGAAAACACTACACTTGTCCGGAAGCCTCCATGAGACCCCGACTTCGAAGCATTTAGAGTATAATTCCGAACTCGGACACATCGCCATCTTCAATACGTCCATAAAGATTGAGATCAAATTCTCTGTTATAACAGAGTTTTCAGCCCAGTCTTTCCTAGTTGGTATTTGCACTTCGAAGGCTCAGTCAAGGGTCGTTTGTGGTGAGATATAGTCGGGTTTTTGTTCCAGTTTCGTCCCGCCCGTCGAGTTTGGACTACCTCGACCGACGAGGAGGATATCTTGCCACTATTCCGAGACCGTTACACAAGGAGTGTGGTCGTGCAAGCATCGAAGATGAACCCCAAAGTTAACGTCCAAAAACTGCAAACAACACCAGAAATCATAGCTAAAGAGAAGCTTCTCTACGAACAGCGTCTTCGTGTTAAAGTTCTTTCTGCCCCTCGAGGTAGTAAGAGTTTTTGGTCATTCGTAAAGAGAGTAAGGGAAAATGCTGGTTCTTCTATTCCGACTCTCATAAAGGATGGCCAAGTGTTCACTGACCCGGTTGATAAGGCTTACCTTTTCGCTGGTTTATTTGCAAGAAATTCGTTCTTGCTGGAAGGCGTTCAACCACTGCCAGAACTTGAAAGAGTATCCAGTACTATGCCCAAGATATTTTTCCCGAGCTCGTGCAGTTAAGAGGGTACTTGAGGATCTCAACGTAAATAAGTCACCGGAAACCGATGACATACCAGCACTGGTGCTAAAACAGTGCTCCTCGGCGTTAGCTCATTAATTGGCATAAAGTTTAACCGATCCCTAAGAAAGGTGCGTCTTCAACCTCCGAGAACTATCGCTCGATATCTATTTGTTCTACGCTCTCGAAGGTGATGGAGAGCATGATGAATCACTATCTATGGATGGTGTAGTGGTAGTTGCCTTTTCGTGATTCAACTAGCAGTTGAATGGCTCGAATGTTATGGGCAGGAGTAGGTGCTCCGAAAAATTTCCAGGATCGATATAGAGTTGTTAAGGGTCATTTGAACCTAGAAAAGCTAGAAAACCTTTTTTCCAGTTCGATTTTGGTTATCGATTGTATTGTCCTTCCCCCAAACCCATAGTGCATTTATAATAGTGTGGGCAATCAATTGTTGCATGTTGAACATTTTTAAACTATATAATACAATACAACATACGACAACAACAATCAACAAAACAGCAGCAACAACAGACAACAATATTACATACGTAGGATTTGGAGTTTTTCCATTTTTTGTATTATTTCATAAGCCTGACGATGTTGCTGATGATGATGATGATGGTGGTAGATGAGGAGCTAAGGTCTCTAGAGGTTTTAGTGTGTTATTTTTTTTGGTTTAAGATGCTGTTGTTGCTGCACCAAAGCAATTGCATGTGGATTCGTGTCGCCAATCGTTTTTTAAGAAATCAAAAGACAAAGATTCAATTTGACTTAAAACTGCTGCTGGTGTTTTTTTAAAAATTTTATATATATTTTCCTCTCCATTTGGCCGTTAGTTAAGTGGGTAGAGGATTTGGAAGTTTTTTTGGAATATACAAACAAAATATATGATTTTTACTTTAGTTTATTTCAGATTTTTTTGTATGCCTGACTTTGGCTGGCATGTGCGAAGGTGATATTCCCTAATCTGATGTGTCAGTTCTTGTGGCTTCTGTGACTCTTTTTTTTTTGCTTTGGTTGCTACAACAAATTTCAAAAATGTCTGGAAATTCATTAAACAACAAAATCAGCTTGTTAGCAACATGAAACGAAAAACAGATATTTTTAAATAAAGAACATTTTTTGGGCATAATGTCACATAAAATTCAAATTTTGACCTCCTGTGTATCTTAAAACTGAAACATTTAATTAGCAACATTGTATGGCAGAGTTGTTGCATACAGATAAAACAAATGCGTTCTAAGTCGTTTTTTATTATTGCACACTGCGAAAAATTTAAGCAACTGAATTTTTATAAAATTGAAAATAAAAGTTTCAAGTCAATTTTTAATTTATCACAGGATATAATTCCAATAAATCTAATCAAATGTCATTCATCTTAGTAAGGTAAGATTTAAAATGACCGCCAAAGATCCACATCAGCTTACAGACTCTAGGTTAGGTTAGAGAGGATAATGCGAATCATCAAAAATAAATTTTTGAGTATGACATCCATAGATGACAATGCTGGCCGATTATGGTTCCTGCTATTGTTTTCCTTCTGTCAATCCTATTTTGTGTTTCCCAAAAACCCAATTTTTACGTTTCTCACTTTGACAATTTAATGAATGCCATTAATAGCCATGGGTTTATACCCTGTAGGTCCAGGAAATGCTGAAAAATATAAGTACCGAAACATTTTAATCTCCTAACATTCAAATAAAAACTGTCCTCGACATACCCATTGCACCTTGACATAACCCCGACTCTTACCATGTGTTTTGAGAATTTGTTACGACCTGTGATAAGATTAAGTACCGCCCTTAGCTGCCTTCGGTCCATTGCCAGAAGAAGTTTGTTATTACCTCGTGATTCTTCGGCTAGGATTCTAGGGAAGACAGGGCGGAAAACTCTGTTATAACGGAGAATGCGATTTTAATCTTTACGGGTTCAGGAGTGTACTCTGAATGCCTCGAAATAGGGGCCTCACTGAGACTTCCGGATAAGTGTAGTGTTTTCCAGGCTGATGTACTTGCAATGCAAACGCAAAGCCGAGCAGATGATTATGACAAGGGACTTTTGTCCTTGCGACATTAACATTTTTGTGGATAATCTCGCAGCTCTGAAGGCCTTAGAATCAAACACTGCAAAATCGGGAATCGTTTGGAATTGAATACAACCCCTTCGTGAAATCAGTCAGCACACAGTCAAGCTAACCTGAGTCCCTGGACATAGTGGGGTCGCTGGGGACGGATTGGCTGATAAATGTGCGAGAAAAGGCTCGGCATCGGTGGGGGAGCGTGTGGAACCTGACATCTTGGTTGCTATAGTGGAATTAATGAACGAAATTGAAAGGATATCTAAGAATATAATGAAGGATAGGTAGGAAATGATTGGTACAGGACACTGTATGATTGGCCAAATGGCCGTGCGTATGGGAATTCTTGATAGGGACTATTGTAAAAGTTGCGGGGAATTGGAGGAGGAGTCAGTGAAGCACTTGTGTGAATGGCCGGGTCTGATGAAGAGCCACCTTAAGAATTTGGGGCAAAGATTTTTCGATGACCTAGATTGCCTAAACGGTGCCTCATTGACATAATCTAGTCGAATTTTTTCGTGACCAGCTTTTCCAGAATCTCAGTATGGCGAACCGTTCGATTTCGTAAACACTCTTGTTTATGCAATCTAGTATGTGTAAAGGTCGCTGTCTTCAAAACATGGAGGGCCAAAGGCTTAATGCCTAAAAGCATCTCTTTGGTCCGCATATTAATCCTTTGGCAGCATATTAATCCTCGAAAACGATTAATTGAATTTCGAAATAGATCATTTACAAATTTGAATAGGTTAAATTAAATTCGGATAAGAGTGTTAAATTCGGCTTTGTCGAATCTTTTACACCCTCCAATATGTAAAAAAAAATCCGGGGGCTTTTTGGGGAAGGGATCGTAGGCGGAGGCCCGCTTGGAAAGTTTGGGGAACACCTTACCTATCGCGATAAATGTTTGCAAATTCATTAATACTACTTAAGAACTACAATTTTATCAATATTTTAATTAATTTTTTTAAATCCACGCCCCTAAAAGGGGCGGTCTAAACAAATTTCGCAGGACTTGAACATTCTCTGATATGAAATGGATTTATTTGTTCAACAAAAATACAAAAAAAAAAAGTAAAAAACTTAAATTCAGTCTTGCCGAATGTATTGATACCCTACACAATGTAAACAAGATTTTTTGCAAAAAAAAAAAATTTTAAAAAAATTTCCCGCGAAAAAAATTTTGGGGGAAATAAAATCTGCGTTTTTTTTATACCCTACACCACTCTGTGGTACAGGATATAATGAGTTTGTGCTGATGTTTGTAACTACTCGAAATATTGGTCCTAGACCCACCTTTAAGTATACCGATCGACTCAGAATAACTTTTTGAGTCGATTTAGCGATGTCCGTCCGTCCGTCTGTCTGTCCGTCCGTCCATGTAAACGTTGTAAACACGATACAGGTCGCAATTATAAACCGATTTGGCTGAAATTTGAAACTTAAGCTTCTTTTGCCCCAAGGACGAAGCCTCTATACAAAAGTCCCCTATAATTTGACTCAAGTAACTCTTTTAGCGTATTATAACAGATATCCTTTCGAAATTTGGTAGGTAATCGTTTTTTGTATTCACAAATTAGCATTCCAAATTTTAAAGAAATCGGACCAGATCCTCTTGTAGTCCCCATACAAACCACCCTCCCGATATTCACATAAATCTCTCAAAATTCATGAAAGTTGGAAATATTTGAATAAAATTTTGTTTTTAAGTGCTAAAGGTGTACTTTGGTAACTTACTTTTCAGATCATTTTTGGACTTAGTCCCCTTTATAAAAATTTCGACCGATATTAAGTTAAATCGGTCTATTGGAATCAAAAATAAGCCAATTCCACTAAAGTTTTGTCTGTGGGTGTTTTCTACACTAATTTAAGATCTAACAAAAGATAGATCCAATCGGCCCATGTTTGGACTTGGGACTCATTTTTCGGAAAACACTGGTGTAGGGTATTATATGGTCGGTCTTGACCGACTATAACTTTCATACTTGTTATACCCTCCAACCACAGTATGGGGGTATACTCACTTTGTCATTCCGTGTGTAACGCATCGAAATATTTGTCTAGGACCCCATAAAGTATATATTTTATTGATCAGTGATCGATTCTAAGACATTCTAGCGATGTCCGTCCATCTGTCCGTCCGTCTGTCCGTCTGTAGAGGACACGATACAGTCCAAAATAAAAGAGCTAGACTTCCGAAGTTTGGCACGAATATGTCTTATATTCCTAGGCAGGTTAAGTTCGGAAATGGGCAAAATCGGACCAAGGGGAAAAAAGTTCCCCCTTGGAGAACTAAACCAACCCAAGAAAAACCGCATTTTTTGCAGAATTTTTTGTACTTTTGGTAAGCAAATGCAACATTCTTATCTCAGAAGAAGTTCAAAATCGCAAGGGGAATGTGCCCCCTAACGTCTTCCACCAACCCCCCCCCGCAAAAAAAAAAAAGACGCCCCTGGATTTTTTTTTTACATTTTGGAGGGTATCAAAGATTCGGCACAGCCGAATGTAACACTCTCGTTTTTTTTTTAAACATGTTTGTTCTTGTTTAGATACCATTAGGCATCGAATTCAGTTTACAAATCTCAACTAGCAGCCGAACTAAAGTATTTTGTATTTTTAGGTTATGTTGAATGTACCAACATTTTAGAGGTTCCTTACATTTTCGTTCATAACTTTTGAACCGCTAAACCGATTTCACTCAAATGCAATACCAAACTGCTCGAGACAACAGCAAGTAAACGTGTCATATCTCAGTCATATCTCAGTTTTGCCCGTGGTCGCCATTTCAACAGACAGACGGACATCGCTAGATTGTCTTAGAATCGATCACTGATCAATAATATATATACTGATACTTCGATGAGTTACAAACGGCATGACAAACTTATATACCCTCTATCACTAACACAGAAAGATTTTGATACAAAATTTGATTCGATTTTGATACAAAATTTGATAAATTTTTTATTTAAAGTCAATTCAAATCATGATTGATTTAACAAATGAATTTTAATCTTATGACAAAATTATGAAGAAATTCATATTTTTTGCTTTCCAATATGTTGCCAACAATAAAAAAAACTAAAACCCGATTATTTTGTATATTTTTGAATTAATCTATTCAAATAAATTGAAGCGAAAAAAATCTGTTATGTTGAAAATTTGTAATTTGATAGTTCAAGAAAATAACAAAAATGTTGATCAAAGCAATAATTGACTCATTTAAATTTTATTGATCAATAGATTTAATTGAAATTTTTAGTCAATAATTTTTTGTATGAAGAGGAATGTACTTATAAAAAGATCAATTAAAATTGGAAAATTCCAGTTGAAATTCAAAAACCTTCAAAATTCAAATTCGCTTAAAATCATCACCGTAATTTGTTTAGTTAAACGTCGCTCTTATTTTTCTTCCAGTGTATTCAATTAAAATATATAGTATGCGTGCCATGCAGAAAACTTTGCTTTAAAACTATGAATGAATTACATTTCGTTTCGGTTTTAAAATCTCTCATTTGACTTATTTAAAAAAAAAAGTTTTTTTTTTTTTAATTTTTAAATTGCGTGCTAATGATTTGTTGCAACAAACATACAAAAATATAAAAAAATTATTTTCAAATCATGAAAATTGTCACATTAGCACGTACATGACGACAGGTCTTGTCAGGTACGGTTAACATTTATTTTTTAAGTAGTTGGTTCGCACAGTATTTAAGAGCGATTTTAGTAGTGCGACCGCCAATAATTTATTCAGTTTTGATTTGGCTGGCAAAAAAAAAAAACAAAAAAAAAAAAACGAAATGTAAAATGTTCAATAATAGTTTACATTTCAATTAGCATTTTATATGTTAAATGTATGTCGGTCGGTCGCTCGGTCATAAAATGTCTTTATGATGTTATTAAATTGTTATTGTAATTGTATGTACAACATTAAATGTTGTTCACTTTAGTTGTAAATCATTAGAGAGTCATGTTGCAACGTAGTTTGTGCAACAATTATGAATTCAAATGAAATGATGATCCCATATCGATATTTACACACAAAAAATTATTGGCTAATTATTTTCAATTAAATCTATTGATCAACAAAATTTAAATGAGCCAATCAATGTTTTGATTAAAATTTTTGTTATTTTCTTTAACTGTCGAATTACAAATTTTCAACATACCAAAATTTTTTTTTCTTTAATTTATTTGAATAGATTTTATCAAAAATATAAAAAACGATCGAGTTTTACTTTTTTTTGTTGTTGGCAACATACTGGAAAACAAAAAAGATGAATTTTTTGATAATTTTGTCATTAGCTTACAATTCATTCGTTAAATCAATCATTATTTTGATTGACTATAAATAAAAAATTTATCAAACTTTTGGTCAAAATTGAAAAAATGTTTGATGGAAAAAAATTTTAGTCAATCATCTACAATTTGTTGATTTAAATAACATTTTTTTTTAATTGGAGGAATTTCAATCAAAAAATTTATTGAATCCGCGTTTTTGTTGATTGAAATTCGTTTCAAATTTATTCTGTGTATAACAAAATTATTTTTGAAAACGGTTTCGGTATTTGATTCGGCCACGTTCTGCTTTTAGACCAAATATTCGGTATCAGTTTCGGTTCGATTATAAAATTAAAGAATTTGTTTACTTAATTTTTTTTTTGAATGGTTATTAGGGCGTTTCACCACAAACGCTTTTTTGGATTTTTGCAACACTTGAAGCGGAATTTTTCTTCTTATGGCCTCAAAGATTTTTGAGATTTTTTTTTTCAGATTTTCTGAAAGTCGGGATCAACTTGCTCAAATCGAGTTTATCCAAAAAATAAGGTTATGAAACATATTTTTTATACCCTCTACTCTAGTGATAGAGGGTATACTATATATAAGTTTGTCATTCCGTTTGTTGAGTTACCATCGAAATATCGGTCTGGGACCCCATAAAGTTTATATATTCATGATTCGCGATCGATTTTAAGACATTCTACCGATGTCCGTCTGTCTGTCTGTGGAAATGGTGATCACGGCCAAAATATTACACGGAGATGACTGAAACTTAACATATTTATTGGAAGTTCTCCCAGAAGTTTGGTATTGCATTTGCGGTTAAAAAGTTATAAACGAAAATGTAAGGACACCTCAAAAATTTTAGTACATTCAACATAACCTAAAAATACAAAATGATTTAATTCGGCTACTGGTTGACTTATGTGAACATAATTGAACACCAAATGGTATTTAAACAAGTACAAACATATTTTTTGACAAAAAAAGAAAAAAATTGCGGATTCTTTTTTTACCAAACTTTTTTTTTCGCGGAAAGTTTTTTTTTAAGTAATTTCCTTTTAAATAAAGTTTTTTGCAATAAACTTTTAGAAATTGTGGAGGGTATCACTAAATTCGGCAAGGCCGAATTTAACTTTTTTACTATTTTTTATACCCTCCACTTAGTGATAGAGGGTATATATAAGTTTGTCATTCCGTTTGTAACTCATCGAAATATCGGTCTGGGACCCCATAAAGTATATATATTCATGATGCCCGATCGATTTTAAGACATTCTAGCGATGTCCGTCTGTCCGTCTGTCTGTGGAAAATGCTCTCGCCAACAAAATATTGCACAGAGATGACTGAAACTTAACATATATGTTGGAAGTTCTCCCGAGAAGTTTGGTATTGCATTTGAGCGATATCGGTTCAGCGGTTCAAAAGTTATGAACGAAAATGTAAGCACACCTCAAAAATTTCAGTACATTCAACATAACCTAAAAATACAAAATGCTTTAATTCGGCTTCTGGTTGACATATGTGAACATAATTGAACACCAAATGGTATTTAAACAAGTACGAACATATTTTTTGACAAAAAAAGAAAAAAATCGCGGATTTTTTTTTTACCAAAATTTTTTTTCGCGGAATTTTTTTCAAGTTTTTTTTTTCAAAAGTAATTTCCTTTTAAATAAAGTTGTTTGCAATAATCTTTTTGAAATTGTGGAGGGTATCACTACATTCGGCAAGGCCGAATTTAACTTTTTTACTTGTTTTTTCTCTGGTGCCTTTTTTACAAAAACTGGATACATTATTTCTAAATGTTGCTAGCCTCCAAAAATAAAATATTCGCGGTCAAAGTTATAAGTTCAAGAATCACTAAGATGAACTTAGAAGACGTTTCTGAGTGTAAAAGACGTTTCTGAGGCATCCAGGCTGCGCAAAGTTCTGGCTTCTTCTCCTTGCACCCTGGGGTACCTGAGGGATCCTAATGGGGTGCGGTCTTCCTCCAGTGGAGAGTCGCTGGATCTCCTTCTAAACAAGCATTTTCCTGGCAATTTCATGACGCCTTTTCAAGCTTTGGAACGTTCTGACGCCCAAGCATCTGAAATTGCTTCGCCAATAATAAATATGCCAACATTAATCTGGGCGATTAAAAGTCCCAATAAATTCCCTGGACCTGATGATATAATCCCGGCTGAGATGAAGCAAGTGTCGGACTATATAGCCCCTTAGCTGTATAATCTATACACAGCATGGATAAACTGGTCGTATATTCCTTTTAAAATGAAGGGATATCAGAGTCGTCATTATTCCGAAGTCTGGTAAAAATTCCCACACAGCTCCGAAGGATTTCAGACCAATTAGTCTGTTTTATTTTTTGTTAAAGTCAATGGAACAAATGATAACCTCATATTTGAGTAACCCGAGGTTGCTTTCGACCAGGCAAAATGCATACAGCAAGGGTAGAACAACGGAAACACCTCCTCATGAGCTCGTTGATACCATCGAGAGATCGCTTTCGGTAAAGGAGTATAATATGGTGGCCTTTTTTGATATAGAGGGGGCTTTCAATAATGTCATCCCAGACTCGATAATTGTGACATTGTTTGGTCTGGGAGTAAAGCATGGAATCGTTTTAATGGTGGAAAACCTACTTGCAAATAGACGTAAAACGTCTGAATTGGCAGGGTCTGTCATATCTCGATTTGTCAATAGGGGCACACCACAGGGAGGGGTTCTCTCGCCGCTTCTTTGGAACCTGACACCGAATTCAATGCTGCTATCTCTAGAAGTACGTGGTTGTCATGTTTTCAGATATGCTGACGATATCACGACAGCGGTAAAGGAAAAGCATTTGCCAACATTGAGGGACATTCTTCAGGGTTCTCTGAAAGATCTGTTTAAATAGGCAAGACGTTGTGATCTGGAAGTTAATCCAAGTTAAACAGAACTTGTTTTGTTTACAAGGAAAAACAAGATTCCTGCTTTTGATCCTATTTCTCTGGACGGCACTGAAATCACCTTCTCAGATGGAGCCAAGTATCTTGAAGTATTTCTGGATAGGAAGTTGATTGAGGCGTAATATTGAGGAACGGGTGGAAAAAGCAACGATTGCTTTATATTCCTGTAAAAGAGCAATTGGAAAATGTTTGGGCCTTAGCCCAAAAGTTGTTCATTACATTTATATAGCGGTGGTGCGTATGGAATCATTGTCTGCTGTATGGAATCATTGTCTGGTGGCCTGCTTTAGAGACAAAAGGAAACTGTGTTTTCATCACGAAAGTACAGAACATGGCGTCGATGTGCATTACTGGTGCTCTTCGTTCTACACCTACGGCTGCATTAGAAATCCTCCTTCACCTGATACCATTGGACATCTCTTTTAAAGACATGGCCAAGCAGTTTGACATACGACTCATGTGGGTCCCAGAGCACAGTAACATTCCAGGAAATTGCAATGCCGATAAGCTTGCAAGACTGGGAACTACCTAACAGGTTCCAACAGAATTGGAATGTGTTGGCATGCCTCTAGAAACTTGCAAGCAAAACCTACGGCCTTGTTTCGCGACGGAAACTAATTTAGGATGGGCAAATAGATGGACGTGTTGGACAACACGACAGATTTGGCCTTTTCTTAATCAGAAGCGCACAAGTGAGCTGATATCGCTTTCAAGAGGAGAGATTTCGACGGTGGTAGCGATAATTACCGGACACTGTCTTATAGGAAAGCAAGCAGAGCGGTTAAATGCGCCGTCAAATGTTTTTTGCTGGAGGTGCATGGATGAGGAGGAGTTGGAAACTATCAAAAACTTTATCTGCCATTGCCCGGCAATTTCTGGTCAGAGAATTGCTTTACTGGGATCTAGGGAGCTGCACGATTTTTCTGTTTTGTCGGATGTCAAATTTCAATATTTCAGGAGTTTCATAAGAAGCTCAAATTGGTTTAACGAAAGGGACTAGTAAGGGAATCCCATTACCGTCCCGTGTTTTAACCACGGAGTTCAGAGTCTATGTGTGCTGACGTAAAACGTCAGCAGTTACAGGTAACTACGGAATTAGAATGTGTTGGTTGTATACCTCTAGAAACTGGAAAACAAATGGATAATCTGAGAAAACAAATGGATAATCTGAATCTTAAAATAAGTCTTAAGTTTACAATCGCAAGTTGTAACTAAAAATATGAAAATTCTGTTAAAGTTTCTTTAACTTGGCAACGTTAAAATTACATCTTGTTAGCAACTCCTCCATTTAATTCAAAATCCAAAACTTCTTAAGGCTGTAACACAAAAAAAAAACTTTCTAACTATGCTAGATAGATCGATATTTGCGATAAACAGTTACAAATATCTAAACTTTTTAGAAAAGTTTTAAACCATTTACTTCAGGCTACAAGAAGAAGAATGATAAATACTTGCGTGTCCACCAAAAAACTTGCAAAAAAATATAAAATTACATGGTAAAAATGACAGAAAACATATGCTAAACAATACTTTTTTTAACAATTCTTACACTTCGCGCACACAGCAATTGTCAATGAACCTACAAAACTTGCCTTAACATCATCTCCTTTTTTTCTGTAACATTTCCATGGCAAGAGGAATTATCAGAGATTATGTGAACACGCATTTAGGAAAAAAGTCAAAAGGCAAATTTACCATACTAGCAAAAACTGCAACGTAGTGCACTGGCTGGCAGATACACGTAAGTGTACTTTAAATTACTACAACAATATTAAGCCCAATGGTGTTTTGTTGTTGAGTTGGTGGCTACGCTGGATGGCTGGTTGGCTGGCTAACTGGCTGGATGATTCTCTGGCTGGTAGGTAAAGTCTTAAACTAATCGGTAATTTATTGCTATCGATGTTATGTAGACACGCTTAACTAGAGAGGAATAAATACTTGTAGCCAACTATCTAAACAAAAAAAGAAGTAATTAAGAATGTGTGGAATTAAAAATACCCTTCATAATTCTCTAGAATTTTCGGATCCTGTATGCTCTTTATTAAAAACATGGAAGTCAATCTTATTCTGTTGACTACTTACTTTCCAGGGTGCAAAGTGACAATGACAAAAACAGAAATTATTGAAAATATTGGTGCAGTCAACACGGTGGCATCAAGGGTACTTACTGACAATTCGATCGGGTACGCTTTTTCGATAACTAATCGCATGGTTCCGATGGTATATATACCTTTGTGCAAAATAGTAGTGGAGATATCCTTGTGAAGGATCTTGAAAGAATCTTCTTGGTCTGGTGCAGTCACCACGATGCCATCAAGGGTAGCTACTGAAGATTCGATCAGGTACGCTTTTTCGTGCCGATAACTACAAATCCCCCGGTTCGGATGGTATATATCCCTTTATGCAAAAAAGTGGTGGAGATATCCTTGGGAAGAATCTTGAAAGAACCTTCTTGGCCAGTCTGGTCCATGGATATTAAAGGTGTCCTAACGACTAAGGCAATTTTTCAAAATCACCTTTTAATACGTGGTAGGGTCCTAAATTGTAGTTTTGTATCTAAAATTGAGTGAGCCAAAATTTGGAGACAATCGGATAAAAATAACTCGTGCCGAAAATGGATTGAAGTTTTGGGACACTCTTATCTGATGAAAAAACACGTTTTTTCTAGTTTTTTGAGAAATATTGGTATATGCTATTTTTTGTTAATTTTTTTGTTAAGCAATATGAAAATGGTAGTAAAATACCTTTCCAAAAAGCTTAAAGAAATTCAAATCGGATGAAAAATAAGCATTTTACGCATACATGCCCCAGACCATTGCATGGTTTTTAAAGCCAAAATTTGAAAATTTTCAAAATTTTTAGGCAAAAAAATAAAAAAAATTAAATTTTACTTTATAATTATATTAAATACATGTTATAGATAAAAACTAACAGATATGGTAGTCTAACTTTTTTTTCATTTGGCGTGGGTAGTAATATAATTTCCGCGGATTCCAAAGAAAATGAGTTTTTCTAAAATAATTTAGCAAATATGGGAAACAATTTTTTGTATTGTATTATGCGAAGTGAAATACATAAATTCTGTAAATTTTTTGAGAATTCGGGCATCTTTAACCCCTTTTCGTCGAGGTGAAATGACAAATTTGAGACGTTATACATTTCTATAATACAAAATATCTGCATATATCCGATTTCTCAAAAGTTACAGAATTTACGTTTTACACTTCGATCCGCACAATAGAGCACAAATTTTCAAAAATTTGTTTAATTATTGTAGAAAAACGCATTTTATTTGGAATCCGCAGAAATTTTATCACTACCCGCGCCAAATAAAAAAAAAGCTTGACTACCATATCTGCTATTTTTAATCATAAACATGTTTTCAATTTGATCATAAAGTTAAATTAAATCTTTACTTTTTTTTGCCTAAAAATTTTCAAAATTTTGAAATTCTGGCTCTAAAAACCATACAATGGTCTGGGGCATGTATGCGTAAAATGCTTATTTTTCATCCGATTTTAATTTTATTAGTCGTTTTGAAAAGGTAATTTAGTACCATTTTCATATTATTTCACAAAAAATTTAACAAAAAATATCAAATACCAATGTTTTCCCAAAAACTAGAAAAAACGAGTTTTTCGTTCTTATAAGAATGTCCCAAAACTTCAATCCATTTTCGGCACGAGTTATTTTTAGCCGATTGTCCCAAAATTTTGGCTCACTCATTTTTAGATACTAAAGAACAATATAGGACCCTACCAGGTATAAAAAGGTGATTTTCGTTTTTAAGGACACCTCTAATGGATATGTTCCATCATTCTGGTACGATGTCAAAGTCGTCTTTATTCCTAAGCCGGGAAGGGAGGACTACACTTTGCCGAAAAGTTTTAGATCAATCAGTTTGTTATCTTTTCTACTAAAAAGTCTTAAACGGATGGTCGGTAACATTAGCCGAGACTCTCGACTCGAGAGTCCCTTAAATAACACTACTGAACTTTTTGAAAAAAACTTGATGCGACTGGGACGCGACCTTACACAGTTAATTGCAATTGTTCTAGTGATCAGAAATCTGGTCTCCAAACTTTTCCATCATCACATCAGGTTTTTGAGAAATCGCCGTTTTGGGCATTTTCGACCACTCCTGGCGGACAAACCCGATGTGATATCGACTTCAAAATAGGTCGAGGGTAAAGCTTAAACACTGCTCTTAAGGATTCTGAACTCTTCTCGTCAGTCGCCTTAATTCTTTGGGCACAATTGTCTATTAATGATGTCTTTTTTCCAAAAAAAAAATTTTTTGTTTCAAATCATATGAAAAAAAAAAGTTTTATGCGAATGGAACGTCACCTTATATAATTACAACTATTTTCCTGGTCACAAATCCGTTCTCCAAACTTTTCTATTACATTAGGTTTTTGAGAAATTTGACATACAAAAAACCGGGGTTTCAGACATATTTGACAACTCATAGCGGATGAACCCGATGTGCTGACGACTTAAAAATAAGTCAACGGCAAAACATAAACATTATTCTTTAAGATATATAACTTATTTTATCGGTCGCTTCAACCGTTGGATCACCAATTGTAAGGTATTTTCCCCCAAAAACTTTTTTTCAATACTGGGGAATAAGACATCATTGCAAGACAATTTGTGCCCAAAGGGTTAAGGCGACTGACCAAATGAGTTCTGCATCTCAAAGAGTAATGTTTAAGCATCACCCTCGATTTATTTTGAAGCCGCCATCACATTGGGTTCATCTGCTATCACTTTCTAAAAATGCCCAAACTGGCAAATTTTTTGAACTTTGACCTCAAATTTCTCAAAAACCAAAAGTTTGGAGAACGGATTTTTGACCAGCAGATCTATTTTTATCAAGTGTATAAGGTTGCGTCCCAGTCGCATTTTCGATGTTTAGTAGTGTAATCAGCAAAACGCGAACCAAAGTAGTAGATCTTGTGAGTCGGCATTTCATGAACTTGATTTCAAGATTGAGAAGGCCTTGATAAACAAAATTATACTTTGGGAGTATTTGTGGATATTGAGGGGGCCATTGATAATGCTACATTTGACTCGATGAAGGCCTCCGATGAAGATGGTTTTTACCTAGTTCTTGGCTTTAAAAGATTGTTGATCACAACGAGTTAGTGGATCACAGGGGTCGCGGTTGAGGTAAACAGAGGCTGCCCAATGTGGGTGTCCTCTCTTCATTACTGTGGTGTTTTTAGGTCGACTCACTTTTGGTGGAAAGTGAGGTGTTCAAGTACAAGCTTATGCGGACGACGTTTGTGCATTAGTTTCTGAACAGTCCCTTGAAATGGTCTGCAGTAAAGTGCAGACTAGTATAGACTTGAAGGACAAATGGGACAACAGGCATGGGTTCTACATCACGTTTTTGAGAACCTGATGTAAAACCAGATAAGACAACACTCATGTAGTTAACGCGAAGGACCAAACACAGGGGTCCTAAGCTTCCTACGCCGTCCACAGATGTAAAGTATTTAAGGGTCACTCTAGATAGTAAACTAAAGTGGACAAAACATGTTAAACTAAAAGAATCTCAGGGTTGCCGAATTTTCTGTCAGTGTAGGAGAACTATATTGGGAAGCAAGGGGTCTAAGACCTGCGGGGGTGCACTGGATGTACCTAGCAGTCTTTATATCTTCTGTGATGTACCCAGCAGCGGTCTGTTGGCCTAGAACGGTGGTAAAATCTACTCAGACTCTGTTGGGCAGACTACAACGAGCAGCGTGCTGAGGGACAACGAGTGTTATGAGCACTATTCCAGGTGCAGCTTGCAACCCTATGTTTGAAATGATTCCCTTGGATCTACATATCCAAAGAGTAACCATGAAATCAATGTGCAGACTCCGTTAAAATGGATCATGGTATGAAGACTACAATACAAGACATGGTAAACTGTTTAATGGGCTTTCGGAACTTTGTTCGATGTTTGTTGTGCCCTTAGACAGTATGACGCCTTGCATAGAGTTTGGTAGCGTAAACATTTCGAGGAGGGAAGACTAGTGCTATACAGATAACTTCTTGGAAATTACTCTGATACTTTCTTTAAGGACAGTTCTAGAACCTAAGTAGGTTCCGGGTCAGGTTGGTATTTTAATTACGAAACCAAATACTCTCATGCTTTGGGCAAAATGGCAACAGTCTTTCAAATGAAAGCGTTTTCTGTTTTGGAAGTAATGACTTGGATAATTGAAAATAGAAAGAGAGATAGGAGAATCAGTATCTGACAGTCAAGCTGGGCTCAAGGCACTGGATGCTACAGTCAGAACATCTGAAATTGTTCTAGAGTGTAGGTGCAGACTCAATGAGGTCCATGTGAGAACAGTCTCTTGTGGATTCCGGGTCATAGGGGAATACAGGGAAATGAGATTGCCGATTGTTTGGCGAACATTATACAAATTCTTACAATCAGGAGCCTCAGAGCATATAAAATTGTCCAAGAGTGTAGGCGCAGACTCAATGAGGTCTCATGTGAGAACAGGATCTGTCTCTTGTGGGTTCCAGGTCATAGTGAAATACGGGGAAATAAAATTGCCAAATCTTTGATAAACATTGGCTCCGACTCATTTCCTGACAATCCGGAGCATCAGATTAGAATTGGCTTAATGTAAGTGATGCATGGAAATATGGTCAAATGAGTTGACATGCAAGAATACTAAATGTTTCTTGATAAGACCAAACAAGAAAGTTTCTAACTATTCACTCAGTCTGAGTAGAAAAGACATTCGCAAACTTACTAACCTAATTACGGGACACAATGCCTGTGCTCGTTTTATTACGAGATTGGTTGTCTTTTCGGACTTTCCGAGAAGAAAAGAATGGTGCGATGCAGATAAACTTCTCGGAAATTACACTGATACTTTCTATGCAGACGGTTCTAGTACCTCAGTTGGTTCTAGATCAGGTTGGTATTTAAATGTCGAAACCAAATACTCTAATGCTTCGGGCAAAATGGCAACAGTCTTTCAGTTGGAAGTGTTTGCTGTTTTGGACGTAGCGACTTGGATAATTGAAAATAGATATAGGGATAGGAGAATCAGTATCTGAAGAGATAGTAAAGCTGCGCTCAAGGCACTGGAAGCTCTAGTCAAAACATATAAAATTATCCAAGAGTGTAGGCGCAGACTTAATAAGGTATCATGTGAGAACAGGGTCTGTCTCTTGTGGGTTCCGGGTCATAAGGGAATAAGGGGAAATTTAATTGACGATTCTTTGGTTTCACTGGGATCTAGGGAACTGCACGATCTTTCTGATTTGTGGGATATCAAAATTCAATATCTCAGGAGTTTCATAAGGAGCTCAAAATGGTTTAACGACAGGGACTAGAGGAAGAAACTAGTAAAGACCCGAGGTATCACAACGGACCTCAGAGTCTATGTGTGATATTCGGGTTCTAGACCAACATTTTAAAGCGTTCCACACAGAATGACAAAGTGAGTATACCACCATAATGTGCTTGGAGGTTAAGAAAACAATATGGTTAAGAAGATCATATGAATGTCTGTTTGCCTGGTTAGTATTGTTTGGGTTGGTTGGGATGGTGGTTGCATCATTTAAGATGATCTCTTGTTATGCCATTTCTAGGTATTATTATTCTTTTGCGTTTTGCTTTTTGACTCTCCTCCATTGCCCATATTGGTAGAAAACATCCTTATAAATATTATTATTTTTTGTTGTTGTTGTTGCTTGGCTATCTAGGCTTTGCAATCGATAAAATGGAAACAGTTTACAGAAAAAAAACAACACACACAGACTTTCAGCATAAGTTGAATGTTTAGTAGGCTAAAGCACTATGGGGTGGCAAATTTTTAAATTCTTTAAAAATATACAAGTTCACTTGAAAAGGAAGGGAAAAATGCTTGATGCTACACAATTTACTGAAGTAGTTCGTAAAAGTTAAATTAAAATTCGTAAAAGATCTAGACGATGGTTCTGTTGTAAAACAGGCAAGTCTTAAAATCTAGTTTTGAGATAAACGCCTTCAAAGTTTTTTTTTTGCGATATCTCGGGAACGGTATGAGATAGAACATTAAGGCTTTTTTGTGTTCTATCATAATTGTAATAAAATTTTTTCAAAGTATCTAAATTTGTAGTAGATCATTTTTACATTACTTACATTGGAAGTATAAGTACAGAGAGCATGTTTTAGTTTGGAAAAATATTAAGATTGAAATTCTTTTTTACTACTAAGAACGAAGACTTAGCATATAATAAAAAAATAAATATTTTTGAACCAAAATCATGCTAAGTGGACTTAGAACATTTAAAAAGAAAGCTTTTTTTAACTTTATAAATAATGTTTAGTTGATATTTGTTTATAACTTCTGATAGTATAGTCCGATTTATATCGAAATTTTACAGAATCTAAGTTAACAAACGATAAATTCAGAAATGCTATTTCCAACAAAACAAGCTATGTCGACTTAGCATGTATTAGCATGGAACCGTCGAAACGTAATTCATAAAATATCAATTCGCCTATGAATTTAATATTTTCCTTAAAAAATTGAATAGTTCTTAATAATGTAATGATCACTCATTTCAAGATCTCTGCCCATAGTGCCCAAAAAAAAGATTTTCTTAAAGGTTTCTTACGTTTCTGACGTTATGTTGTTATATTTTGCGCTTGGCAAGGCAACAATAATAATATAATGCCTGCTACAATTCGATATGATCTTTTTTGTTCGTTTATTTTGTTTTTTTGAATTCGCATTTTGCAGTTATCGCTGAATGCGAGAGGGGGAATTCTATGTTTAAGAGGCGACTACAACGAATCTTTGTCTGCATCCATACGGAAATATACAATTTATGCTGTTTTGTTGCCCTTTTTTGAGGCTGTAAGTCTTTAACAAAAAAATTTAAAAAAAAACTGTTGGAACGAAATAACTCGTTATGTATTACGTTTCCATTTATACTTTTATTTATTTCCTTTAAAAGAAAAAAAAAAATACCATAATCGCAGTCGTTGCATCTTTTGGTAGTTTTCTCTGTGTTTATGGGGGCAAAAGCAAAAGCCATAGTGTCCAAATTGTATTTTGGGGGGCGGTCAAAAGGGAATTTTTTCTACTATAATTTAAATTTTTAAAGAGACATTACACACACAACAAATCCAGTTGCACCAACCGCAAATATAACAACCTAATTTTTGAGGTTGTTGTAAAAGTGTATGACAAAAGACCTTCGTCCTTGCGCCATTAACATTTTCGTGGAAAGTTTCGCAGCTCTGAAGGCCTTAGAATCACACACTGTAAAATTGGAAATTGTATACAATCCCTTCGTCAAATCAGTCAGCACATAGTCAAGCTGATTTGGATCCCTGGACATAGTGCGATCGCTGGGAACGAATTGGCTGATGAATGTATGAGAAAAGGCTCGGAATCAGTGGGGGAACGTGTGGAACCTGACATCTCGTTTCCTATAATGGAAATGATAACGAAATTGATAGGATTTCTGAGAATAGAATAAAGGATAGGAGGATATCACTGACTACGTGCAGGATATCGCGAACCATGTGGCAACTGCCAGATCCTAAGAACACAAAAAGTTTTGCTAAAACTAGAGACTAAATGTAGTAAAACTGCTTTTATAGCTTTTCATTTCGTGGTCCTGTTTCCTTTTAAAAGGACTTCAAAGATTTAGGGGATCAAATTTTATAAAATATTTTTTTAATTTTCATTCTTGTTCAAGGATACCAATAGTTATAGCAAATGAAAGAGGAGGATCTCCCTAATTTTCTTATTTTATTATTTTTACATATCAGGAAAAAGCGGGTGAGTTACAACCTTTCAAAACTTTATCCTTCGATATCATTCATCATTTTCAACATCATATTATGATAAAGTTTTCACAGGACTTTGTTCTCATCCTTTTATCCTGATATTGCAAAATAAAAAAAAAAAATGGAAAAATTAGGGGAGATCCTCCTTTTTTATTTGCCATCCATCATAGCGGCATTCTAGATCGAGTACAAATATTTCAGAAATATTTTACAAATTGTATCCTTTAAAACTTATCCTAAAAACTGGGAAACACGCGTTTAATTTTTTAGCTCTACTTTCAGAATGTCTTGTTCCCGATAATGGGTGCCACTAATAATTAAATTTTGTTGTACAGTATAACATATTTCATTCTAATACTTCTGCGTGCCACTGTTTGTTCTCAACTGTTACGAAAAAGAATTGCATCTGTATGCTGGCCTGGACAAAGAACTACGAATTAAATTTTTGCAGTTTCTTTGTGGCATTTTCTACATATAATTCCTTCATACATTTCATAGTTTAACACTAAGTGTGAAATAATGTTTCCTTTTGCAAACGATAAAAGGTTTCATAATGTTAGACGGCCCCCAAAAAAGCTTAAAGGACATTGTTGCAAGACATGATGTTTATTTCTTTACGTACAGTGAGCGTCAAAAGAAAGTGTACAGGTCTAAAGTAGATGTGATTTATAAACGACAAAGTTGACAACAAAAACCCTAATGATTATCAATCGACTATTATTTAAAAAAAGGTGCTATAAAGGAAATTTTCCAAGCTTTAATTTAAGCTTGATAGCGTACAGATTGAGCAAATATTAACTGAGATACGAGAGTCGTGCTGGAAAATGAAATTATTTTTAGATGTTTTTTTTAGAAAATTTTTAAAAATTATTTCCTAGTGATTTTTTTCAAGTTCAAACATTAAAAATTTAAAAAAATAGTACAATAGTTAAAATTCAATTATCAGCTCATTTTTCCAACGACCCAGCAAAATTCCATTTTTTAAATGTATTAAAAAAAAATAATGCATTTTTTTATCTCCAATTCTTTTGACCACCAATCTTCTATATATAAGAGAGTAATGTGACTGACTGACTGACATATTCATTCATCATCGCCCAGTCCAAACCGCTGAAGCTAGAGACTTGAAATTTGGACTGAAGGTTGACCTCCCGGAATATAGATCCAGCAAGGCTAGATTTTTGCCAATGTTGATTCTAAGGGGGTAAAAAGGGTAAAAAACTGTACTTTTGGTACTTTTTATATCTCCTGATTTGGACTATATGTTCACATTCTGGAATATATATCCATTAAGGCTGGATTTTTGCCAATGTTGATTCTAAGGGAGTAAAAAGGGTAAAAAACTGTACTTTTGGTACTTTTTTTATCTCCTGAACTAATGGTCATAGAAACTTGAAATTTGGACTGTATGTTAACATCCTGGAATATAGATCCAGTAAGGTAGGATTTTTGCCAATAATGATTCTATGCGTAAAAAGGGTAAAAATCTGTACTTTTGGAACCTTTTATATTTCCTTAAAAAATTGTCACAGAGACTTAAAATTTGGAATGTATGTTCACCTCCCGGAATATAGGTCCCCTAAGGCTGGATTTTTGCCACTGATGATTCTAAGGGGGTAAAAAGTGTAAAAATCTGTACTTTTGGTACATTTTATATTTCCTTAAATAATGGTACCAGAAACTTGAAATTTGCAATGTCGGTTCACTTCCCGGAAAAAAGATTCACTAAGGCTGGGTTTTTGCCAATGTAGATTCTACGGGGGTAAAATGGGTAAAAAAGTGTACTTTTGGTACTTTTTTGTATTTACTGAAATAATGATCATTCAAACTTAAAATTTGGAATGTAGAATCCTTTAGTGATATGAAACATTATGAAGCAAGTACTTTCCGAAAATTCTGTACCGTTTATAAAAAGTACCTTTTTTACAAAGAACCTTTTAAAAAAAGTACCTTTTATAAAACGTACCTTTTATCAAAAGTACCTTTTATAAACAGTACCTTTTATAAAAAGAACCTTTCATAAAAAGTACCTTTTATAAAAAGTACCTTTTATAAAAAGTACCTTTTACAAAAAGTACCTTATATAAAAAGTACCTTTTATAAAAAGTACCTTTTATAAAAAGTACCTTTTATAAAAAGTACCTTTTATACAAAAGTACCTTTTATAAAAAGTACCTTTTATAAAAAGTACCTTTTATAAAAAGTACCTTTTATAAAAAGTACCTTTTATAAAAAGTACCTTTTATAAAAAGTACCTTTTATAAAAAGTACCTTTTATAAAAAGTACCTTTTATAAAAAGTACCTTTTATAAAAAGTACCTTTTATAAAAAGTACCTTTTATAAAAAGTACCTTTTATAAAAAGTACCTTTTATAAAAAGTACCTTTTATAAAAAGTACCTTTTATAAAAAGTACCTTTTATAAAAAGTACCTTTTATAAAAAGTACCTTTTATAAAAAGTACCTTTTATAAAAAGTACCTTTTATAAAAAGTACCTTTTATAAAAAGTACCTTTTATAAAAAGTACCTTTTATAAAAAGTACCTTTTATAAAAAGTACCTTTTATAAAAAGTACCTTTTATAAAAAGTACCTTTTATAAAAAGTACCTTTTATAAAAAGTACCTTTTATAAAAAGTACCTTTTATAAAAAGTACCTTTTATAAAAAGAACCTTTTATAAAAAGTACCTTTTATAAAAAGTGCCTTTTATAAAAAGTACCTTTATATATTTCCTAGAATCTTATCTTGTAATGTAGGAGAATTCGATAAAAAAACATTCCGGGAAAATACGATTTTAAAATTCCCCTTCTTAGTGGGGTAAATTGGCTAAAAAATGGTATTTTCGGTACCTTTGATATTTTTTGGCGTAATGGTACTAGAAACTTAAAATTAGGAATGTAAAATCCTTTTTGTACTTTTATTGTTTGCTGAAACAATGATACTAGAAAATTGAAATATGGAATGGAGGATCCTTCGGTGAAGAAAAAAAATTCTGGAAGAGGTTCTTTTTGGAAATTCTGTTTCTAACGGGGGTAAGAAAGTGTACTTTTTGTACTTTTTTTTTGTTCCTATAATAATGAAAAGGGTAAATTTTGGTTATTCTAATATTTCTTCAAATAATGGTTCAGAAACTTGATATTTTTAATAAAGGGTCACCTAGCACAAAAAAAATTTTGTTTGGAAAATTTAATTTTAAGGGGAAAAGTGGGCAAATAAATGGTTATTTTTACCTATCTAACTTTTAAACTAAAAGCCCCAAAACTAAAAGCACCCAAGAGAAGTACATATGTTAAAATTTTAGAACGGGGAACTAAATAGAAAGAGCAGGGAAGAATATGGAATCATACTTTTTATTCCAGTTTTTCGTATTTAACTTTTTAACTCCATATTTTTTCTCTCTATATGGGTTTTCACTCAAACTTATTTTTATTCCAATTTCTTTATTCACTGAAATATTCATTCACTCAAAATACAAAATACCGATAGTAGAGCTCAAAAATTATTCAAATTTTATTGTTTAAATTATTCATTTAAATATTATTTTATGAAAGTCTACTACGTAGGGAAATTATCTTGAAATCAATAGAGTAATTCTGATCCTTCTATTATCCGGTATTCAATACAACCGGTAACGAAGTACCGGGAGGTAAACTAGTTTTTTGTAAACAAAGAAAATTTTTAATTAATTTTTATTAGTTTACACTTAGGTGTACTTAAATTAATAACCAATAAAATATTTTCATTGTTTACAAAAAATTGGTGGTCAAAAAAATTGGAGGTCAAAAAAAATGAATATTTTTTTACTGGATTTAAAAAATTTTGATTTTTGTTTCGGTCGTCAGAAAATTGAGATAGTAACTGAATTTAAACAATTTCACTATTTTTTAAATTTTTAATGTTTGAATTTAAAAAAAAATCAACTAAGAAATATTTCTTAAAAATTTTCTAAAAAAACATCTAGAAAAAATTTCATTTTCCAGCACGACCCTCGTATCTCATTTAATATTTGTTCAATCTGGACACTATCAAGCTTAAATTAAAGCTTGGAAAATTTCCTATATAGCTTTTTTTAATAAAAGTCGATTGATAACAATGGTCTTTATTGACAACTTTGTCGGTAACGAATTACATCTACTTTTGAACTGTACACTTTCTTTTAACGCTCACTGTAGTACTTGGGCATTGACTTCAACTGCAACTGCAAACCGAATACATATAATAATAACAATAATGGTCAGTTGGCAGTCAAGACAGAAAAGAAGTAACGAAATCTAGCAACATGAATCTTGGTTTAGCAATTTTTGTGTTGAATTTGAAATGGGAAATTACTTTTTTTTTTTTAGAGTTAGCTTCTTTTTTCCCTTTACTTGGGATTTTTTTATACAATTCGTATGTTAAAAAAGCAAAGCAACAGCAAACAAAAAAACATAACCTTGCAAATGTTACTGTAGTAAATTTACTTTAATAAGACTTTTGACGCCTTACAATTGCCTTAAGGGCATTATTTCTGTAACCTGATTGAATGATACTGATTATTGGAAGCAAACATTTAATGAGCCCAGAAAATAATATGGTGGGGCAACTTTTACTCTAACCCTTTTGCAGCAAAAAAAAAAAAACGAAAAAAAAACAAGAGGTTACCACCATACCAAATTAACCAACAGCAAAGTTGCTGGTAAGACAAATTACCAGGCATTACTCTAAATGTTGCAATGTTGTAAATGCAATGTGCAACTCTTTCGTTAAACTGAAGAGTAATAAATGAAGAAACATAAAATTGACGGCTGCTACTTTATTTTTTTTTTTAAGGCAATCAAAATTAAAGATTTGAACATTAAAAAAAAAAATTAATTGATAAATTTATAAAGTTTCTTATTTAAGTTCACACAAAAAATTGTTTTTCCAATGAACGATTTTCATAGTATTTATAAACAAATTCATACAATTCATTAACTTTTTCATAATATTTATAAACTTTTTCATAGTACATATTTAAGAAAAATTTTAAATAGTTCTTAAATTTCACATATTATGATTTATTCATAAATATTATGAAGAAGTTTATAAATATTATGAAAAAGTTAATAATTTGTATGAATTTGTTCATAAACATTATTCTTTTCTTTTCAAGAATGGGTCTAGGAATACGTTAAGATAACTAAATCCATAACCATGAATATATTATTGATTCAGGGTCGATTCTAAGATATTTATTCTATGTCGTATGATTGAAAGCAGGTTAAGTTCGTGAATGTAAAAAAACGGAACAGGGTGGAAAAAAGTTTAAGCTTGACAACGTCCAGTTTGAGCAAATATTAAATGAGATACAAGGGTCACACTGGAAAATGAAATTATTAATAGATATTTTTTAGAAAATTTTTTTAAAAATATTTATAAGACGATTTTTTTCAAGTTCAAACACTAAAAATTTTTTAAATTATCCAGTAATTTTTATTCGGTTATCACCTACAATTTTCCCAACAATCCAAACAAAAAATTTAATTTTTTCAACACAATAGAAGAAATCAGCACTTTTTGACCTGCAACTCCTTTGACCACCAATTTTTTGTAAACAAGGAAAAATTTTAATTATTTTAACATCTCATTAATAGGGATGAGATTTCCATGCAAATGCATGTTTTTTGTCGACCCGAGTAAAAATTAATTGGATCTTATCTGATCTGTTTATATCTATTCATATACAATCATATCTGATTGTATATAATTATTAGTGTCCGACCGAATACACCTTTTTTGGCCGAAGCCGAAGCCGAAGCAGAATATTCGGCCAAATTTTCACTATTCGGCCAAACCGAAGCCGAAGCCGAATATTAAAAAAATATATATTTATGTAGTAAAAACAAGAAAAAAAAATAAAAGTCGACTCGGCGGGATACCCAAATGCATGAGAATGCTGTCTAGAATGATTTTATTTTAAGCAAAAAATTTTTGTAAAAAAATATATTTTAGAGTGTAAATTTTTTTCGATCGAAATTTTTTTTTGATTGTAAAAAATGTTTTTAGTTGCAAAAACACTTATTAAAATGTTTTTGTAGCTTACAAATGTGATTCAAAGTTAGTTTAGTATGTTTTTCAACACGTGAGCACAAATATTATACAATTATTCGGTATTCGGCCTATTCGGCCAAAATTGTGGCCGAAGCCGAATAGTGGCCGAATAGTGCTTTTTGGCCGAAGCCGAGGCCGAAGCCGAATATTCGGTCGGACACTAATAATTATATCTGAAATGGCCAAAAACGAGATCTAATTATATCTCGGATTTGGTCAACATTGAAACAAATTTGACATTTAATTATATCTGATCAGATACAATTATATACAATTAGATGCAATCATATACTATTAGATAAAAGCAGATCAGATAAGATCCAATCAACTTTTACACGGGGATAGTCTAAAAACGATATCGACAAATTATCTTTCCGAATCAAGAAATTTGCGTTAAAATGGCATCGATTGGTTTTTGCATATTTTTGCATATTTTGATGAAAATGCATATTTTTGCATATTTTGATTTTGAATGCATATTTTGTGTATATTTCGAACTTTTAAGTGCATATTTTTGCATATTTTGGCATAAATTAGCAAAAACACAATTTGAAATTTATTTTTTCCAAAAACTATTTAAAATTTTAAAAAATTATTTTGAAAATAAGAAAAAAAAAAATTTTTATTTTTATTTTTTTTTTAAGATTTTCTTAATTTCTAAAAAAAAATCTTGTTCATATAAAGTTTTAAATGGTACTATTTAAACCGGGCGTTATTTTTTGCTTTTTAAGAAGTTTTTACTATAAAATCAAAAATTTTATTGTACACATTTTATTTTTTAGTGCATATTTTAAGGTTTTTTAGTGCATATTTTTTAGCGCATATTTTCGATTTTTTAGTGCATGAAAATCTCATCCCTAGTTAACACCTAGTTTTCCCATTAATCCAAACAAAAAATTGTATTTTTTTTAACACAAAAGAAGAAATCAGCATTTTTTGACCTGCAACTTCTTTGACCACCAATTTTTTGTAAAC
The DNA here is from genome assembly GCA_963921195.1 of Pegoplata infirma. NCBI lineage: Eukaryota > Metazoa > Arthropoda > Insecta > Diptera > Anthomyiidae > Pegoplata > Pegoplata infirma. The sequence goes on along the minus strand of OY992537.1, from coordinate 109,662,265 downwards.
AAAGAAAAATTTTTATTATTTTAACATCTCACTACTAGGGATGAGATTTCCATGCAAATGCATGTTTTGTGTCGATAGTCTAAAAATGATATTGACAAATTATCATTCCGAATCAAGAAATTTGCGTTAAAATGGCATCGATTTGTTTTTGCATATTTTTGCATATTTTGGTGAAAATGCATATTTTTGCATATTTTGGTTTTAAATGCATATTTTCCGTATTTTTGCAACTTTTAAGTGCATATTTTTTGCATATTTTGGCATAAATTAGCAAAAAACACAATTTAAAATTAATTTGTTACAAAAACACCAATTTTTTGTAAACAAAGAAAAATTTTAATTATTTTAACATCGCATTACTAGGGATGAGATTTCCATGCAAATGCATGTTTTGTGTCGATAGTCTAAAAATGATATCGACAAATTATCATTCCGAATCAAGAAATTTGCGTTAAAATGGCACCGATTTGTTTTTGCATATTTTTGCATATTTTGGTGAAAATGCATATTTTTGCATATTTTGGTTTTAAAAGCATATTTTCCGTATTTTTGCAACTTTTAAATGCATATTTTTTTGCATATTTTGGCATAAATTAGCAAAAACACAATTTAAAATTAATTTGTTACAAAAACTATTTTAAATTTTAATGATTTATTTTCAAAATAAGAAAAAAATTTTTTATAGATTATCTAAATTTCTAAAAAAGTTATTCTTATATGAAGTTTTATTTATTATTTTTTGATTTTTAGGAAGTTTTTCCTATGAAAACAAAATTTTTGTCGCACACTTTTTACATTTTAGTGCATATTTTTAGGTTTTTAGTGCATATTTTGAATTTTTAAGCGCATATTTTCGATTTTTTAGTGGATAAAAATCTCATCCCTACTCATTACTATACACTTATGTAGGTGTATTAAAATTAGTAAGCAAAAAAAATATTTTCTTTGTTTACAAAAAAATGGTGGTCAAAAGAGTTGGAGGTTAAAAAAAATTCGAATTTCTTCTACTGTATTTAAAAAATTTCATTTTTCGTTTGGGTTGTTGAAAAAACTAGTTGGTAACTGAATAAATATTATTAGATAATTTTTTAAATTTTTAATATTTGAACTTGGAATAAATCGACTTAGAAATATTTTTAAAAAAAAATTAAAATATACCTACAGTGAGCGTCAAAAGGAAGTGTACAGGTCTTAAATAGATGTAGTTCGTTAATGACAAAGTAGACAATTAAACCCCTTATTATTATCAATCGACTACCATTTAAAAACATGCTTCTAAGGATATTTTCCAAGCTTTAATTTAAGCTTGATAGCGTCCCGATTGAGCAAATGTAAAACGAGATACTAGGGTAGAGCTGGAAAATGAAATAATTTGTAGACGTTTATTAAAAAATTTTTAAAAAATCTTTCTAAGTTGATTTTTTTCAAGTTCAAATAAAAACTTAAAAAATAGTACAGTTGTTTAAATTCAGTTATCAACTCATTTTTCCAACGACCCATAGAAAAATCAAAATTTCTTAAATGCAGTAAAAAAATATGCAATTTTTTGACCTTCAAATCTTTTGCCCACCAATTTTTTGTAAACAAAGAAAAGATTTAGTTGATTATTAATTTAAGTACACCTAAGTGTATAGTAATGAGTAGGGATTAGATTTTCAATTTAAAAAATTCAAAATATGCACTAAAAAATTCAAAATATCCACTAAAAAACCTTAAAATATGCACAAAAAATAAAATGTGTACAATTAAAATCTTGTTTTCATAGGAAAAACTTCTTATTTTAAATTTATATTTAAAACTTTATATAAGCAAGATTTTTTAGAAATTAGGACAATCTGTAGAAAAAATTAAAAAAAAAAAATTTTTTCTTATTTCCAAAATAAATTTTTAAAATTTAAAATTAGTTTTTGAAACATATAAATTTTAATTTGTATTTTTACTAATATATGCCAAAATATGCACTTAAAAGTTGGAAATATGCACAAAATATGCATTTAAAACCAAAATATGCATTTTCACCAAAATATGCAAAAATATGCAAAAACAAATAGATGCCATTTTAACGCAAATTTCTTGATTCGGAAAGATAATTGGTCGATAAAATTCAAAATATGCACTAAAAAATCTTAAAATATGCACTAAAAAATAAAATGTGTACAATAAAAATCTTGTTTTCATAGGAAAAACTTCTTAAAAAGCAAAAAATAACACCAGGTTTAAATAGTAACATTTAAAACTTTATATGAGCAGGATTTTTTCTTTTTAGAAATTAAGAAAAACTTGAAAAAAATAAAAAGAAAAAAATTTTTTTCTTATTTTCAAAATAAATTTTAAATAGTTTTTGAAAAAAATAAATTTCAATTTGTGTTTTTGCTAATTTATGCCAAAATATGAAAAAATATGCACTTAAAAGTTCGAAATATGCACAAAATATGCATTTTAAATCAAAATATGCAAAAATATGCATTTTCACCAAAATATGCAAAAATATGCAAAAACAAATGATGCCATTTTAACGCAAATTTCTTGATTCGGAAAGATAATTGTTCGATATCGTTTTTAGACTATCGACAAAAATTCTGCATTTGCATGAAAATCTCATCCCTAGTAATGAGATATGAAAATAATTAAAAATGTTCTTTGTTTACAAAAAATTGGTGGGCAAAAGATTTGGAGGTCAAAAAAATGCATATTTTTTTTAATGCATTTAAAAAATTTTGATTTTTGTTTGGGTCGTTAGAAAAATGAGTTGATAACTGAATATGACTTATTGTACTATTTCTTAAATTTTCAATGTTTGAACTTAAAAAAAATAATTTTAGAAATATTTTTTTAAACATTTTCTAAAAAACGTCTACAATAAATTTCATTTTCAACCGCGACCCTCGTATCTCATTTAATATTTTCTCAATCTGGATGCTATAAAGCTTAAATTAAAGCTTGGAAATTTTCCTTTATATCATGCTCTTAAATGATAGACAATTGCTAATAATAAGCGGATATATTGTCAACTTTGTCGTTAACGAATTGCACCAATTTAAGACACGTACACTTTCTTTAGACGCTCACAGTATAAATAATTTAATTTTCCAGCGCGACCCTCGTATCTTATTTAATATTTCCTTAATCTGGACGCTATCAAGCTTAAATTAAAGCTATTAAAATCGGAATTCCTTAAATGTACCTTTTTCAGAAGAATTTTGTTGCTAAAGGGTCCGTTAGAATAGAAATTTCTAAAAAATAAATTTTTTTAAATGTGTTTTTGGCCGGGCGACCCTACATTACAAATTTAAAGTTTCTAGGAAAGAAAAATAATAATATTTTTCACCTTATCAAATTAATTCAATTTATTAAATCACAGCTCGTTAAGAGTAAAATTTTTCAAAAGTTTTTAAATTAATTTATTTTTTAACAATGAAAATAAAATAAAATTGATGGAAATCTCTGAAAATAATAAATAAAACTCATTTATAACAATTTACAATTCGTTTCATGCAATAGCACTAAAAAGGAAGAAAAAAAGTACCACAGGAAGCACTCACAGCAAAAAAAAGAAAAAAATTATTTCGGTCAAGACCGACCGTGTAAAACCCTTAAAATCTGAGACATTTTTCTTGTAGAAAAAAGTCTCAGATTCCGAGATATTTTTCTTATAGAAAAAAGTCTCAGATTCTGAGACATTTTTCTTATAGAAAAAAGTCTCAGATTCTGAGACATTTTTGTTATAGAAAAAAGTTTCAGATTCTGAGAAAAAAGTCTCAGATTCTGAGACATTTTTCTTATAGAAAAAAAAGTCTCAGATTCTGAGACATTTTTCTTATAGAAAAAAAAGTCTCAGATTCTGAGACATTTTTCTTATAGAAAAAAAAGTCTCAGATACTAAGACATTTTTCTTATAGAAAAAAAAGTCTCAGATTCTGAGACATTTTTCTTATAGAAAAAAAGTCTCAGATTTCGAGACATTTTTCTTATAGAAAAAAAATCTCAGATTTCGAGACATTTTTCTTATAGAAAAAAGTCTCAGATTCTGAGACATTTTTCTTATAGAAAAAAAGTCTCAGATTCTGAGACATTTTTCTTATAGAAAAAAAGTCTCAGATTCTGAGACATTTTTCTTATAGAAAAAAAGTCTCAGATTCTGAGACATTTTTCTTATAGAAAAAAAGTCTCAGATTCTGAGACATTTTTCTTATAGAAAAAAAGTCTCAGATTCTGAGACATTTTTCTTATAGAAAAAAAGTCTCAGATTCTGAGACATTTTTCTTATAGAAAAAAAGTCTCAGATTCTGAGACATTTTTCTTATAGAAAAAAAGTCTCAGATTCTGAGACATTTTTCTTATAGAAAAAAAGTCTCAGATTCTGAGACATTTTTCTTATAGAAAAAAGTCTCAGATTCTGAGACATTTTTCTTATAGAAAAAAGTCTCAGATTCTGAGACATTTTTCTTATAGAAAAAAGTCTCAGATTCTGAGACATTTTTCTTATAGAAAAAAGTCTCAGATTCTGAGACATTTTTTCTTATAGAAAAAAGTCTCAGATTCTGAGACATTTTTTCTTATAGAAAAAAGTCTCAGATTCTGAGACATTTTTTCTTATAGAAAAAAGTCTCAGATTCTGAGACATTTTTTCTTATAGAAAAAAGTCTCAGATTCTGAGACATTTTTTCTTATAGAAAAAAGTCTCAGATTCTGAGACATTTTTTCTTATAGAAAAAAGTCTCAGATTCTGAGACATTTTTCTTATAGAAAAAAGTCTCAGATTCTGAGACATTTTTCTTATAGAAAAAAGTCTCAGATTCTGAGACATTTTTCTTATAGAAAAAAGTCTCAGATTCTGAGACATTTTTTCTTATAGAAAAAAGTCTCAGATTCTGAGACATTTTTTCTTATAGAAAAAAAGTCTCAGATTCTGAGACATTTTTCTTATAGAAAAAAGTCTCAGATTCTGAGACATTTTTCTTATAGAAAAAAGTCTCAGATTCTGAAACATTTTTCTTATAGAAAAACGACTCAGATTCTGAGACATTTTCTTGTAGAAAAAAGTCTCAGATTCTGATACATTTTTCTTATAGAAAAAAGTCTCAGATTCTGATACATTTTTTTATAGAAAAAAGTCTCAGATTCTGAGACATTTTTCTTATAGAAAAAAGAGTCAGATTCTGAGACATTTTTCTTATAGAAAAAAGTCTCAGATTCTGAGACATTTTTCTTATAGAAAAAAGTCTCAGATTCTGAGACATTTTTCTTATAGAAGAAAGTCTCAGATTCTGAGACATTTTTCTTATAGAAAAAAGTCTCAGATTCTGAGACATTTTTCTTCTAGATAAAAGTCTCAGATTCTGAGATATTTTTCTAAAGAAAATTTTTACAAACATCATCACAAACTCATTATACTTTGTACCACAAAGTGCTGTAGGGTATACAAAAAAACGCATGCCATATATCGCTGGAGTTAACGAACATCTTTCAAACTGTTTAAAATCGCACTTGAAGTGTTAACGAAAAACGTCTGACAATTTCGACAAAAAAAAAACACAATTTATTCCTTTAAAAACTTTTTTTAAAATGAAACAATGTGATTTTTTTCTGCTTCTTCTTCTTCATCGATTTCTTTCATCCAAAGCCATATAAAGAATCGTTCGTTTTTCTGCCTCATGCAACATAGTAGAGTTTAGCAATAATGCTGCATGCTGAAGATCTCTGGAGATTTCATTGGGTTTCTTTCGTTTTTTTTTTGGTGTGTCTGTTTTGTATTTTATGTGTCCATTGTCATTATTTTTTATGGACAAAAAGATCTTATTCTTGGCATTTTGGCCAATTGTATTAAAAATGTATACATTCATTTTTTTGTAGGATTTTTCTCATTTGCAAAGACTTTTTTTTCAGTTGTTGCTTCTTGCTGCTGCAGCATGTTGTTTTCAATTATTGATTTGATGTGCTTGAGTTGATTGACATGCTATTTTGTGAGATCCAAGAAAGTTTTTCGTTTTTTAGCAAATATTTTTTTAAAAACAAAGTCAAAAAATCAACGTCAAAAATGTTTAAGAATCAATAGAGAATTTTTAAAGTCAGCAGATTTCAACAATTAATTGGGAAGTACTAAAAAAACAAAGTCAACAATCATTGGTGAATTTCTAAAGGCAAAAAATCTACAACTAGTGGTGAATTTCTAAAGCCAAGAACTCAACGATCAGTGGTGGTTTTCTAAAGCCAGAAAATCAACAATCAATAGTGTAAAATCAGAAATGTTTAAGAATCAATACGGGATTTTTAAAAACAATTAATTAGCTGGAAACTCAACAATCATTGGTGGATTTCTAGAGGAAAAAAATCCACAAGTGGTGAATTTCTAGAGACAAAAAATTCAACAATAAACCGTTGTTTTCTTAAATCCGGTTTTGCAGATTTAACATATTTAGAATTTTTTTTACGATAAACATAGAAATTCAGCAACAATTAAATGGCGCCCAAGCTGGGGCCAGATTTCAAAGCGCAAACTATAAACTCAAAAACCACCGCCAATATGAGAGAGAGTTCGGCCTAACTGGATACAGCAACTAAATTCGCTTCAACAAGCATTTAGCAAACATCGGTGGAACAAATCGAGTAGGTCGTCCTTAACCAATAATTATATTTTAACGTGTTTTTCTTCCATTTGTATTGTCTGAATTATATCTCCAATTTTATAAATTTCAATTGAAAAAGCATATTTAGATTTTTTTTTAAGATAAACATAGAAATTCAGCAAAAATTAAATGGCGCCCAAGCTGGGGCCAAATTTCGAAGTGCAAACTTTAAACTCAAAAACCACCGCCAATATGAGAGAGAGTCGGGCTTAACTGGATACAGCAACTAAATTCGCTTCAACAAGCATTTAGCAAACATCGGTGGAACAAATCGAGTAGGTCGTCCTTAACCAATAATTATATTTTAACGTGTTTTTCTTCCATTTGTATTGTCTGAATTATATCTCCAATTTTATAAATTTCAATTGAAAAAGCATATTTAGATTTTTTTTTAAGATAAACATAGAAATTCAGCAAAAATTAAATGGCGCCCAAGCTGGGGCCAGATTTTGAAGCGCAAACTATAAACTCAAAAACCACCGCCAATAAGAGAGATTTTCAGACCTAACTGGAGATAAAAACCAAAACGTTTCAACAAGCATTTAGCAAACATCGGTGGAACAAATCGAGTAGGTCGTCCTTAACTAATAATTATATTTTAACGTGTTTTTCTTCCATTTGTATTGTCTGAATTATATCTCCAATTTTATAAATTTCAATTGAAAAAGCATATTTAGATTTTTTTTTTAAGATAAACATAGAAATTCAGCAAAAATTAAATGGCGCCCAAGCTGGGGCCAGATTTTGAAGCGCAAACTATAAACTCTAAAACCACCGCCAATATGAGAGAGAGTCGGGCCTAACTGGATACAGCAACTAAATTCGCTTCAACAAGCATTTAGCAAACATCGGTGAAACAAATCGAGTAGGTCGGCCTTAACCAATAATAATATTTTAACGTGTTTTTCTTCCATTTATATTGTCTGAATTATATCTCCAATTTTATAAATTTCAATTAAAAAAGCATATTTAGAATTTTTTTTAAGATAAACATAGAAATTCAGCAAAAATTAAATGGCGCCCAAGCTGGTGCCAGATTCCAAATCGCAAACTAGAAACTCAGAAACCACCGTCAATGAGAGATAGAGAGTCAGGCCTAACTGGAGACAGCAACCAAAACGTTTCAACAAGCATTAAGCAAACATCGGTGGAACAATATTGAACAGGTCGGCCTTAACCAATAATATTTAAACATGTTTTTCTTCCATTTTTATTGTCTAAATTTTAACTTCAATTTCATAAATTTCAATTGAAAAAATTAAAGACTCTTCCATTTCAAAGTATCCAACTTAATCGTTACAATCATCTTAAACATATACAACTTAATCATCAAATCCTTTGACAATTCTTATTAAAACCGTTTCTCCATCTCTCAAATCATGTTTTGAATAATCCATTTCAAATTTTCATGTTTCTAAGAAACATGACAATTACATCAAACTGTCAAACAGCTCTATGACATCCTGAAACATAATACTTATCATACAAAACTTAAATAAAAGAAGAAACTTCAAAGAATAGAGTAGGTGTAGTTTTTAAATTTAAATCGCACCTCAATTCATATGAAGCGCATGTCATAACACTGTACACAGCAGTTAAGACAGGCAGATATACGGATGAACGAACGAATGAAGGAAAGAATGGACAAACATTCATGCATGCATGAAAACAGTAGCCAAAATCCTGAAATAAGAACCGTAGTTATCTACCACATAATCTGTCAAAATATAAAAATCATAATAAATCAAATTGCTGGAAGAAGAAAAAGCAACCAAAAGTGGTCACGTAAACAATATTTTGTTTTTATTTAAAACAGGAACACACTCTGGAGAAGAAAGAACCATCTTTGCTAAAACAAAAGACTAACAATAAGTATGACTGAAAAACAAATTAAAAGAACTATGGGCTAGAGGTACATAGTTTTTGGATATAAACTATTAAGAAGAAGAAATACCATTAGCAGATGAAATTTAAATTTCGTAAAAGTTCGATTTAAGTTCGAAGTTTCCCTTTGATAGATTTTAAAGTCTAAGCGGAATTCTACTTGTAAATAAAAAAAACTGCATTTTAAGTTCCAAATAAAATTCGAAAATCAAGTGAAGTTCTTAAGGATTAATTGTAATTCGTGAATCATCACTTGTGATTCGTAAAAGATCAACTTAATTTTCAAAGAGATTTTTTAATATTCGAAAATTGAATTTCGAAGACTCAATTTTAATTTTTGTTATTATCAACAAATCAATTGAAATTCGAAAATGATCGATGAAACTTCGAAAAAGATAAATTGTTATTTGTAAAAGATCAATTGAAGGGCTTGCTGCAAAAACTTGATAAGCAACATTTTATTTTTTGGTGTTCTTCGTGTTCTACTGATGTTCCACAGACAGTTTTTTGGCAGAAGTCTAGCCTAAACCCTTCGTACAAGTATCTTAAGTACACTCTAATTAAAATGATTTCAGTTTCCTACTATAAGTTGGGTAAGTTTACACAAAATGTGTAGTTTTACCAAAAAATATTGGAAATTTACACATTTATAGTAGTATATTATTTGAATTTGTTGAAATTTACCCAATTTATAGTAGGAAACTGGACTCATTTTTTTAGAGTGTATGAAAGTTTACTAAAGTTATATTTTCTGCATTATTTCAAAAGTTTTAAGCAAAAATCACCATAAAATGAAATGTTTAGAGTCCGACCGAAACCAGTTTTCGAGGCCGAACCGAAACTGAACCGAATATTCGACCGAAAAAGTAATATTCGGCCGAAACCTAACCGAAAAAAAATTATCGCCTGGCATGAATAAAATTATTAAAAAGTTATTAAAGATAAATATACAGCATAAAATGCTTTTAAACCATAGGAATTGTTGTATTTTTGAAAAAAAATATGTTTTTTAAAAAACTTGCAAAAAAATTGTATAAATTGTATAAATTTGTAACATTTTCTTCAATTGAACTGAAACAAGTGTAATGAAATACGAAATCAAAAAATTTAGCGACTTTTTTACATATTTTTTAAAATACCAAAAAGTTTCGGTTTCGGCTAATATTCGGCCAAAATTTTGCCGAATACCGAATAGAGGACAAAACTCCATTATTCGGCCGAAACCGAGACCGAAACCGAATATTCGGTCGGACTCTAAAATTTATATATTTATTTTTTTTGATGGAATAGAACTTTTGTTTTTGGTCCGCATTGGTCGCCGGACTTTTTCAGATATATTGACCAATATCCATAGTACTTATTTCAATGGCTAACTTTTGCTACCGTCTGCGGCGCCGACTACAGTGGGGCGATATGTAAACCTTGTTTTTATATATTTTTTAAACATATTTTAAAAAAGTAGGCGTGGCAGTTGTCTGACCGCCCCCTTTTTTTGTGATATCATTTCGACAGTCCTTGAGAGTATATATACCAAATTTAAAGCTATTATAACCAAAATTACAAATTTTTAAAAACGTGGGCGTGGCCCTTAATCGGCCTCCCATATTTTTCATAATGTTATTTTCGAAGTCAAAAAAAAACATTTATACCGAATTTCAAGTCAATATAATTAAAATTGGATTTTTGTCGTTCTAGATTGGCAAAATGTGGCATTGTGCCCTGGTCCGATGTTGCCCATTTCCAAACTTAACCACCCTATGACCATAAGACATATATGTGCCAAACTTCGAATGTCTAGCTCCTTTATTTTATCATATCCTCTACAAACGCACAGGCGAACGGGCGGACAGACGGACATCGCTAGAATGTCTTAGAATCGACCACTGATCAATAATATACACACTTTATGGGGTCCTAGACCTATATTTCGATGCGTTACACACAGAATGTCAAAGTGAATATAACCCCATACTGTGGTTAGAGTGTGTGTTAAATGCGGCTGTGCCGAATCCTTAATATTTTCCAAAATATAAAAAAAATAAAAAAATAAATCCTCAGAGGGGTGTCGGCAAGAGGCATTCCAAGGCAACTCGCGATAAATTCTGGCGAATTGATTTTATATTGATTTTAGATTTAAGTACAGAATTTTATCGTTATTAAACTATTTTTTTAATAACCACGCCCAGGGGCGAGATGAAAAAAAATATTTTTACCCCCTGGATCGAAATGAAGGACTTTGAACCACTTCTAACACAAACAAATTTTTTGTTTAATAAATTTACCAAGAAACCTTCTAAAAAGTGACGTTTTGTAGAGGTTGTTTGAACTTCAAAGAGGGAAATTTTTTCCTTCGGTCCTAAACCAGCCTAGGACCATAAGAGACATATTCGTGCCAAACTTTAGGAGCCTAGATCATTTATTTTGGACTGCATCTTGCTTTCCACAGACAGACGGACACACAGACATCGCCAGAATGTTTTAGAATTGATCATGGATCAATAATATATGTACTTCATGAGGTACCCGCCCGATATTTCGATGCGTTAAACACGGAAAAATTCGATCAGTTGAAATTCCAAAAACATCAAATGGATTTCGTAAAAGATTAAACGAAATTCTTAAAAGATCAATTGAAATTCAAAAAAAAATCAACTAAATTTCGATAAGATAAGTTGAAATTCTAAAAATATCTAAAAATCTCAATTAAAATTCGCAAGACATCAATTAAAATTTGAAAAAGATCATTGTTTTTCGTATCAATTGAAGATCTAAAAAGCTTAATTAAAATTCGCAAAAGATCACTTAAAATGTAAAAAAGATCAAATGAAATTCGAAAAAGATCAACTGAAATTTTAAAAAGATTATTGTTATTCGTAAAATACACTGTGCTACAAAAAACACAAAATCTAATATACTTTTGAAATGAGGTAGTTAAGGTTGTAGGTCTCGTCGAAAAGATCACAAAAATTCCCATCAAACTTGCCAGACACCCTCAAATTTTAAAGTTATTGTCAAAAAACGTTTTTTTTTTGACTTTTCTCACTAAACCACGTAACTTTAAAAGTTTTCCACCGATTTTAAATTGTTTAACTATTTTGGATAGAAGAAATATGGGGCTTTTTACGTGTGTGAATTGGTCTATACATTTAAGAAAGATATGTATTGATTTTTTCAACAATATCTAATTTTTTTGTTATTTTTTCAAAAAATTTTTGAGTTTATCGATTTGTTTCTGCTATAGTTCGTTCAACAATATTTATAAACGTATTCTTAAAGAAAATTTAATTGTGAATACGATGAGCTTTATGCCGAAAAAATCGAATAACAATTGATAGAGTTGTGATAATTTTTCTAAAAAATAAAATTAAGATTTTGCATGAAATTGCCGTTCGGACAACCCAGACAAAAAAAAATAACAAAATAAACGGACATCCTGAGAGGTCGGGTATCATTATTTTAAAGGTTTTTGGCCCCCTGAATTCGAATTTGACCTTGAAATTGCGCTATCTTATTAAGTTTTTGATATATCAATTTATGTTTAATATCTCAAAAACCTGACGCGATAGAGCAATTTAAAGGCCAGATTCGGATTCAGCGCTCCAAAAACCTTTAAAAATATTGTTCATGACCTCTTATGATAATTTTTTTTTTGCCTGGGTTATCTGAACGGCGATTTCCTGCAAAATCTTAATTTTCTCTTTTAGAAAAATTATCACAACTCTGTCAATTCTTATCTGATTTTTTCAGGGCAATGCTCATCGTATTCAGAATTAAATTTTCTTTAAAAATATGTTTATAAATATAAAGGTTGTTAAACGAACTATAGTAGAAAAAAATCTATAAACTCGAAAAATTTTCAAAAAATAACAAAAAAATTAGATATTATAGAAAAATTCAATAGATATCTTTCTAATATGTGTAGACCAATTCACACACATGGAAAGCCCTATCCTTCTTCTATCCGAAACAGTTTAAAAATTTTAATTCGGTTGAAAATTTTCTGAATTACACAAGGTTTAGTGAGAAAAGTCCCAAAAAAAACGTTTTTGACAATAACTCTAAAATTTGAGAGTGTCTGGCAAGTTTAATGGCCATTTTTGTGATCTACTCGACAAAACCAACAACCTATACTATGTCACATCAGAAGTATTTTTTCACTGTAGCACAGTGATATCAATTGAAATTCGAATAAGATCAATAACTCGTAAAAGATAAAATATAATTCGAAAAAGTTAAATTGAAATTCGAAAAAAAAAAATTTTAATTAAATTTTTAATTTATATAAGTAAATTTTTTTTTTTTTAGTTTTAATTAAATTTTTTAATTTATAGTATTAAGTTTTCAATTAACTAAATATCCAGTTATTTTTAATTAAAGACATACAAATATTCTTAATTAATATGCTCATTTTGTTGATTGGTCCGGATTTAATTAATTTTTAATTAAATCAACGAATTTTTTAATTATTTTTTTTTTATTTTTTTCTAAGCAATTGAAACTCAAAAAAGATCAATTTTTATTTAATTAAATTTCGAAAACGATCAATTGTAAATTGAAAAATCACTTTAAATTCGAAAAACATCATTATTTTTCGCCAATTGAAATTCGAAAAAGATCAATTGGAATTCGAAAAAGATGAATTGAAATTCGAAAAGGGTAAATTTAAGTTTGTAAAATATGAATTGTAATTCGTTAAAGGAATTGAAATTCGAAAATAATCAATCAGAAATTTGTAAAAGATAAATTAAACAAAAAAAAAGATAAATTGAAATACGTAAAAGATCAATTAAAATTCCAAAAAAAGATTAATTGAATTTCGAAAAATATCAACTGAAATTCAAAACAAGATCAATTGAATTTCGAAAAAGATTAGCTGAACCCGTGTAAAAAAATAATTATATCAAAACATATCTCCTTTGATAAAAACATATATGGATCATATATAAATGGATCTAATCAGATCTACTCCATATATATTCATATCTGCTTCAGATATTTTTTGATCCGTAAATTGAGTCTATCTGACAATTTTATATATATGAACATATCTGAAAATGTCTGATCATATATGCCATATATGCCAGACAGATTCCATTTACGGATCAAAAAATATCTGAAGCAAGTATGAGTATATATGGAGTAGATCTGATTATATCCATTTAGATATGACCCATATATGTTTTTATCAAAGGAGATATGTTTTGATATAATTATTTTTTTACACGGGAAACTCGAAAAAGATCAATTGAAATTTTAAAAATTCGAAAAGGATTATTTGAAATTCGAAAAAGATTATTTGAAATTCGAAGACTCAAAAGCGATCAATTGTTACAATGTAATGACCGTTCTGACCCATAGCGATAAGCTACAAAAAAATGGAGTAAAAAGAAGAACTAATTTCTTATGCTAAACATGCTATCATACTGGTTTATCTTAATAACCCAGCAATATAAACTCAACTTTAAACAATAAAAAAAACTAAAAAAAAATTTCAAAATATTATTTAAAAAGAGAGTGAATTTAAACGGAGGCCTTAAGGGCAAACATTTTAAAATAAAGCAAAACAATAAACATAATCATGACCACAATAATAATCATGAAAAAGATGATAATCATCATTTTAACTGAGGACAATCATGATGAGAATTAAAAAAAAAATATAACCCAGTCTTTAAAAAATAAAGGACGTGTTTTTACCTAAAAAAAACATAAAAAAGAGGTCAGCCAGGTAGCTAAAAAATAAAACGGAGCTGCTTTTTAAGAAAACCAAAACACACTTGGCTTTTAGAGAATTCACAGCGACTTTAAAACATGGAATGAACAACAAAAATTTTTTTAAAAATAAAAAAATAAAATAAAAACGTGTGTTAAAAATTATGGTAGGCGTATAACAATAAAAACTGATTGTCAACTGAGAGAAAATTAATGAAACGAACGAAATGAAGAAAAAAAGAACGAAATACCAAACTAAAATAAAGGAATTTGAACCTTCATCAAAAATTCCAAATGCGTTTTATTCTTTAACAGAAATCTTCTTATGTAGAAAGAGGTAGAAGAAAATAAAGGCGTAAGTCAAAGGTATGATATGTCACACTGATTTTTTTTTTTATTTTTGATTTCGTTATTTTGATATTCTTTTTTTTAATTTTTCAGTTTAATCCTTATTCGTTTTAATAATAACCGACATAATCTCACTTTTATGATCACTAACATGTAGTACACACAAGGACTCGAACAGTTGTAAACTAAACAAGTAAAAAAGTTAAATTCGGCCATGCCGAGTGTAGTGATACCTTCCACAATTAAAAAAGATTATTGCAAAAAACTGTTTAAAAAAAAATTTTTTGAAAAAAAAAATTTAAAAAAAAAAAAAAATCCGCGAAAAAAATGTTGGTAAAAAAAAAAATCCGCGATTTTTTTCTTTTTTTGTCAAAAAATATGTTCGTACTTGTTTAAATACCATTTTGTGTCCAATTGTGTTCACATATGTCAACCAGCAGCCGAATTAAAGCATTTTGTATTTTTAGGTTATGTTGAATATACTGAAACTTTTGAGGTGTCCTTACATCTTCGTTCATAACTTTTGAACCGATGAACCGATATCGCTCAAATGCAATACCAAACTTCTCGGGAGAACTTCCAATAAATTTAAGTCATCTCCGTGATCACCATTTCCACAGACAGACAGACGGACATCGCTAGAACGTCTTAAAATCGATCGGGGATCATAAAAATATATACTTTATGGGGTCCCAGACCGATATTTCGATGAGTTACAAACGGAATGACAAGCTTATATATACCCTATATCTCTAAGTGGAGGGTATAAAAAAAAACCTTGTAAAATGACAAGAAAAAAACCATGTCATGTAAATTGACAAGAATCTTTCATAATTTTACAAGCTTTTTAACAAAAATTTTGTAATTTTACAAGCTTTTTACCATTAAAATTGTAAAGTATGTTTTTGCTACCTCCTATTTTACGAGAATTTCTAGTAAAAATTACGAGCTTTTTTGTAATTTAACAAGCTTTTTACTAATAAAATTGTAAATTTACAACTTTTTTGGCGCAATAAAACATACAAGAAATTGTTGTGAATTTACTAGATTTTTTTTGTAAAAAAGTTGGAAATTTGAAAAATTACAAAAAAAATGTAAGATTACACAAAAAAAATGTAAATTTCGATCGAAAATTTTTTGTTAAAAAACAAGAAAATTGTCAAATATTGACAAAATGCACAAAAAAAATTTACAATGAACGACTTTCATAGTATTTATGAACAAATTCATACAATTTATTTACTTTTTCATAACACTTTTTCAAAGTATTTATGAATAAATCATAATATGTGAAATTTAAAAAGATTTTTCTTAAATATACTATGAAAAAGTTCAAAAATTTAATGAGAAAGTTCATAATTTTAATGTATTTGTTCATAAATACTATGAATTTCGTTCATTGGAAAATATTATATATAGAAGGATATTTTTTAGATTGGTTGCGAAATAAACTATTCCTCTAAATAAACTATTCCTCTAAATCTGAGACTTTTACACTGAAAAAAACTGTAATGATTGAACCCAAAATTTGTTTGGTAAATTTAGCAAAAATTATTTAACTTAAATTAGCAGGAAAAACTGTAGTTTTAGCTAAAAATTTAGTTAAATTTTAGTAGAATATTGAAATTCAAAAAAAAAAAAAATAATTATGATATATAAGAGATAAATTGTAATTCATGCAAGATCAATTAGAATTTAAAAATATCAATTGAAATTCGAAAAATATAAAGGGACATTCGAAAAGATCACTTGAAATTTGTAAAAAATCTATTCAAATTTAAGAACATTAACCAAAACTCGTAGAATCCAGACTCCAAAAGAAATTCAAAAAATATTAATTAGTAATCCAAGACTATTCGAATAAAATCAAGTAAGATTCGAAAAAAAGTCTGTTGAAATTCGAAAACGATCAATTGAATTTCAAAAAAGATAAATTGAAATTCGATAAATATCGATTGAAATTCACAAAAAGATCAACTAGAATTCGAAAAAGATCTATTTAAATTCTGTTTTTATACCCTACACCACTCTGTGGTACAGAGTATACTGAGTTTGTGCTGATGTTTATAACTATCCGAAACGATGTTTATAACTATCCGAAACGATGTTTATATATAGTTTATAACTATGTTCAACGATGTCCGTCCGCCTGTCCATCTAAATAAACGATGTGAGCACAATGCAGGTCGAAATTATCAATCGATTTATATGAAATTTGAAACTTCTTTGGCCAAAGGACGAACTCTATTGAAATTGGAAAAAATCGGTCAATGTTTAGACCTAGCCCCCATACAAACGCCCCTTTATAATAATTCTAATACCCGTATTATATGGCAGGTAAACATATTTTCTATTCACAAATCATCATTCCAAATTTTAACGGAATCGGACCAGTTCTTCTTGTAGTCCCCATACAAACCACCCTCCCGATATTCACATAAATCTCAAAATTTATGAACATTAGAAATATTTGAAAAAAAATTGTTTGTTGGTGTTAAACGTGTACTTTGGTGGGCTTTTCAATTCTCAATATATTTGGACCATTTTTGGACAGCAAAATCGGTCTATCGGCAACAAATATAAGCAATTTTCACTCAAATTTTGTTTGTATGTGTTTTCTACACTTATTAAAGATCTAACGAAAGATAGATCTAATCGGTCCATGTTTGGACTTGGGACCCATTTTCCGGAAAACACTGGTGTAGGGAATCACATGTGATCAATTGAAATTAAAAACATCAATTGAAATTCCTAAAATATAAATTTAAATTCAAAGAAAAAAAAAAGGAATTATAATTCGTAAAAGATCAACTGAAATTGAAAAATTCGAAAAAAGGTTAATTTGTATTAGCAAAAGATTATTTAAAATTCGAATAAGACCACTTTTAATTTGCATAATATTTATTTAAACTTGAAAAAGTCACCTAACATTTGTGTCTAAAATATAGACCATGTCTCGCAATGTATGCAAAAATAAGTACTTAGATCAGAATTGATGAAGGAGACGAAGAAGAGGAAGAAGAATAATGATTACTAAAAATAAAAGTTTGTTTACACATAATTACAATAACAACCCTTCTGTTAGAAAAAACAACAGCAACAACCACATTCGAATTGAAAAAATCAGATTTAGTTGATACTTGCTTAACAGCCTACTTGGCGTATCGGTCTAGAGTGATTGTACGTTACAAGCAGTTAATAGCAAAGTATTACAGATGATGATGGGTTCAATCCTTGTCGGCTGCGATCTGTTAATAATTTTCACATATAGAGTTCTATTGACTATTAACTAAATAAATTTGACATTAAAAGTTTTTCTGAAGATTATTATAACTGGATAATATGAAACTAGTAAGAAACAAACCAGGATGTCTTAAATTTTTAGAAAAATTAAAATTTTTCTTTCACACTTTTCTCAATTCAAAAACCATATATTGAAAAAGATCAATTGAAATTCGAAAAAGCACATATAAAATTTGTAAAACATCAATTGAAATTCGTAAACAATCAATTGTAATTCAAAAAAATCAATTGAAATTCGAAGTTTTTAATTCATGGAAATATAGGTCTAGGGCCCCGTAAAGTATATATGAAGGGCTTACTGCAAGAACTTGATAAGCAACATTTAATTTTTTCGTGTTTTTCGCCTTTTGTTGATGTTCCATTGACAGATTTTTGGCAGAAGTCTTGCTTTAACCCTTCGTACAAGTATATTAAGAATAAAAGTTCTGCAAAAGTTATATTTTCTACATTATTTCAAAAATTTTAAGGCAAAACCCACCATATAATGAAATGTTGCTTATCGAGTTTTAACAATAAGCCCTTCATATAGATATTATTGATCAGTGATCGATTTTAAGATATTCTAGCGATTTACCGTCTGTCCGACTATTAAAATGCCGATCACAACCAAAAAATTACAAAGATATGACTGAGACTTAACATATTCTTGTTGTCCTGAGAAGTTTGTTATTCGCTCAAATCGATTTTATCAAAAAAATGTGGTTATGAAAAATATTTTTTTATCTATTTTCTTTAGTATTTTTTTCACAAAACCGGATAAATCGCTTTATAATCATGCAAGCCTACTCTAAAAAATATCTGCGGTCAAAAATATAAGTTCAAGGGTCACTAAGATGACCTTTAAATTTAAAATTCAGAGTTTCCCGAGTTCGTTAAGCTTACTACGACGGTACAATTTTGTTCTTCTAAAACCCAATGGGAGAAGAGTCCAAAATGTATAAATATTTAAGTTTGATCATTAACGATTTGTCATTAAAACACTTTGCTACTTACTTTACTAAATAGTTTTGACAATGGAATCTTACAAATTCCGAAACACGTGTCGATTGAATCTTGCAAAAATGACAAACATAAATAAATTTAAAACAGAAAAATAATTTTCTTGAAACTTAGTCTATGAGAATATAATAGTTTTAATTAGTAAAAAAATTAATGACCTCGAGCTAAAATAAACCTACTCAAAATATAATATTTTAAAGGTCGAATAAAACAAATTCTTATTTTTTAATAAAAGTTTATCAGAAGTAGATTATTTTGCTAATTTTACAGAAACATTTTTTAAAGTTTAAATTAAAAAAAAAAACCTATTAAAGTTTTCATGAAAACAAATTTTCGAAAAAAAAAATTTTTTCTAGAAAAAACGTCTTAGCAGATTTCTCTGCTGTTTTGACAGATTTCTCTGCTGATGTCAACCATGACAGATTTTAAGCAAACCGTGTCTGCTAAAATCAGCAAATTGCTCATATGGCTCAAAATGAGTGTATCTTCAGCATATTTTTCTGCTGATTGGACAGAGAATTTAACATTTTTACTTGTTTTGTTTAATTTCCTAATTATTTTTAGTTTCTTATGAATTTTTAGAGATTTTCAGAATTTTTCGGAATTTATTTTATGAAATAAGTGATACATTTTTCAAGCGAGCCATGGGGAGCAATATTAGATTAAATTACGTTAGTCGTGAGAAAGTCAAAACTATCGCGCCCTTTCGATTTAAGTTATTATCAAGGTAAGGACATTCATGCAAATGCATGTTTTTGCCGTTAGTCTTTGAACAGCATAAGCCAAATATCTTAGCAAATCAACTAATTTGCTTTAAAATGGCATCGATTCGTTAGTGCATATTTATTGCATATTTTGTTATAATGCATATTTTTGCATATTTTTGCATATTTTACTTGTATTCTGCTACAAATGCATATTTTTAGGTTATATTTTGTATAAAATTTTGATATTATTTTAATGCATATTTTAGGCGCTTAAAATATAATTTTTTAGTGCATGAAGTTCCTATCCCTGGTTATTATACTAAAAACACTTTAATGGAATTTTTTTTTGAAACTCCCAAAACTTTTGTTAATGTATTATTTTTGTTTTTTTCGCAGAGCTACAGCAACTGAAAATATTTTAAACCTGTCTTCTTATAAATGTTCACTATGATCAATAATATGCATTCGCTACAGTTTTTGCCAGAGGTGTAATAATAATATATGATGTTTATTATTATCTAGATGCATTTTGTAAAAATGCATGATATGATGATGATGATCGATTTAAAACACCTCTTCATTTATATTTAAGTATGCACCTATAAGTCGATTGACGGCTTAATGATTTATGAATTTCAATTGGGATTTTCGGAAATTTGAATTTTCGGAATTTCAAAATGGTTTTTTGGAATTTAATTTAGGATTTTCTGAATTTCAATTGGATTTTTCAGAATTTCAATATGAATTTTTTTGAAAAACAATTGTAATGTATAATCTTGAAATCAAGTTAATTGGATCTAGATTTATTTCCACATTTGGAAAATTCAAGATATCATAAGATCTGATCGGATATAATTATATACAATCACATATATAAACAGAACCGATGGGACTAAACTAATTTTTACAGGAGTGGATAAATAAGGCCCAAAGAATGAGCAACTCGGAACAGATTTAATCCATTTATACGCGGATAGGTTTTCGAAAATTCTGAATCGGACTTTTCTGAATGAAAATTCTTAGTCGGGCTTTAATAATTTCTCTCCGTTAATCGCATTGGAAGTGTACATTAACGAAACATTCAAAATTGATATGGAATCAGTAATAATGGAATATAAAACCCCCAACTGAAGAAGGACTTTTAATATCAGCCTACACGCACACATATAACTATATTAATGAAGATCAAAATTGATAGTGATTGAAATGGTTGGGGTAATTTAGAAAAAATTAATATGAGATTTATTGATAAGACATGCATCCTTCATGAGGATGCATGATCTCAAAAACAAGAATAACAATATTAACGCCTTTGGTAAGGACTATTTTTAGCATCATGTCAATTAGAGTATGGCAAATTATGGAATCTTTAATGGAAAATTTCAAAAAAATACTAAAGAAAAACTCAAAAGAGACTTAAAAACAATACTGAAAAAAAAAAAATATTGGGAACTACTTTTTTGGAGTAAGAAATTCATTTAAATTTAAAATGATTTTTCAATAAATTTTCAATTGACACAATTTAAAATTTACCTGAATCGATATATATTTCAAGCACAGTATGAGGTTATTCTCATTTTGTTATCCGTGTGTAACGTATCGAAATATATTATTGATTCATGATCATTTTAAGAAATTCTATCGATGTCCGTTCGTCTGTCCTTGGAAGACACGATGCAGTCCAAACTTAAAGAACTAGACTCCTGAAGTTTGGCACGTATATGCCTTATGGTCGTAGTATGGTTAAGTTGATCCCAATTGCCAAATGTGATTCATGGAAAACTTCTGTGGAAACAAAGAAGACATTTTTGAGGCATCCAGGCTGCGCAAAGTTCTGAATTTTTTTTCCTTGCACCCTGGGATACCTGAAAGATCCTAATGGGATGTGGTCTTCCTTCAGTGGAACCTGATGGTATAATCCCAGCTGAGATGCAGCAAGTGTCGGAATATTAAGCACTTTGGCAGTATAATCTATCACAGCATGCATCAACTGCACACCAATATTATTGGCTAAAAATTTTCAATTAAATCTATTGATCAACAAAATTTAAATGAGTTAATTATCATTTTGATCAACATTTTTTTTATTTTCTTTAAATATCGAATTACAAATTTTCAACATACCTAGTGATGAATTCTACCCAGTATTTTCCCGATGCATGGGTAAATGCCGGGTAAATAAAAGATAAATACCTTTTTTGGGAATTTATTTGGGTATTTATAAAAATCAATTGAAATCAAACATATGGCAAGGTCTGGATGTCAATAAGCGAAATCGTCATTTGAAATAAGTTATTTGTTTTATTTTTTTTCAAAAATAAAAATGTATATGGGGCATTCCATGTCAAATCGGACACTTTAATCGGCACCGTTAAGTAAAAAAAAATACTTTTTTAGAAAAAAAGTACTTATTTAGAAAAAATTGTATTTTTTTCCTAAAAAATATTAAAGAATATATAAGACAAACCGACATTTAAAATCCTACTGATGATAACACTAACTGGGGTGTTTGAAACCGGTATGGGAAATACCAGAAATGTCTATAATTTTTAGAAATTCAATTTTTATTCTGCATTTTTTCAACTTGAACCCTTATAACAAATATAATTAGAGCCCGTGCTCGATCTGTACTTACAGAAAAAATCAAATAAAAAAGAAAATATAGTACTTTTTTAGAAAAAAAAAAATACTTTTTGGAAAAAAGTACTTTTTGGAAAAAAAGTACTTTTTGGAAAAAAAGTACTTTTAAGAAAAAAAATTCTTTTAGAAAAAAGTACTTTTTAGAAAAAAAGTACTTTTTAGAAAAAAAAATATTTTTTTTTGTTGGAAAAAAGTAATTTTTCTAAAAAGTATTTTTTTTTTCTTAAAAGTACTTTTTTTCCAAAAAGTACTTTTTTCCAAAAAGTACTTTTACATTTTCTAAAAAAGTATTTTTTTTACTACTTTTTTTTAAAAAAAGTACTAAAAGGTCGAATAAATAACTAATTTTTATTATTTAATAAAAATGAAAACACACTTAAAAACTACTTTTTCTAAAATAAGTACTTTTTTCTAAAAAAAAATAGTATTGAAGTACTCTTTTAAAAAAAAAAAAAATTTTAGAAAACAAGTGTTTTTTTAGGAAAAAATTACCTTTTTTTAGAAAAAGCACCTTTTTAGAAAAAAGTACCTTTGTTTAGAAAAAACGTATTTTTTTTTTTTTTAAATTACTTTTTTTTAAAAAAAAAATTACTTTTTTAAAAAAGAAAATACTTTTTTTTAGAAAAAAAAATACTTTTTTAGAAAAAGTACCTTTAAGAAAAAGCACCTTTTCTAGAAAAAAGTACTTTAAAAAAAAAAACATTTTTTCCAAAAAAGGAGTAAAAAATTTACTTTTTTAAAAGTACTTTTTTTGTCTAAAAAGTTTTTTTTTTTTTTTAATTACTTTATTTTTTTTTAAAGTACTATATTTTCTTAAACCATACTTTTTAAGAAAAAAAAAAGTACCATTTGTCTAAATAAATACTATTTTCCAGAAAAAGTACTTTTTTGTCTTGAAAGTAAGATAGTACTTTTCTAAAATAGTACTATTTTACAAAAAAAAGCGCTACATTTTCACACTTTCTCTCTAAAAAAGTACTTTTTTCAATTTTTCCTAAAAGAGCACTATTTTTTCTAACAAAGTATTATTTTTTCTACGAAAGTACTATTTTTGAGTATAAAATTCATTAATTGATTTTTTTGTTCACAAAATTTTCTACAACATAGATTATACGCACCTTTTTGAAAATACCCGGGGGGTTTTTACCATTTTATATCCGGGTATTTACCATTTGGGTGTTTACCCTTTGCCCATCTCTAAACATACCAGATTTTTTTTTCGCTTAAATTTTTTTGAATACATTAATTAAAAAATATACTTTATAATCGGAGTTTATTTAACATGTTGAAAAACAAAAAATATTAATTTCTTTATAATTTTGTCATGAGCTTAAATATCATTTGTTGAATCAATCATAATTTTAATTGACTTTAAATAAAAAATTGATTAAATTTGTGATCAAAATCGAAAAAGTGATTAATTGAAAAAAAAAAATCAATTAATCACCTACAATTGGATGATTGATATAACAAATTTCTTTATAGGAGAAGTTTCAATTAAAAAACTAATTAAAACCACGTTTTTGTTAATTGAAATTCGTTTTCAATTCTTTCTGTGAGGTCCGAGGGATACAATTCTTTCTGTGAGGTCGGAGGGATACCAAAGTCATTTTTATCCCGAAGGCTGTGAAAAATTCCCACAGAACTCCGAAGAATTTCAGACCAGTCTGTCTTCTTTTTTGTTAAAGATAATGAAACGAATGATAGACTCATATTTGCACAGATCGATTGACCCGAGGTTTCTTTTGACAAGGCAACATGTATACAGCAGGGGTAGATCAACGGAAACAGCTCTTCATGTGCTCGTTGGTACCATCGAGAGATCGCTATTGGTAAAGGAGTAGACTATGGTGGAATTTTTTAATACAGAGGGGGATTTTAATTATGTCATCCCAGACTCGTTTTATTGATGAAAAACCTACTTGGTAATAGACGTATAACGTCTGAATTGAGAACTTCTGTTACATCTCGATTTGTCAATAGAGGCACACCACGGGGAGGTGTAGGACTTTCTTAAAAACCTGATGTGATAGACAAATTCTGAGATCATATACGGATTCAGCGCAACTAAACCCCTTAGAAAAATATACTCCGGTTTGTGGGTTAAACATTTGCTGGCCTGTTTAATCATAAAATTGTATTGCTTAAGTGCTAAAATCATAATAAATCAACATTTATCGCAAGGGGAAGATGTCCCCCAGCAACAACAACCGAGCAACCATCATCAGTGCTCTTTGATCGTTAATTTCATAATTTTTTCAGGTATGGGAATTTGATCAGAGCGAAAGCATAAAAAACTAACCACTCTTGTGTAAACCAAAACTTTTTTGATTAAAAAAATCACAAAACCAAATTTAAATTTAATGAATTTAACACAATTAACATTCAGCATTATAAATGCAAATTATATGTGCGGATTTAAAGTGATTGATGAAATTAATAGAAAAAAAATATTTTTATTATTATGTCCAAAAACAAAAAACCTCTAAAAAGACCACAACATAAAAAGCCGCCACATTAAAGATTAGACAAGTCAACTGAAAGAATTAAGATGGTTGGTTTTTCGTTTTTTTCTGACGAAACTAGCATTAAATCTGACAGGGTGCTGAACATGTCAAAATTTCACATTTTAAGGTATGTCTATTGAAATAAAAGACTACCAGAGACAAGAGAGAGATTGGTAAATTCGGCTGTGTCGAATCATTTATACCGTCCAAATTGTTAAACAATTAAAAAAAACAAGTAAGAGTGTTAAATTCGGCTGTGTCGAATCTTTTATACCCTCCAACATGCAAATAAATAAAAAAAAATTGCAGGGCGTCTTTTTTTTTGGGGGGGGGTCGGTAGTGGTAATTGAGGGGCACAATTCCTCTCGAATATTCAAGGTCCAAATGCAGGACCTTGAACTTCTTCTAGCATTAAAATGTTGGATTTGTTAAACAAAAACACAAAAAATCATGTAAAAATATGGTATTTTTCAGAGGTTTGTTTAGTTCTTCAAGGGGGAACTTTTTTTCCCCTGGTCCGATTTTGCCCGTCTCCGAACTTAACCAGCCTATGAACATAAGACATATATGTGCCAAATTTCAGGAGTCTACCACTTTTATTTTGGACTGTATCGTGTCTTCCACAGACGGACGGACGGACAGACGGACGGACGGACGGACGGACAGACGGACATCGCTAGAATGTCTTAGAATCGATCACTGATCAATAATATATATACTTTATGGGGTCCTACACCGATATTTCGATGCGTTACACACGGAATGACAAAGTGAGTATACCCCCATACTGTAGTTGGAGGGTATAAAAATAGACAAGAGAATTTCAAAATAAATTTCAAATTTCAAAATCAAGGTATATTATTATATTTATTCGACCTTTTTTATTCAATTCTATTATAAATAATAGACAAGCTCGAGGCCACAGTTGTTTTATTAAAAAATATTAATTTTTATTTTTATTATTTTCTTTATTTCTCCATCTTTTGGATGGCATCTTTAGGAATACAGTCGAGCAGTCATTGTATTTGGTTATTGTAACTCGTTATTGTTCTTGATGATTATTGTTCTGAAGGATAGAGAAATATTGAAAATAATAAAAATTAAAATTAAAAAAAAAAAAAAAAAAAAACAACTGTGGCCTCGAGCTTGTCTATTAAGTAATATAGAACTATTTTAATTAATATTATTATTTTAATTTTTATTAAATATAATAAAAAAGTTATTTATTTCATCTTTTAATTTGTGCAAAACAGAGTTTATTCTGGTTCGAGGTCATTTATTTTTGTTTGGACTACAATAGTATTACCACAATTTTCTAAAGAATTCCGATGATGGAAAATAACTGGAAAATTCCCTAAACGAAAGCCAATTCAATTTTGAAAATTACCAATTTTTTTTAAAGCCGAAACTCATAGAGTATTTGTTGGGAGAATATTCTAAAAGAAAAGTAGAGTAACGATAAGAACTTGTTATGTTAATTCATAATGGGGAAAATAAGTGACCTCGAACTAGAAAAAAACTCTTTTTCTTTTCATTTCAAAATAATTTTTATTTTAAAAATTTTATTGATCTTTTTATATGATCAATTGAAATTTAACAATTATACACTCAATATTAAATGTTATTAAAATAATCTATTAAAATGCTGTAGTCTCAAACCGACAGATATTTGGCAGAGTTTTCTGTCAAAACCTAAATTGTATCTGTATTTCAATTGAAAATAAAAAAAATCCCAAGATTTTATTGAAATTAATTTAACATTATTCTTTAAAGATTCCAATAAGGGTTAAAGATTTCCAAAACCCTACAAATTTAATAAAACTTAAGTTTTTTGTAAATTTTATCTTTTGAGATCTTTTAAAAAGATAACAAAAAATTTCAACAACTACATATTTTGAAATAAAAAATAAACAAAAATAACCCAAAAAGAATGTCATCTTATAAAATAAAATCTAAAAAAGAACACAATTTTAAATTAAATTGATTTGATAAGAACTGAAATGAAAAAAAAAACACATACAAAACATAAAATATTTGAACAACCAGTATTAAAAAGTTCTGTTATAATGGGTATGACGGTTAAGAAAAAAGGGTAAACATATATAATGTTATTGATTAGTGATGGACGCGTGATAAACGATAAGAGAATGAAAAAACCACTGTGCATCACCGATGAAAGTAAACTATCAGTAGACCAAAACACAGAAAAGGGGTTTGAAAACTTAGCTCTAGTTGAGCTCTAGTCTGTTATAGGGAGCAGATCAAAAACAATATATATTCTAATCTGATGGGTCCAAGTGCAAGACCTCGATCTTTTTCTGACATAAAAATGTTTTATTTGTTTAACAAAAGTACAAAAAAGACGATAAAATTGCGTTTTTCAAGTTAGTTGGTGTAGTTCTTTATTTGGAAACTTTTTCCACATTTGATAGATTTTCCCATTTCCGAACTAAACCAGCCTATGACCATAATAAGTATTCGTTCCATTTTTCAGATGTCTAGCTTTTCTAGACTGCATCGTGATTTTCACAGACAGACGGAAATTCATAGAATGTCTTTCCACTTTCAAGGATTAATACCGTATATACTTTAGGGGTCGTCCTAGGCAGATATTTCGACGCGTTACACATGGAATTACAAAGTGAGTATGCCCAACACTGGTAATGCAGATTAACCTGCATTACTGTGAAGCACCGGCAGAAAAAATGCGGATAGAATAGACGTGGCATAGATTCAAGAACTCTGGCCGCTTGCAAATAGGGGTCGAGATCTACAGTCGCAGAAGTTTATGCTTATCTCTCCATTTAGTGACAAGGGGCAGGATATTGTGATAGGCGGAGATGCCCATGCTTACTGTTGGAAAGCATCAAACATCAGGTGAGTCAATTTTTAACTACCTTTTAGCCACCAGGGAAATAGGCCGACGTTCTATAACAGAGTAAAGGAACAGGTTATTGCCATAACTGAGATTTCAAATATGGACTAGGTTAGAATTTCAAACTGGAGGGTATCTCAGCCATGCTCTTTCTCGGACCATTACTGGATACTTTTCACTTGAGAAAATTAATTAATACCACCATTTCAAACCCTTTGCATTACAAAGTTCCCAATTGGTTCTTGTAAAGGAAAAAAAAACGTTCATTGATGGTAAATACAACCAATTGACATCATCTAATTTGGACTCTAAATTGCGTGACGATTTGGATAGTTTGAAGAAGATTCGCTTCACCGTGGTCTCCGTCATTATAGGGTCCCCATGTCCATGGTCATCACCGTGGTCGCACCATTGGCGTATCCATGAAGAAGTATAGGAAACCCTAGAAAACGAACTTTACTAAATTTCGAAGTCTAGTAAAAGCACTGCCGCCTTTAGAAATGGAGAAGTCCAGTTGTTAACGTCCTCGGGCCGTCCTCAGGGCCATCCACAAAACATATCTATGTACTGAGGACAGTTTCATACAAATTTTTAAAATTTCCTCACTCAAAGTCATCAGTACTCAAGGCATGCTGACTTTCTGGGGACACGTAACCTAAGATTTCATTGGGGAAATGTCGTAAGAGTTGCCCAGATTTAAAATTCCAATTTAATATACTGCTATCCTAAAGTCATTTCCTTATGGGTGTCTAAGAGGAATTTTCCACACTATTAAAAGAAAGATTCATTGCTGACAGTTTTAGGACATGTCATCAAGAATTACCTATGACTTGTCAGAACCTGAAGACATTTCCTCAAGGAATCACTATGGAAATTTCCTCATTGACACATTTTCCAACTGGGAACCGATCAGCATACAAGATTTGGAGAAATCTGGTTGTTTAGTGACGAACACCCTTACGGAAGCTTATCTTAAATCCTGTCCAGAGCGCTTGACTCAAAAAAAAAATCCATTAACCGTGGTAGACGCCGGAATTCAAGCTTCTCAGAACAGAAAGCAGAACACTCTTCAATAAGGCAAAGAAATATAATACGACGGAAGACTAGGAGAATTATCGGCTCAGCTTAAATGCTTTCAAGAGCGAAACCAGAAGGCAAAAAGAGATTCTTGGTCTACCTTCTGTGGAGAATTGGAGGGAACTATGAAGTTCTTTCCATATAGCCCAGTGTGCCATGTTATCTTAATAAGTCCGATGGATCTTTCGCAGAAAGCAGTCAGGAAATATTGAACTTCTCTGATGGATACCCATTTCCAGGGTTGCAGGGACGAGGTGAAGAGAGATATTCCTTTGGATGCACTTTCATCAACTACAATTCCTGTAAATGAATTCATCAGAACAATGGCGGAAGAACTCAAGATAACGTGGGCGGTCCGTTTCTTAAAGCCCTACAAATCGGCAGGGCCTGTCGGGATATTTTCGGCATTCTTGCAGGAGTCCCTCGGGGTAATCATGACATGGCTGCTGCGTATCTTTATGACCATCGGGTTATATACCCTCTGAATGGAGGGGAGGTAAGAGTGGTCTTTATCACCAAAGCTGGAACATTGGACTGGTTAATGTTTATGATGTAAGTACCCTTACATTAGACAACTTCAATGAGGTCCAACACGCCAATCTTGAGGTCTGGTTGATTGAGGATCCTCTGCACAAAAAAGAGCATGTAATGGAATTATTATGGTCGTGGAAGGTGCGTTCAATAATGTTAAAATATCATTAATCCTTCGTGCCTCACAAAATACAAGCACAGACACACAGAGCAATTGACTCAAAGATGCTGAAGCAAGAAAATTCCTTACAAAGGGCACTCCTCAAGGGGTAATGATATCCCCCTTCTATGGAATCTTGTTACAAATAAGATACGCCTATATTATTCATTGGATGTATGTGCGATAACACTCTTGAACAAATTCATAGAAATCGCACTCCTTTGAATACAAATAATTTTTTTTTTTTTTTTTTTTTCATTCATTTATTTTATTGAATCTTCACTTAAATTATGTGAACTAACAATAAGTAGTCAAATCTTAAGACTAATATAACTTAATATTAAGTCCAGCCAGTGCCAGACAAAATTTCATTTGCTCATAAATTATCCAATGTTTTCAAAAGCATCATCCTTCACTTTAGTGTGCCAAGTCAGCAGTGGCCCTCCTTCTAAGGCGTTGGTGACCACGATTATTTAAAAGATTGCGTGCTAAATTGTTTGGATGTGACTCCAGTTTTCGTAAGTAGTTTTGGGTATGTCTCACAATTTCATCTTTAACAAGGGAAACATTGAGATCTCTGTGTATGTTTAAGTTTCTAACATACCAGGGGGCATCAGTAATCATTCGCAAAATATTGTTCTGTTTTCTCTATATTTTTTCCACATTAGACGCAGAGGCAGTGCCCCATAACTGAATACCATAGCACCATATAGGTTTTATAATCGAACTGTAGATCAATAGTTTACAGTCTAACTTAAGTTTCGAGTTTCTCCCAATTAACCAATTAAGTGCAATAGTTTTCAATTTTATCTGGGTTAATTTTGCATCTATATGGTTTTTCCACGTAAGACGACGATCCAGATGAATTCCTAGGTACTTAACCGTTGTATGTTGAGGTACAATGTGATTATTAATCCGAGTTTGGGGGCAAGTTTGCATTTCTGCTCATTAACTTTAATTTTCCACTTATTTTACCAGTCTTCTAATTCAAGAATGTGACTTTGCAAAATACGAGTTGCTTCAAGTGGATTGTTATGGGAGCTTAAAATCGCTGTATCATCAGCAAATGTGGAGGTATGCGTATTTCGATTAGTTGGCATATCAGAGGTGTACAAAATATACAAAAGCGGTCCCAAAATACTAACTTGTGGAACTCCAGCTTGTATGATTTGAGGGGTACTGACAAAATCGTTTTCCTTTACTGTGAACTTACGATCTGTTATGTAATTTTCGAGTAACTTATGTGTATTTGGTGGTAACATATTTTTTATCTTATAGAGTAAACCTTCATGCCAAACCTTATCGAACGCCTGTGAGACATCAATAAAAAGTGCGGAACAATATTTTTTTTCTTCATAGGCTCTTCTAATTTCACCTACCAGTCTATGAACTTGCTCAATTGTGCCATGTTTTTTCCTGAATCCCAACTGGTGATCGGGGATAGTGTTGTTCTGAGT
Source organism: Pegoplata infirma (assembly GCA_963921195.1). Lineage (NCBI taxonomy): Eukaryota > Metazoa > Arthropoda > Insecta > Diptera > Anthomyiidae > Pegoplata > Pegoplata infirma. The sequence goes on along the minus strand of OY992537.1, from coordinate 109,631,439 downwards.
GACATGAGTTGTTCATCTGTTCACTAACAGTTTTTCAAAAAGTTTTGATAAATTGGATAACAGACTGATAGGCCTATACGATTCCACTTTTGTGTGATCTTTGCCTGGCTTGGGTATCATTTTAACGAGAGAAATTTTCCATTCTGGGGGATAATGTTGAAGGCGTAATATAGCATTAAAAATAAAAAGAATTATTCTTAATGCTATTCGGGGTAACTCCAGAAGCATTTTATTACTGATCCTATCAATACCAAATGCCTTTTTGGGGTTTAATTCACAAACTGCCTTTTCGACCTCTCGCATCTCAAACCGAATGGGTGCTGCTACGCGCTGGGGTAAAATTAGTGGCAACTCTACTATAACACTTGATTCATTTGGTGCGAATACATTTTTCAAGTGCTCAACAAACAGATTTCCTTTTTCAGTATCATTTCTAGCCCAACCTCCATTTGCTTTGCGCAAAGGAGGCTTACATAAGACAGGTCTTTTTAAATTTTGTGTAGCACGCCATAACGAGTAATCGGTTCTTGATGTAGGCTCCAGATTTTCAAGAAATCTATTTAGTGCATCCGTTCTCTGAGATTCTAACAATCTCCGTAAGTTGTTCGTGCATTCCTTAAGTTGTGCTTTTAATCGTGGAGATCTGTGCAGTTGCCACTCTCTACGAGCTCTTCGTTTTTCAATTAAGAGTCGTTCGACATCAGCAGAAAAAAATATATTTTGTCTGGATTGTCGGGGAGGTTTAGTAGCAAGTTGAGCAGCTAGTTTGAGATTAGATTCGAAATTCTTGAGCGAGAGGTCAATTTCCTCTGGTGTTCTTAGCGATATGTTTTCCGAGCAATGAGTACTGAGAAACTTTTTATATTTTAGCCAATTTGTTCCTTTGCCTGTCAGTGCTAAGTCACCAGTGGGGGATACAATTTCTCGGGGGTTAAATAGAGTAACAATAGTGGGTGTGTGGTCTGAAGAGAGTTCCAAAGATGATTCTACACTTACATAGGGTTGCCATCCGTCCTCTTTTCCCCGGACACCGTTTTCTTTTTTAGGGCGTCCGGGGCAGTCCTACTTCTTTTTTAGAAAGTGTCCGGGGTGGTCCTACTTTTTGCACTTTACCCGATAATATTTTTTTTATTACTTTTAAACATTTGAATTATTTTCATCGCCATATTTTCGCTTATCAGCAGTAATGTCAACTTGAGAACAAAACGTATAAAAATTAAAAAAAAAACGCTTCAAATTAATTATATTTCGAGTAAAAATTCACTCTAGGTAGTGCGAAAATAACTACGTTAGCATCAATTCTTATCAGCTGTTGTGTGTCTTAAAGTTTGCTCCAAATTTAAAAAAAAAATAATAATTTTAAGAAAATTCCTTTGAATTTCCAAAAATTCCATTTGTATTTCAGAAATTTCCAGTTGTATTTCAAAAGTTTCCAGTTGTATTTTAAAAATTTCTAAATGCTTTTTAGAAAACTCCGTTTCAGAAATTTCCAATTAAATTTAAAAAATGTCCATTTAAAAAATGTCTAAATGCTTTTCAGAAAATTCCAATTAAATATATTTCAAAAATTCCTATTTCTATTCAAAATTTTTCAAATGCTTTGCAGAAAATTTTGATATACAAATATTTTTTTTTTAAAAGCATTTAGATAATTATATTTTGAGTAGGGATTTTTCTAGCTCGAGGTCATTAAAACTATGATAATCTCATATAATAATTTTCAAGAAAAAATTTTTCTGTTTTAAATTTATTTAGTATTTAAGTTAGTTTTGTAAGATTTATACACTTATTGTTAGGCCAAAAATGGGCAGATTCAATAATCCAGATAATAAAGTATTTAACAAAAAAAAAAAATTTATTTATGTTGGTCATTTTTTGCAAGACTTAATCGACACGTGTTTCGGGATTTGTCTAATCCCATTGTCAAGATTATTTAGCAAAAAATAAAAACCCTGTACTACAAGTAGCAAAGGGTCTTTAATGACAATCGTTAATGATCAAACTAAAATAAAAATACATATTTGACTCTATTTCCATTGGGAATTAGAAGACGAAAATTGTACCATCGTAGTAAGGTCACGATCATCATCCCGAAACACGTGTCGACAAAGTCTTGCAAAAAATTACCAACATAATAAATTTAAAACAGAAAAATAATTTTCTTGAAAATTATTAAATGAGAATATCATAGTTTTAATTAGTAAAGGAAATAATGACCTCGAGCTAGAAAAAAACCTACTCAAAATATAATATTTTAAAGGTCGAGTACAACAATTTTTATTTTTTAATAAAAATTAATCAGAATTTGAACATTTAGATAATTTTTAAATAAAAATGGACATTTCTGAAATAAAATTGAATTATCTAAAATTCCAATTGAATTTATTTAAATTCAAAAGTAATTTTCTTAAAATCATTGAGAAAATTTTGAAATGAAAATGTTTAAAATACAAATGGAATTTTCTGAAAACCATTTAGAAAATTTTGAATTACAAATAGAAAATTCTGATATACAATTAAAATTTTTGAATTATAATTGGACATTTTTTTAAATTAACCAAACATTTTTGAATTAAAAATGAATATTTCTCATATATAATTGGAAATATAGTTTAAACATTTTTTAAAATTGAAAATTTTTGAAATATAATTGGTACTTTCTGAAATAAAATTGGAAGATTTTCTTTATTGTATTTTTGTGATTTTTTTAGTGGAAATGAAAATTGTTTCCTTAATAAAAATGCATTTTTTTTTTGCATATTGTGTCGCGCAGTTTACTTTTTTTAAATTAATTTATTAAAAAAATTGTCCTCTTTTTTGTGTCAAATGTCCTCCTTTTTTGAGGTTGGCGTCCTCTTTTTCTCAAAATGGAAATGGCAACCCTACACTTACAAAATTCCTTTTTATATTTCTAGCCACTCCAAAGTCGATAAGATCTGGAATCTTATTACGGTCTGAAGGCCAGTATGTCGGTTCTCCGCTTGAGACCACATCCAGACCCATTTTAGAAATTGTATCAAACAACACACGACCTCTAGGAGTAATGAGGCGTGACCCCCAGAATGTATGCTTAGCATTGTAGTCGCCAGCAGCCAGAAAGCGTGAACCTAGAGATTCGAAGAAAGTCCTATACTGATTATCAGTAATTTTAAATCTGGGGGGAGCATAAATTGACGAAATCACAAGGTTCATATCAAACTCGTTTACGCATAAAGTAGTGGCTTGAAGATAATCTTCACAAAGATCACACATAAGATAATGTTTTAGTCGAGATTTAATTAAGATGCCTGAGCCTCCACATGACCTGCCTCTGGGGTCCTTTGTATCATACAATGTGTAACCATCTAAAGCGAGGGGTTAAATGGGTCTCAAACAATTTGCTTGTTTCTGAGAAAATAATCGAGTTCGTCTTTATGCTGGCGTATGCCGACCTCCTGATTCCAAATCTGCCTTCCAATTTTTTCTACCACGTAAGGTTTTTAAGTTATTCGTGTTTGAATATTAAAAATAACGCTAATTTAGCACTATTTGGGTCTCCCCTAGCGTATTCTTAAGTTGCTCGCACAAAACTGGACTAGATTTAGAATAAATGAGACCTCTTGATTCCAAATCTGGCATCCAAATTTTACTGGCGCGTACTGTTCTTGAAAAATTGGCGTTTGAAAAACTCAAACTCCTCTGTTACGCACTTACATATATTTTAGTATGTCCAAAATATCATACATTTGACCATCTCTAGCAATGATAAATTTAAACAACAGCTGTAAAAAGAAACTGGCTGTATTATGTAGCATTCTGTATTGAAAAAATAAACCAATATTTACCAAAAACTTGAAATCATAATTTTTTTTAAGAGGAGTCCCTTTTCTTAAATCATATAATTTTGGTGGAACACTATAAACAGGGCAGGTCTAATTAAAAACCTGTTTGATCACGATTTAAGTGGTGAGATAAGAAAAAATTTAAACAAAAACCCACTAAAAAAATTTAATTTTTAAATTTGAAAAACTAAAAAAATAATTTACAGTAGCAGTTTTTAAATTATAATCATTTTTTTTAATTATATTTTACAAAATTTTCTATGTAGTATTTCCAATATTTTATATTAGTATTGACTATTTGTATTTCGTTAACATTTATAGATTCATAATTTATGACTTCCCATATCATAAAACTGTCATTTATAGAAAATTTATTATCATCTCTATGGATGTTTTTTTTTTTTTGTTTCATATTTTCATAAATGTGTTGAATATACATAGTGAATTGTATGAATGTGCATTTAATGTCATAAAATTGTTGTTGACTTTTTTTTTAGCAATTTAATCTATGTAGGCTTTTACTATCATAACAGTTTGTATTACTAAAAAAAAATTATTTAAAAAAAAAGATTATCCCACTTTTATGCTACGCCTCTTCTCTAGAGATATGAACATTTCAAAATCAGGTTCTCTATGTTGTAAGGCACTATGGGGTCTATGTTGTAAGGCACTAAAAATGTCTCAGAATCTGAGACTTTTTTCTATAAGAAAAATGTCTCAGAATCTGAGACTTTTTTCTATAAGAAAAATATTTCAAAATCTGAGACTTTTTTTATAAGAAAAATGTCTCAGAATCTGAGCCTTTTTTCTATAAGAAAAATGTCTCAGAATCTGAGACATTTTTTCTATAAGAAAAATGTCTCAGAATCTGAGACTTTTTTCTATAAGAAAAATGTCTCAGAATCTGAGACTTTTTTCTATAAGAAAAATGTCTCAGAATCTGAGACTTTTTTCTATAAGAAAAATGTCTCAGAATCTGAGACTTTTTTCTATAAGAAAAATGTCTCAGAATCTGAGACTTTTTTCTATAAGAAAAATGTCTCAGAATCTGAGACTTTTTTCTATAAGAAAAATGTCTCAGAATCTGAGACTTTTTTCTATAAGAAAAATGTCTCAGAATCTGAGACTTTTTTCTATAAGAAAAATGTCTCAGAATCTGAGACTTTTTTCTATAAGAAAAATGTCTCAGAATCTGAGACTTTTTTCTATAAGAAAAATGTCTCAGAATCTGAGACTTTTTTCTATAAGAAAAATGTCTCAGAATCTGAGACTTTTTTCTATAAGAAAAATGTCTCAGAATCTGAGACTTTTTTCTATAAGAAAAATGTCTCAGAATCTGAGACTTTTTTCTATAAGAAAAATGTCTCAGAATCTGAGACTTTTTTCTATAAGAAAAATGTCTCAGAATATGAGACTTTTTTCTATAAGAAAAATGTCTCAGAATATGAGACTTTTTTCTATAAGAAAAATGTCTCAGAATATGAGACTTTTTTCTATAAGAAAAATGTCTCAGAATATGAGACTTTTTTCTATAAGAAAAATGTCTTAGAATCTGAGACTTTTTTCTATAAGAAAAATGTCTCAGAATCTGAGACTTTTTTCTATAAGAAAAATGTCTCAGAATCTGAGACTTTTTTCTGAGACTTTTTTCTATAAGAAAAATGTCTCAGAATCTGAGACTTTTTTCTATAAGAAAAATGTCTCAGAATCTGAGACTTTTTTTTTCTATAAGAAAAATGTCTCAGAATCTGAGACTTTTTTTTCTATAAGAAAAATGTCTCAGAATCTGAGACTTTTTTTTCTATAAGAAAAATGTCTCAGAATCTGAGACTTTTTTTTCTATAAGAAAAATGTCTCAGAATCTGAGACTTTTTTTCTATAAGAAAAATGTCTCAGAATCTGAGACTTTTTTTCTATAAGAAAAATGTCTCAGAATCTGAGACTTTTTTTCTATAAGAAAAATGTCTCAGAATCTGAGACTTTTTTTCTATAAGAAAAATGTCTCAGAATCTGAGACTTTTTTTCTATAAGAAAAATGTCTCAGAATCTGAGAATTTTTTTCTATAAGAAAAATGTCTCAGAATCTGAGAAATTTTTTCTATAAGAAAAATGTCTCAGAATCTGAGAATTTTTTTCTATAAGAAAAATGTCTCAGAATCTGAGAATTTTTTTCTATAAGAAAAATGTCTCAGAATCTGAGAATTTTTTTCTATAAGAAAAATGTCTCAGAATCTGAAAATTTTTTTCTATAAGAAAAATGTCTCAGAATCTGAGAATTTTTTTCTATAAGAAAAATGTCTCAGAATCTGAGAATTTTTTTCTATAAGAAAAATGTCTCAGAATCTGAGAATTTTTTTCTATAAGAAAAATGTCTCAGAATCTGAGAATTTTTTCTATAAGAAAAATGTCTCAGAATCTGAGAATTTTTTTCTATAAGAAAAATGTCTCAGAATCTGAGAATTTTTTTCTATATGAAAAATGTCTCAGAATCTGAGAATTTTTTTTTTATAAGAAAAATGTCTCAGAATCTGAGACTTTTTTTCTATAAGAAAAATGTCTCAGAATCTGAGACTTTTTTTCTATAAGAAAAATGTCTCAGAATATGAGACTTTTTTCTATAAGAAAAATGTCTCAGAATATGAGACTTTTTTCTATAAGAAAAATGTCTTAGAATCTGAGACTTTTTTCTATAAGAAAAATGTCTCAGAATCTGAGACTTTTTTCTATAAGAAAAATGTCTCAGAATCTGAGACTTTTTTCTATAAGAAAAATGTCTCAGAATCTGAGACTTTTTTCTATAAGAAAAATGTCTCAGAATCTGAGACTTTTTTTCTATAAGAAAAATGTCTCAGAATCTGAGACTTTTTTTCTATAAGAAAAATGTCTCAGAATCTGAGACTTTTTTTCTATAAGAAAAATGTCTCAGAATCTGAGACTTTTTTTCTATAAGAAAAATGTCTCAGAATCTGAGACTTTTTTTCTATAAGAAAAATGTCTCAGAATCTGAGACTTTTTTTCTATAAGAAAAATGTCTCAGAATCTGAGACTTTTTTTCTATAAGAAAAATGTCTCAGAATCTGAGACTTTTTTTCTATAAGAAAAATGTCTCAGAATCTGAGACTTTTTTTCTATAAGAAAAATGTCTCAGAATCTGAGACTTTTTTTCTATAAGAAAAATGTCTCAGAATCTGAGACTTTTTTTCTATAAGAAAAATGTCTCAGAATCTGAGACTTTTTTTCTATAAGAAAAATGTCTCAGAATCTGAGACTTTTTTTCTATAAGAAAAATGTCTCAGAATCTGAGACTTTTTTTCTATAAGAAAAATGTCTCAGAATCTGAGACTTTTTTTCTATAAGAAAAATGTCTCAGAATCTGAGACTTTTTTTCTATAAGAAAAATGTCTCAGAATCTGAGACTTTTTTTCTATAAGAAAAATGTCTCAGAATCTGAGACTTTTTTTCTATAAGAAAAATGTCTCAGAATCTGAGACTTTTTTTCTATAAGAAAAATGTCTCAGAATCTGAGACTTTTTTTCTATAAGAAATCTGAGACCTTTTTCTATAAGAAAAATGTCTCAGAATCTGAGACTTTTTTTCTATAAGAAAAATGTCTCAGAATCTGAGACTTTTTTTCTATAAGAAAAATGTCTCAGAATCTGAGACTTTTTTTCTATAAGAAAAATGTCTCAGAATCTGAGACTTTTTTCCTTTAAGAAAAATGTCTCAGAATCTGAGACTTTTTTTCTATAAGAAAAATGTCTCAGAATCTGAGACTTTTTTTCTATAAGAAAAATGTCTCAGAATCTGAGACTTTTTTTCTATAAGAAAAATGTCTCAGAATCTGAGACTTTTTTTCTATAAGAAAAATGTCTCAGAATCTGAGACTTTTTTTCTATAAGAAAAATGTCTCAGAATCTGAGACTTTTTTTCTATAAGAAAAATGTCTCAGAATCTGAGACTTTTTTTCTATAAGAAAAATGTCTCAGAATCTGAGACTTTTTTTCTATAAGAAAAATGTCTCAGAATCTGAGACTTTTTTTCTATAAGAAAAATGTCTCAGAATCTGAGACTTTTTTCTATAAGAAAAATGTCTCAGAATCTGAGACTTTTTTCTATAAGAAAAATGTCTGAGAATCTGAGACTTTTTTCTATAAGAAAAATGTCTCAGAATCTGAGACTTTTTTCTATAAGAAAAATGTCTCAGAATCTGAGACTTTTTTCTATAAGAAAAATGTATCAAAATCTGAGACTTTTTTCTATAAGAAAAATGTCTCAGAATCTGAGACTTTTTTCTATAAGAAAAATGTCTCAGAATCTGAGACTTTTTTCTATAAGAAAAATGTCTCAGAATCTGAGACTTTTTTCTATAAGAAAAATGTCTCAGAATCTGAGACTTTTTTCTATAAGAAAAATGTCTCAGAATCTGAGACTTTTTTCTATAAGAAAAATGTCTCAGAATCTGAGACTTTTTTCTATAAGAAAAATGTCTCAGAATCTGAGACTTTTTTCTATAAGAAAAATGTCTCAGAATCTGAGACTTTTTTCTATAAGAAAAATGTCTCAGAATCTGATACTTTTTTCTATAAGAAAAATGTCTCAGAATCTGAGACTTTTTTCTATAAGAAAAATGTCTCAGAATCTGAGACTTTTTTCTATAAGAAAAATGTCTCAGAATCTGAGACTTTTTTCTATAAGAAAAATGTCTCAGAATCTGAGACTTTTTTCTATAAGAAAAATGTCTCAGAATCTGAGACTTTTTTCTATAAGAAAAATGTCTCAGAATCTGAGACTTTTTTCTATAAGAAAAATGTCTGAGAATCTGAGACTTTTTTCTATAAGAAAAATGTCTCAGAATCTGAGACTTTTTTCTATAAGAAAAATGTCTCAGAATCTGAGACTTTTTTCTATAAGAAAAATGTATCAAAATCTGAGACTTTTTTCTATAAGAAAAATGTCTCAGAATCTGAGACTTTTTTCTATAAGAAAAATGTCTCAGAATCTGAGACTTTTTTCTATAAGAAAAATGTCTCAGAATCTGAGACTTTTTTCTATAAGAAAAATGTCTCAGAATCTGAGACTTTTTTCTATAAGAAAAATGTCTCAGAATCTGAGACTTTTTTCTATAAGAAAAATGTCTCAGAATCTGAGACTTTTTTCTATAAGAAAAATGTCTCAGAATCTGAGACTTTTTTCTATAAGAAAAATGTCTCAGAATCTGAGACTTTTTTCTATAAGAAAAATGTCTCAGAATCTGATACTTTTTTCTATAAGAAAAATGTCTCAGATTCTGAGACATTTTTCTTATAGAAAAAAGTCTCAGATTCTGAGACATTTTTCTTATAGAAAAAAGTCTCAGATTCTGAGACATTTTTCTTATAGAAAAAAGTCTCAGATTCTGAGACATTTTTCTTATAGAAAAAAGTCTCAGATTCTGAGACATTTTTCTTATAGAAAAAAGTCTCAGATTTTGATACATTTTTCTTATAGAAAAAAGTCTCAGATTCTGAGACATTTTTCTTATAGAAAAAAGTCTCAGATTCTGAGACATTTTTCTTATAGAAAAAAGTCTCAGATTCTCAGACATTTTTCTTATAGAAAAAAGTCTCAGATTCTGAGACATTTTTCTTATAGAAAAAAGTCTCAGATTCTGAGACATTTTTCTTATAGAAAAAAGTCTCAGATTCTGAGACATTTTTCTTATAGAAAAAAGTCTCAGATTCTGAGACATTTTTCTTATAGAAAAAAGTCTCAGATTCTGAGACATTTTTCTTATAGAAAAAAGTCTCAGATTCTGAGACATTTTTCTTATAGAAAAAAGTATCAGATTCTGAGACATTTTTCTTATAGAAAAAAGTCTCAGATTCTGAGACATTTTTCTTATAGAAAAAAGTCTCAGATTCTGAGACATTTTTCTTATAGAAAAAAGTCTCAGATTCTGAGACATTTTTCTTATAGAAAAAAGTCTCAGATTCTGAGACATTTTTCTTATAGAAAAAAGTCTCAGATTCTGAGACATTTTTCTTATAGAAAAAAGTCTCAGATTCTGAGACATTTTTCTTATAGAAAAAAGTCTCAGATTCTGAGACATTTTTCTTATAGAAAAAAGTCTCAGATTCTGAGACATTTTTCTTATAGAAAAAAGTCTCAGATTTTGATACATTTTTCTTATAGAAAAAAGTCTCAGATTCTGAGACATTTTTCTTATAGAAAAAAGTCTCAGATTCTGAGACATTTTTCTTATAGAAAAAAGTCTCAGATTCTCAGACATTTTTCTTATAGAAAAAAGTCTCAGATTCTGAGACATTTTTCTTATAGAAAAAAGTCTCAGATTCTGAGACATTTTTCTTATAGAAAAAAAGTCTCAGATTCTGAGACATTTTTCTTATAGAAAAAAAGTCTCAGATTCTGAGACATTTTTCTTATAGAAAAAAAGTCTCAGATTCTGAGACATTTTTCTTATAGAAAAAAAGTCTCAGATTCTGAGACATTTTTCTTATAGAAAAAAAGTCTCAGATTCTGAGACATTTTTCTTATAGAAAAAAAGTCTCAGATTCTGAGACATTTTTCTTATAGAAAAAAAGTCTCAGATTCTGAGACATTTTTCTTATAGAAAAAAAGTCTCAGATTCTGAGACATTTTTCTTATAGAAAAAAAGTCTCAGATTCTGAGACATTTTTCTTAAAGGAAAAAAGTCTCAGATTCTGAGACATTTTTCTTATAGAAAAAAAGTCTCAGATTCTGAGACATTTTTCTTATAGAAAAAAAGTCTCAGATTCTGAGACATTTTTCTTATAGAAAAAAAGTCTCAGATTCTGAGACATTTTTCTTATAGAAAAAGGTCTCAGATTTCTTATAGAAAAAAAGTCTCAGATTCTGAGACATTTTTCTTATAGAAAAAAAGTCTCAGATTCTGAGACATTTTTCTTATAGAAAAAAAGTCTCAGATTCTGAGACATTTTTCTTATAGAAAAAAAGTCTCAGATTCTGAGACATTTTTCTTATAGAAAAAAAGTCTCAGATTCTGAGACATTTTTCTTATAGAAAAAAAGTCTCAGATTCTGAGACATTTTTCTTATAGAAAAAAAGTCTCAGATTCTGAGACATTTTTCTTATAGAAAAAAAGTCTCAGATTCTGAGACATTTTTCTTATAGAAAAAAAGTCTCAGATTCTGAGACATTTTTCTTATAGAAAAAAAGTCTCAGATTCTGAGACATTTTTCTTATAGAAAAAAAGTCTCAGATTCTGAGACATTTTTCTTATAGAAAAAAAGTCTCAGATTCTGAGACATTTTTCTTATAGAAAAAAAGTCTCAGATTCTGAGACATTTTTCTTATAGAAAAAAAGTCTCAGATTCTGAGACATTTTTCTTATAGAAAAAAAGTCTCAGATTCTGAGACATTTTTCTTATAGAAAAAAAGTCTCAGATTCTGAGACATTTTTCTTATAGAAAAAAAGTCTCAGATTCTGAGACATTTTTCTTATAGAAAAAAAGTCTCAGATTCTGAGACATTTTTCTTATAGAAAAAAAGTCTCAGATTCTGAGACATTTTTCTTATAGAAAAAAAAGTCTCAGATTCTGAGACATTTTTCTTATAGAAAAAAGTCTCAGATTCTAAGACATTTTTCTTATAGAAAAAAGTCTCATATTCTGAGACATTTTTCTTATAGAAAAAAGTCTCATATTCTGAGACATTTTTCTTATAGAAAAAAAGTCTCAGATTCTGAGACATTTTTCTTATAGAAAAAAGTCTCAGATTCTGAGACATTTTTCTTATAGAAAAAAAGTCTCAGATTCTGAGACATTTTTCTTATAGAAAAAAAGTCTCAGATTCTGAGACATTTTTCTTATAGAAAAAAAGTCTCAGATTCTGAGACATTTTTCTTATAGAAAAAAAGTCTCAGATTCTGAGACATTTTTCTTATAGAAAAAAAAGTCTCAGATTCTGAGACATTTTTCTTATAGAAAAAAGTCTCAGATTCTAAGACATTTTTCTTATAGAAAAAAGTCTCATATTCTGAGACATTTTTCTTATAGAAAAAAGTCTCATATTCTGAGACATTTTTCTTATAGAAAAAAGTCTCAGATTCTGAGACATTTTTCTTATAGAAAAAAGTCTCAGATTCTGAGACATTTTTCTTATAGAAAAAAGTCTCAGATTCTAAGACATTTTTCTTATAGAAAAAAGTCTCATATTCTGAGACATTTTTCTTATAGAAAAAAGTCTCATATTCTGAGACATTTTTCTTATAGAAAAAAAGTCTCAGATTCTGAGACATTTTTCTTATAGAAAAAAAGTCTCAGATTCTGAGACATTTTTCTTATAAAAAAAAAATTCTCAGATTCTGAGACATTTTTCATATAGAAAAAAATTCTCAGATTCTGAGACATTTTTCTTATAGAAAAAAATTCTCAGATTCTGAGACATTTTTCTTATAGAAAAAAATTCTCAGATTCTGAGACATTTTTCTTATAGAAAAAAATTCTCAGATTCTGAGACATTTTTCTTATAGAAAAAAATTCTCAGATTCTGAGACATTTTTCTTATAGAAAAAAATTTTCAGATTCTGAGACATTTTTCTTATAGAAAAAAATTCTCAGATTCTGAGACATTTTTCTTATAGAAAAAAATTCTCAGATTCTGAGACATTTTTCTTATAGAAAAAAATTCTCAGATTCTGAGACATTTTTCTTATAGAAAAAATTTCTCAGATTCTGAGACATTTTTCTTATAGAAAAAAATTCTCAGATTCTGAGACATTTTTCTTATAGAAAAAAAGTCTCAGATTCTGAGACATTTTTCTTATAGAAAAAAAGTCTCAGATTCTGAGACATTTTTCTTATAGAAAAAAAGTCTCAGATTCTGAGACATTTTTCTTATAGAAAAAAAGTCTCAGATTCTGAGACATTTTTCTTATAGAAAAAAAGTCTCAGATTCTGAGACATTTTTCTTATAGAAAAAAAAGTCTCAGATTCTGAGACATTTTTCTTATAGAAAAAAAAGTCTCAGATTCTGAGACATTTTTCTTATAGAAAAAAAAGTCTCAGATTCTGAGACATTTTTCTTATAGAAAAAAAAAGTCTCAGATTCTGAGACATTTTTCTTATAGAAAAAAGTCTCAGATTCTGAGACATTTTTCTTATAGAAAAAAGTCTCAGAAAAAAGTCTCAGATTCTGAGACATTTTTCTTATAGAAAAAAGTCTCAGATTCTGAGACATTTTTCTTATAGAAAAAAGTCTCAGATTCTAAGACATTTTTCTTATAGAAAAAAGTCTCATATTCTGAGACATTTTTCTTATAGAAAAAAGTCTCATATTCTGAGACATTTTTCTTATAGAAAAAAGTCTCATATTCTGAGACATTTTTCTTATAGAAAAAAGTCTCATATTCTGAGACATTTTTCTTATAGAAAAAAGTCTCAGATTCTGAGACATTTTTCTTATAGAAAAAAGTCTCAGATTCTGAGACATTTTTCTTATAGAAAAAAGTCTCAGATTCTGAGACATTTTTCTTATAGAAAAAAGTCTCAGATTCTGAGACATTTTTCTTATAGAAAAAAGTCTCAGATTCTGAGACATTTTTCTTATAGAAAAAAGTCTCAGATTCTGAGACATTTTTCTTATAGAAAAAAGTCTCAGATTCTGAGACATTTTTCTTATAGAAAAAAGTCTCAGATTCTGAGACATTTTTCTTATAGAAAAAAGTCTCAGATTCTGAGACATTTTTCTTATAGAAAAAAGTCTCAGATTCTGAGACATTTTTCTTATAGAAAAAAGTCTCAGATTCTGAGACATTTTTCTTATAGAAAAAAGTCTCAGATTCTGAGACATTTTTCTTATAGAAAAAAGTCTCAGATTCTGAGACATTTTTCTTATAGAAAAAAGTCTCAGATTCTGAGACATTTTTCTTATAGAAAAAAGTCTCAGATTCTGAGACATTTTTCTTATAGAAAAAATGTCTCAGATTCTGAGACATTTTTCTTATAGAAAAAAGGCTCAGATTCTGAGACATTTTTCTTATAAAAAAAGTCTCAGATTTTGAAATATTTTTCTTATAGAAAAAAGTCTCAGATTCTGAGACATTTTTCTTATAGAAAAAAGTCTCAGATTCTGAGACATTTTTAGTGCCTTACAACAGAATCTGAGACTTTTTTCTATAAGAAAAATGTCTCAGAATCTGAGACTTTTTTCTATAAGAAAAATGTCTCAGAATCTGAGACTTTTTTCTATAAGAAAAATGTCTCAGAATCTGAGACTTTTTTCTATAAGAAAAATGTCTCAGAATCTGATACTTTTTTCTATAAGAAAAATGTCTCAGAATCTGAGACTTTTTTCTATAAGAAAAATGTCTCAGAATCTGAGACTTTTTTCTATAAGAAAAATGTCTCAGAATCTGAGACTTTTTTCTATAAGAAAAATGTCTCAGAATCTGAGACTTTTTTCTATAAGAAAAATGTCTCAGAATCTGAGACTTTTTTCTATAAGAAAAATGTCTCAGAATCTGAGACTTTTTTCTATAAGAAAAATGTCTCAGAATCTGAGACTTTTTTCTATAAGAAAAATGTCTCAGAATCTGAGACTTTTTCTAAAAAAAGAAAAATGTCTCAGAATCTGAGACAAAAGAAACACTCTCACTTGTTGCATTTGTTTTAAAATAAAACTGTTTGCCCCATAGTGTCAATAGTTTAGAAAGCAAAAAGAATGGGACTTTGCAGTAAGTTTAACATTCGAAATTTTATTTTTTATTTATGACTTGCCACAATATTTAACAGTCAATAATTGTTATTATTATAGTTTTTTATTTTTATTATTTTTTTTTTTTTTTATTTCATTTCTTTGTCGTCGTCAATTTTTTGTCTGTATTTAAACGCATTGCGCACTCATAAAATAGGTGTGATCGCATGCATTAGATTCGAAATGTGTGATAGTGTCATAAATGTGACAGCTGATAATGATCGAGAGTTTAACGTATAAAAAAGAAATAAAAAATTATAAAAAAAATAAAAATAACAAGATTTACAATTCAATAATACTCGTAGAGTACAGTGGGGGACAATACAGTCGATTTTTGTTTAACTTTTTGATATTTTATCAAGTAAAGTATCAAAGAAAATTTATCAAACCCTTGTTGACTCAATAAAAACAGTAATAACACAAAAAAAAATATTTTTTAATTAAACAATTGTAATATTAACAAATATATTAATTATATTGACAAATTGTGTTGAAATTTTCAACAAAATATTTTGAGAAAGTTTTCGAAGGATTTTGTTCACATTCTTTTACTCTGATATGGAAAAATAAAAAATTGTAAAAATTAGGGGAGATCCTCCTCTTTCATTTTCCATCACCAGTGGCATCCTAGGACAAGTACAAATATTTCAGAAATATTTTACAAAATGTATCCTTTAAAACTTTGAAGTCCTTTTAAAAGGAAACAGGATCACGAAATGAAAAACTGTAAATGCAGTTTTAATCCATTTGATCTCTACTTTCAGATGTATATCATACGGTACATGTTTAAAATTGGCTGTCGGAATTGGACCGTCCGCGGTGTAATGGAATAAAATAAAAAAATTCCCTGAAATTATTTATGGCAAAATAGTTTCCTATATATTGTCACCCACTGTATATAGCAGTAGTTGTGGGTTGGGTACTTTAATAAGACATTTTTTTGACAATAAACTGTTTTTTAAAATATTTTTTTTGGGGGAGAGAATTGCTTGTTAAAAAATCTAAAAACCAAAAAAAAAGTTTTGACAACAAATTATACTAACACTAGTTTTACGACTGTTTTCTACAAATATATTTAATTAAATGCATAAATTTTATAAGAGGATCATAAATATTTGACGGATGAATAGAATTTATAAGTTTTTTTTCAGAAACATGTCAAAAAATAAGACAGCAATCCCATATTTAGTAATTAAAATGTAACAAAAAAATTAAGCCGAACATTACACAACAGCCCCACACAGAAAAAAATAAAAAAAAAATATTTGAGTAAATTTTTAATACTATTGATTAAAAAATTACTCAATTTTGCACCAGTAAACGATTTAATAGTATTGAGTAAATTTTTAATAAAAATTTATTAAATTTAAAAAAAAAAAATTGAGTAAATTTTTAATTGCGTCAATTAAAAATTTACTCAATTTTTTATCTATTTATTTTTTTTAAAAAGTTTAAAAAATTTTTAAGTTTTTTTACAAAAAAAAAACAAAAAACTTGTTTTTTTAAACTTTACCAAACATATTTATGTCTCAAAAACATAGGAAAATTTTATAAAGAAGATTACAAACTTTCATATACATATACAAAAATTTATAAACTAAACGAGAATTTAAAAAACTATGAGAATTTAAAAAAAAATAACTATTAAATTTTTATTAAATTATTTACTTAAATTGTTTTTAAAATTTTTAGGTAAAATTTTATTTTGAACTTTAAAAATCGTTAATACAAAAATCGTAGCGAACTGTTAAAAAAATGCCTGCGAATTTTGTACTCTTTCCCAAGACATTAAATTATGATAATGTTTTGCGGAAGATTTGGGTGTACTTGCCAAAGCAAAGTTTTTTTTAGAAAAATTAATGTTATATTACTTTGCTATTCCATGCAAAACGAATTGAAATATCAGTCGAGGACCCCATTAAGTTTATATATTATTGACCCATTTCTAAGACACTTTAGCTATATACATCCGTCCATCTGTCTGTGGAAAGCAATATGCAGTCCAAACCAAAAAAGCCTAACATTTGGTAAATGAGTGCAAAAATAAGTGCAAAAAAGTGTTTTTACATTTTGGAGAGTATAAAAGATTCGGCACCGAAGAATTTAACACTCTCACTTGTTTTATGTACATTTGATAAACAAATGGAACATTTTTATGTGAAATGTTTAGACTTGTTGAAAAAGCAGTTTTGGTAAAAAAGTGGAAAAATGATTTTTGGTGAAAAAAAATGTTTGAAGAAAAAAAATTTTTGATAAAAAAAAAATCTTTTTTGATGAAAAGAAAAATTTTTTGATGTAAAAAAAAATTGATGAAAAAAAAATTTCTTGATGAGAAAAAAAAATTTATAAAAAAAATTATTGATGTAATAAAAAATTTATGTAAAAAAAATTTATGAAAAAAAAAATTGTATGAAACAAAACAAATTGATGAAAAAAAAAAATTTGATGAAAAAAAAAAATTAATGAAAAAAAAATTTTTTTTTTGAAAAATAATTATGTTACTTTTTATTCACCAGTAGGTGAAAAACGGTTTTATTCACCACAAGGTGAATTATTATCCAAGTAAGTAAAATTTTTGGTTTTAAGAAAATGAAAATAGAAATTCTCATTTTCTTTTTCGTTAATTGTTAGCTTATACAGTCAAACTGAGGTGGTGTCCTGCAACTTTTTTTAAAATTAGACACCAGCCTAAAAACATTATCATGTTAAACAAGTGAGAGTGTTAACATGTTAAAATACATATAAAAAATTTCAGAGGCGTTTTTGGGGAGAGGGCTCTGTGGGGGTGCTGGAAGATACCTTCAACGCGATAAATGTTCACTAAATTATTTATTATGCTTTTTGAACTTTAGTTATACCATTTTCTCATAATTTTTATGTTTTTTTTTTTTAATCCACATTATTTTGTAGCCCCCCGGGGTCTAAGTGTATGACTTTTAACTCTTTCTGACATAAAAAGGTTTCATTTGTTTTTGTTTAATGCAAAAAAAGCTGTAAACAAGTATAAAAGTTAAATTCGGCCTTGCCGAATGTAGTGATACCCTCCACAATTTCAAAAAGATTATTGCAAACAACTTTATTTAAATGGAAATTACTTTTGAAAAAAAAAAAAATTGAAAAAAATTTCCACGAAAAAAAATTTTGGTAAAAAAAAAATCCGCGATTTTTTTTTTTTTTTTGTCAAAAAATATGTTCGTACTTGTTTAAATACCATTTGGTGTCCAATTATGTTCACATATGTCAACCAGAAGCCGAATTAAAGCATTTTGTATTTTTAGGTTATGTTGAATGTACTGAAATTTTTGAGGTGTGCTTACATTTTCGTTCATAACTTTTGAACCGCTGAACCGATATCGCTCAAATGCAATACCAAACTTCTCGGGAGAACTTCCAATATATATGTTAAGTTTCAGTCATCTCTGTGCAATATTTTGTCCGCGAAAGCATTTTCAACAGACAGACAGACGGACAGACGGACAGACGGACAGACGGACATCGCTAGAATGTCTTAAAATCGATCGGGCATCATGAATATATATACTTTATGGGGTCCCAGACCGATATTTCGATGAGTTACAAACGGAATGACAAACTTATATATACCCTCTATCACTAAGTGGAGGGTATAAAAATGGCGCTTTTATTGAGGTTTTTTTAGTTCTTTAAGGGGGAACTTTTTTGCCCCTTATCCGATTTTACCCATTTTCGAACTTAACCGGCCTATGACTATGAGACACATTCGTGCCACTTTTCAGGGGTCTAGCTCTATTATTTTGGACTGAATCGTGCTTTATACAGACGGACGGACAGACGGGCGGACGGACGGACATTCATAGAATGACTTATAATCGATCATAGATCAATTATATAATTACATGGGGAATTAAAGTAAAGTAGTTATAAAATATATAAATACCGTAAAATTAATAAAATCCCTTAATTAAAAATGATTTTAATTCAGATTTGAATACGTATTCAAAGTTTTTAAATGAAGATTAACATACCTGAAACGAAAAAAGAAAATAAAGAACATTAGTTAGAAAAGTGTTTTTTTTTTTAATTTTAATTACTGGTATTTTTAATATCAACAAGTAGTGCCCCCCATTTCCCGGTTCTCGGTATTCCCGGGAATACCGGTATTCCCGGTTCTGGTACCGGTTTCCCGGTTCTAGATATATTCCCGGGAATACCGGTATTCCCGGTTCTGATCCTGGTACCGGTTCTCAAAAACCAAAAAAATACTATACCATAAAATATTCAAATTACACTATTTAATCAGTATTTCAGAAATATTTAGTTGTGTTTGTAAAATTATTTGAAAATCATAAACCTTTTTATTCTTAAAATCACAAAATAAAATGGAAATTGTATTTTTCACATGTTTTGTATTTTCATTGGTAAAAGCAGAGAAAAAATGTTAATTGTACAAAATATATATACCGGTATTCCCGGGAATACCTTCAGAACCGGAACCGGGAATACCGGTATTCCCGGGAATACCGGAAATGAATTAAGAACCGGGAAACCGGTACCATTTCCCGGTAATACCGAGAACCGGGAATACCGGTATTCCCGGTACTACGGTACTGACCGTAGGCACTATCAACAAGTAAAAAAGTTAGATTCGGCCTTGCCGAATGTAGTGATACCCTCCACAATTTCAAAAAGATTATTGCAAAAAACTTTATTTAAAAGGAAATTACTTTTGAAAATAAAAAAAAATTCCGCGAAAAAAAATTTTGGTAAAAAAAATCCGCGATTTTTTTCTATTTTTGTTAAAAAATATGTTCGTACTTGTTTGAATACCATTTGGTGTTCAATTATGTTCACATATGTCAACCAGAAGCCGAATTAAAGCATTTTGTATTTTTAGGTTATGTTGAATGTACTAAAATTTTTGAGGTGTGCTTACATTTTCGTTCATAACTTTTGAACCGCTAAACCGATATCGCTCAAATGCAATACCAAACTTCTCGGGAGAACTTCCAAAAAATATGTTAAGTTTCAGTCATCTCTGTGCAATATTTTGTCCGTGACAGCATTTTCCACAGACAGACGGACATCGCTAGAATGTCTTAAAAACGATCGGACATCATGAATATATATGGGGCATTCCAGGCCAAATCACTCACTTTTAGACCCGACCCCTTTCGATTTATTTTATTTTTGGATATGTTTTAGTTCTTATTAAATGTAACTTGGACCCCAATTTTCAGCCTTTTATTCCAAGATGGTGTTGAGTAATCAATTTTTCAAAATGGCGATTTTCTCCAAAAAATTAAAAAATTGAAATTTTTAATTAATTTTGACCATTAAAAAATATAGATATTTTAAAAAAAGTTGGACAACGTTTTGTTGGTATTTAAATGTAGTTTTAGAAAAAAAATATGAAAAAATTATTCGAAGTAATTATCACTTATTTTTTGACGTTTAAAAATTAAAATCGACTTTTTGAAAAAGTCCGAAACCTTAGATTTATATTTTTGTTTGGTACCAATAAAATAATACAGTAAAAAATATTCAATCAAAGTTAAGTAATCATTTGTTAAAATTTAAATAATTTTTAGAGTAATTTTTTAATTGACTCAATTAAAATTTTACTTGTCTTTTTAAAAAAAAGACTTTTAGCAAATAACTGAATTTAAGTGGGTAAAAGGGGTACTTTGGTAATTTTTTCCTAAAAAAATGGTCTTAAAAACCTAGAAATTTTGAATCTGGGATCATCCAGCAAAAAACTATTTTGATAAAATGAAAACCCTTAGTGTTTTTTTTTACTTTTGTTATCAAATTAAACTTTTTTATGCTAGAAATGTATAGTCCTGCACTCGAACCAAGGAGATTTTGAAAACACAATTTTTTACGGTCCGCCCCTTTATTGGGCGTGGTTATGAAAATAATATAAATAATGATAAAAAATTTTGTAAGTACTGTTAAATTTAGTTGTTGTTAACAAAAAATACCCCTAGAAAAGTATATAAAAATTTACTATCTAAAAAAAATTTAATTATATTTTGTTTTTTTTGTCTTTCAAGTATTGTAAACAAATAGATTTTATAATATTTAATGATAATACCTTGATACATATTTATATATACGAACCTTTATAAAAGTTAATAAAGATATAGACCGATTGTCGTTGCGACAATAATAAAAAAAACAATATTATTGAAAAATTGTTTATTTAAAACTTATCTCTTGAAATGCTAAAATAAATATTTAATATTGAAAACAAACATTGATTACAAATAAAATTTAACAAAAATAATAATAGAACAGATACAGAACAATAAAAATTTCCAAGAAAAACTGTCATAAAATATTATAGAAATTCTATTAAAACCAAGAAAATCTTAGAAAAATTTAAAGAAAAACTTTATACATTTTTGCAAACTTCAAACACGAGTTTAGAAAAAGAGAAGACATATAAAAATCGAATTAAAAAAATCATATAGTTCAAATATTATAAAGACCAAAACCTTAAAAATAAAAATCTTCAAGTTTTAATACCCTCCAATAAAAAGAGAGGGTATTAGGTATATAAGTTTGTCATTCCGTTTGTAACTCATCGAAACATCGCTCTGGGGAATCTTAAATCTCTATATTTTTGATTTTCAATACCGGGATTTTCGGGATTCCATTTTTTAACTTTATTTAATATTTTTTATTATTTTAAAATTTTTTTCAATAATTTTTAAAATATATGAATTTTGATTTAGATTTTAAAAAAAACTAATGGTGGTTCGAGAAAACAGCTTTTGACACTTCTTAACTCCTAATAAATTCAGCTAAAAATCATTTTTAGCAACATTTTTCGTTTTAATCTGTCAAAATACTGTAATAGAATAAAGAAATTGCTAAAAATGCTATGAAAATATTTTTTTTTTGTAAGAAATAGAAACAAACAAATAAATTTTTAATAAAAAAAATCAAATCACGCAAACTTAAACAAAAAAACTCACTCAAGCTGACTCACAATCACTTGATTAAAATTAGAATCACCCACACGTACGCGTTATTCATCATCAAAATAAGACAACGATAAGCCACAAAAGATAACCGAATACGAATATTCTTCATAGGAGGACTTTTTACCTGTAGATGACTCTCTCGATGGTTTTCTTTTTTAAAGTTCACGACTTTAACAGAACTTCGCAAATATTTACAAACGCGTGGATTTGATAAAGTGAAAAAAAAATCCCGAAAATTTTTAAAAATCCTAAAATTTTTTTTAAATCCCGAAACTTTTTAAAAAGCCCTGGATTCAAAATATCCCGAAATCGGGATCTAGAATTTTTTTCTTTTATCCCGAATTTCAGGATTCAGAAAATCCAATCCCGATTGGATGCCCTAAAGGACACCTCGAAAATTTCGGAACGTTAAATACAATCACAATATATATGGTAGACACTGGTAAAGCCTCAAGCCTGCATACTGGCTAAGAAACCCCTTAACATTTTTATGCTATCTGATTTTAGAGATCAGGACACTACTGCTGTAGCTATGGAGACTAAGGAGGAGAAACTTTGGTTGCCTTCCCGCTACATGGCTCATGACCACGGAAAATTCCAATGGTCTGGAAAATGCTGCGTGAGGCGAACAGAAAAGCACCATTGAGCCATAAGAAGCGTCGCACCCTATAACACACCGGGTCCTGACGGTATCATCCAAGCTGACGTTCAATGGAACGCCGATCGGATAATACCAATGGTTGCTAGTATATACCTGGCCTGCCTTAGGATTACACTCCTAAAAACAAGTCTTTATTCATTTCTACTAAAGAATCTGGAGAGGAATATAGATTAATTCCTTAGGATGTCGATCAATCCAGAATTAATATCTGCATTTTAGCATGCCTACAATACGGGCAAGTCAGTGGGGAAGGCACTACACACTCTTGTCGGACACATCGATAGGTCTCTGGAATACAAGGAGTACAGTCTGGCTGCCTTTCTTGACATAAAAGTTACCTTTGACAATGTCAAACCTAAGGCAATAAGGCTTAGCCTGGACAACTTGAGGGTGGATAATACCATAACCAGATTTATCACGAACCTGCTCGGACATAGAATCATTAGGTCAACTCCTGGCAGGTCAGTGGTGACCAGGGCTGTAGTACTTACGTGGTACTTCGCAAGGGGAGTTTTATCACCGCTTCTGTGAAACCTTGCCATAAGTACCCAACTCGCGAATTTAGGCGACATGGGGGTTGAGACTGTCGTCTACGCAAACGACGTGGCCGTTGCAGTATCCGGATAATATATAGGGATACTGTCTGAATGTTTGGAATTATCTCTTTGGCTTCTATCTAAATTTTGTTTAATTAGCGGTCTGGGAGCCGAGCTTCGAAGAATGAAATCCTTTTCGAATGAATTCTCAAAAAAATCCATTAAATTTTCATAGTCAGTGAATGCATTTGATTTCATAAATCAACATTGAATGCAGTCCTTGGAATTCATTCGATTGAATGGAAAAAAATTAATGCATTCGATTTCTTGTTCATTCGATTTTTTATCATTCCACTGCGAACGCAATCGATTTTTTAAATAGATAGACCAAAACGGAGCCAAATTTTGGTCCATAGTATCGCCGACTCTCTTTACATACGATGACCCTAATGGGCTCTTATTTTGAATCCAAAAAAAAATTGGTGTTCCCGAAAACTTTAAAAATGCCCATATTAACTGCCTACACGACAAAAAGTGTGAAGAGTGTTGGCGATACTATGGACAAAAAATTTGCTCCGTTTTGCTCTATCTTGGTTAGTTTTTTAAAGTTTTTTATGCAATGAATGGATAAGCCATTCGATTTTTCAAATTGAATAAAAAGAAAATCGATTGCATTCGCAAGTGAATGCATTCGATTTTTAAAAGAAGAATGAAAAAAAATCGAATGCGTTCGATTTTTGAAAGTCGTATGAAAAATAAATCGAATGCATTCGATATTTATAAATCGAATGAGTCAAAAGTGAATTCATTCAATTCGCTAAAGTGTGATTGGGGAATGCAATCACTAAATTTTCATTCAGAATGCCAAATCGAATTAAGGAATGAAATCCTTCGAAGCTCTGTCTGGGAGTAAATGCAGCTAAACTGATATTGTTCTAATTTCTAACAGGAACAAGATTCCTGTATGAAACATTAACACTAAGGCCAGAATTGCAAAGGAAATGCTGCTGTTGTTTAAGAAGGCCATTGGAAGCAACTGGGCCCTTATTTCTTGGAATGTTAATTGGCTATTCAATACGATCGACAGGCCCATACAAATGTATGGAGTATCCGTTTGGTGGGTGGCGACGGGGAAGGCCACGCATCAGAAGGGATTCAATAGAGTTCTTAGTACAAGTGCGCTGATGATAACGGGCGCACTTCGATCCACACCGACGAAATGTCCACTCGTAATGATTCACTGGCTGTCAGTAGACATGCGATAATCCTTAGGCATCCTGGTGCCGAACAGATCAAAACGGATGTAGGGCCTCGACATACCTATGACACGTTAGGTTTTCACTGATGGCTTCAAAATGGATGGCTAAGTGGCGGTGGCGTTTTTAAAACTCAACTGGATTAAAGACTCCCATCGACTACCGGACTAGTGTAGAATATTTCAGGCCGATATCATGGCCAAAAATGTGCTGCGGATTGAATAGGGAGCCAACAGGTATCATTAAAGGATATCTATGCTTCGTCTCCATGTTTTGACTAAATTCTTTAAATCCCTGGTTTGTGTGACCACATCTAGAATTGTCCAAGAATGCCAGTCGTCTCTTCAGGGGACGCCCTACTAATGAGATCAATTAGACGCCTGACATCCCAGGCGTATGACAGGTAGCGACGTGACCCACGTGCTAAAAACGAGGATGGTGTGGCTCCAATATGATCGCTGAAGTACGGGTAAGATAACTCAACTGCCTCGGAACCAGCTACGCAACCTGATTGCAGCCGTTACAGGGCACAGTGCACGCTTTGGAGCTTACGCCAGTAAAATGGGAATCCCCCCAACGACTATGGTTGGAAATGGCAGGACGTGGAGGAGGAGAATACTGCATCGCACTTTCTCTGCCAATGTCCGGCATATGTGACTCGGAGGGTCGAACATTTTGGCAGACCGATACTGACGGACTTAACATGTTTATCTGGTATCGGCGTCAGTAAGAGAAACTCACTCATCTGGGACTCCAAGCGATTCAGCTTGGATCTATCTCTTCCCCTCCTTTTCATATCTTTGCTTTTCTTTCTTTAATAGGCAACGCAACGGGACAGCGTTTATCGAAGGACCCATGTGAGCCGACAATTAGACGCCTATCTAAACCTATATTTTAAAAATACAAAATGCTTTAATTTGGCTGCTGGTTGACATATGTGAACAGAACTGAAATATATTTAAAGAAGTACAAACATAATTTTAACTCCAACAATTTTTTCACGGATTTTTTTTTACCAAAATATTGCTTACGCGGATTTTTTTTTAAACTTTTTTTTCTCAAAATTAATTTCATTTACAAATTTTTTGAACAAAAATTTTTCACAAAAATTCTTTTTCGACAATTTTTTTTCAAATAATAGTTTTTGCAATAATCTTTTTATAGTCTCAAAAGAGGGTATATAAAAGTTTGTCATTCCGTTCGTAACTCATCCACATATCGGTCTGGAATCCCATAAAATATATGTATTTTTGATCAGTGATCGATTCAAAGACATTCCAGCGATATTCGTCTGTTGAAACGGCCATCACGGCTAAAATATTGTTCAGATATGACTGAAACCTAACATGTTTACTCATTGTTGCCCCGAGAAGTTCGGTATTGCATTTGAGCGACATCGGTTTAGCGGTTCAAAAGTTATGAATGAAAATGTAAGGACACCTCGAAAATGGTGGTACATTCTATATAACCTAGAAATACAAAATGATTAAATTAAGCTATTGGTAGACATATGTGAACAGAATTGGATACAAAATGGTATTTAAATACGTACAAAAATATATTTTTCCAAAAAAAATAAAATTTTGCGGATTTTATTTTTCACCAAAAATTTTTCCACGGAAAACTTTTTTTCCAAAACTTTTTTTTTTTTTCTTAAAATTCATTTTTTTTTACAAAAAAAAAAGTTTTTTGCAAAAATTATTTTCACATTGTGGAAGGCATCAATACATTCGACAAGACCGAATTACTTGTTTAGACCGAATTACTTGTTTACTTGTTTAGATTGTAAAGGGTATCCTTACATTCGGCAAAGCCCGATTTTAACATTTTTAGTTGCATTTTTTTTGTTTTGTTATAAAAAAAAAAGACTTACAAAGATCTGCCACATGAAATCCAAAAAATAAAATAATAATGAAGGTTAACGTAAAGACGCGACATTTGGTCGCCAATGATGTCAGTAGTAATGGCGAGTAGAAGAAAAGGAATAGCATCATGCTCCAAAATAAAAATATATAAAACTATACACAACCAAGAGAAACATAAGGAAGCTTTAAAATAACCATAAACTAAGATCATAATGTTTGATGCTTGGAAGCAGAATAATAACAAAAACCAAGAAAAAACGAAAGCTTAACAATTTTTTCTTTTTTTGTAAAGATGGTCAAAAGATTCTGGGAGATTTTTGCAGAATAAAATAAACATTTAAGCCAAAAAAAAAATATGTAAAAATTCTAAAATGATAACTTAGAAGGAGTTAAAGATAGATTACAATTGAGACGACAAGCTTTACAGACTTTTGATTTTTCGTTTAGAGTTAAAATAGTCTAAGTCCAAAGAATAGAATAAAATTTAAATTGTCAAGAGTTGGTATTTCCGCTATACCATTTAGAGATCAATTGTAATTCCAAGATTCTACTTGCAATTCAAAGATACAAATGGAATCTTCGAATACAACTACAACTACACTATTTACAGATGTAATTCGAAAAAGATCGAAAATCCCATTTGCAACTCGAAAATTCCAATTGTAATTCGAAAAATTTCAATTGTAATTCGAAAAAGATCAATTGTAATTCGAAAAGGATCAATTGTTATTCATAAAAGATCAGTTGTAATTCGAAAAAGATTAATTGTAATTCGAAAAAGATTAATTGTAATTCAAAAAAGATCAATTGTAATTGGAAAGGGATAAATTGTAATTCAAATATCCAATTTTTATTCGAAATAGATCAATTGTAATTTGAAAATTCCAATTGTAATTCGAAAAAGATAAATTGTAATTCGAAATATATCAATTGTAATTCGAAAATGATCAATTTTAATTCGAAAAAAATCAATTGTAATTCGAAAAAGATCAATTTTAATTCGAAGATTCCAATCGTAATTCGAAAAATATCAACTTAGTTTCTATTAATCTATTTCGAATAACAACTGATTTTTTTCGAATTACAATTGATCTATTTCAAATACCAATTGATCTTTTTCGAATGACAAATTAATCTTTTTCGAATTCCAATTGATTTTTTCGAATTACGATAGATCTTTTTCGATTTATAATTAATCTTTTTCAAATTACACTAGATCTTTTTTGAATTACATCTGTAAATGATTGTAAACATTTTACATTTCATTAAAATTTTCGATTAAAGTCAGCTGCTTATCGTCTCAATCAAAATTCTTTCTTTAGACTGAAAGACTGTGTTAAATTCAACACGATTTTAACACTTTAAAGAATGTCCGGTTAATTTTATTAGTAAATCCTGTATAAAACTTTTCTTCATAATCAGAATCTATTGAAAGTATTTTATAATAGAATTTTCTAAGAGTTTATTTTTTTTTTTCAAGTTTTAAATACCCTCATAAATTTTGAAGTTCTTTGAATGGTATAATAAATTTCAGTGGATCCTATTAAAAATCATGCGTTTCTGTTGTGAGTCGGTCGCGTCTTTCGTTTTTTTTTTTTGTGTTGGTGTGATCAAATAAATTATGACACAGTCATAAATAAAAAAAAAAAAAGAAGAAACCCCCATAAAAAATTCTAAAGAAACAACGCAGGTGAGATTTTTTTTTTCAAAGTTTTGCGAAGAGTAAGCTAAAGAAAAAAGTTGAAATGAAATACTAAAGGAAAAGGTATTTTGTAATGGAAGACAACGACTTTTTAATAAGCTACAGACATCCCGGAGTACAATGTGTAGCTTGATCTTTAATGAATTACAATTGACCTTTTACGAATTTCAATTTATGTTTTTTTGAACTTCAATTGATCTTTAACGAATTTCAATTCATCTTTTACAAATTTCAAATAAAGTTTTCGAATTTTAAAGGAATTTATGAATTTTAAACGGAGTTTCCGATTTACAAGAAGAATTTTGGAGTTTCAATTTTAATTAACGAATTACAAATGGAGTCTGCGAATTACAGTTGATTTTTTATGAAAAACATCTGTAAATGGTTTACGCTGCTATATCGTTTTTATACCCTCCACTCTAGTGATAGAGGGTATACTTATATATATAAGTTTGTCATTCCGTTTATAACACCTCGAAATATTGGTCTAGGACCCCATAAAGTATATATATTCATGATCCTCGATCGATTTTAAGACGATCTAGCGATGTCCGTCCGTCTGTCTGTCTGTTGAAAACACGCTAAAGACTTTACGGAGGCTCCTGAAGTTTGGCATATATGTTGGGCATTTACCTGGTCAGGTTGGTATTGCAATCCAACAAAATCAGTCCAGTGGTTCAAAACTTATAAGCAAATGAGTGAATTTCGGCAAGGGTTTTTCTGAAATTTACGAGATAAAACACACTTTCGAACGGCAGTTCTGAGGGTGCTGAAGTATGGCATATATATTTGCCGTTCCTCTGGTCCGGTTCGTTTTCAGCCAAATCGGTCCAGTGGTTCAAAAGTTATTAGCAAAACCTTAAATTTCAGATTAGTTTCACCTTAAATTTACCCGTTAGTTTCACCTTAAACATTAAAAATGTTTTAAAAACATTTATAAGTCACAAAAATATTTTACAAGGTATTTTTGTCACTCAAAAATATTTTTACACTAAAACGAAAAAAAAAATACACTCAAAAAAAATTTACACTCAAAAAAATTTTACACTCAAAAAAAAAATTAGTAAATTATTTTTTTTTTTTTTTTCAGAAATTACTAAAAGAAGTTTTTTTACACTAAATAAAATATTTCTAACCAAAAATGTTATTATTTTCACGTTAGAAAATTTACTATCACTTAAAAAGGGCATTGTGAAGGGTATTCATAGATTCGGTCGAATTTAACTTTTCTACTTGTTTAAATTTGGATCCTTTCAGGTAGAAAATTTATTGACCACATATTTATGGAAATTTTTTAAATTTTAAATATGGAGAAAACACTGTGCAACAAGAAAAATTAACCTCATTGGATACAATGCCAAATGAAAGTCGACCATCAAATAAACAAACCCATCAACAAATGTTGGTGCTTTTTGGCCGAAACCGAATATTCCGTCGGACACTTATCTTCTGTAAAATTGTATGGCGGTTCTTTTCCTAGAACATATCAAACCTATAACTGCCATTTAAAGGGATCATTTTTCAAATGGTCCTTTTTCAAAAATTAAAGACACAAGAATAATAACACACAAGGGTTAAAATTTTCAACAAATATCGTAATTTGCCATAATTTACTAAAATAAATGAAATAGAGCAAAATACATACAACATTTAAAAAAATCTGTTTTTGTATGAAATTTTTTATATACCCAGGAAAATTTTTCAGAACCGATTCTCCCAACACTTGTTCTAGAACAGGTTCTTCGGTAACCATACACTATTACACTTTAATTATTCAGAACAAGTTAAGTGAAGATTATTGTGAAGCTTGTTCTCTGCAATTAAAGTTTCATAACATTTTGGTTCTCAGGAATTAAAAAAAATTATGTGTCAAAAAAATTAAAAAATAAATATCAACTTATTTTTGTTAACCAAGAAAAAAAAACGAAATTCTATTAAAATAGCAGGATATAATCGTGAAAATTGTTGAAACAAGGTGAGTAAATTACATTTTTCGTTGTCTGGGTCGGGTCGAATACTAATAATATTATGTTTTTATTTTTGTTTGCAGATAATCCATGTTCTGGTATTTCATTATTAGAAGGCCCAAAATGCAACTTTGGAGGCGAAAAAGGATGAATGTGTGTTAAAAGAATGTAAATATTCCATTTATATATGACTGTCTTTATCTTTGTTAAATAAATTAATGCAATTCAATATATTTCTTTAATTCTTATTTCTGTTCCAAATTTTACTTCTAGAACCGATTCCGAGGAACAAAAATATGTTCTAATTTTGCTTACAAACACCTGTTGCTTTTGGGACAATCCCTTTGTTAAAAGAATCGGTGTAGCACAAGAATTAGAACAGGTTCTAGGGAAGTATAAGTTGTTCCACAATCGGTTCTTTGCAACAGAAAATTTTGCTGGGTAGTCTTTATTTACCATTATTTCCTTTAATAAAAGAGAGAGAGCAAAATAAACGTAATCTGGCAACCCCTACAAAATATCAATAAATCTATGTTTGACTAAAATTAGAGATGGGCGCGTGAGTGAATTTTGACTCACACTTACTCACGCTCACGACAGGAATTTTTGAATCACGCACACTTACTCACGAGCATATTGTTTCTACTCACACTCACTCACAGTCACGTGAGTAAAATTAATAAAACTCACACTAACGTGCACTCACGCAAGCTTCATTCACACTCACGTTGACTCACACTCAGAGCTTCGAACGAATTAATTCTATTGAGAATTAATTCACCAAAAGTTTAATTCTGTTTTAATAAGTTTTGAATTATCATTCCTTACCAGCATTCAACACGAATTAATTCAAAGGCTTAATTCTCAAAGCTTGAATCAAATTGAATTAATTCCCAAGAGAATTAATTCCTTGCAAGCAATCATTCGATTGAATGATCAAAATTTTTCATCATTCAAATCTATTACAAATTGAATGATGATTTTTTTATTTCATTCCCTTTGTATTTTCAAAAATGTGTTGCTTGTGTGTATTTTAAGCATCTTCGTGTGTAAACGATCGGTTGTTGTTTTGTTGACGTCTCGTCTGCTGCTTCTCACACAAGCATAAATGTGTGTGTATGTGTGTTGCGCTTCACTGTTTTAAATTGAATGATAAGAAAATTTCACCATTCAATTTGTAGTAGATTGATTTGGATAAAAAATAGTTCATTCCTTAAGAATGATCATTCTTAAGGAATGAATTCTTGAAAGAATTAATTCAATGATTATGAAAGTTGAATGATTTTAGGGAATGCCAAATTCTATTTTTTTAATTCGAATTAGGAAATTGAATTAAAGAATTAATTCTTTCGAACCTTTGCTCACACTCACCAAACACTTATTTATACAACAAAAAATTTCAAAAGCTAAAATATCAAAAATCTTTCAAAATTTTCAGCAAAATTTAAAGTTCAGCGAAATTTTACATTTTTTTTTGTTTTTTTTTTTAGGACGAAATATGAAATTAAGCCGTATTTTATAATTTCACAATCACGTAATTAAAATTGAAATCAGTCACACTCACGCATGATCACGTGAATTACGCACTAATCTGCTCATGTGCCCATCTCCAAATAAAATTTTTTATAAAATCTTAATTTGCCATTATTTGTATACCCTCCACTCTGGTGATAGAGGGTATAAGTATATAAGTTTGTCATTCCGTATGTAACACATTGAAATATTGGTTTAGGACCCCATAAAGTATATATATTCATGATCCTTGATCGATTTTAAGTCGATCTAACGATGTCCGTCTGTCTGTCTGTCTGTCTGTCTGTCTGTCTGTCTGTCTGTCTGTCCGTCCGTCTGTCTGTCTGTCTGTCTGTCTGTCTGTCTGTCTGTTGAAATCACGTTTTTGGCAATAATCCGGAACCGATTTAAACGCTTGGGGTACCAAAAGTTGCGTAATTTTCCCAGGCAAAAACTGATGTATTTTTTTTTTGAATTCGGTTGAGTATTTTAAAAGTTATAAGTGATTTTCTGATTTTCTGATTTTGATCATAGTTTTTTTTTAACATAACCCTAAATTAACTCATATTTTGTGTAGATACAAACATAACAAAGAATACGGAAATGAAAAAAAAACGGAGATAAAGAAAAAAATCTTTACAAAAAACTTTAAAATATGTAAAACAATATCTAAATTTAATAAAAAAAAATTCATTAAGTAATAATAAAAAAAATTGAGTTATTTTTATGTACATACATAGCATGAGTGTGTGTCCGTTTTTTGCTTCGTCATATTAACGGGGTTGCCAGACTTTTTTTTTTTGCTGTGTCGCCAAATCGGATGGAAAATATCGCCAAAATTCAATTTTGTTCAGATTTCTCAAAAAAAAAAATATTTTCATTAAAAAAAAAATAAATTTTGTTAAATAATAAAAGACAGAAATAAACTTTATGGCAAAAATCGCCCAAATCCGGAAATCTATATATATAAAAGAGTAATGTGACTGACTGACATACTCATTCATCATCGCCCAGCCCAAACCGCTGAAGTTAGAGACTTGAAAATTGGACTGTAGGTTGACCTCCCGGAATAAAGATCCACTAAGGCTGGATTTTTGCCAATGTTGATTCTAAGGGGATAAAAAGGGTAAAAAACTGTACTTTTGGTACTTTTTAAATCTCCTGATATAATGATCATAGAGACTTGAAATTTGGACTGTATGTTCACCTCCCGGAATATAGATCCATTAAGGGTGAGTTTTTGCAAGTGTTGATTCTAAGGGGGTCAAAAGGGTAAAAAACTGTACTTTTGGTGTTTTTTATATCTCCTGAAATAATGGTCATAGAAACTTGAAATTTGGACAGTATGTTCACATCCTGGAATATAGATCCAGTACGGCTGGATTATTTCCAATGTTGATCCTAAGGGGGTAAAAAGGGAAAAATTCTGTACTTTTGGTACCTTTTATATTTCCTTAAAAAATCGTCACATAGACTTGAAATTTGGACAGCATGTTCACCTCCCGGAATAAAGATCCCCTAAGACTTGGTTTTTGCGAATGATGTTTCTAATAGGGTAAAAAGGGTAAAAATATGTACTTTTGTTACATTTTATATTTCCTTAAATAATGGTACTAGAAAATTGAAATTTGCAATGTCGGTTCACCTTCCGGAAAAAAGATTCACTAATGGGTAAAAAAGTACTTTTGGTACTTTTTTTTTATTTACTGAAATAATAGTTATTCAAACTTAAAATTTAGAATGTAAGTTCCTTTAGTAAAATAAAACATTCTAGAACAAGTTCTTTCCGAAAATTCTGTAGGGTTTTCAAAAAGTACCTTTTATAAAAGGTTCCTTTATACAAAGTACCTTTTATAAAAAGTACCTTTTATAAAAAGTACCTTTTATAAAAAGTACCTTTTATAAAAAGTACCTTTTATAAAAAGTACCTTTTATAAAAAGTACCTTTTATAAAAGGTACCTTTTATAAAAAGTACCTTTTATAAAAGGTACCTTTTATAAAAAGTACCTTTTATAAAAAGTACCTTTTATAAAAAGTACCTTTTATAAAAAGTACCTTTTATAAAAAGTACCTTTTATAAAAGGTACCTTTTATAAAAAGTACCTTTTATAAAAAGTACCTTTTATAAAAAGTACCTTTTATAAAAAGCACCTTTTATAAAAAGTACCTTTTATAAAAAGTACCTTTTATAAAAGGTTCCATTATAAAAAGTACCTTTTATAAAAAGTACCTTTTATAAAAAGTACCTTTTATAAAAAGTACCTTTTATAATAAGTACCTTTTATAAAAAGTACCTTTTATAAAAAGTACCTTTTATAAAAAGTACCTTTTATAAAAAGTACCTTTTATAAAAAGTACCTTTTATAAAAAGTACCTTTTATAAAAAGTACCTTTTATAAAAAGTACCTTTTATAAAAAGTACCTTTTATTAAAAGTACCGGAAGTACACTTTTTGGTACTTTTTTATTTCCTGAGGTATAAATAAAATAAACTTTTTTGTTTTTTAAATCAATACATTGGTGGAGGGTATTTAAAGATTCGGCACAGCCGAATATAGCTTTCTTACTTGTTTTAAATAAAAAAGGTAGAACAAAATAGACAAAATCTAGGAATCACTTTAAAAATTAAAAAAAAAATCTGTTTTTGTATGAAGTTTTTTAGAAAATCTTTATTTACCATTATTTCCTTAAATAAAAGAGATAGAGCAAAACAAATGTAATAAGGGAATCATTTCCAAATATCAATAAATCTATTTTGGAATGAAATTGTTTATGTAATCGTAATTTGCCATTATTTCTTTAAATAAAAGAGCAGAACAAATCTGGAAATCAATTTAAATATTTCCAAAAAAAAAAAATTGTAAATAAAATTTTATATAAAATCTTTATTTACCATTATTTCCTTTAAATAAAAGAGATAGAGATAATAGGACCAAATTTGGGGATCACTTAAAAAATTTAAAAACATCTATGAAATTTTCTACAAAATCTTTATTTGCCATTATTTTCTTAAATAAAGTAGTCTGTAATAAAAAAGTTGGGTGACGGACTTATTCACTACACCGCCCGACAAAAATGAAAAAAGTCGTTAAACACGAACTGGTTAAAATATGTCTGAAACTAGAGATTAAATGTAGTAAAACTGCATTTACTATTTTTCATTTCGAGATCCTGTTTCCTTTTAAAAGTTGAAGAGGATTAAATTTTATAAAATATTTTTTTAATATTTATACTATGATGCCACTAGTGACAGCAAACGAAAGAGGAGGATCTCCCCTAATTTCCCTATTTTACTATTTATACATATCTGGAAAAAAGAGGTAAGTTACAACCTTTCAAAGTTGTAAGTTAACCTTCAATATCATTCAAAATTTTCAACAAAATATTTTGATAATATTTTTAAAGGACTTTATTCACATCCTTTTATCCCAATATGTCAAAATTAAAAAATGGAAAAATTAGGGGAGATCCTCCTCTTTCATTTGCCATCACCAGTGGCATGCTAGGACAAGTAGAAATATTTCAGAAATAAAATACAAAATGTATCCTTTAAAACTTTGAAGTTTTTTTGAAAGGAAACAGGATCATGAAATGAAAAACTGTAAATGCAGTTTTACTACATTTAGTCTCTAGTTTCAAACGTATATTATCCAGTTTATGTTTAATATTGGCTGTCGGACGGTGTTATCGCTCAGCCCAAACCGCGCCAGATAGAGACTTGAAATTTCACTGTTTTTGGAAATTTCGATTCTAAGAGGGTATTAAATGTAATATAATATTTTCAGAAATAGTGGTCCTAGAGTATTCCGGCGGAAAAAAAAAAACATTTCGAAAAAAGTACTTATTGGATATGCTGATTCTGCGAAGACATTGTAAAATAGTGTACTTTGGTACATTTTCTACCGCCTGAAATAATGGTCATAGAAACTTTAAATTTAAAAGTGTTGGATCCTCCAGCCAAACAAAAAAACAATAATTTTGAAAAAGTACTATTTAAAATTTCAGATTTTAATGGGTAAATAAATAAATAACAAGTAAAAAAGTTAAATTCGGCCTTGCCGAATGTAGTGATACCCTCCACAATTTGAAAAAGATTATTGCAAAAAACTTTATTTAAAAGGAAATTACTTTTGAAAAAAAAAAAATTGAAAAAAAATTTCCGCCAAAAAAAAAAATTTGGTAAAAAAAAAAATCCGCGATTTTTTTATTTTTTTGTCTTAAAATATGTTGGTACTTTTTTAAATACCAATTGGTGTTCAATTATGTTCACATAAGTCAACCAAAACAAACTTATATATACCCTCTATCACTAGAGTGGAGGGTATAAAAATAATTTTATTCGAAAATACTGTACAAAAACTTGAATTTCCATAATATAAGTCGTCAGAGTTGTTAAAACTTAAGTCTGAAAATGAGATAATTTATAATGAATTTATTCTAAGGAGATTAGAGTTCGTGAATTAAGAAGTTCCTTAATGCAAAAATGAATCTGAGCGTGAGGTTCTTTTGATCTTCCTAAATTTATATAAAAAGGCGCACAGAATCTTTGAGGTTTTCTGTAACGAAAAATTCAATGGGCAGAAGGATTTTTTATATTTTTAGAAAGATGATGTAAATTGCATGAATCCAAATGATTCTGAGATCTTAGATAAGGTAATGTCATCACAGCTTATTCAAAAAAGCGCTCAGAAAATCAGGGACTTTAAAAAAACACGTGCCTATTAGCTGTGAAGTTTTCTTATAGGAAAATTTGTCAAAACGGAAAAAGTCTTCAAAATCTTCGGGATTTTCTTATTCTCAAAACCTGTGGAATTTTGTTATATTTTCTGCACTGAAACGATCACAACATTCAAATGAAGTCGTTTAAAGTCAACTAAATTTTCAGCAAAATCACGACAGTTGTTTTGTGCAGTTGTTTTTGAAAAACATCAGTGTTTTCTTATAGAAAAAAATTTTAGAGAGTTATTTCTAGAAAAAAAAAAAAACATAAAAACTTGGACGTACTGATTTAGGCTCAGAAAAAAATGGCCACCCTACCCATAGCATAAGCATATTAAATTTTAATTTTTTAAATTTTGGTTATTTCATTCGGTGAGTGAGTGAAAATTGGTTAAAAAAATGTTAAAAAAAATTTGTCCAAAAAAAATTGTCAACAAAAAACCTTTTTTCTTGAAAAACTCATTTGTTTTATTTACTTCAGAGTGTAGCATTTTAGAATATTTCTAATTCTAAAATACTGGACTCGATTTTTCGTTTTTTCTTTTCATTTCAAGCATAGAATACATTATTCATTCGTTTCGAACTGAAAGAATAGAATACTGTCTTTCGTTCTAAATTTTTAGAATGCCTGTAAACGACTTTTAAATGCATTCGTGCACATGTCTGGTTATTACCAAGGAGAGGACTTTCAAGCAAATGCATGTTTTTTCCCGTTAGTAATAGAATAGCATAAACTAAATATCTTTGCAAATCAAAGAATTTGCTTTAAAATGGCATTGATTCTTTAGTACACATTCATACATATAATTAGGGCAAGTACACTCAAAAAAAAAAGTTTGTAAAATTACAAGCAAAAGGTCTTGTAATTCTATTTTACTAATATTTTTGTCTATTTACAAAAATTCTTGTATTTTTAATAAAACAAAAACTACCGTGCGCTTTGTAATTTTACTATAATATGTTGGTAAATTTATTTAACAATTTTTTTAGGTAAATTAACAAAAAAAAAATAATTATTTTACAAATTAAAAAAAAATTACAAGGTGTTTAGTTGTTTTACACAAGAAAATTGTAATTGTACAACAACATTTTATTTGATAGTATTTAGTCTTTCTACCAAAAAATGTTTTATTACAAACAATTTTTTTCAAGATTTTTTAGTTTACAAGGTTTTCAGTATTTTGACACAAAAAAAATGTAATTAAACAAAAATTTGTATTGAAAAATAATCATGCAACAATAGGAGACGCAAAAATTTTCGAAGTCCATATTTTGTTAAAAATTATTTTTTATAAATAAAAAATTTCATAAAAAAAATTTTTTAAGTTCCGGATAAAAAAATTTTTCAATTAGTTGTAAGCTTTATCAAAAAAATTTAATATCAAGACATTTTTTTGGTAACTTGCTTTAAGTAAAATACCACAATTTTTATATGTTTTTACTATATTATTGTTCTAGTTTTTTTGTTTGTATTTTTACCATTTTTTGGTAATTTTACCATATTTTTTTGGTACTTTTTTTTTTTAAATCTGGCACTAAAATGTCAATCAAAAGCTGTCAATTATGAAAAATTAAGTTTTTTCTTATTTTATCGGGTACTTAAACGTCCAATCTACAATATCCAAAGTTTTTTTTATAATTTTTTAAAAATACTAAAATAATTAAAAATTCGAAAAAAGGTAATTTTTTTGACTAGTTTTTCTTGAAAATATAAGAAATTTCTTGTGTAGCCTCCTTCGCAATTCTCATATGTTCTACTTAAGAAAAACGAAATTCCGAAAAAAAAAATAAAAAAGTGCAGTGTTATACTCTAAAAAGTTTGTTAAAAGTGTTCAAGTGAAAAAAAAAAATCATTTCAGGTTGTTAAAGTGCTACTCCAGCTGCCGAAGAAGGAAAAATAAGATGCACCAATGGAAAAATCCTTTAAATTTACAAAACCAATATGTAAATATACCAAATTTTTTGTAAATTTACAAAACAAATATGAAAGTTTAGAAAACAAAATTGTATACTTACAGAAAAAGTTGTAATTTTACAAAAATGAAGTAGAAAATACAAAAACAATATTGTAAATTTACAAATTATTTGGTTAAACTACTGTTTTTACGGCAAAAAAATAAGAAAAAATGGTATATTTACAATAAAAATTGTAAATTTACCACTTTTAACTGTAAATATACAAGTTTTTTGCCATAAAAAACTGTAGTTAAACCAAACAATTTGTAAATTTACAATTTTATTTTTTGATTTTCTACTTTATTTCGTAAATTTACAACTTTTTTTTTAAGTCTACAATAATATTTTACAAAAAAAAATTGTAAATTTACACTTTCTCCCCGTAATTTTTTTGTTAAATCAATTTACAAATTATCCCCGTAACATTACGGGGATTCTTGCTAGTACATATTTTACAAAACCTGCCCCGTAAAATCACGGGGATTTTATGTCATTTTACAAACTTTTTTTTTTGAGTGTACTTTCATGAAAATGCATATTTTTACTCCGCACTCTAAACATAACATAAATTAAATATCTATCTGAATCAATAAATTTGCAATAAAATGGCATCGATTTGTAGTTGCATATTTTTGCATATTTTGGTATAAATGCATATTTTGGTATAAATTCATATTTTTGCATATTTTCATATATATTGCACTTGTTCGATTCTTTAGTACACATTTTTACATATAATATTGAAAATGCTTATTTTTGCTTATTTTGCTATAAATGCATATTTTTGCATTTATAGCGAAAAAAAACGAAAACTTTTAGTTTTAGCTTAATTTTATTGTTTAAATCATTTTAAAGAGTTTTTGGAGAAGGACTTTAACCAAAATTAAATAAAGGCTCCTTAGAGAAGTTTTTTATTAACGGGGACTCAAATTATTATCTGAACTCCCTGCCGTAAATCCCAGTTAATAATATTCTAGAAATGTATGTAGAGTGCACTCAATACTAACAAGAAAACATTCTCTAAAGATTTAAAATCAAAGATTACATATGAAATATATGCTTCTCTACTTTACTATTTTTATTTTATTTTTTTGCTGCATAACCCCAAGGCTTCATTATCGCTATAATATAATCTTCAAAAGACTAAAGAGCTAAAATTCATACATACAGACAGACAGACATATCGAAATGCTTAAGTTTAGTACAATATGGTTAAACCTATTAATCATGCCAAAATGGTTATAAAAGACCGATATTTAAAAAGGATTATAACTAAAATTCAGTAGAGGGAACATAAAAATCATATTTTTTTTAGCATTCTTTGCATAAAAAAAATCTCCACCATTACACTACTGACCACAAATAATAATTCTAAGTACATCGCTTTACCGCAAGATACATCAGTTAAGATTGGAATTATTTCACCCAACAGAGTCTGTAGCCAACAATATTAACAAAACGATTGGTTCTACGTGATTGCGTGTCAAATTGGTTACGTGTTTGTAGCTTGATTTTTTTGAGTTCTACTCAAAAAAGGCTTTTGTTATATCAATCTGCTTCATTTTTTTTAACAGAAATATTTTTCTTAAAAGCATTGTAAAATTATTTAAATATTCAATAGGGAAGCTTTTATTGTAAAGTAATACAGTGCAACAACCAAAATCGGAATGGAATGAAACCAAAAGCAAATCAAAGTTGACATATTCTATAACAAACTCCTTAAGGTTTTTGTTTTAGTTCAGCGCTAGATTTTCTACACGCATTTGAAGTTAGTTAACTTTTAACATAATAATAATTGCTTGAAAACTGTATAAGTGGCGTATGCATAATTTTGTAATTGCCTTTTAAAAAACAATCATACGCAACGGTGCACAGTGGTTTATTTTTTTAATAATTTGGCTATTCAGTAAGTAGGTACTGGACTGATTGCAGCGAAATTCATACTGGTAATAGCTAACGTAATTTCGAGCTAAAGTTTTAACGTTGGATCTCGAATTTCCAAAAGGGGCACCACCAGGGGCCATGTTTAGTCCAAAAAAAAAAAAACTTTAATTGATTTAAAATCACCAACTTTTAATGGATGTAAAAAATCTACCTCTGATCTAAACAAAAACCTTAAGGGTTTTGTTATGTAAAATGTCAATTTTCATTTGCTTTTGGTTTCATCCCATTCCGATTCGGAAAGTTCGATTTTGTGTAATTAGATGAACGGTTTATAAAGGTTTGTCTTAGAATTCATTATTTTCTTGCAATGTAAGCTAATGATGATCCTTTAAATAGCGTGTTTCCACGGAGATACCGAAAATAAATATGTCTTGTCCACTTTAAGAAGATCTACTAGCAGGTCCGGTTGGATTGGCATCCGCCATTTGGCGAATTCACTCGGTGGTCACAAGGCCCATTGTGATTCCCTTCTTCAACCACCCTGATTCCCTAAGATATTCTGCTAGATAACTCAATGAGACACCGTTAGGCATTTCAGGTCATCGAAAAATCTTTGCCATAAATGCTTAAGGCTATTATACAGCGTTCTGTCAGAACTCCCACTAATAGGCAAAAGTAAATTTGCCAAAAGTAAGAAGACTCTCTGTCCTCCTAGGATTTGACAGCGGCCCCAGTACACGTAGTCAATTATATTAACCAATCCTTCATTCTATTCTCTCATATCCAATCAATTTCGTTTATAAATTCCACTATAGAAACCGACATGTCAGGTTTAACCTGTTCCCTCGCCGACTCAGAGCCATTTCTCGCACAATCATTAACCAATTCGTTTCCAGCGACCCCACTATGACCAGGGACCCAGATTTTCTTGACTGTGTGCTGACTGATTCGACGAAGGAATTATATACAGTTTCTAACAATTCCCGATTTTACAGTGTTTGATTCTAAGGCCTTTAGCGCTGCAAGACTGTCCACGTCTCTTGTCATAATTATATCTGTGGCTTTATCAATTGCAAGTACCTCAGACGGAAAAACAATACAATTGTCCGGAAATTTCAATAAGGCCAAGATTTCGAGGATTTCAGAATATACTCCCGAACCCGTACCCATCTTCGAACCGTCCGTAAAAATTGAGATCTCATTCTCTGTTCTTGGACTTCGAAGGTTCTGTCGAAGTTTGTCGGCGGTGAGGTTAGGTTAGGATGTAAGTGGCTGTTGACGTTTTACGTCAGCACACATCGACTCTGGGGTGCATTGTGATACCACGGGACTGTAATAGGTTTCCCTACTAGTCCATGCCATTAAACAAATTTGAGTTCCTTATGAAACTCCTAAGACATTAAACTTTGACATCCGACAAATCAGAAAGATCGTGCAGCTCTCTAGATACCAGTGAAGCAAGTCTCTGACCAGAAAGTGTCGGGAAATGGCAGATAACGTGCTCGATTAAGTTATGTTAGATGGAGTTAGATGGAGTTATAGTTAGTTTACACTCCCGGGTAAAAATGAAATATATATGATCATATATGAAGATATATGGATCATATATGGATTTATATAACCATATATGATAATATATGGTAATATATTACCATATATTATTATATATATGATAATATATGGTTATATAAATCCATATATTATCCATATATCTTCATATATGATCATATATATTTCATTTTTACCCGGGCTCCTCCTCATTCATGAAAAAGTCATTTGACGGCAAATGTAACCACTCTGCGGTTTCCTATAAGAGAGTGTCCGGTAATTATAGCAACCATCGTCGAAATCTCTCCTCGTGGAAGCAACATAAGCTCAATTATACGCTTCTGAATAACAGAAAATCTAAATCTGTCGTCTTGTTCCATACGTCCATCGGAACAAAACTGTAGATTTTGTTTGCAAGTTCCTAGAGGCATACCAACACATTCCAATTCTGTTGGAACTTGTAAGATAGTCTCCAGTCTTGCAAACTCATTGGCTTTGCAATTCCCTGGAATGTCTCTGTGCTTTGGGACCCTTATGAGTCGTATGACAAACCGCTTGACCATCTCATTTAAAAACGTGCGACAGTTAAGGGCACATCTTGTTTTCAGAAACATTGACTCCAGGGACTTGACCGCGGCTTGACTGTCAGGATAGATGTTGACTCCAGCTGTAGACAATACATTGCAACTTCGAGCTAGGCTCAACCCATGCATCCTCGATCCATACCTATAAAAAGTTATGGAGTCTCTACTACCCGGTATGCCCCTCATCCAAGACTCTCTGGATGGTATCACAGTGGCGCTCAAAAAGGCTCATAGAAGTCCACATTTTGTGTTAAGGTTATCTTCAAGATCGCGCTGTGGCCACAAACGCTGCTCCTCCATTGCAGCATGCTATTAAGTTGAATTTCCGACGTAGCCGCTTACTGCCTACCCAATATGTCCAATGGTATCAGGTGAAAAAGGATTTCTAATGCAGCCGTAGGTGTAGTACGAAGAGCACCAGTGATGCACATCGACGCACTGTGGTCAATATTTTGAGATAGCGGCCAAAACTCCTTTTGGTTTTTGTTCTCCGATTTTAAAGTTGTTAGACTCATATGAAAGTAGACAGTAGTAAACCTCGGGAGCCAAAAAATTAGAACTCTATTTCAACTATTTCACTGAGAACAGGGTGGTCCAAAATGGGATTTTTCAGAATTTAGTAAATTTATGATATTTTTAGTTAATTTTTAAAGTTTAAATGATCATAACTTTTTTGTTTTTCAAGATTTTTAAACGAAATAAATTTTGTGTTGTAACTTAACTTATTTCCTATTACTGGTAAAAAAATTTAAGCTCTACTGTTTTCAGAACAATTTAAATATTTTTTTTAAAAAAGGTCAAATTTATCGGAAATTTCCTATTTCATAGAGCACAACTCCTGTGAGTCAAGCTGAGTCAAAACACAAATTTACTATTTTGTAGTCCTAACTCTCCCCTACATTCCTATATATACATGTCCGTGCATCGGGACTGCACTTTTTGAGCTACAACAATTTTTCTGACCCAAGGTAAGATATTCGGTACAAATGCTCGTCATATTTTTTGAGAAGTTATTTGTATGTGAAAGTGACTATTATGCATATATTTTGATGAAATTTTGTACAAGAGTTCTTATTGACCCAAAAAATAATTCTGTTGAAATTAGGAGAAGTTGGCCCATATTTGGACCTAGTCCACTTAGAAGGGTGTATCAAAATTTTGACAAAAATGACAATAGAACTCTCAAATTATGTGGTATCTGGCAATTCATTTGGAAAAGGTAAAAAATGATTTTATTGCCATCTAATATTACATAACTTAAATACATGAAAATTGCAAATAAATTTAAAACCAATGGAAATAACTGGCAAAACCAAGTACCTGTTAACTCTCAAATTATGTGGTATCTAGCAATTCATTTGGAAAAGGTAAAAAAGATTTTATTTCCATCTAATATTACACAACTTAAATACTTGAAAATTGCTAATAATTTTTAAAACCAATGGAAATAGCTGGTAAAACCAAGTACCTGTTATATTATGTTTATGTACTACACTCAAAAAAAAAGAAGAAACTTAAACTTTGGAAAATTTTTCTTCAAAATAGTTTATAAATTTTCCCACAATTAAATTAAATTAACTACACAGAAAAAAATAAAAAAAAATTTTGAGTAAATTTTTAATACTATTGAGTAAAAAATTACTCAATTTTCCACCAGTAAACGATTTAATAGTATTGAGTAAACTTTTAATAAAAAATTATTAAATGCTTAATAAAAAATTTGAGTAAATTATTAATTCACACAATTAAATCTTTACTTAAAATTTTTTAATATTTTTAAGTAACTTTTTAATTGTGTCAAGTAAAAATTTACTCAAAATGTATCAAATTATTTTTTTAAAAAGTTTAAAAAGTTTCTAATTTTTTTTCCAAAAAAATTGCTTTTACAAACTTTACCAAATATACTTATGTCTTCAAGACAAAGTAAAATTTTATAAAGATGATTTCAAACTTTCATATACATATACAAAAAACAATAAACTAAATGAGAATTCAAAACACCAAGAGAAAAAAATAAAAATAAAAAAAATATTAAATTTGTATTAAATTATTTACTCAAATTTTATTTTCAATTTTTGAGTAAATTTTTAATTGCGTCAATTAAAAAATTACTCAAATTTGTTTTAAAAAATTAAACAAGTGATTACTCAAACTTGTTTCCTCCATATTTTTTTCTGTGTAAAAGTTGGTAAATTTTCCTAACTTTTAGGAAAATATTTTAGTTCATGGACTGTTAAATAGGCCTTAATTTTCCTTAAATAGAATTCCCTAATACGTGGAAGAAATTCTTACCGCCAAAATTTTTCCTAAATAATTGAAAAAAAATCTTTATTTTTAAGACATATTTCTTAAAACAAAATTTAGTTCAAAAAATTCAGTTTTAGGACGTAATTTACTACCAGTTAGTTCATCATATTTATCTTCTTTAATTTGAGGAAGTTTTTTCCACAAGTTTAGTAAATTTTTTCATAACATGAAATTGTTTAGTTGATTTATTTTTTTTTTCATGCTTGCTTGTAGTTCACATTTTGTTTATTATTTGTAGTACATGAATACATTGATCTTGTATAACAAGTAATAAATTTAATATTTACATTTTTTTCTACACATGTATGTGTTAGAAAAAAACATAATATTTTAATCACAACAACGACCTTGGCTTTGTCGTGTTTTCCCATAGTCTGGGAACAAACGTCAAGTACAAAGTTGTTGTTGTAATTTAACTAAAAAAACTAATTAAATTTATTACTTGTCTTTAAGAAACAAACCTTTCTTTATATTTCTAATAAAATATGTACCCAATGAGAATTATGTGTGTATTCACATGCTATTCTATAAATAAACCATTAAAAAAATATAAAATTAAATAATTTTTAGGAAAAATTTTCTAATCAGAAATGGTTTTTTAATCAAAAAATGGAAAATTTTTTCCCATTTTCTAGTTCAAATTTGTCCTTCTTTTAAAGAAAAATATGGACTAAAAAGTAGGAATACATGGCAATTAGAGTTTCTGTTTCGGTTAAAACCGTAACCGAAACCGCGGTTATTGAAGCCAAAAACCGAACCCGAAACCGACTTATATATTTTCGGTTATCCGCTTTTTAATAATAGAGAGATTTTTTATATTTTTTTGCATTTAGAAAAATTAATTTAAATAAACAACTATTTACATATATATTTTATATGTTTTTCGTTAAAAAATTTTAATTATTAACGTTTGCAAAAGCGAAATTTCACTGCTACGCA
Organism: Pegoplata infirma; assembly: GCA_963921195.1. Lineage (NCBI taxonomy): Eukaryota > Metazoa > Arthropoda > Insecta > Diptera > Anthomyiidae > Pegoplata > Pegoplata infirma. The sequence goes on along the minus strand of OY992537.1, from coordinate 109,586,480 downwards.
GTCACTTTAATGTTACAGTGACTGTCGATTCATATCATATTCACATTTAGAACAACTATTCAAAAAAGCGAGTGGCTATAATTAAGCAGCTAACATTTTAACTCGCAATTTTTAATTATGAATGAGTGTAAAAAAGTTTATATCCCGCTTTTTGTTATGAATATAGCTTAAAGGGCCTCCTAATTTTTTTTAAGATTCAAAATGGGAAAATTTTAGTTTAACTATGAATGGACAAGCACTAGAGGTAGGCGATATATAACTGTGATAATCCATGAATCCAACGACAACTTTTCCAATTTTGGGCTTAAGGCCTATTCACACCTGGGCTGAAATCTCGTTCGAACTAGATTTCGATCATATGGTTGTGTATAAAATGATACAGACCATATGATCGAAATCTCGTTCGAACGAGATTTCCCCTCAGGTGTGAATTGGGTATTAGACTTATTTTTGGTTTACGCAATTCGAAAAAACAACAAACTAGTGGAGACAAATGTTAGAAATTTTAAGTTTCAGATAACTTTTTGTAAGACTGTTCGTCTCAATAAAAATACGGTTTATAATAGCAAATTTAAAATATATTTAATTTAAAATTGTGGCTTTACTATTGAGATAACTTAAGTGTTTATATCCAGTTGAAGAATTATCCAGTTCTGAAGTTAAGGAACTACTCGATCTTTGGAGGATGAACTAAATTCTTCTGTTTAAAAGACATAAGCGGAAGCTAAACCAAAATGGGAATTTAAACTGAATTCGATTTTAATAAAAAACTTTTTTAAAATGAAGTTTTTCCACCGGAATAAAAATTTTACTGATAACCGAAAATAACCGAAACCGATCGGTTATTCAATTTTTTATAACCGTAACCGCGGTTACTAAATTTATCGGTTATTCAGAAACTCTAATGGCAATGGAGCTAAATCATTATCAATTTTCCTTGGATTTAGTTAGTTTTCCCATTTTTTAGTTAGTTTTTTTTCTGAGTGTAGTTTAAAGATTATAATTTGTTTCTAATTTTAGTATAAATTTTTATTAATACATTTAAATAAAATATATGTGCACTTTAAATCAATAGTAAAAGTTTACTTAAAATTTTATCGATGTTGTGTTCTGTATATAATATATCCAAATGGTATTGATATTGTTGGGAATTTCAGTGTTATTTTTCAGTTTAATCCTCACAAGAATTAGCTTTCTTCCAAAAAAACCAACCTTTGGCCCCTGTGAATATTGAGACTAAATAAATGTCAGGGGCCAAATGTTGGCATTTTCTGACCAAAATTAAGTTTAGGAATAATAAATAAGTATTGGTTGTAAAATACGATTGAAAAAAATAAGAAATTATAAAAAAATACCTATTTAAAATGTCAAAATATTCAACTTTTACATGGAAATTCAACAAAAAATTAAAATGCATTTTTAACTCCACATTACTTACGTTACTATCAGTCGATTTTTACGTTTGAACACGCAAATTGAAGCTTAAAGTCCCTCCTATTGAACAAAACAAATTGCGTAAAAAAATACCAAGCCGGTCAAAAGTTATAGAGTTTTGACCGCTATCTCGCGAAATTGACCACTGTGCGACGCCATTCTCTGTACCCTTGTGATAAAGACTTAGTTACCTTTTGTCTATAAAGCAGGCCACCAGACAAAGATTCTCTACAGCAGAGTTCACCACCACTGTACAAATCCAATGAACGACTTCAGGACTAAAGCCGCATCGTTTTCCAATGGCTCTTTTACAGAAATATAATGCAATTGTTGCTTTTCTCACCCCTTCCTCAATATTACGTCTGCAGTTCAACTTCCTATCTAGAAATACTCAAAGATACTTGGCTTCATCTGAGATGGTGATTTCAGTGCCGTCCAGAGAAATTGGATCAGAAGCAGGAATCTTATTTTTCCTTGTAAATAAGACAAGCTCCGATTTTGCCGATGTGCTCTTGATGTAGATATCCACGGGCTGAATGTTTAGTATTACTTTCAGGCCGGCCTGTGGTGCCGATCTAATAGCACCAGTGATACCCACACACGCTAGTAATTGTAGCTTCTGCAGGTTGCAGAGATATGATTTCTTATTGACTGCTCTCCACCACTCGAAGGCACCGTAGGTCAGTATTGGTCTAATTATCGCACCATACATCCAGTGTATACTATACGGTATTAGACCTCACCTTCTTCCGAAAGTTCTACTGCGGGTGTCAAAAGCACATAACGACTATGTGATCCTTTTCTCTGTATTCCTTTTTCAAGAAAGCTGCAAGTCCAGGATCACACCCTGGTATTTCACCTCATTGCATAGCTGCAGGGTGATTCTATCTAATTTGGGTAGAACAACCTGTCTATCTTAATCCTTTTTGTGAACAAGACGAGTTATGTTTTGTCTTGTTTTGAGTGTCTCGAAGATCTTATTAATTATAAAATTCCACAGAAGGGGAGGGACCACTCCCCCTTGTAGAGTGCACCTTGTAACGACTTTCTTCCGCTTTACCATCACCTATCTACTAACTATTGCCCGGCACTCTCTGGTCAAAGACTTGCTTCACTGGGATCTAGGTAGCTGCACGATCTTTCTGAGTTGTCAGATGTCAAAATGGAATATTTTAGGAGTTTCATAAGAAGCTCAAAATGGTTTAACGGCAGGGAACAGTAGGGAAACCTATTGCAGTCCCGTGGTATCACAATGGACCTCGGAGTCTATGTGTGCTGCCGAAAAACGTCAGCATAAACGTTGATATTTGGAGTGAAGGATCCTCAAGCGGCCAGAAAAATTCCGAAAAAGGAGTTTTTGAAAATTTCAATTCTAGAGAGGAAGTGAAACAGTGTAAAAAATTTTATTGCGTACATTTTTGGGTATCATGAAACAATGGTCATAAAAAAATTAAATTTAGAAAACATTTTTATACCCTCCACTTATTGTTTGTGATAGAGGGCATTTATAAGTTTTTCATTTCGTTTGTAACTTATCGAAATATCGGTCTGGGACCCCATAAAGTATATATATTCATTATCCCCGATCAAATTTTAGACATTCTAGCGATGTCCGTCTGTCTGTCTGTGGAAATGGTGATCACGGCCAAAATATTATACAGGGATGACTGAAACTTAACATATTTATTGGAAATTCTTCCGAGAAGTTTGGTATTGCATTTGAGCGATATCGGTTCAGCGCGCTGCAGCGGTTCAGAAGTTAAGAACGAAAATGTAAGGACACCTCAAAAATTTAAGTACATTCAACATAAAAGAAAAAAATCGTGGATGTTTTTTTACCAATTTTTTTTTTCACGGAAAATTTTTTTTTTTCAAAAGTAATTTCCTTTTAAATAAAGTTGTTGCAATAATCTTTTTGAAATTGTGGAGGGTATCACTACATTCGGCAAGGCCGAATTAACCTTTTCTATTTGTTTTATTTAATTTTTCTGTCTACTGAATTAATGGGTTAAAACGGGTAAAAAAAATGTACTTTAGTACTTTTTCGATATCGTGAAATGTCGTTTTTTTTTGCCCACACCTTTTGTAGGCGTAAATATTAGACATGCATTTAAAAATTGATAACACTGTATTTCTTAAGTGCAAAAAACATATTTAAATAAATTTTTCAACATTTACCACCCCCTAACGACCATTGCCGACTTTTTAAGTATTTATTAGGAAATCAAATAAAAATTTTAAAATACAAATATATGTCATCCTTATGTCTAATATTTCCTTTTTCAAAATCTGACTTCCATTCATGTTTAAAAGGGTTTTTCTTCTTTTTTTTAAGAAAGAATAAAATCAAATATACATTTTCAGACTGTATTTATGCTCTGCTTGAGTTAAAGTTAAAATTATAATTTTATGTATTATTGTTAGCTTTACTTCCTTTCTAGTTCGTTTAAATGTATACGCGCATGCGCAACAAATCGCTTGATTGGTTTTTATTGATGTTGAGATTTAATATTTTTTAGATATTTTTGTTTAAGTTTCTTTTAAAATTTATTTTTCTACACAAGGTAAAATACTAAAAAATTAAGCGTGTTAAATATATATAAAAAAGAAGGGGGTACTCCTAGGATCAATCAGATGTTATTAAAGCGTTACATTAATATTGTAGAGTTTAAGAGATTTGACAGGAAATAAGCTTAATTGATAAGTATGAAATTAAAAAAAAATGCATTATAAAGAATTTAATCTTAACTTATAATTTAAAAAAAAATTAAACATAAATTTAAGGTTTATTAACATCTATGAAGGGAATCAAGTGTATAATTCATATTTAAGGCCATTAAAATTCAGAAACTGAAAATTAAATTACAGATTATATTTGCAAATGTTTTACAATAGTAAAATAATAATAAAAACTCTGATTCATTTTTATTTAAAAAAAAAAAAAAATTTATTCGACCTTTAAAATATTATATTCTTGCTCGAGATTATTATTTTTTAAACTAATTAAAACTATGATAATTGACAATTTTTAAGAAAATTATTTTTCTGTTTTAAATTTATTTGTGTTGGCAATTTTTTGCAAGACACGTGTCGATTAAGTCTTGCACAAATGGCAAACGGAAATTATTTTATGAGAATATCATACTGTTAATTAGTAAAGAAAATAATGACCTCGAGCTAGAATAAACCAACTCAAAATATAATATTAATTAAAAACTTCAAGACAATATTAACAGAAATAACTTTTTAAGTATTAAACATAAAATTTTTCAGCAGTATTAAACATAAAATCTTTCAGCAGACGAACGGACAGAAAGACGGACATGGCTAGAGTGTCATAGGTTAGGCTGTAAGTGGCTGCTTACGTTTAACGTCAGCACACATAGGCTCTGAGGTCCGTTGTGATACCAACGGACTGTAATAGGTTCCCCTACTAGTACCTCTTGCAAAACCAATTTGAGCTCCTTTTAAAACTCCTAAGATATTGAATTTTCATATCCGACAAATAGTAAAGATCGCGCAGCTCCATAGATCCCACTGAAGCAAGTCTTTGACCAGAAAGTGCCGGGCAATGGCAGATAAAGTGTTCATTAGTTTCCAACTCCTCCTCATCCATGCAACTCCGGTAAAAGGCATTTGACGGTACATTTAAACACTCAGCGTGCTTTCCTTTAAGACAGTGTCCGGTAATTACAGCAACCAACGTGGATGTCCCTCCTCTTGGAAGCGATATCAGCTCACTTGTGAGCTTCTCTTTAAGAGAAAGCCAAATATGTCGTGTAGTCTCTCACGTCCATCCATGTGTCCATCTCTGATGAGTCTCCGTCGCGGAACAAAGCCGTAGATTTTGCTTGCAAGTTTCTAGAGGCATACCAACATATTCCAGTTTTTTTGGAACCTGCAAGATAGTTCCCACTCTTGCAAGCTTATCGGCTCTGCAATTCCTTGGAATGTTTCTGTGCCCTGGGACCCAAATGAGTCGTATGTCCAACTGCTGGGCCATCTCATTTAATGACGTAAGGCTGTTAAGGGCAGATCTTGTTGTCAGAAACATTGACTCCAGGGACTTGACCGCGGCTTGACTGTCAGAATAGATGTTGACTGCAGTTGTGTACAATACATTGCAGCTTAACTAGTCAGTCATTTCCTTAACTGCCAGCATCTTATCCAAGACTCTCCGGATGGTATCATAGTTGTAACGTGGTGCTCAAAATAGCTCATAGAAGCAGCGAAGTCCACATTTTGTGGTATTGTTATCTTCTTCAAGATCGTGCTATCGCCACAATCGCTGCTCTTCCATTGCAGCTCTTAAGTCGAATTGCCCACGTAGCCGCATACTGCCTACCCAATGGTATCAGGCGAAGGAAAATTTCTAATGCAGCCGTAGGTGTGGTACAAAGAGCACCAGTGATGCACATCGACGTCATTCTCTGTACCTTCGTAATAAAGACACAGTTCGCTTGCCTTTTTAAAGCAGGCCACCAGACAATGATTCCATACAGCAAGATCCAATGAACGACCTGAGGGCTAAAACCCCATCATTTTCCAATGGCCCTTTTACAGGAATATAAAGCAATCGTTGCTTTTCTCACCCGTTCCTCAATATTACGCCTGAAATTAAAATTCCTATCCAGAAATACCCCAAGATACTTGGCTCCATTTGAGAGGGCGATTTCAGTGCCCTCCAGAGAAATAGGATCAAAATCAGGAATCTTATTTGTCCTTGTAAACAAGACAAGCTCGTCTTTACTCTGATTAACTACCAGATCACAGTCTCTTGCCCATTTAGACAGATCTTTCAGAGAACCCTAAATGTTGGCAGGTACTTCCCAGCTTTACCGCTATCGCAAGTCGCGACATCGTCAGCATATGCGACAACGTGACAACACGCAGCATCAAATTCAGTGCCAGGTTCCAAAAAAGCGGTAAAAGAACACGTCCCTGTGGTATGCCCATATTGACAAATCGAGATATGACAGACGCTCCCAATCCAGAAGTTTTACCTCTATTGGCAAGTAGGTTTGCTACCATTAAAACGATCCCACGCTTTACTCCCAGACCAGAAAATGCCACAATTCTGGAGTCTGGTATATTATTAAAAGCCTCCTCTAAATCAAGAAAGGCAACCATACTGTATTCCTTTACCAAAAGCGATCTCTTAATGGTATCAACGAGTTCATGAAGAACAGTTTCCGTTGATCTACCCTTGCTGTATGCATGGCATTGGAACGTCAGAAGTTTCCAAAGCCTGAAACGGCGTCATGAAATTGCTCGGAAAATGCGTGTTTAGAAGGAGATCCACCCCATTCGGATCCTTCAGGTATCCCGGGGTGCAAGGAGAAGAAGCCAGAACTTTGCGCAGCCTGGATGCCTCAGAAACGTCATCTATGTCCACTGAAATTTTTCCAAGAATCACACAATTCTGATCATCTTCTTAAAACTCTTTAGTTTTTTAAAACGAAAAAGTCAATTTTTCTTCTGTTTTTTTTTTTAACTTGAACCCTTATAACAAATATAATTAGAGCCCGTGCTCGATCTGTACTTACAGAAAAAAATCAAATAAAATTACTGACAAAATATGTCGCCATTAGGCACGTCTCCGAAACAGAATATGCAAATTCCTTCATTTTTGTCTGCAATTCCAGATCATGTTGGTAACCCTTGCGAAATAATGTAAGAGACAAAAAAGTTGAAAGAAAGTATGAAGTGAGGTTGAGATTGCTAGAAATAGAATTGTAGTGTTGGAAACTGTCAAAATTTATTCTGTAGAAACTATAAATATTCACATATATAAAAAACAGTTTTCATTAACAAGACAAACCGACATTTAAAATCCTACTGATGATGACACTAACTGGGGTGTTTGAAACCGGTATGGGAAATACCAGAAATGTCTATAATTTTTAGAAATTCAATTTTTCTTCTGCATTTTTTCAACTTGAACCCTTATAAAAAGTCTCTGATTTTGAAACATTTTTCCTATAGAAGCGGTATATTCACTACATTCTATAATATTAAAAAAAGTCATTTAAATTACTCTCAATTAATTAAGAACAACAAATTGAATGCCTTCTATAACATAAGATGTTAATAATGACCATGTGTATATTGTAACGTCAGCTGTCATCCATAGTAGACGCAATCTAAATCATTTAAAATAGTCCATAAATTCCAGATCAAACATACCTGAAAAGAAATGAAATGAAAAGAATCAGCATTAGTAAAATATTTAGATATTTTTTACAAAAAAACAATTTAAACTATTATTAAACTACTATAATTATGGAGGACAAACAACTAAATAATTTCAAGATAAATGAAACTCATTAAATCATTTAAAATACCTTAAAGACATTATCTAATTAAATTAATACCATGGTACTCTATGAAAGAGAATCATGTAATGATGGAAAAATTACATACAAAAAAAAAATAACACAAGCTTCAGTAATTTATTTTTTAATGAAATCAAAGACATGTTTTACGAATTATCAGTCTAGGACCCCAGAAAGTGTGGAGCTTATGTTGGTGTGGAGGTTATGTACGTCAGCACACATAAACTCTGAGGTTCGTTGTGATACCATGGGACAGTAATGGGGTGCCCCTACTAGTCCCTGCTGTTAAACCGAGGTGAGCTCTTATAAAACTCCTAAGATATTGAATTTAGGCATGGGACAAATCAGAAAGATCGTACAGCTCCCTAGATCCCAGTGAAGTATGTCTCTGAACATAAAGTGTTAGATAGTTTTCAACTCCTTCTCATCCATGCAACCTCGGCAAAATTCATTTGGCGGCACATTTAACTGCTCTACGCGCTTTCCTATAAGGCAGTGTCCGGTAATTACAGCAACCACCGTCGAAAACTCTCCTCTTGGTAGCGAAATCAGCTTACTTGTGCGCATCTGAGAAGGCCAAATCTGTAGGGTAGTCTCACACGTAGATTTTGCTTGCACGTTTTTAGAGGCATACCAACACATTTCATATACGTTGGAACCTGTAAGGAAGTTCCAACTCTTGCAATTCCCTGGAATTTCTCTGTGCCGCTTGGCCATCTCGTTTAAAGATGTGCCGCAGTTAAGGGCAGAAATTGTTTTCAGCAACATTGACTTCAGGGACTTGACAGCGGCTTTACTGTCGAAATAGATATTGGATGTCTGGTAAAATTTGTAAGCTTTGCAATGATCTGGCAATCTTCGAGCCAGGATCAACCCAAGTTCTTGTTCGTCTAGCTTCAATCCTTCTGTGTAAAAATTTATGGAGCATCCACTACCCGGAATTCCCCTCATTCTTGACTTCCTAGATAGTATCATAGTAGTGAAGTTGCGCTAAAAAGGTTCATAGAGGGAGCGCAGTCCCCATTTTGTGGAATGTTATCTTCTCCAAGATCGCGCTATGGCCTTAATCGCTGCTCTTCCATTGCAGTGTGCTATTCAGTCGATTTACCAACGTTGCCTACCAAATATGTCCAATGGTATCAGGTGAAGGAGGATTTCTAAAGCAGCCGTAAGTGTAGTACGAATAGCTCCAGTCATACACATCGATGAAATTTTATGTACCTTCGTGCTGATGACACAGTTTCCTTTTGTCTCTAAAGCAGGTCATCAGACAATGATTCCATGCAGCAGAATTGGACGCACCACTGCTGTATAAATCCAGTGAACGACTCTAGGGCTAAAGCCTCATCGTTTTTAAAGGCCTTTTTGCAGGAATATAAAGCAATAGTTGCTTTTTCACCCGTTACTCAATATTACGTCTAAAATTCAACTTCCTATCTACAAATACTCCAAGATACTTGGCTCCATCTGAGAAGATGATTTCAACTTCCTATCTACAAATACTCCAAGATACTTGGCTCCATCTGAGAAGGCGATTTCAGTGACGTACAAAAAAAATAGGATCAAAAGTGGGAATATTACTTTTCCTTGTAAACAAGGCAAGTTCAGTTTTACTCGGATTAACTCCCAGACCACAGTCTCTATCCCATTTAGACAGATATTTTAGAGAATCCTAAAAAATGTCCCTTATTGTTGGCAGATGCTTTCCCTTTACCGTTGTCGCGACATCGTCAACATATGCGACAACATGACAACCAGGTGTTTTTAGAGAGAGCAGCATTGAATTTAGTGCCAGGTTCTAAAGAAGCGGAGAAAGGATACCTCTCTGTGATGTGCCCCTGTTGACAAATCGATATATGACAGACGATCCCAATTTTAACGTTATATGTCTATTGGCAAGTAGATTTTCCACCATCGAAACGAGCCCATGCATCACTCCTAGACCAGACAATGACAAAGTTTTCGATTCAAGAAAGATTACCATATTGTACTCCTTTACCGAAAGCGATCTCTCGTGAAGAGCTGTTTCCGTTGATCTACCCTTGCTGTAGCCATGTTGCCTAGTCGAAAGCAGCCTTCGGTCAATCACTCTACGCAAATATGAATTTATCATTCGTTCCATGGTCTTTAACAAAAATGACGATAGAATTGGTCTAAAATTCTTTGGAGCTGTTGTGAAAGTATACTTTACTCTCACCAAAATGGTCTCAGGAACGACTCCAACGTTCCGATTGAAACGCCAACAGGGGTTCCTTAGATCGACCGCTACGGAAGCTATACTGTCGATCATTTAAAAGTGAATTGGTCTCTAAATATTTCACAAGTTCAGTGCAAATTGCGATAATGCGGAAAGTTATCGAATGTAAGAACATTGTCCACCTTCCAGCACGAGGGACGACTCCACGGTACGAGGAACTGAAAGGTTTTCCCAATGGGCGTGCTAACGTAGAAGAGCACTGTATCAGCACCAGTGCTAATATGATATGAAATATATGATCCGGCACCGGTGAATTGTTTGCGTTGAGATCGGCAAAAACCCTTTTGACTGCCCGAAAAAAATCTAAAGCATAGTATAGGAACATAGAACTTCGGCAACAAAGAACTTCTTACAAAGAGTTCAACGAAGAGGCGGCCATATCAACCGGATCGGTGAATAATTGATCATCATTGAAAAGAGTTGGAATCGATGAACTAGCGTTATCCATTACTCTTTTCACGAACGACCAACAGTGTATGCAATCTCTGTCTTTTCGGACAGATCAAAGATGGAGATGGGTAGTGTCCGACCGAATACACCTTTTTTGGCCGAAGCCGAAGCCGAATATTCGGCCAAATTTTCACTATTCGGCCAAACCGAAACCGAAGCCGAATATTAAAAAAAAATATTTATTTAGTAAAAACAAGAAAAAATAAAAATCGACTCGGCGGGATACTCAAATGCATGAGAATGCTGTCTAGAATGATTTTATTTTAAACAAAAAATTTTTTTGGACATTTTTGTAAAAAAATATATTTTAGAGTGTAAATTTTTTTCGATCGAAATTTTTTTTTGAATGTAAAAAATGTTTTTAGTTGCAAAAACACTTATTAAAATGTTTTTGTTGCTTACTAATGTGATTCAAAGTTAGTTTCCAACACGTGAGCACAAATATTATACAATTATTCGGTATTCGGCCTATTCGGCCAAAATTGTGGCCGAAGCCGAATAGTGGCCGAATAGTGCTTTTTGGCCGAAGCCGAGGCCGAACATTCGGTCGGACATTAGAGATGGGTACGGGGCCCCATTAATCTTTCGGATAAGGGTAATGTTTTACGGGCTGAGGTACTTCCAAGGGACTTTCGTCCTTGCGTCATTAACATTTTCGTGGATAGTCTCGCAGCTCTGAAAGCCTTACAATCAAACACTGTAAAATCGGGAATCGTCAGGAAGTATATACAGTCCCTTTGTCGAATCAGTCAGCACACAGTCAAGCTAATCTGGGTCCCTGGCCAAAGTGGGGTCGATATAAATGAATTGCCTGATGAATGTGCGAGAAATGGCTCGAAATGGGTGGCGGAACGTGTAGAACCTGGCATCTCGGTTCCTAGAGTGGAATTGATGAACGAAATCGATAGGATATTTGAGAATACAATGATGAATAGGTGGATATCATTGAGTACGTGCAGGATATCGTGAATCATGTGTCCACTACCAAGTCCTAAGAGGATAAAGTCTTCTTACTTTTAGCAAACGGACGTTTAGCCTATTAGTGAGAGTACTTACAGGACACTATATAAATGGCCGTGTGTAAGGGCATTTCTGATAGGGACTTTTGTAGAAGTATTGAGGAAGTGTAGGAGGAGAAGTCAGTAAAGCACTTGTTATGTGAATGTCCGGGTCTGATTCTTAAGCATTTGGGGCAAAGATTTTTCGATGATCTAGATTGCCTAAACGGTGTTTCATTGACATCTCTAGCAGAATATCTTAGGGAATCGCGGTGGTTTTGGAATTAAGAAGTTTTTGTATCAGAGGGGAGTAGGGAAATGAATATTAAGGGAATCACAATGGGCCTTATGGCCTCAGAGTGAATTCGCCAAATTGGCGGACGCCCATCCAACCTTACCTAACGAACTACCAAAAGGTGTTACTGCCTTCAGAAGCGAAAAGAATTTTCGCACATAGACGCAGTAATTTGGCACACTTGGATCTTGCCTTTTTGCGATGCATATCAGTAACGATTTCCTCATTCCTAAGCGCTTCCTCTCTGGATCTGATTGCATTTTTTAAACCAACACATGTGTTTTGAATTAGCCGAAAATTCAAAATGTTTCCAAATTCTGAATTCAGTAAAATAACTTTTTTTGACCGATTTGTTTAGTTGGTTTCTAAAAGTGATCAAGGGAACCACAATTAGTCGAGAGGTCTGCGAGTGAAATTACGAAACATCAGGCTTCCCCGAGAAGCTTTATAGAGAATATCCCAGAAAAGCTTTATAGAGAATATTCTTGTTAAAATGAGTGGCGTTTTTGCCTCTTACAAAAGTTGTCTAGAATGGTTGTGTTAGTTGTTTTGTTATCTCAAGTTGTATGTAAAAAATGTTTCTATACTAAGCGCCACCTGAGTAAGTGACACCAATATTTCACACTTAAAAATAAAAGAATATAAAAAAAATTAACAAAAAAGAAACTTAAAACTTTTTTGAAATTAAAAAAAAACACAAACTAAAAAGAAATCTGAGTATTTATATCCTGGGCACTGTGCCACAATTTTTCTTTATTTTTAAGTTGTCATCTCACACATTGCAACCAATGTCTGCAACATATGAAACTTTTCCCAAAGTACTTGTTCTACTCGTTCATTATTTTCATTCTTAAAAAAGCCAAGAGAAACAAGTTCTTTGGCCCTACATACTGTATATAAATACGAGTGCTGTTCATTGCGCAGCAAAACAAAATATCTGAGCAATTGCCTAAGACACAGGCGACGTGTGTCGCCACTTTGACGCCTTGCGGTAAAGTGTTTTTGCTTAATACATATAAGTAGTAGACCAGACCAGAGCGTCGTCCCTTTGGCAAGTGTAAAAGAAGAAAAGCAACTTTTTAGGTACTGAATTTCGTTAGAGCTTTTGTAGCAGAAACCACCATATAACTTGCACACTCTTTATGGCCCAACCTGTCTACCTAATAGTACGTCGTAGTTCGTTGTCTGTCCTTTCATTATATACGCCTGAATAAAGATTATACTGCCTTTGGACAACCTTCTTTAAAGTTTTTTGTTTTTTTTTTTTGCAAAACTTTGACTTTCTTATGCAATCATTACTAAAACAAAACCATAGTATGGCCTTACCCAGCAAAAACTTAGAAGCATGATTAAAAGTTGAAATCTTCCAGAATTTCATGTATGGAAATCTTCCAGAATTTCATGTATGGAAATCTTCCAGAATTTCATGTATGGAAATCTTCTAGAATTTCATTAAAAACCAAGTTAAGATTATTTTCTTCGAATGTGATGTCTACCCTTCTTTTTGGATGTGAGTCTTGGAACACGTCCAAAGACCAGGTCAGCTGTCTTCAGGTTTTTGTTAACAAGTCCTTAAGAAGAATCCTGCGCATTTATTTGCAAACAACTATTATAAACAGCGAATTTAAAAAAAGGACAAATCAAGTGCCAGTAAAAGTTTAAATAGCTAAGAGGAAGTGGAACTGGTTGAGGCATATATTGAGAAGAACATAAGATGATACAGCCCGAATGGCAATTGACTGAAACCCACAAGGCAGTAGAAGCCAGGGTAGACCAGCTCATACTTGGAGAAGAATGCTAAAAATAGAAATAAACTCAACAAATTGGCGCGAAATAAAGAAGAAGCAGAAAACAGATCTGAAGGAAGAATTTCGTTGTGGCCCTATGTTCATCAATGGAACCCTAGGAATAAATATATATATATGATTATAAGTTACAAAAAGTTCGGAAGCACATGGTTATGCAACCAAAGAATTCATATTTGGTCGAGATGTCCCATTTAGAAGCAGAAGCATTGGAATCTAGAAATAAATATATGTTTCCGAAGCTCCTATACGGAGCTAAACAAAATCTCTCCATTTTGATATAAGTTCGGAAGCACATGGTAATGCAACCACAGAATCCATTATATTTGGTTGAGATGTCCCACTTAGAAGCAGAAGCATTGGAATCTAGAAATATATATATGTTCCCGAAGCTCCTATGCGGAGCATAGGGCCCCAACAAAATCTCTCCATTTTGTGCAATATTTTCCACTACGTTCCGACTGGTGTTAAGAGTCGTTGCTTCAGCTATGAATTGTCTTCTCCATGTATAAACCGCACGTCATCTTCTACGACTACCTTGTGGATTCCACTCTATGGCGATTTTAGCAATGCCTGGATGTGGTTTTCTTATGGTATGACCTATCCAGTTACACTTTCGTTTACGTACTTCAAGGAGGATTTGATATCCATTGTGCTATTAAATCAGCACCCCAGGCCGGCCTGGAAGTGATACTAAACATTCAGCCCGTAAATATTTACGTCAAGAGCACAGCAGCAAAATCGGCTCCCAGGTTAAAAGAGTCGCAAATGCTTAAGCAACGATCTTGAGAACACTCGACCTTATTAAGTACGATGGGCGGGACGGAACTGGAACAGAGAACCGACTATATCTCACCACATACGAATTTTGACAGAACCTTCGAAGTCCAAATACCTACTAGGGAAGACTAGGCGGAAAACTCTGTCATAACAGAGAATGTGATCTCAATCTTTACGTACGGATCGAAGATGGGTACTGGTTCGGCAGTGTACTCTGAATGCCTCGAAGTCGGGGACTCATTGAGACTTCCGGAAAAGTATAGTGTTTTCCAGGCTGACGTCCTTGCAATTAATAAAGCCGCGTAGATGATTATGACAATGGACCATCGTCCTTGCGCCATTAATAGCTCTGACTTAGAATCAAACATTGTAAAATCGGGAATCGTTAGGAATTGTATACGATCCCTTCATCGAATCAGGCAGCACACAGTCAAGCTAATATGGGTCCCTGCACATAGTGGGGTCGCTGGGAACGAATTGACTGATGAATGTGGGAGAAAACACTCGAAATGGGTATGAAAACGTGTGGGACCTGACATCTCGGTTCCTATAGTGGAATTGATGAACGAAATTGATAGGGTATCTGACAGTAGAATAAAGTATAGGTGGATATCACTGACTATGTGCAGAATATCGCGAACCATGCTAAATCCTAAGAGGACAAAAAGTCTTCTTACTTTTGGCAAACGGACGGTTAGCCTATAAGTGGGAGTACTTACAAGACACTGTATAATCGGCTAAATGGCCGTTCGAATGGGAATTTCCGTTCGTATGGGAATTGTAGAAGTTGCGGGAAAGTGATTGAGGAGTAGTCAGTGAAGCACTTGTTATGTGAATGCCCGGGTCAGATAAGAAGCCGCCTTAAGCCTTTAGGGCAAAGATTTTTCGATGACCTAGATTGCCTAAACGGTGCCTCATTGAAATCTCTAGCAGAATATCTTAGAGGATCGGGGTGGTTCAAGAAGTTAAAATTTTCTTTTGTATCAGAGGAGAATAGGGATTTGACAATTAAGGGAATCACAATGGGCCCTATGTCCTCTAAGTGAATTCGCCAAATTGGTGGACGCCCATCCAACCGAACCACCCGAAGTATTCTTCTCAGATATCGGTTCATAAATACTGGCATTGCCTTAATGTCTGGAGGGGCTGCATTCTTTAATTTAGATAATACGAGAGACTGGGGATGATTTCCATGTGTAATTGAGTTGGCCCAACATTTGGACAGTTTTTTTTAAAAACGGTGAGAGATATCTGCACCAGTTGTTGTTAATATAAAGCCAAGATAACAGAAAGAGTCTGCCTCCTCCAGTATATAAATACAAATTGTACATCTGCTGGTGTTTTCATCGTTCATTCTTATCACCCTGGGCTTGCTAATATTTATTTAAAGGCCTGCATTCGAGGCCATTTCTGAAGGATGTTGTAACTCTGATTGCATATCAGAGTATCGATTAGAGAGAGGCGGCAAATATCATCGGCATATTCTAATTCCTCCAATCTTCCTGTAAGCCCCCAAGAAATACCCTATTATCTGCCATAGGTTAGGTTAGGTTGTAAGTGGCTGCTGACGTTTTACCTCAACACACGTAGACTCTAAGGTCCCTTGTGATACCACGGGACCGTAATAGGTTTCCCTACTAGTCCCTGCCGTTAAACCAATTTGAGCTTCTTATGAAACTCCTTAGATATTGAATTTTGAAATCCGACAAATCAGAAAGATCGTACAGCTCCCTAGATCCCAGTGAAGCAAGTCTCTGACCAGAAAGTGCCGGGCAATGGCAAATAAAATGTTCGATAATTTCCAACTCCTCTTTATCCATGCAACTCCGGCAAAAGTCTTTCGACAGCACATTTAACCGCTCTGCGTGCTTCCCTATAAGAAAGTGTCCGGTAATTATAGAAACCACCGTCGAAATCTCTCCTCTTGGAAGCATATCAGCTCACTTGTGCGCCCCTGGTTAATAGAAGGCCAAATCAGCGGTGTTGTCTCACACGTCCACCCATTTGCCCATCTTTGATTAGTCTCCGTCGCGGAACAAAGCCGTAGGTTTTGCTTGCAAGTTTCTAGAGGCATACCAGCACATTCCAATTCTGTTGGAACATGTAAGGTAGTTCCTAGTCAGGCAAGCTCATCGGCTTTGCAATTCACTGGAATGTCTCTGGGACCCATATGAGTCGTATGTTAAACTGCTTGGCCATCTCATTTAAAGACGTGCGGCAGTAAAGGGCAGATCTTGTTTTCAGAAACATTGAATCCTGGGACTTGACCGCGGTTTGACTGTCAGAATAGATGTTGACTGCGGTTGTAGACAAGACATTGCAGCTCAACCAGTCAGCCACTTACTTTATTGCCAGCATCTCTGCCTGGTAAACACTGCAATGATCTGGCAATCTTCGAGCCAGGCTCAATCCAAGCTCTTCCGAACAGACTCCAAAGCCCACTTGTTCGTGCAGCCTCGATCCATCTGTATAAAAAATTTATGGTGGTTGTTATCGTCTTCAATATCGCGCTATGGCCACAATCGCTGCTTCTCCATTGCAGCGTGCTATTAAGCCGAATTGCCGACGTAGCCGCATACTGCCTACCCAATATGTCCAATGGTATCAGGTGATGGAGGATTTCTAATGCAGCCGTAGGTGTAGTACGAAGAGCACCAGTGATGCACATCGACGCCATTCTCTGTACCTTTGTGATAAAGACACAGTTCGCTTTTGTTTCTAAAGCAGGCTACCAGACAATGATTCCATACAGCAAAATGGACGCACCACTGCTGTATAGATCCAATGAACGACTTGAGGGCTAAAACCCCATCGTTTTCCAATGGCCCTTTTACAGGAATATAAAGCAATCGTTGCTTTTCTCACCCGTTCCTAAATATTACGCCTGAGATATACATCTGAGAAGGTAATTTCAGTGCCGTCCTGGGAAATAGGATCAAAAACAGGAATCTAACTTATCTAATCTAATCTAACTTATTATCTCTTAGACCACAGCCTCTTGCCTGTTTAGACAGATCTTTCAGAGAACCCTGAAGAATGTCCCTCAATGTTGACAGATGCCATAGACTGTTTCAAGATAATATCAATTACGATGTTGAATAAGAGTGGAGACATAACGAAACCCAGCGGGTTATTATGTAACTTGTTAGTCGTCAATCGTTTCGTTTCCATCGTTACAAAATTTTTGCTGGGTAACTACTATATCCTCAGAAAACCTACATCTTCTACTGCCTACAAACGAAAAAAAATCCAAAACCACAATCACAACAACAGCGTCGTCTTTCATTCGTTCGTTCGTCCGTTCATTCGACCGACATTCTTAATTAAAATCCACTCGCACACACTCAGTCAGTGTTAAAAATTGTGTGTTTTTAATTAAAATGCTATCGGGTTTGGTCGTGCCATGCATCGTTTAAATCTCGCATTTCAAATGAAAACAACACTGAAAAAAATATGGAGAATTACGGTGATGGCATATACTGATGTTAGTCAAATTTACAAAGAAATCAGTTTCACTTTGCGGACTTTCCAGGAAAACCCAACGAATGAATTCAATTCTGATGACGGAATCGAATTCAGAAGATCAAAATACATAAGGATCAGTGGTTTTAGTTACTGGGTTCTGACCCCTTTTTTATTTTTTGTGGGTCTGTATAATCAGATATTTTAAAAACATGTTTTTTTTATGCGTGTATTTAATTCTTTGAAACCCGCTTTATTTGAATTTAAGATTTTACAGCCACAATGTTTTCGTAACTGTTTTCTGTGGATTATTTTCTTTAACTTCTGTTTGTACGTGAGATTATTTAACAAAAAAAAAATACTTGAAATATTTTCAATTAAAGACTTCTGTTGAAATACAAAAAGGATTTTTTTTTTTATTTTAATCTTAAGTGTTCTGAGAAATTTTCTAGCATAAAATTTTTACAATTTTAAATTAGCTTTTTTTCAACAAAAATTAAATTGTAGCAAATGAATTTTATGAAAGGCAAGTTGATGGAAAAAAAACTAATTAGATGACAATTATATAGGATTTTGTTTTTTTTTTCTCATTAAATAAAATTATAATTTCAAAATGTGTGGAAAAAAATATTCCTGCAATTTCCAAATTCAATAGAAGCGGCAACACTTTTTGTGGGAACTTCAAATTTGTTGACATTCCACCAACTGTGTCGCCTGTAATGCATCAAAATATCGGTTTAAGATCGCGTTAGGTTATATATTATTGATCCTTGATCGATTCCAAGACATTCTAGCTATGTCCGTCCGTCTGTCTGTTCTGAAATTCTAGAGATGTCCGTCTGTCTGTCTGTGGAAATGGTGATCGCGACCAAAATAGTACACGGAGATGACTGAAACATAACATATATATTGGAAGTTCTCCCGAGAAGTTTGGTATTGCATTTGAGCGATATCGGTTCTGCGGTTCAAAAGTTATAAACGAAAATGTATGGACACCTCAAAAAATTTGGTGAATTCAACATAACCTAAAAATACAAAATGCTTTAATTCGGCTGCGGGTTGACATATGTGAACAGGATTGAGCACCGAATGGTATCTAAACAAGTGCGAACACATGTTTTGAGAAAAAAAAATCGCGGATTTTTTTTAACAAAAAATTTTTTTTTTTCGCGGAAATTTTTTTCAAAATTTTTTTTTCAAAAGTATTTTCCTTTTAAATAAAGTTTTTTGCAATAAAAATTTTGTCCGTCCGTCTGTCTGTGATGCAGTCAAAACTTCTGAAATTCTAGCGATGTCCGTCTGTCCATCTGTCTGTATGTCTGTCGGAAATGGTGATCACAGCCAAAATAGTACACGGAGATGACTGAAACGTAACATATATATAGTGGAAGTTCTCCCGAGAGGTTTGGTATTGCATTTGAGCAATATCGGTTTAGCGGTTCAAAAGTTATGAGCGAAAATGTAGGGACACCTCAAAAATTTTGGTGAATTCAACATAACCTAAAAATAAAAAATGCTTTAAATCGGCTGCGGGTTGACATATGTGAACAGGACTCAGCAACGAATGTTATTTAAACAAGTACGAACATATTTTTTGACAAAAAAAAAAGAAAAAAAAAATCGCGGATTTTTTTTACCAACAATTTTGTTTTTTCCCGGAAATTTTTTTTTTTTAATTTTTTTTTTTTTAAGTAATTTCCTTTTAAATAAAGTTTTTTTGGAAAAATCTTTTTTAAATTGTGGAGGGTATCAATACATTCGGCAAGGCAGAATTTAATTTTTTTACATGTTTTCACTTATTTAAGTACTTATTATCAAAATACATTGAACCCCTTGAGAATAATTTTAAGATTTTATTGATTTTCTTGTTTTAATATTTTATTACTTTAATAATCCACATTCAATGAAATGTTATGCTTTTTTTATAGTTTGAAAAAAATCGTTTTCCCAATAACAAAAAAAAAATCCAACAATTAATGTCAACTTCAAGTTAATATTGTGATAAAAATATAAAATTTATGAAAATCGTGTATATAAAAATCGATTTTATTACATATTTTTATTACAAACTATTCAAAGATAACAAGATGAACTAAATAATAAAAAAAAAATAAAGTCACACAAACTCTGCATAATCGGAATGACACGATATACACCATTTACAGATGTAATTCGAAAAAAATCAATTGTAATTTGAAAAAGATTAACTGTAATTTGAAAAATATCAATTGTAATTCGATATAGATTAATTGTAATTCGAAAAAGATCAATTGTAATTCGAAAAAGATCAATTGTAATTCGAAATAGATCAATGTTAATTCAAACAAGTAAAAAAGTTAAATTCGGCCTTGCCGAATGTAGTGATACCCTCCACAATTTCAAAAAGATTATTGCAAAAAACTTTATTTAAAAGGAAATTACTTGTGAAAAAAAAAATTAAAAAAAAAAAAAATTTCGCGAAAAAAAATTTTGGTAAAAAAAAATCCGCGATTTTTTTTTTTTTTGTCAAAAAATATGTTGGTACTTGTTTAAATACCATTTGGTGTTCAATTATGTTCACATATGTCAACCAGAGGCCGAATTAAAGCATTTTGTATTTTTAGGTTATGTTGAATGTACTGAAATTTTTGAGGTGTGCTTACATTTTCGTTCATAACTTTTGAACCGCTGAACCGATATCGCTCAAATGCAATACAAAACTTTTCGGGACTACTTCCAATAAATATGTTAAGTTTCAGTCATCTCTGTGCAATATTTTGTCCGCGACAGCATTTTCCACAGACAGACAGACGGACAGACGGACATCGCTAGAATGTCTTAAAATCGATCGGGCATCATAAATATATATACTTTATGGGGTCCCAGACCGATATTTCGATGAGTTACAAACGGAATGACAAACTTATATATACCCTCTATCACTAAGTGGAGGGTATAAAAAGAGCAATTGTTATTCGAAAAGATCAATGTAATTCGAAAAAGATCAATTGTAAGTCGAAAAAGATCAACTGTTGTTCGAAAAAGATCAATTGTAATTCGAAATAGATTAATTGCAATTCGAATAAGATCAATTGTTATTCGAAAATATTAATGGTAATTCGAAAAAGATCAATTCTAATTCGGAAAAGATCAATTTTAATTCGAAAAAGATCAATTGTTATTCGAAAAAGATCAACTGTTGTCCGAAAAAGATCAATTGTTATTCGAAAAGATCAATGTAATTCGAAAAAGATCAATTGTAAGTCGAAAAAGATCAACTGTTGTTCGAAAAAGATCAATTGTAATTCGAAATAGATCAATTGTAATTCGAATAAGATCAATTGTTATTCGAAAAGATTAATGGTAATTCGAAAAAGATCAATTCTCATTCGGAAAAGATCAATTGTAATTCGAAAAAGATCAAGTGTAATTCGAAAAAGATCCATTGTAATCTGAAAAAATCAATTGTAATTCGAAAAAGATCAGTTGAAATTCGAAAAAGATCCATTGTAATTCGAAAAAGATCAATTGTAATTCCAAAAAGATCATTTGTAATTCGAAAAAGATTAATTGTAATTCGAAAAAGATCAATTGTAATTTGAAAAAGATTAATTGTAATTAAAAATAGATTTATTGTAATTCGAAATAGTTCAATTGTAATTCGCACTAGATTAATTGCAATTCGAAAAAGACTCAATTTAATTTGAAAAAGATCAATTGTAATTCGAAAAAGATCAATTGTAATTCGAAAAAGATCAATTGCAATTCAAAATAGATCAATTGTAATTCGAGAAAGATCAGTTGTAAATCCACTGTAATTTGAAAAAGAACAATCAGTTGTAATTCGAAAAAGATAAATTTTACTAGTAATTGGAAAAATATTATTGTAATTCGGATATTCCAATTGTAATTCAAAATATATTAAAGGAAATTCAGTTGATATTTTGTGAATTGAATTGGAATCTACGAATTACAACGATCTTTTTCAAATTACAAGTATGATTAATCTTTCTCGAATTACAATTGATCTTTTTCGAATTACAATTGATCTTTTTCGAATTACAATTGATCTTTTTCAAATTACAGTTGACCTTTTTTGAATTACAATTGATCTTTTTCGAATTACAGTTGCTCTTTTTATACCCTCCAATCACAGTATGGGGGTATACTCACTTTGTCATTCCGTAACGCATCGAAATATCGATCGGGGACCCCATAAAGTATATATATTATTGATACATGATCGATTCTAAGACATTCTATGAATGTCCGTCTGTCCGTCCGTCCGTCCGTCTGTTTGTAGATAACGCAATGCAGTCCAAAATAAAACAGCTAGACTCCTGAAGTTTGGCACAAATATGTCTCATGTTCATAGGCAGGTTAAGTTCGCGAATGGGCAAAATCAGCCCTGGGGGAAAAAAGTTCCCCCTTGAAGAACTGAACCAATCTCTGAAAAAATACACTTTTTTTACATGTTTTTTTGTATTTTTGCTAAATAAATGAAACGTTTGGTATAATTATCGCGATAGGAAGGTGCTGTCAATGTCCCACACTGACCCCATTAACGCCCCTGACAATTTTTTTTTTTAATTTTTTATACATTTTGGAGGGTATAAAAGATTTGGCACAGCCGAATTTAACACTCTCACTTGTTCTATTTCCAATTGATCTTTCTCGAACTACAATTGATATTTTTCGAATAATTATTGATCAATTTTGAATTACAATTCATCTTTTTATAATTACAATTGATCCTTTTCGAATTACAATTGATCTTTTTGGAATTACAAATGGAATCTTCGAATTACAATTGATCTATTTGAACTACAATTGATCTTTTTCGAATTACAATTGATCTATTTTGAACTACAATTAATCTTTTTCGAATAACAATTGATTTGTTTCGAATTACAATTGATCTTTTTCAAATAGCAATTGATCTTTTTGGAATTACAATTGATCTTCTTCGAATTACAATTGATCTTTTTCGAATAACAATTGATCTGTCTCGAATAACAATTGATCTCTTTCGAATAACAATTGATCTGTTTCGAATAACAATTGATCTTTTTGGAATTACAATTTATCTTTTTCGAATTACAAATAGAATCTTCCGAATTAGAAATAAAATCTTAAAATTACAATTAATCTTTTTCGATCAACATCTATAAATGGTGTAGTTGATTAAATGTTTAAAAATGGAAAGCATTTAAGATTAAACTGAAAGAAACTACAACCAAATCAGTGGCAAGTTTTGGAAATCATACTACATTCAGGGGACAGCAGATAAGATGTGATGTGGTGGATACGGTGGTGTTTTTTTTTTTTTTTGTTTTCATTTGATGATGTCAACTTTAAACACGAGTCAATAATGAAAGTGATATTCTGTGTAAAGTTTTTTTTTATTTTAATTTTTTTAAATATTTTCGGTCAGTGGACAAAGTATCAAATGTCAAAAGAACAAAACAGATTTAGTAGATGGCAACTTTAGTAGTGAAGTCTACTTGAAAAAAATATATAAATACATTAATTAATATTTTAGTTGTACACTCAAAAAAAAAATATGTACAAACTTTTTTTAAAAACTTAAGCCAACTGGCAAAGCTCAATAGAAGAAAAAATTCTGATAGACTGATTAGACGCAATATATCATCAATTTATCCAAAATCGATGTGTTGCAAAAAAGTTAAATTCGGCCTTGCCGAATATATTGATACCTTCCACAATTTTAAAAAGATTGTTGCAAAAAACTTTATTTAAAAGGAAATTACTTTTAAGAAAACAAATATTCCGCGAAAAAAAATTTTAATAAAAAAATAAAATTCCGCGAAAAAAATTTTGGCAAAAAAAAATTTTTTTTTACTTTTTCTGTCAAAAAAATATGTTCTTACTTGTTAAAATACCATTCGGTGTTCAATTCTGTTCACATTGGTCAACCAGCAGCCGAATTAAAGCATTTTGTATTTTTAGGTTATGTTAAATGTACGAAAATTTTTAAGGTGTCCTTACATTTTCGTTCATAAATTTTGAATTTTTCCAAATTTTAAAGGAATCGGACCAGTTCTTCTTGTAGTCCCCATACAAACCACCCTCCCGATGTTCACATAAATCTCTCAAAATTCATGAAAATTGGAAATATTTCATAAAAATGTTGTTTTGGCCTTATCAATTCTGAATACAATTGGACCATTTTTGGACTTAGACCCATATACAAATTTCGCCCGATATTTAGTAAAATCGGTCTATTGGCAACAAAAAAAAGCAATTTTCATTAAATTTTTTTTTAATTAATGATCTAACGAAAGATAGATCTAATCGGTCCATGTTTGGACTTGGGACCCATTTTCCGGAAAACACTGTTGTAGGGTATCATATGGTCGATCATGACCGACTTTAATTTTCTTACTTGTTTTTATATCGATGCAGTTTTTTTGAGTGTATAAGTCGAAAATGAAACTGGTTCCTCATTGCTCTCACTTGTTTTTATCAGTAAACTTTTTGTCTAACATTTTTTATGAGTGTAAACTATATAAACTATAATAAAATCACATATTTTTGAAATCTCAATTTAAATCTCTATAAATATTCATTTATTATGAACATTTTTTGTTGCAAGATTTAAAAAATCAGTTTAAAAACTTGTTAAGTTATCACAAGGGCATCTAAAGATGATTTTATTATAATAAAGGGCTTATAAAGAGGATATTAACAGCAACACGTTTGAAAAGACAACGGGGAGCCCTAATTAAAGACGCGGGGGGTTATAAATAGCATTCATACCGGGAAGAAGAAAAAACTGTCCTAATGAAGACAACTGATAAATTTGTTGGGTTATGAAAATCCATAAATTCCAAATAATAAAAGTGAAAACATGTTTTTTTTTATTTATTAAATTAACGACTAAAACTAAAATGTAACAAGGAGGTTAGAGTAACAATGGGGAAACCCTATTAAAAGTTCCCAGATTAAGTTACATTATAATTTGTGTTTTATTTTTGTTCACCACATTTTTTTTAAAAACTTTTTGGGTTTCAGTTTTCAGTGACTTACTTTATTTGGTAAAAGACAGCAAAGGCTGGTGGATGGGGATGGTGGTTACCGGTGCTGGTATATTACACTGTGCAACAAGAAAAAAAATCTAAAGGAAAGTAGACTATGAGGTAAAAAAAAAATATATTTTTTTTATGGCCCATTGAAAATTTTAATTTTTTATCAAAAGCATTTAGAAAATGCCAAAAAACTATAATAAATACACATTTGAGCTTAAAAATTTAGTTTGACGTGTTTAGTGTAATTGTATGGCGGTTCTTTTCCTAGAACATATTCACCCTCTAACAACCATTTTTATGGGTAATTTTATTCCTTTTTTTAAAAATTAACACAAAAGTCCAATAAAACGTCCATTTAAAAGGTTAAAATGTTCTATAAATTATAAAATGTTTGAGCTCGAGGCCTGTGTAATTAAAATTCTTCTTTATTTATGGAAATAAATAAAGAAGAATTTTAATTTGCAAAATCCAGGCCTCGAGCTCAAACATTTTATTCTTATAATTAAATTGGAAAGGTCGAATAAAAAACAACTATAATGTTCTATAAATATTTTCCTCATAAAATTTCATTAGGGGTTTCCAAAGATTGAAAGTTTGTTCGACATGCGTAAAATGCTTGAAAACGGTAATATACAAAGAATCATATTTACATAGTATTTTCTTACTAAGGCAGTGTTAACAAGTAAAAAAGTTAAATTCGGTCTTGCCGAATTCATTAATACCCTCCACAATGTAAACAAGATTATTTGCAAAAAAAAAATAAAAAAATTTCCGCGAAAAAAACAATTTTGGTGAAAAAAATCCGCGAAATTTGTTTTTTAATTCTGTTTTTATATATTGTTGGACCTTATATTTTATAACTGAAGTTTATTTTATTTCGGTTTGGGTCCATATTAATTATTTCTGAGAAATAATAATTTTTGTTGTACAATGAGAAAATCTCAAAAAATTAATTAACAATACAGGCTAAGTGGAGATGTCGACTGCTTTCGGAAGAAGCCACCCTTTTTTCGTCAGCACTCTTTGATTGTCACTGCAACTGTGTAAGATTAAAATCAGATATTTAAACGTACATTTAGACCAGCGGTGCGCACACACATACCATAACATTTATGCTTGTGTGGGTAGAGCAAGCGAAAAGTCAACAAATTTGCTCAAGCAATAGAATTTTATAGTGTACGTGTGTCGACAGCGCAAAAGCAGCGTCTATTCCCGCGGGAATAGGAATTACAAAAATGCCCATGACTGATTTAGACAGAACAGCAGAAGGGAATCATATTACATTTCATTACCATATGTTATCGTTTAGCACGAACTCAATCAATCTATTTTTAACTTTTTCCTAACTCACAAGGAAGGTCTTTCACAGGGCACCCACCGATTGTGTTGAAACTTGCACATAGGGGTAAAAACGGATGTTTTTTTTTCGATTTTTAAGATTTTTCACATTTCTTCAAAAGAAACTATATGAACATTTTATACAGGTCGAAAGGTTATCCAATGGTATTCGGCTTCGTTACACAGAAAAAAATATTCAAAGGAAAACAACAATTAAATATTTGCTCAGCTTAAAATTTGACATTCAATTAAATTTTACTTGAATCAATTAACCATTTGCTCAAATCTGAAAAATTCACAAAAAAATTCATAAAAACAAAAACCTCATCATAATAGGCTTTGAGTAACAATGCGATGAACGCTGTTGCGTTTTTTTGTTTTAGTTTTCGTTAGTCGTCAAATAGAAAAGTACTTTCACGCACACAAGACAAAAAAAAAAACAATATAATATAAAGCACAAAAAAAAAAAAAAAATTAAACAAAAGACTTGAAAAGACTGACAAAAAACACTACAACTGTAAAATAATGATTAACCATTCACTCAGATCAAGCATTGGATTAATCAAAAATAACACAAAATCATTGATTAACCGCTCACTCAAATCAAGCATTGGTTTAATCAAAAATTACAGAAAAATAACAATTAACAAATTACTCAAATCAAGCATTGGTTTAATCAAGGAACAGTCAATGACGGACCTACAATTTTCGTGCTTGATCCAACAATTTTCCTCATTAGATGACTTTTAATTAAAATAATGCTCAACCTGGTGTATTTCGTGCTTGATCTAACAACTCATTTTTATCTGTGTAAGTTCGTTATTGTCAAAAATGTATAATCGTTGAGGTAGTTTATATGGAGATGTGTATACGTAAGACCACCAAAATCATATAAAACAAGTTAAAAAGTTAAATTCGGTCTTGCCGAATGTAGTGATATCCTCCACAATTTCTAAAAGATTGCAAAAAATTTTATTTAAAAGGAAATTACTTTTGAAAAAAAAAAAAATTTTTAAAAAAATTTACGCGAAAAAAAATTGTTAAAAAAAAAATCCGCGATTCCTTTCTTTTTTTGTCAAAAATATTTTCGTAGTTGTTTAAATACCATTTGGTGTTCCATTATGTTCACATATGTCAACCAGCAGCCGAATTAAAGCATTTTGAATTTTTAGGTATGTTGAATGTACTAAAATTTTTGAGGTGTCCTTATATTTCGTTCATAACTTGAACCGCTGAACCGATATCGCTCATATGCAATACCAAACTTCTCGGGAGAATTTCCAACAAATATGTTAAGTTTCAGTCATCTCCGTGTAATATTCTGGCCGTGATCACCATTTCCACAGACAGACGGAAAGACGGACATCGCTAGAATGTCTCGATCGGTGATCATGAATATATATACTTTATGGGGTCCTAGACCGATATTTCGATGAGTTACAAACGGAATGATAAACTTAAATATACCCTCTATCACTAACAAAGAGAGTCTTCCTGGTGTTACCGCCGATCTTCATGAAATTTGGATATGATGTTCAGAACGAAAAAAATTCGACGTTTTTTTTTAGCGGCCCAAACTCATTGAAAAAGAGTTTATTCTGATTCGAGGCCTTTTCATGTTCCCCATTATGAATTAACATAACAAGTACTTATGATAACTCTACTTTCTTTATTAGGATATTCTCCCATTAAATACTCATAGAGTTTCTTGCTTTCAAAAATTTTGGCAATTTTCAGGAATGAATTGACGATCGTTTCGGGGGTGTTCCAATTCCCCCATCATCAGTTTTGCATGCTAACAGTATTACCTTATTTTCTAAAGAATTCTGATGATGGGGGAATTGGAACACCCCCGAAACGATGGTCAATTCATTCCTGAAAATTGCCAAAATTTTTGAAAGCAAGAAACTCTATGAGTATTTAATGGGAGAATATCCTAATAAAGAAAGTAGAGTTATCATAAGTACTTGTTATGTTAATTCATAATGGGGAACATGAAAAGGCCTCGAATCAGAATAAACTCTTTTTCATTGCACAATTAAAAGGTCGAATAAATAACTAATTTTTATTATTTAATAAAAATTAAAACACCCAAACTCATTTTAGGGTCGATTTGTATGTGGGGAAATTGACCATTTTCAGTTTTTTACGATTTACGCCTATTTACTCAAATTTAATATAGGCATATTTGGCATCAGATTAAAGGTATTTAAAATACCTATCTTGTGATGCTAACAACGTGTCAAAAAAATTTACATTTTTTGACTTATAATCAAATATGTCCTAAAATTTTGGTATTTTACTCAATATGACGAAAAGTTGTGCATGTTTGGACACGTTCTTTGCACAAGAAGATTGGTTTTCAAAAGACCTTTCATTTGGTATGCAGCATGGCTAGGTTTATTTCCATAGTATTGGAGATAAACACAAAAAACAGAAAAATTACCGTTTCTTCCCCCCTCATTTTCACCCCCTTAATATAAATTTAGGTCGCTAAAAAAATACGTGTCCGTTTATTTTTGCTGCTCTACAAAATAAAACCAATTACATTAAGATAATTTAATTAAACAATTAATTAATATTAAATTAAAAAACAATTATAATGTTATTTAATTAAAAGTTAATGTTAATTAAAAGTTAAAAATTTGATTAAACAATTAATTATATATATTAAAAAACTAATTGATATTAAATGAAAAAACAATTAAAATTTGAATTAAAATAAAATATACGATATTATTTTCTGTGTATATGAGGTTTATGCTGTTCTAAGACTAACAGGGAAAAATATGCATTTGCATGAAAGTCCTATCCTTGGTTATGTGAAATGTACCAACATTTTCGAAGTGTTCTTTCAATTTCGTTCATAATTCTTGAACCGCTGAACCGATTTCGCTCAAACTGCTCGGGACAACAGCAAGTAAACATGTTAAGTTTTAGTAATATCTGAGTAATATTTAAGCCGTTTCAACAGACACGCGGATTCAGCGGTTCAAAAGCTATGAACGAAAATGTAAGGACACCTCGAAAATTTTGGTGCATTCAACATTAGGGTGGATCGAATTTGGCTTTTGGGCGAATTTCGTTCCGGCTCACCGACAGATGTGTTGAAATAGACCTAAAAACAATGTGGTTAAATTTTCATGCAGATCGGTGGTCATCTTCCGCTGCCGAAATGACGTTGAAAATCCGCGATTTCTTAAAAAATAATATTTATTTAAAAAAATTGCCAAAATTACAAAAATCACTTAATATTCTTTTTTATTTCAGTCAATCTTTTCAATTCGATCATATTTTCTTAGAAAAAAATTTCAGCTTAATAGGACATTGGTAACCCCTCTAAATCGGTTGCCGAAAATGACCCATTCATTTTGCCCTAAACTTAAAACCACCAAATTTAAAAAAGATTTTTTTTTTTGATTTTAAGTTGCACAATCTAAAGTTTTTATTGCATTTATTTCAAGTACATATCGTTTGCTTATTTTTGGTATGACCCAAAGACCATTTACTTTGTTTTGAGAAAAACGAAAAAGAAACTTCTCATCAACTTTATTAAAAATCTACACGATAGATTTGTTTTTTACTTTTGGTATCGATTGCTTAAAA
Source organism: Pegoplata infirma (assembly GCA_963921195.1). Classification (NCBI taxonomy): domain Eukaryota; kingdom Metazoa; phylum Arthropoda; class Insecta; order Diptera; family Anthomyiidae; genus Pegoplata; species Pegoplata infirma. Next base: position 109,556,692 of record OY992537.1, on the reverse strand, counting down.
TGCTTTAAGAGAAAATATAAATTTTTATACGTTTTTGCACAAGATATCAAAAGTTATTATGATTTTAACAAAAAAAGACTTGGTCGCGTTTTGCTCCATATCCCGTTTAAATGAATATTTTCTTAAAAAAAATTAATTTTCTTTCACGTGGGTCAAAGTCAACCTGAGTTTACCTTATTAAATTTTCTTTAATTTTGGCTATAATTAGCAAAGTTGGGGCTGGATATCTTTTAATTCTTACGAAAAATTCATTCCGGATGAAAATAAAGTGCATAACAATCATAAACAATTGATTCCTAATTCCATTTGGCAAATGGTTTATGGGTCACACCAATAACCAAGCGTCAATTTTTAGTTTGTTTTGATATGCACCCTTTCAACGTTATATGCATCAAAACAAAAGTAGAGAAAAATATTTTAACTTTTAGGTATAAAATTTGCTGCATGTGCAGAAAATTGGCGTATGCAGCAAACCAATGTTAAGACAATGTTAATATTGGGGATATGAAGCAAAGTTAGGGCTGGATATCTTCTAATTTATACGATATATAAAAAAATAGATTACGGATTTGGAAAGAGGACATATTAATCATATACAATTGATTCCTAACTCCATTTTCCCAAAAATGGTCTTTGGGTCATACCAAAAATAAACAAACGATATAAGTTCGTTTGACAAAAAATTTTTTTGAAAAAATACCAGATTCTTAAACAGCGCGTGTAACGGTCTGTTTCCAGGACATTTTGGGAAAATTGCACTTTTTTTTTAAAACTCAACATTTTTAGTTAAAAACTTTTTATTTTACACAAGATTTATTATAAATTATAAAACTGAATATAGAAATGTTGGATTTTAAGAAATTCTTTAACCCTAAACAGCTTTGGGCCTTAAATGACCCATTATGAACATATGCATCTAGCAATAAACCACTTTTGGCGGTCGACTAACCATTGGAAATATATTTTTTCAATTACAAATGGGAGCGTAGGTGAAGATGGGAGCGTGAGTGGAGATAAGAGCGTGAGTGAATTTGACCAACTCACGCTCACGAAGAAAAAAAATTTCGCGCAGGAAATTTTTTAAGTTTGCATACATTTTACGCAGGATGACGTGATTGAAACATATTAAACTCGTTCACGCTGTAATCACGCTCACGAAAACTCAACATAACTATATTTTGACGTGTTTTATTTTTCTGTCACCATAAAAAATCATGCAAACTCTCGAAATTTTTACTCACGTTTACGAGTGAATCACGTTAAATTTGTGTCACGTGTACATTTGTACAAATTATATTTTTAATGCAAAATAAAAAAGTGATCCATATATTTTTTTTAAACAAGTTTAAATATTATTTCCCATTTAAATGCACCCACCCCGGAAGCATTATCTCCTTAAATGCCAGAATACAGCAAGTAAATAGTCTATTGAAATTATTCAGCAATATTCTTGTTAAAATGTGAATTTCTTTTTGTGTCAGATATAAATAAATGGTTAATGGTGGGTACGAACAATGCTTTAAGGGTGGGTGCATTTAAGCGGGATACTATTTGAATGCTATTTGAACTTTTTTGTTTCATTTGCATTAAAAATATAATTTTAAAAATTGCACTGTTAAATGTGAGTAAAATTTCGTGAGTTTGCATGATTTTTTATGGTGACGGAAAAATGAAACACGTCAAAATTCAGCTTGAGTGAGATTAAAATGTGACACTCATGTAACCCTGCGTAAAATTTATGCAAAATTCAAAAATTTCTTGCGTGAGAATTTTTTTTTTTTTTGTAAGCTTGAGTTGGTCGAATTCACTAACGCTCCCATCCCTACTCACGCTCCCATCCTTACTCACGCTCCCATCTTTACTCACGCTCCCATTTGTAATTGAAAAAAATATGTTTCCAATGGTTAGTCGACCGCCAAAAGCGGTTTATTGCTAGATGCATATGTTCATAATGGGTCATTTAGGGCCCAAAGCTGTTTAGGGTTAAAGAATTTCTTAAAATCCAACATTTCTATATTAAGTTTTATAATTTATAATAAATCTGGTGTAAAATTAAAAGTTTTTAACTAAAAATGTTGAGTTTAAAAAAAAAAGTGCAATTTTCCCAAAATGTCCTGGAAACAGACCGTTACACGCGCTTTTTAAGAATCTCGTATTTTTTCAAAAAAATTTTTTCTCAAACAAACTTATATATACTTGAAATAAATGCAATAAAAACTTTAGATTGTGCAACTTAAAATCAAAAAAAAAATCTTTTTTAAAATTTGGTGGTTTTGAGTTTAGGGCAAAATCAATGGGTCATTTTCGGCAACCGTTTTAGAGGGGTTAACAATGTCCTATTAAGCTGAAAATTTTTTCTAAGAAAATATGATCGAATTGAAAAGATTGACTGAAATAAAAAAGAAGATTAAGTTATTTTTGTAATTTTGGCAATTTTTTTAAATAAATACTATTTTTTAAGAAATCGCGGATTTTCAACGTCATTTCGGCAGCGGAAGATGACCACCGATCTGCATGAAAATTTAACCACATTGTTTTTAGGTCTATTTCAACACATCTGCCGGTGAGCCGGAACGAAATTCGCCAAAAAGCCAAATTCGATCCACCCTATTCAACATAACCTAAAAATACAGAATGCTTTAATTCGTCTGTATTTCATATTTGTGAAAGAATTCGATGAATAATGGTATTTAAACAAGAGCAAACATATTTTTTATAAAAAATTCGCGGTTGTTTTTTTCGCCCAAATTTTTTTTCCGCGGAAATTTTTTTTTAAATTTTTTTGGAAATAATCTTGTTTACATTATGGAGGGTATCAAAATATTCGGCAATGCTGAATTAAAATTGTTTACTTGTTTAACACTGCTTTGGTAAAAAATACAATAAATTATATGAATTTTTCTATTTTAAGCATTTTGCGCATGTCGCACACTTTCACTCTATAAATGGTCATTTTATTAGACTTTTGTGTTTAATTTTTTAAAAAGGACTAAAATGACCATTTAAATCGGCAGTTAGAGGGTTAATATGTTTTAGGAAAAGAACCGCTATACAAATTCACTGAAGACATCCAACCATATTTTAAAGCTCACATGTTCTTTTATTATAGTTTTTTTTGACGTTTTCAAAAAGCCTCTGATAAAAAAAAACTTAAAACTTCAGTGGGCAATAAAAATATATTCGAGCTTACTTTGCAAAGTTTGTTTATTTGCCCTGCAAAAAAAGTCATTACCACTTCTCAGTGGAGTGCTTTAAAACTAAAACAAATGAAATGAAATACAACAAAAATAACAAAAAACACACAAACATTTTTTTCTACTCCAGAATACATAGATATTCAGCTCTTAACTCATTACCTATCGCGACACCTCCATACAAATGTAAGTAGATATTCAGTAGATAAGAACTACTCCAGGGAAGTAGTTGGAAGTTGTTTGAAAGCTCGGAGTTCTTCTTATCTACTGAATATCTACTTACTTTTGTATGGGAGTGTCGCGGAAGGTAATGAGTTAAGAGCTGAATCTTAACTTTTTATGGAGTAGAAAAGAAGTCCTTTGCGATTTTTTCTTGTGTTTTTTGTTATTTTTGTTGTATTTCATTACATTTGTTATAGTTTTAAAGCACTCCAAATAGAAGTACTCCGCACTTTTTTTGCTGGGTGATAGTCTACCTTCATTTGGCATTGAGGTGATAGCCCAAAATCTGTTGGACAGTGTTAGTGGTCACTGCAATATTTATATAGCGAACCTCAAAATAACCTTGTTAATATTAGGGGTATTCACTAGAGGAAAAAAAATTAATGCAAAAATGTTTATAGACGTAAAAAAATACTCTAATCAAATAGCGAGAAACTCATAAAAATCGCATTAATTAATTAATATTTTTACTTTTCAGACAACATTTATAAATGGCGTTGGAATTTGAAGCCTAAGGCATAAGTTCCTCTGACGTTATTACCCTTTATATTTTTAACTTTGGCTAATATTGTAAATTTCATATTAACAAGAGTTTTCATTAAAGGAGCTGAGCTACACAATAAATTGTTTTTATGTGTGCCAAAAGTCATTTTTTCTGCTATTGAGTCTTGCCGGTTGTCGGCGAAATTTGTCTTTGTAGATTTTTTGCGTCTTGTTAGCAACATTGTTCATTTTGTGGTTTTATTACAACACGTAGTATTCTTGATCAAACATCATTTTGAACTTAAAAGTTGTGAAAAACATAAAAACATTGTTTTACCATTATCATATTTAAAAAAGCAAGTACAAACTATAACACTGGCCTGTATCAAATTCTTGAGGGTTAGCGATATTGGTAGATTTTTAAAGGTTTCGCACATAATTTTTTTGCCAGAGTTTAAAAAAATGTGAAAAAGATAAATTTGGCTTTGCCAAATGTCTAGATACCCTCCAAAATGTAAAAGAGATTTTTGCAAAAAACTTTATTTAAAAAAAATTTATGAAAAAAAAATTTCATGAAAAAAATCGCGAAAAAACGTTTGGGCTAAAAAAATTGGTAAGCGAAATAAAAACAAATAAAAAAAAAATCTGCGTAAAAACAAAAAAAAATTTGGCGACAAAAATATCCGCGACAAAAATTTTTGGGATAAAAAAAACCTTGTCAAATTACTAGAAAAAGTCTTGTAATCACATTTTACAAATATTCTATGTTTTTTAACAAAAAAAAATTGTTTTGGTCGTTCCAAATTTACAGAAGTTTTGTCGAGCCAAAAAAGTTGTTAATTTACCATTTAATTGGTAAAAAGTTTGTTAAATTTAAAAAAAGTTCGTAATTTTCACTAGGAATTCTCGTAAAATATGATGTAGCAAAAAAAAAACTAGTCACGAGAACTCTGAGTAAGTTTTATCGCGTTAAAATAGTTGTAAATTTACAATTTTATTGGTAAAAAGCTTGTAAAAATACAAAACAGTTGTAAATTTAGAATTTTATTGGTAAAAAACTTGTAAAATTACAAAAAATCTGCTTTGATCGAAGGGCGCCATGTAGGGTTGCCAGATACTAGAAGTCAAACAACTGGATAATGGAAAATTTTCAGCTGGATTTTGAAAAAGTAACTGGACCCATACGTAATTTTTTTTTTTAAATAATTTGAAAAAAAAATCATCAACCGTTTTTCATTTTTATTTGGACTAAATGGCCGTCTCTATTTGCCGCGGCAAAATGTGCCTTTTTTAAGCATTTCTATTACTTTTTTGTCATCGGCCTGAGGATTGTTAGAGTATATTTTTCTTTTTAAATAACCCCACAAAATCAAGTCCAATGTGGTCAAATCTGGAAATCTAGGAGGTCAGTTAAAATTTCCGGGACGTGCGAAGTCAAAAAAGAGCGACAACAACTGATCATCATTTGCAGATTTGACCCATCCAGACATATTTTTGTGGGGTTATTTTAAAAGCAAAATTTACGCCAAGAATCCGTAAATCATCGACGAAAACATTCGTGCCGAAATATACGCTAGACTGGCCGAAATGCTCGAAAAAGTTTTAAAAAAATTAGTGAAAATGCAGCTAAAAGAGCACATTTTCTGTATACAAAAGAGGCACTTATGTTTTATTCAAAAAGTAGTCCCAAAAAATTGTAAAAAATATTTAATAAAAAAAATAATTGTTAAAATAAAAGAAATCCATTTTCAACTGGATAATTATGTTTTAACTGGAAACTGGACCAGACCTCAAATAACTGGAAAATCCAGGCCATTCCAGGCCGTCTGGCAACCCTAGCGCCATGTGTTAAAAGGTTCTGATTTGGCTCAAACTATGTTTAAATGAAAGTTTGTCTGAAACTCTATGAAATAGTCAGTGCTAAAAATTTTGAGATTTCAAGTAGCGATATCTCGAAAACCGCTCAACCGATTTTAAAAACTATTTAACTTTCATCATTAATTAAAAGTAATAAAAAAAATGGCAAAAAAATATATTTGTTTTTTTTTTTTTCATTTTTTAAAAATGCACAATATTGGTGGAAATTTTCAAAAATGCAAGACTTTGATCGAAGGGCGTCACACAGTGGGGCAAAATGGACTTTTTTTGTCCAATTTTGCCTACAGGTCGCAATTCTTAACCGATTTTGATTTTTCTTTTTTTGTATTTTAGCTAATAAAATTCCACGGGTTAAAGTGATCGTATTTGGCTCAAATTAAGTTTAAATAAAAGTTTGTCTCAGGGTTTATGCGGATTTTTTTAATTTCTTGAATGAGGGAGAAATTTTGACAAATTTCAAATAGCGATATCTCGAAAAATCCTCGACCGACTGCAGAAATTTTTTGACAAATTTCAAATAGCGATATTTCGAAAACCGCTCGACCGATTTTAAAATTTCATATTCATATTCAGCATGACAAAATTAATAAAAATATTTTTTTTTATTTTTCATTTTTCAAAACTTCAAAATTTTGGTGAAAATTTTCCAAAAATTCAAAACTTTGGTCGAAGGGTGTCACATGTTGATCGAATTTGTCTTAAATTAAGTTTTAATGAAAGACTGTTTCCAGCTCTATAAAAGGGTGAAAGGAAAAAAATTTCAAATAGAAATATCTCGAAAATGTCAACCAATTTTAGTATTTTTGATATACATACATTAGAATTTATAAATATTATGTGTCGCAAGAAAATTTTTTTAAAATTTGTATTTAAAAAATTGGCTAAAACCCAAAACCCAATTCTAATTGGCCTCAAATTTGTACCACATACAAAAGTTTTAGGTCTAGGAGAATAAAAATATGACCGGACGTTCAAAATCTGAAGAAAAACTGAAGAAAAAAAAAATGCCAGGCTACAATCAAAGAATAAACTTCATTAAATTTATGAAAACTGTCATAAATATAATGAAAATCTTTATTAAAGTTCGTCCAATGTAACAGTTTCATAAATACAATGAAACAGTTTCATAATTGTTCATAGAGTCAATATTTATGAAATTTTTCATTATATTTATGAAAGTTTTTTTTCACCTTAATGTACGTTTAAATAGTTGATTTTAATCTTACAGACCTACAGTAACAATCGAAGAGTGCTGACGAAGGAAGAGTGGCTTGTTCCGAAAGCTGTCGACATCTCCAATTAGCCTGTGTTGTCAATTATTTTTTTTTCCCATTTTGTTATAGTACAACAAAAATTTTTATTTATCAGAAATAATTAATGTGGACTCAAACCGAAATAAAACAAGTAACAAAATTATAGTCGGTCAAGACCGACCATATAATACCCTACACCAGAGTTTCCCGGAAAATGAGTCGATGGACCGATTAGATCTTTATTTTGTCAAATCTTTAATAAGTGTAAAAAACACTCACAAATCAAATTTGAGTGAAATAGGCTTCTATTTGTTGACAATAAACCGCTTTACCCGAATATCGGGCGAAATTTTCACAAGGGGCCTAAGTCCAAAACTGGTCCGATGATTTTCAGATTTGATAAGGTTATTTAAGTACGCGTTTAACATACACCAACAAAATTTTAAGTAAATATTTTCTATTTTCATGAAATTTGAGAGATTTATGTGAAAATCGGGAAGGTGGTTTGTATGGGGGCTACAAGAAGAACTGGTCCGATTTCTTTAAAATTTTGAGTGGATAAAACGTGATTACCTGCCAAATTTCGAAAAGATACATATTAAAATGCGGCTATTAGAGTCATTTGAGCCAAAACTAAAGAGGACCTTTGTATGGGGGCTAGGTCTAAATATGGACCGATTTTTTCCAATTTCAATAGGCTTTGTCCTTGGGACAAAAGAGGCTTAAGTTTCAAGTCAATTGATTAAAAATTGCGACCTGTATCGTGTTTACACCGTTTACATGGACAGACGGACGGACGGACAGACGGACGGACATCGCTAAATCGACTCAAAAAGTGATTCTAATACCCCAATTCTAAAATTTTTGTCATCTATAATAAATGACAAAATTATAATAAAAATGAGGTGAATGACAAATTTTAAATTTTGGTATTCTAGAAAAATTTGTTATAGAAAAATAATGACAAATTTGTTATGATATGAAAACCACATAACAAAAAATATTTTTTTTGTTATAAAAATAAATATAAAAAATTAACCAAAAATGAACGGCTAATGTACTAATTTCAACGGTTTAAGTGGATAGGAAGTCAAAACTGGATAGATGGAAAACTGTGAAAAGACTTAGGATAAATTTGACCTATTTTCTGTGGATAAGAGGACGTTTTAAGGCAGTTTAGTTTTATTTGATGTGCATGGGAATTATTTTAGGGGAGCAGGGAGAGGTTTTACAAATTCATACAAATAAAAATAATTAAAGGTTGGAGATAAGGGAGAGTACACCTCTTCCACAGGCAACAAATAGGAGACGGAGTGATTAAGAGACCCGTCATTGTGGTAGTGGACATGGGAGCTATGTAATGGATGTGTTGCTGATGAGGGTGAACAATGTTTAAAAGGAAAATTTTTTATGGTCACATTATTTAGCTGGATATGAATATATCAATTGTAAACCATAAGAATTCTAAATCCTGAGAAGCAATTGCCATGCGATATTGCAACAATAGCATCTCCGAGTCTCGATATGTTTTAAATTATTCCTTAAATTTCACACCTATAATTTTGCGACCATTCGCCATCCCAAAGATGGGAATGGCAATAAGGGAATAGCCTTTAGAAGCTTAACTAATAACCCGAATAGCTGTGTAAAAATATTCCAAGAATTTATTTTATTTTTACTTTTTTAATTATTATTTATTTTTTTGACAATAAACAACTTTCAACAACTGAATTTAATTTTTAGTTTTTTGTCATTTTATGAATAGAATACCAAATCAAATCTATAACAAAAATTATAACAGAAAGTATAATAAAATTTTTAACAAAGAAGTTTGTTATATTTTTTTAGAATAGGCCCATAAGTCGATCGGTATACTTAAAAGTTGGTCTAGGACCAATATTTCGGGTAGTTACAAACATCAGCACAAACTCATTATACCCTATACCACAGTGTGGTGTAGGGTATAAAAATAAAAAAAAACTTCAGTTTCATAAATATAATGAATAAAATTTCATAAACTTTTATGAAACTCTTCATAAATATTATGAAATGTTTCATAAAAATATTTTTAGTTAAGTATTTAGTATTTTTTGACTTGAAAATCGGAAAGTTACGAATAAAAAATGTCAGATGTGGTTTTTTAGAGAGGGGAGGGGTCGACGGTGGTGTTAGGGGTCACTTTTCCCATGCGATATATGTTGTCAAGTTAATTTATTATGATTTTTTTTTTTATTTTTTTTACATTTTGGAGGATAAAGCATTCATACCTGTTTTTATATTAAATTCTCTACCGCCAGAGTTGAAGTGTCTTTGCCCAGACGTTGAAATTTTAAACATATCTCCTTCGTTTTATACAAATGAGTGTGATTATTTTAATTTCATTTCCATTAAATAGACGTCAAGATTATTTAAAGACAAACTATCATCAAAATTACATAAAAAATTGTTGTAATTTGTGCCACTGGTTATGGTTTTAAGCTGGTCTTCTTCGTCTTTTACAATTTTAAAAGATTCATTAAAGAGTCTAAATGACTGACCACAACTTAACCACCAAATGATTACCATTGAATGACTGACTGAATGACTGACTGAACTGTCTGCAAATGTAAGAACGGTGTGCGTGCGTGCACGTATTGTAAGCCCAGCAGGCGGTTCCAACACTTAAAAATCTTCCATCTTCTCTCTTTTTTTAAAAAATAAAAAACGATTTAAGCGGCATTTTTCTTTTAAAGTTGCTACCATTGTTTTGATCGTCTTTTTTATTTTATAAAACTCAAAACTTTTTTTTTCGAATCAGGTGTGAAGAAAAGTGTTGAAATAATCAAATGATTATAATCTTTTTTAACCAGAAATCATCTTGAAATATTTTTTTGAATATTTTGTTTCCCCTTTATATTCTTAAATTCAAGTTAAACGATATTGGGTTGACTATAATAAAACTGTCAATTGATTTGAAATGGTGTGAATTTCAAAATGTTTATTTTTTTTTTGCAAAAGTATTGTTGAAACATTCCACGGACATGTGACATTGAAAAAGATGACAATAAACAAGGGTTCAGTTTTCAAATTCACAGGAAACCCTTTTCACAGCATTTCTTAAGTCTTTGTAATAAATCTTTAGAAAAGGTTTAAAAGAAACAAGTAAAGTGTTTAGAAAAACTTCTTTTTCGATAAAAGACTCAGAATCTGAGACTTTTTCTATAAGAAAAATTTCTCAGAATCTGAGACTTTTTTCTATAAGAAAAATGTCTCAGAATCTGAGACTTTTTTCTATAAGAAAAATGTCTCAGAATCTGAGACTTTTTTCTATAAGAAAAATGTCTCAGAATCTGAGACTTTTTTCTATAAGAAAAATGTCTCAGAATCTGAGACTTTTTTCTATAAGAAAAATGTCTCAGAATCTGAGACTTTTTTCTATAAGAAAAATGTCTCAGAATCTGAGACTTTTTTCTATAAGAAAAATGTCTCAGAATCTGAGACTTTTTTCTATAAGAAAAATGTCTCAGAATCTGAGACTTTTTTCTATAAGAAAAATGTCTCAGAATCTGAGACTTTTTTCTATAAGAAAAATGTCTCAGAATCTGAGACTTTTTTCTATAAGAAAAATGTCTCAGAATCTGAGACTTTTTTCTATAAGAAAAATGTCTCAGAATCTGAGACTTTTTTCTATAAGAAAAATGTCTCAGAATCTGAGACTTTTTTCTATAAGAAAAATGTCTCAGAATCTGAGACTTTTTTCTATAAGAAAAATGTCTCAGAATCTGAGACTTTTTTCTATAAGAAAAATGTCTCAGAATCTGAGACTTTTTTCTATAAGAAAAATGTCTCAGAATCTGAGACTTTTTTCTATAAGAAAAATGTCTCAGAATCTGAGACTTTTTTCTATTAGAAAAATGTCTCAGAATCTGAGACTTTTTTCTATAAGAAAAATGTCTCAGAATCTGAGACTTTTTTCTATTAGAAAAATGTCTCAGAATCTGAGACTTTTTTCTATAAGAAAAATGTCTCAGAATCTGAGACTTTTTTCTATAAGAAAAATGTCTCAGAATCTGAGACTTTTTTCTATAAGAAAAATGTCTAAGAATCTGAGACTTTTTTCTATAAGAAAAATGTCTCAGAATCTGAGACTTTTTTCTATAAGAAAAATGTCTCAGAATCTGAGACTTTTTTCTATAAGAAAAATGTCTCAGAATCTGAGACTTTTTTCTATAAGAAAAATGTCTCAGAATCTGAGACTTTTTTCTATAAGAAAAATGTCTCAGAATCTGAGACTTTTTTCTATAAGAAAAATGTCTCAGAATCTGAGACTTTTTTCTATAAGAAAAATGTCTCAGAATCTGAGACTTTTTTCTATAAGAAAAATGTCTCAGAATCTGAGACTTTTTTCTATAAGAAAAATGTCTCAGAATCTGAGACTTTTTTCTATAAGAAAAATGTCTCAGAATCTGAGACTTTTTTCTATAAGAAAAATGTCTCAGAATCTGAGACTTTTTTCTATAAGAAAAATGTCTCAGAATCTGAGACTTTTTTCTATAAGAAAAATGTCTCAGAATCTGAGACTTTTTTCTATAAGAAAAATGTCTCAGAATCTGAGACTTTTTTCTATAAGAAAAATGTCTCAGAATCTGAGACTTTTTTCTATAAGAAAAATGTCTCAGAATCTCAGACTTTTTTCTATAAGAAAAATGTCTCAGAATCTGAGACTTTTTTCTATAAGAAAAATGTCTCAGAATCTCAGACTTTTTTCTATAAGAAAGATCTGAGACTTTTTTCTATAAGAAAAATGTCTCAGAATCTGAGACTTTTTTCTATAAAAAAATGTCTCAGAAACTGAGACTTTTTTCTATAAGAAAAATGTCTCAGAATCTGAGACTTTTTTCTATAAGAAAAATGTCTCAGAATCTGAGACTTTTTTCTGTAAGAAAAATGTCTCAGAAACTGAGACTTTTTTCTATAAGAAAAATGTCTCAGAATCTGAGAATTTTTTCTATAAGAAAAATGTCTCAGAATCTGAGACTTTTTTCTATAAGAAAATTTTTCTATAAGAAAAATGTCTCAGAATCTGAGACTTTTTTCTATAAGAAAAATGTCTCAGAATCTGAGACTTTTTTCTATAAGAAAAATGTCTCAGAATCTGAAACTTTTGTTTATTATGATTTTAACCATATTTTAAAGAATTTTATTGAATTATTTTACCTGTTACAAAAACCAAAACTTTATAATGTAAAAAAAAAAATAAATTCAAAAGCACAACAAACAGAAAATGTTTGCAACATTTTTTCTGTGTCACACTCAATTAATGTGCCCGCAACCAAAGCTCTTGAAAAGAGAGAGGATGCACGGTAACGTAGGATGGCAGTTTTAATTTTTTTATTAAGAAAAACACGCGTACGTTTACCACAAAAACAGTGTTGCCAGTTTAGGGGTTTTGTCCCCAAATAGGGGATTTTTTTTGTAAATTGGGGATGAAAATTTTGATTTGGGGATCCGGGGATTTCATGGGGATGACACTGATTTTTTCGGGGATTTTTAGGGGATGAAATATTTTAGATAAACAAGTGTTTTTTAAATACATCAATCATAAAATAATGCGAAAATCGGTAAAATTATCAATTTTTGATCAATCGTGGGCATTAAAGCATCAAAAAAAAAAACCGCAAACGTAGGAATTATGTGAGATTTATAAAGAAAAACTAAAATTTTTTTATGGTGTCTGTCAAAACCTGGATCGTATCATGTTATAATGATTTTCTTTTTCTTTAAACCAAATTGTAGATTTTCATACATTTTCTATTGTATTATGAAAAATTTCCACAAATTTTACCAATAAAGTACTCTATTGGTGGTGTGTAAATTAAAACTTCCTGAGTTATCTATCCCTGATAAAACATTTCCGTTGGTATTTGAATTTTATCATATTACTTATCGAAACATTGGTTTCAAATGATGTGGTAATCACTCAATACGCAAAATACAGTTACACTTTTTAGCCAAGTTTCTGTGTAAAAGTTTGTGTATAAGTTAACGAAGGTTTTGTTCTAAAAAATGGCTAAATCTCTCAAAAGCACTTGATGGGTTGCAAATGTTTTTTGCGTATAGAGAATTTTGAGAAATTTTTTTTTGGGGATTTTTGGGGATGAGAAATTTTAAGTTGGGGATGGCATCCAAAAAAAAACTGGCGACCCTGCACAAAAAGGTGCAATGTGGGCAGCTTGCACACTTATGGAAACCAGAACACAGAAAAAACAAAAACCTCAAAGAGGTCTAAAATAAAAATATAGAATTTATGGTTCACAATACGCGTATTCGAATATTATCAGTTATAGAAAGGAATGAGATCTTGGGAATCTTAAGTTAAGATGGAATGAATTTAACAATTCAAATTTAGCTTTCTGAATTTCAATTGGGCTTTTCAGAACTTAAGTTGAGCTTTTTAATTTTAGATGATTGTTACTGAATTTCATTTGAGCTTTTTTTGAATTTAAATTTTGCTTTAATGAAATTGAGTTAAGCTTTTCTTTAATTAAATTGGGGTAACTTGAATTTTAATTGTGTTTTTATGAATTACAACTGGAATTCACTGAATTTCATTAAGACATTTATTTAATTTTCTTTTTTTTTTGGAAAGTTTAAATGTCATAGGAATCAGAATTATAATTTTCTAATTATAAGCTTTTAGAATTATCACCTCAAAAAGCTTTATGTTGTATTATTTTGGTTTCAAAAATTGTCTGTGTGACTCAAATGTTTTTATTATTAATTTTGAATTACAAACTATTCATAATGAATTAATTTATTTAATTTTCTGATTTTTAACCAAAACACAAACATTCACTTTAAAGTTTGCATTGGTGTGTCTGGGTTGTAAAAATATGTTTATATGTTTTTTGTAGGATTCATACTTAGCCTGTTGATCGTTAACAGGCGCGTATGCAAGGGGCCAGAACCGGAAAGTTAATCTTTAGGGGAACATGACTGAATTTTAAACCTTGTAAAATGACAAGAAAAGTTTGTTATTTTTATTTTTTCCTACCTCCTATTTGACGAGAATTCCTAGCAATTTAACACATTTTTTGACGCGATTAAATTAACAAGGAATTCTTCTGACTAGGTTTTTTGACTGGATTTTTTGCTACCTCCTAATTTACGAAAATTCCTAGTAAAAATTACGAGCTTTTTTGTAATTTTACAAACTTTTTACAAATAAAATTTTAAATTTACAACTTTTTTGGCGCAATAAAACTTGCAAGGAATTTTCGTGAATTTACTAGAATTTTTGTAAAAAAAATTGAAAATTTTTAAAATTACAAAAAAAATGTAAAATTACAAAAAAAAAAAATGCAAATTTCGATCAAAAATTTTTTGTTAAAAACCAAGGAAACCTGCCAAATATTGGTAAAATAAGATAACGAGACTTTTTCTAGTAATTTGACAATTTTTTTTTTTTTTTTGTGTACAAATTTTTTATTTTTTTGGCCCGCCCCCTTTTTTGAAAAAAAAAAAAAATACGATTTAATTCGAATAAAACAAGTAAGAAAATTATAGTCGGTCAAGACCGACCATATAATACCCTACACCGATTAAATCTATATTTTGTCAAATCTTTAATAAGTGTAAAAAACACTCACAAATCAAATTTGAGTGAAATAGGCTTCTATTTGTTGTCAATAAATCGCTTTAACTGAATATCAGGCGAAATTTTCCGATGATAATCAGATTTGATAAGGTTATTAAAGTACGCGTTTAACATACACAAACAAATTTTTAATTAAATATTTTCTTTTTTAATAAAATTTGAGAGATTTATGTGAAATCGGGAAGGTGGTTTGTATGGAGGCTACAAGAGGAAATGGTCCGATTCCTTCAAAATTCGGAATGGTAATTTGTGAAGACAAAACACGTTTACCTGCCAAATTTATATATAGAGTCTTTTGAGCCAAAACTAAAGGGGACCATTGTATGGGGGCTAGGTCTAAATATGGACCGATTATTTCCAATATCAATAGGCTTCGTCATTATCAATATCAAGATTTATCTTTTTTTGCAAGTTTTTTGAGGTGCTAAAAAGTTTTTTTTTTTCTAAAAAAAAGATTTTCGGAATGGCAAAAATAAAAATTTAATTTCTAAATAATTTAATATTATTGTTTCATTCTAAGCTATACGTAACTTGTTTTTATACCCTCCAACCACAGTATGGGGGTATACTCACTTTGTCATTCCGTGTGTAACGCATCGAAATATCGGTCCAGAACCCGACAAAGTATATATATTATTGATCAGTGATCGATTCTAAGACATTCTAGCGGTGTCCGTCCGTCTGTCTGTCCATCCGTCTGTCCGTCTGTAGAGGACACGATACAGTCCAAAATAAAAGAGCTACACTTTCGAAGTTTGGCAGGAATATGTCTTATATTCCTAGGCAGGTTAAGTTCGGAAATGGGCAAGATCGGACCAAGGGGGAACTTTTTTCCCCTTGGTCCGAGAACTTAACCAACCTCTGAAAAACAGTGTTGGCTACCGTTACCCTTTTCAATACCGTTACCGATTAAAAACCCTTTAATATTTACTACCGTTACCGTTACTAATACCGAAATAAAAATTTTTAAATACCGTTACCGATAAAAAACCGTTACCTTTATTCGAATTTTTACCGGTATTATATCGGTTTTGTTTCGGTTGTATTTATATTACTTATTTTATTTTTTTTGTGAGTTAGAAACAGTAAAATATTTTTAATATACGTAAAATAAAAAAATAAATTTTGTTCTTTGCCAATGCAACCAATGATAACATTCGCAATTAACTAAATTCGAATATCGGTCTTAGACCTCACAAAGATAATATATTATTGATCAGTGATCGATTGTAAGCGATGTTCGTCTGTCCGTCTGCCCGTCTGCAGAAGACACGATACAGTCCAAAATAGACCGGCTACCCTGCTGAAATTTGGTACGAATACGTCTTATGGTCATATGCTGATTAAGTTCCGAAATGGGAAAATCGGACCAGATGAAAAAAGTCCCCATATGAAAAACTTACACAACCCCAAAAAGCATATTTTATTTATATATAATATTTTTATCCCATGATCAAGAATTTTTATTAATTCTTTCTATTTATTTACAACTCATTTTTAATAATTTCAACCCAACCGAGAACTGGTAACAATGACCGCCGTCTCGTTGTAGCGAAAAAACCAAGGGCTCTGGTGGGAATCGAACCCACGACCCCCACGTTTTAGGTAAATGCAACATTTTTATGTCAGAGGAAGCTCAAAAGACTGCATGTGGACCCAGCGGATCAAAAAAAAAATAAAAAAAATTTGGGCCGCCCCTTTTGTGGGCGTGGATATAAAAAATGTCCCAGCAAAACTTAGATTACCAAATAAGGTATAAAATAAGGTATATGATCTCTTATTTTATACATTGCAGCATTGATGATTTTAACAGGCGATGAGACTCAAAGTAATGCATCCCCATTATCACATAGAATACCAGTAAGGTATAAAATAAGTCATAAATTTATAACGAAGAATACCAGTAAGGTGTAAAATATATGATATTTTATAGGTTACGAGTAAGGTATATAATATAGCATACCAGAACGTAATATATAAGGTGTTACGAGTAGTGAAAAAGTAATTTTGTATTAAATTTACTCACGTGATTGTAAGTGAGTGTAAGTAGATAAAATATGCTCATGAGTTTGTGTCGTTAGAAATTTCCTGTCGTGAGCCCATCTCTAGTTTTAACTTATGCATTTTTTTATGAAATAATTATTTTTTATGTTATTGTAATGCATTATGCATTCAATTATAAATAATGCATTATTTCAAACTTTCAAATAATACATAATGTAACCAAATATAAGTCATCCATGATTTAATGTTTAGAAATAATAAATATGAAATACATTTTATCCAATAATCATGCATTACGTAGCAAATTATTAGTAATGCATTATTTTTCACTTGAAAATAATACTTTGTGGAACAAATGTTTGGTAAGACATTCTAAAATAATGCTACAAATAAGGTATATACATTACCTGGTAATGTGTTATATAATCACTACCCATTACCAAAGTTTTGCTGGGTGTGTTTTAATAATGATTAATTGGATTAAATAACACAGTGCAGCAGCACATTTAGGGCCTCAACCAAACCAAGACAGTTTGAAAGTACTTAAGTGTAGTAGTAAAAACCCCAAAGGGTAACGTCTCGAATTTTTTTTATAGCCCACTGAATTTTTCAGTTTTTTTTCAAAGGCGTTGGAAAGAAGTCGAAAAAACTATTGTTAATGTTTTTTTGAACTTAAAATAATGTTTGGATGTCTTCAATAGAATTTTATGGGAAACATTTTTCTAGAGTACGCTAAACCTCTATCTCCCGTTTTAATGGGTCATTTACGTCATTTTTTTAAAAAATGGCTCAGAAACCTACTAAGACGTGCGTTTAAAGGGTTAAAATGTTCTACGATTATTTTCAGCATCAAATTTCACTGGCGGTTACTGAAGGCAGAAAGTTGGACCGGTATACGAAAAATGCATAAAAAAGGTAATTGTAAATTATCATTAACTTTTTATATTTTTTCCTATATTTGTTAGTTACAATTGTATACAATTTCTGGCAAAAATATAAAAAAATTAATGACACTTTACAATTCATCTTTTTTTCATTTTCCTTATATCAGTCGAACTTTCTGCATTCAGTAACCCCTAGTGAAATTTGATGCAGAGTATATTCGAAGAACATTTTAACCCTTTAAACGCAAGTTTTAGTAGACTTTTAAGCCATTTCTTAAGAAAATTACTTAAATGACCAATAAATACGGCAGATAAAGGGTTAATATATTCTAGAAAAAACTTCCCCATCAAATTCTATTGAAGACATCCAAACACTATTTTAAGCTCAAAAGAACGGTTACACTATTTTTTTCGACTTTTTTAAAACGCCTTTAAAAAAAACCTGAAAGATTTAGTGGGATATACAAAAAATTTGAGACGTTACAGAGCAAAACCCATTGGGGGTTTAACTATTACACACAAGTACTTTCAAACTGTCTTGGTTAGGTTGAGGCCCTAAGAAATGACCCTTCAATTGTGTCACAGTGTAATTGGAAAAATAATAAATCCATTTGATAACATCTATCGCAAGGAGAAGGTGTCCCCCAATGTCTCTGTTTAAATTATCAAAAAATGTACCAACCACTATTTGGAACATTTTTTAAAGTTGTATATCGGCCATTCCATGAGAGATCACCCAAAATTTGAGCGACGGTCTTTAGATTTTCCTAATACTATTTTGCAGAGAAATACTCTATGGGCCTATATAAAGATTTCACTTTTGAGTTCGCCAAAATTCAAAAAACTCGCGATTTTATTCTATTTTCTAATTTTCGAAAAACCAAAAAGTCTGTCAAAAGTGTCTCACTTTAAAAATACATATTTTTAGTAATTCTTAATGGATCTGAATGCTGAAAAACGTGTTGGGATAACACTATCGTCCACTTTAAGAAAAAAAATAACAAAAACATATTTTTCGCAAAATAAGCTGCATTTTTCCGCTGATTTGAGTATCATCCGATTTATTTTTTGTTAGCATTTTAGGAAAATTTAGAATTTTTGCTTAAAATTGGTATCCTCAAATCTCTCGGACGCGCCCTTTTATTATGTTGATTTTTTTGTACTTTTAGAAAAAAAAATACATAAAACGTAATTCGCAATTTATATTTTGATACTTTTTATTAAAAAGAATCTAAACTGAAATCTCTTCAAATTTTAAATAGAATCTTCGAATTTCAATTGATTTTTACGAATGACATCTGAAAATGCTTAATAACAAATGTGATTCAGAACCGATTTCTACAAACAACAAAATCTGGTATTAAAAAAATATGTTTAAAAACAAATTCCTGCATACGCCCCTGATCGATATCCGACAAACCACTGCCGTATGTTCTTTACTCTTTTTCATTGGCCACAAAGCCCAGTCACAATGCTGCCGCACTCTTTGCAGCGGTAAAATCTTTTGATGTTGGTAAATATTATTGTTGGCTTATTTATGCTAGAAATACTGTGACTGACTGGCTGACTGACTAAGAATTGTGGCGGTTTACACTTTTTGTTACCATTTTAATTTATATTTCTTGTACGGTTAAACATTTACACTTAAAATGAATGTGTGCAACACCGACCGGCGACCACGATGAGAATCATCGTACAGAAAAATATTCAGTTTGGAAAAAAAAGTGGAAGAAAAAATAATGTCTAGAGAAGGGATTCCTTTTTGATGATGATTGTGACACAATTGACTTCACCTACACCTGCATGAAACTTTTAATTAAATAGAAAAAAAAAAATTTTTTGTATATTTAAAATATTCAATGATTGAAATATTGTTTTTTTTTTCAAAAGAGCCACCCACCTACTTTTCAAATTAAAATATTTAAATTTTAAATTTATTGATCAAAATATCTAAACAAAAAAAAAATTAAATAATTCTTTAAATTATAATACTTAATCAGCTTATGAAAATAAAAATTGCATTTATTATCAACAAAATATTTTTTTTGTAAATTTATATTCAAATTTTTAAGCCTCTTATTTTTTTTTTTTAAATAAATACCCAAAAGGAAGTTTTTCTTTAAAAAAAAAAAAGATGATTTAAAAAATATTCATATTAAAAATGAAATAAAATTTGGTGGTTATGACTTTAAGTCGATTTCAGATTGCGGCACTAAAATGATATTTTTAATCAAAATAAAAAAAAACTCATAAATAAGCAGATGAAATTATAACAAAAAAAAATATCAAGCTTAATGCCCTACTCGACACTCAATGGTCACAATATACAGCTATGTTCGAAATAAATACGGAAAAAACATTTAAAATTAAAAAAAAAAAATAACACTGTTTTGGTACCTTTTTTCAAGTATTATATTTAAAAGTACTAATTTGGGACTTTTTTTAGAAAAAAGTATATAAAACGTATTATTTTTGCACTTTTTATGACAAAGCATTATGTTGGAACTTCTGATTTAAAATTACTATTTTAGTACTTTTTGTACTATCTTGGTACTTTTTTTAAAAAGATAGATAGATGGATTGAGTAGAGTTTTTAGCGGAGAGAACAAAACGTATGAAAATCAATTAAAACAAATGGCTGATCCTTTTTATGAAAATTTTTTTTTGTACCTTTTATGAAAGGTGCACTTTTTAAAGAATCAATTTAAAAAAATGTACCAAGCAGTAGTTGGTACATTTTATGATATTTCAAAACCTGCAAAAGGTTCTTTCTAATAAATGTTCAAAATACACCAAATAGTATTTACATATTTTTTGAAAAAAAAAGAAAAAAATCGCGGATTTTTTTTACCAAAATTTTTTTCGCGGAAATTTTTTTTTCCAAAAAAATTTTTTTTTCTCAAAAGTAATTTCCTTTTAAGTAAAGTTTTTTGCAATAATCTTTTTGAAATTGTGGAGGGTATCACTACATTCGGCAAGGCCGAATTTAACTTTTTTACTTGTTTTAAATAAGTACTTGTTAAAAAAATATTGTTTGGTATTGTTTGGTACCTTTTTTTTTTTTTACTAATTTGGGTCTTTTTATAAAAAGTACTATTTTGGTACTTTTAAAAAAAGTACGTAAAACGTACTGTATTTGCGGTTTTTATGACAAAGCATTCTGTTGAAATTTATGGTTTAAAATTACTATTTTAGTACTTTTTATAAAAAAAAAAAATATGAAAAAGTACTCTTTTGGTACTTTTATTAAAAAGATAGATGTATGGATTGAGAAAATCAATTAAAACAAATTTCTGGCCCTTTTTATGAAATATAAATATTTTGGTACTTTTTACGAAAGGTGCATTTTTTTAAAGAATAAATTTGTATTGTGTGGCAACAACTCACAAGGTAAGTCTCCCTAGTGTCACCCGCGGATCTTTATGGAATTGGGTTTATTTTGCAGATAAGAAAAAATAAAGGGACACGTATTTTTTTAGCGGCCCAATTCAAATTTAGGGGGTAAAAAGGAGGGGGAAAGACAAGGCCATTTTTAGTTTTTTTCGTTTATCTCCGTCATTATGCAAAGAAACCTAGTCATGTTACATACCAAATGAAAGGTCTTTGGAAAACCTATCTACGTGTACTAAGAACGTGTCCAAACATGCACAACTTTTCGTCATATTGAGTAAATTACCAACATTTTAGGACATTTTTGTTAATAAGTCGAAAAATATTAACTTCTTTGGCCCGTTGTTAGCACCACGAGATAGGTATTTTTAATACCTTTAATCTGATACCACACATGCCTATATTAATTTTGTTTTTAATAGGCGTAAATCGTAAAAAACTGAAAAAGGTCAATTTCCCCCAATACAAATCGACCCCCCCAAAAAATGAGTTTGGGCCGCTAAAAAAACGCGTATCGAATTAATTTTCGTTCTTAACAACATATCCAAATTTCATGAAGATCGGAGGGTGACACCAGGGAGACTTCCCTTGTAAGTTAAAATAAAATATAATAAAAAACAAGTGAGAGTGTTAAATTCGGCTGTGCCGAATCTATTATACCCTCCAAAATGTAAAAAAAAATTAAAAACAAAAATTTGTCAGGGGCGTTTCTTTTTTTTTGGGGGGGGGGGGGGTTGATAGGGTCAGTGGGGGACGTTGAGAGCACCTTCCCATCGCGATAAGTATACCAAATGTTTCATTTAATTAACAAAAATACAAAAAAAACATGTAAAAAAGTGTATTTTTTTAAAGGTTGGTTTAGTTCTTCAAGGGGGAACTTTTTTCCCCCTTGTCCGATTTGGCCAATTTCCGAACTTAACCTGCCTAGGAACATAAGACATATTTGTGCCAAACTTGAAGGGTCTAGCGATTTTATTTTGGACTGCATCGTGTTAACTACAGACGGACGGACGGACAGACGGACGGACGGACATCGCTAAAATGTCTTAGAATCGATCACTGATCAATAATATATATACTTTATGGGGTCCCCGACCGATATTTCGATGCGTTACACACGGAATGACAAAGTGAGTATACCCCCATACGGTAGTTGGAGGGTATAAAAATTCATTTAATTAATTTTTGGCAAAACATTTTGCTAACTTAACCAAAAAAATTGTGGGTTCAAAATCAGCAAATTTTCTTGTAGGTTTACAAGCTTTTTTTTTTGCTAACATTACAGTTTTTTTTCGAGTGTAGCTATCTTTGTACTTTTTATCAAAGCAACTTAAAAAGTTCTATTTTGGTCCTTTTTTTACAAAAAATACTATTTTGGAATTCCTTTAAAAATTACTTTTAGGTCGTTTAGAAAAAATTTTGTTTTGGTACCTGTTTTTAAAAAGTAATATTTTGGAACTATTTTTAAATATTCTATTTTTGCACCTTTTAGAATAAAATACATAAAATGTGCCATCTTAGTACATTGTATTAAGAAGCATTATGTTGAAACTTATTGTTAAAAATCACTATTTTGGTACTTTTTATTAACAGGGAACCTTCATGCACTACAAAACTATGTTTTAGGCGCCTAAAATATGCACTAACAATTTTGAAATATGCACTAAAAATTAAAAAAAAATGTAATTTTTACATTTTTGAAAAAAAAAAAAATAAATAGCACTATTTAAAAAAGTATTTTAAAAAGTTCCATAATAGTGCTTTTTAACAATAAGTACAAAAATATGTCATAAAAGTCCTTTATTTAAGACTTTAATTTAAAAAATACTTTTGTGGTCTACGCTCGAGAAATTAATCTCTAAACTTCTCAAATAAGCTTATCAGTTTTTAGTTGTATGTATTTAATTAAAAACCATTGAGAAAAAAAGATAATTTAAAAGTAGTAAAACTATTGGACTGGGTTGAAAACTAACTAAAATTTTTAGATGAATTTTTTTGTAGTGCAAAAAAGTTGAAAGAATTTTGTTTATTACGGCTTTGAAAACGTACACTAATTCTATGAAAAAATTATTAGAAGTCAGCCAATGATGCCCTTCATAGAATCTATGAAACAAATTCATAGAAACCAGACCCCTATGAAAAAGTTAATTGGCTTTGAAAAAAAAAAAAAAGTTTTATTTAATTCTTTTTTTATTTTATTATTTCAATTTCATTTAAAAATTAAAAGGCATATTGATGAAATTTTTTTCTATGAATGACATTCATTAATGCTATGAACTTTTTCTATGAATCTAACAAAATCTATGAATAAAATTCTATAAAATATTTCACAATACTAATGAATAGGGATGAGATTTTCATGCACTATGAACTATGCGCTATGAACTTTTTCTATGAATCTAACAAAATCTATGAATAAAGTTCTATGAAATATTTTTACAATACTAATGAATAGGGATGAGATTTTCATGCACTAAAAATCAAAAATATGCGCTAAAAATTTCAAAATATGCACTAAAAATAATTTGTATGTAATAAAAATCTTGTTTTCATAGAAAAAACTTCTTAAAAAGTAAAAAAAAATAACGCCGGGTTTAAGTAGTAACATTTAAAACTTTATGTAAGCAAGATTTTTTTAAGAAATTAGGAAAATCTATAAAAAAAAATTAAAAACACAAAAATTGTTTTTCTTATTTTCCAAATAAATTTTTAAAATTTAAATTAGTTTTTGAAAAAAATAAATTTCAATTTGTGTTTTTGCTAATTTATGTCAAAATATGCAAAAATATGCACTTAAAAGTTGGAAATATGCACAAAATATGCATTTAAAATCAAAATATGCAAAAATATGCATTTTCACCAAAATATGCAAAAATATGCAAAAACAAATCAATGCAATTTTAACGCAAATTTCTTGATTCGGAAAGATAACACAGCCCGACAAAATTAAAAAAGATTTTTGCTTCTTTAAATTTATCAACTGATTCTAGTTAATTTGGATGCGCTGAATTAAAATCTGTAATCAGTTTGTCTCTATCAGCTCTAGTTTTCATGATATAGCTTTTTTATACCCTCCACTTATGACCTCCAATTATGACAGTCTGGCCGGCCGTCTGTCAGTTTTTTCAAAAAATGTTTTTTCATCAAAATTTCTTATTTACAGTTATGGTAGTTACCAAAAAAAAACATTTTTTCCGGAAAAAAATTTTTTACCCAAAATTTTTTTTAATTCAAATATTTTTTTCGTTTGAAAAGTATATTATACCTTCCAGTCAACTTATAGGTATCAAACCGGTCCGCTTAAACTAGAGCTGATAGAGACAACCTGATTACAGATTTGAATTCAGCGCACCCAAATTAACTTAAATCAGTTGATAAATTCAAAGAAGCAAATTGAGTGTTGGCCTGTGTAATTGGTCAATGTCGTTCTTAGGCTATCGACAAAAAACATGCATTTGCATCTAAATCTCATCCCTACTAATGAATATTCATCCAGCCAATGAATTGTTTCATACACTCAAAATAATAACTCTGTTAAATTACAGAAAAACTCTGCTAATTCAACAGAGTACACCATACTTTTCCAGCTAACAACATTTCTTGGTAATTTTACTAAAAACCTCTGTAAAATGATTTTGACAAAAAAAAATTTTAATTTACAGAGTTTATAGTAAAAAAAAAAACCTTCCCAAAATGCACAAAAACATGTTTTTTGTGAACTTTGACCTGAAATTTCTCAAAAACTGACGTGATGAAAAAAATTAAAAATGTTTCCGTCTGAAAATTTTTCTAAGCAATTTTTCTATGTCTTTTAATTTGAAAATTTTTCTAAAGGTGAGAGTGATTTATCCAGAAAAGGTTTTTGATTAAGTTTTTTAATAGTTCTGTAACTAAATTTACATTTTAATTATGAAACGAATCTGTTAAATCTGGAGAAAAAAAATTTAAAAATCCCCTCTTTCCTCCAACTCAAGTGCTGGATCCACCGCTGATTTGATAAAATCAGTCTTGACACACTTTAAACATTTTAATTTAAAAACAAGTAAAAAAGCCTTGCGGAATGTAGTGATACCCTCCACAATTTCAAAAAGATTATTGCAAAAAACTTTATTTAAAGGGAAATTACTTTGAAAAAAAAAAAAAAAAAAAAAATTGAAAAAAATTTCCGCGAAAAAAAATGTTGGTAAAAAAAAACCGCGATTTTTTTTCTTTTTTTTCAAAAAATATGTTCGTACTTGTTTAAATACCATTTGGTGTTCAATTATGTTCACATATGTCAACCAGAAGCCGAATTAAACCATTTTGTATTTTTAGGTTATGTTGAATGTACTGACATTTTTGAGGTGTGCTTACATTTTCGTTCATAACTTTTGAACCGCTGAACCGATATCGCTCAAATGCAATACCAAACTTCTCGGGAGAACTTTCAATAAATATGTTAAGTTTCAGTCATCTCTGTGCAATATTTTGTCCGTGATAGCATTTTCCACAGACAGACAGAAATACGGACATCGCTAGAATGTCTTAAAATCGATCGGGCATCATGAATATATATACTTTGTGGGGTCGCAGACCGATATTTTGATGAGTTACAAACGGAATGACAAACTTATATATACCCTCCATTACTAAGTGGAGGGTATAAAAAATAATTAAATAAATTTCTACTTAAGCAGGTGTTATTGTTTAAATAAAACTATGACGGGTTTATTTAAACATTTTGAATTTCGAACCAGTCTAATTAACATGTTTATAAATATTTTAAGTAGTAGTATTTTTTTCGTATGGCAGAGTCACGACGACTACATTTGTTGTTTTAACATAAACAAAATAGAGAAACACACACAAGCAGTTGTAGTTATTTTAGCAACTGTTTTCACACAAGCATCGGTGGTTCAGTGGTAGAATGCTCGCCTGCCACGCGGGCGGCCCGGGTTCGATTCCCGGCCGATGCAATTCAATTTTTTTTTTTTTATTTTTTATATTTTTTTTTTTAATTTTTTTTAAATTAATTTGTTTTTTTTTTTTTTATAACTATTTTGATTCCCGGCCAATAAAACTCCATTTTTTTTTTCATTAATTATTTTTTATTTATATTTTTTTATTTTTTTTATTTATTTTTTATATTTTTTTTTTAATTTATTTTTTTTTTTTTTTTTATTTTTTTTTATTTTTTTTTTTTTTTTATTTTTTTATTTTTTTTTTATTTTTTTTTTTTTATTTTGTTATTTTTTTTTTAATAAAATTTTTTTTTAAAACTAAACTGTAAACAAGATTGTGTTATTTGTTATTAACCATAAATTAAAATATTACACATAGGAATAACAAATATTACCGTAAAGTTGACCAGTGGACAAAATGAAATGTTGCCACAAATTAGTCTTCATTATGTCAATAAATCATTTTATGAAAAAAAAAAACTATAGGCTTCAAACAAGATATGTATGTTAGGGTGGCTTAATTTTTGACCTACCAAGAGTAAAGCAGAAAAAATATCTACAAAAAAATTTAAAGAAAATTTTCTCAAAATTTTCATCCGATTTTTTACGAGAAAATTTCTAAAATTAATTGAATATATGGAGCATTCCATGTCAAATCGGACACTTTGGTTATATTTTTTTTAGATTTTCCCAATTTGTTAACAGTTTTTATTACCCTTCGAAAACTCCTTCGTGGTAAATTTTCAGTTTTTTTGGATGACCCGTTCCAAAGATATCGAATTTTTAAAAATTGGTAGTTTTTTCCTTTACTCAAACTTCTTTTACTCATAACTTCCTCAATAATGGTCCAAATTTCAAATGTTTTTTTTTTAATTTTTGTTTTTTTACGTACTTTTTAAAAAAAAAATCCCAAAAAATTCTTAAAAGCGCTCTAGTATGCGATTTTTAAGTTTTAAAATTTAAATCTCATTTTTGAAAATGTTTGTACTCTTCGATTTTTTTGAAATTTTTTTGCGTAAAACATCTATCGATTCTAAAAATTTTTTGCCCAGGAGGATCGTGGGATAACGATTACACTGTGCTACAAAAAACACAAAATCAAATATACTTTTAAAATGCGGTAGTTAAGGTTGTAGGTCTCGTCGAAAATATCACAAAAATGCCCATCAAACTTGCCAGACACCCTAAAATTTTAAAGTTATTGTCAAAAAACGATTTTTTGGGACTTTTCTCACCAAACCACGTGTAACTTAAACATTTTTTAACCGATTTTCAATTTTTCAACTGTTTTGGATAGAAGAAGGATAGGGCTTTTTATGTGTGTGAATTGGTCTACACATATAAAAAAGATATGTATTGATTTTTTCAACAATATCTATTTTTTTGTTATTTTTTGAAAATTTTTTGAGTTTGTCGATTTTTTTCTGTTATAGTTCGTTCAACAACATTTATATTTATAAACGTATTCTTAAAGAAAATTTAATTGTGAATACGATGAGCTTTATGCCGAAAAAATCGGATAACAATTGACAGAGTTGTGATAATTTTTCTAAAAAAGAAAATTAAGATTTTGCTTGAAATTGCCTTTCGGATAACCCAGGCAAAAAAAATATAAAAATAAACGAACATACTAAGAGGTCGCGTATCATTATTTTAAAGGTTTTTGGCCTCCTGAATTCGAATTTGACCTTGAAATCGTGCTATCTTATTAAGTTTTTGATATATCAATTTATGTTAAATATCTCAAAAACCTGACGAGATAGAGCAATTTAAAGGCCATATTCGGATTCAGAGCGCCAAAAACCTTTAAAAATTTTTTACATGACCTCTTATGATAAAATATTTTTTTTTGCCTGGGATATCTGAACGGCGATTTCCTGCAAAATCTTAATTTTCTTTTTTAGAAAAATTATTACAACTGTGTCAATTTTTATCCGATTTCTTCAGGATAAAGCTTATCGTATTCAGAATCAAATTTTCTTTAAAAATACGTTTATAAATATAAAGGTAGTTAAACGAACTATAGCAGAAAAAAATCGATAAACTCGAAAAATTTTCAAAAAATAACAAAACAATTAGATTTTATAGAAAAAATCAATAAATATCTTTTTTATATGTATAGACCAATTCACATACATATAAAGCCCCATCTTTCTTCTATCAAAAACAGTTAAAAAATTTAAAATCGGTTGAAAATTTTCTGAATTACAAAAGGTTTAGTGAGAAAAGTCCCAAAAAAACGTTTTTTGACAATAACTCTAAAATTTGAGGGTGTCTGGCAAGTTTAATGGGCATTTTTGTGATCTACTCAACAAGACCAACAACCTATACTATGTCACATCAGAAGTATTTTTTTACTGTAGCACAGTGTTATTACTATTTTTTAAATTTTTTGAAAAAAATTTTATTGTAATTTTCCAATCTTAAAATCATTTCTACTGCTCCAATGGTGCGTCATAGTGGAGCCCTTTATAAGACGGACCCCCATTAATTTTTACGTCTTAACATTTCTTTGGAAATGTTAAGATATCTCCAATATCTAAGGGGGCTCCCACACAAAACGACATTTTTTAAAATTTGCTCCAACCGCTCTAACTGCCCTAATAGTGCCCTTAGACCAACAAAATGTATGACCGACCCACAATATTTTTTTAGTCCAAACATTTTTCTGAATACACCTACCCTCTATCTTTAACTGTTAAGGCCCCATACATTTTTTTTATTTTTTGTAAATTTGTTTTATTTAATCAGCTTCTACCGGTCCAATGGTGCGTCCGAGAGGGGTGATTAGTAGGGTCACTCGTTTTTGGGCTTTTCTCTCTGATCAAATTCTAATACCCGCCAAAAGTGTCGGTCCCCTAAGGGTAACTCACATGCAAAATATCACTCCGATCGGAGTTTATCTTCTGTCTCCACTTTGAGCCTCAAAATTGGGGTTTTTGAAAAAAAGTACTTTTTAAAAAAAAAAAAAAAAAATTTAAGTTTTTTATTAAAATAATTAAAAAAATATTTTTGTATAATATTTGATCGTAAATACTTAAATATGAAATTTAAAGATTTTACGGTATCATTAACCCGTTCAAACTTGATACCAAAAAAATGGCATGATTTTGGGGGCGTTCTCAAAACACCTTTTTTCAAAATTTGAAAATTTTATTAAAAAAAAATTTTAAATATACCATTTTTTCTTTCTGAATTCATTAAGGACACCTTGGAGAAGAAAAATGTGAAATATGGCGGATTTCCGTCGAGCCACTTTTCGGGAATCGCGGGGGGAAGTTAGCGGATTTCAAGGAAATGTTGGTTTTATCAATAATTTGGATTAATAAAATCTCATAAATTTCATTTTTGTGCTAATTAACGGTTTTTTGGTGTCGTGGCATTCTATTAGATAACTTTAAGTCTGTCATGAAATCTTACAGATCTCATTTTTGGCCTAAAGCCACATTGGCTTTAGGCCAAAAATGACCTCCGGGAAAATTGGAAGTTTAGAGCCTAAATTTTGTGCTATAAACAAGTATAAAACGGCTTTTATGTTTTTTACCCCAACTATTATTTCGTATTAATATATTATATTTAAAAAATCGTTAACCCTTCTTGGTAGGGGGTCAAAAATGACCCATTCAATAAAAAGTATATATTTTTTCATAAAAAATTAATTTGTGGCAATCTTTTAGATAACTTTAAATCAGCCCTTAAATCTCACATATTTAAGATATCTTTAACCCATATGGCCAGGGGTAAAAATAACCCCGGCAAAAACTTTTAGGCATAGTGCTTGAATTTTTGATATCAACAAAATATATATTTTTTAATGAATGGGTCATTTTTGACCCCCTACCAAGAAGGGTTAACGATTTTTTTAAAGATAATATAATAATACGAAATAATAGTTGGGGTAAAAAACATAAAAGCCGTTTTATACTTGTTTATAGCACAAAATTTAGGCTCTAAACTTCAAATTTTATTCGGGGGTCATTTTTGACCCCCAGCCAATGTGGGTTAAAGACGTCCTAGGTCGGTAAGATTTTATGACAGACTTAAAATTATCTAATAGAATGCCAAGACACCAAAAAACCGTTAATTTGCACAAAAATGAAATTTATAAGATTTTATTAATCCAAATTATTGATAAAACCAACATTTCCTTGAAATCCGCTAACTTCTCCCGCGATTCCCGAAAAGTGGCTCGACGGAAATCCGCCATATTTCACATTTTTCTTCTCCAAGGTGTTCTTAATGAATTCAGAAAGAAAAAATGGTATATTTAAAATTTTTTTTTAATAAAATTTTCAAATTTTGAAAAAAGGTGTTTTGAGAACGCCCCCAAAATCATGCCATTTTTTTGGTATCAAGTTTGAACGGGTTAATGATACCGTAAAATCTTTAAATTTCATATTTAAGTATTTACAATCAAGTATTATACAAAAAAATTTTTTTAATTATTTTAATAAAAAAAACTTAAATTTTTTTTTTTTTTAAAAAGTCCTTTTTTTCAAAAACCCCAATTTTGAGGCTCAAAGTGGAGACAGAAGATAAACTCCGATCGGAGTGATATTTTGCATGTGAGTTACCCTTAGGGGACCGACACTTTTGGCGGGTATTAGAATTTGATCAGAGAGAAAAGCCCAAAAACGAGCCACCCTAGTGATTAGTGAGACCGACCCCCATTTATTTTTATCCTACAACAATTTTTTAAAATATACCTACGCCCTATCTCCACTCCCTAAGTAGGCTTCCATACAAAATTAAATTTTACATAAAATTTGCTCCGATTGTTATTTGTATGGGAGCCTACTCAGGGAGTTGAGATAGGGCGTAGGTATGTTTTAAAAAAATGTTGTAGGGTAAAAATAAATGGGGGTCGGTCTCACTAATGACCTCTCGGACGCACCATTGGACCGGTAGAAGCTGATTAAATAATACAAATTTACAATAAAAAAATTGTATGGGGACCGCCTTAAAAGTTAAAGATAGAGGGTAGGTGTGTTCAGAGAAAATTTTTGGACTAAAAAAATATTGTGGGCCGGTCATACATTTTGTTTCTCTAAGGGCACTATTAGGGCAGTTAGCGCGGTTGGAGCAAATTTTAAAAAATGTCGTTTTGTGTGGGAGCCCCCTTAGAAATTGGAGATAGGGTAGAAATGTTCAGACGTAAAAATTAATGGGGATCAGTCTTATAAAGGACCCCTCTATGACGCACCATTGGAGCAGTAGAAATGATTTTAAGATTGGAAAATTACAATAAAATTTTTTCAAAAAATTTTAAAATATAGTAATAATCGTTATCCCACGATCCTCCTGGACGTGTCCAAACATGCACAACTTTTCATCATATTGAGTAAAATACCAAAATTTTAGGACATTTTTGTTAATAAGTCAAAAAATATTAACTTCTTTGGCCAGTTGTTAGCACCACGAGATGGATGCCTGTATTAATTTTGTTTAAATGGGCGTAAATCGTAAAAAACTGAAAAAGGTAAATTTTCCCCCATACAAATCGAACCCCCCCTAAAAATGAGTTTGGGCCGCTAAAAAAAAATATGTGTCGAATTAATTTTCGTTCTTAACAACATATCAGGGAGACTTCCCTTGTAAGTCTGAAATTTTTTTGTAAAAAAATATCTGTCAATCTGGAAGTTCTTATTATAAAAAGAAATTTTCTTTGGGAAAAATTTTTATAAACGTGACAATTTTGGTATAAAAACATGACTTTTTCTACATGAAAAATGTCTCAGAATCTGAGACTTTTAACAGATTTAAATAAGAAATAAAAATATTTAAATAAGAAAGAATTTCTTTTTTCGAGCTTTAAATTATTATATTTTGAGTAGGTAGTCTAGCTCGAGGTCATTTTTCTTTACTAATTCCACCATGATATTCATATAGAATAATTTTGAAGAAAATTATTTATCTGTATTAAATGTATTCATAGAATTTTCCGAAGATTATGTTACTGCCATACTCTCTCTCAAGTCTTTATGGATCGAATAAATTGATTCACCCTAATGCGTGCGCTTTTGATGATGGTGTGGCAAAAATTGTCATACTCGTACAAATTTTACAAATATGAAAAAAACGTTTTTATAAAAAAAAAAATATTTTAAAAAAATCAAGTTTATCTTTTTTTTAAATTATTTTTTTACTAAGGGAAATAATAGTCTCTATATTAAAGAAACGTTATGATTTTTTAATTTATTTGTCTATGCATATTTTATGAGTGGTTAATTACAAGAAAATTAAAAAAAAAAAATTTTAAAAACCAGGACACTACACTTAAAAAATATTTTAAAATTCAACAAAAAAAAGGTAAACATTAATGTTTTTGCAAAACTTTTTACTTACATTGCATTTTTTGGCTTAATTTGAGGTGCTAAAGCGAAAATAGCACAAATTAAGGACCATCGCTTTTTCCAAAAATCTATTGATTTTTTCTAAAACAAACGTTGCTTACAATTAAATTCTTACAATTAAATAAATCCTTAATTAGAGGCTCTAGAACGAAAATAGCTAAAATTAGAAATCATCTTCCAAAAATCCCTTTTTATATGTTTTTTTATTCTCAAAGGCTTCACTTACAATTAAATTCTTAGCTAGAAGTGCTACAGCGAAAATATATGAAATTGGGAATCATCGCATTTCCTTTTATATTATTTTCTTAACTAGAGCTCTAATACCTCTAGTGAAAATAATATGGAATAAATTTTAACAAATTTATTTTCTTAAAGGTATTAGATCGAAAATAGCAACAATTTCCACCAATTTGTTTTTATATGTTAAAGAAAAATTAATTGCGATTAAATCTTTAAGTAGAGACGCTAGATAGAAAATAGCTAAAATTGGGGATTATATATTTCCAAAAATAAAATTTTTATTTATTTTTTTCAAATTGCACCTGCATTTTATGGCTTAACAAGAGGTGCTAAGACGAAAATATCAAAAATTGGAGATCATCCCAATAAATTTCCGAAAATCCGTTTTTATATACTTTTTTAAATCTTTAATTGCAATCAAATCCATAACTACGAATATTGTTAAAAAAAATGTACTTGCATTTTTTGGCTTAAATAGAGGAGCCAGAGCAAAAATTGCTAAAACCACTATAAATTTCCCAAACTCAATTTTTATATACCCAAATAAATTTTACTTGCTTTTTATGGCTTTACTAGAGGTGTTTGAGATAAGTAGCTAAAAATTGGAGATCATCGCTATAATTTTTTTAAAACCCCGTTTTCATACTATTTTTTTTTTTTTTTTAAATGCTTTAGTTGCAATTAAATCCATAACTAGAAGTGCTACAGCGAAAATACCAAAAATTGTTGATCGTCGCTACAAATTTTCAAAATATTCATTTTTTTAATATTTTCTTAAAAAGCTTCAGCTGCATTTTTGGCGAAAAGATCAAAAATTCTAAAATACTCTAGTGCAAATAAATCCAAAACTAGAGGTGCCACAGCGAAAATTGCAAAATCTGTTGATCATCCATTTAAATTTCCAAAAAATCCATTTTAATATGATTTTTTCTTAAAAAACTTTAACTGCATTTTTGGCTCAACTAGAGATGCTAGATCAAAAAAAGTAAAAATTGGAGATCATCGCTATAAAATTCATAAAATTTATTTTTATAATAAAATTATATGAAATTCAGAATCATCGCTATAATTTTACAAAAATTCGTTTTATAATCATTTTTTCTAGAGGTGCTAGATCGAAAATAGCTAAAATTAGAGATCATCGCTATAAAATTCCTAAACTCTCTTTTTAATATGATTATTTTAGAGAGGTGCTAGAATAACTAGAGCTGCTAGCCGAAATTAATGATCATCCTTATAAATTTCCAAAAATTAATTTTTCATTAACGAAAGGTGCTAGAGAAAAAAAACCTGAAATTGATGATCATCGCTATAAATTTCAAAAAATGAGTTTTTCTATGAATTTTTCTAAAAAAAAAAAACTTTCCAAAAATCAATTTTTCCTAAAAAAAAAATTAAATTGTCATTAAATCAATACCTAGAGGTGCTAGAGAAAAAAACCTGAAATTGAGTAGAATATACCCATAAATTTCCACAAATCCCTTTTTTAATTTTTCTAAAAAAAAAAAATATTTCCTAACAAGAGGTGGTGAAGCGAAAATAGCAAAAAATGAGGTTTTAAAGTGCAATTAGCTAAAATTGGTGATCATCGCTATCAATTTCCAACAATCCGTTTTTATATAATTATACCCTACACCATTTTTTTATGAAAAATGTTAGTTCTTTATTGCTAGAATAGAGGTGATGTAGAAAAAATTAGTGACCATCATATATGAATTTTTCCTTAAAAAAAACTTAAATAGCAATTTATGTTAAAGCGAAAAAAGCTGAAAATGGAGATCATCCCTTTAAAATTTTAAAAATCTATATTTTAATAATTTTTTTTTTTTTAAATTTGAATTGCATTTTATATGTAGCTTAAGTAGAAGTGAAAGAGCAAAAATATCTAATATTGGGGATTTTTAAAATCTCACACAATTTTATTTTTCTGTATCGAAAAATTTATAGATTCTGAAACATTTTTTCAAATATAGTATTTTTTTTGTTTCAAATACAAGAAAAATAAGATGCTGAATGTTTTTTTCGAATTTCAAAAAACATCTCACATCTTCTCATTAACTGAGACATTGTTGGCCATAGATAAAAAGCTTCGAAACTTTTTTTTCTTTCGCTGTACGATCAATTACAAAATTTATATTGTAAATAAAACTAAACAGAGAAATGTGTTGTGTTAATAACTATAATTTTAATACTACTTTTAGTTATGGTCATTTAACACCTTAATTTAATCATACATACTAAATTTGCTAAGACTCTACTAAATTGGACCATAAAATAAGTCCACCAAACAGACTAGCGTGAGATAGTTACTAACTGACACTCGAAAAAATAGAAATAGCTTTAAAAATTTTTTGGCGAATTTATATCAAATATTTCGCTGACTTAAAGTTTAAGCTAAACTTTCTGTAATCTCAGGCAGAAAAAATTTTTTAATAAATTAAGCAAAAATTTCGTTTGTTGTAAGTCTAACTATATTTGTTTTTTGAGTGTATTAGTCGTTGGTGATACATTAGATACAACTTGTTTTAGAAAAGAGTATAGATTATAAGGATGACAAAAAAATTTTAAAAAACTACATAATAAATGCACATCTGAGCTAAAAAAACATGGTTGGATGTTTTTAGTGAAATTGTATGGCGGTTCCTTGCCTAGAACATATTAACCCTCTAACTGCCATTTTAAGGGGATATTTTATTCCTTTTTTAAAATTAAACTCAGAAGTCTAATAAAACGCCCATTTAAAGGGCTAAAATGTTCTAAACATATTTTTAACCACATTTTAAAATATTTATCACATTTTAAAATATTTTAGCAGTTTTTTAGCATGTCGAACGATATGCGCAATACAAAATATTAAGCATCATAATTTAATTGTATTTTTGCTACCAAAGCCGTGTTTAAAAACTCGAAAAAAAATTTGAAATATAAATTTGAGCTTAAAATTAAATTTTGATGTGTTTTATAAAATTTTATGATGATTCTTTTCTTTGACCAAGTTAACCCTCTAGCTCTGGTTTTAAGAGTCATTTTTGTCCTTTTACAAAAGAAAAACATAAAAGTCTATAAAAGAAGACAGTTAGAGGGTTAAAATTGTCTACAAATATTCTGTGCATTAAGTTTCATTATGGGTCATCAAAGGCAGAAAGGTCGTCCTGCAAATATAAAATGCTTAAAAATGAAAAGTTTTAAAGAATTACAATTTTTGTAAAATATAAACAAATTATACAACTTTACTTTTCTATTTCTAAACATTTTACCTAGGCCAAATGAATTTTCTTGCTTTTATTAGCTAAATATTAGTAAAGTATTTTAACCCACTAACTGCCTTTTTTAAATATTTGTATGTATTTTCGTTAAAAAAGGTCAAAAATTACCTACCCCTTAAAACGGGAGCTAGATGGTTAACTTACAATTAGTCAAAGAAAAGACTATTATAACACCATCCGACAAAAATTAAAAAAGTTGTTAAACACGAACAGGATAATATACGATTGAAACTAGAGACTAAATGTAGTAAAACTGCATTTACAGTTTTTCATTTTGTGCTTCTGTTTCCTTTAAAAATGACTTCAAAGTTTTAGAAGATTCAATTTTATAAAATGTTTTTTTTTTAATATATATACTTGTCCCAGGATGCCACTTGTGATGGCAAATGAAAGAGCAGGATCTCCCCTAATTTGTTTTTTTTATTATTTTTACTTATCAGGAAAAAGGAGGTAAGTTACAACCTTTCAAAACTTTATCCTTCAATATCATTCAAAATGTTCAACAAAATATTTTGATAAAGTTTTCGAAGGACTTTATTCACA
Source organism: Pegoplata infirma (assembly GCA_963921195.1). NCBI lineage: Eukaryota > Metazoa > Arthropoda > Insecta > Diptera > Anthomyiidae > Pegoplata > Pegoplata infirma. Next base: position 109,520,406 of record OY992537.1, on the reverse strand, counting down.
TCCTTTTATCCTAATATGGCAAAATAAAAAAAAGAAAAAATTAGGGGAGATCCTCTTCATTCATTTGACATCACAAGTGGCATCCTAGGACAAGAACAAATATTTCAGAAATATTTTACAAAATATATGCTTTAAAACATCGAAGTCTTTTAAAAGGAAACAGGATCACGAAATAAAAAACTATAAATGTAGTGTTACTCCGTTTTTTCTTTCTGCACTGTGATATTAACCCTAACTGCCTTTTTTAAGACTATTTCAGAATGTAATTTTTAGCACAGAAGTATATTTACACTATTTTTTGAGTTTTTTAACACTGCTTTGGTAAAAAATAAAAAAAAAAAATATATGATTCTTTATATTTTGCCATTAAAGCATTTTCCGCGTGTCACACGAACTTTCAATCTTTGACAATCCATAATGAAATTTTATGAAGAAAATATTTGTAGAACATTTTAACCCTTTAAATGGACATTTTAATAGACTTTTGTGTTTAACTTTTGAAAAAGGACTAAATTGACCCCTTAAAATGGCAATTTGAGGCTTAATATGTTCTAGGAAAAGAACCACCATATAATTTCACTGCAGACATCTAACCATATTTTTGAACTCAGATAAGCATTTATTATAGTATTTTTGACTTTTTCCAAACGCCTACGAAAAAAAATTAAAAATTTAAGTGGGCCATAAAAAAGAATTTCTGACTAACTTTGCAAAACCCATTGGTAATTTTATTTATTTGATGGTCTACTTTCATTTGTCATTGGAGCCATTGAGGCTAATTTTTCTTGCTGCACTATGATATTAGTAGACCATTTTAACCCTACAACTGTGTTTTTTCATAAACTTTTAAGTGTTTCTTTTTAAAAAGGACCAAAATTACCCCCTTAAACGGGAGCTAGAGGGTTAACCATCATGAAATTTTATAAAACACATGAGAATCTAATTTTTAGCTCAGAAGTATATAAACACTATTTTTCCGAGTTTTTTAACACTGCTTTGGTAAAAAATATAAAATAAAATTATGATTCTTAATATTTTGCCATTTTTAAGCATGTTGTTCATGTCACATGAACTTTCAATCTTTGACAACCCCTAATGAAATTTTATTAGGAAAATCTTTGTAGAACATTTTAACCCTATAAATAAATGTTTTATTAGACTTCTGGGTTTAACTTTTGAAAAAGGACTAAAGGGTTAGAGCTGCAATTTAAGCTTGATAGCATCCAGATTTAGCAAATATTAAATGAGATGCGAGGGTCGCGCTGGAAAATGAAATTATTTGTAGATACTTTTTAGACATTTTTTTAAGTTCAAACATTAAAAATTTAAGAAATTATTAGAGTCCGACCGAATATTCGGTTTCGGTCTCGGTTTCGGCCGAAAAATGGGCTTTCGGCCTCTATTCGGTATTCGGCAAAATTTTGGCCGAATATTAGCCGAAACCGAAAGTTTTTGGTATTTTAAAAAATATGTAAAAAAATCGCTGAATTTTTTGATTTCGTATTTCATTTCACTTGTTTCAGTTCAATTGAAGAAAATGTTAAGGTACCTACAGACGACGCAATATAATGCACAATATTTTTGACGTTTCCTACAAATGGAATACATAAAAATACTGTATAAAATATTGCACTGAAAAAAATACATGCCCCAGCAAAATTTTCTGTTCCAAATAATCGGTTCCGGAACCCATCAAACTACCCTGCAACCGGTTCTACTTAACATTCCAGAATCAATGATTTTTGTTTGAAATTGTCCCGAAAGCAATCGTTTTTTAGAGCAAGTAGTTTTTTTGAAAAATAATTTTACATAGAAAATTTTTTTGTGATTACCGTAGAATGTGTTCAAGAATCTATTGAACCAGGAATTTGTTCCAAAAAATTTTTCTGGGGCAGATTGTGCATAATATTGAATCGTCTGTAGAGGCCTTTACAAGTTTATGCAATAAATGTAAAACTGTTTCAGTTCAAAAATTATTTTCTCCTAATCTACAAACGAAATATACAATTTTTTTTGTAAGTTTTTTAAAAAACATATTTTTTATCCTATGGTTTAAAAGCATTATATGTTGTATATTTATCTTTAACAACTTTTTAATAACTTTATTCATGCCAAGCGGTAATTTTTTTTTTAAGTTTCGGTTTCGGTTCGGTTTCGGCCGAATATTACTTTTTCGGCCGAATATTCGGTTCGGTTTCGGCTTCGAAAACTGTTTTCGGCTTCGAAAACTGGTTTCGGTCGGACTCTAGAAATTATCCAATAATTTGTATTCATATATTTTTTTTAAATACAGTAGAAGAAATCCACATTTTTTTGACCTCCAACTCCTTTGACCACTAAATTTTTGTAAACAAAGAAAATATTTATTGTTATTTTATTGTTTATTATTTTATTGTTTATTAATTAGGGTACACCTAAGTGTATAGTAATGAGATTTTAGAATAATTAAAATTTTTCTTTGTTTACAAAAAATTGGTGGTCAAACGAGTTGGAGGTCAAAAAATGCGGATTTCTACCACTGTATTTAAAAAATTTCATTTTTTGTGTGGTTTGTTGAATAAAAATTATTGGATAATTTCTTAAATTTTTAATGTTTGAACTTAAAAAAATGTCTAAAAAGTATCTACAAATAATTTCATTTTCCAGCGCGACCCTCGCATCTTATTTAATATTTGCTCAATCGGGATGCTATCAAGCTTAAATTACAGCTTTAGCCCTTTAGTCCTTTTTCAAAAGTTAAACACAGAAGTATAAAAAATTACTGGCTCATTTTTTAAATTTTTAGTGTTTGAACTTGGAAAAAATCGAATGGAAATATTTTTAAAAAATTTTCTAAAAAATATCTACACTGAAAAAAATTTTTACCATTTTTAAAGCATGTTGAACTTAATTTAAAAAAAGGAGGGTATGCGAGGGCTCCAAAGATATTAATTCTTCTTCCAAGTATATTTTTTCCTAAAACATAGTAATGCATTTACTTAAATATATCTTAAAAGTAAGTAAAATTTTACTTAATTTAAGTTTAATTGTTTTTATGCAGAGGAAAAATATTTTTTTAAAGTAAGTAAAAATTGTCTTAAACTTACGGATTTTGTGGACCCTATGGAGTCCCAATGTGAGGACACTACGGGCCCCCAATATATGGGGTCCGCCCATGAGTATGTGCGTACACTATTATAGGGTCACTATTGATTTTGATCCAAAATTTTGGTCAGAATCGCTCTATCTTGCTTAGTTTTCGAGATATGGGAATGGGGTCTTGAGAAATTTGATCATGAAATAACTCGAAAACTATAACTCCGAGGGCTTTCGGGTCTTCGGCGGTCATATTCTACAAGTTAAGGACTACAAAAATGCCTTTAGAATTTTTTTCGTATCTGCAGTATTTGCAGAGTTATCGGCATTTGAAAATTCCGCGAAAATCGAAATTTGGATTTAAAGTTAGGGTCTCATGGGTTCTCCAGATGGGGCCCCCAGATGGGGTCCCCAAAATACCTAAAGTATTTTTTCCTTAAGTTTAGTAAGTTCTTTCTTAAACTGATGAAGATATGGATTCAAATAAAGTCAATGAAATCAATAAAATAAAGATTATTTTTTTCTTAAATTAAAACAAAAATTGATTAAATTAAAGAAAATGCGTTTTGAAATTAAAGATTAGTACTTATTTGATATAAGGTCTTGAAAATGTCTATACTATTTTTAAGTAAGTTACTTACTTATTTATTTTTTTGCACACAACTAAATTTTTTTTCTTTTACGTAAAACAAAATTTTTTAATAACCCCTTTTTTTCTTAAATGCAATCAATTCGCCATAAATGTAAAGAATATTTACCTTAATTTAAAAAAACAAATTAAGGAAAACTCTTGTGCTTTTTTAAGTATTTGCATGTACTTTCTTCAAGTTTATTTTCTTTGTTTTAAGTAAAACCACCTTATATTAAGTTATATTGACATAAATTCCAAAAAAAAATGTTTACTTAAATTAATTACAGTGTTTACTTAATTTCAGTATAGTTATTTTTTTCAGTGTACAAATAATTTCATTTTCTAGTGAAACATTCGTATCTCATATAATATTAACTCAATCTGGACGCCATCATGCTTTAATTAAAGCTTGGAAATTTACTGTATAGAATTTTCTACAAAAATGGTCGATTGATAATAATATGGTTAATTTTTTTTTAACTTTTCCTTTAAAGAACTTCTATCAAATGTATGCTGTTCCATTATTAGTTTGAGTCACTTTAGTTTCAAATTTTGATTTGTGAAGGTCTGTCTTTTTTGGTCTATTTGGCTTCAATTGATAAAATTTTTGCCCTCCTTCATTTACTTGGTATCTTTTAAAAGTGTTGGCAACATGTTGTGCTTCATGGTAAATTGAATTGAGAAAAAATAATACAACGGTCATATGGCCGTTTCGCTGTAATGTAAAACTAATTTACGTTTAATCATGTTGTGTTTAATTGCCCATCGAAATGTCACATATGCAGTCGATATTGGTTGGTTATACGAATTTGATTAGATTTTTTTTTTTTTAATAATTTTTATTTCAAAATTATTTTATCTACATATTTTCAATTCCGATTTGTTTATGATGCTGCTGTTGGTTGGTTGGATCGTGTAGCGACAATAAAATCAAAAAAACATTTGTTTATTGCTGCAACATCATGTTTAAGTTGTCGCTTACAATGGGAAATCACCTGCAGCTGTGGCAGCAACACCAACAAGAGTATTAGAAAATATGTGGTGATACAGGTGTAAAACAGTGGCAAATTATTTGTGTTTTTTATGTAATTGTTAATAAAAACTACATGAGGAATGTAAAATATTTACATAATGTTTTAAAAGAAATGTTAACATACAACTACATTTTGTACAGTAGAACCAGTTGCGGATTTAAGATTTGCTTAAGGGTGGCCATTTTTTCTAAATAGTCTTGACAATGGTATATAACAATTTCCGAAACACGTGCCAACTAAGTCTTTGAAAAAATTACCAACATAAATAAATTTAAAACATAAAAATAATTTTCTTGAAAATTATTCTATGAGAATATCATAGCCCTTATTAGTTAAGAAAATAATGACCTCGAGCTAGAATAAACCTACTTAAATATACTTGTTTAAAGGTCGAATAAAACAAATTTTTATTTTTAATAGAAAAGTTCTTAGATTCTGAGACATTTTTTCGTCTAGAAAAAATTTTTAGATTCTGACACATTTTTTCTAAAGAAAAATTTTCAGATTCAAAAACATTTTTCCGTATAGAAATATATATGGGGTGACCATTTTTTGCTAAATAGTCTTGACAATGGTATGTAACAATTTCCGAAACACGTGCCAACTAAGTCTGGAAAAAATGACAAACATAAATAAATTTAAAACAGAAAAAAAATGTTCTTGAAAATTATTCTATGGAAATATCATAGTTTTAATTAGTAAAGGAAATAATGACCTCGAGCTAGAATAAACCTACTCAAAATATAATATTTTAAATGTAGTATAAAATAATTTTAAATAAAAATTATTCACAAATCCTCCATTAAATTTAAAAGATCTCTGCAAAACCTTAAATAAGGTAAGAGTAATGTATTGCGTAATGCATTACCATGTAATGAATAGACTAAAAAACCCTCTAGGCTTGGAAGTTGTGGTTATTAATTTTTATTAGTTTTTGTGACATCGATCTGGACCGTTTGTTGAGGGGCGGGGTAGCGTTATCCGATGGTCGTTATAAATTTCGTTGGTGTCTGATGTGCATGCACCAATAAGGATACGGATTTTAACTATCGGTCGGTATGTTTGTTGGGTTACGACGTGATTCAAATTTAAATTCGTTTAATCACCCGTTGTGTGAGAATTTAAAATTGTCAGTTGTGGAAAATTAAATTATTTTGAAAATTTCGATTCGCCTTTAAAATTTTGATTTGCGTTTATTTTATCCGGTGTGTGGTAAATGTCGGGAGGTTTTCGTGATATTTTAATCGACGGTTTGTAAATGCGCGAGTGCGGTAGTGGAGTGTGTGGGATCGAGTTTGCCACTCGAGGTGGTGGATCGGGGTGAGTTGTATGGTTTGATGAATGTAAGGTAGGGTTACGTTTGTGGGAGATTATGAGCATATGTGTGGTAGTGTTATGTTTGATGATATATTGCGTTGAAGTGTAGTATGGGTTCTGGGGTCGGTTCGTTGTGTATAGGTTTAGTTTTTACTCTTCTGGTGGAGTTACAAGGTAACTCCATGATAGGGGTTCTATGGAACCAGTTAGTGGATTTAGAAATCCTACTGATGATTCCCTTCGGCAGGGGATGAAAGCGCTATAGGAAGCCCAAGTGCCTTCACGGCAATTTTCGAGCGGGCGAATTTATATTTTGATCTTTGTGGATGATTGTGTGGCGTGGTATATTTTTTCGGTGTAGTTTATTTATTTTATTTTTTATGGTTTTTATGCGGGAATTTATGTGTTGTATTATTTTATTAGTATTATTATTATCATTTTATTATTATTATTATTTATGATTATTAGTGTTATTTATTTAATCACGTTTTATTGCTCATTTTGGTATTTTTGCGGGAATCTCGGGCACCTTTTGTCGTATGGGAAAGCGGGTCGCAGTGAGTATTTTCCGTTCGGGTTTAAAGTGGTACTTTGGCGGACAGAGCGACATAGCTTTTTGATGTTTGGGTTCGTCCATGTGCCGTATTGTCTTTAGGCTCCCTTGGGGTTGTTGTGGACTTGGTAGATCTGAGACCCACATTATGTTGACCTGCAGTAGGTTTGAGCAATGATTTAGGTAGTTGTTAGGAAATGTTGGACAATTTCCGAAACACGTGCCAACTAATTCTGGCAAAAATAACAAACATAAATAAATTTAAAACAGAAAAAAAAATTTCTTGAAAATTATTCTATGGAAATATCATAGTTTTAATTAGTAAAGGAAATAATGATCTCGAGCTAGAATAAACCTACTCAAAATATAATATTTTAAATGTAGTATAAAATAATTTTAAATAAAAATTATTCACAAATCCTCCATTAAATTTAAAAGATCTCTGCAAAACCTTAAATAAGGTAAGAGTAATGTCTTGCGTAATGCATTACCATGTAATGAATATACTAAAAAATATATTACACTGTGCAACAAGAAAAATGAGCCTCAATGGCTTCAACGGCATATGAAAGTAGACCATCAAATAGACAAAATCACCAAAGGATTTTGCAAAGTCAATTCCGATTTATTTTTATGGCCCACTAAAGTTTTCAGTTTTTTATTAAAGGCGTTTGGAAAACGTCAGAAAACTACAATAAAAACTCATCTGAGCTTCAAAATATAATTTGATGTCTTCAGTAAAAATGTATGGTAGTTCTTTTCTTACAACATATTAACCCTCCAACTGCCATTTTAAGGGGTCATTTTAGTCCTTTTTCAAAAACTGAACCCAAAAGTCAAATAAAACGTCCATTTAAAGGGTTAAATTGTTCTAAAAATATTTTCCTCATAAAATTTCACTAGGGTTGGTCAAAGTTTGAAAGTTTCTGAGACAAGATGCAAAATGCTTAAAATGGAAAAAAATATAAAGAATCATTTTGAATGATTTCCAATAAGCTAATTGGGCCTATTATATTTATGTAAATAAAAAACTTTATTACATCTTTCTCCCAACGTTTCGTCAATTATTTGTTGACATCTTCAGGGGTTTTTTTTTGTCTATTTAATTTTTTATAAAAAATAATACATTATTACAAAAATAAATAAAAAACATCAAACAAAAACCCCTAAAGATGTCAACAAATAATTGACGAAACGTTGGGAGAAAGATGTAATAAAGTTTTTTATTTACATAAATATAATAGGCCCAATCATTCAAAATATTCAAATTACTTGGCCAAAAAAAATAAACAAATCTTCTAAAGAATCATCTTTTTGTTGAATTTTTTTTTACCATAGCAGTGTTGAAAAACTCCAAAAAATCTTGTAAATATACTTCTGAACTAAAAATTACATTCAAAACTGTTTTATAAAATTTTATGACGATTCTTTCTTTGACCAAGTTAACCCTCTAACTCCTTAAAGGGCACATTTTTGTAATTTTTTAAAAGAAATACATTAAAGTGCATAAAAGAAGGCAGTTAGAGGGTTAAAATGTTCTACGAATATTTTTTGAATTAAATATCACTAGATAACAGGCAGAAAGTTCATCCACTATAGAGAAAATGCTTAAAAATTTAAATTTTTTAAGTATAAAAATTTTTGTAAAATAACAAAAACAATTTAATGGGATAATTTTACAATTTTACTTTTTTTACGCATTTTGCATAGACTAAATGCATTTTCTTGCTTTGACGACCCCTAGTAAAATTTGATAAACAAAATATTTGTAGAACATTTTAACCCTCTAACTCCCTTTTTTATAGACTTTCATGTAGTTCTTTTAAAAAAAGTACACAAAATACCCCTTAAAAAGAAAAAAAAAATATTAAAGAAAATTTTAATAAACACGTTTATTACAAATAAAAATATTTTCAATAAAATTTTTCATTGAACCAATATAAAAATTTATTGAAATTAAAAAATTTCTTAAATTACAAATTGTTAACTATTTTAAATAAAGAAAAAAAAATATTTTATTTAGAATTTAGAAAAATTCCATAAAATAATAAATAAAAAAATTAAACAAAAAAAAAATTGTGTGCACACAAAAAAAACCTTGTCAGATTACTAGAAAAAGTGTCGTAATCCCATTTTACCAATATTTTACAGTTTTCCTTATTTTTTAACAAAAAATTTTCGATTGAAATTAAATTTTTGTTTGTAAATTTACATTTTTTTTTTTTGTAATTTTACAAATTTCCAAGGCAATTTTACACATTAAAAATATTTTGTAAGTAAATTCAACTGAAAAAACGTTTAAAACAACCGTTTTTCCTTCTAATAACGGACTACTTATATTTCATTTGAAACAACATACTTTTTCAGTTATTAGACATTCTGTAAAAACTGTAAAAACGACTAGACAAGATTCCGTAAAAACCAACGATATTTCAGTTATTTTAACTGTTTACAATTTTTTATTTTGTGAAGTAAAATTTTTTTTTTGAATAACAAACTACAAAAACAGTACTTCTGTAAAATTATACGGTATATTCAGTCACAAATAATTTAACTGATAAATATATTTTTCCGTAAATTTTGTAGTTTATTGTTTTAACAACTGTATAAATCATTCAGTATTTTAGTTTTTTTGAAAAACTAACGATAAAACGTTTAAAACAACTTTAACTAAAAACTTTTTGAATAACCCTAAATAGTTACTGTAAAACTTTTCTGGGTGCACAAAAAAAAATCTATTAAATTTACGAAAACTCCTTGTAAGTTTTATTTTGCTAAAAAAGTTGTAAATTCACAATTTTATTGGTAAAAAGCTTGTAAAATTACAAAAAAGCTCGTAATTTTTACTAGGAATTCTCATAAAATAGGAGGTAGCAAAAAATCTAGTAAAGTCGCGAGAATTCCTTGAAAGTTTTCTTTTTTTACTTTGAGCCAACACTCAGGGGATGCCCCCTACATATGCAATGCATTGTGTTGGTATTAGGAAAATAGGTTATGAGGAGAAGGAAAGAGGGAGTAGTGTTTGTGGACGTTTAATTTGAATTTTTCCAAATTGTAGCTGGTTGGGAAGACGTCTGCGGGGAGTTTATTCCACATACGGCTAGTTCGACCGAGAAACGAATTTTCTCTGTAATGCGTTGTGCGATACAACAAACGGATGTGAACTGCTGGAAAGGCGAGTACTACGGGCATGCACCCGAGTCTCAGGGATGAGTTCGCCTATCTCAGCTGAACACTTACCGTGATAATATCGATAGAACAATGTCGCACAACCCACATTCCGACGATGCTCCAGTGACTCAATAGAGTTGGATACCCTACTGTCGTTAAAAATAAAAATCTTGTTAATTTACAAAATTATTGATAAAAAGCTTGTTAAATTTGTTAAATTTCTAGGAATTTTCGTCAAATAGGATGTAGCAAAAAAATAAAAATAACAAGGATTTCTTGTCATTTAACATTTTTTTTTTAAGTGTATACACTGATAGAAATTTGTATATGACAATAATGAAAATCTACATTAATGTTATGAAAAATGACGTTAAAAAGGAACCTATGCAGGGTTACATTGAATTAATGAAATAGGTATCATAAAAAGTAAATGCAAGAACAAGTTTCATTAAATTAATGAAAATTGTTCATACAAAATATAAATTGTATTTTATGAAAATTTTTCATTACTTTAATGAAAAAAGTATTTAATTCTTATGAAATACTTTCATTGAATAAATCCTACTTTTTATTTTTGAAATGAAATACAGTCAAACTCGGTTATAACGAACTCGGTTATAACGAATTCTCGGTTATAACGAACTAATTCTAAAGTCCCGACGTTTTAGCATCAATTTTCACACAAAATACTTCTTTTATAACGAACTCGGTTATAACGAATCCTCGGTTAAAACGAACTGGTTATTATGGTCCCACGAACATAATTTCATGTATATTTACCTTTTTATAACGAACTCCCATAAATATTTTTTAATGTGTGGCAATCATGTTTATCAAACTAACAAAAGGTTAAAATTTTTTGGTTTATATTATAATTTTGATAAAATTTATTTATATTTTTAATGATTTTTCTCAATAAGTAGTTTATTTACGTAAAAAACAGAAAATTAAACAAAATTAGACCTATTTTTTTGGAAATAAAAAAAGGTTGATAAAAAAATGTACCCCTCTTATAGCGAACTTCGCTTATAACGAACTATTTTTACTGGTCCGTCGGAGTTCGTTATAACCGGGTTCGACTGTACTTTCATTGAATAAATGTTACTTTTATTTTTAAAATGAAATATATGTATAAACTTGTAAAGATCTTTTAATAGAATTAAAAATAATAAAAAATGGGTTTCACTTAGTTTTCTCGCACAAAATTTTACTCCTACCTTAAATTGTAATACATAATTAAAACCACGAACTAATATAAAACAGCACAAATTTAGTAAATATAAAATTAATATTTTACTTTTTTCCAATTTCAAAATTAATATTTTACTTTTTTTCCAATTTCATAAAAAAAGTCTGAAAAAATCACAAAATAACCAAGGTTAAAAACACTTACATATTTTTTATTTTATCTATAGATTTCACTAAGTGTTCTTACACAAAATGTTACTATAACATTTACTTTTAATACGTAAGTAAAACCTCGAAAAACTATTAAAAACAACGCGAGTTTAATAAATACTTATAATTAATCAACATTTCATTTTTAATTTCGTATAAAAATTCTAAAAAAAATCACGCTCTGATCAGCTGTTTTTTTGCGCGCGTAAACTAACAGACGCGACACGACAGGTGTCAAAAAACAGCAAATTTTGTAAACAAAACTTAATGACATTTTTTAATGAAACTACGAAGTCTAATGAATCAAAATTAATGAAAATGTTGCACAATATGCACGAAATTTCATTCGGCATATGAAATATTTCATTGTTGTAATAAAACAACGTTAATGAATTCCATTCATTAGTTATATGAAGCGTTTTTCTATCAGTGTAGAAAACATCTGAGATTCCGAAACGTTCTTCCTAGAAATTTTACAACAAATAATTTTGTAATTTCACAAGGGTTTACCAATAAAATTGTAAGTTTACAAATTATTTGACACGATCAAATTTACAAAGAGGTTTCGTAATTTTACTTGATTTTTTGCTGCCTCCTATTTCACGAGAATTTCTAGTAATTTTACAAGCTTTTTAAAAATAATTTTGTAATTTTACAAGCTTTTTACCAATATGTGAATTTACTAGATTTTTTTTGTAAAATTATCTTGAAAATTTGTAAAATTACAAAAAATATGTAAAATTACAAAAAAAAATTTAATTTTTATTTTTTTTTTTTTTTTTTTTAAAAGAGAGGCAACACTCAGGAAATACTTCCTATATTTTAGTGTGTTGCTTTCTTTGGAAAGGGATAGTAGAGAGATGAAAGGCGGGGAAAGATGAAGGGCTTCAGACATGGCAACACTGTAATTGCGCGAGATGATAAGTCTTAGAACAGTTGTTGCTCGCCACTTGATGTAGAGTTGGCGAGCTTATTGAAGCTTTTTGGTTCATAGCCCTGATTCATTATTTTACTTCGGTGGGGTTAATTGCTATGGGAACACCGAAGGCGGACGTTGCGATACGTATGAGGGATAGAAAAAACTCATATATATATTTTTTGATGTTGCCGGCACCGGGGATCGAACCCGGGACCTTCTGTGTAATAGTCCAACGCGCTAACCATTACACCACAACGCCCAGCTAAAGTTTTTTTTTTTGTATAGAGAACTACCTGAGATTAGCAAAATTTTATTAATTTTTAACATTTTTGAGGCAATTACCTAGATTCTCAGACATAAAGAAAAAGTATCATTTTCTGAAACATTTTTTCACTAGAAAAAGTAAAAGATTCTGAAACATTTTCTACACTCATAAAAAACGTTGTTTTTTTGTTTGCTACCTCCTATTTAACAAAAATTCCTAGTAATTTTACAAGCTTTTTACCAATAATTTTGTAATTTTACAAGGTTTTTACCAATAAAATTGTAAATTTACAAATTTTTTGACACAATTAAATTTACAAAGAGGTTTCGTAATTTTCTAGATTTTTGCTACCTCCTATTTTACGGGAATTCCTAGTAATTTTTACAAGCTTTTTACCAATAATTTTGTAGTTTTACAAGCTTTTTACCAATAAAATTGTAAATTTACAGTTTTTTTGGCGCAATTAAAATTACAAGGAATTCTCGTGAATTTACTAGATTTTTTTTTGTGAAATTATCTTGGAAATTTGTAAAATTACAAAAAAATTGTAAAATTACCAAAAAAAAATTTAAATTTCAATCTAAATTTGTTTGTTAAAAAACAAGGAAAACTGTCAAATATCGGCAAAATGGGATAACGAAACTTTTCCTAGTAATTTGAGAAAGTTTTTTTTTTGTGTGTCTTATAAGACATTTTTCATATAGAAGTATACTCAGGTTCTCAAACATTTTCCTATAAAAAAAATTTCAGTTTCCTAAACATTTTTCTATACAAAAAGTATCAGATTCTTATTGTTAGACAGTTTACCCATAGAAAAGGTTTCAGATTACGAGACTTTTTTTATTAAGTATAAGTCCCAGTTTCGGAGACATTTTTCTAGAGTTTCTGAATAACCGATAAATTTAGTAACCGCGGTTTCGGTTATCAAAAATTGAATAACTGATCGGTTTCGGTTATTTTCGGTTATCAGTAAAAATTTTATTCCAGTAGAACAACTGTATTTTTAAATAGTTTTTCATTAGAATCGAATTCAGTTTGAATTACCATTTTGGTTTAGCTTCCGCTAATGTCTTTTAAGAAGCAGAATTCAATTTATCTTCCAAAGATTGAGTGAGTCCTCAATGAGGAATCCTCATCTTCAGAACTGGATAATTCTTCATCAACTGGATATAAAAATTTAAGTTATCGCGTTAGTTAAGTAAGAATTTTAAATTTACAAAAAGTTAATATTGTCATTATAAACTGTATTTTAATTGAGACGAACAATCTAATTTATCTGAAACTTCAAAATTCTAAAACTTGTCTCAACTATTTCGTTGTGTTTTTTACGAATTGCATAAACCAATAATTAGTCTAGATCCAAAACAGTAAAAGTTGTCGTTGGATCGTTCATGGATTTTGACAGATATATGTCGCGTTCTTCTAGTGCTTGTCCATTCATTCATTCATACCCAGTCGGCAAAAAAAATCACCACTGACATACTGCTGACCATCCCTTAATAAAATTGCTGACATATTCATACAATTTTTTGACATGTCCCCAATGACAAGTCTAAAAGCATTGTTAGTGGCCACCGATGTAAATGGTTGTTAATTTAAATTACTTTTTTTTAATGCCAAAAAACTATTAATATTTGGATAACCGAACATATATAGGACGGTTTCGGGTTCGGTTTTCAGCTTCAATAACCGCGGTTTCGGTTACGGTTTTAACCGAAACAGAAACTCTACATTTTCCCTTTTAGATTCTGAAATAAAAGTTTCAGAATCTAAGACTTTTTCTATATAAAAAAAATGTCGAGGAAAAAAGTATTCTGAGACATTTTTTTGTATTGAAGAATTCTCAGATTTTTGAAATTTGGCCCGATATTCAGTTAAATTGGTCTCTTGTAAACAAAAAGTAGCATATTCCACTCAAATTTCGTTTGTGTGTGTTTTTACACTAATTAAAGATCTTACAAGAGGTAGATCCAATCGTTTCGATGTTTGGACCTGGGACCCATTTTCCGGAAAACAGTGGTGTAGGGTATTATATGAAAGGTTTTGACCGACTATAATTTTCTAACTTGTGTTATTCTAACTTCTTTTTTTGATATTAGCCCATTTCCCTCACTTGATATTAATTAAAGATCCAACAAAATATAGATCTAAACGGTCCATGCTTGGGAACCCGTTTTCTTGCATTATGGCCGGTCTTTGCCGCCTTAACTTTCTTTGTTGTTTACTTTTATTTTTTGATTATTTTCTTCAATTTGGGTTCATTTTTAAACAATTTTACGACTTTAGACTTATAAAACATTTAAATTTCACTTTACCCATTTTGATTTCAATTGACTTATTTACTACCATAATTTATAATAATAAAAATATTTTTTAGACATTATTCACCTGCAAAGACAAGAATAATAAAAATAAATTAGTATATTTGGGTCAATATAATTTCATAAATTTAAACATAATTTTTTATGTCATATTTGTGTAAAAATCCATTTTTTAAATTACAAAAAAAAAAATTGCAGCAAAATTTTGCATTTAAAAAACATTACAGTTTGATAGTCATCGTAATTTAGAATAAATTATATAAACATAGACAATAGGGGTAATCACAGAATGTAAATGAATATCAGAATTGTTCTATACCAAAAAATTTTAAAATTGCTGGGTTTCTCAGAATTAGAATTTGAAAATTTAGTCTAAACGGAAAAAATCTCTCACACACACAAACAAATATTTGGTAACAATTTTCAATTAAATCTGTTGATCAACAAAATTTAAAAGAGTCAATCAATGTTTTGATTAAAATTTTTGTTATTTTCTTTAACGGTCGAATTACAAATTTTAAACATACCAGATTTTTTTCCGCGTGGATTTATTTGAAAACATTAATTAAAAAATATACAAAATAATCGCGTTTTACTTTTTTTATTGTTGGCAACATATTGGAAAGTAAAGAAAGATGAATTTTTCCATAATTTTTGTACAAATAATTCGTTAAATCAATCATTATTTTGATTGGCTTTAAATAAAAACTTGATCAAATTTGTGATTAAAATCAAAAAAATGGTTGATTGAAAAAATATTCAATTAATCACCTACAATTTAATGATTGGTATAACAATTTTCTTTATTGGAGGAAGTTCAATAAAAAAATTGATAGAATCCGCTTTTTTGCTGATTGAAATTCGTTTTAAATTCCTTTTGTGCGATTTAAATTTTTTTTAAAGGAAAACAAATCTAAAAAGTAATCTGTACGGAAAAATGTTTGAAAATCTGAGAATTTTTCTTTATATCTCCGAATCATAGAATTTTTTCATACTGAATTGTGTCTCAAAATCTGACAGTTTTCGATACGAAATAGTGACTCAAAAACTGAGAATTATTTAAGAGGTCTAAGAAATTCAGAATCTAAGAAACATTCTGTAAAAAAACTGTCTTCTCTACAGAAAAATGTGTTATAATCTGATGTTACCCTTAATATTTATTACAAACATGATCAATATAATAGACAAACATAAAAACTATAATTTTCAAACAATAGCAACAAAATAGAAAATAGTTTTTCCAATTTTCAATACAAATTTAAAAATGCTAAAAACGATTATGATCATATCGTACATGTTATAGTATGAGTATGAGTACGAGTCAGGCACGTACGCAGGAATTTATTTTGGGGGGGGCCCAAAATTTTTTTTTCAAAATTTTGTTTTTTCGCCAAAATAATTTTTCACCTAAATTTTTTTACATTTTCAGAAAATAAAACATTTATTTCAAATTTTAGATAAAAATTTATGGAAAAATGTATGCAATTTATGCAGCTTTTCTTTAAAAATTCTCAAATATACTTTACGAGTAAAAATTCAAAACTATGGGACACCTTTTTAAATTGTTCATAAATTTTTTCATAGTTTTTTGATTATAAACCATATTTATGCAGAAAACTTCTAAGACCATTTTTGGTACACAAAATTTTCCAATTCTAAGATACATACAAATCAAAGATTTTGAAACATTTTTGGAACGAAAGACTCCTTAAATTGCAGGAAATATTTTTAGTTTTGCAGTTTTTAAACAAAAAAAAATATAATTCCAAGAAATTTTAACCATAGACCAATTTTTACTATACTTATGATTTAAAATATTTTTCGCATAGAAAATTTTTAAATTTTGAGACATTTTTTTGTACAAGAATACACTAACACTCTGATTATAAGACATTTTTCGTAAAGAAAAATTCTTAGATTGTGAGACATTTCTTATTTAGAAAAACTCTCAGGTTTTAAGAAAAAGTTGCTTCATTTTGAGACATTTTACTTATAGAAAAGTTCTTAATTTCTGAAACATTTTTCGTGAAGAAAAATTCTTAGATTCAGAGTCATTTTTAGTATAGTAGAAACTCTCAGATTAGAAAAAGTTCTCAACTTTTGAGACACTTTAAAAGTTAAAAAAAAAAAAAAATTGACTCTGAGACATTTTTCGTATTGAAAAATTTTGAGATTATCTGAGACATTTTTTGTATTGAAAAAATTTCAGATTCTGAAACAGTTTTCGTATTGAAAAATTCTTAAAGTCTGAGATATTTTTCGTATAGTGAAAAGAAAAGTTCTGAGATCCTGATACATTTTTGCATAGATGAATTCTCAGATTCTAACACATTTTTCGTACATTTTTTTTATAGAGAAATTCTTTGATTCTAAAATATTTTTCGTACAGAAATAGTCTGAAAATAATTATTATGATCTTAAAAAATCTCTTATCCATTTATTGAATGAGAAAATTAATAGATTTTGAGACATTTTTGTATAGAAAAGTTCTTAAATTCACAATAGTTTTTATCAAAAGTATTCAAAAATACTTTTCAAAATACATGTATTTTTTGAAAGAAGTACTCTTTTGATACATTAGCAGCGGCTTTAACTAAAGTCGAGAGAAAAGCAATGGAATAATATTCATGATGCATAACTACTTGGCCAGTCGCAATTACCGTTTAAAGGTTTCTTATTCACTACCGTAAAAGTTTACGAATTTAAACCCACACAAAAATTTTTTTGAATGAAAATTTTTTCAATATTTTGAAATTTTTAGAAAAAATCTTCGTTAGATTAGAGTTAAAAAGAAAAAAAATTATACTGAGACTTTTTTTGTTAACAAACGTATATTTTGTAGTGCAAAATCTTAAAATTTTTATATTGTCAAATCATTTTGGGGGGGCCCGGGCCCCCAGGGCCCCCCCCCCTGCGTACGTGCCTGGTACGAGTGCATATTCAAATTGAACATTAAATAATAAATAAAATGTTTTGTTTGCCGCCATGAGCATAAATTTTTATGTGTATTACATTTTGCACACGTTAAACGAATGCAAAATTTTCAAAATGAAAAAAAAATAAGTAGTGGTTATAAATTCGGCAATGCCGAATGTAAAATTTCCTACATTAGAATATTTTTTTTCGCATATTCACAGATTTTGAGAATTTTTTATTACAGAAAATTTCTCATGTAACTTGTGAAATATATGGAATATTATGTCTGGTTTGATGTTTGATTGACCAACAATGATTCTCTAAAATCTGCTGAAGATTCCTTAGTGGGGATGAAACTGATCAGTACAGATATACTATGAGATGAGTAACTTTTTAAAAGCAATAAATTAAAAATACTCTTTTATGACAATATCATATATAGAAATATTTTTGGGCCTCGAGCTAGAATAAAACTCTAATCGAATGTATATACTAGAGTGTCCCTTATTTTGGAAATGTTGAGACGGTACCCCCTCATTTTTTTCCTTTTGACTAAAAACTAACTCAGGAAAAATTTTACGCCCCTACGACCACGCCTTCCCTACGCGACGGGGCCTTAAAGAACGGGGCCTTAAAAATAATTTTTCCATACAAACCAAAATTTTTTTTTTTTATTTTTAATTTTTTTGTTATTAATTATAATATTACTTGGTTAGCTTATTCACGACAAAAAATTTGATTTTGGTGGGATGAGGCTTTCAGTTCTAAAAAATTTTTCGAAAAAAAAAATTTAGAGCTTTTGGGGTCTTACAGTAAAAATTTTTAAAAAAAAAATTTTTTTTTAGTTTTGACAAGCAACCGTTTTAGCTAACCAAGTAATATTATAATTAATAACAAAAAAATTTAAAATCAAAAAAAAAATTTTTTGCTTTGTATGGAAAAATGATTTTTAAGGCCCCGCTCTTTACGGCCCCGTCGCGTAGGGAAGGCGTGGTCGTAGGGGCGTAAAATTTTTCCTGAGTTATTTTTTAGTCAAAAGGAAAAAAATGAGGGGGTACCGTCTCAACATTTCCAAAATAAGGGACACTCTAGTATATACATATGGGGCATTCCATGTCAAATCGGACACTTTGAAATTTTTTTTTTTTTAATTTTCCCAATTTGTTTAAATTTTTAAAAATTGGTAGTTTGTTCCTTTACTTAAACTTCTTTTACTCATAACTTCTTCAATAATGGTCCAAATTTAATTTTTTTTTTCAAAATTTTTGTTTTTTACGTACTTTTTAAAAAAAAATCCCAAAAAATTCCTCAAATGGCTCTAGTATGTGATTTTTAAGTTTTAAAATTTAAATCTCATTTTCAATTTTTTTGATTTTTTTTTGTGTAAAACTTCTATCGATTCTACAAATTTTTTGCACAGGAGGATCGTGGACAGTGTTGCCATATATCAAGATTTCCCTTTTTTTGCAAGTTTTTTGAGGTGCTAAAAAGATTTCAAGATTTTTTCTAAAAAAATAAGTTTTTTGGAAAATAATAAAGTTTTTTCAAGTTTTTCTTAATTAGTTAAAAAATACAAAAAGCATCATTTTTTTTTTGTAAATACCCGAAATATTGGTCGTAGTTCAATCTTTTAGTATACCGACCGATTCAGAATCACTATCTGATTTGACTTAGCGTGTCCGTCCTTCAGTCTATGTAAACGGTTACAATTAAATACGTCTTTATTCTATGAAAATATGAGATATTCGATTACAATTTTGTTTTTAGCTTGGTAACCTTAGTAAATCCATTTAAAATCAGACCATTCTTTGACTTGGTCGCCATATGAAAATTCCACACGATATTCACTTATATCTGTAAGTTGCCAACATAGAATAATTTTTCTCTTAAATTATTGCACTAATAAAAGATTTTACCACATATAGATCCAATCCGTCATATATTGTCGAGCATGCACCGGTGTTTGATATTTGCTTACTGTGTACAATTTTCTGAGCCTTCATAAGTTATGACTCTTTCAAGGCTCCAACAAATTAATAGAACGCTCGACATTTAGATTCCTGAAAGATTCATGTTTGACTCTTAATTCTGGATATGTAAAAAATTCAAAATATGTTTTTTTGAACATTCATAAAAGAGTCAGGAAAGAATACGAACATATATTTTTCAGAATCTTTTATGAGTCATATAAGGCCCCTGTAGGTTAGTTGGTAGCATGCTAGCCTATGAAACAGGGGGTCGTGGGATCGATTCCCACTAAACCCTTGGTCGATTTCGATACAACGAGACGACGGTCATTGTAACCAGTTCTCGGTTAGGTTTAATTAATTATTAAAAATGATTTGTAATTAAATTGCGAAAACTTAATAAAAACTGATCGTTGGATTAAAATTATTATTATGATATTATAAGAGCGCTAAGAAAAAGGGATTATGTTTTCTGAACGTCTAAGAACTCTTTTATGAGTCTTTTCGAGCTCCAAATGAACGCTTGCTTGTTTTTTTTATTATTTTTTTTACACTTGATATAAAAAATGAATTGAAAATACATAATGAAAATACATAATGTACTAATTTTTAATTTTTTCAATACTTTTGTAAAAAAAAGATTTTTTCACAAAAAAAAAGATTTTTTTTCAGAAATAAAAAGTTTTTTCAAAAAAATATATGGCAACACTGATCGTGGATAACGATTATTACTATTTTTTTAAATTTTTTGAAAAAAATTTATTGTAATTTTCCAATCTTAAAATCATTTCTACTGCTCCAATGGTGCGTCATAGAGGGGTCATTTATAAGACCGACCCCAATTAATTTTTACGTCTTAACATTTCATTGGAACAAACTAATATCCTATCTCCAATTTCTAAGGGGGCTCCCACACAAAACGACATTTTTTAAAATTTGTTCCAACCTTTCTAACTGCCCTAATAGTGCCCTTAGAGCACCAAAATGCATGACCGACCCACAATATTTTTTTAGTCCAAACATTTTCTCTGAACACACCTACCCTCTATCTTTAACTGTTAAGGCAGTCCCCATACAATTGTTTTTATTTTTTGTAATTTTTTTTTTTTAATCAGCTTCTACCGGTCCAATGGTGCGTCCCAGAGGAGTCTTTAGTGAGACCGACCCCCATTTATTTTTACCCTACAACATTTTTTTAGAACATACCTACGCCCTGTCTCCACTCCCTAGGTAGGCTTACAAAGGAGTTTTTAGGATACTAAAAACTTTAAACAAATTGGGAAAATCTAAACAAAAAAAATTTCAAAGTGTCCGATTGCACATGGAATGCCCCATATATAAAGGCCGAATTAATACATTTTACATTTATGTACCTTTTGGTACTAAAAATAAAAACAACATCTACGCTTATTTTTAGCGATTTTAGTTGACGCAACATTTCATTATATTGATGTAGCTTTTCATCAATATGAAGAAGCTTTTTCTTTAGAGTGTGATAAATATTTTTGGACGATATTTTTTCAAATACAGTGACGAGCAAAAGTGTAACAGGGTTCACATTGCTTAGATAATCTGCTCTATATTTTAAACTACACAAGATAAAGTATTGAAGTTTTTTGATAATTTTATTAGTTAATTGATCAGAATTTATAAACATTATCGAAATATGCTGTAAAATTTTTTATAAAAAAAATATAGTAAAAATTCCATAAAAAGGCAAGTGTTACATTATTGCACTCATGATTTTTCTACATAAATCTTTAGGACAACTATTATATTTCGCGCATATAGACCCGGATTTTGCAATTTTTTTATAAAACTTAATAAATAACATAAAAATAATTCATTTGTTGAAAAGAAATTTTGGGTAAACATTATTTTTAACTCAAAAGTCCGTCCTTTTTACGTTTTTTGGGGAACCACGCATATTTATCAAGCTAAGAATTTGCAGAAATTATTTTTTCTGAATGGTGTTTATATCAGGCGATAATAGATACCATTTATAAAAAATTTCGTAAATGGATTGTTGCTTTTGCAATTAGCAAAAAAAAAAAGTTATTGTGTACAGGGGTTGGGTTTCTGGAGGAATTTCAAATATTTTTTTTTTTTTTTTAAAGAAACAACACTCAGGCAATGCTACCTATCAATTACTACTGTAACCGTGATGTTTCTTTCGGAAAGGGGATAGAAGAGTGATGAAAGATTTGAAAGATAGAAGGGCTTCAGTACAGCAACACTGTAATTGCGCGTGTTGATAATTTTGAGTACAGTTGTTGCATCGCCATCTGTTATTGATCTGGCGAATTATTTTTGAAGCTGTGTTTAATAGCCATTATTTTATTATTTTACTTCGTTGACGTTTTTAGTGCTATTTATCAACGAAGGAAAGGCCAATTTTGCCTCAAGAAGTGTTTTCTTAATTCAGCCGTAAATAAGTCAACAAGTTATATCACCAGTTGATCATAAATTTTGTTAAGAATGGCTTTATGCCATTTATCACATTTCGTGGTTTTGGACATTATTCTCGGGGTAGTGCCATAGTGTCAAATTATCGAATCAGAACGCAATCTTTGGAGTTAATTTTTTCAGAAAGAACAAAAATAAATAATGTTTAATAAATAAAAGTCTTTTGCTGCTCTTATCATTGGACGAAATTCACTAATTCAATTTAGGTACCCCAAACAATAATTTTAAATAGGGATTTAATAATAACTACATTCTTTATAACAATATTGTCAATCTGACGATATATTTAAGACCGAATATAGAAAAAACATCATCGGCCAGAATTGGCTCGTATTCATCCGAAAAATGTTGAATATCTGCAAAAATATTTGAAATTCCGCCAAAAACCCAAATTGAGTACCCAATAAAAAAATTTTATTAATTGCAAAATAAACAAACCACCTTTGAATTTGATTTTAAATGGGCTCTACTATCGCCGGATATAAACGCCATTCCAAAAAAATAATGTCTGTATATTCTAAGCTTGAGTAATACGTGTGGCTCTCCTAAAATCGTTAAAAGGACGGACTTTTGAGTTAAAAAAAATGTTTAGCCAAAATTTCTTTTCAACAAATGAATTATTTTTATGTTATTTATTAAGTTTTATAAAAAAATTGCAAAATCCGGGTCTATATGCGCGAAATATAAAAGTTGTCCTAAAGATTTATGTAGAAAAATCATGAGTGCAATAATGTAACACTTGCCTTTTTATGGAATTTTTACTATATTTTTTTTATAAAAAATTTTACAGCATATTTCGATAATGTTTATAAATTCTGATCAATTAACTAATAAAATTATCAAAAAACTTCAATACTTTATCTTGTGTAGTTTAAAATATAGAGCAGATTATCTAAGCAATGTGAACCCTGTTACACTTTTGCTCGTCACTGTATATTTTATAATGTTACAAACGGTATGAAATACTAATATGCCATCCTCTTTTGATGTAGGGTATTAAAAACGATAAACAACAATGTTGTTTTACAAAAAAACACGTACTACAATATGCTGTTCTAATCACATAAACATGCAATAATTTGCAACAAATGTACGTGAATTTGGTCGATTGATCAATAAAAACAATATAGAGATATAAAAAAAGGTAATATAAATTTTATACTGACACTTTCCATAAATTGCGATCATTGGTGGTTAAAGGTTCCTGGACATATTCCATGGTTAACCTTAAAGGGCTACTTTACTCAACTGGTAATGTAACGAATCAGCTGTTTCCTTTTTATTGTATTCCAGAACTTGAAAATTTTGTTCAAAAGATTAAAGACATGTGTCACCCGGAAAATTTTTCTGATTTTGAAGTTTTTGTAACAGATTCTGAGAAATTTTTTCTATAGAAAAATGCTCAGATTGTTTTTTTAGAATAACGTTGAATTTCAAAACCTTTTTTCAGTTTCAGAAAAATTCTCGGATTCTGAAATTTTTTTTAAAAAAAAAAATTTCAGATTCCAAGACATTTTTCCCATTAAAAAAAATTTAGATTTTTAGCCAAATTTCTTTAAAAAAATCACAGCATTTTTCCTATTTCAAATAGCGATATACTTAAATTCCGAGACATTTTTTCTATAGAAAAATCTTGAGATTCTAGATATTTCTCGTAGTAACAAGTTTTCAGATAAAATTATTTTCTCTTTCTTTTCCCCCTCTTCTTTCTCTGTTTCTTTCGATATTTTCATTCTTTTATTTTTCTCTTTTATTTTCTTTTGAATTCGGTTTGGGGGACTTGAGGGATTTTCTTACTCAAGTAATACAAGTTTATCATTATTTATATTATTTTTTTATATCCACGCCCACAAACTGGGGCGGCCTGAAAAAAAAACTTCATTTTCTAAACCACTTTCACTTGTTTTAATTTAATTTCTATTCACTTCAATGAATTCCTTCCCATAATTTCTTTAAAACTACAATAAATAGTATTTTTACATTGTAAGTAAATAGAAATACTACTTACAAAGTAATTGATTAATGTAATGTATAATAAAAATAAAATATACTACGTGTATAAACATTAAAATAAATTACCTATTAAAGAATTATATGAACAGGAAAATGACTTTAAAACGTTTTTAAAACATAATTCAAACTGAAACCAACTAAATATGGTTGACTGAATAACAGTAAATTAAATCCATTAAAGGCCAAAGTGTGTATTTAATAGTAAACGACCGAATAGATCGATCAAAAAAGGTATTTAGGTATAATTCGATATTTGCTGGCATTTGAAACAAAATTAGCAACACTACGTAATTAAAAAAAAAAACTTAAAATCGAGCAGAACCAACTTTAAAACAAGTAAGAAAATTATAGTCTGTCAAGACTGACCATATAATACCCTGCACCATGTTTCCCCAAAAATGGATCTCAAGTCAAAACATGAACCGATTGAATCTATGTTTTGTCGGATCTATTATTAATTTAGCAAACACACAAAACCCAAATTTGAGTGAAATATGCTTCTATTTGTTGCTAATTGACCGATTTATCTGAATATTGGGCAACATTTTTATATGGGACTAAGTCCAAAAATGGTCCAATTATATTAAGATTTGGTAAGACTACAAAAGTATTTTAATCAAATATTTAATTTTTTCATGAATTTTACCAGATTTGTGTCAATATTAGATAGGTGATTTGTATGGCGACTACAAGTAGAACTGATTTGATTCCTTTTAAATTTGGAATGCTGATTTATGAATGCAAAAGGCTACCTATTTAAATACGGGTATCGGAGCCAAATTTGAAGGTGACGTTTGCATGGTCTAAATATGGACCGATTTTTTGGGTTCGTCAATAGGCTTCGTCCTTGAGTTAAGACAAAATTAAATTTAAATTTTCAGACCAATTAAATAAAAATTGCAAACTGTGTCGTGCGAACAAAGTTAACATGGACAGACGGGCGGACATCGCTAAATCGAATGAATACAGTGACTCTGTATAGGGTTGCCATTTCCATTTTGAGAAAAAGAGGACGTCAACCTCAAAAAAGGAGGACATTTGTCCCAAAAAAGAGGACATTTTTTTTAATAAATTAATTTAAAAAAAGTCAACCACGCGATACAATATGCAAAAAAAATAATTTTTTTAAAGAAAACTAGTTTTATTTCCAATAAAAAAGAAATCTATATTTCTAATTATATATCAGAAACTTCAAATTAAACAATAGAAATATCCATTTATAATTCAAAAATTTCCAGTTATATATAAAAAATTTCTTAATATACATAATTCAAAAATTTGTCAGAATTTTTTATTTGTATTTCAAAATTTTTTTTTTTTCAAAAATTTGAATTTCAAAATTTTCTAAATGATTTAAAGAAAATTATTTTTGAATTATAATAAATTCAGATTTTTCAATTGTATTTCAGAAATTTTCATTTTTATTTAAGAATTATCAAAATGCTTTTCAAAAAATTTCATTTGTATATCATTTTTTGAAAAGCATTTGAAAAATTTTTAAATACAAATTAAAATTTTTAAAACATACTGAATTGTAATTTTCTAAAAAGCATTTAGAAAATTTTAAAATATAAATGGAATTTTTTTAAATACATTTGGAAATTTCGGAAAAGGAATTTTATGAAAAGCATTTAGAAAATTTAAAAATACAACTGGAAACTTTTGAAATACATTTGGAAATTTCTGAAATATTTTCTGAATTTTTAGAAATTCAAAAGAAATTTTCTTAAAATCATTTAGAAAATTTTGAAATGGAAATTTGTGATATACTGATATTTTCGCACATAAAGTGCTTGAAATATACGAATTTTTTGTGCTCTCATAAAGTTAACATTACTGCTGAGAAGCGAAAATTAAGCGATGTCAATAATTCAAAAGTTTAGGAGCAATAAAAAAAATGTTATGGGGAAATGTGCAAAAAGTAGGACAACCCCGGACACTTTCTAAAAAAGAAGTAGGACTGCCCCGGACGCCCTAAAAAAGAAGACGGTGTCCGCGGAAAAGA
Organism: Pegoplata infirma; assembly: GCA_963921195.1. Lineage (NCBI taxonomy): Eukaryota > Metazoa > Arthropoda > Insecta > Diptera > Anthomyiidae > Pegoplata > Pegoplata infirma. The sequence continues at coordinate 109,494,355 of OY992537.1, read as the reverse complement.
GGACGGATGGCAACCCTAACTCTGTATCGGTATACTTAAAGGTTACGATATTAGCACAAAGTCAATTTACCCTGTACCACAGAGCAGGGTAAGGAAAAGCAGACACATGTGCCGCACATCACATTTAGCAATGTTCACATAGCATGGCACTCACCACATTTCAGATGTCATGTGCCATGCTAACGCACACGGCACATCTGTAATGTGCCTTAATATGACACATGTCACATGGGCTCATGACACGTTTCAGAAGCTTTTTTCAATAATTGTTTCAAGAAATTTAAATACTTTTTTATGAAAAAATAGTACTTTTTAAAAAAAAAAAAGTGATCAAAAATTGTACTTTTTTTTAGAAAAAATAGTACTTTTTTTTAGAAAAAATAGTACTTTTTTTAGAAAAAATAGTACTTTTTTTTAAAAAATAGTACTTTTTGGAAAAAATTTTACTTTCTTAGAAAAAATAGTACTTTTAGAAAAAATTTTCCTTTTATAACGAACAGTACTTTTAGAAAAAGTACTATTTTAGAAAAAGTAGCACTTTTTTTAGAAAAAGTAGCACTTTTTTGGTAAAAAAGTACTTTTTCTAAAAGTACTATTTTTTCTAAGAAAGTACAATTTTTTCCAAAAAAGTACTATTTTTTCTAAAGAAGTACTATTTTTTCTAAAAAAAAGTACAATTTTTGATCACTTTTTTTTAAAAAAGTACTATTTTTTCATAAAAAAGTATTTTATTTCTTGAAACAATTACTGAAAAAAAAGACTTCTGAAATGTGTCATGAGCCCATAACTGGCACACGGCACATTTCAGATGTCATGTGCCATGCTAACGCACATGGCACATCTGTAATGTGCAATGTGCCTTAAAAGTACTATTTTTTCTAAGAAAGTACAATTTTTTCCAAAAAAGTACTATTTTTTCTAAAGAAGTACTATTTTTTCTAAAAAAAAGTACAATTTTTGATCACTTTTTTTTTAAAAGTACTATTTTTTCATAAAAAAGTATTTTATTTCTTGAAACAATTATTGAAAAAAAAGACTTCTGAAATGTATAACTGGCACACGGCACATTTTAGATGTCATGTACCATGCTAACGCACATGGCACATCTGTAATGTGATATTTCTTAGAAAAAATAGTACTTTTAGAAAAAGTTTTACTTTTATTTTTTAGAAAAATGTACTATTTTAGAAAAAGTAGCACTTTTTAAAAAAAAAAATAGCACTTTTTTGGTAAAAAAAGTACTATTAAAACCGTTAAGAACAACCATACTTTTTTAGGAAAAAAGTACTTATTTAGAAAAAATTGTACTTTTTTCCTTAAAAGTATTATTATTTAAGAAAATCTAGTACTTTTTAGACAAAAAAATACTTTTCTGGAAAAAAACGTAATTTTTAGACAAAAAAGTACTTGTTAGTACCTTTGGATTTTTTAGAAACAAGTACTTTTTTAAAAAGTAAGTTTTTACTTAGTACTCTTGTACTACTTTTTTCTAAAAAAAAGTACTTTTTTCTAAAAACAGGTACTTTTTTCTAAAAAAAAATACTTTAAAAAGTACTTTTATCTTTAAAAAGTACTTTTATCTTTAAAAAGTACTTTTATCTTTAAAAAGTACTTTTTTTTTCTAAGAAAGTACTATTTTTTCTATAAAAAGTACTATTTTTCTTAAAAAAAGTACAATTTTTTCTAAAAAAAAAAAATATTTTTCTAAAATAGTACTATTTTTCTAAAAAAAAAAGTACAATTTTTTCTTAAAAAATTATTTTATTTCTTAAAACAATTATTGAAAAAAAAAACATTTGAAATGTGCCATGAGCCCATAAGTGGCACACATCAAATGTGCCATGTGCCCTTGTGTTGCACACGGCATATTTTAGATGGGCACATGTGCCATTCCTTACCCTGCCACAGAGTGGTGTAGGGTAAACAAAAAATATAAAACAATGACGAAATAGAACAAAGTTTGTTTCTACTTATTATAAATACTTCCATGTTGATTTTTAAAATCATGTTAAAATTAAAGTTGTTCCACTTTAATTTAAAATTGAAATCGATTTTGATTTAACGTTGATAATAATTTTATTTTTATGTTGTTCTACAGTTATTTATTCGACCTTTCCCAGCAGAAATAAATCGAGATTTTGGCGACACAGCATCTGTTTATAGCATACCGTAGCGCATCCAAAGAGCGCTCTTAGGGATGCAGTAAAAGGAAGGGGAAAAAATTTTAATTTTTTTTTAAGATTTTTTATATAAAACTTATAATGTGTAATTATTTTTTGATAAAATTTCACACTTGCTTTCCTTTTTAATATTTTTAACACTTTTTGAATAAAAAAACATGAGTTTTAGACAAAGACACATGATTTGACTGCATCATTATTGCGCATTAATCAGCGCTGCAAAGAGCGCTTCAATCATAGCATCTTTGACCGCTGTTCCCAAAAAAAATACAATAAAAAATGTGAAAATGAAAATTTCCGATATTTTTTTGATGTTCACTTCCGATTTTTTTTTTTCATTTTGTTTCACATAAATAAAGTTTTGTAAAGTAAAACGAATGAATTTTTTTGTTATATTTTTTTAAATTTTAGTTTTTTGATTTCAACTTTGAATTTACAGCATCTTTATTCTGCTTAAATCAGCTCTACAAAGATACATGAATTCACTGCATCTTTAATCTGCTTAAATCAGCGCTAAAAAGATACATGAATTTACAGCATCTTTATTCTGCTTAAATCAGCGCTCTAAAGACACGTGATTTCAGTGCATCTAAAGAGCGCTGTTTCTGTGTATCCAACTAGCGCTCTAAAGTGGGACATCGCCTTAGGGAATCATGCATGAATTCAGCGCAATTGGATGCGCTCCTTTACTCAAGTTCCCCTTCCAAAAGCTGCTGAACGTTCAGCAAAATTTCTGCTGGGTTTTAATTGCGCAAGGAAAAACGATTTTATTCTAGTTCGAGGCCTTGACGACAAAATTATTTCAATAAGAATAAGTATTCAATAAACACACAAAAAAAAAATTAATACTGTAATTTGGCGTAGTAGTATATTCAGTCATTGAGAGATTCCAATGGAAATTCCGTATTAAATTGGACAAATAGTTAAACTGGACTTTCACGACACTAAAAGGTAAAAAATAAATGTGTCAATTTTTAGGTTATTTACAAACCTCCAAACTTATGTTTTGCATAATTACATAAGTTTGTACCCAAAAAACTTAGGTAAATTATTCAATAACGCTTAATCGGTAAAATTTTACATTTTAAATACAAAATGTTGAAAAACATTTTTGAAAAGGAAACTCATTAAATTTTTACAAATTGTTGTTAAACTACATTTTTAAGGTGTAAAATAACATTCAAAAACTTATTAAAATACCCTTCAGCATTTAAATGCTGCAAAATGGACGGACATGTATAAAAAAAATGATGCCTGTTAAAAGCAGTAGTCATAAATCAGTTAGGAAAATGAAGTTGAAATAAACGAAAATGAGTGAAAAGATGGAACTCAAAAAAAAAAAAAAAAAATTATAATGCCCACAAGACAAGAGATTACTAATACTGATGCTGCAAATACAGTGAAGATTGTACAGCGATGGGCACAAAATATGGTCGGCCTTGTTTTTCTTTTTTCTTGACCCTTTAAAAGAGCTTGAGACAAACCAAGATTAAAAATTAATTTGAGCCAAATTCGATTTTAAACCGTGGCGCCCTTCGATAAAATTTTTTTTCTTGTAAAATTTTCAATAAAAAATTTTATATTTGACAGAAGGGCGTCATGGGTTAAAATGGTCTGGTTTCGCTCAAATTAAATTTACATGAAAGTTTGTATTAAGCTCTATGAAATAGTTAATAGAAAAAAACTTTTTAGATTTGTTTTTAAAACATTTCTTGAACGTAGAGAAAAACGCCATTTTGAACATTTTTTGACAAATTTCAAATAGCGATATCTCGAAAACCGTTCAGCTGATTTTAGAAATTTTTTGATATTCGTATTCATCATGCCAAAATTAAAAAAAAAAAAACAAAACAAGTAAGAAAATTACAGTCGGTCAAGACCGATCATGTAATACCTAACACCAGAGTTTCCCGGAAAATGGGTCCCAAGTTCAAATATTTACCGGTTAGACCTATATTTTGTCACAACTTTAATAATTGTGAAAAAGGCTTCTATTTGTTGACAATAAACCGCTTTAACTGAAAATCGGGCGAAATTTTCACATGGGGCCTAAGTCCAAAATAGTCCGATGGTAATCAGATATGATAAGGTTATTAACATGCACAAACAAATTTTTAATTAATTTTTTTCTTTTTTAATGAAATTTGAGAGATTTATGTGAAAATCGGGAAGGTGGTTTCTATAGGGCTACATTGGATTTGGATTTTTCAAAAATCCAAAAATTTCGAAATATCAGTCTAGAACTCCATAAAGTATTCTAAGACATTCTAGCAATGTCCGTCCGTCTGTCAGTCTGCCTGGCTGTTAGTGGAAAAACGATAAAGTCCAAAATAAAAGAACTAGACTCCTGAAGTTTGACACAAATATTAAGTATGGAGATGGGAAAAATCGGACAGGGGGGAAAAAGTTCCCTCTTGAGCAACTAAACCAAAGCTTCTAAAAAAAGCTTAATTTTTTACAGGTTTTATCATAGTTTTGTTAAGCAAATGAAACATTTTATTGTCGGAATAAATTCTCAGTCCTGCACTTAAACCCTGGGGATTAGAAAATGTTTTTTGTCGTCCCGCCCCTTTTGTGGGCGTGGATATTAAAAAAATATTTAAATAATGATAAAATTGTATTGTATTACTTAAACTTAAGAGAAAAAAGCATAATAAATGAATTTTTCAACATAAACCGCGAGAGGGAAAGTAACCCCTTTGACGAATATAATTTTGTATGTTGAAAATTTTTAAATTGTCTGTCCTTCAAAGTTGTTACTGTAGTTTTAACTGCATCCTGTCTATATAATGAGCTGTATATAGAAGTTATGTACCTTTTTCACACAAAAACGAAAAACGAAATGAATTATTGAAGTAAACTCATCAAAAAACTGAACCAAACTGAAAGCTATGAGGAACAAACTTTTTGAGTTTGGTTAGCTAACCCAGCAAAAACTAAAAGAAGTGACTTAATTTTTTTTCGGTTTTATCTAGAAGAGGATTTTATACCGTTGTCGGTAATAAGATCAAATTGATATTGACAACGTAAACTAATAGATTGTGATGACAGTTGACAGAATTAAACAAAGCTCGAAGAGATTAATGCCCAGTTTCTGTATGACGAACCTCATTCGTTTGTGAAAAATTTGCACGTATTTTCCTTGTCTTTCAACAAAAAATAAGCAAATTCATCACAGACGACTGACATTCGTCATACAGAAACTGTGCATAACTTTGCCGATTAACACAAAATTTTTGTTTTGTATAAAACTTTAAACTTATAAAAAAAATTTAAAACCATTTTTCAAATTTTTTATGCTGGGATTGTATTGTTAAATATATGAACGTACATAACAAAACTGTGTATTTTGATTTCACATGAAGACTTTTTGACAGATTTGTGCAGACTTTTGGCGCCTCAAGTGCCATCATTCTTCATATTTTATTCATTCATGATACGTTTTTTATACCCTACACCACACTGTGGTACAGGGTATAATGAGTTTGTGCTGATGTTTGTAACTACCCGAAATATTGGTCCTAGACCCACCTTAAATATACCGATCGACTCAGAATCACTTTTTGAGTCGATTTAGCGATGTCCGTCCGTCCGTCCGTCTGTCCGTCCGTCCGTCCGTCCGTCCGTCCGTCTGTCTGTCTGTCTGTCTGTCCATGTAAACGGTGTAAACACGATACAGGTCGCAATTTTTAATCAATTGACTTGAAATTTGAAACTTAAGTCTCTCTTGGCCCAAGGACGAAGCCTATTGAAATTGGAAAAAATCGGTCCATATTTAGACCTAGCCCCCATACAAAGGTCCTCTTTAGTTTTGGCTCAAATGACTCTAATAACCGTATTGTAGAAGGTATCGCTTTGAAATTTGGATGGTAAACATGTTTTGTCTTCACATATCATCATTCCGAATTTCAAAGAAATCGGACCAGTTCTTCTTGTAGCCCCCATACAAACCACCTTCCCGATTTTCACATAAATGTCTCAAATTTCATGAAAATAGAAAATATTTAATTAAAATTTTGTTTGTGTATGTTAAACGCGTACTTAAATAACCTTATCAAACCTGATAATCATCGGACCAGTTTTGGACTCAGGCCCCTTGTGAAAATTTCGCCCGATATTCAGTTAAAGCGGTTTATTGTCAACAAATAGAAGCCTATTTCACTCAAATTTGATTTGTGAGTGTTTTCTTCACTTATTAAAGGTTTTACAACATATAGATCTAATCGATCCATGGGACCCATTTTCCGGGAAACCTTGGTGTAGGGTATTATATGGTCGGTCTTGACCGACTATAATTTTCTTACTTGTTTTTTTTTTTTTTTGTTCTGTAAAGATTCCATAGTGTAAAAAGGAAGTACAACATAAAAATAATTTCAAGTCGTTTTAAATTTTTTGTATTACAAAAAAAAAACTTGCTAGAGAAAATTCAAAATTTAAATTTAGTTTGTGAAACGTAATAAAAATCAATTTTATGTTTGACCAGGTGTCAATTTAATGGGGTGTAATTTTAAAAAATTATACCAAATTTTGGTAAAGTAAAATACAGTTTTTACAAAATAATAATTCTGACACAATTTCTCATATAGAAAAACTCTCAGATTCTAAAATATTTTTCCGTATAGAAAAACTCTCAGATTCTAAGACATTTTTTAATAAAAAAGATTCTCTGATTCTGTGAAATTTTTCTATATAGAAAAATTCTTAGATTCAGAGACATTTTTTCGTATTGAAAATTTTTCCGTATAGAAAAATTCTCAGATTTTTTGTATAGAAAATTTTTCAGATTCTAAAAATTTTTTTGGCACAAAAAAATTTTCAGATTCTGAAAAAGATTGTTTTTCTTATAGAAAAATTCTCAGGTTTTGAGACATTTTTCCATATAATTATCAAATATTGAGACATTTTTTAATATAGAAAAATTTTTAGAATCTGAGACATTTTTCTTTATAGAAAAATTGTCAGATTCTGAGTAATTTTTCCATATAGAAAAATTCTCAGATTCTGAGACATTTTTCCATATAGAAAAATTCTCAGATATTGAGAAATTTTTAAATATACATAGAAAAATTCAGAGATTCTGAGACATTTTTCCATATAGAAAAATTGTCAGATTCTGAGTCATTTTTCCATAGAGAAAAATTCTCAGATTCTGAGACATTTTTCCATATAGAAAAATTCTCAGATATTGAGACATTTTTAGTACAGAACAATTTTTAGATTATGAGACATTTTTGCGTATAGAAAAAATTCTGCAATTCAAATTCTGAGACATTTTTTCATATAGAAAAAATCTCAGATTCTGATACATTTTTGCGTATAGAAAAATATTCATATTCTGAGACTTTTTTCTATATAGAAAAATTCTCAGACTCTAAAACATTTTTCCACATAGAATCCACTCAGATTCTGAAACATTTTTCCATATAGAAAATTCTCAGATTCTGAGACGTTTTTCCATATAGAGAAATTATCACATTTTGAGACATTTTTTCATTAAAAAAATTCTCAGATTCTGAGACATTTTTCCATTTAGAAAAATTTTTAGATTTGGAAACATTTTTCCATATAGAAAAATTCTCTTATTTTTCCATACAGAAAAATTCTCAGATTCTGAGACATTTTTTTCGTATAAAAAAACCTCTCTGATTCTGAGACATTATTCCGTATAGAAAAATTTTCAGATTCTGAGAAATTTTTCCATATAGAAAAATTCTCAGACTCTGTGACATTTTTTCATATAGAAAAATTCTCAGATTCTGAGACATTTTTCCATATAGAAAAATTCTCAGATTCTGAGACATTTTCCATATAGAAAAATTCTCAGATTCAGATTTTCCATATAGAAAAATTCTCAGATTCTGAAAAAATTTTCCATATAGAAAAATTCTCATATTTTGATACATTTTTTTATATAGAAAAATTCCTAGATTCTGAGACATATTTAGAATAGAAAAATTCTCAGATTCCGAGATATTTTTCCATATAGAAAAATTCTCAGATTCTGAGACATTTTTCCTTATCGAAAAATTCTCAATTCTCAAATTTTCCAATTCTCAAATATATTTTCGTATAGAAAAATTCTCAGATTCTGAGACAATTTTTCGTGAAGAAAAATTCTCAAACTCTGAGAATTTTTTTTTAGATATTTTTTTTTCAGATTTTGAGACATTTTTCGATATAGAAAAATTCTCAGATTCTGGGACATTTTTTCATATAGAAAAATTCTTAAATTCTGAGACATTTTTCCATGTAGAAAAATTCTCAGATTTTGAGATATTTTTTCGTATAGCACAACTCTCAGATTCTGAAACATTTTGAGTCCTCCGAAGGCTGCACCCAATTAGCGAAAAATATCAGATTTTGAAACATTTTTCCATATAGAAAAATTCTCAGATTCTGAGACATTTTTCCATATAAAAAAAATGTCTCAGAATCTGAGACATTTTTACGAATAGAAAAATTCCCAGATTATGAAACATTTTTCAATATAGAAAAATTCTCAGATTCTGAGACATTTTTCCATATAGAAAAATTCTCAAATTCTGAGACATTTTGCCATACAGAAAAATTCTCAGAATCTGAGACATTTTTTCGTATAGAAAAATTTTTAGATTCTGTGAAAAAAAAGTCTCTGATTTGGAGACATTTTTCAGTATAGAAAAATTTTTAGAATTTCTGACACATTTTTCCAGAACTTGATTTAATTTCAGTTGATTTTCTTTGAATTTAAATTTATCTCTTGCTAATAATATTTAAAAATGGTGTTGTTAATAATTGTTTTTAATCAAATTACAACTCTTGTTTATAAAAAAAAGTAAAAAAACAACAAATGTCCCGATAAAGAAGAACATTTTTAACATAAATGTTAAAATCTTGTATGTGTTGAAAAAAAAAATCGAAACCATTGCAAAATTTTACAACACTTGTTAACAAGTGCCAAAAACATCAAAAAGTACTTTAAAATTAAATAAATCTTTTTCAAAAAAAAAGCGCAAAATTTTTAAGGTGTTGCAAAACATTGTTAAACACCAACCACAAATCAATGATTTTCAAAAGAGGCTCAAGAGATTTAAAAAGGAATTTTAAAAGAATAAAAAATTTAAAGTCAATGGGGAATTAGGGATGGATTGTAATTTGTATTATGGCTGAAGTTGGATTTAAAAAAAAAAAATTATTTTTATAAGGTAACCACCAGCCAGTCACAAAAGGAAATGGACTATAAACCAGGAACATTTTACAAAACAACACCATATAAAAAAAATGACAGCAAGAAATGTCAAAAAGGGGAAAAAATAAAAAAAAGGTAAAATGATTTGAAGAAAAAAAGGGATTTTTTTCTATAAAGCCAATGTCTAGTTCAAAAATATCAATGACAAAACAATGTGGAAAAACAAATAGAAAATTAAAACAACAATAATAACAAAAAATTGTACAAATACCGGCATTTTTGTTTAAAAAATCAAACCATAATGTTTATGTGTTTATGAAAAAAAAACATCAATTCACAATGGGGAAGGCGCTGATTTTATTTATCTTAGAATCTGAAAATTTTACGCATTCAGATTCTGAGACATTTTTCAATAAAAAAAGAAATCTCTAATTCTGAGACATTTTTCCCTATAGAAAAATTCTCAGATTCTGAGATATTTTTTCGTATACACCCAAAAAAAACGTGGGTATTCAATACTAAAAATTTAACTAATTTTAGTCCAAAAGGACCTAGTGCAGAAATTGGTAACCAATACTAAAATTTTTAACTAAAATTAGTCAAAACCAGTAGAAATTACTAATGTTAGTACTTCGAAGATACTAAAATCAGTAACCAATTAGTAGATTTTGGTACAATATCACTTACTAAACCTTTTACTGTAGAATTATTTTGAGTGTAGCAAAACTCTCAGATTCTGAAACATTTAGTCGTATTGAACAATTTTCAGATTCTGATATATTTTTCCATATGAAAAAATTCTTAGTTTCTGAGGCATTTTCCATATAGAAAAATTCATAGATTCTAAGACATTTTTCCATATAGAAAAATTCTTAGATTCTAAAACATTTTCCATATTGAAAAATTCTCAGTTTCTGAGACATTTTTAGAAAAATTCTGAGACATTCTGAGACATTTTCCATGTAGAAAAATTCTCAGAAAAATTCTCAGATTCGGAGATATTTTTTTCTGTATAGAAAAATTCTCAGATTCATAGATAGACATTTTCTTCACATAAAAACTCTTAGATTTTGTGATATTTTTTCGTATAGAAAAATTCTCAGATTTTGATACACTTTTTCGTATAGAAAAGTTCTTAGATTGTGAAATATATGGGACATTCCATGTCAAATCGGACACTTTGCAGTTTTTAGTACCCTTCGAAAACTATTTCGTGGTAAATTTTCAGATTTTTTTTGATGACCCGTTCAAAAGATATCGAATTTTTAAAAATTGGTAGTTTGATCCTTTACTCAAACTTCTTTGACTCATAACTTCTGCAATAATGGTCCAAATTTTTTTTTTTTTTTTTTTTCAAAATTTTTGTTTTTTTACGTACTTTAAAAAAAAATCCCAAAAAATTCTTAAAAGCGCTCTAGTTTGCAATTTTTTAGTTTTAAAATTTAAATTTCATTTTTGAAAATGTTTGTACTCTTCGATTTTTTTTTTAAGTTTTTTTGTGTAAAACTTCTATCGATTCTACAAATTTTTTGCCCAAGAGGATCGTGGGATAACGATTATTATTATTTTTTTAAATTTTTCCAATCTTAAAATCATTTCTACTGCTCCAATGGTGAGTCTTAGAGGGGTCATTTATACACTCAAAACAATAACTCTGTTAAATTACAGAAAAACTCTGATAATTTAACAGAGTACACCATACTTTTCCAGCTAACAACATTTCTTGGTAATTTTACTAAAAAACTCTGTAAAATGATTTTGACAGAAAAGAAATGTTAATTTACAGAGTTTATAGTAAAATATTGGTTAAATATGAAAGCTTTTTTACAGAGAAAACTATGTAATTTTACTATAAAACTCTGTAAAATGATTTGGACAAAAAAAACAGTTAATTTACAGAGTTTCTAATAAAATATTTGTTAAATAAACCACCATTTAGCAATGAAAACTATGTAAATTTTCATATATTTGTAAAATACATTTGATGCAAAAAAAAAATTTACAGAAAAAACTCTGTAAATTTACAGAGTTTAGTTAAATGCATGTTATTTTGTAAAATTTTTATAAGATTTCTGAAAAAAAACAAGAAAAAACACCTGTACCCCCTCTATTTATTTTTACAAATTATTTGTTTATGACATTTACGCTTAAATAATAAATTTTTATCGTTATTTTTAATTAATTTCTATAACGACGCCCCCAATGGGGGCGGCCTGCAAAAAATCGAATTTTCTAACCCCCTTGGTCCAAGCGCAGGTCTATGAACTTAATATGGCATACAAATGTTACATTTGCTGAGCAAAAATTAAAAAAAATTCGTAAAAATATCGTATTTTTCAGGGGTCGTTTTAGTTCTTCAAGGACTTGTCCGATTTTGCCCATCTTCGAACTTAACTTTACCAGTAACATAATATATATTCTTGCCCAATTTAAGGGGTCTAGCTCTTTTGGTTTGGACTGCATCGTTATTTCTACAGACGGACGGACGGACATCGCTAGAATGTCTTAGATTCTATCATGGATCAATATTATATATACTTTGTGGGGTCCCCGACCGATATTTCGATGTGTTACACACGGAATGACAAAGTGAGTATACCCCCATACTGTGGTTGGAGGGTATAAAAAAATTTGATAACTTTTTTGCTACTTTTTCAACTTTTTCTCAAAAAAAAAAATCTACAGATAAAATTTTGATGTTTGGTAACAAAAACAAAAACTACTCCAAACAGAAAACTTTTTTGGTTATAAAAAAATACGAAGTATTTTGCTTAGATCTGTATTTTAGCAGAAAACTCTGTTAATTATCTGTAAAATAAAGATTACAAAGTAAAAAGTAATATAACAGAGGAAACTTTGTTTTTTTGTCACAACAAAATACAAAGTATTTTCTTTAAATCTGTATTTTGACAGAAAACTATGTCAAATATCTGTTGAATTGAGATTACAGTAATTTTACAGAGTATTTTACAGAGTTATTATTTTGAGTGTAAGACCGACCCTCATTTATTTTTACGTCTTAACATTTTTTTGGAACAAACTAATACCCTATTTCCAATTTCTAAGGGGGCTCCCACACAAAACGACATTTTTTAAAATTTGCTCCAACCGCTCTAACTGCCCTTATAGTGCCCTTAGAGCAACAAAATGTATGACCGACCCACAATATTTTTTAGTCCAAACATTTTCTCTGAACACACCTACCCTTTATCTTTAACTGTTAAGGCGGTCCCCATACAATTATTTTTATTTTTTGTAAATTTGTTTTATTTAATCAGCTTCTACCGGTCCAATGAAGCGTCCGAGAGGGGTCATTAGTGAGACCGACCCCCAATTATTTTTACTCTACAACGTTTTTTTAGAACATACCTACGCCCTATCTCCACTCCCTAAGTAGGCTTCCATTCAAAATTACATTTTTATAAAATTTGCTCCAACTGTTATTTGTATGGAAGCCTATAAAAAAAATTGTATGGGGACCGCCTTAACAGTTAAAGATAAAGGGTAGGTGTGTTCAGAGAAAATGTTTGGACTAAAAAAATATTGTAAGTCAGTCATACATTTTGTTGCTTTAAGGGCACACTATTCGGGCAGTTAGAGCGGTTGGAGAAAATTTAAAAAAATGTCGTTTTATATGGGAGCCACCTTAGAAATTTGAGATAGGGTATTAGTTTGTTCCAAAGAAATGTTAAGACATAAAAATTAATGGGGGTCGGTCTTATTAATGACCCCTCTACGACGCACCATTGGAGCAGTAGAAATGATTTTAAGATTGGAAAATTACAATAAATTTTTTTCAAAAATTTTAAAAAATAGTAATAATCGTTATCCCACGATTTTCCTGGGCAAAAAATTTGTAGAATCGATAGAAGTTTTACTTAAAAAAAAATTCCAAAAAATCGAAGAGTACAAACATTTTCAAAAATGAGATTTAAATTTTAAAACTTAAAAATCGCATACTAGAGCGATTTTAAGAATTTTTTTTTAAAGTACGTAAAAAAAAATGTTTAAAAAAAAAATTTGAAATTTGGACCATTATTGAAGAAGTTATGAGTAAAAAAAGTTTGAGTAAAGGAACAAACTACCAATTTTTAAAAATTCGATATCTTTTAAACTGGTCATCAAAAAAATCGGAAAATTTACCACGAAGGAGTTTTCGAAGGTTACTAAAAACAAAGGTTGGCAATCGATACCCACCCAGAATAACGGTATTTGGCTATTGTACCGCAACCAATAAAGATATGAAAATTTTTTAAGCGAATATTAAAGTCAATGAAATTTCTAATATTTTTGATGTGTTACTTCGTACTTGTATCGGTTGCTTTTCGAAATATAGGCCAATACCTTTATAATACCCTTTGAAACGGTATTTTAAAGGTATTGGCCTATATAACGAAAATGAACTGGTACAAACACGAAGTAACACATCAAAAATACTAGAAATTTAATAGACTTTCATAATCGCTTTTAAAAATATCCGTATCTTTATTGGTTGCGGTACAATAGACAAATACCGTTATTCTGGGTGCGTATCGATTGCCAACCTTGCTAAAAACTGTAAACAAATTGGGAAAATCTAAAAAAAAAATTCAAATTGTCCGATTTGACATGGAATGCCCCATATATATGCATAAGAAAATGATCAGATTCTGAAACATTTTTTTAATTGAACAATTATGAGATTCTGAAAATTTCATAGAAAAATTGTCTTTTCGATATGGAAAAATTTCTCAGAATCTGAAAATTTTTCTATATGAAAAAAATGTCTCAAAATCTGAGAATTTTTCTACATGAAAAAATGTCTCAGAATCTGAGAAGTTTTCTGTAGAAACAATTATTCAGACCTAAAGGCCGTGGTGCCCAGTGTGCACAAACATCACATACAGAAAAACAACAGTAACAACAACCACAATTACAATTGACAATAACAATACGTAAACAACAACAGCTACATGCAACAACTGTTTGTTGTATCTTGCATGTATTGTTGCTACAATCCAAGTTTAATATATGCGCGACAACAACAAGAAAATAAACAAAAAAAAAACAATCTCTAAGAAAAAAAAAATATTGTTGCAACTGATAAAAAAAAAAAATTAAAAACTAAAGAAAAATAAAAAAATTGTACATAAAAACCGTTTAAAACAACAAGCATACGCGTCGATTCAATTAGTAATTCTAAAAACGGTCAATAACGTGTTTTGCATTTTTAACCAACATTCAAGACCGACCAAACAACCAACCAACAAGCCTAAAGAAAAGAAAACTACAGAAATCTCTTTCAGTCCCGATGAAACAACGTATAAACAACATAAAATTGTAATAATAACAACTAAACATTTGTGGCAAGTCATAATAATGCGAGCACAAACCAACATCAACAACAACAACAGAATGATGTAAAGCAATGGACAGCAGCAGCAGCAACATATGCACATTGCTGGAGATTATTGTTGTTGAAAACATTACATGCAATTCAATTGGTAAAGTTACAGGCAGCATACAAAAACAACCAACACTGCAACAACATAAAACAGCAAGTGCAGCAAAGCGCATTAATACTCGATGGTGTTGTTAATGAGGGAATGAATGCTGAGAGACAAGGGTAAACACTTTTTTATCTATTTTTTTTTTTTTACACGAAAAAGTTTCTCAAATTGAGAATACGGAAAAATATCTCAAAATCTGAGAATTTTTCTATTCGAAAAAAATTTCCAATTTGAGAAGTTTTCTATACGTAAAAAAAATATCTCAGAATCTGAGAACTTTTCTATACGAAAAACAAGTAAGAAAATTATAGTCGGTCAAGACCGGCCATATAATACCCTACACCGGTGTTTCCCGGAAAATGGGTCCCAAGTTCAAACATGGACCGATGGGATCTATCTTTTGTTAAATCTTTAATAAGTAGTGTCCGACCGAACGTTCGGGTTCGGTTACGGAGTTCGGTAAAAAGTGGCGTTCGGCCACTGTTCGGTGTTCGGCCAAATTTTGGCCGAACTTTACCGAACACCGAACTTTTGTTTGTATTGCTTTTTATCGTCTTAAAACTAAGCCATACTAACAGTGCAACTACTTTACACCTCAAATCAGACTATTGTTAAAAAGATATATACCCGAGTAAAAATAATTTAATATGATCTTATATACTTTTATATAGTCATATTATTTGATATATGATCATGTGTGACACTATGTATTGCAAGATAAATTTATACAATAAATTTTGATGTGGAATTTTTTTAAGATATCGCCATACATAACTATATGTTGTAACATCTGGTCCCATGCATCATTTAAAATTTCTAAGTGTTTTATATAAAATTTTATATGCCTCCATTATTTTTTAATTTTTTTAAAGGTTTTCCAAGAACATATTTTTGTCGTAAATATTTTCAAAGTGTTTTATATAAAATTTCATATGACTTTATATTTTTTTATTTTTCTAAGATTTTTCCAAGCACCACTTTTTTATCACGAATATTTTCTAAGTGTTTTATATAAAATTTTATATGACTCCATCTTTTAAATTTTTTCTAAGTTTTTTTCAAGGAACATTTTTTTTATCGCAAATATTTTCTAAGTGTTTTTTATAAAATTTTATATAACTCCATTTTTTTAAATTTTTCTAAGTTTTTTCCAAGGACAAATTTTTTTGAAAATATTTTCTAAGTGTTTTATATAAAATTTAACATGACTCCATTTTTTGAAATTTTTCTAAGTTTTTTTCACAGAACCCCAGCAAAACTTGCATGACTTCCAGAACTAGTGCTGGAGTACTTCTTTTTTGCTCGACTAGTTCTCTATCTCGTTCTCAGAGTCATGATTTTTGTTTGAAATTGTCACCCTCAGAACTAGTTCTAGGGAAGTAGTCTAGGAACAATCACCCCTCCTATGGAACGGTTCCATCACTACTTCTAGAACCAGTTCTTTATCCCATTCTATAACCCATGATTTTTCTTTGAAATTGTCACGACAGGAACTACTTCCAAGAAGCTATTGTGGCACTAGTTCTCTATCTCGTTCTCAGAGTCATGATTTTTGTTTGAAATTGTCACCATCAGAACTAGTTCTAGGAAAGTAGTCTAGGAACCCATGTATAAAACGGTTCTTTAAGTCATTCTAGAACCAATTCTTTATCCCATTCTTTAACCCATGATTTTTGTTTGAAATTGTCACCATCAGAACTAGTTCTAGGGAAGCAGTCTAGGAACATTTTGTAATTTTTTTTTTTTGCAAAAAAAAAACATTTTTGAATTATTTTTTGTTGAAAATATAACGCAATATCAGCACTTTACTGAACAAAAATTAGTAGTATTTTTTGTTTTTTTAGTCCTTAATGCAATTAGAAATTATCTAGAAGGAGAATAAGGGATTTTTGAAAAAAAAATATTGTAGGGACCAAAAAATATACGATTATATGCTTAGTTGGATAACTCAAATTGCTTACTATTTTTGCTACAATTGGAAAGTTTTGTTTACATTTTGTAATAAAAAATTCCAGCTGTAGTAAATAAAGTAGTTTATTGCAGATTGTAGTAAGGTAATTGAATGGATCTATAAAAACCTATTTGCACTAATGCCCCAATACTAAATAATACCAAACAAATTACCCAATACTTATAATTTTTTTAGCCCCTCTGTACATATTTCAAAAGGTTTGACTTTTTCCAAATAAAAGATGCAACAGAGAAATGCGTAATCAAATATTTATTTTTTTCTTTTTTGAAAAAAATTATAAGTTTTTGAAACAGCTTCTAAGATGTTATTTGAGAACCAGTATTTGTTTCATGGAAGTGGTGCAGAAGTCATGTACGACTAGTTCCAAATCACTAGTTCCCAAACTACTCCAAAAAAGCTCTTTGGAATCAAAATATTACCCTTTTGGATCACTTCTAGAACTAGTTGTGACACCACTAGTTCCAGGATGCTCTTTGAGAACCTATCGTGACAAGCTTTGAAGTACTTCTAGAACTAGTTATTTTTGAACGACTCCGAAAAGTTTTGCTGGGACAACTTATTTTTATTATTTTAATTTTTCAACTTTTTATTTAAAACTAAAAAAAACATCCGATTTATAAAATTGTATAAATTTTAATATAATTGGATATAATTTTATATCGTTGGATTAGACCAAAACTCGTATCAAAGTCGATATAAAGTTATATAAACTGATATTATTAGATATTATTCGATCAAATCTTATGAAACCATTTTTCGTATAAGATTATATCAAAATAGACACGAACCCATATTAAATTATATATTGTGTCATATCAATTTTTTTACTCGGGTATTTTTTTTTTTCAAAAAAATCAACTTGAGCCATATTTTTTCACTTTTTTTAAGTACAAAATATTTATTTTTTAACTTTAAATTAGAACAACTAAGAAAAAACACTTTTTTAGTTGTTTTTTCATAATTATATGCAAAAACAACTTTTTTTAAAATAAAAACAAAGTTCGGTTACGGGTTCGGGTTCGGCCGAACTTTGCAAAATTGACCGAAGTTCGGGTTCGGGTACGGGTTCGGTCTGAAAAAGTGCGTTCGGTCGGACACTATTAATAAGTGTAAAAAACACCCACAAACCAAGTTTTAGCGAATTAGGTTTCAATTTGTTGCAAATTCACCGCTTTAACTGAATATCGGGCGAAATTTTGATATGGGCCTAGGTCCAAAAATGGTCCGATAATAATCAGATTTGATAAGGTTATTAAAGTACGCGTTAAATACATACAAACAAAATTTTAATAAAATATTTTTGATTTTCACGAAATTTGAGAGATTTTTGTGAATATCGGGAAGGTGGTTTGTATGAGGTCTACAAGAAGAACTGGTCCGATTACTTTAAAATTCGGGGTGGTGATTTGTAAATACAAAACACGATTACATGTTAAATTTCGATATAACCTTTTATAAAATCGTTGTTAGAGTCATTTGAGGCCAATTAAAATGGGACCATTGTATGGGGGCTAGGTCAAAACATGGACCGATTTTTTTCCAATTTCAATAGGCTTCATCCTTGGGCCAAAAGAAGCTTGAGTTTCAAATTTCAGTCAAATCGGTCAAATTTCAGTCAAATTGCGACCTGTATCGTGTTTACACAGTTACATGGACAGACGGACAGACAAACGGACAGACAGACGGACGGACAGACGGACGGACATTGCTAAATCGACTCAAAAAGTGATTCTGAGTTTATCGGTATACTTAAAGGTGGGTCTAGGACCAATATTTCGGGAAGTTACAAACATCAGCACAAACTCATTATACCCTGTACCACAGAGTGGTGTAGGGTATAAATATTTTAGAATCTGAGAATATTTTTTATAAGGGAAAAATACCAAAAATCTCAAGAATTTTTCTATACGGGAAAAATATCTCTGAATCTGAGAATTTTTCTATATGGAAAAAGTAACTCAGAATCTGAGAATTTTTCTTTACGGAAAAATATTTCAGATTCTGAAAAATTTTCTATACGAAAAATATCTAAGAATTTGAGAATTTTTCTATAGAGTTTTTCCATATCTCAGAATCTGAGAATTTTTCGATACGGAAAAATATCTCAGAATCTGAAAATTATTCTATATGAGAAAAATATCTCAAAATCTGAAAATTTTTCTATACGAAAAAATATCTCAGAATCTGACAATTTCTCTATATAAGGGGTAAATACCTCAGAATCTGAAATTTTTTTATATACGGGGTAAATATCTCAGAATCTGAGACATTTTCTATACAGGAACAATATCTCTGAATTTATACCGGAAAAGTATATCAGAATCTGAGAATTTTTCTATACGGAAAAATGTCTCAGATTCTGAGAACTTTGCCATACGGATGAAATATCTCAGAATCTAAGAGTTTTTCTATACGAGAAAATATCAGAGTCTGAGAATTATTTTATACGGAAAAATATCAGAGTCTGAGAATTATTTTATACGGAAAAATATTTCAGAATTTTTCTATACGGTAAAAATATCAAAACCAATATTTTTCTATATGGAAAAATATTTTAGAGTCTGAGAATTTTTTTATGCGTAAAAATGTTTCAAAAACTAAAAATTTTTATGTAAGAAAAAATATCTCCGAATTTTTCCATATGAAAAAATATTGCAGAATCTGAGAGATTTTATCTACGGTGTCGTAAATATTTTCTCGTATGGAAAAATATCTACGACACCGAGAATTTTTCTACGAGGAAAAATTTTTTAAGAACTGAAAATTTTTCTATGGGAAAAAATATCTCAGAATCTGTGAATTTTTCTTTACGGAGGAGTGCATCAAAGTCTTTTTTTTTTTGGACGAATGAATTCTCAGATTCTGAGAAAACTATCAGAATCAGAAAGAAAAATATAAATTTTTCTATACGAAAAATGTTTTAGAATCTGGGAATTTTTCTATATGGGAAAATATCTCAAATCTGAGAATTTTTCTGTATGGAAAAATATCACAAAATCTGAGAATTTTTCTAGATGGAAAAATATTTCAGAATCTGAAAATTTAATTACTTAATATCTCAAAGAATTATTTAATACGGTAAACTATCTCAGAAACTGAGAATTTTTCTATACAGAAAAATAACTCAAAATCCGAAAATTTTTCTATACGGAAAAAAAAATCAAAATTTGAAAATTTTTCTGTACGGGAAAAATAACTCAGATTCTGAAAATTTTGATATAAGGAAGAAAAATCTCAGAGTCTGAGAATTTTTCTATACGAAAAAAATATTAGAATCTGAGAATTTTACTATACGGAAAAATACCAGAATTTTCAATATATTAAAAATCTCAGACTCTGAGAATTTTTCAACGGAAAACTATCTCAGAATATGAAAATTTTTCTATACGCAAAAATAACTAAAAATCTGAAAACTTTTCTAAACGGAAAAATAACTCAAAATCTGAAAATTTTTCTATACGGGAAAAATATCTTAGACTCTGAGAATTTTTCTACACGGAAGAAATATTTCAGAGTCCGAAAATTTTTCTATACAGAAAAATATCTCAGAATCTGAGAATTTTTCTATACGAAAAAATATCTCAGAATCTGACAATTTTTCTATAAGGGAAAAATAAATACCTCCGAATCTGAAAATTTTTCTATACGGGGGAAATATCTGTGAATCTGAGAATTTTTCTATTCAGAAAAATATCTCAGAATTAGAGAAATTTTCTATATGGAAAAATTTTTCAGAATCTGAGAATTTTCTAAACGGAAAAATGTCTCAGAATCTGAGAATTTTTCTATACGAAAACATATTTCAGAAACTGTAAATTTTTTACATGTGAAAAATATCTCAGAATCTAAGAATTTTTCTATATGGACAAATCTGAGAACTTTTCTCAGAAAACCTCAGAGCGGGAAAAATTTCTCAGAATCTAAGAATTTTTCTGTACGGAAAAAATTTCTCAGAATTTGAGAATTTTTCTCTACGGAAAAATAACTTTGAATCTGAAAATATCTCAGAATCTAAGAATTTTTCTATATGGGAAAATATTTCAAAATCTGAGAATTTTTTTGAGCGGAAAAATGTATCAGAATCTGAGAATTTTTCTATACGAAAATATATTTCAGAATCTGGGAATCTTTCTATACTGGAAAAATATCTCTGAATCTGGAAAGTTTTCTAGGGGGAAAAATATCTTAGAATCTGAGAATTTTTCTATACGGGAAAAATTCTCAGATTCTAAGATATTTTTCCCTGAATCTGAATATTTTTCTATACAGAAAAAAAATTCAGAATCTGAGAATTTTTCGATATGGAAAAATATTTAAGAATCTGAGAACTTTTCTATATGGAAAAATTTTTTCTATACAGAAAAATATGTTAAAATTTAAGAATTTTTCTATCCGAAAAATTTTCTTGCGGAAAAACATCTCAGAATCTCAGAATATGAGAAAAATATCGCAGAATCTGAATTTATACGGTAAAAATATCTCAGAATCTGAGAATATTTCTATGCGGAAAAATATCTCAGAATCTGTAAATTATTCTATACGAGAAAAATATCTCAAAATCTAAAAGTTTTTCTAAACGAAAAAATATCTCAGAATCTGACAATTTTTCTATACGGGAAAATACATCAGAATCTGAAAATTTTTAAATAAGGGGGAAATATCTCAGAACCTGAGAATTTTTCTATACGGGAAAAATATCTCTGAATCTCTACGAAAAAAATGTCTCAGAATCTAAGAATTTTTCTAAACGGAAAAATATCTCAGAATCTGCCAATTTTTCTAATTCTTAGAATCTGAGAATTTTTCTTTACGAAAAAATATTTCAGAATATTCGAATTTTTTATACAGAAAAATATCTCAGAATTTGAGAATTTTTCAATACGGAAATATATCTAAGACTCTTAGAATTTTTCTATACGGAAATATATCTTACAATCTAAGAAAGTTTTTCTATACGGAAAAATATCTCAGAATCTGAGAATTTTTCTTCACGAGAATTAAAAAAAAATATCTTAGAATCTGTAAATTTTTCTATACAAGTATACTTTCCCTAATAATGACTTTTACGCATTTAATAGTAAAACCACTATACAGAATGCATGTGAGTTTTTATTAAACTTTTTTTAGCGTTTGCAAAATGCTTAAGTTTTATTTGTTTCCCAGCACTTCAATACGCTTTAGTTAAAACTTGCAAACTGTGTTTGGCTGCATGTTTACAATATTGATGATGATTTCGACTACGACGACGACGACGACAATTACAAATAAGCAATTATTCCAAGCTGGGATGGAAAATTCAATACTTTAGTACTTTTTACGGTACTTTTTTTAAAATGAAAAGTACCGCAGTATCTTAATGACAGATTTTTTACTTGTTCTATATCTTCGTCTTCTACAATGGATTCATCTCGAAATTTATTCGAGATATCGGCTCATGAAGTACACAGAAAACAAATTGTCATCGAACGACATCATAGTATTTATGAACAAATTCATAAAAACTTATGAAGCTTTTCATTAAATTTTTAAACTTTTTCATAGTATTTATGAAAAAAGATATATTATCTTTTTAATTCCACATATTATGATTTATTTATAAATATTATGAAAAAGTTTTAAAGTATTATAAAAAAGTTAAAAAAATTTTTATGAATTTGTTCATAAATACTATGAAGGTCGTTCATTGGCAATTTTTTTTTTGGTGGCGGAGTTCAAAATATTGAACTGCTCGCATAGACCGTCTGGTCCATAGCAATACCACATGTTCCTTCAGCGACGAGGATAAAAAGCGTTAGTCCATGTTGCAAACAATTTAACGGACATAAGGTCCATAAATGCGATTTCTTCCAGATTTTCGAGTTCTGCTTTGCCTAAAAGCAATTATGAAAATATGTTCCAATTTTCATTGTTTAAGTGCTAAAAATTTCGTTATATCTCTCCTAGTTTCAGAGATATTATCCTATAGTATGACATCCTATGACTTTTTGATTAGCGAAAGCTACGGGCAATAAGGTTCCAAACCTGACTGCTCATTTTTTGGTGATTTTGAAAAAAGTACAATTTTGCTGTTCTTTCGAATTTTCCCATCCCTAATTCAAAGCAATAATCAGCAAACTGCGACATTGACGATAAGCGAAATTCTAATAATACAAATAATGATGATGATGATGATGACGTTTCATATAAATACAACAAATTGTAAACTTTATGAGATGAAATGTTGAGGATGTGAGGATGACGATTTTCATTGCTGCTGGACAAAAAAAAAAAACTAAAGAATTGCAATTATGAGGCTGGCTTGGCTTAACTTTTTCACATTTAGAAACTGAACTGAGAAGTAAAAAAACTTCTTAAGCAGACTTTTGAAAATAAGGAAAATGCGGTATGAAAAAAAATTAAACACTGGTAGCCAGCCACAAAATCCATATTTAGAAGCAAGTGGAAATTTATTATTTTTTAAACTACAATTAACCCAAGGAAGACCAGAATTTTTCCCAATAGAAAAAACTGATTTTTTTTTTTTTAAAATCTCAGAATTTGAGTTTTTCTATTCAAAAAAATGTCACAGAAACAAAATTTAAAAGTTTTTCAATTCGAAAAAATGTCTCAGAATCTGAGAATTTTTCTTTACGTAAAAATATTTCGGAATTTAAAAATTTTTCTATTCGGGAAAATGTCTCAGAATTTCAGAATTTTTCTGTACGGAAAAATGTGTCAGAGTATGAGAATTTTTTTATACGGAAAAACGTAACGTAAAACGTAACAAAATTTCGATAATTTTTCTATACGGAAAATTTTTGATCTGAGAATTTTTCTATAAGGAAAAATATCTTAAAATCTGAGAATTTTTCTAAATGGAAAAATATCTTAGAATCTTAAAACTTTTCTTTACGAAAAAATATCTCAGAATCTTAGAATTTTTCCTTACGGAAAAATATCTCAGAATATGAGAATTTATTAATCCGAAAAAAATGTCTCAAAATGTCTCAGAATTTGAGGATTTTTCTATATAGAAAAAAGCCTCAGAATATCAGAATTTTTCTATGTAGAAAAAAAACCTCAGAATATCAGAATTTTTCTATAGGAAAAATGTCTTAAAATCTGCAAAATGTCTAAAAATCTAAGAATTTTATTATATAGAAAAATGTTTCAGAATCTGAGAACTTTTCTGAATCACTTCAAATCTGAGAATTTACTGAAAAAATCGGAAAAATTTTTCAGAATCTAAGAATTTTTCTATATAAATGACTTAGAATCTGGAAATTTTTCTTTACGGAAAAATGTCTCAGAATCTGCGATTTTTTTCCCAAAATTTCTCAGAATCTGAAAATTTTTCTATATGGATAAATGTTTCAAAACCAGAGAATTTTTCTATATCGAAAAATATCTCACAATCTGATAATTTTTCCATATGGAAAAATGTCTCAGAATCTGATCATTTTTCTATATGGAAAAATGTCTCTGATTCTGAGAATTTTTCTATACAAAAAATTTTTCAGAATCTGAGAATTTTTCTATATGAAAAAATGTCTCAGAATTTGAGAATATTTCTATATGGAAAAATGCTTCAGAATCTGAGAGTTTTTCTATACGGAAAAATGTCTCCGAATCTGTAATTTTTTTTATACGGAAAAATGTCTTAGAATCTGAAAATTTTTTCTATACCGAAAAATTTCTCAGAATCTGAAAATTTTTCTATATGCAAAAATGTCTCAGAACCTGAGAATTTTTCTATATGGAAAAATGTCTCAGAATCTAAGAATTTTTCTATATGAAAAAATGTCTCAGAATCTGAGAAATTTTCTATACGGAAAAATGTCCCAGAATCTTAGAATTTTTCTATATGGAAAAACGTCTCAGAATCTGAGAATTTTTCTATACGGAAAAATATCACAGAATCTGCAAATTTTTTTATACTGAAAAATGTCTCAGAATCTGAGAATTTTGCTATAGGGAAAAATGTAAAATGTCTCAGAATTTGAGAATTTTGAATTTTTCTGTATATAAAAATGTTCTCTCTATGGAAAAATGTCTCAGAATCAGAGAATTTTTCTACATGGCAAAATGTCTCAGAATCTGAAAATTTTTCTATTTTTCCGGAATTTGAGAATTTTTCTATACTGAAAAATATCTCAGAATCTGCAAATTTTTATACCCTATACCACTTTGTGGTACAGGGTATATTGAGTTTGTGCTGATGTTTGTAACTACCCGAAATATTGGTCCCAGACCTACCTTCAAGTATACCGATCGACTCAGAATTACTTTTTGAGTCGATTTAGCGATGTCCGTCCGTCCGTCCGTCCGTCTGTCCGTCCGTCCGTCTGTCCATCTATTGGTTTAAGCACGATACAGGTCGCAATTTTCAATAAATTGACTTGAAATTTGAAACTAAAGCATCTTTTGGCCCAAGGACGAAGCCTATTGAAATTGGAAAAAATCGGTCCATATTAAGATCTAGCCCCCATACAAACGCCCCATTTGGATTCGGCTTAAATGATTCTAATAACCGTATTATAACAGATATCGCTTTGAAATTTAGCAGATAATCAATTTTTTTATGCACAAATCACCATTCCAAATTTCTAAGGAATCGGGTGAGTCCTTCTGGTAGTCCCCATACAAACCACCATACCGATATTCACATAATTCCCTCAAAATTCATAAAAATGGAAATATTTGATAAAAATTGTATTTTTAGGTGTTAAATGTGTCCTTTAGTAACCTAATCAAATCGGAATATAATTAGACCATTTTTGGACTTAGTCCCCCATGTAAAAATTTCGACTGATATTCAGTTAAGTTCAATTCCTCTAAAATTTGATCTGTGTGTGTTTTCTACACTAAATAAATATCTAACAACAGACAGATGCAATCGATCCATGTTTGGACTTGGGACCCATTTTCCGGAAAACACTGGTGTAGGGTATCATATGGTCGGTCTTGACCGACTATAACTTTCTTACTTGTTTTGTACTGAAAAATGTCTCAGAATCTGAGAATTTTTCTATATGGTAAAACGTCTCAGAATCTGAGAATTTTTCTATATGGAAAAGTGTCTCAGAATCTGAGAATTTTTCTATATGGAAAAGTGTCTCAGAATCTGAGAATTTTTCTATATGGAAAAAAGTCTCAGAATCTGAGAATTTTTCTATATAGAAAAATGCCTCAGAATCTAAGAATTCTTCCATACGGAAAAATGTCTCAGAATCTGAGAATTTTCTATACGGAAAAATGTCTCAGAATCTGAGAAGTTCTCTCTATGGAAAAATGTCTCAGAATCAGAGAATTTTTCTACATGGCAAAATGTCTCAGAATCTGAGAATTTTTCTATTTTTCCGGAATTTAAGAATTTTTCTATACGGAAAAATATCTCAGAATCTGCAAATTTTTATACCCTACACCACTCTGTGGTACAGGGTATATTGAGTTTGTGCTGATGTTTGTAACTACCCGAAATATTGGTCCTAGACCTACCTTCAAGTATACCGATCGACTCAGAATAACTTTTTGAGTCGATTTAGCGATGTCCGTCCGTCCGTCCGTCTGTCCGTCCGTCCGTCCGTCTGTCCATCTATCGGTTTAAGCACGATACAGGTCGCAATTTTCAGTCAATTGACCTGAAATTTGAAACTTAAGCATCTTTTGGCCCAAGGACGAAGCCTATTGAAATTGGAGAAAATCGGTCCATGTTAAGACCTAGTCCCCATACAAACGCCCCCTTTGGATTCGGCTTTAATGACTCTAATAACCGTATTATAATAGATATCGCTTTGAAATTTAGCAAGTAATCAAATTTTGTATGCACAAATCACCATTCCAAATTTCAAAGGAATCGGGTCAGTCCTTCTGGTAGTCCTCATACAAACCACCTTCCCGATATTCACATAATTCCCTCAAAATTCATAAAAATGGAAATATTTGATAAAAAATTTATTTTTAGGTGCTAAACGTGTACTTTAGCAACCTTATCAAATCGGAATATAATTGGACCATTTTTGGACTTAGTCCCCCCATATAAAAATTTCGACCGATATTCAGTTAAATTGTTCTATTGACAAAAAAATAAACCAATTCCACTTAAAATTGATCTGTGTGTGTTTTCTACACTAAATAAATTTCTAACAAAAGACAGATACAATCGGTCCATGTTTGGACTTGGGACCCATTTTCCGGAAAACACTGGGTAGGGTATCATATGGTCGGTCTTGACCGACTATAACTTTCTTACTTGTTTTGTACTGAAAAATGTCTCAGAATCTGGGAATTTTTCTATAGGGAAAAATGTAAATGTGAATCTGAGAAAAATTTCGCAGAATCTGCTCATTTTTCTAAAGGAAAAAATTTCTTAGAATCTGAGAATTTTTCTATACGGAAAAATGTTTCTTCGCGACCCTCTGCTGCATTAAAGGGTTAATCCTGTTCTGCTATTGCTTTTTTTTAATCATTTTTATCATTTTATAGATTCTTTAACGTACGAGTAAATTATTTTTTGTAGTTTTTTTTATACCCTCCAGTCTAGTGATAGAGGGTATATATAAGTTTGTCATTCCGTTTGTAACACCTCGAAATATTGGTCTAGGACCCCATAAAGTATATATATTTATGATCCTCGATCGATTTTAAGTCGATCTAGCGATGTCCGTCCGTCCGTCCGTCTGTCTGTCTGTCCGTAGAAAACACGCTAACTTTTGAAAGACTTTACAGAGGCTACTGAAGTTTGGCATATATGTTTGTCATTTACCTGGTCAGGTTGGTATTGCAATCCAGCCAAATCGGTCCAGTAGTTCAAAAGTTATGAGCAAAAGAGTAAATTTCGGCAAGGGTGTTTCGCGAATTTACGAGATGAAAAACACGATAACTTTCGAAAGACAATAACAAGACTACTGAAGCTTGGCATGTATCTTTGCCGTTCCCCGGGTCTGTTTGGTATTAAATTTCAGCTCAATCGGTCCAGTGGTTCAAAAGTTATAAGCAAAACCCTGAATTGCAGATTAATTGCATCTAAAATGCCACGTGTTTTAACAAGTTTTAAAAGCATTGGTGGTAACTAAACAATGCTTTTCAAACTTTTTTAATTTTAAAGCAATGCTTTTTAAACTTGTTTAGTTTTAACTTAAAAATTACACTCGAAAAAAATTTTACACTCAAAAAAAATTTTACACTCAAAAAAAATTTTACACTCAAAAAAAATTTACACAAAAAAAATTTTGTGTTTTTTTTTACAAAAATTACAATATTTTGTGTACATACGTACGTGCATTCACTCAGAAATATTTTTACATTAAAAAAAAAACATTACACTGGAAAAAAATTTTACACTCAAAAAAAAAAATTATTAATTTTTTTTTTTTTTTTAAATGACAAAAAAGAGTTTTTTCTCAAAATAAAATATTTCTAATCAAAATTGTTCATTTTTTCACGTTAAAAAATGTACTACCCCTTTAAAAAATGCATTGTGGAGGGTATTCATAGATTCGGCAAAGTCGAATTTAACTTTTCTACTTGTTTTTTAATATTATTTCTACGTAAAATGCGTGAACGCATTTTAACTATGAAACCATATACACGTACGTACGTTACGTACCACGTCGTTAGTTACACAGCAAAACCACAAAATAAATATTCAGTCACAAGACTATAGATGGATGGCTGGTTGGTTGCCAATGATGGTCATAGCATCTCTAAGTTAAAACTTGGTGACATGTTTGGTCATTTTAAAATCGATGGGAAAATAGTTGTATAAATATATTGTTTTAATTTTTTTTTGTTTTTTAATATTGATTAGTTTTATTTTTTTTTTAGATTTCATCTCTCCATATGTATGTGATTGACATCTTTTTCCTTTTTCTATTGATAGTCATCATTATTATTAGTAAGATGACGGACTGACTGATCAGTAATCGAAAGATATAGTAAGTGGTAGACTCAAAAAAATTTGTTAGTTAAGTTTTTTGTTTTCAAATTTGAGCTTTAAGAAAATTTGTTTTTTAAGAAAAATTTCACAAATTCTCAAAATCTAACAGATTTTTCGAATACATCTGAGACTTTTTCTATAGGAGAAATTTGTCTTAAAACAAATTTATAGAAATTTTTCCTATTTAAAAAGTTTCAGATTGTGAAATATTTTTCGTACAGAAAAAGTTTTAGACTCTGAGATTTTAAAAGTCTAAAGTTCATAGAAGTTTTTCTAAAATAAAAAGTTTCAGATTCTGAGACACTTATCGTATGCAAAGTCTTAGGTTCTGAGACATTTTTCGTAAAGACAAAATCTCACATTCTGAGACATTTTTCGTATAGAAAAAGTCTTAGATTCTGACACATTTTTCGTATAGAAAGTCTTAGATTCTGTGACATTGTTCGAATCGAAAAAGTATTAGATTCTGAGATATTTTTTGTATAGAAAAAGTCTTAAATTCTGAGACATTTTTCGTATACATATGGTCTCAGGTTCTGATGCATTTTTCGTATTGAAGAAGTCTCAGATCTGAAACATTTTTCGTATAAAAAAAATCTCAAATACTGAGACATTTTTCGTATTTCTCAGGTTTTGAAAAATTTTTCATAAAAAAATTGTGGCAGAATTTGAGAAATTTTTCGTATAGAAAAAGTTTAAGATTCTATACGAAAAAGTTTCAGATTCTGAGACATTTTTCTTATAGGAAAAGTCTCAGATTTTGAGATAGAAAAGGTCTCATTAAAACCAAATTGTTCTACAGTAATATCATGGTTTTAATTAGTAAAGAAAAATTACCTCGAGCTAGAATATCCCTATTAAATTTTTTATTTTTTTTTCGTTTCTTTTTCTTAAAACAGGTAATAATATGAATTTAATTTGTACCAAAAGATTGTTTTTTTTTTGTCATGCGACATTTTACTTTCCAGTGGGGCCTCCAAATTCTTGTGTGCCCAGGGACACCGCCATACCTTAAAGTGGCCCTGAATGGTAGATAAAGTGGTCGATAGTTTCCAACTCCTCCTCATTCATGCAACTACCCAGTTGGCAACGTCCTCGAGCCATCCTCAGTGACGGAGCGGTGACATGTCAGAGTCACTGCTGACATCCACAAGACATCTCTATGTACTGGGTTGAGGACCAGGGATGAAATATGGTTATTTCATTTTGGTATCAAAAATGATTTTAAATTGTACTTTTTTGACCATAAATGTACTTTTTTAATTTTATTTAATTTTATTTCAAACAACAAAAAATAGTAATTATAGTTCGTAATTTTTTTTACAGAAAACGCAAAGTATTTAGCTCGGAATTTAAAAGTGCATTTTTTGACAACAAAAACATGGCAATTGCCTTATGTGAATTTACAGTTTTATTAAATTTTTCCCGAGGAATAGTAATTTTTTCATATCTCTCATCGTTTTCGAGATAAGCTGAAAATGTAAAGTTTTTGGCGTTTGACCGCTATTTTTTCAAAAACGACTTTGGCGAAGATTTTGATTTTCGTCAAAATATAGTAGTGGGGCACCCCAGATTCATAATCAAAGAAGACATAAACAGTGTTCGCAAATTGAGGTTAACGTTGGTTCGGAGAGGCGTAAAAATTCATCTGATATTCATTAGACCATACATCAATATAAATAAAAATCTTTTAAATTTAAAAAAGTTTTCCAGGAATAACCAAATTTCAATTAGTAGAAAATGGGGAAAAATAAATGCAAGAAAAAAATTTCAATAAAAAAATTAGTTAAAATTCGTTCAGTTTTGAAAATGTATCAAATGAGTCGCGGGCGTATCAACGTATTTTTGAACATTAAATAGTATCAAAAAAAGTACATTTGTATCAACAATTCCATCCCTGTTGAGGACAGTTTCATACAAATTTTCAAAATGTCCTCACTCAAAGTCAGCAGTGGTCAGGGCTGACCTTACGGAGACATGTCACCTAAGATTTCTTTGGGGAAATGTCTGGCATAGGTTATGCGAAAATACAAAAAAATTTCGTATTTTCTTTAGTTTTTACTTTTATCCATTTACCTTTATAAATTATCTTTCTCGTATTTAGAAAAAACTTTTTGCCCTTTTTAGTCCCAACTGGATTTGAACCTGGAACCTCCAGTTTATTAGTCCCACACCTAACTACTTGTTCCAAACTTTATTTTTAAAATTGTTTGTCTATTTATTACTTTTATTCTACTTGTTAAATTTTGATTTTATTTACATTAAATCGATAATATTGCCATCTTTTTCTTGGAAATTGAAGAGTTGCCCAGATTTAAAATTCTAATTTAATATACTGCTATTCTAAAGACATTTCCTTTTAGACGTCTTAGAGAAATTGTCCACACTCTTAAAGCAAACATTCAGCGCTGAGAATGTTAGGACATGTCATCAAGGATTACCTATGATTTTTTTTCAGAACCTGAAGACATTTCCTCAAGGAATCACTGTGGAAATTTCCTCAGTGACACATTTTTCAACTGGGTACGGAAAAAGTCATTTGACGACACATTTAACAGCTCTGCGTTCTTTTCTAAAACACAGTCGAAATCTCTCCTCTTGAAAGCAATATCAACCCACTTATGCGCTTCTGATGTCGTGTTGTCACACACTTACATCCATTTGCCCATATTTGATTAGTCTCCATTGCGGAACAAAGTCGTAGATTTTGCCTGCAAGTTTCTAGAGGAATACCAACACATTCCAATTCTGTTTGATCCACTAACGTAGTTGCCAGTCTTGCAAGCACATCCGCTTTGCAATTCCCTGGAATGTCTCTGTGCCCTGGAACCCATATGAGTCGTATTTCAAATCGTTTGCCCATCTCATTTAAGGACGTGCGGTAGTTAAGGCCAGGGGGCTAATTCTCGCAGTCGTGATCGAAATTATTTTGTTTCGAGTTAAATATCGACAGTTAGAAATTTGCGGATGATGGGACTCGTTACTTTTCGATTCGGTTTTATGTTTCAGTGTTTTTGTATTTTTTAAAGCATAGTTTTAGGCACGTAATAAACGTATGATTTGTTTTTGTTTTAAATGTAAAACATGTTTTTGTCGCTCAGCCTAAACATATGCATTTATAAATATTTAGTTTTATTTTAATAATTTCGAATTATAACAGGCCTTTATTGTTGGCATACTTATCAATGTTCTGCCATACAAAGTTCACGGTTATGTGTTAACGTCGAAAATTCGGGTAGATAATATTAAATGCAATACATTGTAAATGAGTTTTTAATTGTAAAAAATGTTTTGCCGTCAAGCTGAATTGTATTAAATAATCAAATTTTATCAATATATTTTCAAAAATGTAGAGTTATTTACACGCTTAGTTTAAACCGATAACTTACTTGAAAAAAGCAAGTATCATACAAAGAGATGGGCGTATGAGTAAATTTTGACTCACAGTCACTTACGCTCGAATCACTCACGTAAATTTTTTGTTTTAATCACGCTCACTTACTAATCACGTGAGTAAAAAAAAAATTGTTCACGCGTGACTAACGCCAGATTTTTTTCAACTCACGCTTACTCACAATCACGTGATTGAAATAAAAATCATTCACGCGTGATTCACGCAAATCACCTGACCAGCGCCCATCTTTAATACACACTTCAAAAGCTTTAAATACAAAGTTCAACTTGTTGAATAAGATTTTCCGTTTTTTTTGTATTTGTCTCTTAAAAAATGTTATTTGTAATTTTATACAAAAATTTAATACAGTAATATCATAAAATACAGAAATAAACGGAATATCGAAAGCTAATTTGCTATCGAATGAAATACCGTCGATAACGTATAAACACTCGCTCGATATTGAATGACATCATTAGAAATTTCGATACACATAACTCGATCACGAGTGATATCATCCCAAAAGAAAAAAAATTGCACGTTCGAGTAGAATTTCGATCGCTATCGACTGCGAGAATTAGCCCCCAGATCTTTTTTTTTTAGAAACATTGACTCCAGGAACTTGACCGCAGCTTGACTGTCAGAATAGATGTTGACTGCAGTTGTAGACAATACTTTTCAACTCAACCAGTCAGCCACTTCCTTTATTGCCAACATCTCTGCCTGGTCAACACTGGAATGATCTAGCAATCTTCGAGACAGGATCAACCCAAGGTCATCCGAATAGACCTTAAAGCCCACTTGTTCGTGCAGCCTCGATCTATTCGTGTAAAAATTTATGGAGTCTTCACTAACCGGAATGCCCCTCATCCAAGACTCCCTAGATGGTAACATTGCACATAGGGGCAAAATGTAATGTTTTGTGGCATCAATTAAACCGCTGAATTTTTATAGACATTATGCATACCATTTCAAAGAGCATTGTTTAAGGATTAAATTTATGTAAAAACATGTAAGACTTTCTTTGCAAAATTGCGAAAAATTTCGCAAAAACGAAAAATAATAATAATTTGTTAGAGGTAAAAAATTTTTGTATGCTTGTATTTTTATATATGGTTATGGATACCGTTAAAACAATTACTGTATTGAAAAATCATACATATGAAGCATTCCACACCAAATGTTCCTGATAAAAAAAAAGTTATGCCGTATGAAGTTAAAATCGGACGTAAAAATGAAAATAAATAAAAAAATAATGGTTTTTAAATAAAACGGCTTGTAGATATAGTATAATAAGTGTTAAACATTTCACTTTCCTAATATTATACAATAATGTGGTATAAAACGTATGAGTAATATATTAATTTCCGTAAAAAATCGCGATCGCGGCATCTAAATATTTTTTAAGAAAATCAAAACTTGCATGCACCAAAAGAAACAAATTTAAGGGATAAGACCTACAAAAAACAAAAAAAAAAAAAAAAATTTTTGTGGTCACTCTAGTGTTCAAATTAGAGATGTGATTTTTGAATCACACTCACTCACTCTCACGACACGAATTTTTGAATCACGCACACTCACTCACGAGCCTATTATTTCTACTCACACTCACTTACAATCACGTAAGTAAATTTAATACAACTCACACTCACGCGCACTCACGCAAGCTTCACTCACACTCACGTTTTCTCACACTCAAGAAACTCTTATTTATACAAAAAAAAAAATTTCAAAAACAAAAATTTAAAAAATCTTTCAAAATTTTCACAAAATTTAAAGTTCAGTAAAATTTTAAAAAATTTTTCGGATTTTTCGGGACGAAACTTTAGATTTCGCCAAATTTTACAATTATTTTGTTGCTTTTTTGGTACGGAAGGAAATATGAAGAAAAAAAAATTCACGCAAACTCACGCAAAAAAAATTGACTCACAAACGCTCCCTCACGCAATTTTTTCTCCACTCACACTAACTCACAATCACGTGAGTAAAATTTAATTCAGTCACACTCACGCGTGAATCACGCTCTAATCTGCTCATGTGCCCATCTCTAGTTCAAATTATAACTTTAATATATTAAAAAAAATATAACAAAAAAATTACCAAAAAAAAGGTAATATTTTTAAAATGCAACTGCACATCGCGGGCTCATTTCGAGCAAGTTTTGATAAGTGATTCTTGTAAAGAATTATACCACTTACCACTGTATAAAAGTAACTAAGGATAATGTAGGATAATTGTCCACTTTTTGACCTTCAAAGTTAGGTTTTGAACAATTTCATAAAAAACAATGTCTTAGAACGGCGATAACTAGTTTAATATTTAATGCAATTTAATCAGCATGAATGCAAATTTTTTGTGCTAAATCTACCTTTCCATTCATGTGTATAGTGTCAACATTTTTTACTGGCATACCTTTTATTTTGAGTTTTTAACTTAGGACTATTTTAAATAATTTTTTTGTTTTTTTTTTAACTTTTACTAACTTTAACACGATGGTAAGAAAAGAAGAAAGGATAAATCAAAAAAATAAATCAGTCAAGCGTAGAAAAGTATAGGCTTTCGATTTAAACAAAAAAAAATAACAAAATCGGTTTTTCAAAAATTCAATTGTTGCCAAGAAGCCCCATATAGCTGCCCCTATGTGCATTGTGGCGAAGTGGTGCTCAAAAGGGCTCATAGAGGGAGCACAGTCCACACATTATGGTATTGTTATCTTCTTCAAAATCGCGCTGCTCCTCTATTGCAGCGTGCTCAATATGTCCAATGGTATCAGGTGAAGGAGAATTTTTAATGCAGCCGTAGGTGTGGTTCGAAGAGCACCAGTGATGCACATCAACCCCATTCTCTGAACCTTCGTGATAAAGACACAGTTCCCTTATGTCCATAAAGCAGGCCACCAGACAATGATTTCATGCAGCAGAACTGGACGCAACACTGTTGTATAAATCCAATAAACGAGTTTTAGGCTAAATCGTTTTCCAATGCCCCTTTTACAGGAATATAAAGCAATCGTGGATTTTCTTACCCGTTACTCAATATTACGACTAAAATTCAACTTCCTATCTACAAATACTCCAAGATACTTGACTCCATCTGAGAAGGTGAATTCAGTGCCGTCCAGAGAAATATGATCAAAAACAGGAACCTTATTTTGCTTTGTAAGCAAAACATGCCCTGTTTTACCTGAATTAATTCCCAGACCACAGCCTCTTGCCAATTTAGACAGATCTTTTAGTGAATGATGAAAAATGTTCCTCGTTGTTGGCAGATGCTTTCCCTTCTTTACCGCTATTTCGACATCGTCTGCATATACGACAACATGACCAAGGATGCTACATCTCCGCTATAAGGATGATTAAAAAACTAACGATGTCTCTTCGTTATTTATTATTCACTTTTTTTTTCATTATTCAATTTTTTGTTAACACTGGAGATCCCTAAGAAAAAATTTAATAATTATTCACTTTTCGAATCAAAAGTGAATAAAAAAAGTGAATAATTACACAGTGCAACACCCAAAATCGGAATGGGATGAAACCAAAAGCAAATAAAAGTTGACATATTTCATAACAAACCCCTCAAGGCTTTTTTCTAGTTCAGAGCCAGATTTTGTTTTACACGCATTTGAAGTTAGTGCACTTTTATTATAATTATAATAATAAATGCTTGAAAACTGTATTAGTGGCGAATGATTAATATTGTAATTGCCTTTAAATAACAATCATACGCAACGATGTCCAGTGGTTTATATTAATAATTGCCTTTAAATAACAATCATACGCCACGGTGTACAGTGGTTTATTTTAATAATTTGGCTATTCAGTAAATAGGTACTGGACCGATTGCAGCAAAATTCATACCAGTCATAGCTGAAGTAATTTTGAGCTTAAGTTTGGAAACTGGACCCTACATGTCCAATAAGGGCACCACCAGGGGCCTTTAAAGTAGGACATGTTTAGTACACAAAAACTTTAAATGCTTTAAAATCACCAACTTTAAATGCGTGTAAAATAAAATCTAGCTCTGACTTAAAAAAAGGCCTGTTTGTTATGGAAAACGTCAGCTTTCATTTGCTTTTGGTTTCATCCCATTCCGATTCCGAAAGTTCGATTTTGTATCACTGTGTTATTCACTTTTTTCTTGGGGATATCCACTGTTAACAAAAAACTGAATAAAAAGTGAATAATGAATAACGATGCCACTTATTTAGTTTTTTCATCATCATTATAGCGGAGGTGTAGCATCCTTGAACATGACAACCACATGCTTCTATAGAGAGCAGCATTGAATTCAGTGCCAGGTTCCCAAAAAACGGAGAAAGAACACCTCCCTGTGGTGTGCCCCTATTGACAAATGGAGATATGACAGATGCTCCTATTCAGATGTTATACATCTGTTGGCAAGAAGATTTTACACCATTAAAACGATCCCACGCTTCACTCCCAGACCAGACAATGCCACAATTATCGAGTCTGAAATGTTATTAATAAAAACCCCTTCTATATAAAGAAAGGTCACCATAGTGTACTCCTTTACCAAAAGCGATCTACGATGATACCAACAATCTCACGAATAGCTGTTTCCGATGATCTACACTTGTTGTATACATGTTGCCTAGTCGAAAGGGTCAATCACTCTACAAATATGAGTCTATCATTTGTTACAATGCCTTTAACAAAAAAGAAGACAGACTAATTAGTCTGAAATACTTCGGAACTAGGGCTTCCAATCGGGATTGGTTTTACTGAATCCCGGGATTCGGGATTGAAGAAAAATTTTCGGGATCCCGATTTCGGGATCCCGGGATTTTCGGGATATTTTGAATCCCGGGATTCTCGGGATTTTTTGGAAATTTTCGGGATTTTTCGGGATTTTCAAAAATTTTTAGTATTTTTTGTCATTTTGAAAAATCCACGCGTTCGTAAAGATTAGCAAAGTTGATGTTGTGAACTTCAAAACAAGTTTGGGATTCTTATCTTATCTTTCGTCGTGGCTCATCGCTATCAACTTTTGGTGAGCGTGAGTTGAAAAACAAATAAATGAATTTTCGAATTTTTGCATAAGTGATTCATTTTTTGCTAAAGCTTGCGTAATTTGATTTTTTTTTAATTTATCTTTTTTTTTTAATTTCTTGCAAAAAAAAAAAATTTTGCAGTTTTTTTTTGGTAAAAAATGTATTAGCGAGAGTAGAGTTTTCATGACTCACGCATGAGCGTGACTCCTTGTAAGAGTAAAAGTAATAAATATAAAAGCCCTTATGTCGAACCACCATTAGTTTTTAGAATTTCTTTACATTTCGCAAACGTTTCACCCTTTTTTATAACAAAAACAGGAACTTTTGGCGATTTTTTTTTATTTTGTTCCACAAAATTCATATTTCATACAAATTATTTAAAAAAATTTTAAAATATTGAAAAAAATAAAAAAAATCGGGATCCCGAAAATCCCGGGATTGATAATCAGAAATCCCGAGATTCGGGATTTGACTAATCCCGAAAATCCCGGGATTTCCGGGATCGGGATATCCCGATTGGAAGCCCTATTCGGAACTGTGTGGGAATTTTTCCCAGTCTTTGGGATAAAAACGACTCTGGTATCTCTTCATTTTAAAGGAGTCGTTTTTATCCCGAATGCTGAAAGGGTTGAAGACTATAATATTTTTTTGAGTGTCCTGTATCTATATAATTCCATTTCTGTTGTTTTGACTTGGCTGCAATCATTTGTTCATGTAACTACTTACAAACAACATCAACAGCAGTAGGAGCAGCAAACGGGCAGCCACATCAATAATGAAAACAATCTATAATAAGTTAAGTTGATTTGAAGATAAAGAAAAAAAAGTCCCAACCTCATCGATCTTAACTACCGCCAACAACTTGCAAGTTGTTGCAACAACAAACTTTTTTTTAAATCTAGTAAATGATCTTCTAACTATGTGCAGTAACAAGTGGTGTCTCCATCATCAGTTTGTTCATGCGTTTAGTTTTCAGTAATCAATAATTTATTTCATCGCTTTTCTATAGACAATTTATTTTTGATCGATAAGGCATTAGTTTGAAGTTTGTTCGATTGGTATAAAAAAAATAAAAAAAAACATTTTCTCTCTTCCAAACGCATTTATAGAAAATCATGTGCATTCCCTCAGTTTTCTTTTTCAAATTATTTGACATTTAAGGAGATTTTATGTCAATCTTTATAATTAAAGTTATTAACATTTTTATGGTAGCATTAGGATTTCTTTTCACCAACAAGCAGTAATAATATTATATGTTGTTAACTTGTACATGTTGCTATATTTGTCAAAATGACCATAATTCAAAAAAAAAAGAGATGATATTACTTTAAACGATGAGAATTTTTAAAATTGTTATGATTGAATAATGACAAAATGAAGAATGGTGAATATTTTAAATGTTCCTCTTTTAGTTCTTGTTTCCATAAATGATTCCAATATTAGATGATCACATAGTGTGTATCATTTTAAATTGAATTCCGTTACGATTTTCCTACTTTTTTTAATGGAATACAATTAGTTGAAACTGAAACAGTATGACATTTTATATGTTGGTTCAGGAATCTGGTGTATAAAATGAAATGCAACTACGAGGACGATTCAAAAAGCCCCTTACTTTTTAAAATTCCCCATGTTGTGGATTTGAAATCAACTTAACACGTATAAACTATTCATTTAACAAAATTTTGAGCAAGCAAGGTTATTCAATTAAGATTCAAAATAAAATCTCTCGAATTTTAATTGAACGTTTTCAAATTTAAATTTCAATTAATCTTTTTCGAATTTAAATTGATATTTTCGAAATTTAATTGATCGTTTTAAATTTTAATTGATCGATTTTGAATTTCAATTTCTCTTTTACAAAAAACTGATGTTTGTCGAATTTTAATTGACAGTTTTTGAATTTCAATTGATCTTTATACCCTACACCACATTATACCTACCCGAAATATTGGTCCTTGAACCACATTAAATTTTTGATTGGATTTGTCGAATTTCTTCCATTTGTCTATCCATGTAAACGTTAAATACCGTTTTTGATATATCACTATTGATGTTTGCCAAAAAAATAAGGTTTTTTTTAAACAGAAAATAATATTGAGAAAAACAATTTGAGTAATCACTTGTTTTAATTTTTAAAACAAATTTGAGTAATTTTTTAATTAACGCAATTAAAAATTTACTCAAAAATTGAAAATAAAATTTGAGTAAATAATTTAATACAAATTTAATATTTTTTTATTTAATTTAATATTTTTTTTATTTCTCTTGGTGTTTTTATACCCTCCACTTAGTGATAGAGGGTATATATAAGTTTGTCATTCCGTTTGTAACTCATCGAAATATCGGTCTGGGACTCCATAAAGTATATATATTCATGATCCTCGATCGATTTTAAGACATTCTAGCGATGTCCGTCTGTCCATCTGTCCGTCTGTCTGTCTGTTGAAAATGCTCTCGCGGACAAAATATTGCACAGAGATGACTGAAACTTAACATATATATTGGAAGTTCTCCCGAGAAGTTTGGTATTGCATTTGAGCGATATCGGTTCAGCGGTTCAAAAGTTGTTAACGAAAATGTAAGCACACCTCAAAAATTTCAGTACATTCAACATAACCTAAAAAAACAAAATGCTTTAATTCGGCTTCTGGTTGACATATGTTAACAAAATTGAACATTAAATGGTATTTAAACAAGTACGAACATATTTTTTGACAAAAAAGAAAAAAATCGCGGATTTTTTTTACCAAAATTTTTTTTCGCGGAATTTTTTTTTCATTTTTTTTTTTTTTTCAAAAGTAATTTTAAATAAAGTTGTTTGCAATAATCTTTTTGAAATTGTGGAGGGTATCACTACATTCGGCAAGGCCGAATTTAACTTTTTTACTTGTTAATTCTCATTTAGTTAATAGTTTTTTGTATATGTATAATAGGGTGGCAGCTATTTTGCAAAACTTCGAATTTGAAGGAGTGCACCCCTAATTTTTATTACATTTGGTCTAAAAATGCTATGCTAAAAATTTCAGCCAAATCGAACAACGTTAACACGAGGCGCATCGAGGTCAAAGGTCAAAGGTCAAAAAATAGCCATATTTTGATGAAAAACATTAAATAAATGGTGTTGTTTTTTGAATATATTGTTAAAAAGTGGTACACGAGTTGTTTTTAGTATAAGAAGATAAATTAAAAATTTTTGGGTTTTCAAAAATTAACCCTTGTAAGTCTTTCGGGGTCAAAATGACCCAATTTTCACAAAATGACCCCTAAAACACAAAAATCAGCCCCAATTTTCTAAATTTATTGAAATAAACCAATGTAAACACATATTTATATTCTATTCTATCATAAATACTCAGATATGAAATACTGTCTTTCTAGGATGTCATTCACCGGTTTCACGGTAAGGCCAAAAATATGCATTTTATTTGGCGTGGTTCTCAAACTGATATTTTGGTTTTTTCAAAATTTTCTTAAACAAAATTAGGAAAAATGCTGAAAAAATCACAGAATCTTATAAAACATATCATGAAATCTTTTTTAAATTTCAACTCAGTGAAACTGAAATAAATGTTTAATAAAACTGGCAGTTTTTGGAATTTAGAAAAACTGTAAATGCAGTTGTGTAAACAAGACCTTGAACCATCACTGAGCAATGTTTAAGGATTACCCCGCTTTATCTGTAAAAGTTACAGAGGGTTAAAGTTGAAAAATCGATAAAAATGGCTTGAAATAATCCATAGTTTTTACCTTCTTTCGCTTTTTTTTTTAAGTTCTCCTTATATTTCAATCTTTTCCGGCATAACACAAAGTCAGTACATATAAGAGATTATTTTAATGTTGGCTTGATAGATGCTTCATCGCTTGGTAAGAAGTTATAAGACGGTTAAGTTTTGAAACCAAAAATTAAGAGTTTTTAAATTTTCGATGTTTTTTGATCAGGGATTTCGGCCCCCTCTATAAAATGAAAAAAGTTGAACTAGAGTTGGTATTAAGAATTTTTAACGTGCTGGGCCATTTTGACACCATGTTCATTTATGGGTTAATTAAAAAAAATCAAATAATAAGTTTTCTGACCTCGCACATAATCATAACAAGTTTTATAAAAATCGAAAGAAAATATAAAAATCTATATAAAGAAATTTTAATGTGCTGGGCCATTTTGATCCCATGTTCATTTATGGGTTAATTTTAAAAAAATTAAATAATTATTTTTCTGAGCTCGTACAATAATTATACCAAGTTTTATAAAAAATCGCAATAAACATTTCATATTTAGATGCCTTTTTCCAAAAAAAATCCAAATATCCCTAAATTTGACCTTTGACCCGAATAAAAACCGGGTTAATATTATTATATTTTCCTAAAACGTTTAGGGTTAATGTCTAACATAGTTTTTAATAATTTATGGCCCTGACTTTGACAAATTTTAAAATATTTACCAAATTTTTTCCATATTGAATAAATTGTGGGCAAAAAAGGCATTTTCCTCGAAATCCGCTGAGTTTAAATCGATGCCCCCGCCAAACTATCCGAGGGATATCCCCCAAAATTTTTTTTTTTTTATATGTTAACATATATTTTATAAGATTTGTGGTTTTTTCAGCATTTTTCCTAATTTTGTTTAAGAAAATTTTGAAAAAACCAAAATATCAGTTTTGAGAACCACGCCAAATAAAATGCATGTTTTTGGCCTTACCGTGAAACGGGTGAATGACATCCTAGAAAGACAGTATTTCATATCTGAGTATTTATGATAGAATAGAATATAAATATGGGTTTACATTGGTTTATTTCAATAAATTTAGAAAATTGGGGCTGATTTTCGTGTTTTAGGGGTCATTTTGTGAAAATTGGGTCATTTTGACCCCGAAAGACTCACAAGGGTTAATTTTTGAAAACCCAACAATTTTTAATTTATCTTCTTATACTAAAAACAACTCGTGTACCACTTTTTAACAATATATTCAAAAAACAACACCATTTATTTAATGTTTTTCATCAAAATATGGCTATTTTTTGACCTTTGACCTCGATGCGCCTCGTGTTAACGTTGTCCGATTTGACTGAAATTTTTAGCATAGCATTTTTAGACCAAATGTAATAAAAATTAGGGGTGCACTCCTTCAAATTCGAAGTTTTGCAAAATAGCTGCCACCCTAATGTATATGAAAGTTTGAAATCATCTTTATAAAATTTTCCTTTGTCTTGAAGACATAAGTAAGTTAGAAAAAGCAATTTTTAAAAAAAAAATCGAAACTTTTAAAGAAATAAATTGATACATTTTGAGTAAATTTTTACTTGACACAATTAAAAAGTTACTAAAAATCAGTGTTGGCTACCGTTACCCTTTCAATACCGTTACCGATTAAAAACCCTTTAATATTGACTACCGTTACCGTTACCAATACCGAAATAAAAAATTTTAAATACCGTTACCGATAAAAAACCGTTACCATTATTCGAATTTTTACCGGTATTATATCGGTTTTGTTTCGGTTGTATTAATATTACACTCAAAATAATAACTCTGTTAAATTACAGAGATACTCTGCTGACCCAGCAGAAAATCCATAGATTTCCAACCAGCAAGATTTTTTTGTTATTTTACGAAGAAAACTCTGTAAAATGGTTTGTACAGTTAATAAACTGTAAAATTACATAGTTTCTAGTAAAATATTAGTTAAATGGGATCACAATTTTACAGAGAAATACTCTGTAAATTTACATATATTTGTAAAAACTCTGTAAAACTATTTCGATAAAAAAACTGTAAATTCACAGAATAATCTGTAAAATGTTAATATGAAACCAGAAGTTTTTCAAAAAACTTCTAAAAAATTAATAACTTTTTGTTAAATTTATTTGATCTCAAACTTAAAACATGAAATAATTGGGAACAAAAATAACAACATACTTATTTATAATAAAAAACCTTCTTAAAGTTGTCATTTCAACGGCATTATTAATTTTGTTTAACTTTGAGTGCATGAACT
Source organism: Pegoplata infirma (assembly GCA_963921195.1). Taxonomy (NCBI): domain Eukaryota; kingdom Metazoa; phylum Arthropoda; class Insecta; order Diptera; family Anthomyiidae; genus Pegoplata; species Pegoplata infirma. Next base: position 109,451,225 of record OY992537.1, on the reverse strand, counting down.
CCAGAACTTCTCTGCTTCCAAAACATTAACAGTCTGACAAGCCATCAAAATTATTCCTTACGTATTACGTATATTTTAAATTATTAAAACTCACATATTTAGTGATGCATTTAAGCGGTAGACGTTTCCCGATGTTTTTATAAATTAATAAATGACGATTTGAGCAGGGGCTATTTAAATGTCAAAATTGCGTTTTTTTTTATAACTTTCATAAACTTAAAGAAAAAACTAAAATTTAAATGATCCTGATTAAATGCGTTTCCCACTTTAATGGTGCGCACTAGAGTGACTCAAAAAAAAAAGTTGATGATGTACCCCCCTTAAAATGAACTTTGACATGTTTTATGAAGATTCCCAAAATATTTGGGCTCTAGCGATAATCTCCCGTGAGCTAAACCGCGTCAAAAAAGGGTCCAAAAATGGTATTTTTCATGAATATAAAATTCAGTAAATTTTTTTTTGTCCAATGAATGACCAAATATAGTAGATATTTAGGAATTCTTTGATTCTGCATTAAAACATTTTAAAAATCTAACCACAGACTCGAGATAACGAGATGTTTATGTCAGTTTTTTGATGCTTTTCAATTCGAATTTACTGAAAACTTAAATAACTTTGGTATTTTTTGTCCGATTTTCACTTCTAATACATCGTTAGAAAGGTGTTGACCACCGCTTGGGATTTTAGTCAAAAATTAACCCTTAACTGCACTGGCTTACTTTTTTATAACATTTACTTCGACATCATTAAAAACCCATTTTATAACAACAAAAAGCATATCTTTGTGCAGGAAACACGTTTTATTATTATATTTGGCCACAATTAATTTAACCCATGCATGATCAAAATATTTAGGCAAACATTTTTAAAAAAGTTTTTGCGGAAATTATTGAAAGCTAGTTGAAATACTTTAAAAAATAAAATAAAAAAGGTTTTTGTTTATCTAGACGTGCTTATTAATATCAAATAATTATTACGTGTATCATTTTCCCGGTGAAAATTTTTTTTTTCGGAATTCGTATGTGCAAATAAATTTTAGAAATAAAATATAAACCAATTTTCTCTTAATCACATATATTCGTGCAAAAAACGCATCTAATAAATAGATCTTAATTTTTTTAAATTAACCCATTCATTACCAATTAAAAAAAAATGTGGAAAAAATTTAAGTCCAGTTGTTATACTTAAAAAAAATAATATAATTGATATTTCAATTTATTGGATGCGTTTTTTGCACGAATATATGCGATTAAGACAAAATTTGTATATATTTTATTTTTAAATTAATTTGCAGATACAAATTTCGAAAAAAAATTTGACCGGGAATGTGCTACACGTAATAATTATTTGATATTAATAAGAACGTCTAGATAAACAAAAACCTTATTTAATTATATTTTTTTAAAGTATTACAACTAGCTTTCAATAATTTCCGCAAAAACTTTTTTAAAAATGTTTGCCAAAATATTTTGATCATGCATGGGTTAAATTAATTGTGGCCAAATATAATAATAAATGTGTTTCCTGCACAAAGATATGCTTTTTGTGGTTATAAAATGGGTTTTTAATGATGTCGAAGTAAATGTTATAAAAAAGTAAGACAGTGCAGTTAAGGGTTAATTTTTGACTAAAATTAACAAAACCTTATTTTATTTTATTTTTTTAAAGTATTACAACTAGCTTTCTATAATTTCCGCAAAAACTTTTTTAAAAATGTTTGCCAAAATATTTTGATCATGCATGGGTTAAATTAATTGTGGACAAATATATTAATTAAACGTGTTTCCTGCAAAGATATGCTTTTTGTGGTTATAAAATGGTTTTTAATGATGTCGAAGTAAATGTTATAAAAAAGTTAGACAGTGCAGTTAAGGGTTAATTTTTGACTAAAATCCCAAGCGGTGGTCAACACCTTTCTAACGATGTATTATAAGAGAAAATCGGACAAAAAATACCAAAGTTATTAAAGTTTTCATTAAAATCGATTTGAAAAGCATCAAAAAACTGACGTAAACATCTCGATATCTCGAGTCTGTGGTTAGATTTTTAAAATGTTTTAATGCAGAATCAAAGAATTCCGAAATATCTATTGTATTTGGTCATTCTTTGGACAAAAAAAAATTTACTGATTTTTTTATTCATGAAAAATTCCATTTTTGGACCCTTTTTTGACGCGGTTTAGCTCACGGGAGATTATCGCTAGAACCCAAATATTTTGGGAATCTTCATTAAACATGTCAAAGTTAATTTTGAGGGGGGTACAACTTTAACTTTTTTTTTGCCCATATAAGGTGAGTCGGTCTAGTGCGCACGCAAAACGTTGTATTTTAATTTCTTGTTTAAATTCACTTTATAATTGTAAATGGCAACTATAAGAATTCATATCGACAGTAATGTGCAAGAAGCATGGATAAGTAATAACTTGACACAAAATAAAGGAAATCGCCATCATTTAAATGAGCCCGCTTAAATGTTTCGCACGCGAATGTTTAATTTTGTAGAAATTATTTATAAACTCGCTAGATATTCTCACGTTTTTTTTTTTCATATACTTCTCATTTTCAGTGCCACATTTGTGCGGTGACATTCTATTAAACACTTATAAAATTAAAAGGAAATCGTTTAAGAATGTCTTGACTTTCCTATATGTATATTTTTTAATGCGGTTGATATGGCTTTTACACAACGGTCACTTTTTGATTTCTAATCAACTTCTCATTCTCAGTAGTGTCGACAATTGGCAAATGCCATCGTGTAAATTTCCCCACTTTAATGCTTCCCAATTGTTAATTTTCTTTTTTTATTTTTGTGAAGATTACGAGTTTTTTACAAGTACCTCCAATTTTACACGACATCCTCGTAAAATTTACCAGCTTTTATTGTAATTTAAGACGCTCTTTAAAGAGGGATTGCAATAATTGGAAGTTTTTTAAAGATATTTTTATTTGAAAACTGAATTACAAAGCAATATGTAAAATTACAGATGAAATTTAGTATTTTGGTTACCAGAAAAACAAAGTATTTTTCTAAAATCTATATTTTAACAAAAAACTCTGTTTATTGTCTGCAAAATAAAGATTACAAAGTAAAAAGTTAAACTACAGATAAAATTTAGTTTTTCGCTAAGAAGAATATACAAAGTATTTTCCTAAAATCTGTATTTTAGCAGATAACTTTGTCAAATATCTGTCGAATTGAGATTACAGTCACTTTACAGAGTATTTAACAGAGTAATTATTTTGAGTGTACTTATTTGAATTTTTTTTGTGGATTAAAAACATATTGAAATATTTTTAATATACTTAGGTTGGATTACTCAATGCTCCGTTAAAAAATAACTCTCCGTTAAATTTAACTTTTTCTTACAAATTTTGTCATAAGGCTCCGTTAAATCGGCAGTTAGCAGCTAACTTTTCATTAAGTAATCCGCCCTTAAAATAAAAAAACAAATTTTTGTTCATTGCCAATCCAAATTAATGATTACATTCGCAATTTACTAAATTCGAATATCGGTGTTGGACCTCATAAAGATTTTATATTATTGACTAGCTTACAATCCCGGTACTTCGTTACCGGTTGTATTGAATACCGGATAATAGAAGGATCAGAATTATTCTATCGATTTCAAAAAAATTCCCCTACGTAGTCTTTGTTTTATTTACTTGTGGACGTTTAAGTCTTCCATATAAAAATATTTCAATGAATAATTTAAACAATAAAATTTGAATAACTTTGCTGGTTCGTTATCATGTTCGTTCCGGGGGAAAAATATAATGACAATTTTCGAGCCCTTATGTCGGGATTTTGGATTTTGAGTGAATAAATATTTCAGTGAAAAAAGAAATTGGAATAAAAAAAATATGGAGTAAAAAAAGCTAAACACCAAAAATTTGAGTTGAAAATATCATTCCATATTGTTCCCTGCTCTATTTCATATTGTTCCCCGTTCTACGCCATTTCAATTCCAATTCCATCCCCATCTTCTAAGGTCATTATTATAGGAACAAAAAAAGTACAAAAAGTACACTTTATTACCCCCATTAGAAACGGAATTTAAAAAAAGTACCTCTTCCAGAATGTTTTTTCTTCACCGAAGGATCCTACAATCCATATATCAATTATCTAGGATCATTGTTTCAGCAAATATTAAAAGTACTTTTTATCCCCGTTAAGAAACGGAATTTCCAAAAAGAACTTTTCCCAATCTCTTTTTTCACCGAAGGATTTTACATTCCAAATTTTAAGTTTCTGGGACCATTATATCAGGAAATAAATAAGTACACTTTTTTATTCCTTTTAATCCCTTTATTTTCCGAGAGGCGAACCTTACCCAATTTTAAGTTTTTTAAGGTAAGGTAAGGTAAGGTAAGGTAAGGTAAGGTAAGGTAAGGTAAGGTAAGGTAAGGTAAGGTAAGGTAAGGTAAGGTAAGGTAAGGTAAGGTAAGGTAAGGTAAGGTAAGGTAAGGTAAGGTAAGGTAAGGTAAGGTAAGGTAAGGTAAGGTAAGGTAAGGTAAGGTAAGGTAAGGTAAGGTAAGGTAAGGTAAGGTAAGGTAAGGTAAGGTAAGGTAAGGTAAGGTAAGGTAAGGTAAGGTAAGGTAAGGTAAGGTAAGGTAAGGTAAGGTAAGGTAAGGTAAGGTAAGGTAAGGTAAGGTAAGGTAAGGTAAGGTAAGGTAAGGTAAGGTAAGGTAAGGTAAGGTAAGGTAAGGTAAGGTAAGGTAAGGTAAGGTAAGGTAAGGTAAGGTAAGGTAAGGTAAGGTAAGGTAAGGTAAGGTAAGGTAAGGTAAGGTAAGGTAAGGTAAGGTAAGGTAAGGTAAGGTAAGGTAAGGTAAGGTAAGGTAAGGTAAGGTAAGGTAAGGTAAGGTAAGGTAAGGTAAGGTAAGGTAAGGTAAGGTAAGGTAAGGTAAGGTAAGGTAAGGTAAGGTAAGGTAAGGTAAGGTAAGGTAAGGTAAGGTAAGGTAAGGTAAGGTAAGGTAAGGTAAGGTAAGGTAAGGTAAGGTAAGGTAAGGTAAGGTAAGGTAAGGTAAGGTAAGGTAAGGTAAGGTAAGGTAAGGTAAGGTAAGGTAAGGTAAGGTAAGGTAAGGTAAGGTAAGGTAAGGTAAGGTAAGGTAAGGTAAGGTAAGGTAAGGTAAGGTAAGGTAAGGTAAGGTAAGGTAAGGTAAGGTAAGGTAAGGTAAGGTAAGGTAAGGTAAGGTAAGGTAAGGTAAGTTAAGGTAAGGTAAGGTAAGGTAAGGTAAGGTAAGGTAAGGTAAGGTAAGGTAAGGTAAGGTAAGGTAAGGTAAGGTAAGGTAAGGTAAGGTAAGGTAAGGTAAGGTAAGGTAAGGTAAGGTAAGGTAAGGTAAGGTAAGGTAAGGTAAGGTAAGGTAAGGTAAGGTAAGGTAAGGTAAGGTAAGGTAAGGTAAGGTAAGGTTATAAAAGGTACTTTTTATAAAAGGTACTTTTTATAAAAGGTACTTTTTATAAAAGGTACTTTTTATAAAATGTACTTTTTATAAAAGGTTACCATTATTTCAATAAATTAAAAAAAGTACCAAAGGTACACTTTTTTCCATTTTACCCCCGTAGAGTCAACATTGGCAAAAACCCAGCCTTGGTGAAAATTTTTTCCGGGAGGTGAACCTACATTGCAAATTTTAAGTTTCTAGGACCATCATTTAAGAAAATATAAAAGGTACCAAAAGTACAGTTTTTTACCCTTTTTGTCCCCTTAGAATCAACATTGGCAAAAATCCGGTCATACTGGATCTATATTCCGGGAGGTGAACATACAGTCCAAATTTCAAGTCTCTATGAGCATTATTTCAGGAGATATAAAAAGTACCAAAAGTACAGTTTTTTACCCTTTTTACCCCCTTAGAATCAACATTGGCAAAAATCCAGCCTCACTGGATCTATATTCCGGGAGGTGAACATACAGTCCAAATTTCAAGTTTCAGTGACCATTATTTCAGGAGATATAAAAAGTACCAAAAGTACAGTTTTTCACCCTTTTTACCCCCTTAGAATCAACATTGGCAAAAATCCGGCCTTACTGAATCTATATTCCAGGAGTTGAACATACAGTCCAAATTTCAAGTCTCTGTGACCATTATTTCAGGAGATATAAAAAGTACCAAAAGTACAGTTTTTTATCCTTTTTGTCCCCTTAGAATCAACATTGGGAAAAATCCGGCTATACTGGATCTATATTCCGGGAGGTGAACATACAGTCCAAATTTCAAGTCTGTATGACCATTATTTCAGGAGATATAAAAAGTACCAAAAGTACAGTTTTTTACCCTTTTTACCCCCTTAGAATCAACATTGGCAAAAATCCAGCCTTAGTGGATCTATATTCCGGGAGGTGGACCTACAGTCCAAATTTCAAGTCTCTAGCTTCAGCGGTTTGGGCTGGGCGATGATGAATGAGTATATGATGAATTTCATGTAAAAATCGAGATGCATTGAACCCGACCCCCTCAGATATCGATGAAATTTTGTTCATAGCTAAATTTGATCAATACAAACAAACTCTCATTTTTAGAAATGACTGTTTTGTGATTTTTTGGGCGTGACACAGTGGGAACGTTTTCGAAAAAACGCGAAAATGGTCGAAAAGAGCTCCATTTAAACTACAATAACTCTGAATCGGCTAAACCGATTTCCATGATCTTGGTATCATTAAAAAGATATTTTAACAGGCTTTATGACACGTTAAAAAAAAAAAAAAAAAAAAATACACTGTAAAAAATTTATAACAAAAAAAATTTTAACTGACGAAAAAACCAAAAAGATCAAGGGTTTTTTTACAGTGTATTAATTTTTTAGAAAGGTTTATCCTTCATCTATACCATATCAAAAAATAAAAATGGGTTCTTTGTTAGTTTTTTTTATATAATTTTTTAAGTAGTGTCACTTCTAGTAATTGCCCTTATATTTTATAACAAAAAAAATTTTAGGTAACGAAAAACCAAAAAAGATCAAGGATTTTTTACAGTGTATTACTTTTTTAGAAAGGTATTTCCTTCACCTATAACATATCCAAAAAGTAAAATGGGTTCTTTTTTATTTTTTTTTTAATAATTTTTTAAGTAGTGTCACTTCTAGTAATTCCGCAAAATTCTGAATAAAAAAATCAATGTATTCTTCATAATAATTTTCTATTTTGTCATAAACATTTATTACTTTACCCATAATAAAGAGAAATATATAGAACAAAAAAATTGTTGCCCTTTTCATTCCAAAGATTTTTTCAGGTCTATTTTTTCTTCCTCAGGTAGCTAATAACATAGTAAAAAGAAATAGAAACACAAAATATAACAAATATTTTCCTTTCTTAGTAAAAAATTTAACGGCAAACAGCCCTTATTTCCATACAAATGCATGTAAATGTATGGGGGTCTGGCAAGAACTAAGGACTCAAAATATGTACCTGACGAAGGGTTAACAGGTAAAATAAATAAACATTGTCCCAGGAAAATTATGAATATGTTTTAACCGCAAAAAGTTCTTGCTTGCCTTAAAAAATGCTATATAATTGCACCTGATGAACGTACCGAAATTCATAATTATAAACAGTTTCGAGAAGCCAAGATATCCCATTACAATTTTTACGCGTATATTTTAAAAAATTGAGTGAATATGAATTCAAACAATAAGTACAGATGCATAAAAATATCTAATAAGTGTTGCGCTTCGCTTCGTAAAATAAGTGAAAACGAGGCTGCAAATATAATTGAATATTTTCCAGCTGTCGCCAACATTCATTGTAGCCGTATTTGCGAAACTTGCCGGAATACACTGAGAAAAGCTCGCAGTCGTAATGAATCCAACGTGGAGCAGAATGAAGTCTCAAATTATTTACCAACAACGCCCAGCAATGAAATTAGCGAAGAATTGAATGAACTTCCAACTTGTACCAGCCGTATTGCAAACATCGAAAGGACGGAAGTCATTGAAAATATAAATGATCATATTATTCCTCATCTACCAAACCAAATGTCGCCTCTTAAAAGGAAATATATGAAACGAGATGCATACAGAAATAGAAAATCACTGCAAATTTTCGAAAATATAGCAGATTCACTTGGAGCTGATACATTATCTGATTTGTCAGCGCAACTTGAAAACGTCAAAGCCATTTACGAAGAAATTTTGGAAAATATCAAATAGAGAACAGCTCAAATCTTTTGGAAAAGCAAAAACTTTTATCTCTCTTACCAATCAATATGAGTCACGCAGAAATTAAAGATCGTTTTGGGGATGATATATCTCACGATTGTATCAAAAAAAGTAAAGATATCCAAAGGAATAAAACGAAGTTTGCAGATATCAATCTTTTTAAAATGAGCAGACGTAGCTTACCAACCGAAACTCTAAGTTATTTTATGAAGATGATGAAATTAGCCGAATGATGCCTGGATCGCAAGATTCAATTACTGTTAAACAAGGAAACTTACGTGAAAAAGTTCAAAAAAGACTGATGTTATCTTCACTACGCGAATCTTACTACGAATTTAAAAAAAACATCCCTTGGCCAAAGTGGGTTTTACAAAATTTACAATGTTAAGGCCAAAAAATTGTATAAAACTTGGAGTTGGAAACCAGCAAAATATCTGTGTATGCACATTGCATCAGAATATGAAATTGATGTTTGAAAAAAGTGGCTTAAAATCAATTTGTATTGAAGGAGAATGCACATTTACCGATTACAAAGATGTTCTCAAATTCGTTGTTTGTAATGGTGACATAGAAAAAAGCGAGTGTTGCGTTTCAATGTGTGGTCACTGCTTTAAAAATTTAAATAATCTAAAAACGCATATGCTAAAACATTTTGAAAATAACCAAACTGAAGAAATAATATACAAAGTGGAATACAACGATTAGATGTGTTCTGGAAACGTTAACCACCAACCCAGAATCATTTGTCAGCGATTTTACTGAACACATCAAAGTTCTGATTCCGCATCATTTCATAGCAAAGCGACAATCTGAATTTATCAGCAATAAAAGAGCGGCGCTGTTATCAGGAGAAATGTTAATTCAAATGGACTTTGCTGAAAATTATGCATTTCTTGTACAAGATGCCGTGCAAGGATACCATTGGAATAATGATCAGGCTACAATACATCCGTTCGTTATTTATTACAAAGGTAATTATTTTAATATTTTGGTATTAGTAAACACATCCATCCACACTCATCAAAATATTTAATAATTTTTATTTATTTGTTTTTTTCCTTTGTTTGTTTATTTTCAGATAACGATAAATTAACTCATAAAAGCTTCGCCATAATATCTGATTGCAATACCCATGATAGTATAGCAGTTCATCTATATATTTCAAAAATGGTACAGTTCGTGAAGGCCAATATAACCAACAATATTAATAAAATCATTTACGTATCAGATGGTGCAGGAGCACAATATAAAAATAAATATAACTTCATTAATTTATGCCATCACAAATCTGATTTTGGGATTGACGCTGAATGGCACTTTTATGCTACCAGTCACGGAAAATCTGCATGTGATGGAATCGGAGGAACATTGAAGAGAGGTGCTCGAAATTATAGTATTGCAAATAAAAATGAAATCCAGACAACGAGGCAACTCTATCACTGGGCATCAGAAACATATAAGACCACCATACAAGTTGCTTACGCAGATGCTGACGAATACAACAACGTTAAAGAAAAGCTATTTTCAAGATATGAAGAAGCTAAAACTATAACAGGAACTCAAGGCTTTCATTCATTCATTCCGATAAATGAAACTTTTGTACATGTGCGCAGATATTCTGACTGTGCCAAATTTGAGCAGCGCAAAATTTCTTACAAATAATTAACTTAAAAAAAATTATAATAAAATAAAACACAAATTAATAAAAACGTGGCAAATAATATAAACAATTGTTGATGGTTTTTTATTTGTAAACATTTAAAAAATGTTAGAATTGTTGAACTATTTTGTGAATGTGACCAGATATTTTCGCTGTTATTCGAATTATTTCGAAAACTTTCGGTAAGTATTACTAGAAGTGACACTACTTAAAAAATTATATAAAAAAAATAAAAAAGAACCCATTTTACTTTTTGGATATGTTATAGGTGAGAGAAATACCTTTCTAAAAAAGTAATACACTGTAAAAAATTCTTGATCTTTTTTGGTTTTTCGTTACCTAAAATTTTTTTTTGTTATAAAATATAAGGGAAATTACTAGAAGTGACACTACTTAAAAAATTATATAAAAAAAACTAACAAAGAACCCATTTTTATTTTTTGATATGGTATAGATGAAGGATAAACCTTTCTAAAAAATTAATACACTGTAAAAAAACCCTTGATCTTTTTGGTTTTTTCGTCAGTTAAAATTTTTTTTGTTATAAATTTTTTACAGTGTATTTTTTTTTTTTTTTTTTTTTAACGTGTCATAAAGCCTGCTAAAATATCTTTTTAATGATACCAAGATCATGGAAATCGGTTGAGCCGATTCAGAGTTATTGTAGTTTAAATGGAGCTCTTTTCGACCATTTTCGCGTTTTTTCGAAAACGTTCCCACTGTGTCACGCTCAAAAAATCGCAAAACAGTCATTTCTAAAAATGAGAGTTTGTTTGTTTTGATCAAATTTAGCTATGAACAAAATTTCATCGATATCTGAGTTGGTCGGGTTCAAAATTTCAGTTTTATCTCGATTTTTAAATGAAATTCATCATATAAGTCAGTCAGTCAGTCAGTCACATTACTCTTTTATATATATAGATAAGTGATCGATTGTATGTGATGTTCGTCTTTCCGTATGTAGATGACACGGTACGATCCAAAATAAACGTGCTATTCTTCTAGTACGAATACGTCTTATGGTCATAAGCTGGTTAAGTTCCGAAATGTAAAATCGGAACAGATGAAAAAAAGTTCCCCCTGAAAAATTAACAAAACCTCAGAAAAACATATTTTATTTAATTTTTTGTATATTTGTTTAGAAAATTAAACATTTTTATGCCGTGTGAAGTGAATGCGTTTTTTTTCGGTCCGAACCTCTTGGGGGCTTGGCTATAGAAAATAAAATTAAACATTGATAAAATTGTATTATTTATGCGTAAATATAAATAAAATTAATTTCTTAACATCTATAGCGAGAGGAAAATCCGCCAACCCTCCCCCTTGAAAACATCTCTTGTAACATCCTTGCCAAGTTTTTTTATCCCTGCTGATTTTTTTTAACAACAGGACAAACAATTTTGATCTTTTTAACAGAGAAATGTGCTGATTTCAAATAAACAGTTCAGGCTTTTTATTTGAAATCAGCAGATTTCTCTATTAAAATCAGCAGATTTTTCTGCTGTCTTGACGTATTTTTCAGCAGATTCTATCTGGATTATCCAGACAGAAATTTAGCAAACCGAGTCAGCTATAATCAGCATATTTCTCAAATAGCTTAAAATGCAGATTTCTCATATATATGGCGTAAAATGCAGATTTTTTTGCTTATTGGACAAAGGTGTCTCTACGAACATGAGTTCGTATTTGTTGAATTACAATATTGCGTGAATGTTTTAATTTAATTCTGAGTTAATTGATAATATTTAATACTAGTGCAAATATAATTATGTATAGAAAAGGTACAGAATTAAACAGTTTTTTTAATTTTTTATTTTTTACGCATTTTTAACAAATTTATGACTTGTTAACATTTTATTTATAATACCGGTACGTACCGGTATTGATGTTTCGGTAACGGTTCACCGTTACCGAAATAATCGAAAATACCGTTACCTTTACCGTTACCGATATAAAAAATATGTAATACCAATACCGTTACCGATACCGTTATTCGTTTCGGTTGCCAACCCTGCTAAAAATATTGAAAAATTTTAAGAAAAGTTATAATTGTGTCAATTTTTTACTAAAAGCTTACTCAATACTATTCAATTGTTTACTGGTGCAAAATTAAGTAATTTTTTACTCAAAGTATTAAAAATTTACTCAATTTTTTTTTTTGAAATGTCTCAGATTCTAAGCCAGAAAAAGTCACTGATTGTGAGATTTTTTTTTACAAAAATGTCACAGATTCAGAGACATTTTTCCCATAAAAAAGTCTATGATTCTGAAACACTTTTCCGAAAGAATAAGTCTCATATTCTGAGACATTTTTCTTAGTAAAAAGTCTCAGATTTAGTGATCTTTTTCCTATCGAAGAAGTCTCAGACTATGAGATATTTTTCCCAATTTTTCACTACAAAAGTCTTAAATTCTGAAAAATTTACCCGGGAGATGGCGTCATTTTGATTCGATCATTTTGAAACGGCTAATTTTAATATATATTATAGACTTTGTAGTGTTAATACGGGAATCAGCCGTCAGCTGGTCCAAAGCCGGGGGATGTTGAAACTGTGAGGGCCCAAACTTCCATAATTTTGAAAAATTTAAAATCATTTTAATAAAGCTGAAATTTTTATGGTGGATAAATATTGTAAAAAATATTCCAAAATCAACCGTCAGCTGGCGCACCTCTGGGGAAATTACCGTCAACTGCCCCTCCGAAGATACAAAAGCGAAAAATTTTAAATTATTTTGATAAAGCTGAAACTTTTATGGTGTATAAATAATGAAAAAAATATTCAAAATTCAACCGTCAGCTGGCGCACCTACGCACTGTGGGCCAGGATTTCCATTTATTGGCCAATAAGGTATGTAAGGCAACACATATTTAAAAATATTTTTTCAGAATGTCAACATCTTGAATTTTGTGCATCTTTAATATCTTTTTATTGTAGCTTAAAGTTTTTTTTTTTGCATGAGGTTAAAGTTAAAGTTTGAGATTTTTTTTATATTTTTTATTCATGTAACAAATAATTTTATTCATGTAACAAATAATTTTTTGTACTTTAACACAATATTTTTTCAAATTTTCTGCGAAGTTCTCCTAAAGACATACCTGTTAGTCTAACACATGAGATAAACTACCAAAAAGTAAGCTAAAAGTATACATTTTTTTAATTATGGAAATTCATAATTTTGTTGAAATCCGTCTTTTTTCAACACCAAAGTCCAAAAAAGTCCAAACGATATTGACAAACCTTGAATTACAATCAGTCTCTAACAATGTATTCTATTCACATTTTTGCGACCCTGTGCGACCGTTCATAATCTTTTGACATAGAGGCAATAAACCAAAATATGACGTTTAGAAATGCCCTAAAATATAACTTCAAAATTTTTTTGATATTTTTGTTCCTATTGATTTCTAATAAAAAAATGCCCACTTTGACAACCTTGGCGTGATATCTGGAGATGAAAGCGTAAGTGAATTTTCATTCACGCAAAAAAAACATAATTTACTCAATCGTTTTTTTTCACACTTACTCACGTGTAACTCACGCTAAACACTTTAAACACGAAAAAATTGTAAAACTAAATTAATACACTTATATAATTTTGACTCACGCAAAAAAATGGCACTCAATACGAATCACTCACCCAAAAAATGTCTCACTCACTTGTCACTCACGAACATAAAATTTGAGACACGCTCACTTTCGATCACGCGTGAATATAAAACTGGGAACGCATTTAAGAGGGCATATATCAATACAACTAAAAAATTTTGACTCATGCAAAAAAATGGCACTCAATACGAATCACTCACACAAAAAATGTCTCACTCCCTTATCACTCATTTACAAAAAATTTGAGTCACTTGACCAGCGTCCATATCTAGTGCTAATCATTATAAATGGGAACGCATTTAAGCGGGCATATTTTGGCGATAGCATTTTAAATATTTTTTTGTGAAATTGTAAGCTAGTAGCATTATTTTTACATTTAGGATGGGAAATGCTAACTGGAAATAAAAGAGTTCTCTCTTAAATGTCCCACTGGATATATTAACTTTTTGACGCATTTAAAAGACAAATATTTTATTAAAATTTTCTGATAAAAGCAAAAAGAGGGATTTATAAAAACTTATTTTTTATTTTTTTAAAATACTATGTCCTACATTTTGGATCCGCCATTTTGATTTCAAAGTCTGAGTTCGTATTCGTGTTACGCAATCATTTCCTAGTGATATTAATCAATCATTTAAATATCTTGTCCGCCATATTGGATCCGCAATTTTGAATATTTGATTCTGAAATCAGATTTGGCATCCGAAAAACCATTAAAATCAGACAACATAAAAAAATGTTATATTTTATTTGTCGCCATATTGGTTCCGCCATTTTGAATTTAAAAAATTGGAGCTCATATTCGCAATTACCGACCCTAAATACATCGAAAATTATTATAGTAAATACAATAAGCAAAGAATTAAAAAATTATATCCGCCATTTTGAATTTCGAATCTTTAATTCCAAAATCAGGTTTAACATCCGAAAAACCATTCAAATCTAAGTTTTTGGCAAAAAGAGAAAACATATAAAAAATCTTACATTTTAATTTGTCGCCACATTGGATCCGCCATTTTGAATTATAAAAGTCTGAGCTTATATTCGTTATTAACGACCCCATATACATCGGCAATGATTATAGTAAATACAATAAGCAAAGTATTAAAAAATCATGTCCGCCATTTTGGATCCGCCATTTTGAATTTTCAAATTTTTTTTCAGAATCGTGATCAGCGACCCTTAATCACCCATATGTAATACTTTTTTGGCATATAGGTTAAGCGGTCTATTTATGGCCAAAATCAGGGATGCTGGCCCACAGTGCTCCGGGGGAATAACCGTCAGCTGCCCCTCCGAAAATACAGGTAAAAACACAAAAAATGCCCCACAACTGCCCCGCAGTCGCTCCTACTGAGGTGAAATGTAAGATCGACCCCATTAACGATTTCCTATAGAACAAGTTTCAGATTCTCAGACTTTTATCGAAAAGAAAAATTCTCAGATTCTGAGACAATTTTCGTAAAGAAAAAGTCTCAGATTCTGAGACATTTTTTGTATAGAAAAGGTCTCAGATTCTGTGAAATTTTTCGTATAGACAAAGTCTCAGATTCGAAGACATTTTTCGTATTAAAAAGGCCTCAGATTTTCAATTTAAATTGATTTTTTAAGGATTTTAATTGACAATTTGATTTCGATTGGCCATTTCATTTTTTATTGATCTTTTTACGAAGTCGACTTTCAATTTATCTTTTTCAATTTATCTTTTTCGTTTTTCAATTAATCTAATTCAAATTTCAATTGATGATTTTTTTTCAATTCAATTTTGAAAAATATTATTTGAAGGGGATCAAAAGATTCGGTTAAATTTGACACTTTAATTATTTGTTTGTCATTGTTTTTAATTATTTAAATAGAAATATATAATTATGACTATATTAAAAAAAAATTAAACAAAGTTTAAAAAATATACTACTACTTGATTTATAAAAATCTACACTGTGACAATCAAGAACGAAAAATAAATTTAAACTTTAGACAAATCTTTGAAACATGTATATCTTTCGTATAATATAAATTTTGACATCCGTAATTTTAGAACAAACATAACAAATATGACAACAAATAAAAAATGTAGTTTTCATATGTTTCTATGATCTGTCATAACTCTGTTTATTATGAAATTAAAACGTTTTAATAAAATTTTAATAATCGTTGATCTTAATATTGCTCATTAACCGAGTTTAAATAGGTGTTGGTATTCTAATAGCCAAAAGCATTTTAAAAACTTTTAGTAGCACAATGCTTTAATTAACCAGCATTAAAGTTGTCTACACCATTTACAAATAAAATTCGTAAGAGATCAATTGTAATTCGAAAAATATCAATTGTAATTCGAAAAAGATTAATTGTTATTCGAAGATTCCATTCGAAGATTTTGTTTCTGTTGATATTTTTCGAATTATAATTGGAATCTTCGAACAACAATTGATCTTTTTCGAATTACAATTCATATTTTTCAAATTACAATTGATCTTTTACGAATGCAATTGAGCTTTTTCGAATTGCAATTGATATTTTTCGAATTACAATTAATCTTTCACGAAGGCAATTGATCTTGTTCGAATTACAATTGATCTTTTGCGAAATACAATTGGAATCTTCTTTATTACACTTTGAAACTTCGAATTACAATTTGAAACTTACACAGAAAAAAAATATTTTAGAAAAATGTAATAAACACGTTTATTAAAAATAAAAATGTTTTTAATTAAATTTTTTATTGTATCAATAAAAAAATTTATTGAAATTAAAAAAAAATATTTTCAATTCATTCCGTCGGCAAGTTTTGTTGTGTTTCTTTTTTTTCAAACATAGTAATTTTAAAGCCAATTGCAAATTTATAACTGTTTCAAATAAAGAAATAACTTAAAAAAAATGCATGAAATATAAATTAAAAAAAAAAAAATTGGGACTGATGGGGATTCGAACCAACGACCCCAAAAAAAGTAATAAATTTACCAGCCGCTTAGCGCACAACGCCAAAACAATGTTATAGTTTTGTCGGCTAAATTCGTTTATGTGTTTACAAGCAAGAACAATAAAGAAATGAAAAGACAATTTTTTTGTGAATGCGTGTGTGTGTGTATAGTTGAGTGTTTAATATTTTTACTGTTATAAGTTAGAGAATGCAACTGATGCACTCAACTAAATTAGTCAGTATTTTTTTCTTTTGTTAATTTCAATTGATAATTTTTTCTGTTACCATTACTGACAAAATTATGTGAGTGTTTCAGAATTCTTGTTTACTTTTATTTAAAACCAAATTGATTTTATGCCTTATAACTTGTTGTCATGCTGTAGCTCAGTTAGTTAGACGGCCAGCATTCTAAACAGGAGGTATGCTGTTCAAAGCTCAATGGAAACAATAAATTGAGAAAAAGTAAGAAATAAAGAAGACAAATAATAAAATAAAAATAGATAAAAAAAAAAAACAAATAAAAAAAAAAATATTTTTTTTTTCTTTAGTTCTAAAAAAAAATATTAAAAAAAATATAAATCAATAAATTTTTTTATTGAATCTTGAAATTTGTTTATTGAAATTATTTTCAGCAAACGACTTACAAATGCGTTTATTGAATTCGTGAAAATCTTCACCGCGGCTTTTTTAGTTAATTTATTTATTGAATTCGTGAATTTTTTTATTGAAATTGAATTTTTTTTTTGTGTGTAGAATTACAATTGGAATCTTCGAATCTTCGATTCTACAAGTAGAATCTTTGAATTATAAACAGAATCTTCAAACTACAAATAGAATCTTCGAATAACAAGTAAAATCTTCAAATTACAATTGATCATTTACGAATTACTTCTGTAAATGGTGTTTTGTAATGAAATAAATTTGCAGTAATAGTTTTTAGTAAAATGAAAATTGCATTGACAAATATAATAAATGATAACACTGTCAAACTGACATTTTACTATAAACTATAATTTAATATAATTTAAGTGATAGTAACATGAAAAAAAATATATAACACTAGGGAACATTGAATTGTAACTGAAATGCGGCTGATTATATTTTATCAACTTAATCGTTAAGTGAACAAGAATCTTGTATAACAAATTGTTTATCAACTTTTATAAAAATAACAAGAGAGAGTATTAAAATTTTAGAGTTTTTACCGAATTTTTCTATTTTTTTTTTTTTTAATTTTTCATAACTGTACTCACAAAAAAAAAATCCAATGATTGACTTTCATAGTATTTATGAACAAATTCATACAATTTATTAACTTTTACATAATATTTATAAACTTTATTTATAAATAAATCATAATATGTGAAATTTAAGAACTATTTAACATTTTTCATAATTACTATGAAAAAGTTTATAAGTATTATGAAAAAGTTAATAAATTGTATGAATTTGTTCATAAATACTATGAAAATCGTTCATTGGATTTTTTTTTGTGTGCTGAGTTTTTTAGAATTTAAAAACAAATTTACTTTTCAAAAAAAAAAAATTCTAAAATTTACAGCTTTTACTAATTTTTTAGATTTTCCTTAATTTACTAAATTTATATTTTTTGTGGAAATTTATTTCCTGATTTTTTTTAGAACTTTCTTATTTTTTGTGAATCTTTCTGAATATTTATGTTTTTTTTTTAGATTTTCGTTTGAACAATTTTTTTTTAGAATATTTTTTTTTTGTTTTTTTTTTTATTTTTCCCAATTTTTATGATTTTTTTTAACTTATTCAATCTTTGTTGAATATTCAGTTTTTGATTTTTCTTTATATTTTTTTTTATTTTTTTAATATTGAAACATTCCGATTTTGTTTTATAATTTTTTCTATATTTATCCGAAATTTAGTTTAACGGATTTTTTCATATTTTTTCGGAATTTATCTAAAAATTTTTTGAATTCTTCAAATTTTTTATATTTTTTGTAATTTTTATAATTATTTTTTATTTTTTTTTTTTGTGTTTTCTAGAATTTTTCTTCTTTTTTTAAAAGATTTCTAAGTTTTTTGATTTTCTTGATTTACAATTTTATAAACTTCCTATTTGAGCGAGCTTTCCTGATTTTTTTATACCCTCCACTTAGTGATAGAGGGTATATATAAGTTTGTCATTCCGTTTGTAACTCATCGAAATATCGGTCTGAGATCCCATAAAGTATATGAGGAGTTCCGGCTAAGACTTAAATTTTGAGGTAAAAAAGATGTGATTTTTGTTTTGATGGCACATCGATGAAAGTGGGCATACATATTAGAAGCTATTTAAGAATAAGAAATTCGTTCGCGTCAATTAAATCGCGCAAGGGGGTCAAAAGTTATGGCGGTTTTAAGATTTAGCGGTTTTAAAAAGTCTTAAAAATATTTTAAATATTTTTTCTCTACACATTTGTTGCATGCGTTATTAAAACATGCCAGGATATATCATTTCTTCTAAAATATATGATATAAATTTAACCCTTTAATGACCAAACGATTTAAAAAAAAAATATTTAAGTACCTAAAATCCCGATTAATTCGCGGTAAAAGAAAAGTTTCACAATTTTTTATAACATATTTAGGCAATGCGCGTTGGTATTACTGAAAAAAAAATCACGGAAAATCGTATCATTGTACCAGTGTTTAAAAAAATCTGTGATGCTTTTTTATAACAAGAAAATTTAATATGGTCCAAAAAATCTATAATCCTCAAAATTTTTTAACCCGCCTCTGATTTTATGATGACACATCAAGTGGGCTTTCATTTAAAAAAAATTTCATCCGATTTCGTGTAAAGCCTTGGATGTGCCAGATCAAAACAGGTTTAGATAAAATCATAGCGCTTTCCGCTCAGAATGGCTTAAAGTAAAAAGTCAAAAAGCAAATCAGTTCTACTCGTTAAGGCACGTCTTTTGGTGTATTAAAATGAACATGATGTATTAATTGCTACTAAAAAAAAATGGAAACAGATTTGCAAATTTCGCACAATTTTCAAAAATGCCATAAAATTTTTGCAATTTATTTTTTTTATGTAAACTCCTAAAAAACTCGGTTTACGCAAGAGTCCACCAAATTTTGAATGAAACCGCGAATGTGCCTCGCGAAAAACTGGTATTTTAAAAAAATTACGTTTTTTCTTTCGAACTTTGATCTGCTGAAACTCCTTAACTATTCGTGGCACATTAACGGGATTAATTCTAAAATGTTAAGAATTACAACAGCTACCAACTCTAGTTCAACTTTTTTCATTTTATAGAGGGGGCCGAAATCACTGATCAAAAAACCTCGAAAATTTAAAAACTCTTAATTTTTGGTTTCAAAACTTAACCGTCTTATAACTTCTTACCAAGCGATGAAGCATCTATCAAATCAACATTAAAATAATCTCTTATATGTACTGACTTTGTGTTATGCCGGAAAAGATTGAAATATAAGGAGAACTTAAAAAAAAAAAGCGAAAGAAAGTAAAAACTATGGATTATTTCAAGCCATTTTTATCGATTTTTCAACTTTAACCCTCTGTAACTTTTACGGATGAAGTGGGGTAATCCTTAAACATTGATCAGTGATGGTTCAAGGTCTTGTTTACACAACTGCATTTACAGTTTTTCTAAATTCCAAAAACTGCCGGTTTTTTTAAACATTTATTACAGTTTCACTGAGTTGAAATTTAAAAAAGATTTCATGATATATATTCCTGATCCCCGATCGATTTTAAGACATTCTAGCGATGTCCGTCTGTCCGTCTGTCTGTCTGTGGAAATGGTGATCACGACCAAAATCCCAGCAGAAATAAATCGAGATTTTGGCGACACAGCATCTGTTTATAGCATACCGTAACGCATCCAAAGAGCGCTCTTAGGGATGCAGTAAAAGGAAGGGGAAAAAATTTTAATTTTTTTTTAAGATTTTTTATATAAAACTTATAATGTGTAATTATTTTTTGATAAAATTTCACACTTGCTTTCCTTTTTAATATTTTTAACACTTTTTGAATAAAAAAACATGAGTTTTAGACAAAGACACATGATTTGACTGCATCATTATTGCGCATTAATCAGCGCTGCAAAGAGCGCTTCAATCATAGCATCTTTAACCGCTGTTCCCAATAAAAATCCCATAAAAAATGTGAAAATGAAAATTTCCGATATTTTTTTGATGTTCACTTCCGATTTTTTTTTTTCATTTTGTTTCATATAAATAAAGTTTTGTAAAGCAAAACGAATGAATTTTTTTGTTATATTTTTTTAAATTTTAGTTATTTGATTTCAACTTTGAATTTACAGCATCTTTATTCTGCTTAAATCAGCTCTACAAAGATACATGAATTCACTGCATCTTTAATCTGCTTAAATCAGCGCTAAAAAGATACATGAATTTACAGCATCTTTATTCTGCTTAAATCAGCGCTCTAAAGACACGTGATTTCAGTGCATCTAAAGAGCGCTGTTTCTGTGTATCCAACTAGCGCTCTAAAGTGGGACATCGCCTTAGGGAATCATGCATGAATTCAGCGCAATTGGATGCGCTCCTTTACTCAAGTTCCCCTTCCAAAAGCTGCTGAACGTTCAGCAAAATTTCTGCTGGGATACTACACGGATATGACTGAAACTTAACATATTTATTGGAAGTTCTCCCGAGAAGTTTGGTATTGCATTTGACCGATATCGGTTTAGCGGTTCAAAAGTTATGAACGAAAATGTAAGCACCTCAAAAATTTCAGTACATTCAACATAACCTAAAAATACAAAATGCTTTAATTCGGCTTCTGGTTGACATATGTGAACATAATTGAACACCAAATGGTATTTAAACAAGTACGAACATATTTTTTGACAAAAAAAGAAAAAAATCGCGGATTTTTTTTTACCAAAATTTTTTTTCGCGGAAATTTTTTTTTTTTTTTTTCAAAGTAATTTCCTTTTGAATAAAGTTTTTTGCAATAATCTTTTTGAAATTGTGAAGGATATCACTACATTCGGCAAGGCTGAATGTAGTGAGCTTACTCAGTACTAGTAAATCGTTTACTGGTGCAAAATTTAGTAATTTTTCACTCAATAGTATTAAAATTTACTAATTTTTTTCGAATCGAAATACGCAGTAACATTTTTAAAATTTTTTAATTTATTTTTTCAAGAATTTTTCTGATTTTTAATAGATTTTTTTTTTTAATTTTACACCTTTTTGTGAATTTTCCTGACAATTTCTAATTTTTTCTTGACTTCACACAAAAAATTATAGTCTAACAATTTTCAATTAAATCTATTGATAAACAAAATTCAAATGAGTCAATCAATGTTTTGATTAAAATTTTTGTTATTTTCTTTAACTGTCGAATTACAAATTTTCAACATAAGTACCAGATTTTGTTCGCTTTAATTTATTTGAATAGATTAATTCAAAAATACACAAAATAATCGGGTTTATTTTTTTTTATTGTTGGCAACATATTGGAAAGCAAAAAATATGAAATTTTTGATAATTTTATCATAAGCTTACAATTCATTTGTTAAATCAATCGTTATTTTGATTGACTATAAATAAAAAATTGATCAATCTTTTGATAAAAATCGAAAAAATGTTTGATTGAAAAAATTTTCAATCAATCACCTACAATTTGATGATTGGTATAACAATTTTTTTAATTAGAGGAATTTCAATCAAAAACTTGATTCTATCGGCGTTTTTGTTGATTGAAATTCGTTTCAAATTTGTCTATGTTTGTCTGAAATTATCTTAAACTGAACGAAGAGTTAGCCCAGCAAGATGGAATGGATTCTACACAAAAAAAAACTTGTAAAATGACGAGAAAAATTTGTTATATTTATTTTTTGCTACCTCCTATTTTACGAGAATTCCTAGATAAAATTACGAGCTTTTTTGTAATTTTACAAGCATTTTAGCATAAAATTGTAAATTTACAACTTTCTTGATGCGATAAAACTTACGAGGAATTCTCGTGACTTACTTGATAATTACGAGCTTTTTTAAAATTATACAATCTTTTTACCAATAAAATTGTAAATTTATTTTTGATGCGATAAAACTTCCAAGGATTTCTAGTAACTTTACTAGATTACACTGTTCGACACCAAAAGCCTCCCAGTGAAATGTCTAACGGGTCCTTATAGATTTTGGCCACCTGATTCCAAATCTGCCATCCAAATTTTTCTACCACGTACCGTTTTTGAGATATTCGCTAAAAAGTCGTTAAAAAGTCAAAAAATCAATTTTTTAGCACATTTGGGAGTCCACTTTTACGTATTTTTACGTTTCTTCCACAAAATAGGACTTGGTTTTATATAAAATGGACCTCCTGATTCCAAAACTGCAATCCAAATTTTTCTAGCGTGTTCCGTTTTCGAGATATTCGCGTTTGAAAATTTTAGTATGATTTATAAAGAATATGATTTATAAAGAATGACAGTGGAGTTTGAGTTTTCAAATGCCAATATTTAAAAAAACGGCACGCGCTAGAAAAATTTGGATGACAGATTTGAAATCAAGAGGTACCATTTATACTAAATATAGTCATATTTTGTGTGAGCAACTTAAAAATAAGTTACAGTACACTCATAGAAATCCTACAGTATTCCTTACTAAAAAGTTGGTAGTTATTACTAATTGTTAGTATTAAAGGGCCTTACAACGCGTTAGTCAATTTTTACTAACGCAGTTATAAAAAAACGGTAAACAAATTTAAAAGCGAAAACCTATCCAAAATCGATTTTGAAAAATTTTTTAACAAAAAAAATTGTTTCAAAAATATATAATTATTGAGCTTGATAGCTGGCAATGACCTATTTCGGAAATTTAAAAAAAAAATATATATATTTATTTTTTTTCAACGAAAATTTGCTAAGTGCGTTTGAAAAAAAAAATATTCGAAAATGTAAATTTTACCATATTAGGTGTCAAAAATAATTTTCCAAATTTTTTAAAATTACTAACAAAAATTATTAAAAAATCGGTAAAAAATCAGTATTCAGTAAAGTTAAAAGTATTCCAATTTCAAAAAAATAACTAAATTTATACTGTAAAGCTAAATTTATACTGTAAAATACTAAAAAAGTAGTATAGTTAAAGTTATAACACTTTTACTGTATTTTTTACTGTAGGATTATTTTGAGTGTAGAGACCCAAAAAGTGCAAAATTAGCGTATTTTCCAATATTCAAACGCGAATATCTTAAAAACCTTACGCGATAGAAAAATTTGGAAGGCAGATTTGGAATTTCAGTATTTTTCTCAAAATCCTGAAGATGTAATTTTTTTTTTTGTAAAATTACCTTGGAAATTTGCAAAAAAAATGTAAAATTACAAAAAAAAAATATGTAAAATTACAAAAAAAAAATAAATTTCGTTCGGAAATTTTTTGTTAAAAACCAAGGAAAACTGTAAAATATTGGTAAAATGGGATTACAAATTTTTTCAAGTAATTAGGCATGGTTTTTTTTTGAGTGACGTAACACGCTTGCTTGGCAATATTTTCATCTGGATGTCGGAATGTGAAACATCCATCTGAGTTTATCTAAGCATTCGCAAAAGATTTATTATAACCAGGGCAAAAAAGTTCATATAAATAAATTTCGCAGCAAAAATTTTGCTAAACTGGAAGCTGCTTTTGGAAAGGAATCACACACAGAAAAAAATAAAAAAAATATTTAAGTAAATTTTTAATACTATTGAATAAAAAATTACTCAATTTTGCACCAGTAAACGATTTAATAGTATTGAGTAAATTTTTAATAAAAATTTATTAAATGTTTGAAAAAAATTTGAGTAAATTTTTAATTGACACAATTAACAATTTACTCAAAATTTACCTATTTATTTTTTTTAAAAGTTTAAAAAAGTTTTAATTTTTTTTTACAAAAAAAAAAACAAAAAACTTGTTTTTTCAAACTTTACCAAACATATTTATGTCTCAAAAACATAGGACAATTTTATAAAGTCAATTACAAACTTTCATATACATACACAAAAAACTATAAACTAAACGAGAATTCAAAAAACTATGAGAGTTTAAAAAAAAAATTAAAAAAAAACTATTAAATTTTTATTTAATTATTTACTTAAATAGTTTTTAAATTTTTAAGTAAATTTTTAATTGCGTCAATTAAAAAATTACTCAAATTTTGTTTTTAAATTTAAACAAGTGATTACTCAAATTTGTTTCCTAAATATTTTTTGCTGTGGAAGTCAAAGAGCGCACATTTTAGAGCAGCGCTGATTGAAGTTCTCTTTGTTGCGTTGATTAAAGCGCAATACAGTTGCAGGGAAATCTTGTATTTTTCTGCAGAAATATTTTTTTCTCAAAGTTATTAAAACGAAAATGAAATCGATTTGTTAGTGCATATTTTAGTCAAAACAAGTAAGAGTGTTAAATTCGGCTGGGCCGAATCTTGTATACCCTCCAACATGCAAAAAAAAATGCAGGGGCGTTTTATTTTGGGGGGGGGGGGGTCAGGGGGTCGCTTGTAGTAATTGAGGGGGCCAAATTTTCCCTCGAATTTGTGTTTAAAAATTCATTCTTATGCTTTTTGCACTAAAGAAATACAAGATTATCAGTATTTTAAAAAAATGTTTTATTCCACGCCCATAAAAGGGGGGCGGGCCGAAAAAACGTAATTTTCTAATTCTCTAGGACCAAATGCAGGACTTTGAACTTTTTGTGGCATAAAAATGTTGCATTTGTTAAACAAAAACACAAAAAATCATGTAAAAATATGGTATTTTTCAGAGGTTGGTTTAGTTCTTCAAGGGGGAACTTTTTTTCCCCTGGTCCGATTTTGCTCATTTACGAACTTAACCTGCTTATGAACATAAGACATATTCGTGCCAAATGTCGGGAGTCTAGCTCTTTTATTTTGGACTGCATCGTGTTAACTACAGACGGACAGACGGACAGACGGACGGACGGACGGACATCGCTAGAATGTCTTAAAATCCATCACTGATCATAAATATATATACTTTATGGGGTCCTAGACCGATATTTTGATGCGTTACACACGGAATGACAAAGTGAGTATACCCCCATACTGTAGTTGGAGGGTATAAAAATGCATATTTTGCTAAAACTACATATTTTTATACCCTCCACTTAGTGATAGAGGGTATATATAAGTTTGTCATTCCGTTTGTAACTCATCGAAATATCGATCTGGGACCCCATAAAGTATATATATTCATGATACCCGATCGATTTTAAGACATTCTAGCGATGTCCGTCTGTCCGTCTGTCTGTGGAAAATGCTCTCGCGGACAAAATATTGCACAGAGATGACTGAAACTTAAAATATATATTGGAAGTTCTCCCGAGAAGTTTGGTATTGCATTTGAGCGATATCGGTTCAGCGGTTCAAAAGTTATGAACGAAAATGTAAGCACACCTCAAAAATTTCAGTACATTCAACATAACCTAAAAATACAAAATGCTCTAATTCGGCTTCTGGTTGACATATGTGAACATAATTGAACACCAAATGGTATTTAAACAGGTATGAACATATTTTTTGACAAAAAAAGAAAAAAATCGCGGACTTTTTTTTATCAAAATTTTGTTTCGCGGAAATTTCTTTTCAAATTTTTTTTTTTTCAAATATAATTTCCTTTTAAATAAAGTTTTTTGCAATAATCTTTTTGAAATTGTGGAGGGTATCACTACATTCGGCAAGGCCGAAATTAACTTTTTTACTTGTTTTTTTATATTTCTGATATACTGTGAAAATTTTATTCAATTTATTATTTCGTACATTTAAATAAAGAAATAATTTTTTATAAAAAAATTATAAACTTGTAAGAAAAATGTTTACTAGTGTTATCAAGAGAGAAAAAGAGTAATTTTTCAGATTATTTTTATTCAAATAGAATAAAAAAAAAAAAACGCGATAATCGCCAAAGAAATTATTATTGATAATCGTAATATTTTGTATTTAGTATAAAATAAAATGTCAAAACGGAAACATTAAGAATTAATCATCTCAAAAAAACTATTTTTTATACATTAAACAAAAATTTTAATTTTAAAATACACCAAAATGTGGTTACTTATTTTGGGCTTTCTAATTCTCTTAATACTTTATCTTTATAAACTAAATGAGAATTATTTTGTTCTTTCACTGTGTAAAAGAGTTAAAACAACAGATGGTAGTAAATTAGAAGATAAAGTATGTATTATACCGGGTAAAACGCGCTTTGGAAATAATTTCGATTTATTAAATATGGCACCAGGTATTGTAAAAGTGACTTGTAAAATTTTTTAATTGAAAATATTTATAAAAAAAATATTTATTTTCTTTTAGATGTTCTTTTTAAACAATTACGACACTACAATGTATATGCTAAAGGCAAAAGTTATTTACTGCATTTTATTAGAGCTACCGTTTATAATATAACAAATGCCGAAGATGCTGAACAAATATTTCAAAGTCCAGTAGTAATAACAAAAAGCGTTATATATGAACTTTTGAGACCTTTTTTGGGTGATGGTCTGCTGATAAGCACAGGTTTGTTTTATTTTTAGCAAAAAAGTCATATTTTAGAAAAATATTTATACATTTGTAGATCAAAAATGGCATTTCAGACGCAAAATTTTAACTCCAGCCTTTCATTTTAATGTTTTGCAAAGTTTTAATGAAATTTTCAAGTAAGTTTCTTAATATTTTGAATTATGTTGTATTTTACATTTAGATGTTAGGTCTGAAGGCCGGGTTATTCGAATGTAAATTAGGGCTTGAGAGATCTGCTATGCTCTTTTGCAAAAGGATTAAAGAATTTTCTGAATTTTACGCTTCTTAAACGTTCATCTAAACCACCCAGCAAAAACTTGGTAATGACACATCATTACCATTCGAATTACTTAGTAATGATAGAAAATTACCTTTAGCATTATTTTGAAATGTATAATAATGACTTACTAATAATGGCTTACCTAAGTAATTATAATAAAATAAAAAATTTCAGAACTAGATTTTCACTTTTTGGCTAACTGCAAATTATTTTGGTTAAAAATAAAATTAAATTAAATATTTTTTTATTTTTAAAAATTTTTTTTCTAAATAATTTTTTCGTTACCTATAAGTATATATGTAACTAGTTATTAATACTGTTTTGATAATCATTACAGCTGGCGCCTTCGCTTGTAGTTGTAATGGGAAAAGTAATTCGAGTCATAATTAGTTATAACTTTTGAATTTCCCATTACACATTTCATTACTTGGTAATGCAAGTTTTTGCTGGGCAGCCTTAATTTTAGGCTTGGACAAGAGGTTATCAAGCAATTTTTATACAATTTATAACAAATACCTAATTAGCTTAACAGTTATAGCAACAAATTTTGTAAATGTACAATTTAAAAGTTTATTGCAAAAACATGATAAGCCTCAAAAAAAACTGGTTAATTAACACCATAGAAACATGTACTAAAAACCCTTAAAATATCTTTAAAGCATTAGATGTAATTGCTAAAACTTACATTTCTTTAAAACTTTAGGCAGGGTGTCAATAACGTTACCGGTTTAAGACCGCGAAGACAACTTTTCCCTCGCGCAACATGTTATTCGAAATTCATTTATTGCACTCAATACAATAAAATTTTTGCTCAATTTAAATTAATATTTTTTATCTACAAAAGCGGGGGG
This sequence comes from Pegoplata infirma, assembly GCA_963921195.1. Lineage (NCBI taxonomy): Eukaryota > Metazoa > Arthropoda > Insecta > Diptera > Anthomyiidae > Pegoplata > Pegoplata infirma. The sequence continues at coordinate 109,423,218 of OY992537.1, read as the reverse complement.
AGTCGGACCGAAAAAAAGCATCTTCTAATACTCTGGGTCCAAGTGTAAGCCTACACTCTTAATAATAACTCTGTAAAATGACTGTAATCTCAATTGAACAGATATTTGACAGAGTTTTCTGTAAAAATACAGATTTAAAGAAAATACTTGGTATTTTGCTTTGACAAAAAAACAAAGTTTCATCTGTTATATTACTTTTAACTTTGTAATCCTTATTTTACAGACAACTAACAGAGTTTTCTGCTTAACTACAGATTTAAGCGAAATACTGGCGTTTTTGAGAGGTTTTATTAGTTCTTCAAAGGGAAACTTTTTTTCCTTCTGGTCCGATTTTGCCCATTTACGAACTTAATCAGCCTAGGACCTTTGACATAATCGTTGCAAATTTTTAGAGTATAAACCACTTACAGATGTAATTGGTTAAAAATAAATTGTAATTCGAAGATTCTACTTGTAATTCGAAGATTGCATTTGTAATTCGAATTGTAATTCGTAAAAGATCAATTGTAATTCGTAAACGTTCAATTGTAATTCAAAAATATCAATTGTAATTCGAAAATATCAATTGTAATTCGAAGATTCTATTTGTAATTCGAATTGTAATTCGTAAAAGATAAATTGTAATTCGTAAAAGATCAATTGTAATTTGTAAAAGATCAATTGTAATTCGAAAAATATCAATTGTAGTTCGAACAAGTAAAAAAGTTAAATTCGGCCTTGCCGAATGTAGTGATACCCTCCACAATTTCAAAAAACTTTTTTATAAAGAAAATTACTTAAAAAAAAAAATTGGAAAAAAATTTCCGCGAAAAAAAAAATTTGGTAAAAAAAAAATCCGCGATTTATTTCTTTTTTTTGTCAAAAATATGTTCGAACTTGTTTAAATACCATTTGGTGTTCAATTATGTTCACATATGTCAACCAGCAGCCGAATAAAAGCATTTTGTATTTTTAGGTTATGTTGAATGTACTAAAATTTTTGAGGTGTCCTTAGATTTTCGTTCATAACTTTTGAACCGCTGAACCGATATTGCTCAAATGCAATACCAAACTTCTCAGGAGAACTTCCAATAAATATGTTAAGTTTCAGTCATATGCGTGTAGTATTTTGGTCGTGATCACCATTTCCATAGACAGACGGACAGACGGACATCGCTAGAATGTCTTAAAATCGATCGGGGATCATGAATATATATACTTTATGGGGTCCTAGACCGATATTTCGATGAGTTACAAACGGAATGACAAACTTATATATACAAACTTATATATATATATATCACTAAGTGGAGGGTATAAAAATATCAATTGTAATTCGAAAAAAAAACTATTAGAATTCGTAAATGATCAATTGTAATTCGAAGATTCCAATTGTAATTCGTGAAAGGTAAATTGTATTTCGTAAAAGATCAATTGTAATTCGTTAAAGATCAATTGTAATTCGCAAAAGATCAATTGTAATTCGTAAAAGATTAATTGTAATTCGTAAAAGATCAATTGTAAGTAATTCGAAAAATATCAATTGTAGTTCATAAAAGACCAATTGTAATTCGAAAAAGATCAATTGTAATTCGTAAAAGATTAATTATAATTCGTAAAAGATAAATTGTAATTCGAAGATTCCATTTATTATAATTCAAAGATTTCAATTATAATTCGTAAAAGATTAATTGCAATTCGTTAAAGATCAATTGTAATTCGGAAAATATCAATTGAAATTCGTAAAAAATCAATTGTAATTCGTAAAATATCAATTGTAATTCGAAAAATGTCAATTGTAATTCGTAAAAGATAAATTGAAATTTGTAAAAGATCAATTTTAATTCGTAAATTCTTCTTCTTTATTTGCAAATCCACTTCTGGATGTAAGCGATTACATACATGTCATTCGTAAAATATCTTAAGTTTTTCTTTCTACTAATAATACATTTCATCATTTTTTTTTTTTTTTTACTCTAAATTTATACATATAGGTTATGTACAGTAATATAAAATATTTACTCAATATTATTAATAATATTTAAAAAATCGTCTCTACTTCTTGCGGCGTTCACTAGATCATTTATTGTTCGTAAACCGGTCCAATTTCTTATATTCCTGAGCCACGATAGTTGTTTTCGTAAATGATCAATTGTAATTCGAAGATATTGATTGTAATTCGAACAAGTGAGAGTGTTAAGTTTGGCTGTGCCGAATCTTTTATACCCTCCAACATGTAAACAATCCAAAACAATAACAAAAAAATCAAGGGCGTTTTTTAGTGGGGGTTAGATTTTTCGGGTTCTGCGGCAGACGTTAGAGGACACCTTCCCCTTGCGATAAGTGTTGACAAATAGATTATTTATGGTTTGAGTACTTAATTAATACAATTTTATCATTAATTTAAATAATTTGTTTATACCCACGCCCAAAAAAGGGGTGGGCAAAAAACAAGGTCTTTTCTGATCCCCTTGGTCCAAGTGCAGGTCGATGAACTTCATACGATATAAAAATGTTTCATTTATTGAAAAATTGTAGTTTTAGTTCCTCAATGGGGAATTTTTTTCCCCTTGGTCCGATTTTACCCATCTCCTCACTTAACCAGCTTATGACCATAACACAAATTCGTGCCAAACTTCAGAACTGTGATCACGTAAAACGATAGTTGATTATCGTCGATTTTTAGAGCCTTGTTGTACCTAAACTTAACAAAATATTTCCAATTTTTTTAATGTTACTAGGTTAGACAAGACTCTTTAATAATAAAATAAAGAAACACTTTTAAATTTCCCTTCAAAACGATATGTATTTTGATATCGTTTAAGCATCGTCAATCGTTTACGTTTTACGTGATTAGCCCCCAGGAGTTGGGCACGAATTTGCTCTTTTATTTTGGACTATATCGTGTCTTTCACAGACAGACATACGGACATTGCTAGAATGTCTTAGAATGTCTTTCGATGCGTTACACATGGAATGACAAAGTGAGTATACCCCCATACTGTGGTATAAAAATATCTACTGAATTTCCATTGATCTTTTTGTATCCGGGAAAAATATTAAATATTCCCAACAATAGTTAAAATTTAACTTTAAAGGTGACTTTTATGATCGAAAACGATCAAGTTTTTAACAAATTTGCTTACAAATAGGTCGAACTATTGTAGTAAGGAACGATTTTTTTTTTTCATTTTTAAAAATTGGATTTTAGCACCTTATTCCACACATACATTCAATTGATCTTTTTCGAAAAAATCAACTGTTATTCGATAAAGATTAATTGTATTCCAAAAAAGATAATTTTAATTCGAAAAATATCAATAGAAATTCGTAAAAGATCAATTGATTTTCAAAAAGGATCAACTGTAATTCGAAAATAAGTAAGAAAATTATAGTCGCTCAAGACAGAGCATATAACAAACACCCTTCACCAGTTTTTTCCGTAAAATGTGTACCAAGTTTAAACATGCCTTTTGTCAAATCTTTAATAAGTGTAAAAAACACTCACAAACCAAATTTAGGTGAAATATGCGGTTTATGTTGCCAATAAACAGCTTTAACTGAATATCGGTCGAAATTTTTATATGGGGCCTTAGTCCGAAAATGGTTTGAGTACAATAAGATTTGATTAACACACAAACAAAATTTTAATAAAATATTTTATTCATGAAATTTTAGAGATTTATGTAAATATCGGAAAGGTAGTTTGTATGGGGGCTGCAAGAAGAACTGGTCCGATTCCTTCACTCAAAAAATTATGTTAGTAAAATCAACTGAAAATGTCAGTTAAAATAACTACTTTGTAAGTTGTTTTGGGGTCAACTACTTTTTCAGTTAAATCAACTAACAATGTTAGTTATTTTAACTGACAAAAATCAACTGACTTATGTAGTAAAAACTACTTACATTTATAGTTAAAACAACTAAAATGTAGTAAAAATAAAATAATCAATATATAAATTATTTTTTCAATAAATTTTTCAGAAACAAAATTAAGACCAAATTTTTTCCAAGTTTTTTTTTTTTTTTTAAATGTTGTGAAAAATAAAAAACCCATTATTTTTTTTTTGTTTTTTGGAAAAAAAGTTGTGAAAAATAAAAAACCTAAACTTTAAAAATTTTTCAGAGATAAATAAATTAAAATTAACTACTTTAAATAACGGTTACTACATCACAGTACTTTTTTTGTTAGTTATTCATAAAAACGACTTAAAATAACTAACAGAAATAGTTGTTTGATATTTTTCATACAGACACAACTGACTTTGTAGTTTAAAACAACTAACTACTGTAAAATATACAATAACTAACATGTAGTAACTTACATAATTTTCTGAGTGTTTAAAATACATAATGGTGATTATTTAATACAAAACACGTTTACTTCGAAAGGATATCTGTTATCTTCGAAAGGATATCTGTTATAATACGATTTTAAGAGGCATTTGAGCCAATTTCAATAGGCTTCGTCCTTAGGCCAAAACGAAGCTTAAGTATAAAATTTCAGCCAAATCGAATTGCGACCTGTATCGTGTTAACAACGTTAAGATGGACATCGCTAGATGTCCTCTTAGAAAGTTATTTTAAGTCGATCGGTATGCTTGAAAGTGGGCCAGGACCAATATTTCGTGTTGTTATAAACATCAGCACAAAGTCATTATACCCTGTGCTACTGAGTGGTGTAAGGTATAAAGATCATTTGTAATTCAAAAAAGATCAATTGTAATTCAAAGAAGTTAGAGTGTTAAATTCAGCTGTGCCAAATCTTTTATACGCTCCAAAATACAAAAATATTAAAAAATTAATGGGGTCTTTTATAATTTTTTTAGTGGGACTTTGGGGGACACCTTCTTCCTCAAAAAAAATGTGAAAAATTCATAATTTATTATTTTTTGCACTAAAAATATAAAATTTATTTTAATTAATAATTTAAATCTACGCCCACAAAAAGGGGGCGTAGTTCAAAATGTATTTGAACAATTTTAAAATGTTTTTAAACTATTTGGACATAAAGGGCAGTTTACACGTTAACTACCCTTGACCACCCTTATCTACTATTTCCCAGTATTGGTGATACGGTTTGCCGGGTTTAAATAATTTTGTATGAAAAATTATTTGAATTTGACAATTGCTATCCTCCAATACTGGGAAATAGTAGATAAGGGTAGTCAAGGGTAGTTAACGTGTAAATCAAGCTTAAAACATATTTGGATAGTTTACAAATACATTTGAACAATTTTGAAATATATTTGGACAGTTTTAAAAAAAAATGTGAACAGACACCTTTGAAATAGATTTGGAAAATTTAAAAAAAAACCTTTGAAAATTTTTTGAAATACAATTGGAAATGGTGAAGATTTTTTTTTAAATATATTGCAAAATATTAATTTAAAATTTTTTCAGGGAAGAAAATCAAAATTTATTAAAAAGATTAAAAAGAAGTGGGATAGAAAGTAATCTTAAATATATTGCAAAATATACTAATTTTAATTTTTTTTCAGGGAAGAAAGTCAAAATCTATTAAAAAGATTGCAAAGTCTGCAGAACGATAAAATTGATGTGGCTGATATTATATCTGAATTTACCTTAAATAATGTTTGTGGTAAGTGTATCTTAAAATATTCAGAAACAATTTATAGAAAATAATTTCATTACAATACAATATTTTAGAAACTGCTTTGGGAGTTAAATTACTCGACATCAGCGGAAGTTCAGAATATCGTAAAATAATACATGATATTGAATTGATAATTGTAGAAAGATGCTCAAATCCTTTAATGTATTATAATCCCATATTTTATTTGTTTGGAAAGTATAAAAAACATAAGGATTATATAAAAATAGCTCATGATTTTAGTAGTAAAATTATAAAGAAAAAAAGAGAAGAATATCTGGTAAAACAACAAAAGGAACAGAAGGATAACAAGGAGTAAGTTAACCAAGTGTAAAATTTTTTTAGATCTGGTTTGATCTGTGAAATCCTAAATATAACAATTTTATCCAATTTTATTTCTCCCCAATCCCGAGATCTAATTAGATCAGATCAGCAAATACATCTGAACAGATCTCGAAAATGGGGACAAATCTCGCATATAAAAGATCAAATCAGAAACAATTATATATAATTATTGTTATTAGATCTGAACAGATCAGATTATATAAAAAGTTTTGTATAATCCTAATATTTTTTTTATTTTTCATTAAACAGAGATGAATTTGGTAAAAAGAAACGTTATGCCATGTTGGACACTTTATTGGTTGAAGAATCAAAAGGTTTCATAGATCATCAGGGAATTTGTGATGAAGTCAATACGTTTATGTTTGAAGGTTATGATACCACATCAACTTGTTTAATATTTACTATATTAAATTTGGCCATAAATAAGGACATACAGGATAAATGTAGACAAGAAATTCAAAATATAGGTAAAGATTTAAAACAAAATTTAAAAAACATGTAATTTAAGGATTTTTTTAATTTTCAGGTGATTTTACGGAGCTATCTGTATTTGATTTTAACAAATTGGAATATCTGGAATGTGTTTTAAAGGAAACCTTACGTTTACATCCTTCTGTGCCATTTTTGGCTAGACATTGTGTAACCGAAACTAGATTAAATGATTTAATTCTTCCAGAAAATACTCAAATAAATATACATGTTTACGATATTATGCGTGATCCAAAACATTTTCCTGAACCAAATGTTTTCAAGCCAGAACGATTTTTTCCTGAAGTAACGGTTAAAAGACATCCATTTGCTTTTGTACCATTCAGTGCCGGCTCTAGAAATTGTATTGGTAAGAATTGGTTTTATAAGATCTAGAATTTTTATCTCTGAATTTTTTTTTATATAGAAATATGTCTCAGAATCTGAGAAATTTTTTTATATAGAAGGTTAGGTTAGGTTAGGGTGGCGGTGCCAGATGGGCACTCCGCATAGACCAATTGGTCCATAGCGATACCACAAAACTTTTTCCGCTTATCGGTGTAAACTAAATACATTGACCTTCATTGCGAATTGTTTCAAGCTCTTCAGGTCTATCCTCGTAATTTCCTCCAAAGTCTCAAACTGTGAACTTCCTATAATTGATAGTCGAGTTCGTGCCAAAGCCGGGCAGTGACACAGGATGTGTTCAATGGTCTCTTCGACGTCTGGTGTCTCGCACCTTTTACAGTTTGCGTCCGTAATAAGATTCATGTTCTTGGCATGTTTTCCGACAAGACAGTGTCCCGTTATTAAACCTGTCAACATACGACATTCTATTCTCGTAAGTGTAAGTAAGAATTTAGTTCTTCCTAAATCATAGCGTGGCCATAAAATTCTGCTTATACGACTTGTCCCAAGTTCCTTCCATCTTCGATTTGCTTTGGCGACAGTTAGGGTATTTCGTTTTAGTTTGAAATGCTGGAGTGGCGGTGAAAGCATTATGGTGGTACCTATGCCATCTGCTCCAAGTTTCGCGAGTTCATCTGCTTTCTCGTTTCCTTCTATTCCTTCGTGCCCTGGTACCCATAATAAGGTAACTTCATTATTTAAGCAAAGTTGTTTTAAATTCTCGTAACACTTTAAAACCGTTTTCGATTTAATTTGGTAGCTCAAGAGTGCCTTTAGAGCAGCTTGACTATCCACGTAGAAATTAAGGGTGGCACCTTTTTCCTTTGCCATATATTCCACAGCTTTTGATATAGCAGCTATCTCAGCCTGAAAGATACTCGAGTCCACGGGTAATTTAAAAGATAAGTGTTGGTCTAGTTCCAGTATCGTGAAACCAGCTCCAAGACCATGCGATTGCTTCGATCCAGCAGTAAAGATATTTATTGAGTTCGCAGGAGGGCCCTGCCAGGTCGACCAGAATTCTCGATCCGGAAATCTAACTTCATATTTCCGGTCGAAAAATAGTTTGGGCACTGTGTAATCAGAGTCAATACGGTCCATATTAGCAATGTTACTGTGTCCAAAGTTGCGATACTTGAACCAATTTGACTCTTTGAGTCTGAGGCAAGCTTTGTAAGCCTCGCCCTTAGCAAAGAGATCAATTGGTAATAAGTGCAATAAAGTGTCGATAGAGTCGGCTGATGTTGTTCTCAAAGCGCCAGTGATACTCCGTCCCATTTGCCGTTGAAGCTTCTGAAACATTTTAAGCGTCACATCCTTTTCGAGTGCCTTATGCCAGACTAAAACTCCATAGAGTAAGATTGGTCTTACGATTGAAGTATAAATCCAGTAAGTGACTTTAGGTTCTAGACCCCAGGTACTGCCGAACATTTTCTTACACGCGTAATACGCGTTGTTTGCCTTTTTTACTCTTTCTTCAGAGTTCTTGTTCCAGAACAGCTTACTGTCCAAGAACACTCCAAGAAATTTGGCATGCGGTGATATTGGAATTTCAACTCCTCCCACTCGAACCTTTCTAAATTCCGGGATTTTGTATTTTCTAGTAAAAAGAACCATTTCCGTTTTCTGCGGGTCGACATTAAGTCCATTTCCTGAAGCCCACTTCCACATAGCCTTAAGTGAGCCCTCTAAAATCTCGGATACAGTATCCAGATATTTGCCACATGATAGAATAACCACATCATCAGCGTATGCTATTGTTGTGGTTCCTAAAGTCTTCAGTTCCTTTAAAATGGGGTCCAACACCAGGAGCCAGAGCAGTGGTGACAGAACCCCACCTTGTGGTGTTCCTCTAGTAGCGTAACGAGATGTTTTTGCATGACCCCATTCGGCCGTTATTTCCCGACATGAAAGCATTTTATATAGAAAAATGTGAATCTGAGAAATTTTTTTTATATAGAAAAATGTCTCAGAATATGAGAAATTTTTTTTATATAGAAAAATGTCTCAGAATATGAGAAATTTTTTTTATATAGAAAAATGTCTCAGAATCTGAGAAATTTTTTTATATAGAAAAATGTCTCAGAATCTGAGAATTTTTTTTATATAGAAATATGTCTCAGAATCTGAGAAAATTTTTTATATAGAAAAATGTCTCAGAATCTGAGAAATTTTTTTATATAGAAAAATGTCTCAGAATATGAGAAATTTTTTTATATAGAAAAATGTCTCAGAATCTGAGAAATATTTTTATATAGAAAAATGTCTCAGAATCTGAGAAATTTTTTTATATAGAAAAATGTCTCAGAATCTGAGAAATTTTTTTATATAGAAAAATGTCTCAGAATCTGAGAAATTTTTTTATATAGAAAAATGTCTCAGAATCTGAGAAATTTTTTTATATAGAAAAATGTCTCAGAATCTGAGAAATTTTTTTATATAGAAAAATGTCTCAGAATCTGAGAAATTTTTTTATATAGAAAAATGTCTCAGAATCTGAGAAATTTTTTTATATAGAAAAATGTCTCAGAATCTGAGAATTTTTTTTTATATAGAAAAATGTCTCAGAATCTGAGAAATTTTTTTATATAGAAAAATGTCTCAGAATCTGAGAAATTTTTTTATATAGAAAAATGTCTCAGAATCTGAGAAATTTTTTTATATAGAAAAATGTCTCAGAATCTGTGAAATTTTTTTATATAGAAAAATGTCTCAGAATCTGAGAAATTTTTTTATATAGAAAAATGTCTCAGAATCTGAGAAATTTTTTTATATAGAAAAATGTCTCAGAATCTGAGAAATTTTTTTATATAGAAAAATGTCTCAGAATCTGAGAAATTTTTTTATATAGAAAAATGTCTCAGAATCTGAGAAATTTTTTTATATAGAAAAATGTCTCAGAATCTGAGAAATTTTTTTATATAGAAAAATGTCTCAGAATCTGAGAAATTTTTTTATATAGAAAAATGTCTCAGAATCTGAGAAATTTTTTTATATAGAAAAATGTCTCAGAATCTGAGAAATTTTTTTATATAGAAAAATGCCTCAGAATCTGAGAAATTTGGTTATATAGAAAAATTTCTCAGAATCTGAGAAATTTTTTTTATATAGAAAAATGTCTCAGAATCTGAGAAATTTTTTTTATATAGAAAAATGTCTCAGAATCTGAGAAATTTTTTTTATATAGAAAAATGTCTCAGAATCTGAGAAATCTTTTTATATAGAAAAATGTCTCAGAATCTGAAAAAATTTTTTATATAGAAAAATGTCTTAGAATCTCAGAAATTTTTTATAAATAGAAAAATGTCTCAGAATCTGAGAATTTTTTTTGTAATAGAGAAATGTCTCAGAATCTGAGAATTTTTTTTGATATAGAAAAATGTTTTAGAATCTGAGAAATTTTTTTATATAGAAATCTGAGAAATTTTTTTATATAGAAAAATGTCTCAGAATAAGAGAAATTTTTTTATATAGAAAAATTTCTCAGAATCTGAGAATTTTTTTTATATAGAAAAATGTCTCAGAATCTGAGAAATTTTTTTATATAGAAAAATGTCTCAGAATCTGAGAAATTTTTTTATATAGAAAAATGTTTTAGAATTTGAGAAATATTTTTATATAGAAAAATTTTTCAGAATCTGTGAAATTTTTTTATATAGAAAAATGTCTCAGAATCTGAGAAATTTTTTGTATAGAAAAATGTCTCAGAATCTGAGAAATTTTTTTATATAGAAAAATGTCTCAGAATATGAGAAATTTTTTTATATAGAAAAATGTCTCAGAATCTGAGAAATATTTTTATATAGAAAAATGTCTCAGAATCTGAGAAATTTTTTTATATAGAAAAATGTCTCAGAATCTGAGAAATTTTTTTATATAGAAAAATGTCTCAGAATCTGAGAAATTTTTTTATATAGAAAAATGTCTCAGAATCTGAGAAATTTTTTTATATAGAAAAATGTCTCAGAATCTGAGAAATTTTTTTATATAGAAAAATGTCTCAGAATCTGAGAAATTTTTTTATATAGAAAGAAAAATAAATTTTATTTTTTTTATTAATTTTTTTTAATCTCTTTTATCATCTTTAGGTCAAAAATTTGCTATTTTAGAAATGAAAGCTGTTATGGTGGCCATATTGAATAATTTTGAACTTCTACCCATAACAAAATTGGAAGATTTGGTATTTGAAAACGGTTTAATATTGAGAACACAACAGAAAGTTTATGTAAAATTAAAGAAAATTTCCAAATAAAATATGATATTGGATAAAAATTCATTTAATCGAATATACCGTTAAGTAATCCTAAATAAATTTTCTTTTTTTAAATCAACTTTTTGTATTTGTGGGAACATAATTCACCACAATTTTATTTTTTTTTTTTCTACTGCTCAATAAATATTTATTCATTTTGCGTTGGAAGTTTTCTTGTTTTTTTCTTCTTTATTTTATGAAATTATAAAATAGTTGCACAAATATTACATACATGTCCATTAGTGGCAATGTGCACTCAATGGTATAAAATGTGAAACATTTTAGTGTGATTTATAACAAGAAATCAATTTGCAGGCATCAAAAACAAGAAAAAAAAGAACAGTTTGATTTGAGTTGATTTGTAAAGTTTAATTTCTTTCACGTCTGGTTTTACAAAAAAAAAAAAACTTAAAAAATACCTTAGAGTGTGGTTATAAAGTTTAAAAATCAATAAACGTGATAAAAATTAATAATATTCTCAGATTTAAAAATATTTTTCATATTCTGACATATTTTTCCAATGAAATAATTGTCAGATTCTGACACAAAGGAAAATTCTCATTTTATAAAAGTTTTAACCTACCCGGTTAGAAAAAATCACATATGTACACTAGAGTGGCCATAGTAGAAATTTTTTTGAAAAGTTAAGTTGTTCGCACTGAAAAATGTGAGGTTGGGGATAAAAATAATTATGCATATTTAAAAAAAAATTTTTTTTTGTTCCGAGTACCTCCGGGTTGAGCCCAAAGTTTGAAAAACGGATTACAAGGGAAAAATATGACTTTTTTTTCATTTTCTCAATTTTTTTGATATTTTAAGTACAGTTTGAATTCAAATGGTCACTGAATTTTGATTAAGAGTTAATTGTCTATCAAATAAGGTGTTAAAAATTAAAATCGGTTGAAAATTAGCCGAGTTATGACAACTTCCCCCGGCAACTAACATGTGGCAAACCACCTGATCAAGGAATTCGAGCCCCATTTTTGAAATTTATTGAAATTATCTACTGTAATTAATTTTTTTTATTCCTCAAGTTCCAATGTACTAAGAAGATACATACTTTTCATATTGCGTTTTGCTAACTTGTTTTAAATAAATGCTAAAGTGGTCTGAATTTTTCAACACTATTTTCAAATCTCCAATTTTACATTTTTATTTTTTTTGTTAAAAAAAATTTAAAAAACCGGCTATTGGAGTTTAGGGATTTGTTAAGCACATATAAAGGAATAAAAACCCAAAAAATTGTAGGGTTTGCTGTTTTCATTTGGCTATTACAGTGATGTAATTTCGGCGGATTTCGGGAAAGTAGTGATTTTTGGCCCTTTTTTAGCTTTTATTTATTTTTTTTTGGTTTTTTTTACAAACTTGATATGTTTTGGACCGAATTATATCAACACGAGATAGAATACTTCAATTTGCAAAATTAGGGCGAAATTGACATATAAAAAATTGCCCCTGTTAAGGGTCAAAGGTCAAATTTTAGAAAATTTTTAATTTTTAAACATTAACAGATTTGCTGGGCGGATTTTGCTGAATCTACTCGATGTTATCTTAATTGGTCTAAACTATATGGCAAATAATTAAAATTTAAAAATTTAACCCTTAAGTGCTGTTGGGGCCTATAATTTTTTTAATTTAATGGAGATAATGTAAGTGTATTTTGTTCAAATGGTCGAATAGGCCCCACCATCACTCAAAGGGTTAATATTCTGAATTTAAATAAAAGGACATATGTTAAGACCTTTTAAAATGACATCAAGTAGTTTCATGTATTTCCACTCAGAAAATCTGTTAATGTTTAAAAATTCAAAATCTTCTAAAATTTGACTTTTGACCTTTAGTTGGGGCAATTTTTAATTTCCCATTTTTGCCCTTACATTGCGAATTGAATTATTCTATCTCTTGTTGATATAATTCGGTCCAAAACATATGAAGTTTTTAAAAAAAACCAAAAAAAAATAAATAAAAGCTAAAAAAGTGCCAAAAATCACTACTTTCCCGAAATCCGCCGAAATTACATCACTGTAATAGCCAAATGAAAACAGCAAACCCTACAATTTTTGGGGTTTTTATTCCTTTATATGTGCTTAACAAATCCCTAAACTCCAATAGCCGATTTTTTAAAATTTCTTTAACAAAAAAAATAAAAATTTACAATTGGAGATTTGAAAATAGTGTTGAAAAATTCAGACCACTTTAGCATTTATTTAAAACAAGTTAGCAAAACGCAATATGAAAAATATGTATCTTCTTAGTACATTGGAACTTGAGGAATAAAAAAAATTAATTACTGTAGATAATTTCAATAAATTTCAAAAATGGGGCTCGAATTCCTTGATCAGGTGGTTTGCCACATGTTAGTTGCCGGGGGAAGTTGTCATAACTCGGCTAATTTTCAACCGATTTTAATTTTTAACACCTTATTTGATAGACAATTAACTCTTAATCAAAATTCAGTGACCATTTGAATTCAAACTGTACTTAAAATATCAAAAAAATTGAGAAAATAAAAAAAAAGTCATATTTTTCCCTTGTAATCCGTTTTTCAAACTTTGGGCTCAACCCGGAGGTACTCGGAACAAAAAAAAAATTTTTTTTAAATATGCATAATTATTTTTATCCCCAACCTCACATTTTTCAGTGCGAACACTTATGGATTTAACATTTTTTAATTTTTCTATATAACGCTATGGCCAGTCTAATGTACACATATGAACACATATGATCGTCCATATATGTGCATGGACGAAAATTGAGGTAATATGTAGACATATGATCATACTAGCTTACAATCCCGGTACTTCGTTACCGGTTGTATTGAATACCGGATAATAGAAGGATCAGGATTACTCTATCGATTTTCAAAAAATTCTCCTATGTAGTCTTTGTTTTATTTACTTGTGGACGTTTAAGTCTTCCATAAAAAAATATTTCAATGAATAATATAAACAATAAAATTTTAATAACTTTGCTGGTACGTTATCATGTTCGTTCCGGGGGAAAAATATAATGACAATTTTCTAGTCCTTATGTCGGGATTTTGGATTTTGAGTGAATAAATATTTCAGTGAAAAAAGAAATTAAAATAAAAAAAAAAAATATGGAGTAAAAAAAAGCTAAACACCAAAAATTTGAGTTAAAAATATCATTCCATATTGTTCCCTGCTCTATTCCATATTGTTCCCCGTTCTACTCCATTTCATTTCCAATTCCATCTCAATCTTCTAAGGTCATTATTATAGGCACAGAAAAAGTACCAAAAGTACACTTTATTACCCCCATTAGAAACGGAATTTAAAAAAAGTACCACCTTCAGAATGTTTTTTCTTCACCAAAGGATCCTACAATCCATATTTCAATTATCTAGGATCTTTGTGTCAGCAAATATTAAAAGTACTTTTTATCCCCGTTAAGAAACGGAATTTCCAAAAAAAAAACTTTTCCCAATCTCTTTTTTCACCGAAGGATTTTATATTCCAAATTTTAAGTTTCTGGGGCCATTATATCAGGAAATAAATAAATACACTTTTTTATTCATTTTAACCTCATTATTTTTCGAGAGGCGAACCTTTTCCAATTTCAAGTTTCTATGTTTATTATTTCAGGAAATAAAAAAGTACCAAAAAGTGTACTTTCGGCATATTTAACAAAACGTACTTTTTATGGAAGGTACTTTTTCTAAAAGGTACTTTTTCTAAAAGGTACTTTTTATAAAAGGTACTTTTTATAAAAGGTACTTTTTATAAAAGGTACTTTTTATAAAAGGTACTTTTTATAAAAGGTGCTTTTTATAAAAGGTACTTTTTCTAAAAGGTACTTTTTATAAAAGGTCCTTTTTATAAAAGGAACTTTTTATAAAATGTTTTTTATAAATGTTTTATAAAAGGTACTTTTTATAAAAGGTAATTTTTATAAAAGGTACTTTTTATAAAAGGTACTTTTTATAAAAGGTACTTTTTATAAAAGGTACTTTTTATAAAAGGTACTTTTTATAAAAGGTACTTTTTATAAAAGGTACTTTTTATAAAAGGTACTTTTTATAAAAGGTACTTTTTATTAAAGGTACTTTTTATAAAAGGTACTTTTTATAAAAGGTACTTTTTATAAAAGGTACTTTTTATAAAAGGTACTTTTTATAAAAGGTACTTTTTATAAAAGGTACTTTTTATAAAAGGTACTTTTTATAAAAGGTACTTTTTATAAAAGGTACTTTTTATAAAAGGTACTTTTTATAAAAGGTACTTTTTATAAAAGGTACTTTTTATAAAAGGTACTTTTTATAAAAGGTACTTTTTATAAAAGGTACTTTTTATAAAAGGTACTTTTTATAAAAGGTACTTTTTATAAAAGGTACTTTTTATAAAAGGTACTTTTTATAAAAGGTACTTTTTATAAAAGGTACTTTTTATAAAAGGTACTTTTTATAAAAGGTACTTTTTATAAAAGGTACTTTTTATAAAAGGTACTTTTTATAAAAGGTACCATTATTTCAGTAAACTAAAAAAAAGTACCAAAAGTACACTTTTTTCTATTTTACCCCCGTAGAGTCAACATTGGCAAAAACCCAGCCTTGGTGAATATTTTTTCCGGGAGGTGAAACTACATTGCAAATTTTAAGTTTTTAGGACAATTATTTAAGAAAATATAAAAGGTACCAAAAGTACAGTTTTTTACCCTTTTCACCCCTAAGAATCAACATTGGCAATATCCAGCCTTAGTAGATTTATATTCCGGGAGCTGAACCTACATTCAAAATTTCAAGTGTCTAGGACCATTTTTTAAGGGAATATAAAAGGTACCAAAGGTAAATTTTTTTACCCTTTTTACCCCTTTAGAATCAACATTGGCAAAAATCCGGCCCTACTGGATCTATATTCCAGGAGTTGAACATACAGTCCAAATTTCAAGTCTCTGTGACCATTATTTCAGGAGACATAAAAAGTTCCAAAAGTACAGTTTTTTACCCTTTTGTCCCCTTAGAATCAACATTGGCAAAAATCCGGCCATACTGGATCTTTATTCCGGGAGGTGGAGCTTCAGTCCAAATTTCAAGTCTCTGTGACCATTATTTCAGGAGATATAAAAGTACCAAAAGTACAGTTTTTTACCCTTTTTGTCCCCTTAGAATCACCATTGGCAAAAATCCGTCCTTACTGGATCTATATTCCGGGAGGTGAACATACAGTCCAAATTTCAAGTCTCTATGACCATTATTTCAGGAGATATAAAAAGTACCAAAAGTACAGTTTTTTACCCGTTTTACCCCCTTAGAATCAACATTGGCAAAAATCCAGCCTTAGTGGATCTATATTCCGGGAGGTGGACCTACAGTCCAAATTTCAAGTCTCTAGCTTCAGCGGTTTGGGCTGGGCGATGATGAATGAGTATGTCAGTCAGTCAGTCAGTCAGTCAGTCACATTACTCTTTTATATATATAGATATGTTCACATTTGAACACTCATTATAGTACATATGTGTTCATACATTTCAGTAATTCTTATTTTTTTGTCATTAAAACACATTTTTTTATTTTTTAATTATACATAGTTTATTGTACATATTTTATTTGATATAAAGCATCTACATACATACATATATTTTATGAGTTTCATACAATAAAAACTACAAAATCCGTACTCACACATTATTTTCGGATCAAAAAAGTCGATGGACATCTCTTTACGAAGCTTTTTTCCAATAGTTGTCTAACAGGTTTTTGTTGTAATCTTATAATTTCTTGGAAACATTGAACAATAAAAAATCCACATGCGAACAACAATTTTGAGTAAGATCCTGATGTTGAATAAAGTGTAAAAAGAGTCACTTCAAAATAAAATCGGCTCGCTTTTACCAATAGAACCCTGTTACTTTACTGACTATTAAAAACAATTTCTCTTAACACGATTAAATAGATTCATTCCATTCAAAATAGCACTGATTGAAGATGGGTTTCCTGATCAGAAATTTTCTGGAATGAAAAGTAAAGAAGTTCATTAACACAAATTACTCCTTATTAGGTATGGAAAACGTATCAAAACTTACTTGTACTATTGAGATTTCACATTTTTAACGAAATTCCGCAGAAATATTGGCTTCAAAAATATTTTTTTGTAAAACTAACCGAAAAAAAAATAAAAATACAAAATAAATAAAATGAAAAATTTTGACATTTTGCTTTAGAAGTTTGAATCAACGAATTTAGAATGTTTTAAAACAAAATTAGAAAAACAATTCAAATAAAAAGACATGCATGCAATGGAACATTTTATGAAAATTAACTATTTTCTTTTTGCATTTTGATTCAACAAAATTCAAATTGTTTTAAAGCTGATAAAATCGTATGGATTTTTATAGCGTCCATGACGACGTCTTCCAAGCTTTGCAATTGGTTTAAATTAATGGACACATATATTTTATTTTTAACAGAGAATGTGAGAAATTGCATATGTATGAAGATATATGTCACTTATTTGGCTCCAAATGCTAACATATATTTACTCGATGTATGAATGTATGATTCCTTATATGCTGACATATGCACCGAACATGCTCATACATGTTTCATATGTGTTCATGAATGTTCACACATGAATCCATATATGTTCATATGTGCACATTAGGGCGTTTCATCAAAAACTTTTTTTTGGATTTTTGCAACTCTTGAAGCGGAATATGAATTCTTATGGCCTAAAAGATTTTTGAGATTTTTTTCAGATTTTTGGAATGTCGGGATCAACTCGCTCAAATCGATTTTATCAAAAAAATGAGGTTATGAAACATAATTTTTTTTATTTTTTGTTCTCTGGTGCCTTTTTTTAACAAAACCGGATATAATACTTCTTAATGTTGCTAGCCTCCTAAAAAAATATATTCGCGGTCAAAATAATAACTTCAAGGGTCACTAAGATGACCTTTAAAGTAAAAATTCAGAATTTCCCGTGTTCCAACCTTAATAATTTGAGAAATATGCAATATATGAACGTAATGATGAATCCGTTAGATAGGTCTTTTTAATACCTTTAATTTAAAACCAAAATGACATTTGTCACTTTAGTAGAAATATTAAAAAACTAAGATAAACTCATTTTTTCCCCCATTTTACAGAAAATCGAAGGGAATCCATTAGTAGTTTTTTTGTAAAATTGAAATAATAAACTTAAAAGAAGTTTTTTTGATTGCAATTAGTGTTTCCAAACCGGAAAACCGGGTTTTTGTCAAACCGGTTTTTTTGACAAAAAACCGGTTTTTTGGTTAACCGGCTTGGAAACACTAACTACAATCTATAAAAAGTCTTTAAAAGTTATTATTTTTACTTTACAAAAAAAAACTACCTAATGCACCAGTTCAATTTTCGATAAAATGGGGGAGAAAATTAGTTTTTCCCAGTTTTTTATTTTTTTTTAACATTTCTACAAAAGTGACAATAGTCAGATTGGTTTTAAATGAAAGGTGTTTTAAAGACCTATCTAACGGATTCAACATGACGTTCATACATAGCTTATTTCTCGAATTATTGAGGTTAAAACACGGGAAATTCTGAATTTTTGCTTTTAAGGTCATCTTAGTGACCCTTGAACTTATAATTTTGACCGCGAATATTTTTTTTTAGGAGGCTAGCAACATTAAGAAGTATTATATCCGGTTTTGTTAAAAAAAGGCACCAGAGAACAAAAAATAAAAAAAATTATGTTTCATAACCTCATTTTTTTGATAAAATCGATTTGAGCGAGTTGATCCCGACATTCCAAAAATCTGAAAAAAATCTCAAAAATCTTTTAGGCCATAAGAATTCATATTCCGCTTCAAGAGTTGCAAAAATCCAAAAAAAAGTTTTTGATGAAACGCCCTAGTGCACATATGTGGCGATTTTTACCTGGGTATGCAAAAAAACCTAAGATTCGAAACAAGTTTTTCTATAAAAAAGAAAATTTTTAGATTCTGACATTTTCAATAGAAAAACTTTCAAGATTTTTATAACAAGTAATAAATAGATTCTCTAAAACAGTTGTAAAGGATTTATCTATAACAACAAAATTGCAATACATGTTTCTGTGGAACAAAATTTAAAAATATTCAATTATAAATTCGTTATAAATTCAAATAAATAAATATCGTAACGTTTTAATTTTGAAACAAGTCTGGCATCACCTTAGCACAGCGCCATCTATTGCTGAGTAGTACAACTGACATCCAATTGGAATGCAAAACAAAACAAAAACCAACACATGTATAAAATTAATAACTCACACCCATACACTTTAAATTACCGATATGATAGAAATCTTATTCTTTAACACTTTTATCTAAATAGTTTTTTTTCTCACAACAATAGTTTTATAAACAAATTAAATTTATTAAAAATACAACAAAAACCACACTATTTTGTTTTTTTTTTTGTTTGTTTTTAAACAAACTCGAACAACACCTGTTTATATTCTTATTGGAGTAAGAGAGCAAACCATATGAATGCTATCAATTAAAGATTTGCAATAAAAAATAAAAAAAAAACACAATGGAAGCCGTATAAAAAATTCGATATTTTACTTAATTTTGTGGATTTTTACACAAATTTCAATGTTTTTGTTCACTAGATAGGTTTAGCAATGCACTAACCTGTTTTTAATTGTAGAAATACGGCCAGAATTAACACTAAACCCGTAAAACTTTTACGTTCGTCGCGGTAACAAAACATTTTTTCGGCCATTTTTCACATACTAGTGATGGCAGTTTGCAGATAAGTTTAGGTTATCGTTGTGGTAGGTTTTTAGCATTGTCATCTCTAAACTAGTTGGTTTACAGAGTTGTATTTTTTCCCCAAGTGGAACAATTTTATATTTTTAATTCCAATTGGATTACACAAAAAGCGTTAACGAATTTTATTTGAAGGAGTCGTTCGTAACTCAACTGGAAATACAACAAAAGTAACAGTCACAAATCGAGAGTTTCCATTTTGTCATATGGCAATAAGAGAAAAAAACTAGAGTTGTCAAAACCGATTTCCGAAGTATTCGAAAAATAGATTTTTTTCTAATTTTCCGGTTTTTTTAAACCGGTTTTTTAAAAAGGCCGGTTTTCGAATGTATTCGAGAAACCGATTTTTTAGTCTCGAATAATCGACTTTTTTTATATTTATTTTTTTTTTTTTGTGTTATTTTGCATTCAATGTCGTTTTTTAGTAGCCATCTCAAAACTTTGAAGAACAGTTTAATTATACCTTGAAAAAAAATTCAAAATCCTGAATTGAAAGAGGATTTTGACTAGATACTTCATAGATAAATTTTTTAGATAATTTATCTACCTTCCAAATTACTGAAAAGTAATGGGCGTATGATACTTACTTTTTTCAAGTAACTAGTTGCTATCTTCATTAGGGGTTTTCTATGAAAATTTCGATAGCTTTAACCAAAAGTTTTGAATTTATCATAATTCCCATAGAAAAACCCTAATAAAGTTAGCAACCTGTATCTTGAAAAAACCAAGTTCATACACCCATAACCCAACCTCAACGATTAGTGAATGTGTTTTATCAGTATCATCCACTTTAAAAACTAAGTTGAGAAATCGTATGTTCCCAAATCATTTGAACAGTATCATTTTTTAAATACTATTTAATAAAAATTAATAAAAGTTCGGCTGTGCCGAATCTATTATAATCTCCAACATTTTTGCAGGTTCGATTTTTTTTGGAATGGGTCATTGGGGGACACCTTGCTCTTCGGGGTAAATGTTTTCAAGTTCATTTTTAATGCTTTTGGCGATATAGTAATACAATTTTATCATTATTTAAACTATTTTTTATATGCACGCCCACAAAAGGTGACGAGCCTAAAAAACTAAATTTTTAAATCCCCTGGGTCCAAGTGATAGACGTTGAACTTCTTCTACCATAAAAATGTTTCTTTTGTTTTACAAAAATACAAAGAAACATGTTAAAAAGTGTCGTTTTTCTGAGATTGCCTTAGTTTTTCAAGGTTGAACTTTTTTCCCCCTGGTCCAATTTTGTTCATTTACGAACGTAGCCGGCCTATGACCATGAGACATATTTGTGCCAAATTTCAGAGGTCTAGTTTTTTTTATTTTAAACTGAATTGTGTTTTATACAAACGGACATGATTGTTTTGGTTTCCTTTATTGTTTTGTTTTACTTTTTTATTAAAAAAATAATTTAAAAAAACCGAAAAACCGATTATTCGAAACCAGTTTTTAGTTACAAAACCGAAAAACCGATTTTCTTAAAAGGCGGTTATTCGAAAACCGGTTTTTGAAATAGACGAATATTTGACAACTCTAGAAAAAAACGGAAATTAAAATTTAAGGGGGTTTCACACAAAAAATTCAAAATTTTTGAACACATTAAAAATTTTAACGCGTAAATCCTTACGCCCAAAGAGACTTTATTTTGCGAAGAGGTGGGGAATTCTGTCCACAGGTGTCTAAGGGATGGCATTTGTAATCCCTGTATGTATAAAGTATTTTGGCCTTTTAAAGGTACCTACAGACGACGCAATGTTATGTACAATATTCAATTATATTGATGGTGTGTGGGAAATATTGATGATTGTACAATGGTCAATCTTACCCATACACCATCAATATTATTGAATATTGTACATAATATTGCGTCGTATGTAGGTATCTTAAACATGATTCTGGCGGTTTGATAACCGTATTATCGAGATATGGGCATTTTAATTTTACACCCTACTCCAATCTGTATTATATTATACAGGGTATAATGACTTTGTGCTGATGTTTGTAACTACGCGAAATATTGGTCCTAGACCCACTTTCAAGTATACCGATCAACTCAGAATTACTTTTTAAGTCATCCTAGCGTCCGTCCATCTAAACGTTGAAAACACGATACAGGTAACAATTACACTGTGCTACAGTGAAAAAATACTTCTGATGTGACATGGTATAGGTTGTTGGTGTTGTCGAGTAGATCACAAAAATGCCCATTAAACTTGCCAGACACCCTCAAATTATTGAGTTATTGTTCAAAAACGTGTTTTTGGGACTTTGCTCACTAAACCTTGTGTAATTCAGAAAATTTTCAACCGATTTTAAATTTTTTAACTGTTTTGGATTGAAGAAGGATGGAGCTTTCCATATGTGTGAATTTGTCTACACATATAAGAAAGATATCTATTAATTTTTTTTGTAATATCTAATTTTTTTTGCTATTTTTTGAAAATTTTTTGAGTTTATCGATTTTTTTTCTGCTATAGTTCGTTTAGCAACCTTTATATTTATGACCGTATTTTTTAAGAAAATTTAATTGAGCATTATCCTGAAAAAAATCAGATAAGAATTGACAGGGTTGTGATAATTTTTCTAAAAAAGAAAATTAAGATTTTGCTGGAAATCGCCGTTCAGATAACCCAGGCAAAAAAAAATTATCATAAGAGGTCATGTACGATATTTTTAAAGGTTTTTGGCGAGCTGAATCCGAATTTGGTCTTTAAATTGCTCTATCCCGTTAGGTTTTTGAGATATTCAATATAAATTGATATATCAAAAACTTAATGAGATAGCGCAATTTCAAAATCCAATTCGAATTCAGGGGGCCAGAAACCTTTAAAATAATGATACGCGACCTCTCAGTATGTTCGTTTATTTTTTTTTTTTGCCTGGGTTGTCTGAACGGCAATTTCATGCAAATTCTTCATTTTCTTTTTTAGAATAATTATTACAACTCTGTCAATTGTTTTTCAAATTTATCGGCATAGAGCTCATCGTATTCACAACTAAATTTTCTTTAAGAATACGTTTATAAATATTGTTGAACGAACTATTGCAGAAAAAATCGACAAACTCAAAAAATTTTCAAAAAATATCAAAAAAATTAGATATTGTTGAAAAAATCAATACATATCTTTCTTATAAGTATGGACCAATTCACACACTATCCTTCGATTGCATTCGCAAGAATGCATTCTATTTTTGAAAGTCGAATAAATAATAAATCGAATGCATTCGATTTTTGAAAGTCGAATGAGTCTAAAGTGAATTCATTCAATTCGCTAAAATGTGATTGGGGAATGCAATCACTAAATTTTCATTCAGAATGCCAAATCGAATTGAGGAATGAAATCCTTCGAAGCTCTGGTCGTCAGTATTAAGAGAGTGAGATATTCGCATTTAAAAATTTTCGGGAATGCCAATTTTTTTTAGATTTAAAATTAGGGCCCATCAGATCTTCGAAGAATAAAATCCTTTTCGAATAAATTCTCAAAAAAATACATTCCATTTTCATAGTCAGTGAATGCATTCGATTTCATAAATCAACATTGAATGCAGTCCTTGGAATTCATTCGATTGAATGGGAAAAAATGAATGCATTCGATTTTTTATTATTCCACTGCGAATGCAATCGATTTTTCAAATAGATAGACCAAAACGAATCCAAATTTTGGTTGTTGTTGTTGTAACAGCTACTGGGGTTGCTGGGTTGACAGTCCTTGGTCGGAGATGACTCTCCGAGTCGTTTCGGCTTTTCGAAGATCCGACTGTCGTGGAAACGTGGAAACCAAATTTTGGTCCATAGTATCGCCGACTCTCTTTACATACGACGACCCTAATGGGCTCTTATTTTGAATCCAAAAAAATTGGTGTTCCCGAAAATTTTAAAAATGCACATATTAATTTGCCTACACGACAAAAAGTGTGAAGAGTGTTGGCGATACTATGGACAAAAAATTGGCTTCGTTTTTCTCTATCTTGGTTAGTTTTTTTTAAGTTTTTTTATGCAATGAATGAATAAGCCATTCGATTTTTCAAATTGAATGAAAAGAAAATCATTCGCAAGTGAATGCATTCGATTTTTAAAAGTCGAATGAAAAAAAAAACGAATGCATTCAATTTTTGAAAGTAGAATGAAAAATAAATCGAATGCATTCGATATTTATAAATCGAATAAGTCTAAAGTGAATTCTGTGGCAAAAAGGAATAAGTGCATAAGTGTTTTTATACTACTTTTCAGGAGAGCATTTTTAAGTTTTAATTTCAAATACCAAATCTGGGTTTACTAATTTGGACATTTTGGGCATGTAAATATCTCAAGCATTATTATCGACACAATCTTCGCTTCTTTAAAAGTTGATATATAGAAAGACTATGGAGATATCGGGTGAAAACCATTGATGTTGTTATTGCGTTTTTCAAAATTACATTTTAATCTAAGCATATGTCGAGATATGCAGTTATGTATCCCTGTAAAATACATTTTAGCATCTTCAACGATTGCTGATTTTAAAATAAGGAATAAAAACATAACTCAGATATGCTGTTACGATTTTTATTTTTCCTTTAAAAAAAAAGAGTTGTGGAGTTCTGAAATCAATATCTCAGAAAGTTTTAGTCCGATTTTCATAAAAATTTGATACAATACGAAAATGTATAAGGAGATTCCGAAAATGCAAAAACACGTTTTGGACATAACTCGACTTATGTTGTTATGGGTTTTTGCCACAGAATTCATTCAATTCGCTAAAATGTGAATGGGGAATGCAATCACTAAATTTTCATTCAGAAAGCCAAATCGAATTAAGGAATGAAATCCTTCGAAGCTCTGGGGCTGTTTTGGTTGACAAATGTGAAGAGGACCAAAAACTGTCTCCGTTTTGCTCTATATTGCTTAGTTATTGAGATATCACCATTTTATGTTATTTATGCAATGAATGAATTAACCATTCGAGTTTTTAAATTGAGGGGCAAAAAGAAAATCGATTGAATTCGCAATTGACTGCATTCTAATTAAACAAACTTACAAACTCTCACTATACGCTAAATGTTTTTGTGGGTAGCAAGATTGACACGATTATGTCTAAAAAATTAAAATTTTATGTATTAAGCGCCCTTAAATATTAATTTTCTTTTTTATTCTAAAGGGGGTGGCATATATTTTTTTTAAATTTTGTGTGCTCCGTAGGCTGCAGTTTATCCAATTTCTTTTACCAATTTTTTTAACAAAATTTTTTCACAAAAACTTTTAATTTTTTTTTAAATAAACTTTTGGAACAACTCTATTTTACTGGAATTTTTTTCCAATTTTTTTTAATAGCCCTTTTCAATGAGAATACAAAGAAACAAAAATCAAGTATCGGAGATAAATATTTCGCGAGATATATCGCTTCTAAGTTAAAAACGAAATCGCATATATCTCCGCTTGTTATGAGCCGATCGGGATAAGTAAGGTACCGTTGGGAAGTTAATTTCAGAACCTCAAAAATTTAGTACTAATACCTTGATGTTTCGTTGGAATCTGCTTGATGAGATCTATCAATGATGTTAGTTTTAAGAAAATTGGAGTTATGCTTGTTGTCTACACCATTTCCAATTGTATTTTAAAATTGTCCAAATGTATTTTAAAATTGTCCAAATGTATTTTAAAATTGTCAAAATGTACTTTCAAATTGTCCAAATATATTTTACAATTGACCAAATCAATTTTAAAAGTGTCCAAATGTATTTTAAGTGTCTAAATGTATTTTAAAATTGTCCAAATGTATTTTATTACCAAGACAAACCGACATTTAAACTCCTACTGATGATGACACTAACTGGGGTGTTTGAAACCGGTATAGGAAATACCAGAAATGTCTATAATTTTTAGAAATTCAATTTTTCTTCTGCATTTTTTCAACTTGAACCCTTATAACAAATATAATTAGAGCCCGTGCTCGATCTGTACTTACAGAAAAAATCAAATATTTTAAAATTGTTTAAATGTATTTTAAAATTGTCCAAATGCAGTTTAAAATTTTCCAAATGTGTTTTAAAATTGTCCAATTGTATTTTTAAATTTTTCAAATGTATTTTAAAATTGTCCAAATGTATTTTAAAATTTTCCAAATGTATTTTAAAATTGTCCAAATATATTTTAAAATTTTCCATATTTAAAATATTCTACATAGAATTATACTACTACATAGAATATTTTAAAACACATATAAAATACATTTGGACAATTTTAAAATACATTTGGAAATTTTTAATATACATTTGAAAAATTTTAAAATACATTTGGAAGTTTTTAAAATACATTTGGAAGTTTTTAAAATACATTTGGAAAATTTTAAACTACATTTGGACAATTTTAAAATACATTTGGACAATTTTAAAACACATTTGGAAAACTTTAAACTACATTTGAACAATTTTAAAATAAATTCGGAAAATTTTAAAATACGTTTGGACAATTTTAAAAAACATTTGGAAAATTTTAAAACACAACTGGAAATAGTGTAGAGAATAGCTTAATATGTTTACTTGTTTTTATT
Source organism: Pegoplata infirma (assembly GCA_963921195.1). NCBI lineage: Eukaryota > Metazoa > Arthropoda > Insecta > Diptera > Anthomyiidae > Pegoplata > Pegoplata infirma. Next base: position 109,396,868 of record OY992537.1, on the reverse strand, counting down.
TTTAATTGATGCGTTTTTTAGATAATTGTTAATCTTTTTTTGGAATTTTAATTAAGTAATGTACTTTTTAAGGAATCATTGAATTTCATTTGATATTTTCACAATTTCAGAATAAAATGTAGCCTTTTCGGGTACAATTCCACTTTAGAATAGTTTTACAATTTAATCACAAATTTTAAAAACGGTGTCAAAAAAAATATTTCTCGCAAATAAAAACACTCCATTTAAAAAATTTTTGGATTTTTTAATGTTATTTTTTTCACTTCTTTTATCAACGTTGCCTTCTATACACATTATTTCTGCATAAATTTTGTAATTGTATACAATACAACACGTCACTTAAACCATAGAAAAACTCAACTCTCAAAAAAAATACAGCAAGCTTATTTTAGGACGAATAACCAAGTTTACTTCTTGGGTTTGCCGATAGATTTTTGAGCAGTCTTCTTGGGTGCAGATTTGCTGGCACCTTTACCGGCAGCTTTGACAGGTTTCTTTTCAGCAACCTTAGCTTTAACAACTTTGACGGGTTTGACGAGCATTTCACGTTGGCTCTTCAAAGCCTTGACGATCTTTTGTTCCTCAATGAGGAAAGCACGAACGATACGTTCGCGCAAACAGCCATGGCAGAGAACACCACCGTAGGTACGGGCGACAGTCTTTTGACGCTTGGACAAACGGCTACGTTCGCAGGGGCGAGTGGGGCGAATACCCTTCAACTTTTCTTTACATTGACCGCACTTTGGGACAGTCTTGTTTTTCTTGACATATTGATATACCAAACGACCACCGGGGGTACGTACACTAAAATAGAAAATTGTATGTTAATACAAAAATTATTTTTTGAAGATATACAAATAATAACCAAAAGACAAGGAACAATGTCGTAGCATTTCAATAAAATATTTTTTATGGGAGACGATGCTGCTCCGGGAATTTTGTTTTAAATGTTTATGAAATTACTCCTTACGACATTGTTCCCATTCATTCAGGAACGTGTTATCATTAATTTATGTCACAACATTCACTTTTGGCTACTAACATTCTGATTTGTTTACTTACATACGTCTCCTGTTGGATTTGGTATTGTAGGACAGACGTCTTCTCAAAGTCAAACGTTGAACCATTTTATCGGCTATTTTAATTCCAAATTAAATCCGCATTAACAATAACCATCATCATGCCATCAAAATATTTCATTTTGGGGGAGCAAAGTCGTATAATTTTGTTGTCATTGTTTTAAAGCATCAAAAAAGATAGAAAATGATAAAGAATTTCAATTAGTTTTATTGTTTCACTCATTTGAACATGTAAATATTCATTTTCACTATTGTTTAACATTGATTTGTTTTAATATAATCGGATTTTTCATGATTTTTTTGTTATTAAAAAAAAAATTAGTACGCATACCTTCGAGAAATAAACTAGAAAGGAAGTTGTCGGTATTGCAGTTCACCAACCTGAAGTTGGCTGCACTTGCTGACAGCTGTCATTAGTGTCAAATTAGCGGTTAAAGTGGATAATGCCGTGTTGCAGGGTTGATTTTCCTTTACAGAGTTGTTATAATTACAATATCAGGGTATGCAGCACAGTACATGAGTAGTAGCAAAAACTTAAGCTGCCCATTCACTTGCAATATTATTGTTCAACTTTTCAAATTGTACAATAATATCGCTTGTGTGTATGTTATATTTACGGTTGTGCAATATATTGGAGAATATCAAAACACTTTTGATATTTATTGTACAAACAAGAATACTGCAATATATTTTATCAGTGTGTTGTCTATATTGTACAACTTTTATTATGTTATGTTTATGTTTATATCTTGTACAATATATTGGGTTTAAGTATTGAGCAATTTTATTTGCTGTGTAGGGTAAAACGACAATAATATTGTAAAATATTTTTTTTTTAAGTTGAGCAATTTTATTGCAAGTGAATGGGCAGCTTTAAATATATAACACCCGTTCTAGATTAGCAACCAACAAAGCAACCATAGAGGGTGTTCAGTGTTACATTTGACGTTTTCAAACGCCAAACTCGATAGTAAGCAATGGTTAAGTGTTTATGACACTACATTTTTTTTTGTATTAAATTGAAATTGACGGCATACTAAAGGGTATATGACACTACATTTATTTTGTATTAAATTGAAATTGACCAAAAATGTTATTTTTTTCACGTTAGAAAATTTACTGTCACTTAAAAAGGGCATTGTGGGGGTATTCATAGATTCGGCCAAGTCGAATTTAACTTTTCTACTTGTTTTTTCTTTTATCTGTTGAATTCTGTAGATGCATTGTAAATACTTAATTCAACTATACTGATTATTCAACGATATCAACATTAATATGGTGTTTCTGTTAAACGGACGAAACAATACACGAACGAACGCTACCCGTACGAATTCGTAATGATATCAGTTTCCATAACATTTTCGTTTGATTACGTTTTTTTTTCGTTAGTTACGTTTTTCTTGACCATTTGTCAAATTACAGTATTGCCACAAAGATTTTTTTTAGTTTTTGTTTATTTTTTTCATACAAAAATTATCTAAACAAAACGAAGTGGCAACATCAACACATCAGCTAAAGAAAACAGCTGATCAAATTTCATGTTTATAAAAAAACACAATTTTAATCAAATCAGAGTTTTTTTATTTATTATAGCTAAAAAGTTAACACAATTTTAATAAAAAACAAATGAAAACAATAATTTGTATGATGACCCGTGGCTTTTAAATTGTTTATATAAATTGGTCAAATCCGTCTTTTTTTCACTGATTTGTTTTAATATACATTTTTTTCAAAGCATTCAGTTATAAAACATTCACATTTTTTAATTTTATAAACTAACTAGCTGTTTTGCACCCGGCGTTGCCCGGGTTGAAAAAAATATTATATAATGAATGAGTTTTTTATCAGTCAGTTTATCTACTTATTCGTAGCTTTTCACTGGTAAATATAAACCTATTCATGAGTTATACGTGTTCCTCCGTCATGGGAACAAACCTAATATTAATGTATTTATAAAATAAAAATAAATTAATACATAAATAAAAATAAATAATTAGTTTTCTAAAAGATAAATAAATGTAAGAGAAAAGAATGTTAAAGTTAATTTTGCTTTCATCACTTAAAACACCATTCAATAAGAAAAACCAATGGAGTCCCAGACGTATGTTTCGATGAATAACAAATGGAATGATAAAGTGAGTATACCCGCATTCCGAAGACACCAATAAGGTTTAATAGATTTTTTTTATATTTTTACAGGGTACTTCTAAATAAATTTTTGAAGCTATGGAGAATCCTTCACTACAATAAAGAGCGTGGACACCAATCCTGCCTTTAGTTATAAAATTAAAACCTAAAAACCCAAAGCCAAGGGAGTCCATACCTGTTTTGATGAGTTACAAATGGAATGACAAAGTAAGTGTTCCTCCTTACCAAGAGACCAATGGGGTTAACCAATTTTTTAAATTAAAAATTTATGTTTTGTAATAATTTTCTATTTTTACAGGATGCTTTTAAATAAATTCGTGAAGCTATAGCGGATCCTTTACTTCAAGAAGAAGCGTAGGCAGCAGTCACTCGAGAAAATTGAACAAAAAGGGTCAGTTGGTCGGTGGTAAATTAAATCCTACACAACATTTATTATATTAATATGGATTTATTCTGTGAAAATTTTAAATTCAACAAATATACAAATTTTTACAAAAATTTATTGAAAATTTATTTTAGCATAAATGTGGTAATTTTTAGCATTATTTTTAGTCAGCTTTTCAAATAATTTTGGTATATTTCACCATATTTCTTTTGGTATATTTTACCAAGTTTTTGCTTAAATAGCATTAGCATTTTCTTCAAAATTTTTTACATAAGTGTTTTGGATAAATTACGAAAACTACTTCGTCGGTTGTAGTTTTAGCATATTCTTGGTAAAATTATGCCAGATTTTTGCTCACTCCGACACAAGTTTTTTTTTGCGTGTACGGATCAGACAGAAATAAATTTCAATGTATTACAAAGACATATATCAATTCACACCTTTGTCTGGTCGTGTCTATAGTTTCCGCCTCAATAAGTACTAACTAACTGTGGTGAAAATTATAATAACATCAGGTTCACCGTTTAAGCGTGATTACGGAAAGGCAGAATGAACTTTCAGTACACTCAACCAAAAATCATTGTATTCCCAAAGAAAATCGTAGTAAATTCAACAGAAATCATTGTTGATTTTGACCCTACAAATATTTATGTTGATTTCAACATTAATTGTTGTCAGTTTTTGTAAAAGCTGATTAACTCGTATTTTTGTTGGTTCTATTCGTATTTTTGTTAATTATACTCGTTTTGTTTTGTATATTCATGCAATTTTATTTATTAAAATGAAATTCTTATTTGTGTTGTAAATGTTATTTTATTAAATTGAATATTTTCACAATATTTTTTCGTGGTTTTCATTAAGTCATTATTTTCACATACTTATTTTGTTTTTAGATGATATTTTTTTGATTCCTTGGACTGTGATGTATTTCGCTGTTGTTTTGCTGTCGGCAATCATTTTATGTGATTAGCTTCTGAAGTTTTTAGAAAGATTCCAAATCACAAATTGCTAAAAAAAATTAAAAAATTTCTTTATTAATGAATTAAATAACAAATATATTTAATTACTCACCAAATATTTAATTTTAAATTTTGTAATAAAAAAGATTTTTTTGAGAAACATCCCTTCTGTACAACACAACAACAATTTACAAATGGCGATCAGCAAAAAAAAAATTTTGTTGCACATTTTATGTACTTCTATTTTATACAATTTTTTCCAACTATGTATTTTTCAACTATTGAATTTTGTAATATCAACATTAATTTTTGTTAAATTCTGTAAAACTTGATCTACAATGGGTTTACTAATTTTTCTACTAAGATATTTCTATGAGTGTATATTGCAAAAGGATTGGCAGTTGATACCATACTAAAGTTCCCGCCTCTGTTAGTAGTATCTATGCAAAAAATTTTGTTTAGTCGTTTAAGCGTTATTAAGGAACATGCAGAAACACTTTCAGTATAGTACAAAGGCGAGTATCAATTTACGCCCCTTTTGTCCAAACGCGCTCTATTTTAATCTATAGTTCCCGCCTCGATGGTAAATATTTCATTTAATTTTAGACAGAAATAGCGTTCAATAAAATAAAGAGGAGCGCGCTATTTTATTATACCCTCCAACCACAGTATGGGGGTATACTCACTTTGTCATTCCGTTTGTAACGCATAAAAATATCGGTCGGGGACCCCATAAAGTATATATATTATTGATCTATGATCGATTTTAAGTCATTCTATGAATGTCCGTCCGTCCGTCCGTCTGTATAAAACACGATTAAGTCCAAAATAAGAGAGCTAGACTCCTGAAAATTGGCACGAATGTGTCTCTTGGTCATAGGCCGGTTAAGTTCGGAAATGGGTAAAATCGGATCAGGATGAAAAAAGTTCCCCCTTAAAGAACTTAAAAAAAGTCTCAAAAAACACAATTTTTTACAGCTTTTTTTGCATTTTTGTTAAACAAATGAAATCTTTTTATGTCAGAAAGTGTTCAAAGTCCTGCACTTAGACCCCGGGGCCTACAAAATTAAGTTTTTTTTGACCCGCCCCCTTTTGTGGGCGTGGATTTAAAAAAATCATAAAAGTTATGAGTAAATGGTATTACTAAAGTTAGAAAAGCATAACAAATAAATTAGTTAACATTTATCGCGGTTGGTATCCCCAACCACCCCCACATAGCCCCCCCTAAAAAAACGCCTCTGAATTTTTTTAAATATAATTTAACATGTTGGAGTAAGGGTGGGATAGTGTTGTGTGAGATTTTAAGCAGCAGTATTTGGAATCGCTAGAACCCCTCATTTTGTGAGGTTCGTAAAAAAAGTGTATGAGCCAAAAAATGGGGGATGTCGGATAGGATCTAGGGGTCGCTCATCGGGGTCAAAGTTGGGCGTACAGGGGAAAAAATCCACAAAAAGCCCCACAACTCCCCTGGTTTTGCCCCTAGAGGGATAAAATGTGAGACCGGCCCCCATTATTTTTTTGCCCCAAACACTTTTGCCAAATATACCTAAGCCCTATCTCCTCTCCTTAAGGGGGCTCCCATACAAAGGTTGAATGTTAAAAAATATTTGCTCCTACCTCTCTAGCTGTCCTAGAAGTGACCCTAGAGGAATCAAATGTATGACCGACCCCCAATATTTTTTCATCCCCAACATTTTCTTAGAACAGACATACCCTCTATCTTCAACCGTTAGGGTGGTCCCCATACATTTTTTTTATTTTTTCTTAATTTTTTTGTATTAAATCAGCTCCTACCGGTCCAACAGTGCTTCCTAGAGGGGTTATTAGCAAGACCGACCCCCATTTATTTTTAGCCCCCAACATTTCATCTGAACATGCCAACTCCGTATCTCCAATTCCTAAGGGGTCTCCCACACAAAATGACATTTTTATAAAATTTACTCCCACCGCTCTAACTGGCGCAGGGATGACCCTAGAGAATTTAAATGTATGACCGACCCCCAATATTTTTTCAGCCCCAACATTTTCCCCAAACAAACCTACCCTCTATTTTTAAGCCTTAAGGGGGTCCCCACACATTTTTTTTATTTTTTTATAAAATCAAAAGAAAGTTGCCCCCAATATTTTTTTAGCCCCAACATTTTCCCCAAACAAACCTACCCCTTATTTTTAAGTCTTAAGGGGGTTCCCACACATTTTTTATAATTTTTGTATATAAAATCAGATCTTACCGCTCCCATGGTGCCTCTTAGGAATGGCAAATGCAGACTGACTTTTGCCTCCCCACTTTTTTTTCCAACATACCTACGTCGTATTTCCACTTTGTTAGGGTAATGTTTTTTCCTCTCCATTACGGCCCAATACGTTGTTATAGTCCTCTATTAATTTTACGCCTCTTTCGGTAGCGTTGTTGAAAACATGTAATTGAAGTAATATTTGCAGCGCTTGCTGGTAGTCCTCACAATTTTCCCAAGTGGTTGGACCGGAACCAATGAAATTTGTTGTTAATCAGAAGCGTGCAAAAAATGTTGGTGTCTCTTATATTATAAGTTCTGGATCTACTTGTTTCGATTCCATGTTAATTATTTTCACACCTTCGAATCCAACAACGTGTACTGGATGATCACGATCTTTGTTGCCACTTTCGCCGCTATCCCCCGAGTCATAATCTTTCCCGATATCATCGTCTTATTTTTCTTCGCAGCCTTCGTCGGACGATTCGTCCATCTTTTCGTCAGATAACTCTTCCTCCTTGCATTTGCCATTTTTCGTTTTATTTAACAAGAGATATTCGAATCAAATAGTGCAACTGCTTCACCAATGAGATACCAAAGATGTGAGAGAATCTCTTCTCCAATCGTTGAGACATCTTATTAATTGAAGCATAATTAGCAATCGCTTTAAAAAAATTCAAATCATTATTTGGAGGTTCTATTGCTTTAGAGGCGCTAATCCAAAATTTAACGTAAATTGTTTTTGGTCAAACCTAAAACATTTTTAGGCAATATATGCCGTTTGCCATCCATCGAGCATGACTGATGGATCCTGGTGAGCTAAAATGATTATTAGGAATATTTTCACCAAGTGTGGGCGACACGGCAACCTTGCCTTAGTGATGGCAGTTTTATTTTCTTTCATCATATTCTTTAATTTCATAGTATATGTTTATTTTATACATTTGTTTGTCAATGTGTGCTTTTTTTAATGTATATTAATTCTTTGTTTAAAAAGGAGAAAAAATACAACGGGTCTTGTAAAGGGTATTGGTGACAATATATGTGTAAAGTAAATTAAAGGGAAGATGTACAAAAAGAAACCATCTTTAAATCACTTTGCGCCAAGACCCTCAACAAGAAACCACGTAAGATAAAATCTTTTAAATATTTAATTTATTTTTGTTCTTTATTTTTTGTTAATTATTTTAATTTTATAATTTCATTTAGTGAATAAACAAAACTTCACAATACTTAATCACATTAAAAACACAAAACATTTATCATCAATAAACACCAACATCATTATTAACAATTTTCAACATAACCTAAGTGTTTCATTTGGATCGTTTATTCACGTTGGGGCGCAAAGTCAACCCTTGATCATTGGATCACATTATTTTATTCAGTGAATATTCCAGGCAGTGAATATTTTATTCAGTGAATATTCCAGGCAGTGAATATTTTATTCAGTGATTATTCCATGCAGTGAATATTTTATTCAGTACAAGTTCTAGTCACTGTGATTGAAAAGCCCTTTATAATCGTGATTGCATTTGTGAGACAATTTAAAAATTTTATGACACAAAATACATGTCGGATTCTGAGACAACACCAAACAGAGTAAGCCAAAGAAGTAACAAAGGTATTCCACCTGCAAGGTTTCAAAATCGTATAAGCCCGATGTCGAAGAATCAGCCACAGACACCTATCTTGCCGCAGGGGAGTACAGAAACGCCACAAATTTCTAGGAATCCGACACATCCAGCTTCAAATATGTCAGCCAGTTCCCGCCCTACAAATGCTCAGCCGCAAGTCCAGCATCAAGTCCAACAGCCGCTTGCACAAATACAGCCACATAGCCAATCGTCATCTAATCATCAGCCTGCACAACAAACACCTGATTATGTGACCGCCATGTCACGTGAGTTTGATCGTAAATTAGCCGATATGAAAAATGAATTCCAGAGGCAAATGCATGTAATGCAGGAATTAATGATATCAAGTACGCAACAGGTGAGTAATAGTGTTGCGCAATTACGTAGTGAACGCCGCGTGGAAATAAGAAATGTCACTCCACCGCAACAAGAAAATGACAATGTTGCAGAATTACGTAATAATGTAAACGACGAAAATACAGATGCCACTCTACGATCACAAAATATACCTTCAACTAATTCTTCATTGGGCAGTGAAAATAGTACGAGATCATTACAGCAAAGACAAAAGAAAATTTACCCACTGCCAGAATTTTCAGGTAAGCCAGAAGAGTGGCAAAGTTTTATAGAATCGTTCAGGAGTACGACAAATGAATTTGATTATTCCAACCTCCACAATATTATGCGCCTTCGGGAGGCCATTAAAGGAAAAGCCAAAGATACTGTGGAGGCACTCCTGTCAAACTCAGCCAATGTTAACGCCATTATAGAAACTTTAGAAGAAACTTATGGCAGGCCTGAACAGCTGATCAAAAGCCAAATTGAAAAAATGAGACGAATAGCATTGATAGCCGATGATAGCCTGGATCAGCTCATTGATTTGGCCAACAAAATTACCAATATGGCAACATTTTTGAAAAACGCAAAAGGTGAGCATCATTTGTCAAACCCTACACTTTTAAGCGAAATAGTTGGAAAATTACCTACTACCCGTCAACTGCAATGGGCTGAAAAGTGTCTTTCCCTTAAAGGGGATGGTCGTACTGCTACAGTCGTGGATTTTAGTGAATGGTTAAATGGTATTCGTCGTATAGCAAATATGGTTTCTGATTCACTGCCCATCGCTTCTGCTCAAAAACGCCAAACAACTACAATTCAACCTACAACAAATTTTTCAAAAACATCTGGTCGTAAATTTGTTCACATTGCTGTTGCTGATAGAAAATGCATTTTATGCAGTGGTGAGTGTAGTGATATCGATCATTGTAATTCTTTTAAATCACTTTCAGTTGACTCACGATGGGAAAAAGTAAAAGAATTAAAGGTATGTTTTTCGTGTCTGAAGAAGGGCCATCAAACAACACAATGCTACAAAAAGAAAAAATGCGGTGTAAATGGTTGCAGCCGAATTCATCATAATTTATTACACAATTTAAATGCTGCTGGTACTTCGACAGGCGTAGCCCCACAAAACACAAACGCCCCATCATCATCCACTGCACATGCTGCTGCTGGATCCAGCTCCGATCGTGTAAGCTGCCACTACAACGGTAATGTTGCCTCAAGCGATGTATTATTTCAAGTCATCCCAATAAAGTTGTATGGCCAAGGAACTGAAGTTTCCACTTATGCATTTGTTGACGATGGAGCAAACGCTACCATTGTAGACAGCCATATAGCACAGCAATTGGGAGTCGTTGGTAAGAAAAGTACTCTGGAATTGTACTGGTTAAATCGTGAAATGGCCACAGAATCGACAGAAATTATTGAATTAGAAATTAGTGGTGTAGACAAAAAAGCAAAAAAATATAAACTGTCAAATGTGTTTACATCTGAAAAGTTAGCGTTGCCAACCCAATCTTTTTATGCCGGTGAGTACACTGAGAGAAATAATTATTTATCTGGGTTACCATTACATAGTTATGAAAATGTACAACCAAAAATTATAATCAGCCTTGTCCATGCCTATTTGACGGTGCCAATAGAAACTCCCAGGACAGGCCCTGGACCAATCGTAGTGAAAACTAGATTGGGTTGGCTGGCATATGGACACGTAAATAATGATAAATCTAAAAGCCAACATTGGATGTGCCATGCTTATTTGAAAAATAACGAAAACATGACAGATATAAATAATCTTATTTCTAGTTATTTTTCTATAGAATCTTTTGGAATAAAACCAGATGTAAAGCCGCCCATTTCAAAAGATGATGCCCGGGCCATAGATATTCTAGAAAATACGACAAGAAAAGTACAAGGTAGATATGAAGTTGCATTGCTATGGAAAGAGTTTTGTCCACCATTTCCTGATAGTTTTGCCATGGCCATGAGACGACTTGAAGGGGTAGAAAGAAAAATGGCTCAAGACCCTAATTTTGCTGCCGAATATTGTGAGAAGATTGAACATTACATCAAAATGGGATATGCCGAACGTCTATGTGAAGAAGAAGCAGATCAACGTACTGCAAAAACATTTTATGTACCTCATTTTGGTGTAAAAAACCCCAACAAAAGTGGCATTAGATTGGTTTTTGACGCAGCTGCAGAGGTGAGAAACGTTTCTTTAAACAAATTGTTGTTGCCGGGTCCTGATATGAACCAGCCGCTGCTAGCGATACTTTTTAAATTTCGCCAAGCGCCAGTGGCAGTTACGGGCGATATACAAGAGATGTTTCACCAAATTTTAGTTAGAAAAAAAAGATCGTGACAGTCAAAGATTCATTTGGAGAAAAGGTAAGCCTGAAAATAAGGTGGAAACCTACGTTATGAAAAGACTTATTTTTGGGGCAACATGCTCACCGGCCGTGGCCCAACATGTTAAAAATTTTAACGCAAAAACTTTTGAAAATATTTACCCAAGAGCAGTACATGGCATTTGTGAACGCCACTATGTGGATGACTATGTGGACTGCTTTCAAACTGAGGATGAGGCTATTGAAGTGGTAAATAAGGTAATTGAAATTCATAAAGAAGCCGGATTCAATTTACGCCATATCAATTCAAATTCGGAAAAAGTTAAAATTTTTTGTGGTGACAACGAACAAGAAGAAGCAGTAAAAATTGAAAAAGAATTTGATCGTATACTGGGTATGCACTGGCTTACCAAATCTGATAATTTTGTTTTTAAATTAAAATTTACTAATATTCCACAAGAAATTCTTGAATTCCAGCGTAAGCCGACAAAAAGAGAGCTGTTGAGACTACATATGTCTATATTTGACCCTTACGGATTTCTTGTGGATTTTATGGTAACTGCTAAGATAATCATGCAAGGTGTTTGGAAAACACAAATACAGTGGGACGAGCAAATTTCCGATGAATTGTATATCCGATGGAAATCATGGATGGAGGAATTACCCAAAGTCCTGAAATTTGAAATACCGAGGTGTTATGCCTCAACGTTCGAAGCGGCAGCCGTCGACCTGCATGTATTTGTGGACGCCAGCGAACAGGCTTTGGCAGTTGTTGCATATTGGCGTGTGGTGATGGCTGGGCAAGTAAGTGTGGCATTTGTAGCGGCTAAGAGTAGTTGTGCACCAATTCGATACCATAGCATTCCTAAAATGGAACTACAAGCCGCAACCATGGGTGTTCGTCTTAGTCAATCGATAGCTGCCTACCATAGCGTTGAAATTCGTAATTGCGTATTTTGGAGCGATTCAAACACGGTTTTAAAGTGGATCAGGTCTGACCACAAAAGATACAAACAATATGTAGCAAATCGTGTCGCCGAAATTCTTGAAGCTAGCAGTATCGAACAGTGGAGGTGGTGTGCAGGTGCTTTAAACCCTGCCGATGATGGCACCCGTGCAAAGTTTCCTCCTCGTTACAACCCCAATAGTAGATGGAAGCTTGGTCCGGATTTTTTGATGCAAGATGAACGTCATTGGCCTCAAGAACCCCCAGGACCCCATATTGATGAATCATGTGAAGACGAAATTCGAACAAAATTTGTTTTTGTTGCTGCTTGTCAGGTATGTTATGTAGTACCAAATATTAATCGTTTTTCTAATTATTCGAGGTATAAACGGACAACCGCCTGGGTGTTTCGGTATGTAGAAAATCTGAAGAGGCGTTATAAAAAGCAAGACTTGGTACAAGGGCCTTTGACTGCTGAAGAGGAAAGTGCAGCCGAATTTTATTTGTGTCGTTGGGCACAAAAGCAAGCCTATGCAGATGACTTAGCCGAAATTGTTAGCAAAAATGCAGTCTCACCAAATAGTTCCTTGAAGATGTTAAACCCATTTGTGGGTAACGATGGCCTTATTCGTTGTAGCAGCCGTTTGGAGAGAGCAGAGTGCATTTCTCCGCCAGCTAGAAAACCTATAATCCTGCCAAATAATCACGCTCTCTCTCGACTTATAGTTCAGCACTACCACAACAAATTTCGACACATAAACATCTCAACCATCATTTGCGAAATAAGGCAAACTTTTTGGATACCGTCTTTGCGCCGCCTTGTCAACACGGCCCAATCAAAGTGCATGTTATGTAGACTTAAAAGAGCTAAGTCAATTCAACCCCAAATGAGTGCGCTTCCAATGGATCGTGTCCAGCCCTTTGTGCGTCCTTTTAGCTACACGGGTGTAGATTTCTTTGGCCCTCTAAATGTCACTATAAGGCGTGCCCGTGAAAAGAGATGGGTTTGCCTTTTTACATGTTTAACTGTACGTGCCGTCCACTTGGAGTTGGCCACCGACCTGTCAAGCGATTCCTTCATATTGTGTTTAAGAAATTTTATGAATCGAAGAGGTGTGCCACTCCAAATAAGGAGCGATAATGGAACGAATTTTGTCGGTGTGACAACTGAATTGAAAGGCACTACAGATTTCCTCGACCACGATGACATCACCTCAAAATTGTCCCCCTTGGGCATAAAATGGATTTTTAATACTCCAGCCAATCCAGCCCAAGGCGGAGCATGGGAACGTTTGGTGCAATCCATTAAAAAAGTTCTATACAACATGTTGAAAGAAGCGGCACCAAGAGTGGACACGTTGAGCAGTTTATTAATAGAGGCCGAATGTATAGTCAACTCCCGGCCCCTTACCCACCTTCCGGTCACTCCCGATGAGCCCGAACCCTTAACCCCAAACCATTTTTTGTTGGGATGCACAAATTCTACGCAAACCCCTTCATCTCCAGAACCTCGATTGATGTGCTTACGTAAACAATGGAGGGTTTTGTCCAATTTAAAGAATTGTTTTTGGAAAAGGTGGATAAGGGAGTACCTGCCTGAACTCACAAGACGCAAAAAGTGGTGTTTACCAACCCAAACGTTAAATGAAGGATGTCTGGTTTTGGTTTGTGACCCTGATGCTCCCAGATCACAATGGAAACGAGGTAGGGTACATGAATTATATTATGGTAAAGACGGTATAGCCAGATCTGCAGAAGTTGCCACAACTAGTGGTGTTTTAAAACGGCCCGTTTCCAAGCTGGCTGTGTTGGATGTAGAGGTGTCGCCTGATGTTGAAGTAGGTGATTCTCCTCCTCCGGAATCGATTCACGGGGGTGGGAATGTGGGCGACACGGCAACCTTGCCTTAGTGATGGCAGTTTTATTTTCTTTCATCATATTCTTTAATTTCATAGTATATGTTTATTTTATACATTTGTTTGTCAATGTGTGCTTTTTTTAATGTATATTAATTCTTTGTTTAAAAAGGAGAAAAAATACAACGGGTCTTGTAAAGGGTATTGGTGACAATATATGTGTAAAGTAAATTAAAGGGAAGATGTACAAAAAGAAACCATCTTTAAATCACTTTGCGCCAAGACCCTCAACAAGAAACCACGTAAGATAAAATCTTTTAAATATTTAATTTATTTTTGTTCTTTATTTTTTGTTAATTATTTTAATTTTATAATTTCATTTAGTGAATAAACAAAACTTCACAATACTTAATCACATTAAAAACACAAAACATTTATCATCAATAAACACCAACATCATTATTAACAATTTTCAACATAACCTAAGTGTTTCATTTGGATCGTTTATTCACGTTGGGGCGCAAAGTCAACCCTTGATCATTGGATCACACCAAGGTATAATAAAACAATTTCAAGAAACTCCTTGAATTCGTCTCTGGGTCGCTTTCCTTAATTTGAGCACAACAAAACTACTTGATGCAGTTTGGACTTGAGCTGGTATGTTGCCAGCCACTTTCTAATCTTCTATGTCAGGACTGTATGGTTTGTCTTTTATGTATATTTTCCCACTTCTCTTTAAAACGCGCAAACATTGGCACTCCTGGTCCAGACGTTTTGCGTATTTGGTTTCAAACGCTTAATTTAATTGAAGTTCATAAATATGATGTTTGCATGGCAGATATAGGGGTAGAGTCTGCTTTTCCCGTCCCTAAGAGGAACTATATGAGCGGAAAGAGCTGATTTTATAAAAAAAGTGTTGCTACTTATTGTACTTTTGTAAATTCTAAACACTCCAACGTTGGGTTCCAGTACCATTACGAATTTTGTTTTACTAAGGGGAGAACCCTTACAAAGTGGAAATACGCCGTAGGTATATTCGGAAAAAATGTGGGGGGCAAAAACTAATGGGGGTAAGTCTGCATTCCCTATCCCTAGGAGGCACCATGGGAGCGATACGATCTGATTTTATAAAAAAATAAAAAAATGTGTGGGGACCCCCTTTAGACTTAAAAATGGAGGATAGGTTTGTTTGTGGGAAAATGTTGGGGCTGAAAAAATATTGGGGGTCAGTCATACATTTAACTTCTCTAGGGTCACCCCTGTGCCAGTTAGAGCGGTGGGAGCAAATTTTATAAAAATGTCATTTTGTGTGGGAGACCCCTTAGGAATTGGAGATACGGAAGTGGCATATTCAGAAGAAATGTTGGGGGCTGAAAATAAATGGGGGTCGGCCTTGCTAATGACCCCTCTAGTAGGCACCATTGGACCGGTAGGAGCTGATGTAATAAAACAAATTAAGGAAAAATAAAAAAAATGTATGGGGACCACCTTAAGGGTTGAAGATAGAGGGTAGGTATGTTCTAAGAAAATGTTGGGGTTGAAAAAATATTGGTGGTTGGTCATACATTTGGTTCCTCTAGGGTCACTTCTTGGACTGCTAGAGAGGTAGGAGCAAATTTTTTCAAAAATTAAACCTTTGTATGGGAGCCCCCTTAGGATGTGGAAATAAGGCTTAGGTGTGTTCGGCAAAAGTGTTCGGGAGGAAAAAATAATGGAGGTTGGTCTCACATTTGACCCCTTTAGGGGCAAAACCAGAGAAGTTGCGGGGCTTTTTGTGTATTTTTTCCTCTTTACGCCCAACTTTGACCCCGATGAGCGACCCCTAGATCCTATCCGACCTGCCCCATTTTTTGGCTCATGCATTTTTTTTACGAACCTCACAAAATAAGCGGTTCTAGCGGGTCGAAATCGGAAACTCGTGCACTATCCCACCCCTAATGTTGGAGGGTATCAAAGATTCGGCACAGCCGAATTTAACACTCTCACTTGTTTTTTACTAAAATCGGTATAGTCGTTAAAGCATGATTACGGAACATGCAGAAAAAACTTTCAGTATAGTACAAAGGGGCGTGGCATTTTCCGCCCCTTTGTCCACACGCGCTCTATTATAATCTATAGTTTCTTTGATAAAAACATCATTAAAATCGGTTCAGACGTTTATACGTGATAACGGAACAGGAAGAAATAAATTTTAATGTAATACAAAGGGGCATGGTATTTCACGACCCTTTTTTCTATCGCCCTCTATTGTGGCTCATAGTTTTCGCTTCGGTTAATACTATATGTGGTAAAAATGTCAGTGAAATCGCTTAAATCACTTTTCAGTGATTGCAGGACAGACAGATATAGTTTCAACACAAAACAAAGGGGCGTGGCGTTTTACGCCTATTTTTCCGATCGCGGATTTTTTTGGCCTATAGTTCTCGGCTCGGTTAGTACTATCCGTGGTGATAATTTCATGAAAATCGGTTCAGCCGTTTTTCCGTTATTGCCGGACAGGCATATAGCTTTAGCATGGTACATAGGGGCGTGGCATTTTACGCCCCTTTGTCCGATCGCGGTCGCTTATTTTCTATAATTCCCGCCTCGGTTAGTACTATCCGTGGTGAAAATTTCATTAAAACCGGTTAACCGTTTTTTTGTTATTACCGTACACAAAAACTTAAATATATAAAGACTATGCAAAAGTCAATTCTTTTTGATGTTTAAAGGTGGTGTTAGTTTTACAAATGGTATCTGGGAAAGCTGGAAATTTTGTTTACCTTTTATTTTTCGTTTAATTTTGCTGGTTGTTTTGATTTAATTATATTCATTTCTTTTTTTTATTATGTATTTTTTTATTTTCAAGTGACACAACAATAATTTTCATTCATAATTTTAAAATTTTTTAATGTTTATTTTTCGTTATTCCCAAATCGTTCCCAAATACTTTCCAAAAAAAGATTGCCATCTATTAATAACGACTTCGTTATTACTGACACTACTGTTCATGAGTTACCCCTGACCGTACATGCAGATATACACTCAACCAAAAATCATTGTATTCCCAAAGAAAATCGTTGTAAATTCAACAGAAATCATTGTTGATTTTGACCCTACAAATATTTATGTTGATTTCAATAAAAATTATTGTCAGTTTTTGTAAAAGTTGATCAACTCGTTTTTTTGTAAATCAACTCGTATTTTTTGTAAACTCAACTCATATTTTTGTTGATATAAGAAATTTTATTAATAAAAAAAAAGCTTGTTGTTATTTGTAAATATTCTTTTATTAAGTATAAATCACAATATTTTTTAGAATTATCACCGGCTTTTAAAGCTGCAATACTTAAACACTAGATTTTCACACACTCTTCGTTTATTTATGTTATGCACTCGTAAGCCATTCTCCAGTTTTCTAATGACACCAAATCAAAAACCTTAAAAAAACCAAAAAAAATTTATAATTTAGTATGAATACATAAAGTAATCAATGTCTTTTATTACTTACCAAATATTTACAGATCAGAATCTGATCATCAGATCCTATTTTTATTTATTTTTATAATATTAAATATTTTTATAAGAAACAAACACATAAAATAATTTTATAAGAGACAAACAAATTTTAAACATTGCTACCAACTTGATAATACAAAAATGAACGAACAGGGTTGTTTTTTCTTTTTTTGGTTTTATCTATTGAATTCTGTATAATCGTTGTAAATAGTTGATTCAACTTTACTGATTATTCAACGATATCAACATGAATTTTTGTTGAATACGGCAATATTCTGTAAAATTTGATCTACAATGGGTTTACTAATTTTTCTATTAAGGGTATATGACACTACATTTTTTTTGTATTAAATTGAAATTGACGGCATACTAATCACATTAGAGAACAGCATTACCGGAGTCGGTAATACTGTGATCTAATGTGATTAGTATGCCGTCAATTTCAATTTAATAAAAAAAAATGTAGTGTCATATACCCTTTAATAAATACCAAAAACCGTAAAAAAAACAAAATGAAAAACAGAAAAGTTGGCAACACTTAATATCATTCATGCGTAAATGTCAAAAAAAAAAATGTAAAATTTTTACATTTTTTTGACATTCAATCATTTGATAACCAAATTTATCGATAACACAAGAATAAAATTTGACGTTTACTGTTTTTTTTTAGTATGCTTTTACTATTCACACTTATTCAGATTTTCTATGGTGATATATTTGCACTGTTCACATAAATTCCATCAATACATAAAAAATGTAGTGTCATAGGGGCTTAAGATCAGAGAACGAAGCCGACATGAAATTGTCGGCGGCGGCGGCTAAGCAAAAAATCGATCGGCGGCGGCTCTTAGCCGGCTGTAGCCGATGTAAGGTATATGTGATGATCCCC
Source organism: Pegoplata infirma (assembly GCA_963921195.1). Lineage (NCBI taxonomy): Eukaryota > Metazoa > Arthropoda > Insecta > Diptera > Anthomyiidae > Pegoplata > Pegoplata infirma. Next base: position 109,378,544 of record OY992537.1, on the reverse strand, counting down.
CATCGATCTAAAGACGATCTAGCGATGTCTGTTGAATACATGCTTTCTTTCGAAAGACATGATGGATGCTGTTGAAGATTTTCAGTATATTTGCAACTACCCTTGACAGATTGCTATTAAATGCCATCAAAATCGTTCCAGTTTTTCAAAAGTTAGGATAAAAAACCGTGAATTTCAGATTTTGTTTCCCTTAAATTCACGCGAAGAAATACACGTCAAATACGCTTCGAACAACATTGGTAAACTACAAAAGTATTATATTTGACTTTTTGAACAACTGTTCACAAACAAAAAAAAAACACTATTAAAAAATGTACGCACAATTTTTTTTTTTTACAAAAATAAAAAAAAAATTTTTATAAAACCATTTTTTTTTGTAAAAATTTTTAAGCCGAGCAAACCGGCGGCGGCTGGAGTACCCAAAAAAACATCGGCGGCGGCTAAGTCGCGGCTGTTAGCCGATCGGCTTCGTTCTCTGCTTAAGATATTTCTATGAGTGTAACCGTTTTTTTTTGTAGTTGCCAATGAAGGCTTGGCAACTCTTTACCCGTTAAAACGCTATTATCGGTCACTGCCTTATCTGTTTATTTTCTGACATTTCTTCTACAAATTAACAGCTGTCTAAATAAAAAAATTGAAAAGTAAACAAAAGGCGAAAAAATAGAGAAATTTCGATAAAAAACGTATTTTTATTAAGATTTAACAAAAATACGCTGTAAATAATTTTAAATGTCTCTGTTAGAAAGTTATGAACAACAATATGCAACATTAATTGCAGAAATAACAAGCCAAATAGGACGTTTGACATTAACTAGCGAACGCAAAGAATTATGTGCAAAAATCGATGCAAGTTTAACAGAAGCCCAAGAACTCTTGGAACAAATAGGTCTTGAGGTACGTGATCTCAATCCAGCACAAAGGACAACAGCTACTAGTAAATTGAAGTGTGCCCAAGTTGAATTGAAAAGATTGCAAACGGAATATACAAAAGCTAAAGATGCAGGAAAGAAAAAACAAACTGCATTGGATTTTCAAGCAGCTGGTGATTACGATGATTATGAAGACGTGGCCATTAGTAATGATCAGAGGCAAAGGCTATTGGAAAATTCCGAAACAATTGAACGGACTGGTAATCGTTTACAGGAAGGATATCGTGTTGTAATTGAAACGGAAACATTGGGTGCCCAAGTCTTAAGTGATCTGCATCATCAGCGGGAGACTATACAAAATACGCGAGGACGTTTAAGGGAAACCAATGCTGAACTGGGTAGAGCTTCAAGAACATTAAATACCATGATGTTGAGAGCTCTAAGGGAAAAGGCGGTATTATATGTGGTTGGTGGTTGTTTTGTAATCGGTGTAGTCATAAGTTTATATTTTACATTTTCTTCGTCAACCACAACTTCATAAATATATACAATATAGTAGTAATAAAATACAGTTTTATCGTTTTTGTGTAATTACGTTGTTTAATAGTTTATTATTCATTTTAATATTTTTATTCAAAAAAAAAAAAAAAAAAGATTCATTCCATTTTTTTTTATTGTGTTTGCTTAAATTTAATGCAAATATTTATACATAAATGTATTTATAGTTAATTTAAATATAACTGTATTTGTTATTCGATTAATCTTATAAAATACAACACTGGATTTTTTTTATTCGAATACAGGGAGGTAAACATATTAAGGGGATGTAGTGACCGGGGAAACAGTAGTGACGTCCATTATGGCAGAGCTAATTTTTTATTTCGCTTAGAATCGGGGTTGCAATATTAACACAAAAAAAGTTGGACCTGTGGGACAATGTCTTTGGGTTCTTTTTTTTACGTTGAAAACCGGAAAATACCAAAGTAAAAAAAATAATTTTTTAACAACAAATTTAAAATTAATAGAGCTAATTACACAGGAATGCAAAATCTAACTTTCCGAATCAGAATGGGACTAAACCACAAGCAAGTGATAGACATTTTCCATAACAAAACACGCAAGCCATTTTTAGTTTAGTGCTAGATTCTTTCACACGCATTTGCATTTTGTGATTTAAAGCATTTAAACTTTAAATTTTAAAGTTTTTGTATGGATGCTAAATATGTCCTACTTTAGAAGCCCTTAATGGTGCCCTTATTAGACATGTGCGGCCCATCGTCCAAACTTAAACTCGAAATTGCGTTAGTTAAAACGGGTACTTCAATATGTCCAGTACTTACTGAATGGCCGAATTATTAAAAATAAACCAGTATGCACCGTTGCGTATGATTGTTATTTAAAGGCAATTACAAAATGAAGTATACGCCTCTTATACTGTTTTCAACTAATTCTAGTTATAATAAGAGTTCTTCAACTTTAAATGAGTGTAAAAAACTAGCTTTAAATTAAAAAAAAAGCTTTGAGGATTTTGTTATGGAAAATATCAACTTTCATTTGCTTTTGGTTTCATCCCATTCTGATTTTGGTTGTTGCGCAGTGTTATTATCATACAAATATTTTTGTAAAAAGTGCTATGTAGGTAATTTATCAAGATTTAATTTAAGCCTTATGGCTTCCAGATTGAGTAAATATTAAATGCGCTTCAAGGGTCTGAATGGAAATTAAAATTATTGAAATACATTTTTTAGAAAAATTTTTAAAAATATTTTTAAGTCGATTTTTTCCAAGTTCAAAAATTAAAAATTTTAAAAATGGTCTAATAGTTTATAGGTCTATTCGATTACCATACTACAATCTACTATTTTTTACTCATTTTACTACAGCTGGAAATTTTCAATACAAAAAGTAAACAAGACTTTCCAGTTGTAGTAAAAAATAGTAAGAAATTTGGGTAATCGAATAGACCTTATATATAGTCATTTGTCAACAAAATTTTCTAACGACTCGAACAAAAATTAAATTTTTTAAATATAGTAGAAAAACCCCGAATTTTTTGAATCTTTAATTCTTATGACCACCATTTTTTGTAAACAAAGAAAAGATTTTATTGTTTATTAATTTTAGTAGGGCGGCTTTGCTCATAACTTCCGAACCACTGGACCGATTTCGTTTAAATCCAATACGAACCTGACCGGGAGAAAGAAAAATATATATGCCAAGCTTCAGCAACCTTGGAGTAGTCTTTTGGTATTACATTTGAGCGATATCGGTGCAGGGGCTCAAAGTTTATGAACGAAAATGTAAGGACATCTCAAACATTTTGGTTTATATATATTGCGTTTTGTAGTTCCTATAAAGAGCATAGGAAACATTTTGGTACATTCCACAAAATGCTTTGATTCCGCTGCTGGTTGCTTATGTGAATAGAATGAGATATTGCACAAAAAATATTATTTTCGCAAAAAAATAAATAATTTTTCCTCTAAAATTATTTTCTTCAAATAAAACTTTTTGGCAATAATCTTTTCAATATTGTGGATAGTATCAATATATTTGGCTCAACAGAATTAAACTTTGATACCTGTTTTTCTAATTTATGAATAGCCAGCTTTAATTTACCAGATGGGTCTAATATTTGTTTGGTGTTGGTATTGACCTTAAAGGGCAACTGTTCCGACAGACTCTAAACAAATTAAAAAAAATCTTCATACATGTTTGCTTCGCACTATTGCCCATTAAGAATATTTTAATATTCTTATGGAAATATTTGAAAAAGGCAAAAATTAGTATAAAACTAAGTTCGATGCAAAAAACAGGTTAATTAAATTTCGACTTTAAATTAAAAATTGAATAAGTCAAAACTTAATATGGAATTTGTTCCCTTCTTTCCCCTTATACCCTTTAAATTTAAATACAACAATTATTTTTACTTTAGCAATCAATTTCCGTTTAATTTTCCATATTTTTATTTCCTAAACACATGTCTATCACCCTGTATTTGAACTGTTTTACCTTATGACAAAAGCACTGCTTTATCTACACATTAAGCTGAGCTCTACATTTATAAACTTAAACCTATAGTTTGATTAAATATTTGTTTTGTAAGAAAATTCAAGATAAATGGACGTTTTCATATGAATTTCAGTATGATTTTTAATATTTTTTGTTTTTAATGTTTATGATTAATAAATATTAGCTTAATGAATTAATAAATTAAATGGCTATAATTAATCCCCTATAACTTCTATTTCCCAGCATTGTTAATAAAAATTGTCAACTTTGTATAAACAATGACACTTATTATACCCAATACTGGTTGTGAAAAAAATTCAATGATAATTGAGACTTTTTATGATGAATATCTTTACCTTGCATACTCTCAGACAATACATCTCCATCCTTACAACCACTTGGCACTGTTATTCATACTCCTTAACCAAACTCCAATTCGGCCATTTGCTAGCAAACACAACTAGAGGCCTCCTCGCCCTCATCCACACCATCTAAAAGTTCTACCTGACCGGCAACAATTTGAAAACCATGTTGTTCCATACTGGCTTGTAAGTCCATTTTAGAACGATTCGCTTCCACTAAAATATGCGATATATCTTCAAACATTTCATCTATACCCTCACCCGTCTTACAGGATGTTTTATAGGTAGCACTTATCAAGGTGTGACATTGTTCACAAAAGGCTTCAACCTCAGCATCGGTTACTTCGGGTTCTCGACCCTCCAAATCTGATTTATTGCCACAAATAAAAATCTTAGCATTTTCCGCATAGGTGACAATATCCAAAAGATGTTGTGACAGTGAATGGAATGAGGCAGCACAATCTAAAGCAAAAACTAATATAGCCCCTTCAGCAAATTTATAGTATGAAGATGTAACGGAGGCAACACGTTCCATACCCCCGGTATCCCATAATTGTAACTGGAAATAGGATAAATGTATGTTTTTTTTCATTACAAAAGCACCCACCCCATTTCTTACCTTAATTTGTTTGTCATCAATCCTATAGTCTTTATCAATATGATCTAAACCGAGTGTAGACCTCCTGTCTGTATCCGTAATGAATGTATTATTTGTAAATCGACGAAACAAAGAACTTTTTCCAACACCATAATCACCGCAAAGTATAACTTTTTGTTTAGGTATTCTAACTTTAGCCATTCTTAAGTATTTGCCGATAATATAGTTCTTTTTTTATTGATTTAATAAAAAAGTTGTTTCTCCTTAAATTAACAACGATTCTTTGTTGGTTTAGGTTAATACATTAAACATTAATGAAAAGAATGTAAAATCAAAACAAAAATAGACAAAATAGAATAAAAAAAAAATATTTTGCATATGATTGCGGAAACATTCACAATAGTACCTGTTCCATTGTGAATGACTGCTAGAATAAACAGAGTGGTATTTTTAATGTACCGTTATTTTAATTTGTTGAATATAAAAGTAAAAAGTTGTGGGTTAAATTTAAAACCAATCGGAACACATTTTAAACCACCTTGGAATTCAATTGAAAGTTAAATCCGAAATGGTTTATATGTTAAACCATATAGGAATTAAAAATTTGTTTTTCTTTATGTTATTTCTTTTAGTTTTATTTTAATGCCAAAAAATAATTTAATTTCTCTCTTAAAAAACTAATAAAAAATAAACGTCAAACGTCATCAACAATTGTATTTCATCAAGTTTAAAATAAACACTTAACAAGGAATTGAAAAAATTGTTATATTGATTGAGCAAAAACAGCTTATTCATTCAATGAAAGTGTGGCAAAATGTTTGCAATGTACGCAAAAATAAAAATTTATGGATAATTTTATGTTATCAAAATTTGTGATCCAGAAAGTGAAGTTTTGACTCCGACCGGAATATAATTATCAAGTAAGTATTGACTACAAACGTTTTGCAATCGTTTTTAATTAATCTTAAAGCAGAAGGCAGAGACTGGAATTTTTGATCGGGCAGTACATTCATTAAAGCTAAGTACTCTGTTTCTTACGGTGAAAATTTGACATAAACTTTAAACGCCTCAAATCGCAATAAAACATTTAAAAATCAACAGCTTTTGACAATTATAAGAAAGAAACAATCATAACAAAACTCAAATGTCACTTTTTCACGGCAATTTAAATTGTCTTGTATAATAAAAAGGCGTGAAAACTTTTTTATCAATTTCCCTATAATTCCTCGCGTTGCCAAAATTTATTTTTTTTATATGGAGTTTGACAGATGTTTTCCCGTGAAATCGAACAGAGTACTATGCTTAACTTTGAAAACCTTCCATAAATAATTAATTACACAATACTGCTGATCCAGCAGCTGCTTTTGTTTCTTTTTGATGGAACGACATCAACAAACCGTGCCGAAATTGATTTGGAAGACCCCCAGGAATGATTTCGTAATATAGAAGAATTATCACTTTTCAAAGTAGTTTTACTGAGTTTGGGTGAAAAATGCATCAATGCATTCTTCTTCATTTTAACTTTATTCAGGTATTTGATCTGTATTTTAAGTCTTCTTATTTATTCAATACACAAAAATATTAAAAAAAAACATAACCTTTTGTTTTATTTATTTTTGGGTAAATTTTATGAAAGGGGTACTAATTTTAGTCCTGCCTAGATTAAAATTAACACCCGTTTAGGTATAAAATTGTTTACATTAATAAGGCTATTTGGGAATTATTTTAACACCAAAAGATAGGTTAAAAAGCCACTCTCTCACTCTCTTTTTATCTCTTTAAAAGTACACTTTTAAAGGAATAAATTTAATTTTTTTTGTCTTTGATATATATACACACCAGCTAGGAATTAAAATTAACCCAAAACTTTTTACTGTGCGAATTTCGTCAAAAGTCATTTTGCGTGACAAAGAATATGTGCAAATCGGTTCAACCAATGATCACATTCGCAATTTAATTAAAAAGTTGCGAAGAGAAAAGTGAGTTCCACGTAATGTAAACATTCTTCAGTGGGAAGAAAAAATAATTTTCTAAATTTTTTTGAAGTGTTAATTTTTGTCCAATTTAAACGATTAATACCCTATTCACACTTACAGCACAGACTATATACAGACTCGACAGAAGAGTTTAATAGCAAAAAATGGGGAAAAACTAAGCGATTTTAGGAGAAAACAGAGCGGTTTTTAGCTAGTTAAAAGCTAACATGGCAACACTTTCTACGACTTAGGAGTGAGTGAAACAATAAAAACCGATCTGGCATCTATTTTTTTTAAGGCGTATTATATTAGCTTTCTCTTTCTAACCTAATTCGTAGAATAATTTGAACAAAATGAACCATATGGATAAGGAAAACTTTTTTGACACCTGTCACTTATGTCGAGTCTGTATTGGTCTGTGCTTATAGTTTTAAACCGTTTCTAGCAAATTATTTTTAGCATTTTCTGTCAATATACTGTAATAGAATAAAGAAAGTGCTAAAAATATTGCTGCTAAAAACAATTTAAAACTGTACGTGTGAATAGGGTATAAGGGTGGATTACTCAATGAAATGTTGGCTGCTAACTGCCGATATAACGGAGTCTTATGTCAAAATTTGTATGAAAAAGTTAAATTTAACGGAGAGTTATTTTATAACGGAGCATTGAGTAATCCATCCTAATACCCTATTCACACGTATAGTTTTAAATCGTTTTTAGCAGCTATATTTTTAGCACTTCCTTTATTCTGTTATAGAAAAATTTTTAAAAAACACAATTTTTTTCATTTAAATTTTTCCTTATAATTCTCCGTACACAATAGACTTCATAAGGATATGATACATTGTCAATACTTTATGCTTTACAATTTTCAGCTTCCTTAGTCATTAGGGGTTGCAGAAATAGTTTAAATGATTAAAAACTTAATTTCGCCGTCTTCCGCCACTCCCCCTGTCTCAAAGGCCGAAAATCCGGCTACGTTACAAATTATATATATAAACTGAACAAAATTCACAACGGATTTTTTTTGTATCTCCGCCATTTCACTGGATATTTTCATCTTTCAAGGTCATAAGGTGTCTTCAAAATTATTTAAGATGTAAAAACATAATTTTTCCACGCCCATTTCTTCTCTTAATTCTCCGTCCATATTCCAAAATCTTTAAATCTGACTACTTTAGGATAAGCTCCATTGTTAGTACTATACTCGTATCCACGCCCCTTTTCCCTCTTAATTCTCCATCCACAGTCCAAAAATTTTAAGTCTGACTACTTTAGAATATGCTCCAGTATCAGGACAATATGCTTGCCAATTTTCGGCTGCATAGGTCATTAAGGCTTTAAAGTTAGTTAAATTAAAAAAAATAAAACACAAAATATTGCCTTGCAACCTTTTCCTCTCAACTCTCCGTCTACATTCCAAAAATGTTAAATTAGACTACTTTAGAATATGCTTCATAGTTAGGACTACATGTTAGGGATTTTCAGCTTCCTAATTCATTGGGGCGGAGCTTAAAAATACTCTCAAATGTTAAAAAAAATTATTTTCTCCAAGTCCCCTTTTTCTCGTAATTCGGTACCCACAGGCAAAAAATCCGGCTTCGTAAGAGTCTCTCCCTGGTGTTTTACTATATGCATGCCAATTTTAAGCGTTTAAGTCTACCCAGCAAAACTTAGATTACCTAATAAGGTATAAAATAAGGTATAGGATCTCTTATTTTATACATTGCAGCATTGATGATTTTAACAGGCGATGAGACTCAAAGTAATGCATCCACATTATCACAAAGAATACCAGTAAGGTATAAAATAAGTCATAAATTTATAACGAAGAATACGAGTAAGGTGTAAAATATATGATATTTTATAGGTTACGAGAAATGAAATAATATAGCATACCAGTAGATAATATATAAGGTGTTACGAGTAGTGAAAAAGTAATTTTGTATTAAATTTATTCACGTGATTGTAAGTGAGTGTAAGTAGATAAAATATGCTCGTGAGTGTGTGTCGTTAGAAATTTCCTGTCGTGAGCCCATCTCTAGTTTAAACTTATGCATTTTTTTATAAAATAACTATTTTTTTATGTTATTGTAATGCATTATGCATGCAATTATAAATAATGCATTATTTCAAGCTTTCAAATAGTACATAATGTAACCAAATATAAGTCATCCATGATTTAATGTTTAGAAATAATAAATATGAAATTAATTTTTTCCAATAATCATGCATTACGTAGCAAATTATTAGTAATGCATTATTTTTCACTTTAAAATAATACGTTGTGGAACAAATGTTTGGTAAGACATCCTAAAATAATGCTACAAATAAGGTATATACATTACCTGGTAATATGTTATATAATCACTACCCATTACCAAAGTTTTGCTGGGTATCAATGAGATTCAAAAGGCGCTGGATACACAAAAAATAAGAGAAACATAAAAAAAAATAATTATATATACATTAAAGTTCGTTTGGTGACAATGTCAGTTCATCTGTTTATCGGATATCATCATTTTTTTTAAAGGATTTAGTGGAGCTAAAAAGAATGCCGGTATTTTTTGGGAAAAATTTTCACTCTTGGGGTGGTTCAAAGCATCTGAAAACGCGGATTTTGAGCTGATTTTTCTGCAGAGAAAAAACGGCTGAATATATTGAAAATCTGATTTCACCAGTCGATTCTACAGCAAAAATTAATACAAAAGCAGTTTTTTGAACTCTTAAAAAAAGTTCCAATAACCAACAGCAGGGGGCGGAAAAATCGATTTAAAAAAAAAAAAATAATTATTTGTTTAATCATGCACAATGAAGAGGCAGTTTTTGCTAAGAAAATTGGTACAAAAAGCACCTTTCTATCACAACCCATTACAAAGTTATAAGGCTTCAAAGTTTTTTTTCTAGTGGCAAAATTATAAAACACTGACCGAAATTTGAAAATTTTTTGTATGGGTCAGCGGTCTGGACACTCGTTTTCGATTTTCCTCTCAATGCTGATTCCAAATCTGGTTTCCAAAATATTCCGTTACGTCAGGTTTTTGAGATAATTTAGGTCAAATTTCACAAAAACGCATTTTTGTGCATTATTCCCGAGTAAAAAAAAAACTTTTAAGATCTAATTTGATCTCAAAATTGGCTGTATCAAGTTGGATCAAATATTGATCTAAATGTATTATTTTAGATACACAAATATAAAAAATGATACAACTAGATCCGAATTTTGGTCACATCCAATTAAATCCACTTGATCTTATTTTATATAAATTAATATAGATTTATATAATTAGATAAAGTCAGATATATTTATGTATAACCTCAGATAAGAAAACGGAGCCTCAATATATCTTAGATAAAATTTGATCTGAACATATAAAAAGTCATACATAATTTAATATGAGTGTATCAAATTATATATCATTATATCAAAACTTTTTTACTAGGGTTGAGAACAATTTTTTGTGATGTTTTTAGATGATATTCTGGAATCATAACCCATGTTTTCGATTAACATTTCGATGCTGATTCTGAATCTAGGTTTTAAATTTTTCTATCACGTCATGTTTTCGAGAAAATTGAGGTCAAAATTCTCAAAAAACGTGTTTTTATCAATTTTTGAGAGCTAATAACTTTTTAACGGGTTGTGATAGAACGGAAAATTTGGTATTATTTTGTTAAGCTGAAAATGCCTTTTAATTGTGCATATTTAAAAAAGAAAATGGAAAAACCTTATATTTCCGCCCTCTGTGGTGGGTTTTTGGAACTTTTTTTAAGAGTTTGAAAAACGAACATTGTATTAATTTTTGCTGTAGAATCGACTGGTGCACTCAGATTTGCGATATATTCAGCCGTTTTTGCTCTGCAGAAAAATCAGCTCAAAATTCGCGTTTTCAGATGCGTTAAACCACCCCAAGGAGCGAATTTTTTCCAAAAAAGTACTGCCATTCTTTTTAGTTCGCCTAAATCCTTTAAAAAAATGATGATACCTGCAGATCAAATTTTCAAAATTAACTCTAATATATATAGAATAGATGGAAATAAATTTACCACGCCCCTTTGCCTTTTTTGTTCTCCACTCACACACTGGATATCAAAAATCCAGGTTCGTGTTGATCTTTCCCATGAAACCTACTATATACATGCCAATTTTCATCTTCCTAAGTTATTGGGGGTCTTCAAATTAGTTAAAATATTAAAAATCCCAATTTTTCCACACTCTTTTATTTTTTAATTCTCCGTACACAGTCGAGAAATTTTAAATCCGATTATTTCAGGATATACTACATCGAAAGGACTACACGCTATGCATTTTCCGCTTCCTTTGGGGGATTCAAAAGAAGTTAAAATGTTAAAAATCCCAATTTTGTCACTCCCCATTTCCTTTCAATTCTCCGCCGACAGTCAAACAATTTAAAATTCGACTATTTCAGGATATGCTTCATCGATAGCACTATATGCTAGGAAATTCTCAGCTTCCCAAGTCATTAGAGGACTTTAAAATAAGCAAAAATGTAAATTTTCATCTTCAAAAGTCATTGGGGGTCTTCAAATTAATTAAAATATTAAAAAACACAATTTTGCCACGCCCCATTTTTCTCTAAATTCTCCTTCCACAGTCTAAAAAATTGAAATCCGATTACTTGAGAATATGCTTCATTGTTAGAACTAAATGGTATGCAATTTTCCGCTTCCTAATTCATTTGGCGGCTTCAAAAGAAGTAAAAATGTTAAAAAATCTAAATTTTGCCACGCCACTTTTCCCCTCAATTCTACGCCCACTTTGCGAAAATATTAAATCCGACTACTTGGTGATATGCGCCAACGTTAGGACTATATTCTAGGAAGTTTTCAACTTCCTAATTCATTAGGGGGCTTTAAATTAAGCAAAAATGCCAAAAAGTTACGTTTTTCCACGCCCACTTTTCCGCTTATTTCTTCGCCCACAGGCCAAAAATCGAAAATCCGGCTACGTTAGGATCTGCCCCAGGTGTTTTACTATATGCTTGCCAATTTTCAGCTTTGTAGCTCATCAGCTGTCTTCAAAAAGCTCTGGATAGACAAAAAAAGAGGAACACACAAATAGGGAAATTATATATATAGATATACAGTTGCGAAAGATAAAATAGCACCAAAGGGAATTTTCTAAATCTTATGCCTTTCGAGTTTTATCCGATAACGTTTACAGAAGTGTCTAATGGTCATTTCAAAAAATGAATATGTTAAAAAAATAACACAGAATTAAAATACCAGCCTGTTTTTTCTATGCAGTATTCTGTTTATAGTGGGCGTGACTTTAAAGCCAAAATCAGCCTTATCCATCACCTCTGAAACAACATAGCATATCTGCAAAGTTACTGATCCGATCTAAACCAAATAAAAAGCAATCGAAAGCTTCTAAAAATGGCTTCTATTATCAGTACACAGTGGTCTTATTAGGTCACTGAATTTACAATGACATAGCTTGGAACAAAAGTTTAAATCACACAATTTTTAATAAAAACAAAATTTTGTTAATAACTCCGATATTTCACAAGGGAAGGCATAGCAGTATATTACCATTTATATTCATCCCCAATACAGCTTTAATTTAATGTATTTTATGGACCCTTTTATAACTTAGACTCTCAGAAATAAGCCAAATTTTAACGATATCAAAAATTACGAAAATTTTGTTTTTGTATTTGATGCTCTCACTGATAATCTGGTGAGCATTTAAATGGGCTATGAATGTTTTTTAAAACAAATTTTAATAAGCTTTCCAATTTTGTGAATTTCATGCCGATATGGTGAGTATTTTTTGAGATATGATATGAATTTCCTGAGATGATAAATCTGCCCAATTCAAGCTAAAAACCACGCCCACTAATAACAAAGGGCGTCATTCCAAAAAGCAAAAATGTATTTTCTTGGCATAGTTTTCTAAACATTTTTTGTTTTTGTGGTAACCGTTGCACTATGGTTCCAAATCCATTTTTTTTGGCAGAAATTAAAAAAATAAAATTTAACAAATTTTCAAAAGCTTATACATTTCCTCAATATCAACACTATAAGCTATCAGGGAAGCATAATGAAAAAAATTTGGTGTCAATACTGTCAGTTTGCTAGGCTTTCAAAGTTGAAAGTTTTAAGACGTATAATAAAACCGGAGTGAAATCAATATTTCAGTTATACAAATGGCAAATGGGAAAAACTAAAATTATAAAGAGGCTAAAGGGACAAATTGAAACCTAAGGATACTAGTTCTTGTTAAAAATTCCTATTTTAGAGTTAATGCATCCTTGGCGTTATTCTTGGGTGTTTTGATTATGAGGATTTTGGAGCCAAAATAGCCTATATCTTTCGTGGGCAAAAAGTTGTGTTTGGGCACGAACTTGCATGAGTCTTTAAACGTGAAAGTGTTTTCAATATTGTATATTTAATATTAAAATTTACATCTTGCCAGCATTTTTTGGCAAACTCCCACAATTTCCATTTTAGTTTAGCACAAATTTCGTCCAAAATTGCTGTTTTTTGCGTGACACGTTTTCAAATTATTTTTTTTATAATTTTTTTAACCTTTCGTAAAGCTAATTAATTAAGAAAAATATATTTAAAAAAAAAAAAATTTTTTTTCCAAAAAAAAAAAAAATTGAAAAAAAAAAATTTTTTTCAAAAAAAAAAATTTTTTTTTTTTGACAATCGATTTTTGATTGCGCTAAGAGATAAAAATCATCCCAGAATTATTCCAAGTGACCTTGCTTCATTTTTTGAATTTATGCCAAAAAAATGCATTTGGGACCATAGTGCGTTGGACTGTTTTTTTTGGATATTTATAACATTACAACCCCAATCATAAAACTGAAGAAAATACCACTGGTGCTATTTTTTCTTTCGCAGCTGTAGATAGAAGAAGATATTTACTTGAAAACTGTGTAAGAGGCGTATACTTAATTTTGTAATTGCCTTCAAATAACAATCATACGGTGCTTTATTTTTAATAATTCGGCCATTCAGTAAGTAGGTATTGCACCGATTGCACCAAATTCATACAGGTTATAGCTAACGTAATTTCGAGCTTAAGTTTGAAAACTGGACCCCACATGTCCAATAAGGGCATCACCAGAGGCCCCTAAAGTAGGACAAATTTAGTATACTAAAACTGTAAATGGTCTAAAATCACCAACTTCAAATGCGTGTAAAAAAAATCTCTCACTAAACTAAAAAAAGAATTGAGGGGTTTGTTATGAGAAAATGTCAACTTTTATTTGCTTTTAGTTTCATCCCATTCCGATTCGGAAAGTTCTATTTTGTATGGCACACAAAAAAATATTTTACCAATAACTTGGGAGGATATGCGTTTTTAAAGTTTTTTACATTAATTATGAAAAATTTTGTAACATTTTACCAAGTTTTTGCACAGTTTTAGTTAAGGTTTGTAAAATTACACAAGGTTAAATATACTTATGAATGTTTTCTAAGCTTTTATCAGAAACAAGCAAAAACTTGGTAAGATGATGCTATTTTTTGCATAATATGTATATGCAAACAACTTTGAAAATGCATATCCTCCCAAGTACTTGGTAAAATTTTTGTTAAAATATTAGTTAACATTGAAAATAATTTTAAATCAAGTTGGGCAGATTAAAGATAATTCAAAAAAAGTCCAAAAAATTTTAAAAAATAAGCTAAAACTCAAATTTTATGCAAAATATGACTAAAAATATACATTTATGTCAAAATATGCAAAAATTTGCATTTTCGGCAAAATATGCACTAAAGGAATCGATACCATTTTCAAGCTAATGCTTTGATTCGCAAAGATATTTGGTTTATGCTGTTCTAAGACTAACAGGAAAAAACATTAATTTGCATGAAAGTAGGTACTCTTCTTGGTTTTTACAAACAACTTGGTCCAAATTGGGTTAATGTTTTTCTCTTTAATTCGGCGGTAAAGTATTTTAACATTTTTAATAAATCGTTATCACTTTTCTAACGGCTTGAAAGAAATTCAGCAAATACATAACAAATGAAATGTTATAAAAGCCACTTACCATTTCATTTGAAAAGCAGAAGGCTGTTAGCAATAGGGGCTTTCGCAACACTAACATCTAACATCTCTAATATTTTATTTAGACCCAAAAAAGAACGTGATCGAGTTTTTAATAGAAATAGTAAAAAAAACTAGAACAACAACATGAATCGTGGTCATATCTTTGTATTATTAGCATTATTTGCTGCTACCACCATTGTTAGTGGTAAGTGATTTTGAATTGAAATTTAAACTGAAAGTGAAAATTAACAACAAGATTGATAAAAAAATAAGAATCGTTGTAAATAAAGTACAATTTTATACTAAAAACGGGAATAAATATTAAAATAAAAAAGAGTGGATCAAATGAAAAAAATGTGGTGATTTTAATAAATTAATAAAAAAAACTAGTAAGAAAATTATAGTCGGCTACACCAGAGTTTTCCAGAAAATAGGTCCCAAGTCCAATCATGCACCGAATGGATATTTTTTGAGATCATTAATTTAAGTAGATAACACATACAAACAAAACTTGAGTGGAGCTGTCTATTTTTTTTGCCAATATTTACAAAATTAAAAAAAAAAATTTAAACATTTTTTTTTTAATTAATTTCAAATTGCATTAAAGAAAAACAAGTAGAAAAGTTAAATTCGACTTGACCGAATCTATGAATACCCTCCACAATGCCCTTTTTAAGTGATAGTAAATTTTCTAACGTGAAAAAAATTAAATTTTTGATTTAAAATTTTTTTTTTTTTGTGAAAAACACTTTTTTAAAATAATTTTTGAAAAAAAAAAAAAAATAATTGATTAAATTTTTTTTTGAGTGTAAAATTTTTTTTGAGTGTAAAATTTTTTTCCAGTGTATTTTTTTTTTTTAAGTGCAAAAATATTTTTGAGTGACAAAAATACGTTGTAAAATATTTTTGTGACTTACCACTGTTTTTAAAACATGTTTAACGGGTTTACAACACGTGAATTTAAGGTACGTTAATCTGAAATTCACGGATTTGCTCATAACTTTTGAACCACTGGACCGATTTTCAAAACAAACCAGGCCAGGGGAACGACAAATATATATGTCGGGCTTCAGCATCCTCAGAATTGCTGTTTGAAAGTTATCTTTTTTTTTTTATCTCGTAAATTCACGAAAAACCCTCGCCGAAATTCAGTCATTTGCTCATAACTTTTGAACCACTGGACCGATTTCGCTGGATTGCAATACCAACCTGACCAGGTAAATGCCCCACATATACGCCAAACTTCAGGAGTCTCCGTAAAGTCTTTCAAAAGTTAGCGTGTTTTCAACAGACAGACAGACGGACAGACGGACGGACGGACATCGCTAGATCGTCTTAAAATCGATCGAGGATCATGAATATATGGGGCATTCCATGCCAAATCACTCACTTTTAAGCCCGACCCCCTTCGATTAATTTTATTTTTGGATATGTTTTAGTACGTATTAAATGCAACTAGCAGCCAAATTTTCAGCCTTTTATACCACGGTGGTGTTGAGTAATCAATTTTTCAAAATGGCGATTTTTTCCAAAAAATGAAAAAATTTAAATTTTCAATCAATTTTGACCAGTAAAAAATATAGATATTTTAAAAAAAGTTGGACAACGTTTTGTTGGTATTTAAATGTAGTTTTAGAAAAAAAATGTGAAAAAATTATTCGAAGTAATTATCACTTATTTTTTGACGTTTAAAAATTAAAATCGACTTTTTGAAAAAGTCCGAAACCTTCGATTTTTTTGTAAAAAACTATAAGAATTCTACTCTAAATTATGCAACTTTTAAGCCATAACTCGAGATGTGATCACAATTCTTTCTATTTTTTTTTTTAATTTTTAAAATTGCACTTTTTATGTTTTGGCTCTGATTTATTTTATGGAGCTCCAAAAAAAAAAAAAAAATGGTAGATACTGACCCTAACTTACCCTAAATATATTCATTTGGAGGTAAATATACGTCTCACAAAAATTTGGGACGATCGGACATGTGTAAGGCGCTTAGCATGGTCCTTGAATTTTAAAAAAACGGATTACAAGGAAAAATATGAATTTTTTTCGGTTTTCGCAATTTCTTTGGTATTTTAAGTTAAGTTTTAATTCAAGTGATTACAGAATTATGATGTGGAGTAAAATGCCTTTCTAATAAGGTACTAAAAACTAAAATCGGTTGAAAATCAGCCAAGTTATTACAACTTCCCCAGGCATCTAGCGTGTGCCATACAACTTGATTAAAAAATACGAGGCCCTTTTTTTAAATTTATTGAAATTTTCTACTG
This sequence comes from Pegoplata infirma, assembly GCA_963921195.1. NCBI lineage: Eukaryota > Metazoa > Arthropoda > Insecta > Diptera > Anthomyiidae > Pegoplata > Pegoplata infirma. Next base: position 109,361,425 of record OY992537.1, on the reverse strand, counting down.
TAATAACATTTTTTCATTATTCATGTTTCAGTGTAATTTTTTTTTGACTTTTCCAAATTTTAAAACAAAAAAAATTTTTTTTTTTTTTAAATAGAGATTTCAAAAGGGTGTGGAAAATGCAGGCATTTTTAGCACTAATTTAAAAAATGTTAGCAAAACACAATATGAAAAATACTTGTCATCTAATAACATTTGAACTTGAAGAATAAAAAAATGTTATTACAGTAGAAAATTTCAATGAATTTCAAAAATCGGATTGTATTGATTAATCAAGTTGTCTGCCACACGTTAGATGCCTGGGGAAGTTGTAATAACTTGGCTGATTTTAAACCGATTTCGGTTTTTATGACCTTAATAGAGAGACATTTTACTCTACATTTCAATTCTGTAACCATTTGAATTCAAAATTAACTTAAAATACCAAAAAAATTAAGAAAACAGAAAAAAATGCATATTTTCCCTTGTAATCCGATTTTCAAACTTCAAAGCCGATGCGGCACGCCTTACTCATGTCCGATCATCCTAAAATTTTCTGAGACGTATTTTTACACCCAAGTTAATATATCTAGGGGAAGTTACGGTCAATATTTACCAAATTATTTTTTTTGGAGCACCATATAAAATAAACCAGAGTCAAAAAAAAAAAAAGTGCAATTTTCAAAATTTGAATAAAAATAGAACGAATTACGATCACATCTCGAATTATGACTTAAAAGTTGCGTAATTTAGAGTAGAATTTTTTGACATTTTAAAAAAAAAATCGAAGGTTTCGGACTTTTTCAAAAAGTCGATTTTAATTTTTATACGATAAAAAACAAGTGATAATTACTTCGAATAATTTTTCATATTTTTTTTCTAAAACTACATTTAACTACTAACAAAATGTTGTCCATCTTTTTTTGATATATCTATATTTTTTACTGGTCAAAATTGATTGAAAATTTAAATTTTTTCATTTTTTGGAAAAAATCGCCATTTTGAAAAATTGATTACTCAACACCACCTTGGTATAAAAAGCTGAAAATTTGGCTGCAAGTTGCATTTAATACGTACTAAAACATATCCAAAAATAAAATTAATCGAAGGGGGTCGGGCCTAAAAGTGAGTGATTTGGCATGGAATGCCCCATATATACTTTATGGGGTCCTGGACCAATATTTCGAGGTGTTACAAACGGAATGAGAAACTTATATATACCCTCTATCACTAGAGTGGAGGGTATAAAAAAAATAATACGATGGACATTACTAAAACGTCTCAGAATCGATTATGGATCAATAATATATATACTTGACCAATATTTCGATGCGTTACACACGCTCTCAAAAAAAAAAGTGAACTAAAAACAAGGAAAACAAGTAGGAGTGTTAAATTCGGCTGTGCTGAATCTTTTATACCCTCCAAAATTAAAAAAAAATTGTCAGGGGCGTTTTTTTGGGGGGGGGGGGAGAATGGGGGCAGTGGAAGAATTGAGAGCACCTTCCCATCGCGATAAATATACAAAATGTTTCATTTATTTAACAAAAATACAAAAAAACATGTAAAACAAGTGAGAGTGTTAAATTCGGCTGGGCCGAATCTTTTATACCCTCCAAAATGTAAAAAAAAAATTAAAAAAATTCCCAGGGGCGTTTCTATTTTTGGAGGGGGGAGGGGTTAATGGGGTCAGTGGGGGAGGTTGAGAGCACCTTCCCATCGCGATAAATATACCAAATGTTTTCTTGATTTAACAAAATTACAAAAAAACATGCAAAAAAAGTGTATTTTTTCAGAGGTTGGTTCAGTTCTTCAAGGGGGATCTTTTTTACCCCTGGTCCGATTTTGCCCATTCACGAACTTAACCTGCCTGTGAACATGAGACATGTGTCAAACTTCAGGGGTCTAGCTGTTTTATTTTGGACTGTATTGTGTTATCTACAGACAGACGGACGGACGGACATTCATAGAATGTCTTAGAATCGATCATGGATCAATAATATATATACTTTATGGGGTCTCCGACCGATATTTCGATGCGTTACAAATGGAATGACAAAGTGAGTATACCCCCATACTGTGGTTGGAGGGTATAAAAAGTGTATTTTTTCAGAGGTTGGTTCAGTTCTTTAAGGGAGAACTTTTTTCCCCCTGGCCCGATTTTGCCCATTCACGAACTTAACCTACCTATGAACATGAGACATATTTGTGCCAATCTGCAGGAGTCTAGCTGTTTTCTTTTGGACTGCATTGTGTTATCTACAGACAGACGGACGGACGGACGGATGGACGGACATTCATAGAATGTCTTGGAATCGACCATGGATCAATAATATATATACTTTATGGAGTCCCCGACCGATATTTCGATGCGTTACACACAGAATGACAAAGTGAGTATACCCCCATACTGTGGTTGGAAGGTATAATTAACTAAATTTTGAGAAAAAGAGGGAATGATTTGGCTCCAAAGATTTTTTTCTTGGTTTTAGTTCATACTTTTCCCAAAATTAAGGAAAACAAAGTTATTTAATTTTAAGCCAATTTTAACTAGAAAATGGGAAAAATTATATTACACTTCAGTTCATTCACATTTTAGGACTAGATTGGGTACAGACCCTGGACCCATGGGTTCGGACCCCATTGGTCCAGACCCAGTTAACTCGAGACCCCTTGGCTCCTTTAAGGGTCCTTAGATTTTGACCCAAAACTTTTGTCCGTTTCGCTCTACCTTGCTTAGTTTTTGAGATACGGTAATAAGGGGCCTGATAGGGTCTTGAGCATCTAAAATACTGGATAACTCAAAAACCATTAATCGGAGGGCTTTCGGGTATTTTGCGGAAGTTGAAGTTGTTCTACGAGTCAAGAGCTAAAAAAATACCGTTGGACTTTTTACGTGTCCCTTTATTTTCCCTGCTCTATAAACAAAAAAAATCAAATTTGTAAAATTGTAATCCAATAGAATTTTTAAAAATGTTAACATCAGGAGGGGTTTTGGTGGGCCCCTAGGACTTGCAAAATTTTTAAAAGTTTTTTCGTTAATATTGTTTTTATCCTAATCAATCAATTTTTATACCCTACACCACTCTGTGGGACAGGGTATAATGAGTTTGTGCTGATGTTTGTAACTACCCGAAATATTGGTCCTAGACCTACCTTCAAGTATACCGATCGACTCAGAATTACTTTTTGAGTCGATTTAGCGATGTCCGTCCGTCTGTCCGTCCGTCCGTCCGTCTGTCCATCTATCGGTTTAAGCACGATACAGGTCGCAATTTTTTATCAATTGACTTGAAATTTGAAACTAAAGCATTTTTTGGTTCAAGGACGAAGCCTATTGGAGAAAAATCGGTCCATGTTAAACCTAGCCCCCATACAAACGCCCCCTTTGGATTCGGCTTTACTGACTCTTATAACCGTATTAAAATAGATATCGCGTTTAAATTCAGCAGGTAATAAAATTTTATATGCACAAATCACCATTACAAATTTCAAAGGAATCGGGTCAGTCCTTCTGGTAGTCCCCATACAAACCACCTTCCCGATATTCACATAATTCCCTCAAAATGCATAAAAATGGAAATATTTGATAAAAATTTTATTTTTAGGTGTTAAACGTGTACTTCAGTAACCAAATTAAATCGGAATATAATTGGACCATTTTTGGACTTAGTCCCCCATATAAAAATTTCGACCGATATTCAGTTAAATTCGTTTATTGACAAAAAATAAACCAATTCCACTATAATTTGATCTGTGTGTGTTTTCTGCACTAAATAAAGATTTAAGAAAAGACAGATGCAATCGGTCCATGTTTGGACTTGGAACCAATTTTCCGGAAAACACTGGTGTAGGGTATCATATGGTCGGTCTTGACCGACTATAACTTTCTTACTTGTTTATCATAATTTAATGAATTTCTTTATTCAAATGAGCAACAAAAAAATTTTTGTCTTCGGGACTTATTTCGGGACATATTTTTTGGTTGTAATGCGCGTTCAAAGCGCTTTAAACTAGCAACGGCATACCGTTCATCACTTTGGACGCTGGGAGAGCACCTACTAAAATGTGATGCTTTCCTAGCACATAAAAGGTACATTTCCAGCGCTCACTTGTCCGTATTTTTCAGCCTGGGTAGTTTTAAGAAAAATGTCTTAAAAATAACGATATGTTTCTCAAAGACTATTAATAGAAGACGTCCTATGAGTGGAAAGTGTGGAGGTGTAAAAAAGTTTATTCCCGTGGATGAAGATTTTTCGTCGTTACCCAGCAAAACTTAGATTACCAAATAAGGTATAAAATAAGGTATAGGATCTCTTATTTTATACATTGCAGCATTGATGATTTTAACAGGCGATGAGACTCAAAGTAATGCATCCACATTATCACAAAGAATACCAGTAAGGTATAAAATAAGTCATAAATTTATAACGAAGAATACGAGTAAGGTGTAAAATATATGATATTTTATAGGTTACGAGAAATGAAATAATATAGCATACCAGAAGATAATATACAAGGTGTTACGAGTAGTGAAAAAGTAATTTTGTATTGAATTTACTCACGTGATTGTAAGTGAGTGTAAGTAGATAAAATATGCTCGTGAGTGTGTGTCGTTAGAAATTTCCTGTCGTGAGCCTATCTCTAGTTTAAACTTATGCATTTTTTATAAAATAACTATTTTTTATGTTATTGTAATGCATTATGCCTCCAATTATAAATAATGCATTATTTCAAACTTTCAAATAATACATAATGTAACCAAATATAAGTCATCCATGATTTAATGTTTAGAAATAATAAATATGAAATACATTTTTTCCAATAATCATGCATTACGTAGCAAATTATTAGTAATGCATTATTTTTCACTTTAAAATAATACGTTGTGTAACAAATGTTTGGTAAGACATCATAAAATAATGCTACAAATAAGTTATATACATTACCTGGTAATGTGTTATATAATCACTACCCATTACCAAAGTTTTGCTGGGTAGCTTTGATAAATTCGTTAATTTCACTAATACACACTCATATTTACAGCAGACTCACTAATACTATCAAGTTTTTCGTATTTAGAATTGCGTAGAATCAGATAAAATTAAAGAATGGTAAAACACGGGAACTTGCCCACTAAAATTTATTTTAGATTTTTCTGACTTCTTTGCAATAAAACCCCCTTGATGTTTCTTAGATTTGGGGAAATTTTTTTGGCGGTAAGAATTTTTCCTTATATTAAAGAACTGCATTTTAACAAATCTATGAACTGTTTACAAGTATATACGAAGATTTTTCGTCATAGTTAGGAAAATTTTCGGGTTTTTTAGTTCAATCTTACAAAATTTTAGAAAAATTCATTGATTATTTTGGAGGAAATTTATGAATAAAAATTTTTTAATTGTAATTTTAAACAAAATTTTCCATTCTAAAAAATTATGATTTTTTTTGTTGCAAATTTTAGCTAATTGTTTTTGGTAAATAGTTTTCCAAATCTATTTAAGTGTTACAAAAGTTAAGCGTAATCGGGGGCATACGTGTATTTGAAATTCTCAATTGTAACGAACCCTTATAAATATTGAAATTCTAAATACATAAATTAAATTGATTAAGTAATTTTCAAATTATTATAATGCAGAAATAAGGGGTTTTTAATTTTCCAATTAAAAAAAAAAATTTAGTGTTTTTTTGCTTTTAAATTATTAGCTATCACATGGGTTATTGCATTGTTAAATTCGATTTTAAAAATAATAAAAAAAAAAACCAAACAGTAGTAGTTCTTAGAGTTAAGATAATATACAATTAAGTATTTAGTTGTTTATAATCAACAAATGACCATTGATAAGATTATAATCATTGGCAACAGCTACATACTAAATTTGTAGCCTTATTCTGCAACTCGTTTTTGAAAAGTTATCATTAGGGAAACCAAAGCTATGCAATGTTTTTTCCTATGCATTGTATTGATATATAATTAAGGTACATATTTATCCGTTTCAGATCAATTTAAGAAATCTGCCACCGATTTGTTAGAGCATATTTTCGCCTTAAAGTTATATTATTGCATATTTGACTCTTAAGAACATATTTTATCATAAACGCACATTTTAGATCATATTTTGGCATTTTGTGAGCATATTTTACGAAAAACTGCATATTTTGATAGAAAACATAAAATATTTTATGTATTGGCGAAAACAGAAAAAATATTTCGCTCAAAAATTGTGAGAAACTTTTTTAGTGAGTTAAAAAAATTTTCTAAGAGGTCCCGAAATGCTAATATATTCGCTTATACGAAAATGCACTCCAAAAAAGATTAAACTTAAACTTGGGAAAAATTTTCTTCAAAATAGTTTATAAATTTTCCCACAATTTAGTTAAATTTAAGTGAAAGTTGGGAAATTTTCTTAACTGTTAGGAAAAAATTTTTAGTTCATGTACTGTTAAATAGTTCATTATTTTCCTTAAATGGAATTTCCTAATACATGGAAGAAATTCTTAACGCTAAAGAATTTTTCCTTAAATATATGAAAAAACTCTTTATTTTTAAGACACATCCCTCTTCTTTAGTTTTAGGTCGTAATTTTCTACCAATTAGTTCATCTTCTTAGATTTGAGGAACATTTTTCCACAATTTTAGTAAAATTTTTATAACTTGGGGAATTTTTTTTTCAAAAAACTTAAAATGGCGATATCTCAAAAACTAAGCCAGATAGAGAAAAATGGAGGTCATTTTTGGTCCTCTACACTTGTGTGAAGCCCAATGGGTCCTAACTTTTGATTTAAAAAAGTTGGCATTCCCGAAAATTGTAAAAAGCTCATGTCTAGGTAAATATTGCCACACTTAAAAAATTATGTTAGTAAAATCAACTGAAAATGTCAGTTAAAATAACTACTTTGTAAGTTGTTTTGGGGTCAACTACTTTTTCAGTTAAATCAACTAACAATGTTAGTTATTTTAACTGACAAAAAACAACTGACTTATGTAGTAAAAATTACTAACATTTGTAGTCAAAACAACTAATATGTAGTAAAAATAAACAATATATAATTTTTTTTTCAAAAAATTTTTCAGAAAAAAAATTTAAGACCAAATTTTTTCCAAGTTTTTTTAAAAAAAAAAGTAAAAAAACAAAAATTTTTTTCTTTGGAAAAAACTTTGAAAATTTTTGAGAAATAAAAAAAAAAATAAAATTAACTAATTTAAATAACTGTTACTACATTACAGTACTTTTTTGTTAGTTATTCAAAAAAACTACTTAAAATAACTAAAAGAAATAGTTGTTTGATATTTTTCATACAAAAACAACTGACTTTGTAGTTAAAAACAACTAACTACTGTAAAATATACAAACAACTAACATGTAGTAACTTACATAATTTTCTGAGTGTAATACATGGAAGAAATTCTAGCCGCCAAAGAACTTTTCCCTAAATATATGAACAAAATTTTAATTTTAAAGACATATTCCTCTTCTTTAGTTTTAGGTCGTAATTTTCTACCAATTAGTTCATCTTCTTAGATTTGAGGAACATTTTTCCACTATTTTAGTAAAATTTTTAAAACTTGGGGAATTTTTTTTTCAAAAATCTTCAAATGGCGATATCTCGAAAACTTAGCCAGATAGAGCAAAATGGAGGTCATTTTTGGTCCTCTACACATGTGTGGAGCCCAATGGGTCCTAACTTTTGATTTAAAAAAGTTGGCATTCCCGAAAATTTTAAAATGCTCATATCTAGGTAAATATTGCCAATACAACAAAAAGTTCAAAAGCATTTTTGTAGCTCTTTACACGTAGAACAAGACCGCCAAAAGCTCTCCGAGTAATAGTTTTAAAGTTATTGAGTTTTTAAAATTCTCAAGACCCCCGTGGTCCCCTAAATTCACGTATCTCAAACACTAGGTAGAGCAAAACCGACAAAAATGTTGGCTCTGGGTCTGAACCTATCGGGTCCGAACCTAATAGGGTTGTCACTCAATCGGGTCCACATTTGTGTATGATCTAAATTGAAATAACATTTTTCCCATTTTTTAGATCAAATTGGCATAATATTAAATTTTTTTTTTCCTTATTTTTAAGAAAAATGTATACTTAAAAAAAGGAAACATGGCAATGGAGCTAAATCATTATCAATTTCCCTTGAATTCAATTAATTTTCCCATTTTTTAGTTAATTTTTTCTTACAGAAAAACCCTCAGAATCTTATATGCTATTTACATATACCCCGAAATCCACATAAATTTGGATTTCAAATCCAATTAAAATCTATACCGTTTACATATGCTTTTTTGACAGTTAGCGGGATTTTGTTTGTACTAACTCTGTATTTTCTTTTGATTTGTGTACAGGGTTGTTAGTTGGAAAATTATCCAATTTTATAAATATTTCTAAAAACAATGATTTTTCTTTGCCGGAGCCAATATTTTCAATCCCACTAGTAAATGTTGGGACCACAATATCAAAAAATGTGTTTTTATGTAGAGCTGCTTCTTTTAATGCAAGAAAATTAAAATTTTTGCCAAGTTTGGGGCCGCCACCATTGAGTGTTTTTCTTTGTTAGGAAGACCAAATTGGTCAACTAAATTGTGCGTTTACCATTTGCAATGGTAAATTTTAAATGAAACATTGTTAAACATTGTTTTTATTAATCTTTTAATAGTTTTAAAAAAATAAATTTTAATTGTTTTTTTACTTTATAAAAAACAACAACAGCTCATAAAAAATCGTGTGCAGCGTTGTAAAAAAAGCATTAGGGATGATTATTTTGGGAAAACCCATAGTTGTACAATTAAGTAGTAGAAATTTTTTGAGATTTTAAATTGCGATTTTACGATTTTCCCAAAATCCAAGTTTTTTTTTGTATGGGATTTGACATTTGAAATCCAAAAAAGTAATTGGATTTACTTGGATTTTCATTGAAATCCCATTTTTTCTGGATTTTGGAGGTATATGTAAATGGCATATTACAGATTTTTCATATAAATCTGAGACTGAGGAGAAAATTTGTCCTATATAATTTATAAAAATTATTCATCCATTAAAAGTTTTAGATAGTAAAATATTTTTCGTACAGAAAAATTTCCAGATTGTGAGATTTTAAAAGCCTAAAGTTTATAGAAGTTTTTTCAAAAAAAAGTCTTAAATTCTGAGACTCTTATGCATATTCTCAGACTCTGAGACATTTTTAGTATAGACAAATTTTCTCCCATTCTGAGTCATTTTTTTGTAGAAGAAGTATCAGATTCAGAGACATTTTTCGTATAGAAGAAGTCTATACGAAAAATGTCTCAGAATCTGAGAAATTTTTGGTATAAAAAAGTCTCAGGTTCACATTCTCTTACAGAAATATTCTCAGAATCATACAGATTTTTCGTTTACATCGGAGACTTTTGCTAAAGAAGAAATTTGTCCCATATAAAAAAGTCTCAAATTCATAGACATTTTTCCTATATAAAAAGTTTCAGATTGCGAAATATTTTTCGTACAGAAAAAGTTTCAGATTCTGCGATTTTAAAAGTCTAAAGTTCATAGAAGTTTTTTTTGAAAATAAAAAGTCTCAAATTCTGAGGCACTTATAGTGTGCAAAGTCTCAGATTCTGAGACACTTTTCGTATAGATCAAATCTCACATTATGAGACATTTTTAGTATAGAAAAAGTCTTAGATTGTGAGACATTTTTCGTATAGAAAAAGACTCTAATTCAGAGACATTTTTCCTACGAAAAAAGTCCCAGATTCTGAGTCATTTTTCGTAACGAAAAAGTCTTACACTATGAGGCATTTTTCGTATAGAAAAATTTTTAGATTCAGAGACATTTTCCGTATAGAAAAAGTCTCAGATCCGGAGGTACACAGAAAAAAATAAAAAAAATATTTGAGTAAATTTTTAATACTATTGAGTAAAAACTAACTCAATTTTGCACCAGTAAACGATTTAATAGTATTGAGTAAATTTTTAATAAAAATTTATTAAATGTTTGAAAAAAAATTGAGTAAATTTATAATTGACACAACTAAAAATTTACTCAAAATTTATCAAAGGGGGCCCCTGTAGGCTAGTTGGTAGCGTGCTAGCCTTTGAAACTGGAGGTCGTGGGTTCGATTCCCACCAGAGCCCTTGGTTTTTTCGCTACAACGAGACGACGGTCATTGTTACCAGTTCTCGTTTAGGTTGAAGTTATTAAAAATGTATTGTTATTAAAATGTAAAAAAATTAAATAAAAAATATTTGATCATAGGATCAAAAATTGATCATAGGATCACTACAATTCTAAAAAAAAAAAAAATTCTATTTATTTTTTTTTAAAATTTGAAAAAGTTTTAAATTTTTTACAAAAAAAAAAACAAAAAACTTGTTTTTTCAAACTTTACAAAACACATTTATGTCTCAAAAACATAGGAAAAATTTATAAAGACGATTACAAACTTTCATATACATACACAAAAAACTATAAACTAAACGAGAATTCAAAAAACTATGAGAGTTAAGTTGACAAAAATTTACAAAGGAGTAAGGAAGTCCTCAACTCAACGTCGGTTTAAAAATATTTTAAATATCCCTGAAGATGATCAGCGATGCTGATAGAAATATTGGAAAAAATAAATATATTTAAATAAAAACTTCATAAAAATTTTTTGAATTTTTATTTTATATATAAAACCCCATAACCTCAAGCCAAAATAAACTCATCAAACATCAACACAAAAGGTTAACTACAAATATTCAAACAGTTAAGTAAATTTTTAATTGCGTCAATTAAAAAGTTAGTCAATTTTTGTTTTTAAATTTAAACAAGTGATTACTCAAATTTCTTTCCTAAATATTTTTTTCTGTGCATTTTTCGTATAGATAAAGTCTCAGATTCTGAGACGTATTTCGTATAAAAAAAGTCTCAAATAATAAGACATTTTTCGTATAAAAAAAGTCTGAAATTCGGAAACATTTTTCGTATAAAAATATTCTCAAATTCTAAAACATTTTGTATTGAAAAACTTTCAGATTCTGAGACGGTTTTCGTATAGAAAATGTTTCAGACACTGAGTCATTTTTCGTATAGAAAAACTTTCAGTTTTTGAGACATTTTTCGTAAAGGAAAATTTTCAGATTCTATGATAGAAAAGGTTCCATTAAAACCAAATTGTTCTACATGAATATCATGATTTTAATTAGTAAAGAAAAATGACCTCGAGCAAGAATATCCATACTCAAAATATTTCTCTATCTTAAAACAGTTAATAACATGAATTTAATTTGTACCAAAAGTTTTTTTTTTGTAGTGCGACTTTTTACTTTCCAGTAGGTTCCCAAGTTCTGTGTGCAGTGGGTCCCCAAGTTCGTTTTATGCAGCATATTTTAAGCGTATAAAACAGTTTTTTGAGCATATTTTTGGTTTCCCTGTTTTTAACAACTTTAAAGTCAGAAATGCTTTACAGTTACTACTCCAGCAAAAAAAGTAATTCATGCTTTTTTTGCGCATTTCTCCACACCTACACCATTTACATATATGTAATTCGAAAAAGATCAACTTTAATTCGAAAATTCTACTTGTTATTCAAAGATTTCATTTGTAATTCGAAGATTCTATTTGTAATTTGAAGAATCTACTTTTAATTCGAAAATTCCATTTGTAACTCGAAATTTTCATTCATAATTCGAGAATTCAGTTGTAATTCTTAAAATATCAATTGTAATTCGAAATAGATCAATTGTAATACGAAGAAGATCAATTCTAATTCGAAAAAGATCAATTTTAGTTTGAAAAATATCAATTAAAAAAAAATGTGGAGAGTTCGAAAAAGATCAATTGTAGTTCGAAGTAGAGAAGAGCGCGTGAGTGATTTTTGACTCACACTCACTCACGCTCACGACAGGAATTTTTGAATCACGCACACTCATTCACGAGCATATTTTTTCTACTCACTCACAATCACGTGAGTAAATTTAATATAACTCACACTCACGTGCACTCACGCAACTCTTAGTTATACAAAAAAAAAAAAAAAATCAAAAACTAAAACTAAAATTTCAAAAATCTTTTAAAATTTTCAGCAAAATTTAAAGTTCAGCGAAACTTTACTTGTTTTTTGTTTTTTTTCGGGACGAAATCTTAAGTTAAGTCAAACTTTATAATTTTTTTGTTGCTTTTTTTGGTATGAAAGGAAATATTAAGAGAAAATAAATCACGCAAACTCACGCCAAAAAAATCGGCTCACGCACACTCACTCACGCAAAAATCTCACGCAATTTTTTTCTTCACTCACACTCACTTACAATCACGTGAGTAAAATTGAATTCAGTCACAATCACGCGTGCATCACGTGAATCACGCTCTAATCTGCTCATGTGCCCATCTCTAATTCGAAGATTCCAATTGTAACTCCAAAAAGAACAATTTTAATTCGAAATAGATCAATTGCAATTCGAAAAAGATCAATTGTTTTTCGAAAAAGATCAATTTTAATTCGTAAAAGATCATTTGTTATTTGAAAGAGATCAACTGTAATTCGAAAAAGATCAATTGTAATTTATAAACAGATCAATTGTAAATCGAAAAGATCAATTGAAACTCGAAGAAGATCAATTGGAATTCAGTTGATATATTTCGAATTACAATTGGAATCTTCGAATTGCAATTGACATTTTTCGAATTACAATTGATCTGTTGCTAATTACAATTGATCTGTTACGAATTACAATTGATCTTTTACGAATTACAATTGAAAGTATCAAATTAAAATAAATCTTTTTTAAATTACAACTGTACACCCAGAAAAGTTTTACAGTAACTTTTTTACGGTTATTCAAAAAGTTTTTAGTTAAAGTTGTTTTAAACGTTTTATCGTTTGTTTTTCAAAGAAAATAAAGTATTGAATGATTTATACAGTTGTTAAAACAATAAACTACAAAAGTTATGGAAAAATATTTTTATCAGTTAAATTATAATTTTACAGAAGAATGGTTTTTGTAGTTTGTTATTCAAAAAATTTAATTTTTACTCCACAAAATGAAAAATTGTAAACAGTTAAAATAACTGAAATATCGTTTGTTTTTACGGAATGTCTAGTCATTTATTAACGTTTAAAAATAACTGAAAAAGTCTGTTGTTTCAAATGAAATATAAGTAGTCCGTTTTTTAAAAGGAAAAACGATTGTTTTAAACGTTTTTCCAGTTGAATTTACTTACAAAATATTTTTAGTGTAAATATTGTAGAAGAAATATTAAAGTGTCGACAATATGAATACAAAATTTTTCTAATTTCTACTTTCCGATTTTTCAGCTAAAACTGGTTATGGTCCTGGTGAACAAGATTGGGGCTTTGTAGATGTTCGTACTGGTGCTCATATGTTCTATTGGCTGTACTATACCACAGCCGATGTTGCCAACTACACTCAACGTCCTTTGGCTATATGGTTACAAGGTGGCCCAGGAGCCTCCTCTACCGGCTATGGTAATTTTGAAGAACTCGGACCTCTAGATCTTTATGGTGGCTATCGTAATTGGACTTGGGTCAAAGATATGAATGTCTTATTCATCGATAATCCAGTCGGCAGTGGTTTCTCTTATGTTGATAATATTTTATATTTAACATCTACAAACAATCAGATAGCTAAAGATTTGGTATCATTCATGAAGGGTTTCTATGCTTTACATCCGGAATTTGAAGATGTTCCTTTGCATATATTCTGTGAAAGTTATGGCGGTAAAATGGCTCCAGAATTTGCTTTGGAATTATATTATGCTATTAAAAGAGGAGAATTGAAAAGTAATTTGACATCGGTTGGCTTGGGTGATCCATGGACTTCACCTATTGATTCTGTATTGGCTTGGGCTCCACTTTTGTTGAATATGGTAAGTTGGGAGTGTAAACGCAAAGAGAAAACATGTAGACATAAAGCAACAAACACACACAAAACAATAACAAACTTTTGTGTGTTTTCATTGTTTTGAGTATGTTTGTTGCTTTATGTTTACATAATTATGGAAGGTGTAGCTGAGAGATTATGAATCATACTAAAATGAAAGATGATTTATGGATTTTCCAAATTTTCTTTTAGGGTATTGTTGATCATTCTGGCTATGAAAATATTATGGTTGCTGCTAATAAAACTTTGGAATATGTAGAAGATGGCAAATGGACTCAAGCCACCATTCAATGGAGTTCTACACAATCGGTGTTGTTAAGAGAATCCAAGGGTGTAGATTTTTATAATATTGAAAAACCCACTAAAGGTGATGCCTACACTCGCATGTTGCTGAAAAATAATAATTATCAAGGTATGATGCTAAAAATCCGAAATTCTGGCAAATATTTATAATTTATTTGACGTTTTAAATTGTTTCAGAACAAATGTATCGTACTTTGGTTCATTTCGATATTGACGAAGATCGTGATCAAATATTGCAAGATTTAATGCGTGGTCCTGTAAGTGAAGCTTTGAATATTCCCTCAAATGTTAGATGGGGTTCTCAAAGTGGCAGCACTTTTACCCGTCAAATGGGTGATTTCATGAAACCTGTCATACATATTGGTAATTTATATTTGAAATCTACAAGATTTTTTTATACAAATATTAACAAAATATTTCATTTTCAATTTTAGTCAATGAACTTTTGGATAATACCGATTTAAAGGTTGGCATTTTCTCTGGCCAATTAGATTTAATTTGCGCTACTCCAGGTACCGTTAATTTTATTGAAAAAATGCGTTGGAGTTATCGTGATGAATATCTAAGTGCTCCACGCTTGGGCATTAGTGTCGATCGCATTTTGGAAGGTTATGAAAAGACAGCTGGCAATTTCCATATGTTCTGGGTCAATCGTGCCGGTCATATGGTACCAGCCGATAATCCAGCTGCCATGGATTATATTCTTAAGAAATTTACCAATTATGATGGTTAAAAAAAAGTGTTTTAGCAAAAATTCAATAAATTAAAAACAAATTTTATATTTTATATTTAAAAATTTTAAATAATTTTTATTTATTTTTAAAAAAATACTTATTTTAATTAAATTAAAATTGCAATCCAAATTTTTCTAGCAAGTTCCGTTTTTGATATATTCGCGTTTTTTCCACGCGAAATTCTCGAACGTGAATATCGCGAAAACGGAACACGCTTTAAAAATTCGGATTGCAGTCTTGGAATCAAGAGGTCCATTTTATATGACATCAAGTCCTATTTTTTAGAAGATTCTGTAACATTGGACCACCAAAAGTGCAAAATTATTAGTTTTTTGAATTTTTAACAGCGAAAATTTTAAAAACGGTACGTGCTAGAAAAAATTTAATGGCAGATTTGGATTCAGGAGAGCGAAATCTCTAAGAATCTGTTGGATTGTTCACTGGGAGGTTTTTGTTTTCGAACAGTGTAATAAATTAGCAATAATTCGAAAACAAGATCAGCTAGGATTTTCGTGTTAACGCTTTTTAAAGTTCAAAACAAAGTGGAGTTTAATGCCATTAGCCGATTTTGTCACCATTTTAAAACAAACTAAACAAAACACTTCGGTTAGTTCCATAAAAATTTGACATCTATATTTGACATAAAAAAATCTAAAATTTTTTCACTTGAACCTTTCAAAGAGCTTGAAACAATCTTTCATTTAAGATTGAGACAGTCTTTCATTTTTGATCCAAATGTGATTATTTAAACCCATATCGACGATATGATACGTCCTTCGATCAAATTTTTGAAATTTTGAAAAAAGTTTACTAAAATTTAAAATTTTTGAAAAATTAAAAAATGAGAAAAAATCTTGCGATATAATTATAATGTTGGCAAGCTGAATACAAATATCAAAAAATTCTTAAATCGGTCGAGCGGTTTTTGAGATATCGCCATTTGAAATTTGTCAAAAAATTTTTCCTACGTTTAAGAAATTTTTTTAAAAAAAAGTTTAAACATTTTTTGTTAAAGTTTTTGGTGAACATTTTGTAAGAAAACAAAACTTCGACCAAAAGGCGCCATGAGTTAGAATGATCTGAATTTTAAATGAAAGTTTGTCTCAAGCTCTATAAAAGTGTCAAGAAGAAAATTTTTACATTGACCGTACATTAAAAAAAACTTGTAAAACGACAAAAAAAGTTTGCAAATTTTTGTTTACAACAATTTTACAAGCTTTTTACCAATAATTTTGTAATTTTACAAGCTTTTTACTAATAAAATTATAAATTTACAAATTTTTTGACGCGAAACAAATTACAAGGAGGTTTCGCGTGTTTACTTGATTTTTTGCTACCTCCTATTTTACAAGAATTCCTAGTAAAAATTACGAATTTTTTCGTAATTTTACAAGATTTTTACCAATGAAATTGTAAATTTACAACTTTTTTGGCGCAATAAAATTTACAAGGAAATCTAAATTTACTAGATTTTTTTTGTAAAAACATTTTCGAAATTTGTGAAATTACAAAAAAAATTGTAAAATGACAAAAAAATATAAATTTCGATCGAAAGTTTTTTGTTAAAAAAACAAGGAAAACTGTCAAATATTGGTAAAATAGGATTACGAGACTTTTTCTAGTAATTTGACAAGGTTTTTTTTTGTGTGTAGGAAAAATACGGCAATTTTTTACAAATTTCAAATTGAAAACCGTTTGACCGATTTTATTTATATTTTTTTGATATTGATATTTGATATGCGTTCAGCGCATTAATATTAATAAATAAAATGTAAATTAGAGTGAAATTTTTCTTCAACATTCGATTTTTCCAACTTTTTTTAATATAAAAAAAAATTCTGATTAATTTTTATTAAAAATAAAAATTCTGATTAATTTTTATTAAAAATAATATGGAGTATATCTCACAACAACAACACAAAAAAACATATTGTTGTAGTCCAATGGACTACCGTATGTAAAATTGTTTTAAATATTTTTGTTGGTTATTGACAATCGTTGCCTTATTAGTATGGTACAATTTCTTCGTCTTTCTAATTCTCATTGTGAATAGAGGCGAATATGTATTAATATGCTAGTTTGTGCACAAACGATTTGTCATTAGACTCGTTTGCTACTTTCTAGTAAATCGTTTCTATTTTTGCTAAATAATCTTGACAATGGAATCTTGACAAATTCCGAAACACGTGTCGATTAAGTCTTGCAAAAATTACCAACATAAATAAATTTAAAACAAAAAGTAATTTTCTTGAAAATTATGCTATGAGAATATCATGGTTTTAATTAGTAAAGAAAATAATGACCTTGAGCCAGAATAAACATCCTCAAAAAAACAAAATAAAAAAAAAAAACTTAAAATCGATCAAACGGGTTTTGAGATTTATATTTTTATACCCTCCAACTACAGTATGGGGGTTTACTCACTTTGTCATTCCGTGTGTAACGCATCAAAATATCGGTCTAGGACCCCATAAAGTATATATATTTATCATCAGTGATCTATTCTAAGACATTATAGCGATGTCCGTCCGTCCGTCCATCTGTCCGTCTGTCTGTCCGTCCGTCCGTCCGTCTGTCCGTCCGTCTGTCTGTCCGTCCGTCTGTCCGTCCGTCTGTCCGTCCGTCTGTCCGTCTGTAGTTAACACGATGCAGTCCAAAATAAAAGAGCTAGACTCCCGACATTTGGCACGAATATGTCTTATGTTCCTAGGGAGGTTAAGTTCGTAAATGAGCAAAATCGGACCAGGGGGAAAAAGTTCCCCCTTGAAGAACTAAACCAACCCCTGAAAAATACCATATTTTTACATGATTTTTTGTGTTTTTGTTTAACAAATCCAACATTTTTATTTAATAAATCCAACATTTTTATGCTGCAAGAAGTTCAAAGTCCTGCATTTGGACCCACAGAATTAGAAAATATCGATATTCGGTCCGCCCCCCTTTTATGGGCGTGGAATTTTTTTTTTTATACCCTCCAACTACAGTATGGGGGTATACTCACTTTGTCATTCCGTGTGTAACGCATCGACATATCGGTCGGGGACCCCATAAAGTATATATATTATTGATCAGTGATCAATTCTAAGACATTCTAGCGATGTCCGTCCGTCCGTCTATCCGTCCGTCCGTCCGTCCGTCCGTCCGTCCGTCCGTCCGTCCGTCCGTCCGTCTGTAGTTAACACGATGCAGTCCAAAATAAATAAGCTAGACCCCTCAAGTTTGGCATAAATATGTCTTATGGTCCTAGGCAGGTTAAGTTCGGAAATGGGCCAAATCGGACTAGGAGGAAAAAGTACCCCCTTGAAGAACTAAACTAACCTCTTAAAAATGCAAATTTTTTTGACGTTTTTATGTATTTTTGTGATTCAAATGAGACATTTTTATGATCGTAGAAGTTAATAGTCCTGCGCTTGGACCCAGGGGATTAAAAAATGTCGCTTTTTTGCCCCTCCCCTCGTTTAAGGGCGTGGATAAAAAATAATTTAAATAATTGTAAAACTATAATACTTATGTGCACAAAAGCAGACAAAAATGAACTTGTAAACATATACCGTAAGGGCCAAGGAGTCACCCCAGCTCACCGACCCCTCCCCCTACCTTGCCCCCCCCCCCCCACCCTTAAAACAACGCCCCTGTCAACAATTTTTTTTTTAATTTTTTTACATGTTGGAGGGTATAATAGATTCGGCACGGCCGAATTTAACACTCTGACTTGTTTTTTTTAATATTGTAAAATTTGTATTTGAAGCAAGTCATTATTATGCACTATGCAGGTTTCCTTATTTTCACGTATGTATTTTGTTTAGATTTCATTATTTTAAAATCTTTTGCTTTTCATTGATTTCATTTATTTAAATTTCTGTAACTTTTCTTTTCAAAATTCTACTGTAACATTTTCAAAAGTAACTTTGATTTTAATATTTTTTATTCGAAATATTGTTTGAAATTTGTATAAAAGGAAGCTCATTTTGGAAAATTGTTTAATTATCTTTCTGAGTTCAACAAGGAAAGTCATACGTTGTCTAGACAAAATTGTTCGGACGGGTTCTAACTTTTCTTTGCTAAAACGAAGATTAAATAATAAAGTTTTTCTATAAAATAAAAACACTAAATCGTGTTTTCATTTAATGAATTTATACAATATGCGGAGCAAAATTGTTTCATATTTCTTTAGTGCAAAAAGCATAAGAATTAATTTCTTTAACACTTATTCGAGAGGAAATGTGCCCCCCAATTACCACTACCGACCCCCCCCCCCGCCAAGAAAAAAAAGAAGACGCCCCTGCAATTTTTTTTTAATTATTTGCATGTTGGAGGGTATAAAAGATTCGGCGTAGCCGAATTTAACACTCTTACTTGTTTTATTTAATATTTTCAAAAATGGCGGTTTTTTTCTACTTCAAGAAATTTTTTAAAAAAATCTCTAAATTTCTTTCTTTTGGACCTTTCACATAGAGCTTGATACAAAATTTCATTTAAATTAATTTGATCACATCCGATCATATAAGCCCGTAGCGCACTTCGAATTTGGGTATTTTTTGGAAACTTTCATTGAAGATCGCCATAGGTTAAATTGTTCTGATTTGGCTTAAATTAAGCTTAAATGAAAGTTTGTCTCAAGCTCTATGAAATAGTCTGTTGAAAAAAATTCGTGAGATATTTTTAAAAAATCGGTGGATCGGTTTTCAAGATAACGTCTTCTTAAAAATGTCCAAAAATGGGGGTTTTCTACGTTTACTAGGAAAAAACCGCCATTTTTGGAAATTTTTTGACAAATTTCAAATGACGACATCTTGAAAACCGATCCAGCATTCCAAAATTTATAAAAATAATAATCGCAAAATATTTTATATTTTTTGATTTCACATTTTAAAAATCAAAAATTTTGGTGGACTTTTCCAAAAATCTAAAACTTTGATCTAAGGGCGGATTTGGCTTAATTTAATACTAGATGAAATTTAATTGAACATTTAATGAAATTCATTTCGTTGAACATTATCTGTGGGAAGTCAATGATTCTGGCACAACTCTATGAGGCACTGAAGTTTACAAATAAGACGTATTTCCATGTCTGGTATACTTACAACACTTATTCTATTCTATTTGGGGTAATTGATTATAATTTGTATTTAATGGATAACATGACGTGTTTGATGAGGGCAACAAAAGTGTAGGTCCATTTATGTTCTGAGAACGTATTTCTTTGTATATTGTATAAACAGGATACCATATACCTGCTTGAATGACTATTGAGTAAAATATGTAGACAAAAAATAAATTACCATTTTTTAATTCATTAGTTTATAACTTACCAATCAAAGATGTGGTGGACAAAATAATATCAATCTTAGATTGGGAATTAAAGATTTCTAATAATAAGAAAACAGTCATCAAAATAATGCCGATAAAGGCTATGTATAACCAGGGTGCTATAAACTTGTGATTTTTCTACAAAAAAACGCAAATTTTTAAAAGTGAATTTAGTTTATAAGAGAAATGCGTACTAGGGCGTCCCGTCAAATCTAAACTTTCGAATTTCGCGTCGTATACCTGCCGAACGAAGGCCATGAAAGAGCTGATTGTGGGAAAATTTAATTAAAAATTTTGCAATGACATCTTTAGTCGGCTCATTGAGGAACTAGTTCATTTCAATGATTCACTTAATTGAGATATGTGAATTAATTCATTAATATTAGTTCATTAATCATCTTCAGTCGGCATTCAGCGGTCAAAGTTTAAAAAAAATACGTTTTGTGACCAAAATTCATGTCCGAATTTTTGACCAAATCCGTTTCAAAAGTAAGGAATTTTTGCGTATTTTATGGGGAAAAGATTAAAAAATTCCAAACATAAAAATATATTTTTTATCCAAATTGGTCCCAAAAGTTGGAAAATGTTAAGTATGTTATCTAAAAATTATAAAAATATAGAAATATGTTAGACCAAAAGTGATAATCCCTGATTTTGGTCCACAGATGCTGATCAGCATTTTTGGGTCAAAATCGTATTTTTATACCCTCCAACTACAGTATGGGGGTATACTCACTTTGTCATTCCGTGTGTAACGCATCGAAATATCGGTCGGGGACCCCATAAATTATATATATTATTAATCAGTGATCGATTCTAAGACATTCTAGCGATGTCCGTCCATCCGTCCGTCCGTCTGTCCGTCCGTCTGTAGTTAACACGATGCAGTCCAAAATAAAAGAGCTAGACCCCTCAATTTTGGCATTAATATATCTTATGGTCCTAGGCAGGTTAAGTTCGGAAATGGGCCAAATCGCACTAGGGGGAAAAAGTTCCTCCTTGAAGAACTAAACCAACCTCTTAAAAATGCTAATTTTTTTTACGTTTTTTTTTGTATTTTTGTGAACCAAATGAGACATTTTTATGTTCGTAGAAGTTTAAAGTCCTGCGCTTGGACCAAGGGGACTAACAAATTTTGCGTTTTTTTGCCCCGCCCCTCTTTTAAGGGCGTGGATAAAAAAATAATTTAAATAATTATAAAACTATAGTACTTATGTGCACAAAGCAGATAAAAATGAACTTGTAAACATACATCGAGAGGGCCAAGGAGTCACCCAGCTCACCGACCCCTCCCCCTACCTTGCCCCCCCTTAAAACAACGACCCTGTCAAATTTTTTTTTTTTTAATTTTTGTACATGTTGGAGGGTATAATAGATTCGGCACAGCCGAATTTAACACTCTCACTTGTTATATTTTTTAATATTTTTCTCATAACATACTTAACATTTTCCAACTTTTAAGACCAATTTGGTATACAAAAATATACACTCAAAATAATAACTCTGTAAAATACTCTGTAAAATGACTGTAATCTCAATTTAACAGATATTTGACAGAGTTTTCTGTTAAAATACAGATTTAAAGAAAATACTTCGTATTTTGTTGTGACAAAAAAACAAAGTTTCATCTGTTATATACTTTTAACTTTGTAATCTTAATTTTACAGATAATTAACAGAGTTTTCTGTTAAAATGCAGATTTAAGCGAAATACTCTGTATTTTTTTATAACCAAAAAACTTAGTTTTATCTGTATTTTAACTTATTCTATGCAATCTTAATTTCATAGTTAAAAACTAAGTTTTCTGTAAAAACACCACAATTTTATCTGTTTTTTTTAGGAAAATGTTAAAAAAGTACAAAAAAAACTTATTTAAAAATCTTTTAAAAATTTTACAAAATAACTAAACTCTGTAAATTTACAGACCTTTTTCTGTAAAATTTTGGTTGCATCAAATGCTTTTTACAAATATATGTAAATTTACAGAGTTTTTCTTTGTTAAATGGTGTTTTATTTAACAAATATTTTACTAGAAACTCTGTAAATTAACAGTTTTTTTTTTGTCAAAATCATTTTACAGAGTTTTATAGAAAAATTACCAAGAAATGTTGCTAGCTGGAAAAGTATGGTGTACTCTGTTAAATTAGCAGAGTTTTTCTGTAATTTAACAGAGTTATTATTTTGAGTGTATGTTTAAAAATCAGCAAATGTAGACCAAAATCGCAATTTTAAAATTTTTTAAATATTTTTTTATAAAGAACGCAAAAATTCCTAATTTTTGAGCCGGATTTGGTTAAAAAATTTGGACATGAATTTGGGTCGAAAAACGTAATTTTTTCAAACTTTGACCGCCAGTTGCCGACTAAAGATGAGCTTGCAATTAATAAACTAATATAAATGAACTAATTCATATAGCTTAATTAAATGAATCATTGATTTGAACTAGTTCCTTAGAGATCTTGCAAAATTTTTTTTATAAATTTTCCCACAATCAGCTCTTCAGTGGCTATCGTTTGGCCGATATTACGACACGAAATTCAAAAGTTTTAATTTGATGAGACGCCCTAATGTAAACTCAAATATTACAGTTTTACCTTTATAATACCCATTAGACCGGGTCGAAAAAAAAAGTTCCCATTGTGCGGGCTTAATTTTAAAGCTTACCTCGAAAAAGTTCCTTAGCCAAAATATAAGATTTTTAGGTCGCGATTTGGTACCGCCGAAATCGTTATTTGTTCATAACTTTGTCATTTGATGTCCGATCGTTTTAAAAAAAAATTTGTTTGAAAGTCCTCCGCGAGTACTAAATTTGACCCATATCTGGTTTTGACCTCTGAGCTCATCTTCGTGTCATGAGTGTTAGTTTCTCAGCTTTTTACCCACCTAAATGATTTTTATTTTTCCATTAAATTATAGCATTAAATAATTCATGAAATTCTTCCCTTAGAAATACCCTCTTAAATTAATTAACAAAAAAGTTACATTCAATTTTAAATTTCCATAGAAAAAGATTTAAAACACTTGTTCGTATGTATTTAAATACAAACTAAAAAAAATAAATATAGTTTAAAGGCATAATAACAAGTGTTTTTTCTAATTTTCTTTATATTGTATATGAAAATCTTAAATCAAATGTAACTTTTTTGTTAATAAATTTAACTGGATACTTCCAAGGGAAGAATTTCATGAATTTTTTAGTGCTATAATTTAATGGAAAAATAAAAATCATTTAAGTGGGTAGAAAGATGAGAAACTAACAATCATAACAAGAAGATGACCTCTGAGGTTAAAACCAGATATGAGTCAACTTTAGTACTCGCTGAGGACTTTCTAACAATTTTTTTTTTAAACGATCGGACATCAACTGATAAAGCTATGAACAAAAAACGATTTCGGCGGTACCAAATCGCGACCTAAAAATCTAATATTTTGGCTATGGAACTTTTTCGAGGTAAGCTTTAAAATTAAGCCCGCACAATGGGAACTTTTTTTTTCTCCTTTATGGTCGACCCAGTCTAATACCCATAATCAAAAATACCGAAATTACAATCATAATTAAAGATAGTATCAAACAAGTAACATATGCAACACATACAATTCCTTCAACATAAATGAACATTTCTGAACTCTTTTCCATTTCGCGAAGTTGGCTTAGAACATAAATACAGTAAGAACTTGCATATGTGTACAGGGCTATAGTTAACCCGGCAATTACTAACCCCAAAGTTGAACGACACTTCATATTGATGAGTATTTAATTGATAGAAATTGATGGATTTTTTTTTGATAAAATCTGCTGCAAAAACCGAAAGTTGTTAACCACAAGACAATAAAAATTGAACTGAATGTTTGCCAGACATAATTTGAAACAACATAACACAATAATGCGCATTTGTTATAATTTTGGAAGTAGTATTAAAAATCCAAAAAATATCTTATAAGGGAAAAACAGAAATAAACAAAAACAAAATATGCCAAAAAATTGCAACAAAGAAATGTAGGGTAGAAGATGGCACTTCGGCAAGATTTTTTTTTGAGACGAAAAGTTTTTATGGCTTCTATTAACAAGGCACAGTGGAATAATTTTTTGAACGGTCATAGCTAAGCTTTAGGGGCATGTCACAGACTCAATTCCGTTCGGATTTGAAAAAAGTGGTTTACTCGTAAAACGCAAAACGAATATTATTTTTTGTTTTGGAATGAAATCACTTTTAAAAATCAAAGTGGAATTGAACTGCATAAAAGTGGTTTCATTCCGAAAAAAATATTCGCTTTGGGTTTTACGAGCACACCACTTATTCAACTTCAGAACGGAATTGAGTCTGTGATATGCCCCTAAGTTTGGAAGTAAAAAATTAAATTTTTATAAAATTAGCTCCCATCACTCTAACTGTCCCAATGATACCCTTACACTTAAAAAAAAAGTGAACTAAAATCTGGGAAAATTAACTAAATTTTGAAAAAAAGAGGGAATAATTTGGCTCCAAAGATTTTTTTGCTTGGTTTTAGTTCATACTTTTCCTAAAAAAAAATTCAAAGAAGAGAAATACGATGATGTTTTTTTAGTAAATTTTTACTAAACTTGAACTAAATTGTTTTTTAAGAAATATGTCTTAAACATAAAGATACGTTTCTGAGATTTTTGGAAAATTTCTTTGGCAGTAAGAGTTTTATTCCTTATATTAAAGAACTCCATTTAAAGAAAACCATGAATTTGATTTGATAAAAGCAATGAAAATTAAAACACAGCAAGATTATGTAAAAAACGCACTGGAAAGCCAACTGAGAGTGTATAAAAACCTTGATTTTTCTAAAGGTCTTGCGTATTGCACAGAACGTTATAATTTGCTCCAAATAAGCTATATAATCAAGGCGAGGGGTGATCTTCTATGGTTAAATGGTAACCAATTCAGAGTTGGTAATGCCCGATTTTGTTCCATGTGTAATATGAATGAAGTAGAAACACTTCAACATTTCCTAGGCAGATGCCCTGTGCTAAAGAATATAATATGCCAATTCTTGAATATGCGTCAGTAATTTGGGATCCTCAATACAATATTTATATTACAAAATTAGAGTCAGTCCAAAAGCAGTTCCTTATATTTTGCCTTCGTAATCTTAATTGGAATCCTGAATTGTCACTTCCTCCATATCGTAGTCGCTTGGCTCTTATAAAACTTCCCACGCTAAAGAGTAGAAGAATTGTATTAAACGTTTCTTTTGTTTTAAATCTTGTTAATGGCAATATTGATTCCGTATTTCTGCTGGGAAATGTATGCATGAATGTTCCACATCGACTTTCAAGGTACTATACTCCACTGCATCTACAATTTCACCGCTCCAACTATGCTGACTTCGATCCACTTCGTAAAGTTTGTGCTGAAGTTAATAAATTTTATCATCTTATTGATTTCAGCGATCCAGTAGACGTTGTCAAGAGGAGACTTAGTGATTACCTTAATTCTAATAACTATCAATAATAACTAATTTTTCTTTTGTAAAAAGTATTAGCATTAAGCATTATTTTTACTCAGCTGTTATATTTGTAGCTGTTTTAATAAATAAATAAATAAAAAAATAAATAAATAGATTTTTTGGTAGTTTTTGGCTCAACGATGAAGTAATAATACAGGTGTTAAACGGTGGTGAAAATAATAATTGGCTAAACCTATATTATTTTGTTAAAGATGCTTTAAGATATAGATCTATGTTAATAAGAGAATATAATTTTTAAAAAATGGTAAAATTCAACTTCCGGCTAACGGTTTTCTTAAACCATGCCGTAAATTTCTTTATAAAGTAAATTTTACATAGTAATAAGATAAATTATTGTAATGATTTTGAAAAAATAAAGAATTTAATCTAATCTAATCTTAATCTTAAAAAAAAAACCATGAACTAATTATAAGTAAATGAACTAAACTTTTATCCTCATATTTAAGAATATTTCTCATTTTTTAGTTAAATTTAACTAAATTTTAGGAAAATTCATGATAATTTTCAAAGACATTTTTTCCTCAATTTTAGTTATGTACAGTTGGTTAAAATCCATTAGGCCAATTTGGATCTCGGCCACCACTTTTGTTTTTAAGTCATTCAAGTGATGCTACACTCAAAATAATAACTCTGTAAAATACTCTGTAAAATGACTGAAATCTCAATTCAACAGATATTTGACAGAGTTTTCTGTCAAAATACAGATTTAAAGAAAAATACTTTATATTTTGTTGAAACAAAAAAAACAAAGTTTCCTCTGTTATATTACACCGCTCTACAAATCTGAGGTTTGTCGCTGCGTTTTGGATGAAACCAAAAAAAGTTGATAGTGTTTGGTGCTCCAATTCCAAAACGGTCACTCAAATTTTTCTATCACGTCACAATTTTGAGAAAATCGCGGTTAAAGTGTCAAAAAATGCCCATTTTGACCATTTTTGAACGCCTATAAAATAAGATCCTGATATGCAAATGACTTGGTATTAAGCTCATTCGAAAGTGTGTAATTTTCACTTTCAGACAAGATCAAATCTTCTTGGAATTTAATTTTCTAAAATGGTAAAAAAATCATTATCCACAAGTGCTTTAAATCTAAAATTTAC
Source organism: Pegoplata infirma (assembly GCA_963921195.1). Taxonomy (NCBI): domain Eukaryota; kingdom Metazoa; phylum Arthropoda; class Insecta; order Diptera; family Anthomyiidae; genus Pegoplata; species Pegoplata infirma. Next base: position 109,334,641 of record OY992537.1, on the reverse strand, counting down.
GTATGAATTTGTATGGAAATTTGTTAAAAAACACTGTGTAAATAAACTAAATATTGAAAAAATGGAAGGTTTTTTGCTTATGATTTTTTTACTATTTTAGAAAATTAAATTTCTAGAAAATTTTATCTTATCTTTAAGAGAAAATTACAGGCTTTCGAATGAGCTTGATACCGAGTCATTTGCATGTCAGGGTCTTATTTTATAAGCATTTAAAAAGGGTCAAAAATGCCCTTTTTCGTCTCTTTAACAGCGAATTACTCAAAATACTGACGTGATAGACAAATTTGGGCTTCGGATTTAGAATCAGCGCATCAGGCACTATCCAAATCACTAATCAGAATCCAATACGCATTTTCTTGTTGAGCTGTGTTACTTTTTACTCCGTAATCTTAATTTTACAGATAATTAACAGGGTTTCCTGCTAAAATACAGATCTAAGCAAAATACTTCGTATTTTTTATAACCAAAAAAGTTTTCTGTTTTGAGTAGTTTTTGTTTCCAAACATCAAAATTTTTTCTGTGTATTTTTTTTTGAGAAAAAGTTGAAAAAGTAGCAAAAAAAGTTATCAATTTTCTTTTTCAGAAATCTTATAAAAATTTTAAACTCTGAAAATTTACAGAGTTTTTTCTGTAAATTTTTTTTTGCATCAAATGCATTTTACAAATACATGTAAATTTACATAGTTTTCTTTACTTAACCAATATTTTACTAGAAACTCTGTAAATTAACAGTTTTTTTTTTGTCCAAATCATTTTACAGAGTTTTAAAGTAAAATTACAGAGTTTTCTCTGTAAAAAAGCTTTCATATTTAACCAATATTTTACTATAAACTCTGTATATTAACAGTTTTTTTTGAAAAAATCATTTTACAGAGTTTTTTAGTAAAATTACCAAGAAATGTTGTTAGCTGGAAAAGAATGGTACACTCTGTTAAATTAGCAGAGTTTTTCTGTAATTTAACAGAGTTATTATTTTGAGTGAACACTTACTACATTACAGAACTTTTTTGTTAGTTGTTAAAAATACAATTTAAAATAACTAACAAAAATAGTTGTTTGATATTTTTCATACGAAAACAACTGACTTTGTAGTTGAAAACAGCTAATTACTGTAAAATATACAAACAACTAACATGTAGTGACTTACATAATTTTCTGAGTGTACATTAGTTCCAACACATTGGCTATTTCTCCCACTAGTGAAATCGTCCAAGGGTTCAGGTGAGAATCGAACCCACTACCTCCTGCTTCATAGGCTAAACTACAGGGGCTCCTTTATTTATCTCGGAGATACGTTACTCAAGATATAAGAAACCAAGTAAGAGTGTTAAATTCGGTTGTGCTGAATCTTTTATACCCTCCAAATGCAAAAAAATTAAAAAAAAAAAAAAATCCAGGGGCGTTTTCTTTTTTTTGGGGGGGGATCGGTAGTGGTAATTGGGGGAGGCAAATTTCCTCTCGAATATGTGTTTAAAAATTCATTCTTATGCTTTTTGCGCTAAAGAAATACAAGTTTATCAATATTTAAAAAAAAATTATTCCACGCCCATAATAGGGGGGCGGACCGAAAATAATGACATTTTCTAATTCTTTGGACTTTGAAATTCTTGTAGCATAAAAATGTTGCATTTGTTAAACAAAAACACAAAAAAAATCATGTAAAAAAATTGTTTTTTTCAGAGGTTGGTTTAAGTCATCAAGGGGGAACTTTTTCCCCCTGGTCCGATTTTGCTTATTTACGAACTTAACCTGCCTAGGAACATAAGACATATTCGTCCCAAATGTCGGAAATCTACCTCTTTTATTTTGGTTAACAACAGACGGACGGACGGACAGACGGACGCACGGATGGACATCGCTAGAATGTCTTAGAATCGATCACTGATCATAAATATATATACTTTATGGGGTCCTAGACCGATATTTTGATGCGTTACACACGGAATGACAAAGTCAGTATACCCCCATACTGTAGTTGGAGGGTATAAAAAGTGAAAATACCTTCAAAAAAATTCAAAAAATTCATCAAACAAAATGTGTCAGTGAAAAATTTTTGTCGTTAAATTTTTGAGTTTAGCGGCCCATATTTTTTTTGAAGTGCCCCACTGGCGAATGTACCCCTTTTTACCCTACTTGAATAATAAACAATGAGTATGCACTGAATTTTAATAAACATCAAACACAAACAAGCATCTTAGCGATTAATATGCTTAAAATTCCAAACACTAAAATGTTGTCAATATTAATTGAAGAATATAACACTCAATAGAAAAACGACTTTTGCGACTTACCATATTTGCGCTCACTTTACATCCCTTATAAATTGTTTTTCGTTATAAACGATTTTTTCGTTCAATTCTTTAACTTTTTTGGGTCAAACTATTAGAAGGGCATACATACGATTTTGATCGTGCTTGTTGGAAGACAAAACATCCAGCAAAGTGGAAAGAAACTTTAATATTCAAAATTTAATATATCGAGGGCAAATATTCAAAACTTGCTATCTGCAGTGTATTAACATAGCAGATAGCAAGTTTTGTATATTTACCCTCGATATGTATTCGGAAAGCGGCAATCATTTAAAAAAAGGGTGCACTCCCAATGATTATGTAGGGGCTTTTGAAGTCGCCGAAGCTTGATAAAAAATAAAATAGCTTATTAATAATGGCGCAAAAATATTAATACTCTATCGAATCAATTTTGACTTTTTGATTATCTTTTGCTTAGTCATTTGGATATTTATTTAAATTTTTGTCTTAAGTTTTATATTTAGTAGTCAAAAAGCGCTTAATCTTATTCGAAAAGATCTACGTTGGCATTTCTGCCGATGATCTGGCGCCGCATTGACTAAAATGAAACATATAAACAAACAGGTTTTATTCAATAAATAATAAATACCTACATATTTAATGTATTCTGAGAATTATTTTATAAACAAAAAATAACAGAGTTCAAAACTGGTTAAACAAACACCAAACACTTTCAGCTTTACCACAAGAAAATAAAATAAATTTAAAATGAGCTTTTAATTTTATTTCCATACAAATTGTTTTTGTTTTTAAAATCGACTTTCAAAAAATGTATTGAAAATTTGAAATTTAAAATAAAACTTTTGTTAAAATAGACTTTTTATTTTCTTGTGGTAAGGGCCTTTGTGTTTGTTATACCCTCCAACCACAGTATGGGGGTATACTCACTTTGTCATTCCGTGTGTAACACATCGAAATATAGATCTAGGACACCATAAAGTATATATAAGGCATTCCCCACCAAATATCCCGATACAGAAAAACATGTGTCCCATGAATATCTGAATATTGCGTTTTTGGTTTTTAAATTTTTCAAAAACTGGTCTTAGAAGGCGTGGTCAAATATTGCAAAAATGGTCAAATTTGTGCCGAGATGCCTTGTTTAAATATTTATCAAATTAAAACGGAATGCACCGCAATCTCAAAAATTAAGATTCTTGTATAGTTTTGTATGAACTATCGAAAAAAAATTTTTTTAGGTAATTTTCGGAACCTGTTCTGAAATTTAACATTTTTTAAAAAGTCAATTTATCAATTATTCGGCAATTTTTTTTTAAGTTTAGATGTTTTTCAATCCACACAAAAAAATCAGACATGTGTTTTTGTTTTTTTTTTTTCGAAAAAATCGCAGTTGAATATTAAATTTCATAACAATTTTGTAATTTGATTGTGTTTTCTTGTTTTAACATGGCGAATGAGTATTTAATATGTATTTGCATAAATGTTACTCATACGCTATGTTGAAACAAGAAAATACAAGCAAACCACCAACCAACGCTAAAATTCTATATTTTCGCAAACTTTATTTTAAAATGCATCTACACGTATACTTGTTTTAAATTTAAGTTCATTTATTAATCATACGCACTGGATCTTTTAAGTTACAAATTTTCAATGTTCAGCCATTATTTTCTTGAAAACAAAATTTTTGAAAAACTTATGTATAAATAATTATATTTTAATGAAAATAACGCAAGCAAAATAATATATTTTAAATATTTTAAAGATTTTTTCACTGTTAAATGTTTGTTTTAACAGGTTAAATTTAATATTTTCTGTCTTTAATGTTTAAAAAATCAAACAGTTAAAAAATTCTGATTTAATTATTTTTCAAATACAATAAAGTCCTTCAATAAATTATAACAGTAATTGGAAAATAAAGAAACGGAAATTGTACATTTCATTTGCGGAAAACACAATAAAAAAATTTTGCAATATACCAACGCATTGCAAATTATTATTGAAATTCACAAACTGTTGAAATGAGAAGTCAATAAATTTTTCACACGTATACATTTACAAAAGGTGTTATGATATTTGCTTTTTTTGAATAGATTAATTTTGGAATTGATAGAATCAGACAAATAATAGGGAAACTAATAAGGAATACCAACTGTTAGTGTCCAACTGAATATTTCGGCCAATAAAGATGGTATTTTTTTTTTATCAGAACTCAGTATTTTAAAATATTTTAAACAAACTGCTTGATTACCGGTTTTATGTAGGGGAAATCGAAGATGATTCGAAATGTCAAATTTGGGGACGACGACAGAGACTAACTACAATTTTATTAAAAAAGACTTTAACTACAAAAAAAAAAATCACGAAAAATCACTACGTTGACAACACTGTTATTACGTCCATCAAATAATTTAATATTCACTGATAATTTTCCTTCCATTCTTAATTCTTAACCTTATCCAATTTTCCTATTCATCGTGTATTTGCACTGCGCATCCACATTGCATCAATACAAATTAGAGCTAATGTCATATGGCCTTTAATCAATCACTCAATCACACTCACAAAGAAATGCATGCATAGGGAGAACTTTTGCATGATGTTGCATGTTAATATTATGGGGTAATTTGCGTACATTTACGCAAATATTTGCATAAGAACATACGTATGTTAATTGCAACTCACTATGGAAGAGGAAGCAAGGAAATGATTTTTTTTTAGAAAATGGGAACTTTTTTGAAGTTTATATATTTCTATGTCCCAGAGGTTTACTAAACTACTTAAGTAAACATTTGTTAACTCAATTTGACTTTAAAACAAATGAGACTGTAGAATTCGGCCGTGCCGAATATTTTATACGCTTCAAAATGTAAAAACACTTAAAAAGGTGTTTGGCGGGGACATATTCCCCTTTGCGATAAATATTAATTATGATACTTACGCTAAAACCAAACAAAAAATCCCATTGGCCCATGAACTTCTTATGGTGTAAAAAGGTTTAATTTTTAGAAAAAATTTATAAAAATCATGTAAAAAAATAAAAATTTTTTTTGAAGTTGTTTTTGTTAGAAATGTTGGTCCTAGTCCCACCTTCAAGTATACCAATCGACTTTTGACTTTTGAGTCGATTAAGCGATATTCATCCATCAATCTACGATCTTTCTGGGAACGATACAGTGTCACAATTTTCAATAGTGTTTTCTGAAAATTAAAATTTCAGCTTCTTTAGACACAAGAAAGAAGCCTATTGGCTAAAATTGTTCAAAGTTAAGACCTAGCCCCGATACAAACGTCCGCATTAAAACAGACATCCTTTCGAAATTTGTCACATATTTTGAGTTCATTAAAAATCATTTCAAATTTTAGGAGCATCGGATTAGTTGTACTTGTAGTCCCCATAAAACCACCCTCCCGATATTTACATATATTTCCCAAAAACCATGAAAATGAAAAATATTTGTTTAAAATTTTGTCTGTAGGTATTAAACGTGTACTTTGGTAGCCATTTTAAATCCGATTAAATCTTTGGACTTAGTCCGCTTTTAAAAATGTGTATATTCAGTTAAATCGCTCTATTGCACACAGGGCCAGCATGATCCAATTCCGGCCAAAAGTCTTTATCAATGTTGGATCCGTCTGAAAATGTGCTTCTAGAGGAATTCGAGGTCGCTGATTTCAAAATTTAGTTAAAAACCAAAAAAATAAATTGTCCGATTGAACTCAAATTTTGTTTTAGGCGGGTCTTGGAGTTACTGAATAAGAATTGTTACTCCGAATTTTGAAAAACAAAATGGCGGACTAAATATGCTTCTTAAAGTTTAAAGAATGATCCAACTCGATCCAAAAATCTTTATCGTTGTTGGATCCGGCTGAAAATGTGCTTCTAGAGTATTTCAGGGTCGCTGATTTCAAAATTTAACTAAACACGAAAAAAATCGAAATGGAGCATCCAATATGGCGGACAAATTTTTTTAATAATTGTCCGATTTAACTCAAATTTTGTTTTAAGGTGGTCTTGGAGTTACTGAATCTGAATTACTGGCGTGAATTTTGAAAAACAAAATGGCGGACTAAATATGCTTAGTAAAGTTTGTTACAAGTAATTAAAAAACAGTTATATTCCTTTTCTTTGTTGAATCTAGCTGAAAGTGTGGCCTAGTAAATTTCCGGGTCTGTTATCTTAAAATCGAACTGATAAAATTCAATATGGCGGAAACAATATGGCGGCTAGATTTTTTAACTTTGTCTGATCTAACTAAAAATTAGTTTTAAAAGTATTGAGAGTGTCTGAAGTTAAATCTACGCACGTAATTTTTATATATATATTTTTTTATTTTTGATATAAATATGGAAATGGTGTAAATGACTTACTTAGTTTCAGAAAAGCTTTTGGAAATGGTGACGACAAATAAAACACTTTTCTTCTTTATTTTGGAAATTCATTAAAAAATCTTTGAAAACAGGTTGCAATTTTCAATCAATTGACTTGAAATTTCAAACTTAAGCATCTTTTCGCCCAAGGACAAAGCCTATTAAAATTGGAAAAAATCTGTCCATACAAACGCCACCTTTGGGTTAGGCTTAAATGACTCAAATAACCGTATTATAATAGTTATCGCTTTCAAATTTAACAGGTAATCAAATTATGTATGCACAAATCATCAATCTAAATTTCAAATGAATCGGGTCAGTCCTTCCGGTAGTCCCCATACAAACCACCCTCCCTCAAAATTCATAAAAATGGAAATATTTGATAAAAATTTTATTTTTAGGTGTTAAACGTGCACTTTAGTAACCTAATCAAATCGGAATATAAATAAACCGTTTTTGGACTTAGTCCCCCATATAAAAATATCGACCGATATAAAGTTAAATCGGTCTAATGGCAAAAAATAAACCAATTCCACTAAAATATGATCTGTGTGTGTTTTCTACACTAAGTAAATAAAGTTCTAAGAAAAGATAGATCCGATCGGTTCATGTTTGGACTTGGGACCCATTTTCCGGAAAACACTGGTGTAGGGTATCATAGGGTGGGTCTTGCCCGACTATAACTTTCTTACTTGTTATTTTTTTAATTCTAAAAAATCTGAAAATAAATTAAGTTTGAAATAGAATTACAATTTTTTAATAGCAATATCGCAAAAACCGTTTGACCGATTTTAACTTCTTTTTATTCTTGCTCAGCGCATCAAAATTAATAACTATTCGAATATCGAGAGTCTTGATTCAAGACATTTTTTTTTTAAATTTTCAAAAATCGCAAAACTTTGATCGCCGGGTGCCACGGATTTATTTGATCCGATTGGCCTTAAATTGGTACCACATAAATTTTAGGCCCAAAAGGATTTACCCGGACTTTGAAAATCGGAGAATTTTTTTTTTCATTTATAAAAATGCTGCTCTAAATGGTCCATAGTGCGACCGTGGTAACACAACAATAACATTGAGGTAAGAACAATAAATTAACATAACAGAGCGTGTGATTGTTGTGATTTAATGGATAATTTTCTATATCCGCTGACAATTGCCATTTTTTTTGCACCAGTAGTTACGTGTTTCCGGCGTAATCATAAAATACTTAACATTTGCCTTTTATTTTAAAGGATTTAAAAAGAACCATATTAAATTTCAGTTATTATTTTAAGTCTTTTTCATTTACAACATTTAAATTATACTAATTAAAAGATTTATTCATTTACAGTTTTTTTTTTGTGATTACTTTAACAACAAAACAGGACATTCAAATTGAAATAATTTTTTCTGTTGTGAACAGAACAATCTCTTTTGATGGCATCAAAATATGATGAAAATGTCTTCCAACAATAAATGTCCTTTAACAGACTTTGTCAGTCAGTCTTTTAATGACTACAGTCATTTTGTTTCTTCCTTTTGTTCCCTTTGGAGTGTAGTGACTTTAATTTGAATGGATAAGAAACAATAAAATTCAAACTACTATTATCAACACTATCTGGTGGGAAAGATGACTTGTAAAGAAACATACGTTTTTTTTTTAAATGGATTACATGGATTTCAAGAAAGGACTTTTGATAGGAATCCAGTAACTTGAATATTTATTGATGTAAAAGAATTGGGTGACTTTAATTTAAATTTAAGCTAGAGACTTGAAATTGGAATGTAGATTCATCTCCCGGAAAAAACATCCATTAAGGCTGGGTTTTTGGAAATTAAGATTCTAAGGGTGTAAAAAAATGTATTTTGATGGTTTTTTATATTTCCAGAAATAATGGTTGAGAAACTTAAAATTTGGAATGTAGGATCCCGTTTTTGGTATCCTGGGGATTTTGGGATATTTTGAGTCCTGGGATTCGTGAGATTTTTTGAAAATCTTCGGGATTTTTAAAGTTCAGTATTTTTGGGCACTTCGGGGCTTTAAATAATAGCGTTCGTAAAGATTTGCGAAGTTCTGTTGAAGTTGTGGACTTCGACAGGAGAAAACATCGATAAAAGTCATCCGGGCAATAATTTTGGATTTTTGAAATTTAAATAAAAAATATTTCTTGCGATTCATCATATTTTTTAATTTTGATGAATATCAAAAAATATTTAAAATCGGTCGAACGGTTTTCGAGTTTTCATCGCAATTTGAAGTTTACAAAAAAAAAAATTGCCGCTTTTTCCTAAGTTTCAAGAAATTAAAAAAAAAAAAACTCAAAATATCTTTCCCTTGAACCTTTCACAGAGCTCGAGACAAACTTTCATTTAAAATTAATTTGAGCCAAATCCGATCAGTTCAACCCATGGCTTCCTTTAATCAAAGATTTGTTATTTTTAGAAAATGTTCATCAAAAACTCCAAAATTTGATCGAAGGGCTTCATAGGTTAAAATTTTCTGATTTGGCTCAAATTAAGTTTAAATGAAAGTTTAGATCAATCTCTACAAAATAGTCCCTGAAAAAAATTTGAGAAAAAACCTCCAATTTTGGTCAAATTTCTAATGACGATACCTCGAAAACCGCTCGACCGATTTTAGAAACATTTTGATATTCAGCTTGCCAAAATTACTAACAAATAATTTGTCGTATGACAATTTTAATTTTATTTTTTCATTTTTCAAAAATCCAAAATTTTGCTGGAATTTTTTTTTTTTAAATCCAAAAACTTTTATCGAAGAGTGCTACGGGTTAAAATGATTGGATTTGGCTCAAATTAAAATTTAATATAATATTGTCTTAAGCTCTATGAAAGTGCTCAGGGAAAGTAATTTTGAATTTTTTTTAAATTCTTTAACGTATGAAAAACCACAATTTTTGTAAATTTCAAATTGCGATGTCTTGAAAACCGCTCGACTGATTTTATTTTTTTAATAAACATAATGTCTCGCAAGACATACATATTTTTTTATAATTTTTTTTTTAATTTTCAAAAGTGCAAAATTTGATCGCCTGTACCACGGCTAAATTTAAACCGATTGGCCTCAAATTTGTACCACATAAGTTTAAGGCCTAGGAGAACAATAATTTGCCCGGACGTTCAAAATCGGAAGAAAAACTTTTTTGGTTTTAAAATCAGATTTGATAAGGTAACCAAAGAAGGCGTTTAACACCTACAAACCAAATTTTAAGAAAATATATTTTTGTTTTCATGAAATTAAGGAGATTTATAGGAATATCGGGAGGGATGGTTCGTATGGCGACTACAAGTAGAAATTGTCCAATTTATTTGTGAATACAAAGTATTTGTGAATACAAAATACGTTTACCTGCCAAATTTCGAAGGGATATCTATTATAATACGGTAATTAGAGTCATTTGAGTCAAGTTTTAAGAAACGTTTGTACACGCAAAAAACGAATTTAACGATTTCCAACTGAAAGTCAGTTATTGTAACAAAAAATCGGTTGGAACTTTTGTATATAGGTCGTCACAGTTGAATATCGATAGTCACAACTCATTTACGGCGGTCATAACTGTCTTTTAATTGGGGCAACTAAAAAATTTGGTTGCCAAATCCAAATATAGTGGCAGCAACCGAATTTTGAGTTGATACAACTGATAAATTCGATTGGAAACTTTATTTTTCTGTGTGTATGGGAGCTAGGTCTAAACATGAAGCGATGTTTTTATGCCCTCCAACTACAGTATGGGGGAATACTCACTTTGTCATTCCGTGTGTAACGCATCGAAATATCGGTTGGGGTCCCCATAAAGTATATATATTATTGATCAGTGATCGATTATAAGACATTCTAGCGATGTCCGTCGTCCGTCTGTAGTTAACACGATACATTCCAAAATAAAAGAGACCCCTCAAATTTGGCACAAATATATCTTATAGTCCTAGACAGATTAAGTTCGGAAAAATGACAAATCCGACCAGGGAGATAAAAGTTTCCCTTTGAAGAACTATGCAGTCCAAAATAAAAGAGCTAGACCCCTCAAGTTTGGCATAAATATGTCTTATGGTCCTAGGCAGAGCTTCGAACGAATTAATTCTATTGGGAATTAATTCACAAAAAGTTCAATTCTGTTTAAAAAATTATTATTCCTTACTAGCATTCAACACAAATTAATTCAAAGGCTTAATTCTCAAAGCTTAAATCAAATTGAATTAATTCCTAAGAGAATTAATTGCTTGCAAGCTAATCATTCAATTGAATGATCAAAATTGTTCATCATTCAAATCTATTACAAATTGGATGATGATTTTTTTGGGGGGGTGAAATAAAGCCATAGGCAATAAGGCCATATGGCCTTATTTCCCAAAGAATTGAGAAATAAGGCCATATGGCGTTATTACCAACCACTGTTGGAAACAAAGCCATATATGGCTTTGTTACCCATTTAAATATTTTTTTAAAAATGTTCATCATTATTTTGCGGAGAGTGTGGAAATATATTTCCACGTAAATCCTGCTACCAAAAAAAAATTATTTAGCGAAGCCGCTAAATTAATTTATGGAGTTTGAAATGGCGTACGGACATAGCGCCCAAGGTCTTATCGCCCAAAACCGTAAATGTCATATCGCCCAAGCTGCGACATATAGCCCAAAATGATAGGTCTAAAAATGTTATTTATCTCAAAACTAAATTGTCAAAAAATCCAAAATATTTTTTTTGGACGAAATGTCGAAATTACGACTTCTATGATTTGTGTTTTTGTAATAAAGGTTTTCTGCGTAGCCGGTCTTTGGCCGGGCTTAGGGATAACATACTCCATGCATTAAACCCACCCTCTCTGCAAACCAAAGCTATTTTGGTTATCAGGCCTTTTTGAGGCATAACAAATTTGATAGCGCAAAGGTCTGCTACCCTAGAAAACTTTACTTTGCGGAGAGGGTGGGTTTAATGCATGGATTTTGTAATCCCTAAGCCCGGCCGAAGGCCGGCTACACAGAAAAGCTTTTTTTTTGGGTACCAGGATTTACGGGGAAATATATTTCCACATTTTCAACTGATATGGCTTTATTTCCACTTTGGTTGCAAAATCAATATGACTTTATTGCTCAATCGTAATGGCAATAAAGCCATATGGCCTTATTTCCCATTGAATTGAGAAATAAGGCCATATGGCCTTATTGCCTATGGCTTTATTTCACCCCCCCGATTTTTTTTATGTCATTCCCTTTGTATTTTCAAAAATGTTTTGCTTGTGTGCATTTTAAGCATCTTCGTGTGTAAACGATCGGTTGTTGTTTTCTCGACATCTCGTCTGCTGCTTCCCACACAAGCATAAATGTGTGTGTATGTGTGTTGCGCTTCACTGTTTTAAATTGAATGATGAGAAAATTTTATCATTCAATTTTTAGTAGATTGATCTGGATAAAAAAATAATGATTCAAGTTGAATGATCATTCTTAAGGAATGAATTCTTGAAAGAATTAATTAAGTGATTTTGAAAGTTGAATGGTTTTAGAAATGCCAAATTATTTTTTTAATTCGATTTAGAAAATTGAATTAAATAAATAATTCTTTCGAACCTTTGGTCCTAGGCAGGTTAAGTTTGGAAATGGGCCAAATCGGACCAGGGGGAAAAAGTTCCCCCTTGAAGAACTAAACCAACCTCTTAAAAATGTTAATTTTTTTTTGACGTTTTTTTGTATTTTTGTGAACCAAATGAGACATTTTTATATTCGTAGAAGTTTATACAGTTGGACCCAGGGGATAAAAAAATTTATAGTAGAAAACTGGACTCCTACTATAAATTGGGTAATTTTATTCTGAGTGTGTAAATTGAATAAATTGACCACTAGTGGTCAATTTAAATAAAAAAAGGTGAATAAATATAACAAAAAAACAAACAAAAAAGACATTCGGCGCCAGCGAGCACTAAACTCGCCACCTTCCGATTCTTTTGTCTGGCGTTTTAGTTACTTAACATGTGTGTATGTATGTTGGTTGACAATTTTATTTACACATTTGTGTGTAAAATATTTAAATTAACGGATAATATTAATAATTTGCTGTGTTTAATTGGTTTAAAAGTATTTAACGCATTTTGTGCTTATGTTAACACAAAATGCGTGCTATTCAACAAAAATTTACCCAATTTATAATAGTAAGTTTACATGCGTTTTTTAGAGTGTAGTTTCACCTTCTGATCTTCATAAAAGTGGTTTTATTTTGTAGAGCAGGAAAAATAAATGGGCACGTATTTTTTTTTTTGCGGCCCTTATTCATTTTTAGGAGGTGTAAATGAGGGGAGATAAACGGCAATTTTTTAGTTTTTTTCGTTTATCTCTTGTCTGCAAAGTAAATCTCCGAAATTCCAGTGGGATTTCTTGAATGTTACTCTAAAATAACATATTCATTTTATAGCTGCGCATTTAAAAGTTTATTATGATATTCTATTTCGAATTCCTTCCCAGAATCATAACTTTTGTACAACTGTGTAAATATAATATGCAAAGTAAGCCCAAAGTTAGACAGACATTTTATGTTTGTTTGCATTGAATACTAAAGAATACAATCCTATGTATTCATAACTAAAGGATACTAAATACACTAAAAACCAGATAAAGTGGGCTGACATAATCGATTTGTGGATTAGGTACTTTTTCAGAATGTTTTTTCTGTGCTGAAGGATGCTACATGTCAAATTTAAAGTTTCTAAGTCCATTATTTTAGGATATAAAAAAGTACCAAAGTAGGAGTAGGAGATAAAAAAGTACCCCTTCTTTCCATCATAAAATCAAAACTTTTAAAAAGTACTTTATTTTTAAAATTACACTTTTTGACTCTCCCGAAAAAAGTGCTTTTGTAAGTAGGAATTTTTCGCTGGATGATCCAACAATACAAATTTTAAGTTTTGAGAACCACCATATATTATTTCGGGAAGTAGAAAAAGTACCATAATATAATTTTTTACGTATTTTATGCCCTTAAAATCGAGTTTTGTAAAAGGTACTTTTTTTAGAATGTTTTTTCTGCTGGAGGTTCCTACATGTCAAATTTCAAGTTTCGAGAACCATAATTTAAGAAGATATTAGATAGATAGTGTACCAACGCACACTGTGTTTCTCATTTTTCCTCTTAAAATTGAAATTTCCTTAAAGTCACTTTTGGCATTTTTTTCCGCCAGATGATCTTACATGCCAAATTTTAAGTATCTAGGACAATTTTTTTCAAAATATATATCAGAAGTACTAAAATACACTTTTTTATCCCGTTAGAATCAAGACTTCCAAAACTACATGCTCAGTGGATCTATATTCCGGGAGGTGAACCTACATGTCATATTTTATGTCTACTAGCTTCAGTGGTTTGCGCTAAAAGATGATAACCGATCAGTAGGTCTGCTATTTCTATGCAAATGCATGGTTTTTGTCGATAGTTTAAAAACGATCGAACAATTATCTTACAGAATCAATAAATTTGCGTAAAAATGGCATTGCTTTGTTTTTGCATATTTTAGCGAAAATGCATGTTTTGGTTTTAAATGCATATTTTGTTCACATTTGCAACTTTTAGGCACATATTTTTGGCATAAATTAGCAAAAGCACAAATCGAAATTAATTTGTTTAAAAAATTATTTTAAAAAATTTTAAATTTATTTTTGCAAATGTAAAGAATTATTTTTTTTTTTTATAAATTCCCGTGTAAAAAAGATTAGATATAATTAGATCTAATAAGATGTGATTATATCTCGTCATATGTTGAACAAGATCTATTTATATATAACACGATATAATATATCCACAACTATATATAACGATATCTCATATTATATATGCCCTAGTAAAAATATTTTGCTAATTTTACTAAATAGATCTAATTTGATCCGTAAAATGGTTGTATCAAATAATATCTAATTGTATTACTTTATATCAAAAAATATAAAAATTGATACAATTTGATCCTGAATTTGGTCAAATCTAATTAGATCAAATTGATCTTATAATATCTATTTTTATATAATTTGATGAGCAAAACCAAAATACGAATCTAATCATATATGGAGCAATATCTAACCATATAAAGTGGATCAACCGTATCAAAGTGATAGATAAAATTTTATATAAATTTATACGGAAGCATATTAACTCATATAAGATTGTATCAAATTATATATGATTAGACCAGAAAATTTTTACTCGGGTGGTTACATTGAAGGAGATATTCTTTTATATCTGACATATATATCGAGTATCACCAGATCTGTGTCCTAATCTAAATTCAATAAAACTTTTACAATATTTTTTTGGTGCACGGTGAAATGAACATCCCTAATATAATAAAAATATTATTTGACAATTACAAAATTTTGTAATTTAACTTATTTTTTTTTGTTAATTTGCTTTATAGTACGTTCAGATTGGCCTCGAAACCCCGTTTAACGAGGTTTCGTGCCAAACCTCATTTGAAAATACGTATTTTCCCTTACAAATTGAAAGCTTTTTGTAGTGAGGTTTCAACGAAAGTACGATTGAAACCTTTTAAATTTCATAATTTTACATATTTTTACCACTGTGCTACAATGAAAAATAGAGAAAATGGGAAAATGCCAAAAATAAAAAAATAAATAAATCAATTTATTTATAAAATTTCTGTAAAATATTTAATTATTTGGAATAAAAATAAAATTAAACCGTATACAAAATAATTTCTATATAATTAAATTAGTTTATAAAAATATTTTTTTTGTGATAGTTTCCGAAACCTAGGTAAGTGTCAAAATTATTGGGTGTGAACAGTAAAGTTTTTAAATTTAAAATACGAGTTTTCAACGCGGTTTCGAGGCCAATCTGAACATAGTATTATTTTTATTTTCAAAAGTTCTAATTCAAAAACAAACAAATATTTTTGTTTTGAATTTGAATTACCTATCAAAATAAAAAAAAAGAAAAACAAAATTTTGCTTTCGTTTTGGTTGCGTTTCTTTTTGAATTTGTGAATATTTCGCGGCAACGCACAGTGCGACATTTGGCCAATCTAGGTGGACAAAAATCTAATTTAAAAGATCCTGGCTTGAAATTTGGTTTGATAATAATGTAGGACATAACTAATATTGACAACAAAATTTGAAACAATCGAACAATTGCCACGCCCATTTTTGGGAAATTAACTATTTTTTAAGAAATTGCTTAAATAATTTGAAGAATTTTTATGAGATTTTGTAAAAAAATTATTATTTGTGTACCATTTTGTAAAAAAAAATGTACACAATAACCTCGAAGACAATTATTGATGGGCGGTATACGCCCACTTTTTTTATAACAGACATTTAAGCTGTTTTGGACAACCTTGGGCTAGATTTCCTTTTTTGACTTATGTACATTGTAAAATTAACTCTATACTGTAACAAAAAGGGGCGTGGTCAACCCACTATTTGCAGTTTTATAAATTTATTACACACAAAACGATTTTACAATAGAAATAGAAATAGCAATTCCATTAATTCCATTGCGAATTCTACGAATTTAACAATTATTCAATTTTCCCATATTTTATACAAAAACTAAACATCGTTAAAAAAATGTAATGCCGTTAAACAAGGGTTTGGTGTAATAACACATTACATTTTATATTATAATGTATTCTTACATAATCATTCAATTTTATGTGCAATATAAGTGTATTTTTCATATAGTTTAAAACTAAAAGTCTCTGGAATTAAAAAAAAATCAAGCAAAAAGTCCATTTTAGACGTTCACTAAACTTTAAAATTCTTTATAAATCGCAAAAAATCGCCAGCAAACATGGTTTAATCTCTTACTAGAGATATTCCAACACCTGCCACATGTATAGGTCGTGTGAGGGAGCGTGAGGAAACTATAGTTTTATTCCAACGAAGTTTCCGTTTTTTTCTTTTTTTTTTTTTAATTTTTAATTTTTGTTTTTAATAAATTACAACAATAAGTTTTCGATTAAATTAAAAAATGAGCACGGATTTAAAAACTAGATTAAAAATACTGTATTTTTAAAAAAAGAAATGGACTTATAACTACAACAGCAAAAAAGTTATAAGTGTTTGAAGTTGGGATGGTGCTCAAAAATATATTTTATTTCTCAAAAGTCTATTACAAGATGTGACTTTAAACTCCTGTATCAAATGAAACAGCACTTTTTTCGTCATATTATGATTATTTCCATAGTATATGGATTGTTTGCTGTCCCATTCATTTAAATTATAACAATTCGCCAACTTTTATTTTTCGATTTTTGTCCACCTAGATTGGCCAAATGTCGCACTGTGCAACGCCCTAATAAAAAACGCAAATAAAAAAAGGCCGACATGGATATGGATTGATCTAGGCGCATCAACATAATTGTGAAAATGGTGCTGTTGGCCGAGGATACATGAAGAATGGGGTAATAAGAATCATGGTGACCGTTATAAAATGCTGTTTATTTTATTCAAAAGGACCTGCTTTTGTTAATTCCCTCTATACAAAACGCCCGTAAGCGTGTTAAATTTACATCTAAAGCTTCCTTCAACAAATTATCTTTATTTGGATTCAGAAGAGAATGCCATTATGGGGATTATGACCGAAATGAATTAGGTCATAATCCCCATAACGGAAATGGGGATTATGTCCTTGGGGATTATGTCATGTCACCTAGTTATATATAGTTGTGGATATATTATATCTTGTTATATATAAATAGATCTTGTTCAACATATGACGAGATATAATCACATCTTATTAGATCTAATTATATCTAATCTTTTTTACACGGGTTCGGAAGAGAAAGCCATTATGGGGATTATGACCGAAATGAATTAGGTCATAATCCCCATAACGGAAATGGGGATTATGTCCGTGGGGATTATGTCATGTCACCTAGTTTTTTGTGTGTTTGCTTAAATAAAAACAAATTCGCCTAACAATATGACCATTTTTGGTACCAAACTGCATTTTGAAGATCCACTTATTAAAAATGTTTTTTATTTTGTTAAAAAAATCAATAAAAATAAAAGTATGAAACAAAATATTTGCTATTATTTAAATTTTCCGGCTTAGTTTGATGAAATTTTATGTTTTATAAATCGCAAAACTATAACAAATAGGTTTTATTTGCACCGATTTCTTCATTCAAATATAACCTTTTAGTTCTAGGGTCGCGAAATTTATATAAATTTTGATTTTATTATTTAAAATTAGAAAAAGATCTAAAATTATCATATCAGTTTTGATACAATTATATCTAATTAGATCCGAGATTTGTCCCCATTTCTCGGATCTAACATATATAATTAGATCTATTCATCAGATATGGAATAAGATAAATTTATATCTGATACCATATCAATTTTTTTTACACGGGTTGTCTTAATTTTTTTCAAAATTCTTGCAGTGAAATGTTTTTTACAAATAAATTCTGATTAAAAAAAGTTTTTTTGAATGAAAACAACGTTTTTGCGCACATATATTATGATTTTAGTGCATATTTTTGATTTCTTAGTGCATATTTCGGATTTTATATATAAAATCCAAAAAATTTTTTGACTTCTTAGTGCATATTTTGGATTTTTTAGCGTATATTATGATTTACGAGCATGAAAATGACAGCCCCAGTGATTGCTAAGTCAGTCATCAGTGCGTCACTTTACTACTTTATAAATATTGATGAAAATGGGGGTTTTCAGCCCAGCCTAATGAACACACAATACGTACATTAGAGAACACTATAGCATGTTAAAACATTCCAAATTGTTAGTTTTGCATTATGGTAACAAGTTAGTTATGGTTTTGAGAAAAAAAAAGAAAATAGCTAAAAGGAAATTCTTTACAAATGGCAATTTACTGATGCCTTTTTGCTTATTTCTATTTGAAAATTATTTTTTAAAATGTCTTATCATCTTGACAACAGTCGACAGTATATGAATACACTTAAAGAAATAATGTTAGTTAAAGCAACTAAATAGGGAAATATCTAACAAGGTTTCCCAGTGGGATCTCTTAGATCATAATGAAACTTTTTCTATACTGTGGAAGGCCAGACATATTTTTATGAAAAAATTCGTTAAAAATATGAAGTAACAAAAAGTAAATTTTTTATTAAAACTACGAAAATAGCAATTTTTTATAGTATTTTTTTTATATAAAATGTACTAAAATAGTACATATTTTTATACCCTCCAACCACAGTATGGGGGTATACTCACTTTGTCATTCCGTTTGTAACGCATCGAAATATCGGTCGAGAACCCCATAAAGTATATATTTTATTGATCCATGATCGATTCTAAGACATTCTGTGAATGTCCGTCAGTCCGTCCGTCCGTCCGTCCGTCTGTCTGTAGATGGTACGATGCAGTCCAAAATAAAAGAGCTATCCTCCTGAAACTTGTCACGAATATGTCTTATGGTCCTAGGCAGGTTAAGTTCGAAAATGGACAAAATCGGACTAGGGAGAAAAAAGTTCCCCCTTGAAGAACTAAACCAACCTCTGAAAAAATACACTTTTTTACATTTTATTTGTATTTTTGTTTTATAAATGAAATATTTGGTATATTTATCGCGAAGGGATAAATTTATTTTTTTTTACATTTTGGAGGGTATAAAAGATTCGGCACAGCCGAATTTAACACTCTCACTTGTTTTTTATAAAATAGTACTTTTTATAAAAAAAAAGTACTAAATGTACTATTTTGTACTTTTTAAAATAGAACCAAAATAATACGGTTTTTTATAACGCTTTATTATATGTAGTACTTTTTGTAAGAAATAGTACTTTCATACAAAAGGTACTAAAATAATATTTTTTTTTTTATAAAAAATACCTTTTAATAACTAGCACAATCTTATAAAATGTAGCTTAAATTATTTTTTATAAAAAAAATACTATTTTGTACTTTTTAAAATGGAACCAAATAGTGTTTTTTTATAAAAATTATCTAAATAGTACTTTTTATAAAAAAGTCTAAGTACTTCATTTTTAAAAAATACTAAAACAGTTATTTTTTGTAAAAGTACTAAAATAATACTTTTTAATAAAAACTACCACAAAAGTTTCATACGTTTTCTCCATTTTTTTATAAGAACTATAGAAATCTTATAAAATGTCGCTAAAATTATTATAACATCACTTTTATTTATAAAAAGTACCAAAATAGCATTTTTTTATACTTATGTAAAAAAGGAATAAAATAGTACTGTTTTATTAATGGAACTAAAATAGTGTTTTTTTTAAATAATAAAATAGTACCTACTTTTCTTTATAAATAGTACCTTTTATAAAAAAGTACTAAATTTATTATTTTATAGTTTTTAAAAAAGAACCAAATTAATACGTGGTACTTTTTGTAAAAAATAGTACTTTCATATAAAAGTTACTAAAATAGTGTTTTTTTATAAAAACACCTACATAGAACATTTTATAAAAAAGTCTAAGTACTTCATTATAAAAAAAATACTAAAAACGTTATATATTTGTAAAAGTACTAAAATGATAATTTTTAATAAAAAACTACCAAAAACGATTCATACGTTTTCCCCATATAAAATCCAGAAGAACTATATAAATCTTATAAAATGTGGCTAAAATTACTAAAATAATATTTTTTTTTATAAAAATTACCAAAATAGTAATTTTTTGTTTTATATAAAAAAGGAATAAAATAGTACCTACCTTTTTTTTAAATTAAATAGTACTGTTTTATAAATGGAACTAAAATAGTGTTTTTTTATAAAAAGTATTAAAATAGTACCTACTTTTTTTTTTTTTAAATAACACTATTTATAAAAAAAAAGTACTAAATGTATTATTTTGTAGTTTTTAAAAAAGAAAAAAATCAATACGTTGCTTTTAAAGCATTAATATATATAGTACTTTTTTAAAAAATCGTTCTTTCATATAAAAGGTTCTTAAATAGTGTTTTTTTTATAAAATGTATCTAAATAGTACTTTTTATAAAAAAGTCTTAAGTAGTTCATTTTTAAAAGTTACTAAAATAGTTATTTTTTGTAAAAGTACTAAAATTATACTTTTTAATAAAAACTACTAAAAATGTTTTCTAAGTTCTTTTCATACCCTGATGGCTGTTTTTCAAAAAATTCCCCAGGTACATAGTAGAAAGTTAATTTTGACTCACACTCACTTAATCAAACTCACGCAAAAAAAAATCGAATCACTAAAATTTTTTTGTTTACTCACCCTCACTTACTAATCACTTGAGTAAAAAAAATTGTTCACACTTACGCGTGCCTCACGCCAGATTCAATTACGCTCACGTGTGATTCACACAAGCTCTACTCACGCTATTGAATTTTCCTACAAAAATAATCACTCACGAAGTTTTCTTTTTAAACTCACACTCACTCACAATCATGTGATTGAAATGAAAATCACTTACACTCACGCGTGATTCACGTGAATCAGGCAAATCACGTGACTAGCGCAAATCACGTGACTAGCGCCCATTTCTAGTACATAGTACTTTTTGATAAACAGTACTAAAAAGCACCTTTTAATAAAAAGTATTAAAATAGTACCTTTTGATAAAAAGTACCAAAATAGTACCTTTTAATAAAAAGTATTAAAATAATATTATTTTGTTAATAGGAATTTTGGAATTTTAAAAAAGTACTTTTGTGGATGCGTTTAATGAAATTTGCTGATTTTTTTTTAAATAAATTTTATTTTGTGGAAAGTAAATTGCGAGTGTAATTTACTTTTTATACTAATTTTTTTATATTTAGTGTAGTATCCATTTTATATATATTTTCAATTGTTTTTTTTTTAATGAAAAGAATCATTTGGTCACATATCACATGTCTGGTTTTTCGTTTTGGTAAAATGAAAATTTTCATTAAAATGACCCATAATATAAATCCTGTGGATTTCATGTTCATTTTCTTTTTGTTGACTATTATTTGAATTTGTTGGTTTTTTTGTCCTGACATGTCAGAAAAATGTTTTAAATATCCTAGGATAATTTTTGAATGGTAGATAGCCTTAATGAGTTTAAATTACTTGTATTTGTATATTTTTAGAATTTGTTAAAATTTAAAATGAGGCTAATAAAATGTTGTAAAAAAAATTTTGTAAATACCCAGGCAGAAACTGCCAACCGTTCCAAAGAAAAAGTCTCGGCAAAGCACTTTATTTTTTGTGTAGAAGGTAGTATGAATTCGAAAAAGTGCTTTCCAAGCGCTTTGCCAATGTTTTTCTATTTAAATCCGTTCAAAGTATAAATTTTTTATTAAAATTTATTAATTTTCATAACAATTGGAATATTTTTTATTTCCCTGCAGGATAAGTGGCCTTGATAGTTCTCATGATATGTCACTTATACACAATGACCTACATAAAGTCTCTGGACCTACATATTACTAACTTGACACCTTTTATATAAAAACACCTGTTTCTTTCGTGAGGAAGTGTCTTAAACTCCGGACACATCACCTTTAAACTCCGGATACATAACCGTTTCAGTTCAATACACCACTTTTTTCGGGACTTTTCCAAATTTTTTCCTAAAAACATTTTTAATAAATTTTTTATTCCAAAACGCAAAGAAAACTGCAAACAAATTTTTTCCGGGACTTAGAAAACTGTTCGAAGTTTGTTCAAAATTTTTTTATCCTAATAAATGAGTCAATAAATTTTTTATTCTAATTTTATAAATTTCTTTATTCAAATAAACACCAACAAAAAGTTGTGTCTTGTGGACTTATGTATACAATTTAGATACGTCCCATTTTTTATACCCTCCAACTACAGTATGGGGGTATACTCACTTTGTCATTCCGTGTGTAACGCATCGAAATATCGGTCGGGGACCCCACAAAGTATATATATTATTGATCAGTGATCGATTCTAAGACATTCTAGCGATGTCCGTCCGTCCGTCCGTCCGTCCGTCTGTCCGTCCGTCCGTCTGTAGTTAACACGATGCAGTCCAAAATAAAAGAGCTAGACCCCTCAAATTTGGCATAAATATGTCTAATGGTCCTAGGCAGGTTAAGTTTGGAAATGGGCCAAATCGGACCAGGGGGAAAAAAGTTCCCCCTTGAAGAACTAAACCACCCTCTTAAAAATGCTATCTTTTTTGACGTTTTTTTGTATTTCTGTGAACCAAATGAGACATTTTTATGTTCGTAGAAGTTTATAGTCCTGAGGTTTGACCCAGGGGATTAAAAAATGTCTCTTTTTTTGCCCCGCCCCTCTTTTAGGGCGTGGATAAAAAAATAACTTAAATAATTATAAAACTATAATACTTAAGTGCACAAAGCAGACAAAAATTAACTTTTAAACATATACCGTGAGGGCCAAGGAGTCACCCCAGCTCACCGACCCCCCCCTACCTTGCCCCCCCTTAAAAAACGCCCCTGTCAAAATTTTTTTTTAATTTTTTTACATGTTGGAGGGTATAATAAATTCGGCACAGCCGAATTTAACACTCTCACTTGTTTGTTCTAAAAGTGCTATAATAGTACCATATTTTTTGTTTTTAAAGCGCTTTCAAAGCGTTTTAAAATAGCAACGGCATACCGTTTACCGTGGTTATCATTTTGGACGCTGGGAGAGTACTAAACTGTGATGCTTTCCCAGCACACAAGCGACTATAACATAAAAGGTACTTTGCCAGCGCTCTCCCGTTCGTATTTTTCTGCCTGGGTATATATAAAAAAATTGTTGGGTGATTGACAAACTAAATGACTGACTTCATCTAAATTATAAAGTTAGTTACTTGAAATTTTGAATGTACAATTTCCTCTTGGCAAATAGATCAACTCAGGCTTGGCTTTTGGAAATTTCGGTGCTTAAGGGTAAAAAATGTACTTTGGTACTTATTTTTTTATTTTTAGAAATAATGGTATTACCAAAGGGCCCCCGTAGGCTAGTTGGTAGCGTGCTAGCTTTTGAACGTTGGGGTCGTGGGTTCGATTCCCACCAGAGCCCTTGGTTTTTTTCGCTACAACGAGACGACGGTCATTGTTACCAGTTCTCGGTTTGGTTGAATTTATTAAAAATGAGTTGTAAATAAAAAGAAAGAAAGAATAATATAATAATAATAATTCCATAAAATACGGAATGCAGCATCTCCCGGTAGAAAAAAATTTCCAAAAACACTTTTTGCTAATTTTGATTTCAAGTGGGCAAAAAAATATAATTGTGTACTTTGGTACTTTTTCTATCTTCTAAAAAAATAATGGTTATTGAAACTTGAAATTTGAATTTTGGATCCTTCATAAAAAAAAAATACTAAAAACTCCTTTAACAATTCAGATTTTAATTGAGGGAAACGAGTTATAAATTGAACGTTGGTACTTTCCTATATCATGAAGTAATGTATCTAGAAACTTAAAATTTGGAATGTAGGACTATCCAGCGAAAAAAAACATTCTTGCAAATGTACCTTTTGGAAAGATTCGAATATAAGGGGACAAAAAAGTGTATTTTGTTACTCTTTTGATCTTATGATGATAATATTTTTTAATCACTCACTTATACCGAGATAGCGAATCGCACAGTGAGACTCTAGAATTTTTTAATGAATAAAATGGATCAGCAACAAAATGGAATAAAACGAGGAAGGAAATAAAATGAAAAAGGAATATATTTTTTTTATTCCAATTTTTTTACCCAATTTTTATACCCTCCACTCTAGTGATAGAGGGTATATAAGTTTGTCATTCCGTTTGTAACACATCGAAATATTGGTCTAGGACCCCATAAAGTATATATATTCATGATCCTCGTATCGATTTTAAGTCGATCTAGCGATGTCCGTCCGTCCGTCCGTCCGTCCGTCACGTTTCACGCTAACTTTTGAAAGACTTCACAGAGGCTACTGAAGTTTGGCATATATGTTGGTCATTTACCTGGTCAGGTTGGTATTGCAATCCAGCCAAATCGGTCCAGTGATTCAAAAGTTATGAGCAAAAGATTAAATTTCGGCAAGGGTGCTTCGCGAATTTACGAGATAAAAAACACGATAACTTCAACAATAATGAGACTGCTGAAACGTGGCATGTATCTTTGCCGTTCCTCGGGTCTGTTTGGTATTGAATTTCAGCTCAATCGGTCCGATGGTTCAAAAGTTATAAGCAAAACCCCAAATTTAAGATTTTGTTCATCTTAAATGCCACGTGGTAAACAAGTTTTAAAAGCATTGGTGGTAACTAAGCAATGCTTTTTAAACTTGTTTAGTTTTAAAGCAATGCTTTTTAAACTTGTTTTTGGGATGCCTATTGGGGTGTGATTGCCACTTCTGGGTATGCAGATACGGAAGGCCAATCATACTCAATTCCTCTTCTCACCTCCGTCGTGGTGCATCCTGGAAACCTGAGCAACCTAATTGAAGATATGGTATTCAATCCATGTGGGATATTAGGTCAGGGCTAACGAAAGAGGGAGTTCCAAATGGGCAATTTATGAAATGATCAATCTAATGGCCATTTGGAATCAAGGATACTGAACCACGGTTATTCTTGCAGTGGTGGTAGCGGACGAATTCTAAGAGAATCAACGGTAGCACACTGGGGCTTTAGTCAGGCAGGGTTACGTGGTACAAGCGAGCTTGGGCGCTTAAGCCAAATAATATCAAGACTGGTCCTCCAGGTTGGGGGTTATGCATACGGCTGATAACCCTATCATTTAAAAAATTATATCATCATGAAACCTACACATAAGCCTCTAAGAAATGATACACAACGAAGACGAAACCGGAAACGAAATAAGGACAACGATTTGATTATTGGAACGTGGAATGTTCGTACAATGCTTCAAGCAGGAAAAATGCAAGAAATAGCTAGAGAATTGATAAAATATAAAATGAATATTGTTGCACTGCAAGAAATAAGATGGAAAGGGCAAGGAGAAATAAGAAAAGATGACTTCTCCATATACTACTCTGGCGCAGAAAACTCCGGAAGCAATGGTACGGGTTTCTTTGTTGATAAAGATTTAAGGAAAAGTGTTATTTACTTTAATCCAATCTGTGACAGAATATCGTACCTTAAACTTAAAGGAAAATTTAACAACATTTCGATAATATGCATATACGCTCCCACTGAAAACCACAATAATGATGTAAAGGATGCATTTTACGACAAACTCACCAAAGTGATAGATGGTATAAATAGACACGACACCATCATTTTAATTGGTGATTTTAATGCAAAAATAGGAAAGGAAGAGTTTATAAAAGATGTTGCAAGATTAAACTCTTTGCATGAAACGTCAAATGAAAACGGTATACGAGTAGCAAATCTAGCTTCATCATTAAATTTTTATATAAGTAAGCAGTGTGTCTTTCCCAAGGAAAGATATACATAAACATACGTGGAAATGGCCTGGAAATAGAAACGGAGCAAACCAGATAGATCATATACTGATCGATAAAAGACATGCAACATCAATAATAAACGTAAGATCCATGAAAGGAGCTAACTGTGACTCAGACCACTATTTAGTACGCAGTGTTCTACGACAACGATTATCCAATGTTATATCAAAAAATAAATATGTTAAGGTACGATGGAATACAGAAGCTCTCCAGAATGAAAATCACAGTGAAGCTTACCAACAAAAGATTATCGATAAAACTAAAAATATATCCAATGACTCAGTTGATGAAATGTGGGTGACAATTAAGAAAGGTATAATAGAAGCCGCAGAGGAAACAGTTGGTAAAAAACTAAAAACTCGTAATGATGAATGGTTTGACGAAGACTGCAAACAAGCAGTAGATATTAAAAGCGAAGCAAGGAAAAGATTACTGGAGAACAGAACACAACATAATATTCGTGACTATGAACAGAAACGAAGAACAGCAAAGAAAATAATACAGAAAAAGAAAAAGGAATCAATGAAACAACAAATTCAGCAAATTGAAAACCACACTCAAAAAATTATGTTAGTAAAATCAACTGAAAATGTCAGTTAAAATAACTACTTTGTAAGTTGTTTTGGGGTCAACTACTTTTTCAGTTAAATCAACTAACAATGTTAGTTATTTTAACTTACAAAAAACAACTGACTTATGTAGTAAAAACTACTTACATTTGTAGTCAAAACAACTAAAATGTAGTTAAAATAAAATAATCAATATATAATTTTTTTTTTCAAAAAATTTTTCAGAAAAAAAATTAATATCAAATTTTTCCAAGTTTTTTTTTTTTTTTAAAAGTTGTAAAAAATAATGAAACGAAAATTTATTTTTTATTTTTTGGAAAAAAAAACTTTGAAATTTTTTCAGAGATAAAATAAATATAATTAACTACTTTAATTAACTGTTACTACATTACAGTACTTTTTTGTTAGTTGTTCAAAAAAACGACTTAAAATAACTAACAGAAATAGTTGTTTGATATTTTTCATACAAAAACAACTGACTTTGTAGTTGAAAACAACTAACTACTGTAAAATATACAAACAACTAACATGTAGTAACTTACATAATTTTCTGAGTGCAAAACGCACCACAACGCACAAAAGATTTTTACGCTAAAATAAAACAACAAAAATCAAAATACGTACCAAAGTTAAATGTGTGTAACGTTGAAAATGGAATAGCCCTGCTCGAAGAAGCAAAAATCCTAGAAAGATGGGGAGATTATTTTAGTAAACTTTTTAATGCTGATGGTAACACGAATAGTAATGAACTGTGTAACGATGAGTTGATCACAGCTGAAATATTTGTTGAATACCCAACAAAAGAAGAAGTAAATACCGCTATTAACAAGCTTACATCGGGAAAAGTGAAGATACAATAACAGCTGAATTATTCAAGTACGGTGGTACAACTACAAATAATTTAATTCACAAACTTATAAATAATATCTGGGAGAAAGAAGAAATGCCCCAAGACTGGAATACGAGCCTCATTATACCAGTTTACAAAAAAGGAGATCGACGCGATTGTAATAATTACAGAGGGATATCTTTGTTAAATGTAGCATATAAAGTATTCACCAATATTCTATACAACAGAATCAACATTATAGCTGAGGAGGTAATCGGTGAATATCAGTCCGGGTTTAGAATGAACAAATCAACAACCGACCAATGCTTTGTAATAAGCCAAATCTTCGAAAAATTCTATGAACATGATTACCCAATACATGGACTATTCATCGATTTTCAAAAAGCTTTCGACTGCATTGACAGAAATAAGATTAATTATGTACTAAGAAGACAAGGAGTACCCAGTAAACTAGCGAGCTTGGTTAGTATGACACTTAGAGAAACCGCATCCAAGGTCCTCATACAAAATAAAACATCAGAGACATTTAACGTCGAAACAGGAGTTAAACAAGGTGACGCACTATCGGCACTGATTTTCAACATGGTACTTAACTTCATAATAGATGAAATTGACCCTGCTAGTACCATATTCACAAAAAGCGTACAAATCTGTGGGTATGCAGACGATCTAGCTATACTTTCTAGAAATACTAGAGACCTAAAGGAAATACTCCATCAAATAGATACTAAGGCACAACAGTTTGGTCTCAAAATTAACGAAGAAAAAACTAAATATTTAGCACGTACTAACTCACCAAACAAACAACCAGATCTTCAATCAGGTCTATACAAATTTGAAAGCGTAGATCAGATAAAATACCTTGGATTAACTATACACCGCAACGAGGGTATGAATGTAGCAATACAAGACCGTATTCAGGCAGCTAATAGATGCTACTACGCACACATGAAACTGTTAAAGAGTAAGCTGCTAAGTCGAGGAAGTAAAATTAAAATATATAAAACTTTAATTCGTCCAGTTGCCACATATGGATGCGAAGTTTGGCCTTTATGGGAGAACACAAAAAATCAATTAATGATTTTTGAGAGAAAAATATTGAGAAGAATCTTCGGCCCAATTAAAGAAACAGATAATACTTACAGAAGTAGATATAACGACGAACTGGATCAACTTATACATGGTGAAAATATTGTGCGATATATAAAATCACAAAGAATACGCTGGCTTGGCCATGTATGCCGCATGAATGAGGACAGAGTTGTGAAGAAAGCAATGACATATAAAATCAAAGACAAGAAGAAGCAAGGCAGACCCGCAAAACGATGGATAGATGATGTTGAGTGTGACTTAAAGCGCTTAAATGTCAATAACTACAAACAACTAGCAAACAACCGACTAGCTTGGAGGAAAATTGTGGAGGAAGCTAAGGCTCACATCGAGCTGTAATGCTGTCAATGATGATGATGAGTTTTAAAAGCATTGGTAACTTATAAATTACACTCGAAAAAAATTTTATACTCAAAAAAAATTTTACACTCAAAAAAAATTTTGTATTTTTTTACAAAAATGACAATATTATGTGTACATACGTACGTGCATTCACTCAGAAATATTTTTACAGTAAAAAAAACATTACACTCGAAAAAATTTTACACTCAAAAAAAAATTAGTATTTTTTTTTTTTTTTTTAAATGACAAAAAAAAGTTTTTTACTCAAAATAAAATGTTTCTAATCAAAATTGTTAATTTTTTTCACGTTAAAAAATTTACTTTAAAAAATGCATTGTGGAGGGTATTCGTAGATTCGGCAAAGTCGAATTTAACTTTTTTACTTGTTTTATATAATTTTATCACTGGATATATTCTTAACGCAAAAAAAAAAAAAATAACATTTTTCGCTTAAGTGCGAATTTTTTCGCTCAGGTGCGCTCTATTTAATGTTATTTTTTTTTATTTTTTTACATAATTTTATCAGTGGATATATTTATAACGCAAAAAATAAAGAAAAAAACTTTTTTCGCTTAAGTGCGCATTTTTCGCTTAAGTGATCTCACTTTAATGCCATTGTTTTAATGCATTCCTCGCCTTAATGATTTACTTATACCATGTTAAAATCATCGATGCTTCATAGTATCCTATGCATTATTTTATAAATTTTTTTGTTGGGTAATTGATTGAGTGTGCGACATAAACGTTTAAACGGTTAAAAAATTACTCCAATCATCTCCGTAAGATGTTTCCATTAATTTATGTTACCTTTAAACTAGTTTGTGTCACTCGTAATTAATAAAAATATTCTTTAGACATAACAGTAATTTGTTGCACCAACAAACTATTACTATTTATTATGACAAAAACTATAGTTTTATAACAAAAACTATAGCATGGTTTTTATAGTATTTTTTAAAAATTACACAGCAGTTTAGTTTTCTCATATTGTCTCTGTAAATTTTCTTTAGAAGAAAATTTTTTTTTTGCTCTAAAAAATAACAGCATTAAAAGCAGCTATTAAGAAGAATAAAATATCTCTAGGAATTGGGAAGTATAACAAATGGCAAGTAACGGCTATTTAAAAATATCACAAGTTTAAAGAGAGCACAATGTAAATCTGCACAATATTAGCTTTCAAAATCGACTACTCTCTTATTACTATTTGCCCCTTTAGAAACGAAATTTCCAAAAACCCAGCCTGAGTATTAGCGCGTCGGGTTTTTTCCGAATTTGAAAATGCTTGCCCCCTCAAAAGATGGGGTTTTAGGACTCTTTTACGGGAAAAATAACAAAAAAAGTTTTGGACAAAAAAACCAGTTGGCTACCAGCGAATAAAGATTGCAGTCTTAGTGCATTTTGAAAAAAAAAAAAAATTTTTTGTTTTTTAAAAAATGTGTGCCAAAAGTTGCGCAATATAGAGTACATTCCTGGAAAAATATTAATAAAATTTCCATGGAGTAATTTTGGTGCAGCGTTGCATCTTAAAGATGAAAAGTGTGACTTAATTTTTTTTCTTTTAAGCAAAATTGGTCTCAAAACCTGCGCAAAAGAGCTCACATTCATTAAAACAGTGTCAAAGCAGATTTTGAAACTAATTTAGCTTAAAAAAAAGAAAAAGTAAAAATTAAGTACACCTTTTGATCTTTGAGATGCAACGCTGCACCAAAACTACTCCATGGAAATTTTATTAATATTTTTCCTCAAATGTACTCTATATTGCGCAACTTTTGGCGTCAAATTTTTGGACAACAAAAAAAAAAGTTTTTTCAAAATGCACTAAGATTGCAATCTTTAGTTGCTGGTAGCCAACTGGTTTTTTGTCCAAAATTTTTTTTGTTATTTTTTCCGTAAAAGGGTCCTAAATCCCCATCGTTTGAGGGGGCAAGCTAAAAATATTTGAATTCGGAACGCGCTACTGAGTATATCTATTTTTTGGGAGGTGTATGAGAATTTTTATATGTACATACAGTACAGCAGATCGGCACACCATCCCAACTATAATGTCTTCATCTGTTCTCAAAGTTAGTTACAAATTAAGTACTTTATCTTTTGCAACAGTGTTCTCTTTTGTTATATTTTTTCTATGGTGGATAATTTAATGTGTTATCTACATTTAAAAAGATACCGTCGTTTTCAAACTATAATAAGACTCACAATCAGCGATAAACTAAAAGTTAAAACAAATTAAGTAAATTGCAACAATTAGTTTTAATCTTTAGTTAAAATGGTCACAACACAAAATGAATTGAAAACTGAGTTCAATCACGAAAAAACGCGGTTCAATCAATTTTTTGATTGAAACTCCGATGAAGAAAATTGTTATACCAATCACCGTAATAATTGGTGATTAATAAAATATTTTTTCAATCAAACATCACAAATTTTTATTGATTTTTTATTTGTAGTCAATTAAAACAACAGTCAAAAAATAAAACTGTAAAGTTAACAATTTTTTTTAGTTAAGTTGAGTTAACTGGCTTTTTAGCAAATTTTTAGTTAAAATCAGCGTTTTAACTACTTTTATTAGTTAAGTTCAATTTACGAAAATACTAGTTTTGAACAAATTTTGAATTAATTTTTTTTGTTGACTTTAAAACTGAGTTAACGAATTTTTACTAATTAATTTGCTGATTTTTCGTAACATATTTGTTAAGTGAAAAGAGTGATTACTGTTTAAGAAATTTCTTGTGTAGCCTCCTATGCGAATCTCATAAGTTCTACTTAAGCTAAACTTATTGCTGTGAAAAAATAGAAAAAAATAAGTGAAGTGTTAGTGTTTAAAGTGTTCGGTGAAATAAAAAAAAAAAAAAATGTCAACCTAAAAATGTAAAAAAAAAAATTACAAAATATTTTATTAATTTTAGTTTACGAAAAGTAACAAACATTTTAGCTGAATTCAACTAATTTTTTTGTAAATATGTACATAAAAATGTTACGAAATTTTCAGCTAAATTTTAAGTTAAAGTTACGGGTTTTTTTGTTACATTCATTCTACGAAAAGTTAGCTAAATATTTTTAGTTGAATTAACTAGAAATTTAGTAGGCCCAAAATCAGGTGCTTTTTTAGTTAAATTTAACTAAATTTTTTGCTAACTTTACAGTTTTTTTTTTTTTGAGTGAATGATTGATTAAACGAATAAATTGTAAGTTTATGACAAAATTATGAAAAATTTTTTTTTTTTTGTTTTCCAATATTTTGCAGACAGCCCCGATTATTTTGTATATTTTTTAATTACTATATTCAAATTAATAAAAGTAAAACAAATCTGGTATGTTGAAAATTTGTAATTCGACAGTAAAAGAAAATAACAAAATTTTTTATCAAAACAATGATTGATTCATTTAAATATTGTTGATCTATAGATTTAATTGAAAATTTTTTGTGTGAATATATTTGATTTAAACAGTACAAATGAGTGCAAACATTTTCTTTGTATTAAAATGTTTCAAAACCTGAGAATTTTTTTAAGAATCTGAGATTTATTGTATAGAAAAAAGTCTTCTTCTTTTCGAAACATATCTCAAAATCCATAAGTTTTCCCATATGAAAAAATTTCTCAGAATCTCATATTGTTTCCATACATTTTTTTTTTAGAATTTCAGCAGTTGTAAACTTTAATTAAGGAAACTACTTATTTCTAAAATTTTGCATAAATTTGCAGCATAGTGTAAATAGCCTCTGGACTTTTTCCACACATCTATGTGTGGCTATTTTTCTGCTTTTTACACACGCACACTCACTAACACTCTCATATGTTTCCGTTGCTCTTGCATTAGAGTGACATTTTTTCTTCAACTTTTTTCCCCGAAGTGTCCGGAAATTTTTTTATTCCATTAGACCTAAAAATTATGTGGTACAAATTTTGGGCTAATCGGTCAAAATTATCCAGTGGAGCGCACGGCAATAAAAGTTTTGGATTTTTGAAAACTTTTCCTTATAAAGAGTCTCAGATTCTGAGACATTTCTGGTCTGACAAAAGTCTAAGATTCTGAGACATTTACCGCATAGAAAAATTCAGACATTTTTCTTAAAGAAAGAGTCTCAGAATTTGAGACATTTTTCGTATGGAAAAAGTCTCAGATTCTGAGAAATTTTATGAATAGAAAAGGTTTCAGATTCTGAGAAATTTTTCGTACAGAAAAAGTAATAGATTCTGA
Organism: Pegoplata infirma; assembly: GCA_963921195.1. NCBI lineage: Eukaryota > Metazoa > Arthropoda > Insecta > Diptera > Anthomyiidae > Pegoplata > Pegoplata infirma. The sequence continues at coordinate 109,301,599 of OY992537.1, read as the reverse complement.
GACATTTTTCTTAAAGAAAAAGTCTCAGAATTTGAGACATTTTTCGTATAGAAAAAGTCTCAGATTCTGAGAAATTTTTTGTATAGAAAAGGTTTCAGATTCTGAGTAATTTTTCGTATAGAAAAAGTAACAGATTCTGAGACATTTTTCGTGTAGAAAAAGTCTCAGATTCTGCGACATTTTTCTTATAAAAAAAGTCTCAGATTCTGAGACATTTTTCTAACAGAAAAAGTCTCAGATTCTAAGACATTTTTCTTATAGAAAAAGTGTCAGATTTTGAGACATTTTTCAAATAGAAAAAGTGTCAGATTCGGAGATATTTTTTATATAGAAAAAGTCTCAGATTTTGAGAATTTTTTTCTATAGAAAAATCTCAGATTCTGAGACATTTTTAATGTAGAAAAATTCTTAGATTCAGAGACATTTTTGATATAGAAAAAGTTTTAGATTCTGTGACATTTTTCGTATATAAAAATTCTGAGATTCTAAGACATTTTTCTTTTCTCAGATTCTGAGACATTTTTTTTTATAGAATAAGTCTCAGATTCTGAAACATTTTTCTTATAGAAAAAGTCTCAGATTCTGAGACATTTTTCTTATAGAAAAAGTCTCTGATTCTGAGACATTTTTCTTATAGAAATCGTTCATGATCAGAAACTCCAGGAAGTGAAAATTGATCAAAATGAATAGTTTCAGAATCATTGGAGGTACAAATATGATCAAGCAATGATGACCTACGGTTAGGTGCAAATCGTGTAGGCCAAGAATTTATTATTTTCAACCCACAGGAGTTTATACTATCAGAAAGGTCTTGTGCAAGTATATCCTTTTTTGACAAATCAACATTAAAATCCCCACACAAGATGATATTCTCATAATGAATGGAGTGATCATGAAGTTTGTCAAAAAATTCGGACATGCAATTTGATCTTTTAGGATTGTAAACACATACAACAAAGCATTTTGAATTATTTGTACCTTCGAGTTCAACAGCAAGATATTCAACAGCGCTAGCCTTCTTAGAAGTAAAAATTATTTTAGCTTTCAGACCCTTCCTATAATATAGAGCAATACCACCACCTCGTATATCGACATTCATGCACAGAAAAAACTGTTTAATTGTGCCAGTCGAATTAAGAGCCAACTGCATGGTTTAATTACAACAACTGAAATTTTTGGTTGCGATTACCGAAATTTATTTGGACCAACAGAAGTTAAATTTTCAAAACAAATTTTGGTTATGGCAACCGAAAATTTTGGTTGTTGTTATTAAACTATGCAGTTGGCTCTAAATTCGGCTGGCACAACTAAACTGTTCTCTCTGTGTGAATGTATTGTTTTTCTCATCAGAAAACCGATCATGCCTCAGAAGACTGAAATTCAGAAGATCATACATATTATTATGATTGCCCGATTTAAACCATGTTTCAGTAACACACAACACATCAATTAAAGTTTCAGACAATACATACTTCATATAATCAAGCTTGTTGTTATTAAGACTCCGAGAGTTCATATGACATAATTGGAATCCTTTATGACTCTTGCTAACTATCCCTAGAATTGTTCTTAAATTGTCATTAGTGCTATTCGAATTAACTGTCATCATTTAATTTTAAACAATGAAATACAACCGCGTTTCTATGGTAAAAATGGCAGAAAAGAAAAATAAAATACAAAATAATAAGCACAATTAAATGTACAATTAAAAGTTAAAATTGTATAAAAAATTAAATTTAAAATCATTTGAAAAAAAATTATTAATAAAAAGCAAAACATATGCAATAATCTTATAAATTTTCATAATGGTGCTAACAATGCATCAACGCTCGCTATATCGGTTACATTAATTGATTCCTCGTTCTTCTTAATTCTGACAAAAACTTTACCACGTATAGAAAATGCTGATACTAATTTTCCCTGTCGTTTTAGTTCAGAACAATGAAACATTAGTTTTCTGCTGCCATCAGTCAGACATTCATGGACATAAATGTTAATGTCACCACTTAAACCAACATCAGCACGATTCAAAGATCTTTTGTTAGTTTTACAGAAACCTGCTACAGAACGAAACAGCTGATTTCTGTCATATGGTGAGTGCAATTTTATTAAAATTGAGTTGGAGGTTTTTTTCTTATCTTTTGGTTTTATTCGAAAATATTCTTTGATTTGAGGGGACTCAATTTGATACAATTGCAAATTTTAGAGAAAATGTCAACAATACTCTCATTCTCAATTTCTTCAATACCCGTAACCAGGGCTGCCATATTTGCCGATTTATCGGCATTTTGCCGATTTTTTGCCTCAAAATTATCAAAGTGCCGATTTGCCGATTTTTGATCCAAAAATGCCGATTTTTTGATCAACTCAAAGAACACAGTCGCTTTTTATACCCTCCCTTTAGTAATAGAAGGAATATTTATATAAGTTTGTAATTTCGCTTGTAACACCTCAAAATATAGGTATAAAACCTCATAAATTATATATATTCGTGTTCCTCGATCGATTTTATGTCAATCCACTGATGTCCGTCCATTGTCACAAAAAAATATTGGACCTGTGAGAAATGTCTTTGGGCTCCCTTTTTATCTTAAAAATCGGAAATATCTGAACAAAGTCAAAAAAATATTTTTTTTTGCTGAAAATATAAGTTAATATTAAGACATTACTGAAAAATCGTTTTTATGATAATCGACAATTTTTTTGTCTGTAAAAATTTTATTTTTTTCTTTTTTGCAAAAAAAATAGGGAGGAACCAAAAAATTTATTCGATCATTACAAAAAATAAAAAAATCCATTTTTTTTTTTATACCCTCCAACCACAGTATGGGGGTATACTCACTTTGTGATTCCGTTTGTAACGCATCGAAATATCGGTCGGGGACCCCAAGAAGTATATATATTATTGATCCATGATCGATTCTAAGACATTCTGTGAATGTCCGTCTGTACGTCCGTCCGTCTGTCTGTAGATAACACAATGTAGTCCAAAATAAAACAGCTAGACTCCTGAAGTTTGGCACAAATATGTCTTATGTTCATAGGCAGGTTAAGTTCGTGAAGAACTAAACCAACCTCTGAAAAAATAATTTTTTTTTACATGTTTTTTTGTATTTTTGTCAAATAAATGAAACATTTGGTATATTTATCGCGATGGGAAGTTGTTCTCAAAGTCCCCCACTGCCCCCATCATCCCCCTCCCAAAAAAAAAACGCCTCTGACAATTTTTTTTATATTTTTTTTTACATTTTGGAGGGTAAAAAAGATTCGGCACAGCCGAATTTAACACTCTCACTTGTTTTTTTTCACTTTGTTCGAAATTGTCCGATTGCCGGATTGTCCTTAAAAGGTTATAAACATTTATTAATTGCTTAAATGTTCTATATTGTTATTTTTTGTCAATAAAAATATGTTTATAAAAATATATTTTATTGAAGTGCCGATAATGCCGATTTTTTTTTGAAAATATGCCGATTTTTCATAAAAATCATCTGGCACCCCTGCCCGTAACAATCAAATCTGATGCAACAGCATTGTTTTGTAAACACTCAAATTTAGATCTCATTTCAGATAATTCCTTATTAACTGCAACAAAATCATCTCCTTGTGTGTTTTCCACTAATGTTAGACAATAATCACAATTGGAGCGGGAAGCGTTTTTCCGCAACTGGTCACAACCGTTTTGTATTAAAACAAAAAACCGCCGCGTTTTTCCGCCAAACTAGATTCAATTCTATTTTTATGAGGACAATTGCGTTTTTCCGCTTCCCGCTCCAATTGTGATTATTCTCTTACTCTTTTTTCAATCTCCGTTAATGATTTTCTCAGATTAAACAACTCACCAGATAATTCATCTATACGTTGCATTATTTTTTCTTCACTTGACCTGTATGTGTTAGTAAGAGATTCCACAATGAGTTCTTTTTGTTTCTCCAACTTTTCATCTAAAAATTGCAACCAATTAGTAGGAAAGGGAGGTTCACTCTCTTTACGTGGAATTTTTGATGAACTCTGCAGGGAGGCGGGGGATGTTGGTTTGCGCGCATTTTTACCACTTGGCATTATTAAAGTTGAATTAAGAAAGAATCAGTATAAAAGAAATTGATGAAGTGTAATATAAAATGCAAAACCTTCCGCAGCAAAAACGAAATAAAACAATACTTAATATTGTTTATGTTTTTTAGATCCCGTAAATTATGTGGTGTTATTAAGAAAACAATCAATCCTTGTTTTTATCAATTTTATTATTTATTTTAACAATTTTACGTTAAACAATGAAGAGCACAAACAAAAACACGTCTACTCTGTACGCATTTCTTAAATTTTCGTATAAAATTATATAGAGGTAAAATTCTCCAAAAAATTGTATAGAATTATATAAAATTATATATAATTTGATAAAATTATATATAATTATATCCAGGATTTGGTGGATATAATTATATCAAATAATATATAATTTTATCCACCAAATCCTAGATACATATAATTATTAGAGTTCGTTTGATGAGTATGTCACTTCATCTGTTTATCGGATATCATCATTATTTTAATAGACATTTTTCGCATAGAAAAAGTCTCAGATTCTGAGACATTTTTCGTATAGAAAAAATTTCAGATTCTGAGACATTTTTTTTATAAAAAAAAGTATCAGATTCTCAGAAATTTTTTGTATAGAAAACGTCTGAGATTCTGATATATTTTTCGTGTAGAAAAAGTCTCAGATTCTGAAACATTTTTCGTATAGAAAAAGTCTCAGATTCTGAGACATTTTTCGCATAGAAAAAGTCTCAGGTTCTAAAATATTTTTCGTATAGAAAAAGTCTGAGATTCTGAGACCTTTTTCGCATAGAAAAGTCTCGGATTCTGATTCATTTTTCGTATAAAAAGTGTCAGATTCTGAAACATTTTTCGTGTAGAAAAAGTATCAGATACTGATACATTTTTTGTTTACAAAAAGTCTCATATTCTGAGACCTTTTTGCTTATAGAAAAAGTCTCATATTCTGAGACATTTTTCGTATAGAAAAAGTCTCTGATTCTGATACATTTTTCGCATAGAAAAAGTCTTAGATTCTGAGACATTTTTCGTATAAACAAAGTCTTTGATTCTGAGACATTTTAGAAAAAGTCGCTGATTCTGAGGCATTTATTCTTTAGAAAAAGTATTAAATTTTGAGAGTTTTTCTATAGAAGGGATTCTGAGATATGTTTTCTATAGAAAAAAATTTTAGATTCTGAGACAGTTTTTCTATAGAAAATGTTCAGATTCTGTGACATTTTTTTCATTAGAAAAGTCTTAGATGCTGACAGTTTTCTATAGAAAAAGATTCTGAAATATATTTTCTATAGAAAAAAATCGTAGATTCTGAGACAATTTTTCTATAGAAAAAGTCTCAGACTTCTAAAATCTCAGATTCTAAATCATTGATTTAGGCGCCCAGTAGGCTAGTTGGTAGCGTGCTTGTCTATAAGTCCGGGGGTCGTAGGTTCGATTCCCACCAGAGGCCTTGGTATTTTTTGCTACAACGAGACAATGGTCATTGTCACCTGTCCCGGTTAGGTTATTTTAGTATATGATTTGTAAGTATTAGAGTTAATTTTGAAAATTTGATCTGCGGATATCATCATTTTTTTAAAGGATTTAGGGGAACTAATTTTTCATTAGAGCTAAAACGGCTGAATATATCGCAAATCTGATTTCATCAGTCGATTCTACAGCAAAAAATAATTGAATGGTCATTTTTCAAACTCTTAAAAAAAGTTCCAAAAACCCACCACAGCACAGTGGTAAATTCCGGCCAAAACCTTTAATTTTCTATGTAAACTTATAAAATGTTGTAGGTAGGTTAAGAATATAATAATAAACCAATTTCGCGAAAAAAAAATTTTCCGCGAAATTTTTTTTTTCCGCGAAATTTTTTTTTTTTGTTCGCGAAAAAATTTTTTTTGAAGGTGTTTTAAGATGTTGTGTCTTAATCGTCAGTATTTAATCCATCTTCTTTTTTTATGTGTTTTCCACAATTCAAAAAGCTCTTTATTTGATATAAATGACCCAAATTTAAAAGGCTCTAACTGAAAGACTTGGTTAAACTTGGTACTGATGTTAATTAGTACTTACTTGGGAACCCTTATACTAATTTGTGGTATAGCGACTTAAGAGCAATTTTGAGCAAAAAGTATTTTTTTCGGCTTTCCAAAGTTTGAATTTTTTATGAATTTTTTTATTTTTTTAGATTTATTTTCACCACCACTGTTTAAATTGACCCACTCACTCGAAATTGCCGAAATGCATATGACATGTAAAAATAATGCTTAATTTTCAAAATATATCAATTTAAAGGCAAAAATTTTTTTTTTTTAAGTTTACATCCTACTTGGATTTCAAAGTTGCAAATCACAACTTTTAAATTTAAAAAATAATAAATACAAATACTCAACTTTGCTTCGTTATAAAACCTAAACTAGTCAAGGGATTCGCACAAAATTTTTTAATCGCATGTTTTGAAGTGTTAGCTCTCATTTGGCATCAATTTGGAAAAAAAGAAAAAATTTTTTTTTTTAGTTTTGGCCGGTTTTTACCTCTGTGCACAGAGGGCGGAAATATAAGGTTTTTCCATTTTCTTTTTAAATTAATTTTTTAAATATGCACAATTAAAGTTCATTTTCAGCATGACAAAATGGTACTAAATTTTCCGTTCTATCACAACCCGTTAAAAAGTTATCAATTCTCAAAAATGGACAAAAACACGTTTTTTGAGAACTTTGACCTCAATTTTCTCGAAAACATGACGTGATAGAAAAATTTGAAATCTAGATTCAGAATCAGCATCGAAATGTTAATCGAAAACAAGTTTTATGATCCCAGAATATCATCCAAAAACATCACAAAAAAATGCTCTCAATAATGCACAAAAAATGCGTTTTTTGTGAACTTTGACCTCAATTATCTCAAAAACCTGACGTTACGGAACAGTTTGGAAACCAGATTTGGAATCAACATTGAGATGAAAATCGAAACCGAGTGTCCAGGCCGCGGACCCATCCAAAAAATTTTCAAATTTCGGTTAGTGTTTTATAATTTTGCCATTAGAAAAAAAACTTTGAAGCCTTATAACTTTTTAATGGGTTGTGATAGAAAGGTGCTTTTCGTACCAAATTCCTTAGCAAAAACTGCCTCTTAATCGTGCATGATTAAAAAAATATTTTTTTTTTTTTTTTTTTTTTTAAATCGATTTTCCGCCCCCTGTTGTGGGTTATTGGAACTTTTTTTAAGAGTTCAAAAAACTGCTATTATTTTAATTTTTGGTGTAGAATCGACTGGTGTAATCAGATTTGCAATATATTCAGCCGTTTTTTCTCTGCAAAAAAATCAGCTCAAAATCCGCGTTTTCAGATGCTTTGAACCACCCCAAGGAGTGAAAATTTTTCCAAAAAAATGCCGGCATTCTTTTTAGCTCCCCTAAATCCTTTAAAAAAATGATGATATCCGATAAACAGATGAAGTGACATAGTCACCAAACGAACTCTAGTAAGTATATGTTAAAAATTCAATAAATAAATAAGTCAAACAATTTTGAGTCATTTTTTCTATAGAGAAATCTCTGATTCTCAGACATTTTTCGTATAGAAAAAGTATCATATTCTGAGACGTTTTTCATATATAAATTGTCTAAGATTTTGATACATTTTTTATATCGTAAACTTCTAAGATTCTGAGACATTTTTCGTATAGAAAAAGTTTCAGATTCTGAGACATTTTTCCGATAGAATTCTGAGACAGTTTTCTTATAGAAATGTCTCAACTTCTGAGACATTTTTCTAATAGAAAAAGTCTCAGATTTTTCGTATAGAAAAAGTCTCAGATTCTGAGACATTTTTCATATAGAAAAGTCTCAAGTCCCGGTCTCAAGCTCTATGAAACAGTCAATGGAGAGAAATTTTGAGAATTTTTTTTTAAATTTTTGTGAACGTTAATAAACGCCATTTTTTAAATTTTGTTGACAATTTTCAAATGGCGATATCTCGAAAATCGCTCAACCGATTTTATAAATTTTGTGATATTCGTATTCACCATGCCAAAATTATGGAAAAAAAAATTATCTAAAGATATATATTTTTTTAATTTGTCAAAGAAAAGTTTTTAACAATTCAAAACTTTGATCAAAGGGTGCCACAAGGTGAATAGTATTGAATGAAAGATTGTCTCTAGCTGTATCAAATGGTATGGGGGAAAAAATTATTTTTTTTTCTTAGAAAATTTCTTGAACGTAGGAAAAACCGCAATTTTTTTTTAAATCTCGAAATCTGTTCGACCGATTTTGATGTTTTTTTTTTTTTATAAATGAGGCATTTCACACCAAATGTCCAGCGAAAAAAACATATGTCTAAATAAATGGTATGGATAGCCCTACGAAAATCGCGTTTTCGGTTTTTCATTTTATTAAAAACTGGGCTAAGGAGGCGTGGTTAAATATTGGAAAAATGGTAAAATTTGTGTCGAGTTCCTTGATTAAATATTTTTCGAATTAAAACGAAATGCATCACAATCTCAAAAAGGTAGATTTTGGTATATTTTTGATGGGCTATCGATTAAAGTTTTTTATTTTAAAAAAAATTTCAGAACCCGTTCTGAAATTTTTAATTTTTTAAAAAAGTAAATTTTTTATCAAAAATCCGGCCACAGGGTATTTTTTGTATTTTTTTTTGAGAAAATCACATTTGAATATTGGATTTCGTTAAAATTCTGAAATTCTCTTGTATTTTATAGTGTTAACACCGCGTATGAGTAACGAAAATTCGTTGGTTTCGCAAATATCGTTACTCATACGCGGTGTTGACACAATAAAAAACAAGAGAATTACAGAATTTTTATGAAATCCAATATTTGAATACGATTTTCTCGAAATATACGAAAAATGCCCTCCTTATTTTTTTTTGTGTGAATAGACAAACATTTAAACTTTTTTTTAAAAAAGTAAAAAAAAATATGGCCGGATTTTTGATAAATTTTGAAAAATAAAAATTTCAGAACAGGTTCGGAAAATTTTCCAAAATAGAAGTTTTTAATCGATAGCCCATAAAAAAATGTACAAGAAAGTTAATTTTTGAAATTGTGGCGAATTCCGATATAATTTGATAAATATTGAATCAAGGGAACTCGACACAAATTTGACCATTTTTGCAATATTTAACCACACAAGAAATATTTTTTCTTATATTTTTTACTTTTTAAAAATCCAAATTTCGATCGCACCATAGGATTATTTAATCTGATTGGATTTAGGGAGGCCCAGGAGTATAAACATTTGCCCGTACGTTCAAATTCGGAAGAAAACATTTTTCACCAAACAAAAAAAAAAAAAGAAAAAAAAATGCCAGTCTACTATTGCATGCTCAAAGAAATTTAATGCTTAATATTTTTTTGCTTCCTCTAACTTTTTAATTTTATAAAATACTATAGAATTTTTTCCGAGTTTTTTTTAGTATTTTTTTTGTCTTTCCTTGCTACTGCATCTAAAAAGGATTGTTGTGTATAAAAATATCTATATTTCTTAAGAAATTATGGCCTGAAGTGTCACTTGGAGAAAAAACAAAATAAAGTTTTATCTTGTTTGGTTTACAAACAAGAAAATGTAGAAGAAAATAAAAAAAGATTTTCACAAAAGTTGCACAAACACTTTGTGTATGAGTCGAAAGGAAATGATAGACAAGGACAATTGATTTTTTTTTGTTGTTTGTTAACATTTAGTTGAAAAAGAAATGAAGAAATTTAAAAGTTTATGAATTAAAGATGAATGATGAAGTAAGAAATCTAAGTAAACAATTTAAATATTTGATTATTGGAATGTTTATTGTTGAATTTAAGATATTAAAATATTTTGGGATTTGTTAAAATGTTAAATTGAAAACTTAAGTGACTGTAATCTGTGGGATTTTCACAGTTTTTTTTAGAATTTAGAGAAAACAATTTTTTTGAGTAGTTTTATTCTAGCTCGAGGTAATTTTTCCTTTATAATTAAAACTTTAATATTCTCATAGAATAATTTCAAGAGAATTATTTTTCTATTTTAAATTTATTTTGGTTATTTTTGCAAGACTTAGCCGACATGTGTTTCGGAATTTGTCAGATTCCATTGTCAAGACAATTTAGCAAATATAAAATTTTTAATTAGTTAAGGAAAAATTACGTCTAGTTAGGATAAACCTACTTAAAATGTAACATTTTAAAGGTCGAATAATACAGTTTTTATTTTTTAATAAAAATTAATCAGAATAGCCCATATATTTCAGCTTTTCAACAACAACTAACATATAGCACAGTCCAACAGCCAATATTAAACATGATCCGGATGTTTCCATCTCAATGTAGAGATCAAATGGAGTAGATCTCCATTTACAGTTTTTCATTTCGTAAAAGGACTTCAAAATTTTAAAAGAAATGTCTATAATTTTTAGAAATTCAATTTTTCTTCTGCATTTTTTCAACTTGAACCCTTATAACAAATATAATTAGAGCCCGTGCTCGATCTGTACTTACAGAAAAAATCAAATAAAATTACTGACAAAATATGTCGCCATTAGGCACGTCTCCGAAACAGAAAATGCAAATTCCTTCATTTGTGTCTGCAATTCCAGATCATGTTGGTAACCCTTGCGAAATAATGTAAGAGACAAAAAAGTTGAAAGAAAGTATGAAGTGATGTTGAGATTGTTAGAAATAGAATTGTAGTGTTGGAAACTGTCAAAATTTATTCTGTAGAAACTATAAATATTCACATATATAAAAAACAGTTTTCATTAACAAGACAAACCGACATTTAAAATCCTACTGATGATGACACTAATAGTGCGTTTACATTGGAATTCTAATCTATTAAATTGCGATTTTAATCTACTTTGTAATCTGTACCGTTTACATTGGCATTTTTTACATTTGAGAAGATTAAGATTGCCATTTATAATAACAAGTTGGTAATAAATGTGTGTGACTGCGTCAAAAGATAGCGACGGTAATTAGTCGTCGTATGATTAACAAGGCTAGCGACGGCGTTTATAAATAACAATATCGGCGGCATAAACATACTTGGCGGCGTCATCAAAACGGCAGGCTTTGTGTCGGTGTTTTTCAGTGTTGGAAAATGGAAATAATAGAAATACAGAGTTGTATTTAACTTTACAAGATTGCGTTTGCCGATTAGAGTCTAAACTACTAGATTGAAAAAAAATAAATTTGTATGGGCAATCTAATAGATTGAAACTGGATTGGAGCCACAATCTACTTTAAGCTAGCTTAGAGGACCAGTGTAAATGCACTATAACTGGGGTGTTTGAATTTTTCTTCTGCATTTTTTCAACTTGAACCCTTATAACAAATATAATTAGAGCCCGTGCTCGATCTGTACTTACAGAAAAAATCAAATAAATTTCCATCCCGGTAGTTATGCATTTGTTTTAACAAACCTCAAGATTTATTTTTTACTGTTAACAAAATTTTCTAAAATAAATAACATTGAACATTAAAAAATAACGTCACTTTCATTTTTTATACCAACAAATTCGAAAAAAATAACCTACGAAAACATTAAAAATTAATGATTTCGTAGGTTATTTTTTAAATTTTTCTATTGCATTTTATTTAAAAAAAATTTAAATCATTTTTTGGGGAATCAATCCCGCAATCAACTACATTCTGGCCAGACACTCTACTCATCGGGCCAAAGTCACTTGATACAAACATGATTTTATATATCTATAAATAATTTTTTGAATTTTTTGTCTACAAAAAAAATAACCAACACAAGTAGGTAAAAACTAATGACTTCACTTTAAAAAATGCCAACAATTTTGACAAGTAAAAAAGTTAAATTCGACCTTGCCGAATGTAGTGATACCCTCCACAATTTCAAAATAATTATTGCAAAAAACTTCATTTAAAAAGAAAATTACTTTTGAATTTTTTTTTTTTTTTTGAAAAAAATTTCCGCAATAATAAAAAATTAAAAAAATCCCACGATTTTTTCTTGTTTGTTAAATTATGTTTGGTGTTAAATTATGTTCACATACAGGGTGTTTCAAGTTCGAGTTTCTTTTTCAAATGCAAAATAAACACACTTTTTAAAGGAAATTTATTACACTGCGGAACACTAAAAAATAAACAAGAGTTACGACCATCATTTCTATATATTTCGGACATGCTGAATCGAATGGCGTACTCCGTTTTTCGATGTATGGTACAGTTTTCTTGTAAAATGTCATTAAAGATTGGATGATTTTCAGCTGCTTTTTTAACAAAAAAAATTCCAAAGCTAATGATTTTTAAATTTTATGGCATGGAAAACAAAGATATAACTTGTAGCAATATTTCTAATATAAATTTGGTTTAAAGCTTTTCATCTTAACCCCTTTAATTCGCGGATTTCTTCATTTTTTTAAGTTTTCGCGAAATTAACCGCTTAATTGGTCTCTGATAAAAAACTTGCTTTTTGTGGATCATAAAGGCGTCCATGACACTACGAATAGTGGACAAAAAACATCTACGTTATGTGGACCATCATGAAGAAAATCGCGAAAAACCTTTTTTTTGTATATGACAGCATCACTTTAGGAGATGATTTGAGGCTTCATTTTTTAGTATATAATGTGGGAACCTTAAATAATGAACTGACCCAAAATTTGTCCAAAAAAGTTTTCATTTGCAAAAGTTATCTTAACAAAAACTATAATTATTGTATCGCAAACACTGAAATAACAGTTTTTGTTAAGATAACTTTTGCAAATGAAAACTTTTTTGGACAAATTTTGGGTCAGTTCATTGTTTAAGGTTCCCACATTATATACTAAAAGATGAAGCCTCAAATCATCTCCTAAAGTGATGCTGTCATATACAAAAAAACGGTTTTTCGCGATTTTCTTCATGATGGTCCACATAACATAGATGTTTTTTGTCCACTATTCGTAGTGTCATGGACGCCTTTATGATCTACAAAATGCAAGTTTTTTATCAGAGACCAATTAAGCGATTAATTTCGCGAAAACTTAAAAAAATGAAGAAATCCGCGAATTAAAGGGGTTAAGATGAAAAGCTTTAAACCAAATTTATATTACAAATATTGCTACAAGTTATATCTTTGTTTTCCATGCCATAAAATTTAAAAATCAATAGCTTTGGATTTTTTTTTGTTATAAAAGCAGCTGAAAATCAGCCAATCTTTAATGACATTTTACAAGAAAACTGTACCATACATCGAAAAACGGAGTACGCCATTCGATTCAGCATGTCCGAAATATATTGAAATGATGGTCGTACCTCTTGTTTTCTAAAATAGTGGTTAGTTTTGTCACGCAGTGTTATCTGTTTATTAATATATCGTCGCTGCGCCTAAAAATGGAGTCATGTGTTTTGGGGCAAGTGTTCAGGAGAGCAAAAAAACTGTTTATTTTCGTCCCTTCGCGATATTTTTTAAAAGTTTGTTCTACAAAAAATTCTTGTACCGATATGCTACCCACATACTACAAAAAAATTATGAAACATTTAACCGTTTTCCAGTGGTGCAGAAATTTTCAAAAAACATACGCATAACTCCTTTTTTAAGTACTTTTTGGAACAGAATTTAAATAAATGGAAATATTTTTTACACATAACTCCTTTTGCTTATGAAACCATTCTTATTGTTAATTTCTTTTCGAGAGGGACATAGACTAAATCTAGTTTGTTGGTGGTATAAAGCGACATTAGTTAGACAAGGTCCTTAAAATTTTGATATTTAAAAGCTCTTCACTAAACAGCGAACAACAGATTTTTCGCAAAACTGGTGCTGATTTTTTGTTTTTTCTTGTAAATATTCAAGAGCTTCGACATAAATTGACATCTGCGAAAGATGCTGTACTTAAGATACTAAAATTTTCCGCCGTCAATGATTTAATTGCTTTCACAAGGCTTCATTACCCGCCATTTAGGATTTACGTAACAGGATGAAAATTTGCAAATATTTTCCAAAAAATATTGACAATTTCATTCAAAATACTTGGATGCTATGTGTGAACCTCGTATTACTAAAAAAGTGATCCATTTTCTCACGATCTGTTACTTTTTTATCAAAAAAAGTTATGTGTAGCTTAACACATAACTCCTTTTCAGACCTTTTTTTAGTGTGACGAACACATAGCTCCTTTTACTAACTTTTGAACCAATCAAGATATCAAAAAACGGTTTAGTGAGTAAAAGTTGGACCAACAGGGGATCATAAAGATGTAATAAAAAAATGATTAAAAAACTACACATGACTCCATTTTTAGGCGCAGCGACGATATGTAGTAGACCATAGATGGGAATTTTTCATTACCATTGAAATTTAATTACCATTGGTTGATATCAATGGTAATGAAAAAATTTTCATTACCATTTAATGGTAATTAAATGAAAAAATAATTACTAATGGTAATGAAATGCACCAATTGTTGAAAAACACCAATTATAATTGGTTTCAAAACCATTGGTTTGCACATTTTTGTTTTTTTGAAAAGTTAAAAATTTAAACATCAAAGTATGTTTTTACAAAAAAAATATGAAAATGTTAAAGACAAAAAACAAAACGCAAATAAAAATTTCAAATATTGTGTTATACAAAGGCAATCAACGTGTGTTTGGTTTATAAAATGTGAAAAACTAAAACACCATATAACAAAAAACAACAGATTTTTCCAAATATTAACGATTTTAACAATATTGTGACGACTTTTACTAATGGTAATTATTTTTTTTAATTGATGCCATACCAATGGTAATTAATTTTTTTTAATTTTCATTAGTAATTAAATTGATAAGTAATTTAATTGGTACAATTGATACAACCAATGGTAATGAAAAAAATTTCATTACCATTGACATCAACTAAATGGTAATTAAACCATCAATTAATTGGTCCCTTTAATCAGGGACGTGCCGTGAGGTTTTCATCAGGTTGTTCACCATTAATATAAAATTAACATTTCAAGGCAAAACTCAATTTTTGGAAGAGAAGTATCACGTTTTTTCAAAAAAATATTTTAAACACAAAACTAACCAATTCCTTAATTAATTGAATTTTTTCGGCAAAATGAAAAATTTTTAGAACTTGTTTTGATTTGAAATGCCTTTCGGTGCACAGTTACAAAAAGTAAGCTTATACCCACCCTTATGCTCTTGGTTTAAAAAAAATATTTTTAAGAACATGCACATATCCAGGGCTATATCTTGTCGGTCCAACAACAAAATTTTTTTTTATTGCCCTTTTCAAGAAATTTAGCTTTTTCAATACACAAAAAATACAAAAAAACAAAAGGTGATAGAAATTTGTTGATCGCAGATTTGGAATTAAGAGATGGCAGTTGAGTTATTTTAATTTTAAAATGCGATTTAGAATCTCGACGTTAATTTTTTATAAAATTAAGTCCTATTTTTGACACCAATGTAAAAATACGTAATAGTGGAATCAAAAAAGTACTAAATTTGGGGTTTTGCATTTTCAAACGCGATTTTCTGAAAAACGATACGCGATAGAAACAATTGGAAGGCAGATTTTAAATCAGAAATTCAAAATAAATATAGTTTATGTATTGTTATTGCTACAAAAGTGATTTTGTAGAGTTGTGTGATTTAATGCAAGAAGAATTCCAAAATTTTTGACTACAAAAAAAACAATTTCTCGGCCTTACCTATTTTAATTGTCTTAAAAATTGGTATATATGTTTTTCTGATTTTTGTTGAATTCCGGTTTTTGTTATTTAGTCAAAATTGTGAATGGTTCGCGTTTTATCGCTGTTCAAAGTTGGTATTTTGCAACAATTGTATGATAAATACACAATGTTTAAATGATCACATCTTTGGAACGCGTCATCCGATTGCCACGAAATAAAGAGCAAAATAATGGTTATGTCCTGCACTTAAATCAGAATTTTGACAAAGGATAGGATGCTTTGCAAAAAGGATATTGAATTTAAAAAAATGTCCTTAATTTTCAAATATCTCAAAATGCGTATCTTTAATTTTCCTATATTTTTTTGCACATATAGCCCAAAATGTACTTAACAACATATGCAAATCCCAAATTGGGGTGGTAAGCGGTTTTATTATAAACGTTGTTACATGAAACGACTTATTGATTTTTGTTAATAATTCTTGTTTACAAATGAAAAACAATTTCTGCGCACTAACCGCGAATAATTTTTTTGTATGTATTTTGGATCGCTAAACTCAAAAATTTCATTAAAACGACATTTCGCGAATTCATTTTTGTTTAATTAATTTTTTAGCGTTTTTTGGAGGTATTTTTACTATTTTGCTTATATCTTAAGTTCTGTTTATCTGATCTTCTCGCAATAAAAACCAAACTAAAGACAATCAAATTTCCAACAAATCCTACATTCATCATTTTTTCATGAGTTTATAGCTTTACGCGCAAACAAATTTTTTAGCGTTATTTGGAGGTATTTTGACTATTTTTCTTATATCTTGAGTTCCATTTATCTGATCCTTCCGAAATAAGAACCAAATTAAAGACAATAAAATTTCCAACAAATCCTTCATTCATTATTTTTCCATCAGTTCAAAGCTTTCCGTTCAATAGGCAAACATATGACTAAAATTAGTTTTATGATTAACAAATCATTTAAAAAGAGTTTAAGAAATAGAAATCTTTGCAAGTAATTACGTCTTTTTATTTATCTGCAAAGCCTGAACATTTAGAAATATAATAAAGTTGATTTGATGAAAATCTATAGGTTAACTCCGAAGTTATCACAAATTATTTGAATATATGTACAATGTACATGATAAAATACAAAAAAAATTGGAATTTTTTACGATTTCTGTTTTTAAAATTTTTAAAAAATGAGCTTTGTTAATAAAAAAATAGTTTTTCCTTGTTTGCCTATTGCGCGTAAAGTTATGAACTGATATAAAAATAATGAATGAAGGATTTGTTGGAAATTTGATTGTCTTTAATTTGGTTCTTATTGCGAAAAGATCAGATGAACGGAACTCAAGATATAAGAAAAATAGTCAAAATACCTCCAAATAACGCTAAAAATTTTATTTGCACGAAAATCTATGAACTGATGAAAAAAATGATGTAGGATTTGTTGGAAATTTGATTATCTTTAGTTTGGTTTTTATTGCGAGAAGATCAGATAAACAGAACTTAAGATATAAGCAAAATAGTTAAAATACCTCCAAAAAACGCTAAAAAATTCATTAAACAAAAATGTATTCGTGAAATGTTGTTTTAATAAAATTTTTGAGTTTAGCGATCAAAAATACATATAAAAAAGTTATTCGCTGTTAGTGCGCAGAAATTGTTTTTCATTTGTAAACGATAGTTATTAACAAAAATCAATAAAGCGTTTCATGAAACCGCGTTTACAATTAAACCGCTTATCACCCCAATTTTGGATTAGCATATGTTGTTAAGTACATTTTGGGCTATATGTGCAAAAAAATTAAGTAAAATTAAAGATACGCATTTTGAGATATTTGCAAATTAAGGACATTTTTTTAATTTCAATATCCTTTTTGCAAAGCATCCTATCCTTTTTCAAAATTCTGTTTTAAGTACAGGACATAACCATTATTTTGCGCTTTATTTCGTGATAATCGGATGATGCGTTCCAAAGATACGATCATTTAAACATTATGTATTTCTCATAAAATTGTGGCAAAATACCAACTTTGAACAGCGATAAAACGCGAACCATTCACAATTTCGACTAAATAACAAAAACCGAAATTCAATAAAAATCAGAAGAATGGATATGTTAATTTTTGGATAAATTGAACCACCATCGGCTGATTGCCTATGCTATTTTAAATGGAACCAGTCGCAAAGTAAATCTTATTTTGTAAGATCTACATTAAATTAATTGTGTAATTAACTTTATTAGTTTACTTAAAAAATTAACCAGTAAATTTGTTATTAAATAAAAATTTTTGTATCTTTAAGAATTCCTACATCTGTATTTAAAAAAAAATTAAAACGAATTACAATTAATGTTGGCGAAAAATAATTTCTTTTGCCAAAAATAAATGGTAAAACGCAATACACCCCACTTTCTTTAATTAAAAATATTAACAATCGCCGATGTATTTTCTTCCTCACATCATCACAATAAAATTAACGTGCATCAAATAAAACTTCATGTTTTTCAACATTTACAAAAAAAATTAAAATATTTTTTTTGTTTAAAAACAATAAAAAAATGTAAAAAGGTATATTTTAAGACAAGAATTTGGAACCTTGTAAATGTAATTTAAGTGATATCCGTATTCAGAACCTTAGATAAAATCACAAAGTATTCCCAGCAAAAACTTGGTAATGACACATCATTACCATTCGAATTACTTAGTAATGACAGAAAATTACCTTTAGCATTATTTTGAAATGTAAAATAAGGACTTATTAATAATGACTTACACAAGTCATTATAATAAAATAAAAAAATTTCAGAACTAGATTTTCACTTTTTGACTCACTGCACATTATGTTGAATAAAAACAAAATAAAATTTAATATTTTTTTATTTTTTTAATTTTTTTTTAAATAATTTTTTCATTACATTTTTTTAAATTAATTTTTTCATTACCTATAAGTACATATGTAATTAGTTATTAATACTGGTTTGATAATCATTACATTTGGCACATTTGCTTGTAAATGTAATGGGAAAGATAATTCGAATCAGAAGTAGTTATAACTTTTGAATTTCCCATTACACATTTCATTACTTGGTAATGCAAGTTTTTGCTGGGTTATTTGGCTTTCAAATTAAAGCAATAGCTCTTTCCAGTAAAAATATATCACCTCTTAAAGTTACGTGTGCTACTTAATTTGCCGCACAAAAATACCTTTAACAATTTATAATTTGTTTGTTGTAGTTGTTGTAATTTAACACTAGTTGAGTGTGCGCAACAAAGTTAAGAACAACCCAGTGGGTATCAGATTGGTTGGCTACCATTTAATTTCCTCTCTCAAAAAGTTGGTTCTCTTAGTGTTGCCTATGCTATTGCATATAAAAACTCTCTTAAACATTAAGAGAACCAATTTATATAAAGTGACATTTTGTTTTGGGGCCTATCAAAATCTCTGATATATTCTTTACTCTATGGAACAACCCAACAACTTCGTTTGTTCTTTAAATTTTGTCGCACATTCACTTAACTGTTGGAAACAATTGCATTAATGCTTACAAAATTTGGCATAACTTTTTTATGAAGGGACGGAAAATAAAAAATGATATACCAACTAAAAGTGTACATTTTCTGCTATGAGTACATGACGAATTATATGTGCGGAAATATTTTTGAATCTTTGTAAAAAATTTAAAAAATATAAAACTGACATATTTGAGGGAAAAATGCTAGGTGTTCAGAGAACACCTCCGCACATTAGACGGAACGTCACTGCCTTTAATTAATTAGTCCCATCTATGTAGTAGACGTTCTACCATTTATGAATAAAAAATAATATCTTCCAAATATCCCCGTGTCTACGCTTACACACGTCGATTCATAAAGCAAAATGTTCGATGACATTTTGGCATACCTGTGGCTTTATCTTGGCAATTTCACGCCAAATGTTGCCTTACAAGGCTTAAATTGTTTGTGGTTTATTAGTTTAAACACTCTCTTTAATATGGTCCCAAAGAAAATAGTCCAAAGGCGTTAAATCTGGCAATACTGGCGGCCAAGTTGCTTCAGATCTTCGTGAAATAATCTTCCGGGAATTTTGCTCGCAATTAATTCATTGTTTCGTTGGCTGTCTGTCATGGCGTACCATATTGTTGCAACCTCATATAGTAAATATCCATATCATCAACAATAGGCCAAAAAAAAATTGTCAAAATGTCCATATTCGTTAACGGTGGCGATCTTGGTGGCCAAATTGCTTCCGATCTTCGTGAAATCATTCTGTACGGGAATTTTGCTTGCAATAAATTCATTGTTTCGTTGGCTTTACAAATGTATGTTTACTTTGCATTTGAAAAAGAAACTCGAACTTGAAACACCCTGTATGTCAACCAACAGCCGAATTAAAGCATTTTGTATTGTTAGGTTATGTTGAATATACTAAAATTTTTGAGGTGTCCTTACTTTTTCGTTCATAACCGCTGAACCGATATCGCTCAAATGCAATGCCAAACTTCTTAGGAGAACTTCCAACAACTATGCTAAGTTTCAGTCATCTCCGTGTAATATTTTGGCCGTGATCACCATATCCACAGACAGACCCCATAAAATATATATCATGAATATATATACTTTATGGGGTCCCAGACCGATATTTCGATGAATTACAAACGGAATGACAAACTTATATGTACCCTCTATCAGGGTATAACAAAAATAACGTACACAAATCATTAAAAATTAAAGAAGAATCACTTATTTTTACTTATAGAACAAAAATAAATGACTTTAAAAATGTAATGCTAATGAAAGTCTTTATTTTATATGTTGTTATTTTTGAAACAAAGAACAGAAATAGTCATTTAAAAAACTGAACATTAAACAAATATTTTTTCTTTTAAAAACGACAAAACGTAATACTTTTAAATAAACTACAAACAGTTAATGACATAATTTTTTGATTGTATTGATGGAAAATAAAAAAGAAGAATATTTCAAAATAATAAAATGATAAAATTAGCGCAGATCCTCCTGCTTAATTTGCCATCACTAGTGGCATCCTTGGACAAGTACAAATATTTTACAAAAATTTAATCCTCTTAACTTTGAAGTTCTTTTAAAAGGAAACAGGATCACGAAATGAAAAACTGTAAATCCAGTTTTACTACATTTAGTCTCTAGTTTCAAAAATATATTATCCAGTTTGTGTTTAATGATTTTTTTTTTTAGATTTACATATGATTACCCCAATGGGTAATCATATGTAAATCTATTTTTAAAGGTTTTTTTTTGTCGTTTGACAGTCGTGATCAAACTAAGAGACTACACAATTTTCTTCTTTTAACTCTTAATGAGGGTAGAGTTGAATAAGTATTAATATTTTTGTTTGAACATTAGCAATTTGTCATTTAAATTCCCTATGCTACTTGTAGTATAGGGTTTTTATATTTGCTAAATAGTCTTGACAATGGAATCTGATAAAATTCAAAACACGAAATATACTGATAAGACTTGCAAAAATAATAAGCAATATAAAATAATTTACAAGAAAACATAATTTTACTTAAAGTTATTATTTGAGAATATGATAGTTTTAATTATTAAAGAAAATAATGACCTCGAGCCAGAATAAACCTTCTTTAAATATAATATTTTAAAAGTAAAAAAAAAAAAAATATTTTTTAATAAAAACTAATCAGAATTTAGAGAAAACTTTAAGAAAACTTGTGGAAAAAAAAATGAGATCAAATTAAATTCGACAATATAAAAAAAAATATTACAGGGTTGTTTTTTGGGGGGCTTGGCAAGATGGTCGGAGGGTATGAAGGAAACATTCTCCTCCTTGACAAAAAAAGTTAACAAATTTATTGTTATGATATTTACGGTTAAATAAATACATAATACAATTTTGTCTCAATTTTTTAATATTTTTAAAAATATTGGGGGTCAGCCATACGTTTGACTCCTCCAAGGGTCATTGGGACATTAAGAGCGCTATGAGAAAATGTCTAAAAATTCTACTTTGTATTTGTGCTCCCTTAGGAAGTGGAGATAGGATGTAGGTATGATCGGAAAAAATTTCGGGAATTTTGGGAGCGGTAGGAACTGATTTATACCAAAAGGAACCATAAACTTTACCGGAAATCGGAAAAAGTCATTATCCATGACACCCTGAATGAAGGAAGGTCAGTCTTAACCTACTATAATTTAATATACTTTTTTATTATTTCAAAACTTTTTGTACGTTTTCCATGGACTACTTTATATGTGTTATACATTTTTTATTCAATTAAATTAAACTTTACGTTTAGTTTAGAACAAAATTGAATCTATTTATAAGTCTAGTTAATTTTGAAATTTATGACAGTTGTACATGTTATTTTTTTTCTATACTGTCTTGTAATGGGGTATTTTACTTAAGTATTAATAAAAAAAAATCCTTGAATTTTTATGACTACAGCAATACCTCGATAATCGACTTCTGGGTGTATAATAGAGTGGCTCGTTTTTGGGCTTTTCTTTCTGATCAAATTCTAATACCCGCCAAAAGTGTCGGTCCCCTAAGGGTAACTCACATGTAAAATATCACTCCGATCGGAGTTTATCTTCTGTCTCCACTTTGGGCCTCAAAATTGGGGTTTTCGCAAAAAAGGACTTTAAAAAAAAAAAAAAAATTAAGTTTTTTTATTAAAATAATTAAAAAATTATTTTTGTATAATATTTGATCGTAAATACTTAAATATGAAATTTAAAGATTTTACGGTATCAACCCGGTATTACCCGTTCAAACTTGATACCAAAAAAATGGCATGATTTTGGGGGCGTTCTCAAAACATATTTTTTCTAAGCATTAAATTTTCCGCGGGGGTCATTTTTGACCCCCAGCCAATGTGGGTTAAAGACGTCCTAGATCGGTAAGATTTCAAAACAGACTTAAAGTTATATAATAGAATGCCATGACACTAAAAAACCGTTAATTTGCACAAAAATGAAATTTATAAGATTTTATTAATCTAAATTATTGATAAAACCAACATTTCCTTGAAATCCGCTGACTTCCCCCCGCGATTCCCGAAAAGTGGCTCGACAGATATCCGCCATATTTCACATTTTTCTTCTCCAAGGTGTTCTTAATGAATTCAGAAAGAAACAAGTAAGAAAGCTATATTCGGCTGTGCCGAATCTTTAAATACCCTCCACCAATGTAATGATTTAAAAAACAAAAAAGTTTGTTTTATTTATACCTCAGGAAATAACAAAGTACCAAAAAGTGTACTTCCGGCACTTTTTATAAAAGGTACTTTCAATAAAAGGTACTTTTTATAAAAGGTACTTTTAATAAAAGGTACTTTTTATAATAGGTACTTTTTATAAAGGATACTTTTATATAAAAGGTACTTTTTATAAAAGGTACTTTTTATAAAAGGTACTTTTTATAAAAGGTACTTTTTATAAAAAGTACTTTTTATAAAAGGTACTTTTTATAAAAGGCACTTTTTATAAAAGGTACTTTTTATGAAAGGTACTTTTTATAAAGGGTACTTATTATAAAAGGTGCTTTTATAACTGGTACTTTTTATAAAAGGTACTTTTTATAAAAGGTACTTTTTATTAAAGGTACTTTTTATAAAAGGTACTTTTTATAAAAGGTACTTTTTATAAAAGGTACTTTTTATAAAAGCTACTTTTTATAAAAGCTACTTTTTATAAAAGCTACTTTTTATAAAAGGTACTTTTTATAAAAGGTACTTTTTATAAAAGGTACTTTTTATAAAAGGTACTTTTTATAAAAGGTACTTTTTATAAAAGGTACTTTTTATAAAAGGTACTTTTTATAAAAGGTACTTTTTATAAAGGTACCTTTTATAAAAGGTACTTTTATAAAAGGAACTTTTTATGAAAGGTACTTTTTATAAAAGGAACTTTTTATAAAAGAAACTTTTTATAAAAGGTACTTTTTATAAAAGGTACATTTTATAAAAGGTACTTTTTATAAAAGGTACTTTTTATAAAAGGTACTTTTTATAAAAGGTACATTTTATAAAAGGTACTTTTTATAAAAGGTACCCGAGTAAAAAAGATCATATATAATTATATATAGTTTTATATATACACATATTATTTTATAAATCTATATGTATTTTTTGTTGCATCATATGTGATTTTATATATTTGCACTTCTAATTTTTTTCTTATATAAAATTATATAACAGAAAAAATTGACTTTTATGTAATAACATATGTTTTAAAGTTGGTTTATATTATTTCATATGAACTTCAAAATTCTGTCTTCTTTTTTATATAATTTGATAAAACAAAATATTTGAAGTAATTTTATATAAAACTTTATGCAACGGTTTTTTAAATTATATGTTATTTTATATGAGTAAAATTTAAAAAAAAATTCTAAGTCCTTTATATGTAATTTAATATAACTTTTGAAAATTTTTCTAAGTCCAAAAAAAATTAAAATTTTCTAAGTCCCAAAATTCTAGGAGAGATGCAAAATTAAAAAAAATATACATATAATTAGATATAACTTTTAAAAAATTTTCTAAGTCCAGACTTTTTTTTGAAAATTTTCAAACAAATGTTTTTGGGGAAAACATTTGTTTGCTTATATATAAATATATTTAATTATATATAATTGCATCAATTTTATACAAAAAAGGGTCCAATTTTCGCATATAACTATATAAAATTATATTAAAATTATATCAAATTTGATCAGATTTGATCAAATTTGATAAGTTTTTATATCGCTTTATCGACTCATTTTTCGCATTAAACTATATAAGATTATATATGATGTCTTTATATAATTTTATATGAATATATATAATCTTTTTTACTCGGGTACTTTTTATAAATGGTACTTTTTATAAAAGGTACTTTTTATAAAAGGTACTTTTTATAAAAGGTACTTTTTATAAAAGGTACTTTTTATAAAAGGTGCTTTTTATAAAAGGTACTTTTTATAAAAGGTACTTTTTATAAAAGGTACTTTTTATAAAAGGTACTTTTTATAAAAGGTACTTTTTATAAAGGTACCTTTTATAAAAGGTACTTTTATAAAAGGAACTTTTTATGAAAGGTACTTTTTATAAAAGGAACTTTTTATAAAAGAAACTTTTTATAAAAGGTACTTTTTATAAAAGGTACATTTTATAAAAGGTACTTTTTATAAAAGGTACATTTTATAAAAGGTACTTTTTATAAAAGGTACTTTTTGAAAACGGTACAGAATTTTCGGAACGTACTTGTTCCAGAATGTTTTATTTCACTAAAGGATCCTACATTTAAATTTCAAGTTTGAATAACCATTATTTCAGTAAATAAAAAAAAAGTACCAAAGGTACTTTTTTTACCCCCGTAGAATCAACATTGGCTAAAAACGCGCCTTAGTGAATCTTTTTTCCGGGAGGTGAACCGACATTGCAAATTTCAAATTTCTAGTACCATTATTTAAGAAATATAAAATGTAATAAAAGTACATATTTTTAACCTTTTTACCCTATAAGAATCATCATTGGCAAAAACCCAGCCTTGTGGGATCTAAATTCGGGAGGTGAACATACAGTCCAAATTTCAAGTATATGTGACAATTTTTTAAGGAAATATAAAAAGTACCAAAAGTACAGATTTTTACCCTTTTTACCCCCTTGGAATCAACATTGGCAACAATCCAGCCGTACTGGATCTATATTCCAGGATGTGAACATACTGTCCAAGTTTTAAGTTTCTATGACCATTATTTCAGGAGATATAAAAAGCACCAAAAGTACAGTTTTTTACCCTTTTTAACCCATTAGAATCAACACTGGCAAAAATCCAGCCTTAATGGATCTATATTCCGGGAGGTGAACATACAGTCCAAATTTCAAGTCTCTATGATCATTAATCACGATATTTAAAAAGCACCAAAAGTACAGTTTTTGTCCCCTTTATCGCCTTAGAATTAACCTTGGCAAAACTCCAGCCATAGTGGATCTATATTTGGACGTACAGTCCAAATTTCAAGTCTCTAGCTTCAGCAGTTTGGGCTGGGCGATGATGAATGAGTATGCCAGTCAGTCAGTCACATTGCTCTTTTATATACATAGATTTTCCGGATTTGGGCGATTTTTGCCAAAAAGTTTATTTCTGTTTTTTATTATTTAACAAAATTTATTTTTTTTAAATTAAAATATTTTTTTTTTAAGAAATCTAAACAAAATTGAATTTTGGCGATATTTTACATCCGAGTTTGCGACAAAGCTAGAAAAAAGTCTGGCAACCCCGTCAATATGACGAAGCAAAAAAAAGGGACACACACACACATGCTTTGTACATACAAATGATTATCAATGAAAACTTTTTAAAATATTTTTTTTATTATTTCTTAAAGAACTTTTTTCTTAAAAAACATTTTTAAATTAAATTTAAATATTGTTTTACATATTTTTAAGCTTTTTTGTAAAGATTTTTTTCCTTTTTCTCAGTTTTTTTTTTTTTTTTCATTTCCGTTTGTATTTACACAAAATATGAGTTAATTTAGGGTTATGTTAAAAAAAATAATGACTTTTTTTACGAATTCACTCATAACTTTTAAAATACTTAACCGATTTAAAAAAAAAATACAGTAGAGTCTGCCTGGATAAATTCCGCAACTTTTGGTACCCCAAGCGTTTAAATCGGTTCCGTATTATTGCCAAAAACGTGATTTCAACAGACAGACAGACAGACGGACGGACAGACAGACAGACAGACAGACAGACAGACAGACAGACGGACATCGCTAGATCGACTTAAAATCGATCAAGGATCATGAATATATATACTTTATGGGGTCCTAAACCAATATTTCAATGTGTTACATACGGAATGACAAACTTATATATACCCTCTATCACTAAGTGGAGGGTATAAAAATGGCATATTTAAATTTTTTTTTTAATAGAATTTTCAAATTTTGAAAAAAGGTGTTTTGAGAACGCCCCCAAAATCATGCCATTTTTTTGGTATCAAGTTTGAACGGGTTAATGATACCGTAAAATCTTTAAATTTCATATTTAAGTATTTACGATCAAATATTATACAAAAATAACTTCAATTTTTTTTTTGTTTTTTAAAAAAGTCCTTTTTGGCGAAAACCCCAATTTTGAGGCTCAAAGTGGAGACAGAAGATAAACTCCGATCGGAGTGATATTTTGCATGTGAGTTACCCTTAGGGGACCGACACTTTTGGCGGGTTATAGAATTTGATCAGAGAGAAAAGCCTAAAAACGAGCCACCCTAGTGTATAATGAAGCGAGAAGAATATTTACGGCCTTTTAGACGCGGTTTTATATACACTCTAATAAATTTTCATGTAAATTTACTATAAACAGTGTACAAATACACGTTGTGTTTAAAGTGATAGACACAAAGTATGTAAACGTACATATTCATGTTTCTACAAAATGTTTCGGAACAAAAAATGTTTCAATAAATTTTACGATGTTTGTGTGTAAAGCTAAGTAAGTTGTTCACCGGTGAAAAAAAAATGTTTCGAAACATCAATTAATTTGTAGCGAAAATTTGACAGTCATATGTTTGGTTATGTTTTGCGCGTCAGAATACATAAAATAACTTTAAATAATATTTTTTGGTAAGTTATGTGATATTATTAATGTTTACAGTCCCAAACACTTATAATTACTTCATTTTACATCTGAATGTTAAATTTCACCGCTTTTTAAATGGTCTGTACAATTTAAAAAATGTTGCTTATACACTCAAAAAAAAAAGTTTGTAAAATGACATAAAATCCCCGTGATTTTACGGGGCAGGTTTTGTAAAATATGTACTAGCAAGAATCCCCGTAATGTTACGGGGATAATTTGTAAATTGATTTAACAAAAGAAAATGTAAATTTACCATTTTTTTTTTGTAAAATATTAACTTTTTTTGTAAAATATTAACTTTTTTTGTAAATTTACAAAAAATTTGGTAAATTTACAAAACAAAATTGTAAACTACCAGAAAAAGGTTGTTATTTTATTTAGATTGTAAATATACCATTTTTCTTATTTTTTTGCCGTAAAAACAGTAGTTTAACCAAATAATTTGCAAATTTACAATATTGTTTTTGTATTTTTCATATTTGTTTTGTAAATTTACAAAAAATTTGGTTTATTTACATATTTGTTTTGTAAATTTAAAGGTTTTTTCCATTGTTGCATCTTATGTTTCCTTCTTCGGCAGCTGGAGTAGCACTTCAACAACCTGAAATGATTATTTTTTTCACTTGAACACTTTTAACGTACTTTTTAATGTATAACACTGCACTTTTTTTTATTTTTTTTTTCGACATTTCGTTTTTCTTAAGTAGAACATATGAGAATTGCGAAGGAGGCTACACAAGAAATTTCTTATATTTTCAGGAAAAATAAGTCAAAAAATAACATATTTTTTTTATTTTTAATTATTTTCACAAGTATTTTTAACAAATCGGAAAAATTTTTTTGGATATTGTAAATTGGATGTTTAAGTACCTGTTTAAATAAGAAAAACTTAATTTTTCATAATTGGTAGCTTTTTATTGACATTTTAGGTGCCAAATTTAAAAAAAAAAAAATTCCAAAACAATTTGGTAAAATTACTAAAAAAATGGTAAAAATACAAAAAAAAAAATTAGAACAATTATATAGTAGAAACACATACAAATTGTGGTATTTTACTTAACGCAAATTATCAAAAAATGGTGTAAAAATTCAATTTTTTTGCTAAAGCCTACAATTAGATGACAAATTTTTGTGTCCGGAACTTAAAAAATTTCCAAACTTTTTTTTCATGAAATTTTTTATTTATAAAAAAATATTTTTAACTAAATTTTTTACTCCAAAACGCAAAAAAATCTGAACTTAGAAAATTTTTGCGTGTCCTATTGTTGAATAATTATTTTTTTTTTGTAAAACAACACTAATTCTAGTAATAAAATAAGTTTTGTAAAATTACATTGGAATTTTGTACTTTTCAATACATACATTTTAAACTGAAAACCTTGTAAACGATCTTAAAAAAAAATGTTTGTAATAAAACATTTTTTTGGTAGAAAGACTAAATAACATCAAGTAAAATTTTGTTGTACAATTACAGTTTTCTGGTGTAAAAAAACTAAACACCTTGTAATTTTTTTTTAATTTGTAAAATAATTCACTTTTTTGTAAGTTTACCTAAAAAATTTGTAAAAAAAATTTACCAACGTATAATAGTAAAATTACAAAGCAAACTGTACACTCAAAATAATAACTCTGTTAAATTACAGAAAAACTCTGCTAATTTAACAGAGTACACCATACTTTTCCAGCTAACAACATTTCTTGGTAATTTTACTAAAAAACTCTGTAAAATGATTTTGACAGAAAAAAACTGTTAATTTACAGAGTTTGTAGTAAAATATTAGTTAAATATGAAAGCTTTTTTACAGAGAAAACTCTGTAATTTTACTATTAAACTCTGTAAAATGCTTTGGACAAAAAAAACTGTTAATTTACAGAGTTTCTAGTAAAATATTGGTTAAATAAACCACCATTTAGCAAAGAAAACTATGTAAATTAACATATATTTGTAAAATACATTTGATGCAAAAAAAAAATACAGAAAAAACTCTGTAAATTTACAGAGTTTAGTTAAATGCATGTTATTTTGTAAAATTTTTATAAAATTTCTGAAAAATTTTTTTTGATAACTTTTTTTGCTACTATTTAAACTTTTTCTCAAAAAATAAAAATATACAGATAAAATTTTGATGTTTGGTAACAAAAACTACTCAAAACAGAAAATTTTTTTGGTTATAAAAAAATACGAAGTATTTTGCTTAGGTCTGTATTTTAGCAGAAAACTCTGTTAATTATCTGTAAAATTAAGATTACGAAGTAAAAAGTAATATAACAGATGACTCTTTGTTTTTTTGTCACAACAAAATACAAAGTATTTTCTTTAAATCTGTATTTTGACAGAAAACTCTGTCAAATATCTGTTGAATTGAGATTACAGTCATTTTACAGAGTATTTTACAGAGTTATTATTTTGAGTGTAGTTTTGTTTTATTAAATATACAACAATTTTTGTAAAAAGACAAAAATATTAGTAAAATAGAATTACAAGACCTTTTACTTGTAATTTTACAAACATTTTTTTTTTGAGTGTAGTGTTGATGCGTATTGATGCAACATATACCGGGTTATTTTGCCGGTTTTTCACCAGTGAACAGAATACCTCTTCAGCGAAATTTTTACGCTTTTGTAAAGCCAGTGTGAAATTTATGTTTTTTTTTATATGGAGTTTGACAGATTTTCACGTGAAAACCGAGCAACTTACCCACCTTAAGCTAAGTAAGTTGTTCACCGGTGAAAAAAAATGTTTCGAAACATCAATTAATTTGTAGTGAAAATTTGACAGTCATATGTTTGGTTATGCTTTGCGCATCAGCATACATAAAATACCTTCAATTAAAATTTTGTTGATAATTTTTGTCTATTTATGTGATATAATTAATGTTTACAGTGCCAAACACTTATAATTACTTCATTTTATTTCCGAATGTTAAATTTCACCGCTTTTTAAATGGTCTGTACAATTTAAAAAAATGTTGCTTATAGTGTTGTTGCGTATTGATGCAACATATACCGG
This sequence comes from Pegoplata infirma, assembly GCA_963921195.1. Taxonomy (NCBI): domain Eukaryota; kingdom Metazoa; phylum Arthropoda; class Insecta; order Diptera; family Anthomyiidae; genus Pegoplata; species Pegoplata infirma. Next base: position 109,271,284 of record OY992537.1, on the reverse strand, counting down.
GTTATTTTGCCGGTTTTTCACCAGTGAACAGAATACCTCTTCAGCGAAATTTTTACGCTTTTGGAGTTTGACAGATTTTCACGTGAAAACTGAGCAACTTACCCACCTTTAAACATAAATTTTAATTTAGTAAACTTAAAATAGAAATGCCTGAAAATACAAGAAAATTATGTGCATATACATTGAAAATGCTTTTTATAAAACAACCCTAAATCTTTAAAATTCAAATATTAAAAAACAAGAAATTTATTTTTAAATGATGTTTTATTAAAAAATAAAAATTTTAATAAAGACTTAAATAAAGACTTAAAACAAACTTAAAATTTCATAAAAACGCTAAAACTGCATTAAAAAGTTTAGATTAAACAAATAAACAATTAAATTACCAATGTTGCTGAAAGGATTTTATCTTTTAACTAACGTTTGCTTAGATCTAACAACTTTCCCTGAGTCCGAACATTTTTCTATAGAAAAGTGTTTCATAATTCGAGAATTATGAAATTTAAACATTTTTTAATCTCAAAAATGTGTCAAATTTTGAGTATTTTTCTTTAGAAAAAGTTTTTCAAAATCTGAGAATTTTTCTATAGAAAAAATGTCTCAGAATCTGAGAATTTTTCTATATAAAAAAAAAAGTTTTAAAATCAGAGAATTTGTTGACAGAGAAAATGATTCAGATTCTAAGAATTTTTCTATAGACAAATTATAGGAGAATTTTCTCAGATTCTGAGACTTTTTTATGTAGAAAAATTCTCAGATTCTGAGACATTTTTTCCACAGAAAGTTCTCAGATTCTGAAACATTTTTTCTATAGAAAAACCTCTTAGATTCTGACATATTTTTCTATAAAAAAATTCTCGTATTCTGATACATTTTTTCTACAGAAAAATTTTCAAATTTTGAGACATTTTTTTTATAGAAACATTTTTTCTATAGAGGAATTCTCAGATTCTGAGACAATTTTTCTATAGAAAAATTCTCAAATTTTGAAAAAATGTCTCGGAATTTGAGACAAAATATCTCAGAATTTTTTATGGAAAAAATGTCTAAGAATCTGAAAATTCTTCTGTTGAAAAAATTTCTAAGAAACTGAGAATTTTTGTAAAGAAAAATGTCTCAGAATCTGAGAATTTTTCTATAGAAAAAATGCCTCAGAATCTGAGAATTTTTCTATAGAAGAAATGTCTCAGAATCTCAGAATTTTTCTATAGAAAAAATGTCTCAGAATCTGAGAATTTTTCTAAAGAAAAAATGTCTCAGAATTTGAAAATTTTTCTGTAGAAAAAATTTCTAAGAATCTCAGAATTTTTGTAAAAAATTTCTGAGAATCTGAGAATTTTTGTAAAGAAAAATGTCTCAGAATCTGAGCATTTTTCTATAGAAAAAATGTCTCAGAATCTGAGAATTTTTCTATAGAAAAAATGCCTAAGAATCTGAGAATGTTTCTATAGAAAAATTGTCTCAGAATCTGAGAATTTTTCTATAAAAAAATGTCTTAGAATCTGAGAATTTTTCTGTAGAAAAGATGTCTCAGAATCTGAGAATTTTTCTATAGAAAAGATGTCTCAGAATCTGAGAATTTTTCTATAGAAAAAATGTATCAGAATCACAGAATTTTTCTATAGAAAAAATGTCTCAGAATCTGAGAATTTTTCTATAGAAAAAATGTCTCAGAATCTGAGAATTTTTCTATAGAAAAAATTTCTCAGAATCGGAGAATTTTTCTATAGAAAAAATGTCTCAAAATCTGAGAATTTTTTCTATAGAAAAAATGTCTCAGAATCTGAGAATTTTTTTATAGAAAAAATGTCTCAGAATCTGAGAATTTTTCTACAGAAAAAATGTCTTAGAATCTGAGAATTTTTCTATAGAAAAAATGTCTTAGAATCTGAGAATTTTTCTATAGAAAAAATGCCTCAGAATCTGAGAATTTTTCTATAGAAAAAATGTCTCATAATCTGAGAATTTTTCTATAGAAAAAATGTCAAAGAAAAAAAAAATAGATAAAATTAAATGGCGATATGAAACCGTTTAACGGATTCTAAATTTTTTTAGATATTCGAATTCAGCGTGCGGATGGTATTTTTCCATCGACAGATAATTTATTCAACACAGTAATAATAAATAAAACAAAAATATACATCGTCGAACTATATTCAATAAATGCCAACTCGAAAAAGCTTACTTTTCAGGAGAGCTAAAAAACTAGTTATTTTGCATATTATTGTAAAAATAGACAATGTACCTTCCATAAGATGGTTTAAATATTCTAAACAATTTTTACCTATGCCAAAAATTTCATATTTTGCACTGGTTTGCGTATTTTTTTGAGATGGCATTTATTACTATATCAAAAAACAAATATTTTTTTAGAGTTGGCATATTTTGCAGCGTTTAAAAGGCTACGTTAGCTACCCGTTTTTTTGCTTTTGCTTTTCATATCACTTCAAACAATTTCAATATTATAAGTTATAGCTTTTGTTTACTTTTCTTTTTTGTGTTTGCTTAAACTACAACAACATGAAAAAAATAAAAACTCCAAACAGAGCAGTAGCGGAAAACAAATTTTATTGTTGTAGCCTACAAATATACTACAGTAGTATATTTGTAGGCTACAAATATACTACAGTAGTATATTTGTAGGCTACAGTATTACTACCGTATTACTACAATAGTATTACTACAGTATTACTACAGTAGTATTACTACAGTATTACTACAGTATCACATTGTAAACAAATGTTGCAATATAAAAACGTGATCATATTAAAAATTTCGTTAAGATGGTGTAAAATGAATACAACATCGAAAAAAGAATAATAATAATTTTTAATAAAATTCTTTTAATTTTGGTCAAAAAAATATAGAAAAATTTTGAATTTTGTCGAATTTTTCGATATTTTCGAATATGTACGCGATTTTAGTATTATCGGTCTAGACGCTCAGAAGTTATGAGAAAAACAGTGACATTAACATTGGGTTAGAGATGGGCGCTGGTCACGTTATTTGCGTGATTCACGTGAATCACGCGTGAGTGATTTTCATTTAAATCACGTGATTGTGAGTGAGTGTGAGCTAAAAAAAAATTTGAGTGAGTCATTTATTTTTTGCTTGAGTTTGCGTGATAAGATTTTTAGATTAGCCCAATTTTTATATTTTTTGTAGTTTTTTTTTGGTAAGAAAATTTTATTGCGTGAGTAGATTTTGTGTGACTTACGCGTGAGCATGATTGAATCTGGCGTGAGTAAGATTTTTATTACTCACGTGAATAGTGAGTGAGCGTGAGTAAAAAAAAAATTGCGTGAGTGATTCGATTATTTTTGCGTGAGCTTGAGTGAGTGTGAGTCAAAATCCACTCACGCACCCATCTCTACATTGGGTATTTCGAAAATTCACGTGTTGAAAAATACACAAAACATGGTTTTAATTAGAGATACCCATATGGGCGCGTGAGTGATTTTTGACTCACACTCACTCACGCCCACGACAGGAATTTTTGAATTACGCACACTCACTCACGAGCAAATTTTTTCTACTCACACTCACAATCACATGAGTAAATTTAATACAACTCACACTCACGTGCACTCACTCAAGCTTCACTCACACTCTCGTTGACTCACACTCACGAAACTCTTATTCATACAAAAAAAAATTTAAAAACTAAAATTTTAAAAATCTTTTAAAATTTTCAACAAAATTTAAAGTTCAGCGTAACTTAAAAAATCGACTCACGCACACTCACGCAAAAATCTTACTCACGCACACTCCACTCACACGTGCATGAGTAAAATTGAATTTAGTCACACTCAAGCGTGGTCACGCGTGAATCACGTTCTAATCTACTCATGTGCCCATCTCTACTTTTAATGACAAGAGAACACCACAACAATGTTTGCCAAAGTTTTTTTTTGAGAAGTTGAATTATAATTTTACATTAAAACAATCCAACCCTATTCTTTATACACATTAAAATAAAACAGTTATGTTAAACAAGATAAGTGTGTGTGTTATAGTTTTATTAAATTTTCTCTTTGTAGGCTACAAAAACAATATTTGTAGGCTACCAAAAATAATTTGTAGGCTACAGGTAGGCTACCAAAAATAATTTGTAGGCTACAGGTAGGCTACCAAAAATAATTTGTAGGCTACTTGTAGGCTACACAATTCTAATGTTTTTGTTTTTTTTGCTACTTATTCATTTTTAAAAACAATCGTAAGCTTTCGCTACAAAAACAGAAATGTGCAAGTATTAGTAGTTATAGCAATTGAATGATTTACATATTGTTTGTTTTTAAAACTACACATATCGTCAATTTTGGTTGTTTTAGCTACTTTCTTCGTAGTAATTTAAACGCTGATATTTTGTCGGAAACTAAAAATAATTTTTTTTTTGAAAAATTTTTCTAATTTTTTTTTTTTTTTGGATTTTGTTTTCCTTAGTGCGGTAATTGCAAAAACTAAAAAAAAATAAAAATCTTTGCATATTTTTAAAAGTTACTAGCTCCGAAAGCCTTTTAATCTCAGGGTGGTCAACTTTGGCACTCTGTAACTCCCGCTTTATTGTAGAAAGCTCACTCCAAACTAGCTATTTTGAAAGCTTATATCATTGACTTTATTTGCCCCACTCATAATGTTTCAATCTGATAAATAGTTTGAAAGTTACACATATATAAGCAATTTTTTTTTTGCAAACACTATTTTCCGATATTTTCAAAATGGCAATATCTCGAAAACTAGGCATTAGATATCAAAATCTTTACCAGATTCGTGATCAGAAAGGCAATTGCAATAAGATATGTGGTCTAATTTTTTTTAAAAAAAATTTTGAAAAATTTTTGGAAATTTACAATGGGAGTTGGCATTTATTTTCACCAAAAAAAATATGTACTTTGAGTTAGCAGAATAACAAAAATGGATGTAAAACGACAAAAAATTATTTTTTTGCTCTGAAATTTTTACCACAGATGGGTATTGCATAGGGGAGCTATTTTCCATCGGAAACTCATTTCGGTCAAATTCGAGTTGGCATATTTTGAATATAGGTTCACGACATACACTAATATAAAATACATTGCATAAAAATAAATTATAACTTAAACATTCTTTATCCTGCAAAATTTCCACAAGTTACAAAAAATATTGTTGTTCTCCTAATTTGCTTCACTCCGAATATGCAGCATCTTACGGCTTATTCATCTTCATAAATTTCTTACTTCCCCCAGATTGGGCCTTATAAATATATGTGTCTTACGTCTTTTTCTTCTCCACAAATTTCCTTTTTTCCCCAAGATTGTCTTTTCAAATTGTATGATTTACATATTTAATTTTAAATTGCAAAAATCTTCCGAATTAACGAAATAAACAATTTATTCGATTTATGAAAATTTTTGACAAATTAATATTTTGAAACCTGAAAAAAATCGATTGCTCCAAAAACAATAGTGGTATTCAGAATCTTACTTGCCAGCCCTGGCACTGGTGGTAAAAGAGCACTTTTTAAAATTACCTTTCAAAATACATGTATTTCTTTGAAAGAAGTACTCTTTTGCTACATTGCCAGGGCTGGCAACAAGACTCTGAATACCTCTAATAATTTTTTGAATTGCTCCAAAAACACTTTAATTTCCCAATTTTTTGGAGTCAGTTTGGACTCTACTTTTTTATATAAGAATTTCCCTTACATTTTGGGGTCTTTTAAGACTCATTTCTGAGGGCTCCTTTTTCAATCGAAAAAAATAGGGGTTTATGACAAAACAAAGCTCAAGTTTAAAAAATAGTTTCCTATTTTAATCATTTTTGATTCCAAAATTTGTGGGCTCCAAAAACTATCCTTTTTGGGAGTTGTTTTTAAGTCATATATTTGGAGGGCTGTACATTTTGTCGGCTGGGATATTTTGTTTTTTATTTTAATAAAAGTTTTGACAATTTCCATAATAATATGTTAAATTATGTACGATTACATATTTTGTGAAATAAATTTTACATAGAAAAATTGTATATTTAAAGTGAAACTGCTTATTATTTTATAAACATGTTTCACAACACACAATGTACTACACTTTGTGTGTATCTTTTACAAATAAAACACAACGTGTTTACATTTGCGCAATTCCTGTAAATATACATGAAAATTTACTATCTTGATAATAGTAAAGTTACATGCATTTTTTAGAGTGTAAAATATTTTAAAGTAATTTTTCACTTTGATGTAGAAATAAGCGCATGCGTGACTTTTGACTCACACTCGCTCACGATCACTCACGGAATTTTCCAATTACGCACACTCACTCACGTGAACATTTTTTCTACTCACATTCCCTCACAACGACGTTAGTAAAATTGAGTTTCAGTCACACTCACCCGTGATCACGCATGAATCACATATTTATCGGCTCTTGTGTACATTTCTACTTTGATGTATTGATTCACTTTACGGCAATCCGCTTTTCGGTCTTTTTGCAGTTATAAAAGTTCCGTATAGCAAGGTCTTGTTGTATTTAATTTTTTTAGTACTTAGTCGGTGCTATAATTGGTGATTGTAATTAAATTTAGTTTGATAGTCGCTTGGTAACACTAAAGAATGTCAAACGTGCTTCACTTTTACAAATCCTATAATATTCCTAAATTTTGAGAGATTTTTGATAAATTTACTTTTTAAAGAAATGGGAAATTTCAGAAAGGGTTCTGAAAATTTAATAAAAAAAAACTACTCGATACCCCAATCATAACTATACAAGAATGTAAATGTTTGAGATTGTGATGCATTTCGTTTTAATTCGAAAAATATTTAATCAGGGGAACTCAACACAAATTTGACCATTTTTCCAATATTTAACCACGGCTCCTAAGCCCAGTTTTTGAAAAATTAAAAAACGACTAAAACTCAATTTTACTCACCCGATTATGTGTGAGTTGGGAACTAAATTTCAGGAGTCGATTTTTTTGATTGAGTTTGCGTGATTAATTTTCTCTTCATAATTCCTTTTGTCCCGAAAAAGGGGAAAAAATATTGTTAAATTTGGCCAAACTTTAAATTTGGCAAAGTTTAAATTTTAGTTTGTTTTTTTTTTTGTAAAATTTGGCTAACCTTTAAATTTTGCTAAAAAATTTGTTAGATATTGTTCAAAATTTAGTAATATCCTCGCGAGTGGGTGTGTGTGACTGGAAAAATTTTGTCATGAGCGTGAGTGAATGTTAGTCAAAAGTCATTCACGCGCCCATCTCTAATTGTTAGTGAGAGTGAGAAGAAACAAATATGCTGGTGAGTGTGAGGTATAGAAAAATTTCCGTCTTGAGTTTAAGGGAGTGTGGGTCAAGAGTAACTCACTCACGCAAATTGTCAATTTTGTATGAAAAAATATTTAAAGCTGACAAATCGTGTCTTAAAAACCGGGAAATATGTAGTTGATGTGGGTAGTAAATTTATGAATCGCTCTTTAGGGCATCACACTTTCGTTTTTGATCGACTATATTAGCTTTTTTATTTTCAAGTATTTTTTGACTATAGTTTTTCGTCCATTTACTTATTTTAAGCATTTTTGTAAAATGCAAATATGAATTTTCAGCAACGAACATACAAAACGCCTACAAATGTCATGCAATCCCATCATCAACACCATCTGTACTACAAACAAAAACGATTCCATTAGATAGAAAAAGGTTTTTTGTTTACTATAAGCTTTATAAAATAGTTTTACTCCCTATTGGAAGTCCCCATGTAGAAATTGCCAGTGGCAAAAATAGTAAAAAAGCGGTGGCAAAGCACATTTATTGACTTAAAGTGCTTTTCTAACCAGTGTTGCCATTTTTACAATTTTTTTTTTGGATTTTTGTTAAACATATGAAACATTTTAATTTCAGAGGACGTTCAAAGTCCTGCACTTGGATCCATTGAGACAGGGGACTAAAATAAATATTTTTTTTTGCCCGCCCCCTTTTGTGGGCGTGTACATGGAAAAATTATTTTAATAGTGATAAAATGGTATTATATATTATTATAAAATTATTATTAAAGTGCAAAATACATAATAAATTAATTGTTCAAAATTTATCGCGAGAGGAAAGTGTTCCCCAACGCATCCCGCCGTCCCCCACCTAATAAAAATAATATTTTTTTCTAATTTTTTACATTTTGGAGAAGATAGAAGATTCGGCACAGACGAATTTTGTGATTTTTCCTAATTATTTAAATTTTTCTGATATTTTATTTATTTCTGATATTTTCTTAATTTTTTTTCAATTTCCCCTTATTATTTAGATTTTTTTTTGAATTTTCCTGTTTCAACCATATTTTTGAGGTTGTCGTAACCGGCTCAATTCGTAATATGGCTGTAATATGGCTGACAAACGTAATATGGCTGTGACAACTGCAATGAGGTTGTGACAAACCGAATTCTAGTTGTGACAACCGAATTATTGGTTGCGATAACCTCAGAAATGAGGTTGGAATATTTACGGTTTTGTCAACTGGTTTATTCCTGTAAGTGCGCTTGTATCGTCATTGATCGTATTTTGCAAATTCTTTTTAAACCGAATTATAGTTGTGTCAACTGAATTATTGGTTGCGATAACCTGAAAAATGAGGTTGGAATATTTTCGATTTTGTCAGCCGGTTTTTCTGAGTGCTCTTGTATCGTCATTGCAAATTCTTTGCCATTCGTATTTTTTAGCATGGGTCCTTTTAAACGTATTGCAATTCTTAAAAATACTATTTACTGTGATTGCTTATGAAACTATGAATTATGGTTATGGCTTAATGCATTCTTGTTAAATGCTAATGAAGGAAGCATTTTTTTCCACCCAAGTAAGGGAAACATAGATTGATTTAATCCTATAGAGCTCTAGATATTCTGTTCAAAAAAAAAAGTTTTATGGCTTCCTCTAAAACTGTTGTTGCCTCATTAATACCGTGACATTAAGGTGGACCTCCAATGTATGGGAAAATTTAAAACTCATCTGTTTCAAAAACGGGAACCAATTTTGTGTGAGGTTAAGATAAAAAAATATGTGAGCTCAATCGGTTGAAAATTGTGCGTTCAATTTATTAATCATATGTATTAATTTTGATGAGTTGAACACGAATACCAACACATTTTTAAAAACGGGCAAACGGTTTTCGAGATATCGCTATTTAAAGTTTTTAATTTTTTTTAACTCTTGATCGTAGGAAAACCCGATATCTCGAAAACCATTCGACCAATTTTATTTTGTTTTTTATATTCGTGGTCATTTTTCCCAAATTTTGTTCTCAAAAACAAATTTTAATGAGTGTGTGGTAAAGATGCGCGCGTGACAGGAATTTTTCGTGATTCATGCGTGATCGTGTGTGAAATTTGTTTTAACTCACGTGTTAATTTTGTATTCTTATCTTATTTTGGTTAGCTTTGAGATTTAAAAAAAAATTCTTCAAGAAAATTTTCCTGACACAAAAATTTATTTTTTAATCGTTTTTGATTATTTTGGCCTCGGAAAACATTTGAAAATTCTTCAGTTTATTTTTTAAGCCAATTTTATATATTTATTTTATTTTAGCTTGCTTTGAGATTTAAAAAAAAAAAAAAAAATATTCTTGAAGAAAATTTTTTGGTCATTTTGGCTTCGGAAACAAATTGAAAAATTCTTCAGTGAAAATTTTTTTTAGTTAATTTTATATTTTTATCTTATTTTGGTTTGCTTGACTTAGAAAAAAAATAAAAAAAAATTTTAAGGAACAAATTTAATTTTTAATAGGAAAAATTTAAAAAATTAAATTTGTTTTTGGGTAATTTTATATTATACCCTCCAACCACAGCACACTGGGTAATTTAAGCCAATTTTTAGGCCAAAAATAATTACAGCCAAAGTTTTGGACCGATATGGCTGAAATTTTAAATTAAGAGTTTTTTGTGAACACGCACAGCTGGATTTTATGAATTTGGAAATCGTCGGAATTTTTAGGGTTGCCACAATACGAAAAAAAGTGAAAAGACTGAATATCTCGAAAACGAATAGGCTAATTTTTTTTTAAACTCGGCACAAAGAAAATACGCAAGGAGGCTACCAAAATGGCACATAAACATTTTGTTTGATTTTGCTCGAAAAAGCTGTTATTTTTTGAGCGGGCCTTGTACCACCTTAACGAAAAATTTTCCCAAAAAGTTCGTACTATTTCCTTCAACGAAGCCAAATTTTGGTTTAAAACAATTTTACTGATAATAAAATTATAAACAGCAACAGGGTTTTTTCTCTTAGTTCTTTTCCCAATCCAAACGTTATAAAGTTCAACATATTGCAAGTTGAGGCTGTCTGAAAGAAAATTATATATGGGTCAGTCTTAGTGAAATCAATCAAAAATAGCTAAAAATTTTCGTGACCCCCTCCGATTTTGATGAAATTTGGTTAAGTTGTAACACTAAGTGATAAACTGACGCACACTTATTTTCAGCCCTCTAAGTAAACAGTGGGCGAAAACACGGAGGGTCAAAATTTCCCCCAAAATCTCCCAGTCGCGACACTTTGCACCGTAAAAACTTAATATCGTTGGTTCTATTATAGCTAGAAAGCCCATTTTTGGTTTGTTTTGAAGCTCATAATATGCTCTACAAGACCTCCCATAACCAAAAAATTTTCGAAAAAAATAAGGGTTACCTCCCTTATTTTAAGGTCGTGATATACGGAGGAGATAATGGGGATGATGGTATCCCTCGATTTTTTTTTACTTGATAATCTTTTAAAGAAAGTCCTAAAGAATATATTCTAAAATTTTTATGTTGGGACAACAATGGGATCGCTCAAAATCAAAATTTTTCACAATTTTCCCCAAAATCTCCAAATCGCAACACTCTTTATCTCTTTTCATAAGTGCTTTTGTAGCTACAGAGCCCATTTTTTTTTATTTTAAAGCTTATAATACGCTCTGTAGAGCGTATCTTGTAGACAAGACATACCAAAACCAAAAAATTTCCCAATGGAGTCCCAAGATAAAAATTTCAGGATATGCTCTCTAGAACTTACTCTTAAAAAAAAAACAAGATAAAAAAAATTGGGTGATACTATCCCCCAATTTCCCCCACCCCTTGCCACGATCTTTTAATACAAGAGGCACCCCTCATTTTTTTTTTTTTTTTTTTGTGATATATACTATAGTAATATTGTAGGACATATTAAGAGCTTTAAAACAAGCCAAAAATGGACTCTGTAGCTACAATACCCAGCAAAACTTTGGTAATGGGTAGTGATTATATAACACATTACCAGGTAATGTATATACCTTATTTGTAGCATTATTTTAGGATGTCTTACCAAACATTTGTTTCACAACGTATTATTTTAAAGTGAAAAATAAGGCATTACTAATAATTTGCTACGTAATGCATGATTATTGGAAAAATGTATTTCATATTTATTATTTCTAAACATTATATCATGGATGATTTATATTTGGTTACATTATGTATTATTTAAAAGTTTGAAATAATGCATTATTTAGAATTAAATGCATAATGCATTACAATAACATAAAAAATAATTATTTTATAAAAAAATGCATAAGTTTAAACTAGAGATGGGCTCACGACAAGAAATTTCTAACGACACACACTCACTAGCATATTATATCTACTTACACTCACTTACAATCACGTGAGTAAATTTATATACAAAATTACTTTTTCACTACTCGTAACACCTTATATATTACGTTCTGGTATGCTATATTATATACCTTACTCGTAACCTATAAAATATCATATATTTTACACCTTACTGGTATTCTTCGTTATAAATTTATGACTTATTTTATACCTTACTGGTATTCTATGTGATAATGTGGATGCATTACTTTGAGTCTCATCGCCTGTTAAAATCATCAATGCTGCAATGTATAAAATAAGAGATCATATACCTTATTTTATACCTTATTTGGTAATCTAAATTTTGCTGGGTACAGTCCACGATATTAAATTTTTAATATGCAAGAGTGTCGCGATTTGGAGATTTTGGGGGAAATTGTGAAAAATTTTGATTTTGGTCGATGTGATTGTTGTCCCAACATAAAAATTTTAGGATATATTCATTAGGACTTGCACTTTGAGAATACCAAGTAAAAAAAAACTCGGGGGATACTTCCCCCATTTCCTCCACCCTTTGCCACGACCTTTTAATAAGGGGGGCACCCTTCCTTTTTCTAAATTTTTTTGGTTAAGTTAGGTATTGTAGAGCGTACTATAAGCTTTAAAACAAACAAAAATGGACTCTGTAGCTACAATAGCACTTATAATATTAAATTTTTAAGGTTCAAGAGTGTTGCGATTTGGAGATTTTAGGGGAAATATGAAAAATTTTGATTTTGAGTGATCCCATTGTTGTCCCAACTAAAAAATTTTAGAATATATTCTTTAGGACTTTCTCTATAAGATTATCAAGTAAAAAAAAATCGGGGATACCATCCTCCCCATTTTCTCCTCCCTTTATCAAGACCTTAAAATAAGGGAGGTAACCCTTATTTTTTTCGAAAATTGTTTGGTTATGGTAGGTCTTTTAGAACATATTATGAGCTTCAAAACAAACCAAAAATGGGCTTTTTAGCTATAATAGAACCAACGATATTAAGTTTTTACGGTGCAGAGTGTCGCGACTGGGAGATTTTGGGGGAAATTTTGACCCTTCGTGTTTTCGCCCACTGTTTACTTAGAGGGCTGAAAATAAGTGTGCGTCAGTTTATCACTTAGTGTTACAACTAAACCAAAATTCAATCAAAATTTTTAGCTATTTTTGATTGATTTCACTAAGACTGACCCAATTTTTATGTTAAAAAATGTACACTCTTAAAAACGCATGTAAACTTACTATTATAAATTGGGTAAATTTTTGTTGAATAGCACGCATTATGTGTTAATATAAACACTAAATGCGTATAATAAATTCAAACCAATTAAACACAGCAAATTATAAATATTATCCGTTAATTCAAATATTTAACACACAAAAGCGTAAATAAAATTGTCGAACAACATACATCCACACATGTTAAATAACTAAAACGCCAGATAAAAGTATAAGTTCCGTAGCGTAGTGGTTAAGAAGTGTACTTTCAAATCAGAAGGTGGCGAGTTCGATGCTGGCTTGCGCTGCATGTTTTTTTGTTTTTTGTTATATTTTTTCACCTCTTTTTTATTTAAATTGACCACATGTGGTCAATTTATCCAATTTACACATTCAGAGTAGAATTACCCAATTTATAGTAGGAGTCCAGTTTCCTACTATAAATTGGGTAAATTTCAACGAATTTTGATTAGAGTGTACTATCCTTTAAAAAAAAATGCATTGTGGAGGGTATCACTACATTCGGCAAGGCCGAATTTAACTTTTTACTTGTTTTTTTATTTAAAAAGAAAATGATTTTTTCTACACTAAGAAAATTATGTCATTAACTGTTTGTAGTTTATTTCAAAAAGTAATCAGTAAAGTTATTTTAAAAGAAAAATCATTAAATTTATTAAGAATTTCTTGTTTTCTACTTCTTTTGTAGTTTAAAAATAAAAATTTACTGTTTTAAAAATGAATTTTCTGTTGCATTCAATTTCGGCAGTAAAGAATTCCTTCTATAGTTTTACTGTTTTTCAATAAAAAATAAGTGAATATTCATTCGTTTTTTAATGTTCTGGTTAGTCATTAAATTAACATTAAAAATTGACTGTAATATGATTTTATTTTTAATGAAAAAACAGTGGAATGGTTTTTAAATAAAATTTCATTTGTTTTAAGTGAATATTTACTGGAATTTACCTATATAATTTTTTGAGTGTATGAAAAGTTTACAAATTTTTCCTATGAACAAATTTCCGATTCTTCTTTGAATATTTCTAGGATTTCGAAACTATTTTCCTCTAGAAATTTTTTAGAAAAATTCCTTCTTTTTCCCCTCTTTTTTTATTTTACCATTATGGGCCTCCTGGTGGTGCCCATGGTCTAAACTTAACCTCGAAATTATGTTAGCTATAACCGGTATAAATTTCTCTGCAATCGGTCCAGTACTTACTGAATGGCCAAATTAATAAAAATAATTAACATTGCACCATTGCGTATGATTGATATTTAAAGGCACCCAGCAAAACTTAAATTACCAAATAAGGTATAAAATAAGGTATAGGATCTCTTATTTTATACATTGCAGCATTGATGATTTTAACAGGCGATGAGACTCAAAGTAATGCATACACATTATCACAAAGAATACCAGTAAGGTATAAAATAAGTCATAAATTTATAACGAAGAATACGAGTAAGGTGTAAAATAAATGATATTTTATAGGTTACGAGAAATGAAATAATATAGCATACCAGAAGATAATATATAAGGTGTTACGAGTAGTGAAAAAGTAATTTTGTATTAAATTTACTCACGTGATTGTAAGTGAGTGTAAGTACTAGATAAAATATGCTCGTGAGTGTGTGTCGTTAGAAATTTCCTGTCGTGAGCCCATCTCTAGTTTAAATTTATGCATTTTTTTATAAAATAGTTATTTTTTATGTTATTGTAATGCATTATGCATCCAATTATAAATAATGAATTATTTCAAACTTTCAAATAATACATAACGTAACCAAATATAAGTCATCCATTATTTAATGTTTATAAATAATAAATATGAAATAGATTTTTTCCAATAATCATGCATTACGTAGCAAATTATTAGTAATGCATTATTTTTCACATTAAAATAATACGTTGTGGAACAAATGTTTGGTAAGACATCCTAAAATAATGCTACAAATAAGTTATATGCATTACCTGGTAATGTGTTATATAATCACTTCCCATTACCAAAGTTTTGCTGGGCAATTACGATATTGCTCATACGCCTTGTAAAGTTTTCAAGCAAAATAATAATAATTGTTGTCTCTTTATTTTTAGTACCAAAAGGTACACAAAAATAAAATGTATTTATTCGGCCTTTATATATGTATATATATTTGATTAGAGTTTTATTCTAGTTCAAGGCCCTAAAATATTTATATTTATGATATTG
The DNA here is from genome assembly GCA_963921195.1 of Pegoplata infirma. Classification (NCBI taxonomy): domain Eukaryota; kingdom Metazoa; phylum Arthropoda; class Insecta; order Diptera; family Anthomyiidae; genus Pegoplata; species Pegoplata infirma. Next base: position 109,256,273 of record OY992537.1, on the reverse strand, counting down.
TCATAATAGAGTATTTTTAATTTATTGCTGTAAAAAAGGTAATTCATCTCATAGTATGTCTGTACTGATCAGTTTCATCCCCACTAAGGAATCTTCAGCAGACTTTAGAGAATCATCGTTGGTCAATCAAACATCAAACCAGACATAATATTTGATATATTTCACAAGTTATACGAGAAATACTATTATGAAGGTCCGAAATCTGTTTTCCAACAAAAAAAACTCTTTTTTCAAAATTTTTCAAAACCAAAATCAGATAAAAATATAAAATTAAATGAAACAAACATATTGTTTTTACTAAAATTTTTTCCGAGCACAAATGATAAAAAGACATATTTTAAATTTGTATGGAAAAGCAGGAGTTGGACTTTTTGGCTTCGAACATTTTTAATATTTTTTCCGTAGCCAAATAAAAATGTAATCAAAAAGTGAGGACTTTCATGAAAATGCATGTTAACCAAATATCTCTGCGAATCAAAGAATTTTCTTTAAAATGGCATCGATTTGTAAGTGCATATTTTTTTATGAAAATTCATATTTTTTGCATATTCTGCTATAAATGCTTATTTTTGGGTCATATTTTTTTGACGCGTTTGAAGTGTTTTTAATTTCCCCTATATTCACATATTGTAGTAGGTGTTTCAGTTATTTTTTTTTTTCTATTTACATATGAAGGAAAACCCAAGAATACTATTTTAGTTTGAAATTCTTATTTTGAATGCAAATTACACAACGTTTTTTTTTTTTGTACAAACATTTGATTTTTTTTTGTTATTATTAAAAGGTTTTTAAAGGAAATGGTTGAAAAAAGAAATTATGAAATTATTTCTTTTAGCTATTTTTTAACTGTGTTTTAAATTTTTTTCTACCTTTAATGTTATGAAATTTTAATTAAATTTTCATTTTACTGCTATTCTTTGTTTTTTAGTCGTCTTGTTTAATGCAGTAACTAGCTATTGCTCTGGGGAATTAACATACATTTTCATATTTTTTTGCAATTCTAGGACTTTTATGTAAATTTCTGATTTTGTTAAAGTACAAATAAGATTTTTTTTGTTGTCCATGAAAGTTGATGTTTTTCATATTGGAAAAAAATCTTAATTATGAAATTTTGTTTGTTGCCTTTGTTGATGGTAGGGTTTTTCATATTGAAAAACTTTCATTTGTATTTCATAAAACAAAGAAAACTTAAAAAATTTCTTTTTAAATTTTTATTAAAAAAGCCTTAACATTAACAATTTTTAAGCAGCTGGGCCATTACAAAAAATTTAGCACAAATTTTAGTCATTTTTGGAAATGGTGTCTCAGATTAATTTGAACCTTGACACATAGATAGCCCTCATAAATATGATATATGTACCATATATCGTTTTTTTACATTTGGTGTATTTAACGAATAATGGCGGGTCAAAGATTGACTTTTTAAGCAAAAGTAAGAAAAATACATCACGTTTAAAGAGCTGTAACTTCTTAACCAATGACCCGATTTTCACAAATTTAGGCTCATGTGAAAGCTGGGGTTCTTCTTTTAGAAAATATTTTTAAAATAACACTGTTTTTTTTTACAGAAATGATGCAAAAATGCAAAAACATTTTTTCTTTTCGAATATTTAAAAAAACACATCTTCGATTTTTTTTAAAAAAATTCTGGTGAAAAATAACAATGTTTTGTATAACTTATTCAAAATTCAGAGTGGGATCTCCATGGGATCAAAAACTATTCTGTTTTAAGTACGAGATTCTCATATTTTTCCCTTAGAAAATTTAAATTTCTAATGTTTTGAATGTTTTTCAAAATTTTAATAGTATAATTTTCTTTGAAAATTTAAATTTTTATATTGAAGAAACATAAAATTTTAATTTTCTAAGGTAAAATTTAAGAACTTCGTACTAAAACCAGAATATTTTTTGATCCCATTGAGATCCCACTCTGAATTTTGGATATGTTGTACAAAACAGTATTGTTTATCATCAAACTTTTTTTAAAAAAAATCGAAGATGTGTTTTTTTAAATATTCGCAAAAAAAAATGTTTTTGAATTTTTGCAACACTTCTGAAAAAAAACCGTATTCTTTTGAAAATATTTCCTAAAAGAAGAAAAATTAAGCTTTCATATGAGCTATTACTTGTGATAATCGGATTACTAGTTAAAAAGTTAGAGCACGTTAAACGTCATGTATTTTTCTGACTTTTGCTAAAAAAGTCGAACTTTGACCCGCGATAATTTGAAAACTACAGCAAATTTTGAAAATCCAAAAATGCAACATATCTCATATAAACGTGGATATCTATGAGCCAAATTCTCAGTGGCGTCCAAAGGCATGTTTCCGAACAGTGGGGCGAAAATTTTTGGAATTACCCAGCTATAAAAAATAAATAAAATAAAATATTTTTTTTATTTAGATTCTGAGACTTTTTCTATAGAAAAACTGTCTCAGATTCTGAGACTTTTTCTATAGAAAAACTGTCTCAAATTCTGAGAATTTTTCTATAGAAAAACTGTCTAAGATTCTGAGATTTTTTCTATAGAAAAACTGTCTCTGATTATGAGACTTTTTCTATAGAAAAACTGTCTCAGATTCTGAGACTTTTTCTATAGAAAAACTGTCATAGATTCTGAGATTTCTTCTATAGAAAAACTATCTCAGATTCTGAGACTTTTTCTATAGAAAAACTGTCTCAGAATCTGAGACTTTTTCTATAGAAAAACTGTTTCAGATTCTGAGACTTTTTCTATAGAAAAACTGTCTCAGATTCTGAGACTTTTTCTATAGAAAAACTGTCTCAGATTCTGAGACTTTTTCTATAGAAAAACTGTCTCAGATTCTGAGACTTTTTCTATAGAAAAACTGTCTCAGATTCTGAGACTTTTTCTATAGAAAAACTGTCTCAGATTCTGAGACTTTTTCTATAGAAAAACTGTCTCAGATTCAGAGACTTTTTCTATAGAAAAACTGTCTCAGATTCTGAGACTTTTTCTATAGAAAAACTGTCTCAGATTCTGAGACTTTTTCTATAGAAAAACTGTCTCAGATTCTGAGACTTTTTCTATAGAAAAACTGTCTCAGATTCTGAGACTTTTTCTATAGAAAAACTGTCTCAGATTCTGAGACTTTTTCTATAGAAAAACTGTCTCAGATTCTGAGACTTTTTCTATAGAAAAACTGTCTCAGATTCTGAGACTTTTTCTATAGAAAAACTGTCTCAGATTCTGAGACTTTTTCTATAGAAAAACTGTCTCAGATTCTGAGACTTTTTCTATAGAAAAACTGTCTCAGATTCTGAGACTTTTTCTATAGAAAAACTGTCTCAGATTCTGAGACTTTTTCTATAGAAAAACTGTCTCAGATTCTGAGACTTTTTCTATAGAAAAACTGTCTCAGATTCTGAGACTTTATCTATAGAAAAACTGTCTCAGATTCTGAGACTTTTTTTATAGAAAAACTGTCTCAGATTCTGAGACTTTTTCTATAGAAAAACTGTCTCAGATTCTGAGACTTTTTCTATAGAAAAACTGTCTCAGATTCTGAGACTTTTTCTATAGAAAAACTGTCTCAGATTCTGAGACTTTTTCTATAGAAAAACTGTCTCATATTCTGAGACTTTTTCTATAGAAAAACTGTCCCAGATTCTGAGACTTTTTCTATAGAAAAACTGTCTCAGATGCTGAATATTTGGCAGGTACACCCAAATATTCAGCAAAACATCATCATGATTTAATGTTTTCGATAAGAGTTAGGGTGTTCAATTAATCGGATTTTTTTTATTGTTCGATTAAGCGATTAATCGACATTTGCCATTTTTAAATTATTCGATTAAACGAATAAAATTTTAAAATTGATCGATTAATCGAATAATTCCAAATTCAGAAAATTTGGAATAATTCCAAATTCAAAAAATACCCTTACTTTGAGGAGTTAGAGGGTTAACATATTCTACAAAAATGTTCTCCGTAACATTTAACATAAATTTTCTGAACACACCATATACTTTAAAAGTAAGCTTTACTCGATTTTCTTAATAAATGCGAAATTAACTCTAAACTGTCTTTTGTTATGTCTTATTTCTGACTTTCTGGTTGAGTTTTCCGTGTTGGTGTATTCAAGAACTTATAGTAAAATTTCACGGCGAATATTTTTACGGAACATTTAAACCCCTGAAATCCCTGTTTTAGCTGTGATTTTTGCTCTTTTTGAAAATAAGGACAAAAAAGACCCTTAAATTGAGGAGTTAGAGGGTTAACATATTCCACAAAAATGTTCTCCGTAGCATTTTACATAAATTTGCTAAACACACTATATACTTTAAACGTTAGCTTTACTCGATATTCAATGACGATTGACAACACAACATTTGCAATTGGGGGAAACTTTACCTCCCCTTAAAATGAAACCCAGATGTAAACTTTCAAAACGCCGATACACGTATATTTTTAAATGTATGTAGTATTTAAAAATGTATCCAAATTTAAGTTTTCTGCTAATTTACTTGAGAAAACTTAAATAAAAATAATTTTGAAGATTTGAAAAATGTATAGAATTCAAAAACAATTTGTTTCCCAAATTTATATGGATTACTGATATCACAAACATTTTATATATGGGGCATTCCATGCCAAATCACTCACTTTTAGGCCCGACCCCCTTCGATTAATTTTATTTTTGGATATGTTTTAGTACGTATTAAATGCAACTTGCAGCCAAATTTTCAGCCTTTTATACCAAGGTGGTGTTGAGTAATCAATTTTTCAAAATGGCGATTTTTTCCAAAAAATGAAAAAATTTAAATTTTCAATCAATTTTGACCAGTAAAAAATATAGATATTTTAAAAAAAGTTGGACAACGTTTTGTTGGTATTTAAATGTAGTTTTAGAAAAAAAATGTGAAAAAATTATTCGAAGTAATTATCACTTATTTTTTGACGTTTAAAAATTAAAATCGACTTTTTGAAAAAGTCCGAAACCTTCGATTTTTTTGTAAAAAACTAAAAGAATTCTACTCTAAATTATGCAACTTTTAAGCCATAACTCGAGATGTGATCACAATTCTTTCTATTTTTTTTTTTTAATTTTTAAAATTGCACCTTTTATGTTTTGGCTCTGATTTATTTTATATGGAGCTCCAAAAAAAAAAAAATGGTAGATACTGACCCTAACTTACCCTAAATATATTCATTTGGAGGTAAATATACGTCTCACAAAAATTTGGGACGATCGGACATGTGTAAGGCGCTTAGCATGGTCCTTGAAGTTTAAAAAACGGATTACAAGGAAAAATATGATTTTTTTTCTGTTTTCGCAATTTTTTTGGTATTTTAAGTTAAGTTTTAATTCAAGTCATTACAGAATTATGATGTGGAGTAAAATGCCTTTCTAATAAGGTATTAAAAACTAAAATCGGTTGAAAATCAGCCAAGTTATTACAACTTCCCCAGGCATCTAGCGTGTGCCATACAACTTGATTAAAAAATACGAGGCCCTTTTTTTAAATTTATTGAAATTTTCTACTGTAATAACATTTTTTCATTATTCATGTTTCAGTGTAATATTGTTTTGACTTTTCCAAATTTTAAAACAAAAAAAATATTTTTTTTTTTAAAATAGAGATTTCAAAAGGGTGTGGAAAATGCAGGCATTTTTAGCACTAATTTAAAAAATGTTAGCAAAACACAATATGAAAAATACTTGTCATCTAATAACATTTGAACTTGAAGAATAAAAAAATGTTATTACAGTAGAAAATTTCAATGAATTTCAAAAATCGGATTGTATTGATTAATCAAGTTGTCTGCCACACGTTAGATGCCTGGGGAAGTTGTAATAACTTGGCTGATTTTAAACCGATTTCGGTTTTTATGACCTTAATAGAGAGACATTTTACTCTACATTTCAATTCTGTAACCATTTGAATTCAAAATTAACTTAAAATACCAAAAAAATTAAGAAAACAGAAAAAAAATGCATATTTTCCCTTGTAATCCGATTTTCAAACTTCAAAGCCGATGCGGCACGCCTTACCCATGTCCGATCATCCTAAAATTTTCTGAAACGTATTTTTACACCCAAGTTAATATATCTAGGGGAAGTTACGGTCAATATTTACCAAATTATTTTTTTTGGAGCACCATATAAAATAAACCAGAGTCAAAAAAAAAAAGTGCAATTTTCAAAATTTGAATAAAAATAGAACGAATTACGATCACATCTCGAATTATGACTTAAAAGTTGCGTAATTTAGAGTAGAATTTTTTGACATTTTTAAAAAAAAAATCGAAGGTTTCGGACCTTTTCAAAAAGTCGATTTTAATTTTTATACGATAAAAAACAAGTGATAGTTACTTCGAATAATTTTTCATATTTGTTTTTCTAAAACTACATTTAACTACCAACAAAATGTTGTCCATCTTTTTTTAATATATCTATATTTTTTACTGCTCAAAATTGATTGAAAATTTAAATTTTTTCATTTTTTGGAAAAAATCGCCATTTTGAAAAATTGATTACTCATAACCACCTTGGTATAAAAGGCTGAAAATTTGGCTGGAAGTTGCATTTAATACGTACTAAAACATATCCAAAAATAAAATTAATCGAATGGGGTCTGGCCTAAAAGTGAGTGATTTGGCATGGAATGCCCCATATATATATTTTTTTTTATTATTTGGGAAAAACTTAAACAAAAATAATTTTGTGTTGAACGTATTCATAAAATTTGTAATTTAATTTTTTTTATAATTTAGTGCGTGTTAATTCTAATGGGCATATACATTATTCGGTTTGTTTATTGGACATAAAACTTTTAAAAAATTATACATTTTTCCAGAAAAACCATATGTTATTATTATTCGATTAATCGGCACAAATTCGTCGATTAAAAAAATTAAATATTTTTCCAGAAAAACCATTTATTATTATTATTCGATTAATCGGCTCAAGTTCTTCGATTAATCCTTTAATCGAAATTAGCAATTTTAAATTAATCGAACAATTATTCGTCTGAAATTGTTCGATTAATCGAATAAGAATTAATCGACTGAACACCCTAGCAAGAGTACAAAATTCGCAGGCATTTTTCAACGGCGTTTGGAAAACATAAAGAAAATTTTAATAAAAACATATCTGAGCTTCAAAATATAGTCAGATGTCTTCTGTGAAATTATATGGCAGTTCTTTTCTTAGAACATATTAACCCTCTAACGGCCATTTTAAGGGGCATAAGTTTAATAAAACACGCATTTAAAGGTTTAAAATATTCCGCAAATATATTTCTCATAAAATTTTCACAAGGGGTTGTCAAAGGTTGAAATTTTGTGCGATATGCGCAAAAGATACCTTAAAAGGACCGTTAGAAGGTTAATATGTTCTAAGAAAAGAACCGAAATACACTGATTCACTGACGAGATCTGACCATTTTGTGAAGCTCAGATTTGTTTTTATTTTAGCAAAATTTCTGCTGGGATTTTATGAAAATGGAGGCGTATTAGTAATATTTAATTGTGAATGAATATTATTCATACGTTAAAATTTAAAAATCATGTAAGTATTTTTTTTCTTAAACCCGAGTAAAAATAAACATATATAACAATATATAACTTGATGCAAACATAATAAATCATATATGATTATACATCGCGTGAGATATTTTCAAAATTTTTTAAATGCAGTCATACCCGACTAAAAAAGTTTAGATATAGTAACATATTATTTAATATATTTATATACGGCCATACACAGTACTTTACATAATTATATGTGAATGTATCTTGTATTAAGTTTTACACACAAAATTTAATATGGTGCCATATAAAGGGATATCGAATCATGTGTTGCTCCACATACAATATATAAAGCTTTATTAAATTAGATGTTGCATATAATATTTTATATGACTCCATGAATGACCTCATACAATATTAGATAAATAAATATATGATATACAACTCCATGTCTGACCTCATACAAGATGAGATACACATATATATATGGTTCCGAATCGGGGGAAAAAAGTTTTTTTAAATTTCCAGACACAAATAATTTTTGCGTTTTGGAGTTAAGAATTTCATTAAAAATGATTTAAACAAAAAAAAAATTTATCCAAATTTTGATAAATTTTACAAGTCCTGAAAAAGTTTTGTAATATTTTCTAAGTCTTGGATAAAAAATATTTTTGGTACATTTTTTGCGTTTTGAAGTAAAAATTTATTAACAAAGTTTTAGGAAAATTTTTTTTAAATTTTGTTTTTTTTTTTTAATTTCTAAGTCCCGGACACAATTTTTTTTTTTTTGGCAATTTTTTTTTTTTTTTGCATTTCCCGAAAAAACTTGGGATTAATTTGAAAATTATGAGATAAAAAAAATATTTTATGCAAAATTCTACATATTTTATCTTATGATATAAAATTATATACAATTATATCAAATTAGATAAACCCAATATTCGGATCAAAAACGATCATATTTAATCTAATATAACAAATTTTAAGCTATTTTGATCACCAATTTCATCATCTTATTTTATCCAAATACGTGTTGTGCCATATTAAATTACATATGGCTCAATTTCAAATTATATATGGACCTGTATATTTATTTTTAGTCGGGTATGTAGTTATAAATAATTGAATCATGATTCGGATTAACAGGTGTAAGGTTGATATAATTATATAAAATTATATATATTCTGTTCTGTTCCATATATAACACTATATGTTTCCATTTAACTAACAATTTTCTAAGTTTTTAAGGCAAAGTATAAGAAACTTTTTAAAATGTTCCTAAACATTTCCTTGTTAGGGTTATGTATATCACCTATCTGGTTCGAAGCGTACCCGAACATTTTTTTTGTTTAAGAAAATTATATGTTTGGTGAATGTATCGTTGACCTGTGGTGTATCTCAACCCAAACCAAAAAACACCAGGATATTACATGTTTTTATGCAATTAGATCTAATTAGATCCACTAATATATGGCAATGTCTGGTCAAAACTCGGATGAAATCAAATCATATTTTATACAAGTTGATCTTTTTTAATGCAAAAACATCCACCATTATTCGGATCAAATTGCGTATAAATATATATTGTGTTACATATCATTATATATTGTATCATATAAAAATTTTTACTCGGGAATTCAAAACATGAAATGGAAATGGTGTTTTTCACATGTTTTGTAATTTTTTTTGGTAAAAGCGAAGAAAAAATTTTAATTCTACAAAATATAAATACAGGTAGTCCCGGGAATACCGGTAATATCGTCAGAACAGGAACCGGGAAACCGGTACCATTTCCCGGTAATACTGAGAACCGGGAATTCCGGTGTTTCTGGTACCGTAAGAAATTCTTTGATTGCGGCAACCGAACAATGTGGTTGTCTCCATTGTAAAAAATAAAAAATACGAACATTTTAAATTGTCATTGCAAGGATTCCTTCAAGTTTAAATTTGCAGAATGAACGTTTTTTTGATTTTACAATTACTGCATTAGAACTTAAATAAACAATTCTGCTAATATTGTTGTTTTCTTTAAAAGCCAATTTAATTCATCTGTTTTTTTTTGTATAACTGTACTATAATCATCCCACACGTTTCACGTTTTTTATTTTTATTTATATTTTTTTAATCTTCCTGTTTCCCTTAACATCTGTTATTTGATTTTATATTTCTTTTATTACACATCCGATTTTACCAGCAACGTTCATATTATTATTTTCACATTTATGCAGTGAACATGATCTGATTTGCAATTCCAACCTTTTGCAAAGTGGTATCCTAAACAGCTTGTTGCAGTTTTGATGTCTTTTTTTGTATACAGTAGGGTGGAGAAATTTTTTCTTTTTTGAATTTCGAAAACGTCGGGGTCGGGAATAGTGCCTTTTAGGATCGATAGTGGCTATATATTGATTGGATTTATATCGACAATGGCTTTGGGTTCAAAGTGAAAAAATAAATATTTTTTGAAATTTTTTAGCTAAATTTGCTACACCCTATTGTATACAGTTACTGTAGTAATACCCAACAAACAAATGTAAACGAATTTATAAAAAACACTTTTTTGTTTACAAACAATTTTTTTAAACAATTTTTTTTTAAATTCTGATTAATTTTTTTAAAAATAAAAATTGTTTTATGCGGTAATAAAAATATTATGTTTTAGGTAGGGGTATTCTATCTCGAGAACATTATTCTCTACACAATAAAAACATGATTTTTTCGTAGAATAATTTTCGAGAAAATTATTTTTCTGTTATAAATTTATTTATGTTGGTAATTTTCTCAAGACTTAGCCGACACATGTTTCGATCTCTTCAAGATCTTGACAAGACTATTAAATTTAAATATTAGAATTTAAATAACAATCGTTAGTATCCAAAACAAAAATCTTATTAAGCAATCAACTCTACATTCATTGACTATTACAAGAAGAAAATTATACCAACAAAAATTATTAACACGCTCTTTAAAATATTATATTTTGAGTAGGGTAAGCTCGAGGTCATTTTTCTGTTCCAGTTCAAATTTTCATTATGCAACTAAATTTTTGTTTTTAGGCACAACGACTTCAACATTTTTTTATTTAAATAGTTCTTACTAAAAGAAATTTAATAGAAAAAAATTTAAGATTTTATACATTTAATGCCTTTCTCAAAACTTTTAAAATATATTTTTTTTATCGAGTTTTGCTTCCACGCCCACAATAAAGGCGGTGTTAAAAATGGTGAAAACTTTTTACATAAAAGAGCATCCACACCTGCCTTTTTAGGTTCATCGGGAGCGCGCGTTTTTTTTTTCACAGTGAGTCAAAGTCTATTTTCGGGCAAAAAGTAGGTCAAGGTTTTTAAGTCTAGAGCGAGTTTTTTTACATGCATTCGAAATTAAAGTTATAAGTACTTGTAAACTGTATAAACTGAAGTCGATGAACTTTTATTATACTAATTATTATTATTTTGCTTGAAAACTGTACAAGGCGTATGATTAATTTTGTAATTGCCTTTAAATATTAATCATACGCTGTGGCGTATGATTAATATTTATACCTAAATTACCTGATTACCGAAACCTCAAAAAAATAATTGCTTAGTCATTTATTAACGTTAAAAAATAACTGGTACTGTTGTTATTGTAAAATAATAGCAACAAATATATTATTATTCGACGGTGGTGGATTAGTACATATATACAATTTTTGCTTTAAAAGAGTTATTTTTGTTGAAAAACTTATTTTGGACCTTCATAATAGTATTTCTCATTTAACTTGTGCAATATATGAAATAAAATGTCTGGTTTTATGTTTGATTGACCAACAATGATTCTCCTAAATCTGCTGAAGATACCTTGGTGCGGGTGAAACTGATCAGTACAGATATTCTATGAGATGAGTAACTTGGGCCTCGAGCTAGAATAATACTCTAATCGAATAGAAAATCGATTGTTTTAAACATTTTTTCAGTTAAATTACAAAATATTTTGTGTGCATGAAAAAATATCTGTTGATCTGGAAGTTCTTATTAAATAAAAGAAAAATTTTAAATCCGAGAAATGTTAATAGAAAAAATCCGAATACTTTTCATAGAAATTTTCAAATGGGAAATCTTAAAAGGAGAAATGTGAATTCACTGATTTCAATTGAACTTTAGAAAATATCAGTTGTAATTTAGAAATCCCAATTTAAATTCTGAAAAGAAAGAAATACGAAATATAAATTCAAACCTAACGGACATTTTTCAAGACTTGAAAAGGGCTACTAAGGGTTGCAACTCTGAGAAAATCTACTACAGTGTAAGATATTACAATTCTGTTAGAAAAAGTAACAAATAGATTAATTAAGTTCGTGCTAAACGTAACATATGAAAATAAACATAAATCTAAAAATTTTCTTTGAAAAAATATCTGTCAATCTGGAAGTTTTTATTAGAAAAAGAAGAGAGGAAATTTTTCTTTAAAAATTTCAAAGAGAACAACTTTTTAGGAAAAATGTGACTACAAAAATCTGAAAATGTAATTTAAGAAATATGAAAATGTAATTTAGGAAATATTTGTATTAAAACGGTACAACGATTTTTTTTTTAAATTTCACAGACTTGGAAAATTTTTGTTTAGAAAAATGTTTAAAAAAAATCTGAGAATTGGTAAATTCTACATGACCTAAAAATTCTTTAACAAGGATGTTTGTTGACATATGGGGACAGAATTGGATACCGAAAGATATTTAAACAAGTAAAAACATATTTTTTTACCCCAAAAATTTATCTGTGGATTTTTTTTCCACCAAAAAAAATTTTTTTTTTGCAGAATTTTTTTTCAAATTTTTTTTTCTTGAAAATAATTTCTTTTACCAATATAAGTAAAAAAGTTTTTTCACATTCCTTTTTCTAACAATTGTTTTTTTTTAAATAAAGTTTATTGCAATTATCTTTTTCACATTGTGGAGGGTATCCTTTCATTCGGCAAGACCTACTGTAGTTTTTCTACTTGCTTTTGCATCATAATGGCTGTATAAAAGGGGTTATAATGGTACCCATTGCATTGAATTTCATTCTTTTATGAAGATAATTCAGTTATTAGTTGGAACTCCGTTGCTATTGAAGTTTATTTGTCTACATATTCATATGATTCTTTAGTCTGATAATGTGTGTTTGCACCACAACAAACCAACATCCTTAAATGTACTAGTTGTTGGGTTATTGTGGTTTTTACCAGTAAACTAAAGATATGTGCTACAATGCGAACATTGTCATACTAATTAGCTTTTAATTGGAACTAATACTCCAGAGAATGATGAGTGATTTAAGAATATATGACATTCTCTAGTGTACAAATGCAAGTGTATTTTAAATTAAGCATGAATTGCAAATTGTGTTGGAAAATTTAAGTTAGAAAATTTTATTAAATTTCTTAAATAATTTTCCTATAAAATATTTTAAAACAAGTAGAGGACTAATAACACAGTGATACAAAATCGTACTTTCCGAATCGGAATGGGATGAAACTAAAAGCAAATGAAAGTTGACATTTTACATAACAAAACCCTCAAGGCGTTTTTTATAGTTCAGCGCTAGATTTATTTACACGCATTAAAAGTTTTGTGTACTGAACAAGTTAAGGGGACCCTAGTGGGGCCCTTATTCGATAGGGTCCAGCATCCAAACTAAAGTTCTAAATTACTTTAGATATGAATTTCGCTGCAATCGGCCCCGTACCTACTTACAGGATAGCCAAATTATTAAAAATATACCGCAGTGCACCGTTGCGTATGATTGTTATTTAAAGGCAATTACAAAATTAAGCATACGCACTTATACAGTTTTCAAGCAATTATTATTACAATTGTAATGAAAGTTCACCAACTTCAAATGCGTGTAAAAAAATCTAGCACTGAACTAAAAAAAAGCCTTGTTATGTAGTATGTCATATTTCATTTGCTTTTGATTTCATCCCATTCCGATTTGGATTGTTGCATTGTGTAATCGGTTAAGACCCAACCTCATAATATCTTATACTCCAGTGCTAGCTGGAATTGGATCCCAAGTCCAAACATAATTCACTGAGCCGAAATCAAAAGCTAAATTTACCACTATCACTTGTTTTTGTTAATTTTCTCAAGAAATTAAAAAATTAAAATTTTCGTTTTTTTTTATCCTGCCAATTTCTGAATGCCTCCTTTCTGGATCTGACTGACTAAATAAACCAACCTTTATCCTTTCGCTTAACAGAAATTAGCTTTTAGGGAATAAATGTCTTCATTCCAATCACAATCGCAAGGGGAAATGTATACCAGGCCTCCGCGCTCCTGCTTTCCTCCTATTCCCTCACCTCGAAAACTTACCTGTTCTTTTAATTTGGTATATTTGATAGTGTAAAAGAAACGCCTCAGCAAAATTTAACGCTTTCACTTGTGTTTTTCTAATTTTGTAATTTAATTATCCTTCCATAATCTCTTATACATAGATGCTGACATGTTTCTGTTGACTTCATTGTTTAGATTTTCGTTAACGGTCTATTTCGTATATTGTCTAACCACTGAATGATTATCCGAAATCACGTATAATACTTGTGTATCTAAATACACATAACAATGCCGCCTGCCCAGGACAATAGCACTGTCAAAAAATGCAATTTTAATGATGTTTTGAGTAGACATCGTAACATTTGTAAAACATTTGAACTTTATCATAGTGATGCTAGTGCCTTATGGCGATGTTGTTGTGGATGATTGTGATGATGATGCTGCTGTTGTTATTCTCGTTTCCTATTGCTTCACTACCTCTTTGTTTGGTTTTGTGACCGTGTTTTATAATCTGCATGCAATATTTTGTAATTGCGTATGTGATTTGTAATACCCTACATAAGGTAGTACTGTATGGCTAGGTTAGGTTGGATGGGCCTCAGCAAGTTTGGCGAATTCACTCAGAAGCCATTAGGCCCATTGTGATTCCCTTAATTGTCATTGATTCCCTTAATTGTCAAAAAATTTTTACTTCATGAACCATCCCGGTTCTCAAAGATATTCTGATGTCAATGAAACACCGTTTAGGTGTCATCGAAAAATCTTTGCCCCAAATGCTTAAGGTGGCTTCTCATCAGACCCGGACATTCATATAACAACTGCTTCACTCACTCCTCCTTCTTCACTTTCCCCCAACTTCTGCAATAGTCCCTATCAGAAATTTCCATACGCACGGCCATTTGGCCAATTATACAGTGTCCTATAAGTACTCCCACTAATATGCTAACCGTCCGTTTGCCAAAAGTGAAAAGACTTTTTGTTCTCTTAGGATTTGGCCATATGGTTTGCGATATTCTGCACGTAGTCAGTTATATCCACTTATCGTTCATTCTTTTCTCAGATATCCTATCTATTTCGTTCATCAACTCCACTATAGGAACCGATATGTCAGGTTCCGCATGTTACCTTACCGATTCCGAGTCATTTCTGGCACATTCATCAGCCAATTCGTTCCTAACGACCCCACTATGTCCAGGGATCCAGATTAGCTTGACTGTGAGAAGGGATTGTATAAAATTCCTAACGGTTCCCGATTTTACAGTGCCTGATGCGAAGGCCTTCAGAGCTGCGAGACTGTTTGAATAAAACACACTTTGGTCCAGTTAGCTCCTGATATTTTTTTCTGGTTAGTTTACTTTACTTTACTTTACATTACTTTACTTTACTTTACTTTACTTTACTTTACTTTACTTTACTTTACTTTACTTTACTTTACTTTACTTTACTTTACTTTACTTTACTTTACTTTACTTTACTTTACTTTACTTTACTTTACTTTACTTTACTTTACTTTACTTTACTTTACTTTAGGTTTAGGTTTAGGTTTAGGTTTAGGTTTAGGTTTAGGTTTAGGTTTAGGTTTAGGTTTAGGTTTAGGTTTAGGTTTAGGTTTAGGTTTAGGTTTAGGTTTAGGTTTAGGTTTAGGTTTAGGTTTAGGTTTAGGTTTAGGTTTAGGTTTAGGTTTAGGTTTAGGTTTAGGTTTAGGTTTAGGTTTAGGTTTAGGTTTAGGTTTAGGTTTAGGTTTAGGTTTAGGTTTAGGTTTAGGTTTAGGTTTAGGTTTAGGTTTAGGTTTAGGTTTAGGTTTAGGTTTAGGTTTAGGTTTAGGTTTAGGTTTAGGTTTAGGTTTAGGTTTAGGTTTAGGTTTAGGTTTAGGTTTAGGTTTAGGTTTAGGTTTAGGTTTAGGTTTAGGTTTAGGTTTAGGTTTAGGTTTAGGTTTAGGTTTAGGTTTAGGTTTAGGTTTAGGTTTAGGTTTAGGTTTAGGTTTAGGTTTAGGTTTAGGTTTAGGTTTAGGTTTAGGTTTAGGTTTAGGTTTAGGTTTAGGTTTAGGTTTAGGTTTAGGTTTAGGTTTAGGTTTAGGTTTAGGTTTAGGTTTAGGTTTAGGTTTAGGTTTAGGTTTAGGTTTAGGTTTAGGTTTAGGTTTAGGTTTAGGTTTAGGTTTAGGTTTAGGTTTAGGTTTAGGTTTAGGTTTAGGTTTAGGTTTAGGTTTAGGTTTAGGTTTAGGTTTAGGTTTAGGTTTAGGTTTAGGTTTAGGTTTAGGTTTAGGTTTAGGTTTAGGTTTAGGTTTAGGTTTAGGTTTAGGTTTAGGTTTAGGTTTAGGTTTAGGTTTAGGTTTAGGTTTAGGTTTAGGTTTAGGTTTAGGTTTAGGTTTAGGTTTAGGTTTAGGTTTAGGTTTAGGTTTAGGTTTAGGTTTAGGTTTAGGTTTAGGTTTAGGTTTAGGTTTAGGTTTAGTTCAGAGAATGGTTGATGTATGGTTTAATCCAGTCGTTTTACGCCAACTATTTTGTGTTAGTTAACTGCTCCTTTTGTAAGACCTTTGTTGAGTTCAGCTTTAGGGTATTAAAATGGTGCTCGTTTTACACAATGCCATTTTGTTAATTCACTCTGTTCGTAATACTGATTAACATGCATATCGAACAAAAAAAAAACATAGCATAGTTTGCGGAAAAATTTGTAACGAGAGACTTTATTTCATGATTTTATAGAAATGACCATAGCATTTTGGTTCGTTAAATTTAAAATTTAACTTTTTCTGTTCTAATGAAAAATATAAAACTTTAGTCTGCTGGCTTTTGGAAAACACTTGAACAAATTTGAATGCATTTTTTAACTATGAGTTTATTAGTAGTCTAAAAAGTTTTTTTTTTTTTTCACGCAAAAGTAAAGATTACAGAGTAAAACGAAGTTTTGTATTGATGTTTTAACTCTAATAATTGTTAAATACTTAAAATTGGTTAATACAGTTTACAAAGATTACAAAAATAGTGGAAATAAACTTTAATAGTTTAAATATAACGGCTCAAGTTTAAATCGTAAGTTTAATAGGTTCTCTTAAATATTACAAAAATGACTATGACTTTAAGACATGTTCATGCCAGATTTCACGGGCTATCTCTTTTGGTTTCGAATTTTATATGCTCGAAATCGAAACTTTTTTTTAACAAACTGGGCTTCCTACTGGTAAAGTTAATCCGAGAATGCTGAATTAAATGGTGCTATCCGTTTTTCAAAGTTAGTGCTTGTACTCGCGATATTTGCGATTTAAAATTTTGATGCTTAAGTACAATAAAAATGACGTTTTTTAAAATTGTGCTTTAATTTTTAAATTGAAAGCCATTCAACTCTCTTGAATTAACACCACGAAACTATAAATTTTTTCGCAAAAAAATTTTTTGTTCGCAGAAGATCTTTTTTTTTTGAGAAAATTTTTTTTTAGTTTAATTTTAATTTGCGACACCCTTCTGTTAAAACTAGTTTTTGTACACTAAATTCCATTGTAATATCAGTTTTTTCCAAAGTTAGTGTGATGTATTTGCGAAATTGGCGATTAAAAATGTTAATTTTTAATTAAAAAAATTTTTATATTATTTAAACAATTGCTTAATGTCATCTAAACTCCATTGAATATACAAAAAAATAATGTAAAACTGTAAATTTAAATCGCGGAAATTTTTTTAGCGAATTTTTTTACGATTTTTTTTTATATTGACATTAATTTATGAAACTGTGTAAAATACTATACAAAAGAGAAACAAAAGATTTTAATTTTTTTTCGCGGATTTTTTTTCGCAGAAATTTTTTTTTCGCGAAAAAAAATCATTGCGTTTTCTAAATTTATAGTTAAAAATTATCCCAAGAGCACAAAAAATAAATTTTCGTGGTACTTTGCGCATTTGGGTAAAAAAAAAAAATTGCCGATTATTTTTTTTTAGGTGCATACTTAATTTTGACACTCTGGAGACTAAAAATCAGTTTCCGTTACATCAATGCGACTCTTAGTTTGGCTGGGGCACAACCCCAAAATATTGAGTTTTTCACATTTTTCTTAATTTATTTTTTTTGTAAAGGACATTTTTTGAAAAAATTTTAAAAATTCATCTTGTGGAGTAATCCATCCAAATTTTTTGCAACATGTTTCCAAGATCCGTTATTTTATTATTCATTTTTTTTATAACAAAAAAATAACCCAACAAAAAGTTATATTGAGTAAAAATCAATGTTTTTTTTAAATATCTTTAAAAATCCATTTACATAATAGACTGCAACTTCTGCAGATAATGATGGATAATGCAAAACGCTAGTGCGGGTTATACTAGAGGTATTCCATAACATTTCGTATGTTATAGCTTTTGCCAGAAAGTGCCAGAGCTCTGTCAAATCGAGGTTAAAGTTAAGGTTAAAAACAAAAATATTTAAATTATTTGTTAAATTAGTTTAAAAGTTGTACTATTTGATTGTTTTACATAACATGCTTTTTATTTCTCCGGCGTTACTTAAAAAGATGTATGTCAGGTTCAATCTCTAATGTACACAGAATCCATTTTTCACAATCTGGAGGATATTTTTCATATGTTTATGATTCAAAGTGACCCAAAAATGTCAATAAAACGAAATAACGAACTAAATCCAAAAACAAAAACGAATTATCCACCGGAAGTGTTGGAATTGCTAGAGATTAGAGTTGTCAAATATTCGTCAATTTCAAAACCGATTTTCGAATACTTAGAAAAACCGCCTTTTAAAAAAATCGATTTTTCGGTTTTATAACTAAAAACCGGTTTCGAATAATCGGTTTTTCGGTTTTTGTTTTTAATTATTTATTTGATAAAAAAGTAAAACAAAACAATAAAAAAGGAAAGCAAAACAAGCTATTTGTACATACTTCTGAATAGAGATTGGCACATTAGCAGTTTATTTTCCTACATTTTTGAAATCTTAATTTTTAGAAGTTTTTTTTTTTTTTTGTATAAAAAGTTTCGTGAGTGTGAGTGAACGTAAGTGTGAATGAACGTGAGTGTGAGTTGTCATAAATTTACTCACGTGATTGTGAGTAGAAAAAAATATGCTCGTAAGTTAGTGTGTGTGATTGGAAAATTCTCTTCGTGAGGGTGAATGTGTTTGAGTCACTCAAACTCCCATCTTTACTTCAGAACTGACAATACATATGATTTACGAATGTTACTACATCAAATGTAAATAGATGTAATTGAGATCAAATTAAATAAAAAGCTTTTAGTTTTTTTTTTATTGAACAGTATTTCAAAAAAGGATACATTTCAAATGATCTGGGGACATCCGATTTCTCAACTTAGAGATGTTTACTAAAAAATTTCATTGAATGCAAAATAACGAAAAAAATTAATATATGAAAAAGTCGATTATTCGAGACCAAAAAAATCGGTTTCTCGAATACTTCGAAAATCGGCCTTTTTTAAAAAAAACGGTTTTAAAAAACCGGAAAAATATAAAAAATCGATTTTTCGAATACTTCGGAAATCGGTTTTGACATGAGAGATGGAGTAAATAATTTAATTTTGTTATCTATATTGAACTTTCTTCTTTTTTTCATAATTCAATTTTTATTGGTTACCCAGCAAAACTTGCATGACTTCCAGAACTAGTACTGGAGTACTTCTTTTTTGCTCGACTAGTTCTCTATCTCGTTCTCAGAGTCATGATTTTTGTTTGAAATTGTCACCCTCAGAACTAGTTCTAGGGAAGTAGTCTAGGAACAATCACCCCTCCTATGGAACGGTTCGATCACTACTTTTAGAACCAGTTCTTTATCCCATTCTTTAACCCATGATTTTTCTTTGAAATTGTCACGACAGGAACTACTTCCAAGAAGCTATTGTGGCACTAGTTCTCTATCTCGTTCTCAGAGTCATGATTTTTGTTTGAAATTGTCACCATCAGAACTAGTTCTAGGAAAGTAGTCTAGGAACCCATGTATGGAACGGTTCTTTAAGTCATTCTAGAACCAATTCTTTATCCCATTCTTTAACCCATGATTTTTGTTTGAAATTGTCACCATCAGAACAAGTTCTAGGGAAGCAGTCTAGGAACATTTTGTACATTTTTTTTTTGCAAAAAAAAAAAATTTGAATTATTTTTTGTTGAAAATATAACGCAATATCAGCACTTTACTGAACAAAAATTAGTAGTATTTTTTGTTTTTTTAGTCCTTAATGCAATTAGAAATTATCTAGAAGGAGAATAAGGGATTTTTGAAAAAAAAAAAAATATTGTAGTGACCAAAAAATATACGATTATATGCTTAGTTGGATTACTCAAATTGCTTACTATTTTTGCTACAATTGGAAAGTTTTGTTTACTTTTTGTAATAAAAAATTCCAGCTGTAGTAAATAAAGTAGTTTATTGCAGATTGTAGTAAGGTAATTGAATGGATCTATAAAAACCTATTTGCACTAATGCCCCAATACTAAATAATACCAAACAAATTACCCAATTCTTATAATATTTTTAGCCCCTCTGTACATATTTCAAAAGGTTTGACTTTTTCCAAGTAGAAGCTGCAACAGAGAAATGCGTAATCAAATATATATTTTTTTCTTTTTGAAAAAAATTATAAGTTTTTGAAACAGCTTCTAAGATGTTATTTGAGAACCAGTATTTGTTTCAAGGAAGTGGTGCAGAAGTCATGTACGACTAGTTCCAAATCACTAATTCCCAAACTACTCCAAAAAAGCTCTTTGGAATCAAAATATTACCCTTTTGGAACACTTCTAGAACTAGTTGTGACATCACTAGTTCCAGGATGCTCTTTGAGAACCTATCGTGACAAGCTTTGAAGTACTTCTAGAACTAGTTATTTTTGAATGACTCCGAAAAGTTTTGCTGGGTAATTTGTTTTATTTTTGTTTGTATTAAATGAGTTTCCTGAAGGCAAACAAGTTTTAATTGCCGCACTGTGGTCAATATTTTAAGATAGCGGCCAAAACTCCTTTTGGTTTTTGTTCTCCGATTTTAAAGTTATTAGACTCATATGAAAGTAGATAGTAGTAAACCTCGGGAGCCAAAAAATTAGAACTCTATTTCAACTATTTCACTGAGAACAGGGTGGTCCAAAATGGGCTTTTTCAGAATTTAGTAAATTTATGATATTTTTAGTTAATTTTTAAAGTTTAAATGATCATAACTTTTTTGTTTTTCAAGATTTTTGGACGAAATAAATTTTGTGTTGTAACCTAAATTTCCTATTACTGGTAAAAAAATTGAAGCTCTACTGTTTCCAGAACAATTTAAATATTTTTTTTTAAAAAAGGTAAAATTTATCGGAAATTTCCTACTTCATAGAGCACAACTCCTGTGAGTCAAGCTGAGTCAAAACACAAATTTACTATTTTGTAGTCCTAACTCTCCCCTACATTCCTATATATACATGTCCATGCATCGGGACTGCACTTTTTGAGCTACAGCAATTTTTCTGACCGAAGGTAAGATATTCGGTACAAATGCTCGTCATATTTTTTGAGAAGTTATTTGTAATTAAAGTGACTATTATGCATATATTTTGATAAAATTTTGTACAAGAGTTCTTATTGACCCAAAAAATAATTCTGTTGAAATTAGGAGAAGTTGTCGCATATTTGGACCTAGTCCACATAGAAGGGTGTATCAAAATTTTGACAAAAATGACAATAGAACTCTCAAATTATGTGGTATCTGGCAATTCATTTGGAAAAGGTAAAAAATGATTTTATTGCCATCTAATATTACATAACTTAAATACATGAAAATTGCAAATAAATTTAAAACCAATGAAAATAACTGGTAAAACCAAGTACCTGTTAACTCTCAAATTATGTGGTATCTAGCAATTCATTTGGAAAAGGTAAAAAAGATGTTATTACCATCTAATATTACACAACTTAAATACTTGAAAATTGCAAATAAATTTAAAACCAATGGAAATAGCTGGTAAAACCAAGTACCTATTATATTATGTTTATGTACTACACTCAAAAAAATGATGAAACTTAAACTTTGGAAAATTTTTCTTCAAAATAGTTTATAAATTTTCCCACAATTAAGTTAAAATTAACTAAAAGTTGGGAAATTTTCCTAACTTTTAGGAAAATATTTTAGTTCATGGACTGTTAAATAGGCCATAATTTTCCTTAAATAGAATTCCCTAATACGTGGAAGAAATTCTTACCTCCAAAAAAATTTTCCCTAAATAATTGAAAAAAAAATCTTTATTTTTAAGACATATTTCTTAAAACAAAATTTAGTTCAAAAAATTCAGTTTTAGGACGTAATTTACTACCAGTTAGTTCATCATATTTATCTTCTTTAATTTGAGGAAGTTTTTTCCACAAGTTTAGTAAATTTTTCATAACTTGAAATTGTTTTGTTGATTTTTTTTTTTTTTTTTATGCTTGCTTGTAGTTCACATTTCGTTTATTATTTGTAGTACATGAATACAAAAGGTTTGATCTTGTATAACAAGTAATAAATTTAATATTTACTTTTTTTCTACACATCGTCGAACTATATTCAATAAATGCCAACTCAAAAAAGCTTACTGTTCAGGAGAGCTAAAAAACTAGTTATTTCGCATATTATTGCAAAAATAAACAAAGATACATTGGTTTAAATATTCTAAATAATTTTTACCTATGCAAAAAATTTCATATTTTGCACTTGTTTGCGTATTTTTCAGAGATGGCATTTATTACTATATCAAAAAACAAATATTTTTTTAGAGTTGGCATATTTTGTCGGAAAATAAAAATATATTTTTTTTTAAAAATTTAAAAATTTTTTTTTTTTGTTCGGATTTTGTTTTTCTTAGTACGGTTATTGCAAAAACTAAAAAAACGTAAAAATCTTTGCATATTTTTAAAAGTTACTAGCTCCAAAAGCCTTTTAATCTCGGGGTGGTCAACTTTGGAACTCTGTAACGCACGCTTTATTGTAGAAGGCTCACTCCAAACTAGCTATTTTGAAAGCTTATATCATTGACTTTATTTGCCCCACTCATAATGTTTCAATCTGATAAATAGTTCGAAAGTTACATAAATATAAGCAATTTTTTTTTTGCAAACACTATTTACCGATATTTTCAAAATGGAAATATCTCGAGAACCACTCATTTGATATCAAAATCTTTACAAGATTCGTGTTCAGCATGGCAAATGCAATAAGATATGTGGTCTAATTTTTAAAGAAAAAAAATTGAAAAATTTTCGGAAATTTACAATGGGAGTTGGCATTTATTTTCACCAAAAAAAATATGTACTTTGAGTTAGCAGAATAACAAAAATTGATGTAAAACGATAACAAATTATTTTTTTGCTCTGAAATTTTTATGACAGAAAGGTATTACATAGGGGAGCTATTTGCGATCAGAAACTCATTTTGGTCAAATTTGAGTTGGCATATTGTATTTTGAATATAGGTTCACGACATGTATGTGTTAGAAAAAAACATAATATTTTAATCACAACAAAGACCTTGGCTTTGTCGTGTTTTCCCATAGTCTGGGAACAAACGTCAAGTACAAAGTTGTTGTTGTAATTAAATTAAAAAAACTAAATTTATTACTTGTCTTTAAGAAACAAACCTATCTTTATATTTCTAACAAAATATGTACCCAATGAGAATTATGTGTGTATTCACATGCTATTCTATAAATAAACCATTAAAAAAAAATAATTTTTAGGAAAAATTTCCTAATCAGAAATGTTTTTTTAACCAAAAAATGGAAAATTTTTTCCCATTTTCTAGTTCAAATTTGTCCTTCTTTTAAAGAAAAATATGGACTAAAAAGTAGGAATACATGGCAATGGAGCTAAATCATTATCAATTTTCCTTGGATTTAGTTAGTTTTCCCATTTTTTAGTTAGTTTTTTTTCTGAGTGTAGTTTAAAGATTATAATTTGTTTCTAATTTTAGTATAAATTTTTATTAATACATTTAAATAAAATATATGTGCACTTTAAATCAATAGTAAAAGTTTACTTAAAATTTTATCGATGTTGTGTTCTGTATATAATATATCCAAATGGTATTGATATTGTTGGGAATTTAGTGTTATTTTTCAGTTTAATCCTCACAAGAATTAGCTTTCTTCCAAAAAAAACAACCTTTGGCCCCTGTGAATATTGAGACTAAATAAATGTCAGGGGCCAAATGTTGGCATTTTCTGACCAAAATTAAGTTTAGGAATAATAAATAAGTATTGGTTGTAAAATACGATTGAAAAAAATTAGAAATTATAAAAAAAAAACCTATTTAAAATGTCAAAATATTCAACTTTTACATGGAAATTCAACAAAAAATTAAAATGCATTTTTAACTCCACATAACTTACGTTCCTATCAGTCGATTTTTACGTTTGAACACGCAAATTGAAGCTTAAAGTCCCCCTATTGAACAAAAAAAATTGCGTAAAAAAATACCAATCCGGTCAAAAGTTATAGAGTTTTGACCGCTATCTCGTGAAATTGACCACTGTGTGCCGGTTCCTTAAATGTAGGGTGTATTATTTGTGTGCAGATAAATAATCCCTCTTAAAAATATTTTAAAGAGATCTACATTGAATAATAAAATAGTTATTTATAAATCGTAAGTAGTTTGATTTTTTTCTTGACTATTTGTAATATATTCTTCAAAAAGCTGGTCGTGAATTCCGATTTTTGGGTTTAACCATATAGTTGTAATGCACATCACAAAAGTTCGGTGGTATAAAGTATAATTTTCGAGGAAATCGAATTTTTTTTAACTTTTTTTTTGTTGGTTAGTTAATCAAGTTTACCTTCCCGTTTAAGGTAGGGTATTGACAGTACATCTTTGAAACGACATCCAAAAATTGCTCTAAGTTTCTAGTTTCCAAACCTGTAAAAATTTTAGAAATAGCCCAATCCGTTCAAAAGTTATAATGAAAAAACTTCGATGCGCGCCTTTTCCATACAAAGGACACACTGTGATCCTGCGGTAAAAACATAGTTCTGAAAGAAGTACTTTTTGCAAATTCCGTTTCTTAGGTAAAATATGATACATTTTATATTTCTTGAAATAATGGTCCAAGAAACATTCTCTGGGTGTAACGTAGTGTACTTTTAGAACTGTTTTCATTTTTCTGAACCAATGGTTCAAGAAACTTGAAATTTTGGAAAGTAGTATCCTTCGGGGAAAAATTCTGTAAAAAGTACTTTTGAAGCTTTTGATATTTCCTGAAATAATGATTATAAACTCCTGAAGTTTAGAATGCAGAATCCTTCAAAAAAAAAAAAAAAAAAAACTTTCTGGATAAAGTACTTTTTGGAATTTTTTTTAAAGGGGTAAAAAATAGTACTTTTGGTACTTTTTATATTTCCAGGAATAATGTTCTAAGGCACTAGAAATTTGGAATGTAGGATCCTTCGATGAAAAAACATTCTAGAAAAAGTACTTTTTAGAAATTCAGTTTCTAAGCGTGTAAAAAATACATTTAGTACTTTTTTAATTTTTTATAAAATAATGGTTGTAGAAACTTGAAATTTTGGAATGTAGGATTCTTCGGGGAAAAAGTTTCTGAAAAAATAACTTTTTGAAAAATTAATTTTTAAGGCATGTAAACTTGTTTTCTACATCCAATCGGTCCATGTGTGGACTTTTACCCGATTATAATTTTCTTGTTCGATCTTTTTTAGAAAATCGGGACACTAAATACCGGATTTAAGCAACATAATCTGATGAAATATTTGTGTATTTAGTCGTGCCAATATTTAATAAAAACAACGTAATTTTATGGACGAAAAAATCCTCCAACACATTGAAAATGTCATTAAGTTGGCATCACTGTATATGCTTTTAAGATTTTTTTGAAAAGGTGGCAATATCGGAGCAAGATTGAGAGTACGACACCGTATTGAAAATAAAATAAATTAAAATTTTTTGCTGTGCTGGTAACGGTTTTTGACAGTCAAAAGTGCCGTGCCGTTATTGTTCTGTCCATTCTCCTCTCTTTGACATGTACATTAGGGCTATAACCAAATTTTTGGCATAGCACCACGTGATGGACAATATTGTTTTATTAAACAAAATCGCTTTCTCCGATCATTTTGCAAAAAAAAACCACACGCACCAAATGCATTTTCTAAAAGTCCTCAAGATTTTTTTTATTAACTCAAAATTAATGTATTTTTTTATTTAACAACAAGTAACAAGTAAAAATGTTAAAAAAATTCGAATGTCTATGTATTGAAGGAAATAAACCAATGTTGGCAATCGATACCTTTTCAATACCGTTATCCGTTTCAAAACCCTTTAAATTGAATACCGGTACCAATACCAATACCGAAGCTCAGTTTTGGTATCGGATACCGGTATCCAAAAACCTTTTCCTTCGGTATCGGTACGTACCGGTATTGAAACGGTTTTTCTTAAAAACCATGTTTTTTTACAAAAAAAAAAAGAATAATAGAAAGTTTGTAAATTTTTTGGTTTTTGTAAATGAAAAATCGTATTCAGAATGAAAAATCGTACTCCGAATTCTCATAAAAATCAAAAAAATCTTTTGGCACCCACATCGTGAATTAAGTAAAAATTTCAAAAAAGCCCTACTTCAACCGCGATGCGCGAGCAAAAGAAAATGATTGATTTTCACGAAATTTTTATGGAGTCATTTTGACTTCCAATAGAAACTTTCTGGACCCCTTTCGTATAGTATAGTTTTTTGGGGATTTTTATTTAATCCGTGATGTGGGTGTCCAAGGATTTTTTGATATTTACAGGACTTCGGGGAAGGCATTTGGAATACTAGCAGGTTTTCCACCATAGTATAATTTTTTGAAGTGGCATAACTCGTAGAAATCGTCCATAAAAGTCCCATAATTAGCGAACAAAAAATTGCTTGCAATATTTTTGAATGTGATCTTGTCTAGACAGGGAAGACATATTTTTCAAAATAGATAACACCAAAAAAAAAAAACTTGGTTGCTTAGAAATAAGACGAAATATGTAATTTGTTGGAGTTTTTACTTTAACCGCGATGCGGGAGGGAAATAAATTTTATGGAGTCATTTTGACACCCAATAGAAACTTATTGGATCCCTTTCAGCTCAAACAAAAAGGATAGGTATAAATCGATACGGCCTTATATTTATGTCCTTAAGACATAGGAAAATTTCCAGCAAAAGCGGTCCAGTGCTTCAAAAGTTATGAGCAAAAGACTGAATTTCGGCAAGGGTTTTTCGTGAATTTTCGAGAAAAAAAAACACGAAAACTTTCGAAAGGCTATCCTGAGGATGCTGAAGCTTGGCATATTTATTTGCAGTTCCCCTGGCCTGGTTCGTATCAGCCAAATCGGTCCAGTGGTTCAAAAGTTATTAAGAAAACCGTGAATTTCAGATTGGTTTCACCTTAAATTCACTTGTTGAAAAATCCGTTAAACCAGCTTTAAAAAAATTGATGAGTCAGGAAAATATTTTGCAAAGTATTCTTGTCACTCACAAAAATTTTTATACTAAAACAAAAAAAACTTACACTCAAAAAAAAATGTTGTCAATTTTTTTTTTCAAAAGGGCTAAAAAAGTTTTTTACTCAAAATAAAATATTTCTAATCAAAATTGTTACTTAGATTCACGTAAGAAAATTAACTTTCACTTTAGAAGAGCATTGTGGAGGGTATTGATGGATTCGTCCAAGTCGAATTTAACTTTTCTACTTGTTAAAAAAAAAAAAAAAATAAAGTTTTTATACGTTTTTTTATATTTTTAGCATTTTTTCGATAATACCGGTACGTACCGGTATTGACGTTTCGGTATCGGTAATACCGTAATCGATTCAACTCAAATACCGTAACCGATACCGATACCGAAATAAATAAAAAAACGATACCAATACCGATACCGATACCGTTATTCGTTTCGATTGCCAACCTTGAAATAAACTTTAGATTTAAAGTTCGTGCTGATTTACATAAAGGATAAATATCCTGGACCACTATCGTGGCACATTCCGCGCAAATATTACTTCTTTGCTAGTTTGGAATTATTGATTCTTCTTTTTTCCAATATCTTAAGAAGCATCTGAGCGTTTTTAAATCTACCTAGCGACTCCTCCAGAGATTTAAAGTCATCTTCCCTGAATCAGTGGTCTGAGAACCATATGTCAAACTATTTTCCACAAATAAAGGCACATATTGGGTAAAGCTCAGTTTGGTAACTTGGTATTAAAATGAACGTTAAAATGTTGTTGGGGAGGTGAGTAGTACCCCATGGGTACCTTCCCCGCCTACCATAGTTTTAGTTTCGGACTTGATTAAAGCGGAACCATAGTTAAAATAGCTACATTTTGGGATTAAAAAAAATAATACAAAAATAGTAATTTAAAACTTCATCGCGTTTAGTGCGTGTACTTTTTTAACATCCGCGATAAAGTGAAAACATTTTTCTTTATAGTTTTTCACGGTCTATATGACTGTGCTATGCCAATTTCGATATTTTCAAAAAATGTATAGCCCTAATGTATGTACATTAGACCGACTCACCTTATATGGGCAAAAAAAAAGTTAAATTTGTACCCCCCTCAAAATTAACTTTGACATGTTTTATGAAGATTCCCAAAATATTTGGGCTCTAGCGATAATCTCCCGTGAGCTAAACCGCGTCAAAAAAGGGTCAAAAATGGTATTTTTCATGAATAAAAAAATCAGTGAATTTTTTTTTGTCCAATGAATGACCACACTCAAAATAATCACTCTGTTAAATTACAGAGATACTCTGCTGAGCCAGCAGAAAATACCATAGATTTCCAACCAGCAAGATTTTTTGTTATTTTACGAAGAAAACTCTGTAAAATGATTTCGATAAAAAAACTGTAGATTTACAGAATTATCTGTAAAATGTTGATGAAAGCTACCAGAATTTTACCAGGAAGCATGGATAGTAATAACTTGACGCAAAATAAAGTCAAATGCTATAATTTAAATTTTTTGTGAAAATTACTAGTTACTTCAATTTTAGCATATTTTATTGCATTTTAAGATGCTTTTTAAAGAGGGGTTGAAATACTTGGTCGTTTTTTAAAGAGATTTTAATTTGAAAACCGTGTTACAGAGTAATAGTAAAATTACAGATGAAATTTAGTATTTTGGTTACGAGAAAAAAACAAAGTGTTTTTCTAAAATCTGTATTTTAACAAAAAAAGCCCTATTTATTATCTTTAAAATAGAGATTACAAAGAAAAAAGTAAAATTACAGATACAATTTTGTTTTTCGGTCACAAGAAAATACAAAGTATTTTCTTTAAATCTGTATTTCGGTAGATAACTTTGTCAAATATCTGTCGAATTGAGATTACAGTCATTTTACAGAGTATTTAACAGAGTAATTATTTTGAGTGCAAATATAATAGATATTTAGGAATTCTTTGATTCTGCATTAAAACATTTTAAAAATCTAACCACAGACTTGAGATAACGAGATGTTTACGTCAGTTTTTTGATGCTTTTCAATTCGATTTTAATGAAAACTTAAATAACTTTGGTATTTTGTGTCGGATTTTCACTTATAATACATCGTTAGAAAGGTGTTGACCACCGCTTGGGATTTTAGTCAAAAATTAACCCTTAACTGCACTGTATAACTTTTTTATAATATTTACTTCGACATCATTTAAAACCGTTTTATAACCACAAAAAGCATATCTTTGTGCAGGAAACACGTTTTATTAATATATTTGGCCGCAATTAATTTAACCCATGCATGATCAAAATATTTTGGCAAACATTTTTAAAAAAGTTTTTGCGGAAATTATTGAAAGCTAGTTGTAATACTTTAAAAAAATAAAATTAAATAAGGTTTTGTTTATTTTAGTCAAAAATTAACCCTTAACTGCACTGTCTTACTTTTTTATAACATTTACTTCGACATCATTAAAAACCCATTATATAACCGCAAAAAGCATATCTTTGTGCAGGAAACACGTTTAATTATTATATTTGGCCACAATTAATTTAACCCATGCATGATCAAAATATTTTGGCAAACATTTTTAAAAAAGTTTTTGCGGAAATTATTGAAAGCTAGTTGTAATACTTTAAAAAAATATAATTAAATAAGGTTTTTGTTTATCTAGACGTGCTTATTAATATCAAATAAATATTACGTGTACCACATTCCCGGTCAATTTTTTGTTCGAAATTTATATGTGAAAATTAATTTTAAAAATAAAATATAAAAAAATGTTGGTCTTAATCTCATATATATTTGTGCAAAAAACGCAAAAACCTTTTATATTTTATTTTTTTAAAGTATTTCTACTAGCTTTCAATAATTTCCGCAAAAACTTTTTTAAAAATTTTTGCCAAAATATTTTGGTCATGCATGGGTTAAATTAATTGTGGCCAAATATATTAATTAAACGTGTTTCCTGCACAAAGATATGCTTTTTGTGGTTATAAAATGGTTTTTTAATGATGTCGAAGTAAATGTTATAAAATAGTAAGACAGTACAGTTAAGGGTTAATTTTTGACTAAAATCCCAAGCGGTGGTCAACACCTTTCTAACGATGTATTATAAGTGAAAATCGGACACAAAATAACAAAGATATTTAAGTTTTCAGTAAAATCGAATTGAAAAGCATCAAAAAACTGACATAAACATCTCGTTATCTCGAGTCTGTGGTTAGATTTTTAAAATGTTTTAATGCAGAATCAAAGAATTCCTAAATATCTATTATATTTGGTCATTCATTGGACAAAAAAAAATTTACTGGATTTTATATTCATGAAAAATACCATTTTTGGACCCTTTTTTGACGCGGTTTAGCTCACGGGAGATTATCGCTAGAGCCCAAATATTTTGGGAATCTTCATAAAACATGTCAAAGTTAATTTTGAGGGGGGTACATCATCAACTTTTTTTTTTGAGTCACTCTAATGTACATGTCAAAAAATATTTCCATAAAATACTTCCATACACTCAAAATAATTAATCTGTTGAATACTCTGTAAAATGACTGTAATCTCAATTCGACAGATATTTGACAAAGTTATCTGTCGAAATACAAATTTTAAAAAATACTTTGTATTTTCTTGTGACCAAAAAAAAATTGTAAAATTGGAGTTATTCATTAAAAACTCGTAATTTTCATAAAAATAAAAAAGTAAATTTACACTTTGAAAGCATGAAAGCCGGCAAATTTAACAAAATTTAAATTTTAATAAATTATTTTTTTTTTAATTTTAATTTATGTTTTTGAGGCAGAGAAGTTTTACTTCTAAAATGGATTTAACTAAAACTTTGTAAAATTACAGTTTTTTTTGTAAAATTTTGAACTCATAAAATGCATTTAACTAAAACATTGTAAATTTACAGAGTTTTTTTGGTAAAACTCTTTTCGGTTTTATCAATATTTTACAGATAATTCTGTAAATTTACAATTTTTTTATCGAAATCATTTTACAGAGTTTTCTTCGTAAAATAACAAAAAATCTTGCTGGTTGGAAATCTATGGTATTTTCTGCTGGCTCAGCAGAGTATCTCTGTAATTTAACAGAGTGATTATTTTGGGTGTAAATATTTCTATTTTTGCAAAAAATAAAAGTAAATTTTTATAATCTTTTGGCATATATCAAGAGTAAAAAAATTCAAATAATGTTACATTTTCTTTGTGTTTGTTCTTTTATCTAATAAACTTATGGTGACAGCAAAAACCAAAATATTTATTTTTTGCTAAGTTGGTGATTCCAAAGAAATATTGTCTGCCTGTCTGTCTGTCTGTCCAGTTGGCTATAGGAATAGTAAAATGGGAAACACATGTCATGCTAAATGCGACAGGAGAAAAAGGTTCGGATTTTATTTTTTTTATTGAATGAATTTACATACACGTACATTTTTAAGGATGAGTGTTTTTTTTTGTTAAACTGAATATTGTTAATCAAAGTAAAAGATTTCATTGTGATTTTTATAATAATTTAAAATTTTAAGAATATATAAATGAACGATTTTTTTTACTAAGTCCCCACATGTTGGGGATTAAATTTAAAATCTTCAAATTTTAGGTATTAAATATATATTTTTATTTAAACACTAAAAATAAAACCTTTGTCTAATACTCGGTTTAAAGTTTATAAATAAAATTTGTTAAAATTCATATTCAAATATACACTAAAAGAACTGGTAAAACGCCTGGTAAAATGTCTTGTAATCCTGTTCTACCAATATTAAACAAATTTCCTGGTTTTTTAACAAAAAATCTTGTACTTTGCTCAAACGAGAAAAACTGTTTTTTTGGTTATTTTACAAATTTATATTAGTATTTGTATTATACCAATTTAAACGGTGATTTTACCAAATAAAACTGTAATTTTACAAAAAATTTTTATTACGATAATTCAAGTTAGTTTACCAAAAAACCGTGAATTTACATAAAATTGTTGTGGCTTTAAAATTAACACGTCCAAAAATTGTAAATTTTAATCTATTTAAGGTAAATTTAATTTTATTTTAATTTACTATGTTTTTTAAATTTATTTTTTTTTTTTTTGTAATTTTACCATTTTGCTTTGTAAATTTACAATTTTTTTAATATAAAAAATTACTTTTTCTTGTTAATTTACAATTTTTTTTTGAAAATTTCGTGGTTTGAAAACAATTTCTTTGCGAATAACTATGTATATTTGCAACTTTTTTACCTTTTTTTTCCAAAAAAATACGAGGAATCGTAGTAATTTTGCGAGGATTTGAGCTACTAGCCTCGTAAAATCGGGAAATTTTTTGGTAATTTTACAAGTTTTTGTTTTTGAGTGTACTATAACTAACGCTGGCACGTTATTATGTTCGTTCCGGTGAAAAATTATCTTGACAGTTTTCGAGCCCTTACAACGGGATTACTCTATGATAAAAATTTCAGTGAAAAAAATAAATTTAAATAAAAATAAGTTTGAGTGAAAAAATATAGATAAAAATATTGAGTTAAAACAAACTTTTGTGAAAAATAATTGAGTATGAAAAAATTGAGCAAAAGTTATTGTTTCCTGCTCCATTCCATTTTGTTCCCTGTTCTATTCCATTTCGTTTCCAGTTCAATCTAATTTCGTTCCATGTAAGTTTTATTCATGAGTTAAAGAAATAAAAAAATTCTTAGAGATATAAAAAGTATTTTACCAATTTAGGTATCCATTTTTATCCTAAAACTTTCTTGAAGTTAAATCCAGAATCTTTTCAGGAAATAAAAAGTAGCAATAGCACACTTTTTTATTTATTTTAAACAGAATTTCCAAAAAGTATTTTTTTCACAATATTTTTTCACTGAAGAATCCTGCATTCCAAGTTTCAGGTTTGTGGGCCCATTATTTCAGGATATATAAAAAGTACCAGAAGTACACTTTTTTATCCCTTTTACCCCCTAACAAACTGAATTTCCAAAAAATACTTTTTCCAAAATGTGTTTTTACCGAAGGATCCTACATTCCAAATTTCAAGTGTCTGGGATCATGATATCAGGAAATATAAAAAGTACCGAAAGTACATGTTTACCCCTTTTACTACATATAGAAATAGAATTTTCAAATAGTACTTTTTGCAGAATGTTTTTTTTTTGTGGAAGGATATTACATTCCATATATCAAGTGTATAGGACCATTATTTCAGTACATATTAAAAGTGCCAAAAGTACAGTTTTTTTTATCCCTTTTACTCCCTATGAAACGGAATTTTCATAAAGTACTTTTTCCAAAATGTTTTTTTCAGTGAAGGATCCTACATTCATAATTTCCAATTTCTATGGTCATTATTTTAAGAAAAAAATATGCAAAAAGTGCCCTCTTACCGCTTAGAACAATATTGGCAAAAACCCAGCCTTACTGGATCTTTTTTCCGGGAGGTAAAGGTACATTCAAAATTAACTGGATGTTTTTTCCGGGAGGTAAAGGTACATTTAAAATTTTAAGTTTCTTCGACCATTATTTCAGAAAATATAAAAAGTACCAGTAAAGTAATATATAAAGTTACGACCCAAAGACCCGGATTTTTCAAAAAGTACATTTTCCTGAATGCTTTTTCATTGAAAGATCCTACACTCCAAATATCAGAAAAGTACAATTTTTTACCCCTTTTACCCCTCAAGAAACGAAACTCCAAGAAAGTTATTTTTTTAGAATATTTTTTTTACAGACGAATCCTTCATATTCTGGGTCCATTATTTTAAAATATATAAAAAGTACCAGAAGTACTCTTTTTAACCCGTTTTGCCGCCTAGAGCTAAGTATTCTTTTTCTTATGGTGAAAATTTCCCTTAAACTTTAAAAGCCTCAAATCGCAATAAAATATTTAAAAATAAACAACTTTTGACAATTATAAGAAAGAAACGATCATAACAAAACTGAAATGTCACTTTTTCACGGCAATTTAAATTGTCTTGTATAATAAAAATGTGAGAAAGCTTTTTTTAACAATTTCCCTATAATTCCTCGCGTTGCCGAAATTTATTTTTTTTTATATGGAGTTTGACAGATTTTTTCCCATGAAATCGAACAGAGTGCTATACCTAAGAATGGAAATTCCAAAACGTAGTTTTTCCAGAAGGTTTTTCTCAACTAAAAATCCTACATTCCAAATTTCAAATGTCTAGGATCATTGTATCAGAAAATATAAAAGGGACCAAAAGTTTACTATACTATTTTACCCCTTTTACGACCCTTAAAAAAGGAATTTTTAAAAAAGTAATTTTTCCAGAATGTTTGTTTTCACTGAATGATTCTACATTAGGGTGGGTCGTTTTGCCACTTTTTTGTCGGATCGAAACGCTATACCCGGCAAAAGTTGTCTACCCAGATGGGTATTACAGATGTGAATTTTTTTGGAAATCGGTTGATATCTTCTGCTCTCAGAATGGGCTCAAAGTTTCGAAATTTTGGCTAAAAATCCCAAAATGCCAATTATTGAGGCTCGAAAAAGCGGTTCTTTTTTTTTGGTAAAGATATGTTATTTTAAACGTAAACTCCATTTTAGGCATCAAAATTCAGTTTTAACCCCTCCCGGAGGTCCAGGGAATACCCCCGACATCCAAAGAGGATGTGAATTTCGGCTAAAAATACCCTAATTGATAATTATTGTGGTTCGAAAAAGTGGCATAATTTTTGGGTACAAATATGTTATTTTAGACGTTAAATCCCTTTAAGGTATAAAAATGCAATTTCAATCCCTTTCGGAAATCCAGGGAATACCCCCGATATCCAAAAGAGAAGTGAATTTCGGCTTACAATACCCAAATTGACAGTTATTAAGGTTCGAAAAGTGCAAATTTGTTTGTGTAAAGATGTGTTATTTTAAACGTCATCTCACATTTATGCATTAAAAAGCAATTATTAACCCCCCTTAGGGGTCAAGGACCCCCGCCGGGATGGGAGAAAGATTGAAGTTTGGGCATTTTTTTAACCTTTCAAAGCCATTTTTGGTTATATGGAACACTGATAATTTTATAGTTCTCACCGAGACTCAACTCACAGGCCGGGCTTGTCAAAATCGATAAGTGAGTATATGGGAGATATTTCAAGCTAGATTTTTATAGATATATTTATATCTTTTAATTTTGTTTGGCTAAAGGTTATCATAAAGTATATGGTAAATAAATCTAGTGGAGTAAAGATAATATTTTAAAAGTTATATTTTCAATAGAGGTAGAATTCTTCGAAAATTAGAAGAATTAATAGGAAAATCCATGCAATGGGCAGGTTGCCTTTTGCATTTTATCGAAGTACCATTGCGAGTACTCTTTAAGCATATCGACGGCCAAACATCAGGTCCCAATTTTTACACAGGTGCTATAGGTTCAAATTTACCGGATGTGAAAAACTTCCTGTGGTGTCATTTATAGCAATTAAATGTGATCTTCCTTATGACAGTTCCGAAGAGCTAAAAAACTCAGTAAGGACTTCAAATACTTGTATCTTTTAGCTAAAGCTATTGATTCGGCAGAATGCTCGGAGGTTCTTGCTGCCATGATCCCTGGAAAATTGAACAAGGCTCGTAGGTTGACAACTGCAAAGCAAGAAACTCATAGAAATAGTTAAGCTCATACCTAAAGTCTATGATGCAACTCAGAATTAGTACAAATCATTCCATTGCTGATGGTCCTCGTCATGTTTTTGAGACAATTTGTAGATCACGATATTGACCAAAGAAACACCAAACAGAGGAAATTCGTTTCTCGGTCGAACTCCCCGCAAAAATCTTTCCAGTAGGCTATAATTTAGAAAAGTTCAAATTAAATGTCCACAAAGACTACTCCCTCTTTCCTTCTCCTCATAACCTATTTTCCTAATAACACAATGCATTGCATTAGTAGAGGACATCCACTGAGAACGCAAACCAATGCGTTCGTTGCACTGCCCCAAAATACTCTTCTCGCGATGATGACAGTCGACAGACTTGCTGTCCGTCAAGATGCACCAAAAAGAATTCTTAGTACTCAAGAGAACAAACAGGGAATCGTGATCAGTTCATTCGCTACAATATTATTCCAATGCTAAATTTTGAGGCCGCTGATTACGTGGAAATGATCTTCTGGGAAATTACTGATGTTTCTAACACAGTACCACCCGTTTTAAGGACGGTATCAAATAAATAACTTATTGACAAACTTTCACTTCCTGAAAACACAGTTTCCATGCCATTCAGTTGCAGTCGAACGAACGGTAAAATTAGTATCCGAAGCAATATCTAGAGTGTGCGACAGAAACGCAAGGGATGGCATAATAAAATCGGATTTAATTTCTAGAAAAGCTCCAACCAAATTTAAATTCAAATCTTAATTTGTGAAAATTTTTCCTGATATTGAGGGAGGTATCGTTAAAAATAGCATTTTAAGGCATCTTTACCCATATATAATGACACTTTATCTGGACTTGAATTTTTTACAATTTTGGAAACTCACCTCACATTTAGGATATCGGGGGTATTCCCTGGATTTCCGAAAGGGATTGAAATTGCATTTTTATGCCTTAAAGGGATTTAACGTCTAAAATAACATATTTGTACCCAAAAATTATGCCACTTTTTCGAACCACAATAATTATCAATTAGGGTATTTTTAGCCGAAATTCACATCCTCTTTGGATGTCGGGGGTATTCCCTGGACCTCCGGGAGGGGTTAAAACTGCATTTTGATGCCTAAAATGGAGTTTACGTTTAAAATAACATATCTTTACCAAAAAAAAAGAACCGCTTTTTCGAGCCTCAATAATTGTCATTTTGGGATTTTTAGCCAAAATTTCGAAACTTTGAGCCCATTCTGAGAGCAGAAGATATCAACCGATTTCCAAAAAAAATCACATCTGTAATACCCATCTGGGTAGACAACTTTTGCCGGGTATAGCGTTTCGATCCGACAAAAAAGTGGCAAAACGACATTCTATTCTACATTTCACACATCAATGACTAGGATAATTTTTCAGCATATGTAAACGTACTATAATTAAAAGATTTATGTCTTGTTGTATGGAAATACAGATAAATAAATTAATTAAATTAAAATTAAAAAGTACCAAAATACACTTTTTACCCCTTCTACTCTCCTAAAAAACAGAATTTCCAAAAATGTCTGTTTCCCGAATTTTTTTTTCTCTTAAACATCCTGCATTCCAAACTTTAAGTTCCAAAGATCTGCAGGTGACACTAGGGAGACTACCCTTGTTAGTCCAAAAACAGGGTTACTAAAGCGCATGTAAAACACCTAAAAACCAAAAAATTTTAGCTTTTTAAAGCATTTTGCGTATATCGCATAAAATTTCAACCCCAAATAAAATTTTATGAGGAAAATATTTGTCGAACTCTTTAAATGGACGTTTTATTAGACCTCTGTGTTTAATATTAAAAAAAAAAACAACATGACTCCTAAATGGCCGCTAGAGGGTTAATATGCTCTAGGCAAAGAACCGCTATATTTTTAAGCTCGTTATTTTTAAGCTCGTTAACCATATTTTTAAGCTCGTTAAAAACGCCTTTGATAAAAAATTAAAAACTTCAATGGGCCATAAAAAAGAAATTTTAACTTATTTTGAAAAACTCTTTGGTGATTTTGTTTATTTAATGGCTTACTTTAATTTGGCATTGTAGCCATTGTGGCGAATTTCTCTTGTAGCACAGTGATATTGGTCTTCTCTGCCAGGAATCGAACTTATGGCTCTAAAATTCTCCAATAACATCTACATTAAAATCATTCTCACTACGTCTCTTATTAATGTTATATATATTATCATAATTTGAAATTATACCATATTACCAATATGCCACCTATTAAGTATGTGGGTTATAAATATCCATTATACGTCATGAATAAATACAGGTAATTTAAACATCGATATCGACAATGTAAAATCTATATACACAGTATACATGTAAATACATACATAAAAAATACTTTAATATACTTTATATGGATACAAAAAATGTTTACATATATTATACTAACACACTTATTTATTTCACGTGAAAAAGAAATAAAAACAATGAACATCATATCATCTATATGCATCAGGACGATGTTAAAGTTATATATGGGGCATTCCAGGCCAAATCACTCAATTTTTGACCCGACCCCTTTCGATTTATTTTATTTTTGGATATGTTTTAGTACTTATTAAATGCAACTAGGACACCAATTTTCAGCCTTTTAGTTCAAGATGGTGTTGAGTAATCAATGTCGATTTTTCCAAATAAATGAAAAAATTTAAATTTTCAATTAATTTTGACCAGTTAAAAATATAGATATCTAAAAAAAAGTTGGACAACGTTTTGTTGGTATTTAAATGTAGTTTTAGAAAAAAATATTAAAAAAGTTATTCGAAGTAATTATCACTTATTTTTTGACGCTTAAAACTTAAAATCGACTTTTTGAAAAAGTAAGAAACCTTCGATTTTTTTGTAAAAAACTATAAAAATTCTACTCTAAATTACGAAACTTTTAAGCTATGAAAGCTGAAATTTGATGTTCAAGTTGCATATAATAAGAACTAAAACATATCCAAAAATAAAATAAATCGAAAGGGGTCGGGTCTAAAAGTGAGTGATTTGGCCTGGAATGTCCCAAATACATTAGGGCGTTACAAAAATTTGTTCAACAAATTTCCTCTGTTGATGCCAGAGATGGGACTAATGCATTGTTTTTCAATTATCATTGAGTGTTTCATTGTCATTGAATACGGTCAATGTTATTGAAATTAAAAATCATTATCAATAATTTTACACAATGAAAATGAAATGAAATTTTCATTAGCAATTTTTTACATAATGATAATGAAAAATAAAATCATTACCAATTAAGCAATGAAAATGAAAATCAAAAAATTCATTAAATTCTTGGAAATATTTTTTTAAAGAAAACGATAAAGTGATAATAACAAATTTTGAAATTGTTATATAGTTGAAGAAAATGTCTCAGAGTCTAAGACTTTCTACTATTCGTTCAACTGTTGACGAGTGTGGACGTGTTTTATTTTAACTCCGTGCTATAAATTGAATTACTAAAATTGTTCGTAATAGGTTTGTTCGTAATAGGTATTTTTGTGATATTTTCATTACCACATCAAGGAAAATGAAAATATGGACACAAATGATACCGATTTAGTTCGAGGCTCTGCCTCACCGACTGGTGCTGGTCCTAGCACTGGTCTTAGGGTTGCGACCTTGAAGTCCGGCCTTGATTCTGGTAGGGGTGCTCAGCCTAATATTGGTGGTAAAAAGAAAAAGAAACTTAAGCCATCAAAGGTCAGGCACAACCAGAGAAGGCTTTGTTTGAAAATAATTAACAGACTAAGCCAACTCGATGGAACGAAGCTCTCCGAACGTGAGAAGGCGTCGCTATCATGGGCGAAAGGAGTCATTGAAGAACAGGACAAACTTTCGGCAATGCGCGCATCTGACAAACAGAGCGCTGTTTCGGCCTCGTCATCGAAGTCTGGTAAAAGGTTGCGCTCGCCCGACGAGAAACCTTTACCTAAAAGATCTAAGGTGACCGGCAACGTCTGGACTCAGTCTTTTAGTGAAGTGGTGAAAGGTAACTTCGTTAGGGCTGTGATAAACAGGCAAAATGGGGATTGTAGTATTCCAAGGGACAAGTGGAGTTTAGTTGAAACTAAACTAAATGAAATCTACTATAGGCCTGATTTTCTCCCTACTACTGTCAACGCAGGTTGGTATCAGGGGCGAGTAAAACTCGTTGCTTTTGGAAACGAAAGATCCGCAGCCGTGTTTAAGGTTGCCATTAGCCAAGTGGGAGAGTTATGGCCTGGAGCCAGACTGGACGTTGTGGAAAAACATGATATCCCCTCGCAACCCAGAGCTCATGCATGGATCCCAATGGCTACAAGTGACACTGCGGTGATTCTAAAGATGATAAAAGTCTGCAATCCTGACCTTCCAACTCAGAATTGGCAAATTGCCAGATTGGGTGAGATGGAGGGCGCTCGTCGTCAAGCAGTGGTCTTGGTTAATGAGGAATCGCTTCCGCTTTTAGCCAGGACTGACGGCATTATTAGATTTGGCTTTTTTCATATAAGAGTCAATGTCTACAAGGGCGACCAGAAGCCTATTTTGGAAGCAGACAAGCCAGTGGCAGAGTCGGCTGGGGAGGAGAATCTGGAAAAGGTTGATATTCAGCTGACCGATTCTAGGCTGATGGGAGATGCATCTGGCATTTTCGAAACCGAATCTGGCAACGAATGCGACCTCTGTGATGGCACGGAGGATAAAGCTGATGCCACTATGGGTGACATTCAGGACGAGGCCCATGCAGTGAGGAATTCGGAGAGTTCTGTTGCCTCCGATTCAGAACAGATGGGACACATATCTGGCTTATTCGAAACCGAATCTGGGGACGAATGCGACCTCTATGATAACACGGAGGATGAAGCCAATAACACGGTGGTGGAAAAAAAGCAAGATGTTGCGGTTCCTACAAATAAACCTCCATCACTGTAAGGCAGCCTCAGCTGCACTATTGCTGCGCCTGACGACAGGAGCAGTTGACTTGGTTTTTATCCAAGAGCCCTGGGTGCGGGGTGGCAGGGTTTGCGGATTGAAGACCCCTGGGTTTAAGTTGATGGTTGCCAAAGGTGAGGGCTCACCAAGAGCCTGCATCTTGGCGAAAAATGGCTTAAATATATTCTTTTTATCAACTTTTAGTGATATGGATGTTACAGCGGCTAGCTTAGAGCTTCATGGGAAATCTATTTGGCTCGCCTCTGCGTATTTTCCTAATCCGGGGCCAATACCCCCGGAGAAGGTTGGCGGTCTGATTCGGGAGTCTGAATCTAGGGGACACCAGTTACTAGTGTGCTGTGATGCTAATGCACATCATTCGATATGGGGTAGTACAGACACAAATGATAGAGGCGAATCACTTTTGGAGTTTTTGTTAAGCACTAACCTGTATATTTGTAACAAGGGTAGTGAACCAACTTTCGTTACAAGTACGCGGCAAGAGGTTCTTGACGTAACACTTGTATCAGATACATTGTCTGATAGAATTGATGACTGGAGAGTTTTGGAAGAGCATTCTTTCTCAGATCATCGGTACATTGAGTTTTTACTCAGGGAGCGTGCCCCGGTTGAGACAGTCTCTAGAAATCTGAGAAGAACAAACTGGGTGAAATATAGGGAGACTTTTTCTTTGCTTTTGGATGAAGTACCCCTATCTGAACCGCATAGTTTAGCGGAAATTGACTGTCTGGTTGACCATATAACAAATGTTTGTAATAGGTGCCTGGATGCGTCTTGCCCTTCTGCAAAGCCTAGAGGGAAAAAAAAGCCACCTTGGTGGTCAAATGAGTTGCAGACGAGCAGAGATTCCTGCAGAAAGCTCTTTAATAAGGCTAAATTTTCAAGAGCGGACGAGGACTGGTCTGCATACAGGCTGCAACTTAAGAGTTATAAAAAGATGATCAGAAATGCCAAATGTGATTCTTGGAAAAACTTCTGTGGAAACATAGAAGACGTTTCTGAGGCATCCAGGCTGCGCAAGGTTCTGGCTTCTTTTCCTTGCACCCTAGGATACTTGAAAGATCCTAATGGGGTGTGGTCTTCCTCCAGTGGAGAGTCGCTGGATCTCCTTTTAAACACGCATTTTCCGGGCAATTCCATGACGCCGTTTCAAGCTTTGGAACGTTCTGACGCCCAAGCATCTGAAATTGCTTCGGAAATAATAAATATGCCAACATTAATCTGGGCGATAAAAAGCTTCAGGCCCTATAAATCTCCGGGACCTGATGGTATAATCCCGGCTGAGTTGCAGCAAGTGTTGGACTATATAGCCCCGTTGCTGTATAATCTATACACAGCATGCATCAACTGGTCGTATATTCCTTTAAAATGGAGGGATACCAGAGTCGTATTTATCCCGAAGGCTGGGAAAAGTTCCCACACAGCTCCGAAGGATTTCAGACCAATTAGTCTGTCTTCTTTTTTGTTAAAGACAATGGAACGAATGATAGACTCATATTTGCGTAGAGTGATTGACCCGAGGTTGCTTTCGACAAAGCAACATGCATACAGCAAGGGACGATCAACGGAAACAGCTCTTCATGAGCTCGTTGGTACCATCGAGAGATCGCTTTCGGTAAAGGAGTACACTATGGTGGCCTTTCTTGATGTTGAGGGGGCTTTTAATAATGTCATTCCAGAATCGATAATATTGGCATTGTCTGGTCTGGGAGTAAAGCGTGAAATCGTTTTAATGGTGGAAAACCTACTTGCCAATAGACGTATAGCGTCTGAATTGGGAGCGTCCGTCATATAGGGGCACACCACAAGGAGGTGTTCTTTCGCCGCTTCTTTGGAACCTGGCACTGAATTCAATGCTACTATCTCTAGAAGCACGTGGTTGTCATGTTATCGCATATGCTGACGATGTCGCGATAGCGGTAAAGGGGAAGCATCTGCCAACATTGCGGGACATTCTTCAGGGTTCTCTGAAAGATCTGTCTAAATGGGCAAGAGACTGTGGCCTAGGAGTTAATCCTAGTAAAACAGAGCTTGTTTTGTTTACAAGGAAAAATAAGATTTCTGCTTTTGATCCTATTTCTCTGGACGGTACTGAAATCACCTTCTCAGATGGAGCCAAGTATCTTGGAGTATTTCTAGATAGGAAGCTGAATTTCAGGCGTAATATTGAGGAACGGGTGAGAAAAGCAACGATTGCTTTGTATTCCTGTAAAAGGGCCATTGGAAAACGATGGGGTTTTAGCCCTCAAGTCGTTCATTGGATCTATACAGCAGTGGTGCGTCCAATTTTGCTGTATGGAATCATTGTCTGGTGGCCTGCTTTGGAAACAAAAGCGAACTTTGTCTTTATCACGAAGGTACAGAGAATGGCGTCAATGTGCATCACTGGTGCTCTTCGTACTACACCTACGGCTGCATTAGAAATCCTCCTTCACCTGATACCCTTGGACATATTGGGTAGGCAGTATGCGGCTGCGTCGGCAATTCGACTTAATAGCACGCTGCAATGGAGGAGCAGTGATTGTGGCCATAGCGCGATCTTGAAAAAGATAACAATACCACAAAATGTGGACTGTGCTCCCTCTTTGAGCCTCTTTGAGCGCCACTT
Source organism: Pegoplata infirma (assembly GCA_963921195.1). Taxonomy (NCBI): domain Eukaryota; kingdom Metazoa; phylum Arthropoda; class Insecta; order Diptera; family Anthomyiidae; genus Pegoplata; species Pegoplata infirma. Next base: position 109,212,928 of record OY992537.1, on the reverse strand, counting down.
TACCACTATGATACCATCCAGGGAGTCTTGGATGGGGGATACTCCGGGTAGTGGAGCTACCATAAATTTTTACACAGATGGATCGAGGCTGCACGAACAAGTGGGCTTTGGAGTCTATTCGGAAGAGCTTGGGTTGAGCCTGGCTCGTAGATTGCCAGATCATTGCAGTGTTTACCAGGCAGAGATGCTGGCAATAAAAGAAGTGGCTGACTGGTTGAGCTGCAATGTCTTGTCTACAACCGCAGTCAACATCTATACTGACAGTCAAGCCGCGGTCAAGTCCCTGGATTCAATGTTTCTGAAAACAAGATCTGCCCTTAACTGCCGCACGTCTTTAAATGAGATGGCCAAGCAGTTTAACATACGACTCATATGGGTCCCAGGGCACAGAGACATTCCAGGGAATTGCAAAGCCGATGAGCTTGCAAGACTAGGAACTACCTTACAGGTTCCAACAGAATTGGAATGTGTTGGTATGCCTCTAGAAACTTGCAAGCAAAACCTACGGCTTTGTTCTGCGACGGAGACTAATCAAAGATGGGCAAATGGATGGACGTGTGAGACAACACGACTGATTTGGCCTTCTCTTAATCAGGGGCGCACAAGTGAGCTGATATCGCTTCCAAGAGGAGAGATTTCAACGGTGGTTTCTATAATTACCGGACACTGTCTTATAGGGAAGCACGCAGAGCGGTTAAATGTGCCGTCGAATGACTTTTGCCGAAGTTGCATGGATGAAGAGGAGTTGGAAACTATCGAACACTTTATTTGCCATTGCCCGGCACTTTCTGGTCAGCGACTTGCTTCACTGGGATCTAGGGAGCTGTACGATCTTTCAGATTTGTCGGATGTCAAAATTCAACATCTAAGGAGTTTCATAAGAAGCTCAAACTGGTTTAACGACAGGGACTAGTAGGGAAACCTATTACGATCCCGTGGTATCACAATGGACCTCAGAGTCTACGTGTGTTGACGTAAAACGTCAGCAGCCACTTACAACCTAACCTAACCTAACCTAAGACTTTCTTAACAGATAAAATGTATTAGAATCTGAGATTTTTCTTAAGAAAAAATGTCTAAAATCTGAAACTTTCCGAAGCAAAAATGTCTCAAAATCTGAGACTTTTTCTATAGAAAAAATGTACCAGAATCTGATACTTTTTCTATAGAAAAAAGAATCTGAGACTTTTTCTGAAGCAGAAATGTCTCAAAATCTGAGACTTTTTCTATAGAGAAATGTCTCAGAATCTGGTACTTTTTCTATAAAAAAAATGTATCAGAATCTGAGACTTTTTCTATAGAAAAAATGTCTCAGAATCTGGGGCTTTTTCTATAGAAAAAATGTCTCAGAATCTGAGAATTTTTCTATAGAAAAAATGTCTCAGAATCTGAGACTTTTCTATAGAAAAAATGTCCAGAATCTGGGACCTTTTCTATAGAAAAAATGTCTCAGAATCTGAGACTTTTCTATAGAAGAAATGTCTCAGAATCTGAGACTTTTCTATAGAAAAAATGTTTCAGAATCTGAGACTTTTTCTATAAAAAAAATGTCTCAGAATCTGAGACTTTTTCTATAGAAAAAATTTCTCAGAATCTGAGACTTTTTCTATAGAACGTCTCAGAATCTGAGACGTTCTCAGAATCAGAGGCTTTTTCTGTAGAAAAATTGTTTTAGAGTCTGAAACTTTTTCTATTAAAAAAATGTCTCATAATCTTAGACTTTTTCTATAAAAAATTCTCTCAGAATCTGGGACTTTTCCTAAAGAAAAAATGTCACAGAATCTGAGACTTTTTCTATACAAAAAATGTCTAAGAACCTCAGATTTTTCTATATAAAAAATATCTCAGAACCTGAGACTTTTTTCTATAGAAAAAAATTCTCAGAACCTGAGACTTTTTCTGTAAAAAAGTTCTCAGAATCTAAGACTGTATCTATAAAAAAAATGTCTCAGAATCTGAGACATCCTATCGAGGTCCGTCCGTCTGAGAAAGCACGATGCATTCCAAACTAAAAAGGCTAGACGCCTGAAACATGCCACAAATAAATCTTATCGTCGGTGCGACAACCAGCACTGGTATGTGTTTTTCAGAAATTTTTGGAGAGGCTTACAAATCAGCTTTATTTTGACCTTTCGCGGTGCTTAAAAACAATATTTCTTTCATAAATATTTTAATAATATTGCAAATTTTCTATTTGTATGTATATTAATTTAAATTTAAAATAACAGCGCAAAAGTAACAAATTTTGCTGTTATTAAAGACTCATCAAAAAATGTTAAAATACACATACCAGTTCCGGTTGGAGCACCGACGTTATGATCATTAGCTGGTTAATTGCGTGAATGGGCAAAATAGGATCTTGGGTATTAGGGTCCCTTCTTGAAGAACAAAGCGCTTTTTAAAGGCAATTCCTTTCGCTTACGTAGCAAAACAGCCGATTTTCTCAAATAAGTTACACAACATTTTTTTATTTAACTCCCTAATATAAAATGTAGTAATACCATCTGGATTTTATATTTAAAAAAACAATAGCGAGAGAAGGAAGAGAAGATTATTACCATAATCGACATTTTTATAGATGATGCCGGATAATAAAAGTAACAACTACGGTAACTATAAATATAAATACTTATTTTAATCCTTAAAGAACTAAAAATAAACAAAATAACTTTTTAAAAATATATTTTTTTTGTTACAACTGGAAATGGTACAAAATGACGGTACTCCTCATACGATTTGACAGTTGAAAACCGTGACCGGTACATCAAAAAACTTATTTTGTTGTCACGGTTTTTTTTAAATCGCCCCCTCTTTAGTACTCCAGTGTTGCCGGATTTTAACAAAATAAATGTACGTCATTCGATTATAAAGCTAATACTTAGATCTGTAAATAAGGGTTAAATATTCGAAAAATTGCGTTATTTTTAGTAACATAAAACAATTTTAAATCATGAAAAACTTATACATAAAAAGCAGTGTGCACAGTGGAACATCTTCAAAATATTTTAACAATAAACTACTAATTTTTTCCTGACATATCAAATTGCCAACAAGGAATTCTTGTCAAATAGGAGGTAGAAAAAAAAGCTGCAAACTTTTCTTGTAATTTTACAAGTTTTTTTTAAGTGTAGTTGATTTAAAAGGATTTACGTTTTGTTGTTTTTTAAAGAAAAATCATTGCTTAAAGTTCATGTTTTGTAAATGACTATTTCTGTTCCTTGTTTCATAAATAACAACATGAAAAATAAAGACTTTCATTAGCATTCAATTTTTAAAGTCATTTATTTTTGTTCTGTAAGTAAAAATAAGTGATTCGTCTTTAATTTTTAATGATTTGTGTAGGTTTTTTTTTTTTAATTGTTGGCATTTTTAAAGAGTAATCATTACTTTTTACCTACTTAGGTGGGTTATTTTTTTGTAGAAAACAAAATTCAAAAAATTACACAGCTCAACAAGAAAATGCGTATTGGATTCTGGTTAGTGATTTGAATAGTGTCTGTTGATTCCAAATCCGGAGCCCAAATTTGTCTATCACGTCAGGATTTTGAGTAATTCGCGGTTAAAGTGCCGAAAAAGGTAATTTTTTGACCCTTTTTAATAGCTTATAAAATAAGATCCTAACATGCAAATGACTTGGTATCAAGCTCATTCGAAAGCCTGCAATTTTCTCTTAAAGATAAGATAAAATGTTCTAAAAATTTAATTTTATAAAATGGTAAAAAAATCATTAGCAAAAAACCTTCGATTTTTTCAATATTTAGTTTATTTACACAGTGTTTTTCAACAAATTTCCATACAAATTCATACGTAAATTTTAGATTTAAAGCACTTGTTGCTAATGATTTTTTTACCATTTTAAAAAATTAAATTCCAGGAAGATTTCATCTTGTCTGAAAGAGAAAATTACACACTTTCGAATGACCTTGATACCAAGTCATTTGCATGTCAGGATCTTATTTTATAGGCTTTCAAAAATGGCAAAATGGGCATTTTTTGACACTTTAACCGCGATTTTCTCAAAATTGTGACGTGATATAAAATTTTGAGTGACCGTTTTGGCATCGGGGTACCAAATCCTATCACATTTTTGGTTTCATCCAAAACGCAGCGACAAACCTCAGATTTGTAGAGCGGTGTTATTTATAAAAATATAAATACTTGTTTGTTTCAAGAGACTTTGGCACGATGGGTAGTTGATTGCGGGATCGGTTTCCCAAAATTTTATTAAAAATTTTTTAAAATATAATTCAATAGAAAACTTGTAAAAATTACTTACGAAATCATTGGCCCTTACCACAAGAAACCAAAAAGTCTATTTTAACAAAAGTTTTATTTTAAATTTCAAATTTTCAGTACATTTTTTGAAAGTCGATTTTAAAAACAAAAACAATTTGTATGGAAATAAATTTAAAAGCTCATTTTAAACTTATTTTATTTTCTTGTAGTAAGGCTGATTCATTTTTAAAGCTTTCGAAGGTTATTTTTTTTTGAATTTGTTGGTAAAAAAAAAGAAAATGACATTATTTTAGAAAATTTTATGAACAGTAAAAAATAAATGTTGATGTTTGTTAAAACCATAGAGAAACATAGGCGAAGGTGAAAGAAAAAACAATATTGCTATCTTTTTCAAATTTCTCACACGTACGTTGTCGATGTGAATTCACCACACAATACATGTTTACAAGTCGTACTTTGTCAACAAATACATGTAAACAAGTTGTACTTTGACAACTCAATTTTTGATGCCTTCGCCTCTATGTTTCTCTATGGTTAAAACAATTGAATAATTACTGCGATGGTTTTCAATTGTGTTGTCACTTCTTTTAAATGTGTTTTTCTTTTGTTTATGCCTACAAAATATTATGAGTGCTCTTTGTTAGAAAAAATTTTCCACTGTACACTGTGTCGTATACGTAATATCAGGAAGTATGGGTATGTCATTAAAAAAGATTCTATTACAATTTTTATTTATTGCACACCCCACTGTGCCGTGTACGCATACATAAACACTCATCGATTGTCTATCTGGCTGTCTTGTAAAGTATTTTGATTTATGTTGAACATTAACAAAAATAATAAGGAATCGACAAGAGTGAAAATAAAATATGCTCGTAAAACGGAATAATAATATTTATGTTATTTAAAAGTGTTTTTGAAATACATATTCAATATTTGAGTAGATAATGCTCGTATATCCAAACCATTCAAGCCATCTTATACACTCAAAAAAAAACCACCTTGTAAAGTTACCAAAAAATCTCATGATTTTACGAGGCTATTCTCGTAAATAGGAGGTAGGTAAAATTCTCGTAAAATTACGAGGATTTCCTCGTAATTTTCAATGCGCCAAAAATTGGTAAAATAACCAATTTGATTGGTAAAAACGTTGTTTTAAAACCGAAAAAATAAAAAAAAAACTAGTGAGAGTGTTAAATTCGGCTGTACCGAATCTATTATACCCTCCAACACGTAAAAAAAACAGGGACGTCTTTTGGGGGGGGGGGGGCGGTTTTGACGGTAAGAGACAACCTTCCTGGATCACACGGCACACTAAAAAAAAAAGTTTGTAAAATGACATAAAATCACCGTGATTTTACGGGGCAGGTTTTGTAAAATATGTACTAGCAAGAATCCCCGTAACGTTACGGGGATAATTTGTAAATTGATTTAACAAAAGAAAATGTAAATTTACTATTTTTTTGTAAAATATTAACTTCGAGGTGAACATTTTATTTGTAAATTTACAAAAAATTTTGTGAATTTCCAAAATAAAATTGTAAACTTACAGAAAAATGTTGTTTTTTTACAAAGAAAAAATAGAAAATGAAAAAATGAATTGTAGATTAACAAATTATTTGGTTAAACTACTGTTTTTACCGCAAAAAAATATTGAAAAACACGTTTATTTACAATAAAAATTGTGAATTTGCAAAAAAAAAAAAATAAAATTTACAAAACAAATTGTAAACTTACAAAAAAAGTTGTAAATTTACAAAAAAAAAAGTAGAAAATCAAAAACCAAAATTGTAAATTTACAAATTGTTTGGTTAAACTACTGTTTTTTATGGCAAAAAAACTTTTACTTACAATAAAAAGTGGTAAATTTACAATTTTTATTGTATATATACCATTTTTTCTTATTTTTTTGCCGTAAAAACAGTAGTTGTATTTCCTACTTCATTTTTGTAAAATTACAACTTTTTTCGTAAGTATAAATATTTTTTTTTAATTTCGTATTTGTTTTGTAAATTTACAAAAAATTGGTTTATTTACATATTTGTTTTGTAAATTTAAAGGTTGTTTTTTCCATTGCACGGTGGTCAATTCCGGCCAAAAATCAATAACTTCTTTATTTCTGCTTGTAAATAGCTTAAATTTAATATTCGAATTAAGAATAACATATCTGATACCTTGCCCAAATGTTGGACCTACAAATACAGTGGTTGGCCAAATAATCATGGACGTCCCAAATGTATCAAACATGTCTGTATATAAACAGCAATAATTTAATATCCGAATTAAGAATAATATATCTGATCTCTTTTAAAAACGTTCGACATACATATATAGTGGTTGGCCAACTAAGCATGGACGTGTCAAATGTATCCAACTAATTAAGCTGGGGGTTGGAACTAAAAGAAACAGCCTTAGTGTTAGCAATTTTTTTAAAAAATAGACACGCAATACTTTTTAATTCTGTTTTTTTATTTCAAATATTAACAATCGTAATATTTTTAAAAGTTTAAAAGACAAAGAATTGCCAGGGTTTCCAGTTAATTGTGGGATGCTATTTTTTAAAGGACAAAATGGCCGCAGTTGTACAGCAAAAACTACTGAACCGATTTTGATGACATTTTTTTTTTTGATTTGTAGATTATTTAATTTTCTAATACTTATCGTGGAAATTTTTTAAAATTTGACCTAATTAATATTTGAATGAAAGAATCAAAAAAAAAATATCATCAAAATCGGTTTAGTAGTTTTTTCTGTAAAAATGCAGCCAATTTTTCCCTTTAAAAAAACAACACACGATTAACTGGCAACCCTGAAAATTCTAGTTGACCAAATTTTGTGTTATGAAATTTTTAAAAATGCTAAAATGTCCTTTCTTTCAAAAGAAAAAACAGATTAAAATAATACTACTATTACGTATTTATTTTTTATCTGTTTAAAAATTGCTAACATTAAGGCTGTTTTTTAGTTCCAACACCCCTTAAACCACATTTTTTTTATTTCGTCTTTTTTTAAGTTTTTTTTAACGCAAATCTATGGGTTTTAAGTTGGTATATATTCACATTCCCTATTTTGGTGGAGTTTGTAAGTTTAAAAAAGTCCACCATTTGTAAAAAATGAGTACACTAAAAATGCTCTGGTTTAAAGAATCGGTAAAAGTAGGGGCTGAAATTTAAAATACTTACTTTTAATAGTTAAAAGTACAAACTGCTTTTTACAGCTAACCTCTAATAGCCTCTAATTGATTTTTATGGTCTTTCAAAATTTATTTTTTTAGAGTTTTTTTTTTTAATTTTTATATAATTTTCATACACATCACTTTAAGACAAAAACGCACACAAAATCTGCAAAAACCACATGGAATGATTATTTACTATAGGAATTAAAAACCCATGTCCGAACTTACAATAATAATGTCCAGAAAAATGCATAGCCAACTTTTATTGAGAACTAAAATATACATTTTAAAAAAAGCTGAAATAAGAAGCAAAAAATACTCAACTTTGCACCACTATGGACAATAATATAGTGTTACAAGGCCCAAAAAAAGATTTAAGTTGTATGTTTTGAAGTATTAGCTATAATATAGCATCAAAAAATCATCAAGATTTAATAAAAAAATAAAATGATTTTTGGCCGGAATTGACCACCGTGCATTGGTGCATCTTATTTTTTCTTCTTCGGCAGCTGGATTAGCACTTCAACAACCTGAAATTATTTTTTTTTTCACTTGAACACTTTTAACAAACTTTTTAATGTATAACACTGCACTTTATTATTTTTTTTCGACTTTTAGTTTTTCTTAAGTAGAACATATGAGAATTGCGAAGGAGGCTACACAAGAAATTTCTTATATATTCAGGAAAAATTAGTCAAAAAATAACAATTTTTTTTTTTAATTTTTAATTATTTTCACAAGTATTTAGAAATGAAAATGTTCGAGCTCTAGGCCTTGTTTTATTAGTTTTAAATAATATTTTTTATTTATTTGTTGCCGATATTTCGTCTTTCTTTGAAAGACATCATCTGGTCTTTTAATATTAAAATTATCAAGCACAAAACTTAAAAAACAATGATGAGTTGTTTCATCAACGTCTAATTACCAACAGTTGTGTACGGAACTTAAAAAATTTCCAAAAATTTTTTTCATGAAATTTTTTATTTATAAAAAATGATTTTTAACTAAATTTTTTTACTCCAAAACGCAAGAAAAATCTGAACTTAGAAAATTTGTGCGTGTCCTATTGTTGAATATTTTTTTTTTTTTTTGTAAAACAACATTAATTCTAGTAATAAAATAAGTTTTGTAAAATTACATTGGAATTTTGTACTTTTCAATGTATACATATCATACTGAAAGCCTTGTAAACGATCTTAAAATAAAAACAAATGTTTGTAATAACACATTTTTTTTGGTAGAAAGACTAAATAACATCAAGTAAAATTTTGTTGTACAATAACAGTTTTCTTGTGTAAAAAAACTGAACACCTTGTAATATTTTTTTAATTTGTAAAATAATTCACTTTTTTAAGACATATTCGTGCCAAACTTCGGATGTCTAGCTCTTTTATTTTGGACTGTATCGTGTCTTCTATAGACGGACAGACGGACGGACATCGCTAGAATGTCTTAGAATCGATCACTGATCAATAAAATATATACTTTATGGGGTCATAGACCGATATTTCAATGCGTTACACACGGAATGAGAAAGTGAGTATACCCTCATACTGTGGTTGGAGGGTATAAAAATGGTACACACAAAAAAAAAATTCCAATGAACGACTTTCATAATGATGTTTACATATGAGAAGAAAGGGTTTTTTAATTTCTATCCAACGGTGGCATAATCTTGTAAAAGTTTGGCTTCGTTAAAAACTTTTTTCATGAAAATATGTAAATTTTGGGGGGTATTTATATGAAGACATTGACCTACGATGTCCATATGGATATGAAATAATCTTTATTAAATTTAAGTCGACACGTATTGTTGCTCTAGAGGATATTCCTATTAGTTTGGGAGTTATCGAAATCTTTCCGGAGGTCAACATTGTTTCATAAGAGGACAACGAAATTTTGAATCACTGATATGGCCGATAAGCCGAGACACCCCAGCTTTAAAATGGTCTCTTTTATGTATATTTTAAGTTTCAGGCAAATCGGTTCATAAGGGTTGAGATACTTCCCTTGTCAGTAGTAGATTTCTTAGAACTTTTTTTTTATTCTTAGAGAATTTTTCAATAGAGAAATTAAAGTTTTTCTATACCAAAAAGTATTATAAGCTTAAAATTAAAAAAAAAAAAAATAAAAACATTTAAAGGATAAGAGTGTTTTTTTCAGAACCAATTCTAAAATAATAAACAAATAAATAAACAAAATCTTCTTGAAATTAGGACTGGAGAAAAAAAAAACATTTTGGAAAAATAACTTCTTCTAAAGAAAGAGGGGTTTGAAATTGTAATTTTGGTACTTTTATATTTCCTGAAAAATGGTCCCAGAAACTTGAAATTTGTAATGTTGGATCATTCGGTGAAAAAACATAATTGAAAAATTACTTTTTAGAAATTCCGTTTCAAAAGGGATAAAAAGTGTACTTTCGGTATTTTTTTTATATCCTGACATAATTTTTCGGTAATAAATATTTTGGAAAAATTACTTTTGTGAAATTCAGTTTTTTAGCGGGGTTAAAAAGTGTATCATTATTTAATAAATGATCCTGGATACTAAAAATTTTGAATGTAGGATCCTTTGGGAAAAAACATTCTGGAAAAAGTACTTTTTGTTAATTCCCTTAATAAAGGGGTAAATAAGTGTACTTTTTGTACTGTTAATATTTCCCAAAATAATGGTTCCAGAAACTTTAAATTTTGAATGTAGGATCCTTCGGTTAAAAATCTAGAAAAGTACTTTTTAGAAATTCCGGTTCTACCTTGGGTAATAAAATGCACTTTTAGTACATTTTTTAATTCCTGAAATAATAATCGTAGAAACTTGAAATTTGTAATGTAGCATCCTTCGGGGGAAATTTTTTTTTGGAAAAAGCACCTTTTGAAAATTCAGTTTATTTGCGGGGTTAAAAAGTGTACGCTTGGTACTTTTACTAATAAGTACCTTTTGGAAATTTTGTTTCTAACAAGTGTGTTTTTGGTAATTTTTATATTTCCCAAAATAATGGTCCTAGAAACTTGAAATTTTGAAAAAAAAAATTCTAGAAAAGTACTTTTTAGAAATTTCCTTTTTAACGGTAGTGTACTTTTGTTAGTTCCTGAAGTAATGTTCTTAGAAGATTGAAATTTAGTATATCGAAGCCCTTGATGAAAAATTATTCTGCATAATGTTTTTTTTTGGAAATTTTGTTTCTAAAGGTGTAAAAAAGTGAACTTTCTGTAATTTATATATTTCCTGAAATAATGATCAAGGCACTGGCATTTTGTAATTAGAATTGTTAAGTGAAGTCTCGCTTATATTTGCATTTTATTTAATAATTTTGTATTTATAAAAATCTTTTATAACATTTATATTAAACATTATAAATTTGTAGTTAATACTTAATTGCAAAACAGAATTACGTGTTGGTTAGTGTAAATTCAAATTTCGCGCTAATGTGCTGAATTAGCCATCTTTTTGATGGTTGAAGTGTATTGATTTTTGTTTATTTACTTCGATTTCTAAAAAGAGAAAGAAGAAGAATAAATCAAAATCAATACATACTGAATTTGTATTAAATTGATTTTTAGCTCTTGAAGCGTATAGTCGTTTGAACTTCAATCGTGGCATATTCGTTTTGCAATTAAGTATAATTTGAATTCGTTGCAAATTATATTAATTTAAAGTATTTTCAAATTAATTTTAAATTTAATTATTGAATTTCAATTGTAAATGAAATCTAAATAAAATCGTAAGATTTTGTTATTGAAAACGTTCGTGGATTTATTTCTGTTGCTGTTTATTATTTGGGTCAAAACTCTAGCCCAACAAGAATGCTTAAGTAAAAACAAAAAAAAAAATCGGATAAAGTTGATATCCCATTTCTAGCACAAAAAAAGTTGTTGGAAAATTAAAAAAAAATTAAGAAAATTAAAAAAAAAATTAAGAAAATTCCAAAAAAAGTTCAAATAATTAAAAAAAAAAAATCTGAAAAATTCAAAATAACTCTGATAAAGATAGAAAAATTCCGGTTAATCAAAAAACATCTACAAAATTGAAAAATTCAAGAAACAAGTAAAAAAGTTAAATTCGGCCTTGCCACATGTAGTGATACCCTCCACAATTTCTAAAAGATTATTGCAAAAACTTTATTTAAAAGGAAATTACCGTACAAAAATTTTTTTTTTTAAAAAAATTTCCGCGAAAAAAAAATTTGGTAAAAAAAAAATCCGCGATTTTTTCTTTTTTTGTCCAAAAACATGTTTGTACTTGTTAAAATACCATTTCGTGTTTAATTATGTTCACATAAGTCAACCAGCAGCCGAATTAAAGCATTTTGTATTTTTAGGTTATTTTGAATGTACTAAAATTTTTGAGGAGTCCTTACATTTTCTTTCATAACTTTTGAACCGCTGAACCGATATCGCTCAAATGCTATACCAAACTTCTCAGGACAACTTCAAATATTTATGTTCAATAACAGTCACCTCTGTTTTGTATTTTGGACGTGATCACATTTTCCACAGACAGACAGACGGACAGACGGACATCGCTAGAATGTTTTAAAATCGATCGGGCATCATGAATATATATACTTTATGGGGTCCCAGACCGATATTTCGATAAGTTACTAACGGAATGACAAACTTATATATGCCCTCTACATGCGTGGGTACAAGGGGGGGGGGGGGGAAAGGGGAAATTTCCCCCCCCAGACCAAATTTTAAAAATAAAAAAAGGAAGAGAAAAGAAAGCAAAAAGAAAGAAAAAAAAGGAAAAAGAAAAAAAGAAAGAAAAGAAAAAAAAGAGAGAAAAAGAAGGAAAAAGGATAAAATTTTCTAAAAAATTTTCCACAGGAAAAGAATTTTGAAATCCGAAAATTTTTCATCGGAAAAAATTTGAATATTTTAAAAAGAAAAATTTTATAGGGAAAATCTAAAAATTTTTATAGACAAAATCTAAAAATTTTTATATGGAAAATCTAAAAATTTTTGTAGGGAAAATCTAAAAATTTTTGAAGGAAAAATGTGACTAAATCTCAAAATTTTTTCTGAAAAGAAATTTTCTATGGGAAAATTGCTGTAAACGTGACAGTTTTGCTATAAAGAAATATAAAAAATCTGGGACTTTTTCTATAGGAAAAATATCGCAGAGTCTGAGACTTTTTATATATGAAAAATTTCTCAGAATCTGAGACTATTTCTATGGGAAAAATGTCTCAGAAACTGAAACTTTTTCTATAGGAAAAATATCTCAGAATCTGAAACTTTTTCTATAGGAAAAATGTCCAGTATCTTAGAATTTTTCTTTAGGAAAAATGTCGCAGAATCTAAGACTATTTCTGTAGGAAAAATGTCTCAGAATCTGAGACTTTTTAAAGGAAAAATGTCCCAGAATCTGAGAATTTTTCTATCGAAAAAATTTCTCAGAATCTTAGACCTTTTCTTTAGAAAAAATTTCTGAGAATCTGAGACTTTTTCTATAGGAAAAATGTCTCAAAATCTGAAACTTTTTCTATGGGAAAAATGTCTCAGAATCTAAGACTTTTTCTATAGGAAAAATATCTCAGAGTGTAAGATTTTTTCTATAAGAAAAAAGGTCTCGGAAAAAAGCCTCAGAGTATGAAACTTTTTCTATAGGACAAAGGATCTCAGAATCTGAGACTTTTTATATTGCAAAAAAGTTCACAGAATCTGAGACTTTTGTATTAAAAAGTTCTCAGAATCTAGAACTTTTTCTATGAAATTTTTCTATTTAAGAATCTGTGACATTTTCTGTAGGAAAAATATCTCAAAAATGCTTTAGGTATGAAGCTTTTTCATAGTAAGAAGTTTAAGAATCTGAGACTTTTTATGTGGAAAAAGGTTCTTAGAATCCAAAAATTTTTCTATAGGTAAAAAGTCTCAGATTCTAAGAAATTTTTCATTAAGAAATTTGTTGATGTTTAATTGAAAAATCGCCTGCAAGTGTTCTGCAGCCGATTTTTATTTGATTTTATAACTTTATTTTATTTTATACACTCAAAATAATAACTCTGTTAAATTACAGAAAAGCTCTGCTAATTTAACAGAGTACACCATACTTTTCCAGCTAACAACATTTCTCGGCAATTTTACTAAAAAACTCTGTAAAATGATTTTGACAGAAAAAACTGATAATTTACAGAGTTTATTGTAAAATATTGGTTAAAGATTTTTTTTACAGAGAAAGCTCTGTAATTTTACTATAAAACTCTGTAAAATGATTTGGAAAAAAAAACTGTTAATTTACTGAGTTTCTAGTAAAATATTGGTTAAGTAAACCACCATTTAGCAAAGAAAACTATGTAAATTTACATATATTTGTAAAATGCATTTGATGCAAAAAAATTTACAGAAAAAATTCTGTAAATTTACAGAATTTAGTTAAATGCATGTAATTTTGTAAAATTTTTATAAGATTTCTGAAAAAAAAAATTTGATAACTTTTTTTGATACTTTTTCAACTTTTTCTCAAAAAAAAAATATACAGATAAAATTTTGATATTTGGTTACAAAAACAAAAGCTACTCAAAACATAAACTTTTTGGTAATAAAAAAATACGAAGTATTTTGCTTAAATCTGTATTTTAGCAGAGAACTCTGTTAATTATCTGTAAAATTAAGATTACAAAGTAAAAAGTTATATAACAGAGGAAACTTTGTTTTTTTGTCACAACAAAATACAAAGTATTTTCTTTAAATCTATATTTTGACAGAAAACTCTGTCAAATATCTGTTGAATTGAGATTACAGTCATTTTACAGAGTATTTTACAGAGTTATTATTTTGAGTGTAGCTCTGCCATCACTTTCTTTTGAAAAAAAATATGTATCCCTGTTTTTGCTTGTCCGACAGCGGTAAATTGACAATTTCTATTTTATTCGAAGTAAAAAAAATTTCCCCCCCCCCCCCAAACCCAAAAGCTGTACCCGCCACTGCCCTCTATCACTAAGTGGAGGGTATAAAAACAGTTTTTTTGTTGGCATCAACGAAAAAAATTACAGACGCAAAACTAATGGCATTTTAAAGTTTTTTATTTACAGATTTATTTTTTTGAGTGTAGATGCCTAAATGTAAATAAAGAAAAGTATGATTTATACAATTGAAATTAATCTTAAAAAACAAATACATATAATTCTATTCAATAGATGGATAGATTTTGTGTTTAATAAATATTATATAAATTACTTATGCATTAACATAAATTAGAAATTTGTGTAATAATTTATATAAAGTATACGCAGTGATGTACGTGCATAGTGGAGTGTGCTCAGAAATTTGAAATTCTTACAAAATGCTTTTAAAAGAAACATTTTTCGAAATTTAACGGTATTTTTTCACAGAAAATATATTTGTGAAATTTATTTGGTGTTTGTAGTAGAAATATTTATAAATTTGAAAATTTTTCTATAAGAAAAATGTGTCAAAATCAAGGTTGGCAATCGAAACGAATAACGGTATCGATATCGGTATTGGTATCGTTTTTTTATTTATTTCGGTATCGGTATCGGTTACGGTATTTGAGTTGAATCGGTTACGGTATTACCGATACCGAAACGTCAATACCGGTACGTACCGGTATTATCGAAAAAATGTTAAAAAAATAAAAAAACGTATAAAAACTTTAAAAAATTTGTAAAAACAAGTAGTAAAAATAAATTCGACTTGGACGAATCCATCAATACCCTCCACAATAAATAAAATTAACAATTTTGATAAGAAATATTTTATTTTGAGTAAAAACTTTTTTTAGTCATTTTTAAAAAAGAAAAAAAAATGGCATAATTTTTTTTTTTTTTTTTTGAGTGAAAATTTTTTTCGAGTGTAAGTTTTTTTTGTTTTAGTATAAAATTTTTGTGAGTGACAAGAATACTTTGTAAAATATTTTTCTGACTCATCAATTTTTTTAAAGCGGTTTAACGGTTTTTTCAACAAGTGCATTTAAGATGAAACCAATATGAAATTCACGGTTTTCTTAATAATTTTTGAACCACTGGACCGATTTGGCTGAAATCCAATACGAACCAGGCCAGGGGAACGGAAAATATATATGTCAAGCTTCAGCATCCTCAGGATTGCTTTTCGAAAGTTAGCGTGTTTTTTATCTCGAAAATTCACGAAAAACCGTTACCGAAATTCAGTATTTTGCTCATAATTTTTGGAGCACTGTACCGCTTTTATGTCTTTAGTACATAAATATAAGGCCGTATAGATTTTTACCTTTCTTTTTTGTTTGAGTTGAAAAGGGTCCAATAAGTTTCTATTGGGTGTCAAAATGACTCCATAAAATATATTTCCCTCCCTCATCGCGGTTAAAGTAAGACCCCCAACAAATTGCATATTTCATCTTTTTTGTATGCAACCAAGTTTTTTTGTTGGTGTTATCTATTTGGAAAAATAGGTATTCCCTGTCTAGACAAGATCACATTCAAAAATATTGCAAACAATTTTTTTCGCGAATTATGGAATCTTTATGGACGATTTCTACGAGTTAAGCCACTTCAAAAAATTATACTATGGTGGAAAACCTCCTGCTAGTATTCCAAATATCTTCCCCGAAGTCCTGTAAATATCAAAAAAATCCTTGGACACCCACATCACGGATTAAATAAAAATCCCCAAAAAATTAAACTATACAAAAGGGTTCCAGAAAGTTTCTATTGGGAGTCAAAATGAATCCATAAAAATTTCGTGAAAATCAATAATTTTCTTTTGCTCTCGCATCGCGGTTGAAGTATGGCTTTTTTTAAATTTTTATTTAATTCACGATGTGGGTACCAAAAGATTTTTTTGATTTTTATGAGACTTCGGTGAGGCATTTGGAGTACGATTTTTCATTTACAAAAACCAAAAAATTTACAAACTTTCTATTAATATTTTTTTTTTAAAACATGGCTTTTAAGAAAAACCGTTTCAATACCGGTACGTACCGATACCGAAGGAAAAGGTTTTTGGATACCGGTATCCGATACCAAAACTGAGTTTCGGTATTGGTATTGGTACCGGTATTCAATTTAAAGGGTTTTGAAACGGATAACGGTATTGAAAAGGTATCGATTGCCAACATTGGTCAAAATCTAAGAAAGTTTTAACTATTTTGAATCTGAATATTTTCGGGAAATCTTACTCAAACTTAAAATCTAGGTTTGCGGATAAATAAAAAATTTACTATATGTTATTATCCAGATGATGCAATTGGAGTTCGAATAATTAGTTATTAAATTTCAATTAAAAGAAGTCAAACTAGAAAATGCCGGTCACTTCAGCATTTTGTGTGGAAGAAAACTTGTGTTGGTTTTAATTGTCAGTCTATTTAAAAAAAAAAAAGAAATTCGAAATAGTAATTGATTAAACTTTCAAGTTTTATAATTAAAAAACCCCTTACTTCGTGGTTATCTATTCAAAATCGTTATAATATAATAGAAAATATATAAAAAATTTTTATACACAAATTCAATTTATCTAAATATACTACATTTATAATTTAACCTTGTAAAAACAGATGCTGTGGTTTTTTCTGAACAACACAAAACAAAAATAGAAAACTTTTATAAATGTATTTATATTTTATGTGATAGATCCTTTAACTTTTCCACTTGTATGTGTTAGAGGATGTAGAAACTTTCTTTTAGGCCAACTGTTACGGTTATTGTATGACGTCATAATATTTTTTTTTTTTTTTTTTGTTTAGGAATATTAATAACATTTCTTTACCAAAATATTACAAGATGACATGTCAGACATAAGTGGTTTTTGTTGTTATGTATATATTTTTTTTAGAAAATTGAAAAAAAAAGAAATTTCAACACCAATATATGATCCCAGGCAGAACGGGACGGGAGAGGGCTGGCAAAGTATTTTATATGATATTTTATATACTGGGAAAGTATCACAGCTAAAGACTCTTCCAAAGTCAAAAATAATAACCATTTGTTTGATGTTCAGTTTTTATTATTGACTACTTCTGTCCTTAGTTTCGAAAATAACACACTAAAAAATAAAGACTTTCATTAACATTTAATTTTTAAAGTCATTTATTTTTGTTCTGTAAGTAAAAACTACTGATTATTCTTTGAATTTTTAATGATTTGTGTAAGTAATTTTTTTTAATTGTTGGTATTTTTTAATGAGATATCATTAGTTTTTACTAGTGCCAACGGTCAGTACCGTAGTACCGGGAATACCGGTACTCCCGGTTCTCGGTATTACCGGGAAATGGTACCGGTTTCCCGGTTCTTAATTCATTCCCGGTATTCCCGGGAATACCGGTATTCCCGGTTCCGGTTCTGACGGTATTCCCGGGACTACCGGTATGAATATTTTGTAAAATTTTGCACAATTATAATGTTTTCTTTGTTTTTACAAAAAAAAAAAAAAATACAAAACATGTGAAAAACACCATTTTCAATGTATTTTTTAAATTTAAGAAAAAATAGTTGCATGATTTTTAAATAATTTTACAAACACAACTAAATATTACTGAAATACTGATTAAATAGTGTAATTTAAATATTTTATGGTATAGTATATTTTTGGTTTTTGAGAACCGGTACCAGGATCAGAACCGGGAATACCGGTATTCCCGGGAATATATCTAGAACCGGGAAACCGGTTCCAGAACCGGGAATAACGGTATTCCCGGGAATACCGAGAACCAGGAAATGGGGGGCACTAGTTTTTACCCACACAAGTAGGTTATTTTTTTGTAGAAAAAAAAAATTCAAAAAATTATTTATAGAAATATAAAAACATGTTTGCATCAAATGACTTTGGCACGATGGGTAGAGTGTCTGGCCAGAATGTAGTTGATTGCGAAATCGATTCCCCAAAATTTTATTAAAAATTTTAAAAAAAGATTTCAATAGAAAATTGTAAAAAATAACTTACGAAATCAATAATTTTTAATGTTTTGGTAGGTTATTTTTTTTTTTTGGAATTTTTTGGTAAAAATAACAGAACTATCATTAATTTTTAATGTTTTCGTAGTTTATTTTTTTTTGAATGTGTTACTAAAAAAGAGTGAAAAAAACGTAATTTTTTAATGTTTAATATTATTTATTTTAGAAAATTTTGTCAACAGTAAAAAATAAATGTTGATGTTTGTTAAAATAAATGAATAATTACTGGGATGGTTTTCAATTGTTTATTCACTTGTTTTAAGTGTGTTTTTCATTTGTTTTTGCCTACAAAATATTTTGAGTGCACGGTCAACGGTATGGCGTTGCTATTTTAAAGAGCTTTGAAAGAGCTTTTAAACCATAAAATATAGTACTTTCAAAGCACTTGTACTAAAAAACATAAAAACAGGACATACTAATATTGTCTAATTGTAAGTCCCAAACACTTGAGTATTTTTTTGTGGGTTTTCAGGAAAGAAATTGATTAAAAATTATTTTAGACTAAAAAAAATTTTAGGACAGATTTTGAAAAATTTTCAAAGTCCGGAAAAAATTATTGAAAATTTTCAAAGTCAAAGGCATTTTTTTTTGTAATTTGTTGTTTTTTTGCGATGTGGGCAGTGTTACCATATATTTTTTTGAAAAATCTTATTTTTTCTGAAAAAAAAATCTTTTTTTTTGTAAAAAAAACTTTTTTTTTTGAAAAAGGTATTAAAATCATTAAAAAAAAACTCACAAATTGTATTTTAAATTCAATTTTTAAATAAAGAACAAGTTACAGTATAGAGTAGAATGAAAAAATAATATTTAATTTAGAAAAAAATATATTTCTGAGGTAATTTGAGCTTATTTAGAAATTAAATTTTTGTTTTTACCTTTCCAAAAATCTTTTTTTCAGAAAAAAAATCTTTTTAGCAACTCAAAAAACTTGCAAAAAAAGATAAATCGTGATATATGGCAACACTGGATGTGGGGTAAAAAATTTATGATTTTAGAAAAAAAAATTTTAAATGCTGAAAAAATTTTCCAATTTCCAAATATTCCATGACTTAAACATTATTGGAAATGGAAAAGTTTTGGATTTTTTTTGTTAATTTCTTGAACGTAGGAAAAACCTTGGCATTTTTAGATTTTTTTTTTAAATTTAAAAAGGGGATATCTTAAAAACCACTTGACCGATTTGAGAATTATTTTTATATTCAGCAAAATTAATACAAATAATGTATTGCAAAATAATTTGTATTAACTTTTTTATTTTGCAAAAGTTTAATATATTGGTGAAAATTTTCAAAAAATTCAAAACTTTGATCGAAGAACGCCACGGTTTAAAATTATCGCATTTGGCTTAGATTAAGTTTATGGTGTTTTCTTTTTTGGCAAAAAATGTGACATTTTATAACATTTTTTTTATTTTTTGAATTTTTTGTGTTCTTTTCTAAAAAAATTAACACTTTGAAAAAATATAATGTTCTTTTCTCAAAATATTGCCTGCCCGTGATGTAAAAAATGCATATTTTCCACCCCAAAATCAAGTGACGGGGTGAAAAACTGCCCTGTTATTCTCTAATGTAGCAAAACACAAATTAAGCTCACAAGTTTTTTTTAATTCAATTACATATTATTTTTTTTTAATAATGTTTTTTTTTTACATAATTTTTAGTTAAAAAAAAAATAGTTTTCATATAAAATCGACTAAAATTGTTTATTTTTTGGTATTTTTTTTTTAAGTTTAAAAATAATTAAAAAAAATAATTTAAAAGCAAAAAAAAAAAATAAAAAAAATATGTGATGGCCATCGCCTGGATTCTAACCTGAGCTGCCGGCAATTTAACCAAAAAACACATCCATCGAACCAGCAAATGAGGGCAATTTGCGTACAAAACAGCATTTTTTGTGTTCAGGGCCATGTCAACATTTTAAAAAGTACACATTTTAATAATGCACATTTTTTTCTTCAGAAAAGAAAACACCATTAGATTAAAGACTGTTTCAAGCTCTATGAAAGGGTCAAGGGAAAGAAATTTTGAGATTTTTTTAAAAAAAATGTCTTTTGCCAATTTCAAATAGCAATATCTCGAAAACTGTTCGACCATTATATTTTGTTGTTGATAGTTAGCGCATCAAAATTAATAAAAATAGTGCGTCGCACGACATATTTTAGAGTTTTTTTGGGTAGTAATTGTGTTTATTTATTTTTGGACTGTATATTTTATAACTGAATTGTTTTTTTATTTAGTTCGGTTTGAGTCCATATTAATAATTTCTCAGAAATAATAATTGTTGTACAATGAGAAAATCTGAAAAAAATCAAGTGACAACAAAGGCTAAGTGGAGATGTCGACAACTTTCGGAAGATGCCACCCTTCCATCATCAGCACTCCTTCGATTGCCACACACTTAATGTGTATCAGATTAAAATTAACCATTTAAATTAAACTTTTGAACAAATTGAATATCGGAATTACTTCTCTTTATGAAACTATGAAAATTATTTACAAAATATTATTACGGCTATGAAAATTTACACTCAAAAAATTATGTCATTAACTGTTTGTAGTTTATTTAAAAAGTTTTCGGTTTTGTCGTTTTTAAAAGAAAAAACATTTGTTTGATGTTCAGTTTTTATTAATGACTACTTCTGTCCTTTGTTTCAAAAATAACACACTAAAAAATAAAGACTTTCATTAACATTTAATTTTTAAAGTCATTTATTTTTGTTCTGTAAGTAAAAACTACTGAATATTCTTTAAATTTTTAACAGACAAGGAAAAACTCCGTACTTTATTAAAATAATGTTTAAATTATTCAAATTTAAATTTATTTTGAAATAAAACTCTTAAAAATGTTGGTGTTTTATAATTTCAAAAAATAAAACTCTTAAAAATTTAGGAGTTTTATAATTTCAAAAATAAAACTCTCTCAAATAAAAGAGTTTTATTTTACCTTAAAAATAAAAAGAAATTTATTTTGGTATTATTTTTGAAAATAATATGAATATATGAATTGTAAAGTTTAGATAAAAATAATATATCTCATCTTAAATGTTTTCATTAGGTTTAAGGGGGGTATAAAGGAAAAAATTAGTCTTAAGGTGAGCAATTTTTAAACAGCTACAAAAATATAAATACGCATTATTTTTTCATTCGTTTTTTTTATTTTCAAGATGAATTATTGTTATATTTTAAAGATTTTATTACACAAAATTTTGTCAACAAGAATTTCCATCGGCTGCAGCTGTACAGCAAAAACTACTGAACCGATTTTGAATAATTTTTTTGATTAGTAGATTATTAAATTCTCAAGTACTTACCGTGGCCATTTTTTGAAAAATATTGATTTTTGTCGAAATTTTGCTAATATAAACTTAAAAAATTAAAAAATTAACTTTTTTTCTTTCAAAAAAAACATAATTAGGTAAAAATTTAAAAATACGGCCACGATAAGTACTAGAGAATTTAATAATCTACAAATCAAAAAAAATTCATCAAAATCGGTCCAGTACTTTTAACTGTACAACTACAGCCGATTTTGTCCTTAAAAAAAACATTCTACAATTAAGTGGAAATTTCAGTGCACCAAATTTTGTGTTGTAAAATTTTCAAATAAAAAAACAGAATTAAAAATATTGCGTATTTATGTGCTTAAAAAATCACATGAAGGATGTTTATTTTTTTTTTAAGCCCGCCTTAATAAAAAGAATATTATTTACATCTTCGTTTTATTGGTTTTGGAACATGCTGAACCTTTTGCTTAAGATTAGATAGTTCTTAGGTATTAAAGACACAGTGCGTCTGTATCCATTACTTTTCTCACTAGTGGTCATTGATGCTTAAATTTGTTTACAGTATTTATTTCCAGTCTCGAGTGTTTCAAAAATGGATCCAAATAATTTGGGTTCACGAGGTTTACTACCCATCCAATTTTCCAATAAGTTACATTGGAACTACAGAAAGTACTAAATTAGCGGTTATTTGAATCTTCAAACGCGAATATCTTAAAAACGGTAAACGCTAGAAATATTTAAAGCAGATTTGCAATTAGGAGGGAAAAATCTATTTAGTTTATACATTTAATTTTGAAGTGATTATTTTTTAATATTTATAAGCGATTTTTGCAAACATATTTTTTATGCAAAAAACCAACAAAATATTAAGAGAAAACTTTTTTAGTCCAATATTTCGCGAATATGTAGAAGGTTTTTTCACAAATGAGAGTTCTATTAGGAGTATCAATAAATTTAAATGAGATGAATTTAATTTCAACTAATGTTACTATTTTGTGAGGTCATATTTAATCTTATTATCAACTATTTTACATAAAAATGTTAAAACCCAAAAACATTTTTTGTTTACTTAAAATAAAATTATTTGTATGAAAATAAAACTCTTTTTATTTCGGAGTTTTATTTTTAAAACTCGGTACCGAGTTTTATTTAAAAATTGTAGGAAATTTATTTAAAAATTGAATTAAATTTTTTTGAAAAAAATACTTTTGGTTTTTTTTTCATTGAAGAGTTTTAAGTTTTACACTTTTCCCTTGTCTGATTTTTAATGATTTGTGTAAGTCATTTTTTTTAAATTGTTGGTATTTTTTAATGAGATATCATTAGTTTTTACCTACACAAGTAGGTTATTTTTTTTTTTGTAGAAAAAAAATTCAAAAAATTATTTATAGAAATATAAAAACATGTTTGTATCATGTGGCTTTGGCACGATGGGTAGAGTGTCTGGCCAGAATGTCTTTGATTGCGGGATAGATTCCCCAAAATTTTATTAAAAATTTTTAAAAAAAATATTTCAATAGAAAATTGTAAAAAAATAACCTACGAAATCATTAATTTTTAATGTTTTGGTAGGTTATTTTTTTTGGAATTTGTTGGTAAAAATAACACAACTATCATTAATTTTTAATGTTTTCGTAGGTTATTTATTTCGAATATGTCAGTAAAAAAGAGTGAAAAAAACGTAATTTTTTAATGTTTAATGTTATTTATTTTAGAAAATTTTGTCAACAGTAAAAAATAAATGTTGATGCTTGTTAAAATAAATGAATAATTACTGGAATGGTTTTCAATTGTTTATTCACTGGTTTTAAGTGTGCTTTTCATTTGTTTTTGCCTACAAAATATTTTGAGTGTACGTTGATTCCATGAAAAATATCATTAGAAGTCTGCCAATGATGCCCTTCATAGAATCTATGAAAAAAATTCATACACTCAAAATAAATTCTCTGTCCAATCAGCAGAAAGATCTGCTGAAAATACACCCATTTTGAGCCATATGAGAAATCTGCTGATTTTAGCAGACACGGTTTGCTAAATATCTGTCATAAGAGGTGAATAAATATAACAAGAAAAAAAAAAAAAAAAAACATACGCCGCCAGCCAGCATCGAACTCGCCACCTTCCGATTTTAAAGTACACTTCTTAACCACTACGCTACGGAAGCTTATACTTTTATCTGGCGTTTTAGTTATTAAATATGTGTGTTGTTTGACAGCAGAGAAATCTGATTTTAGCAGAAATATCTGCTGATTTTAGCAGAAAAATCTGCTGATTTTAGCAGAACAATCTGCTGATTTGAGCAGAATAATCTGCTGATTTCAGCAGAACAATCTGCTGATTTCAGCAGAGCAATCTGCTGATTTCAGCAGAACAATCTGTTCTGCTTTTTTTTTATATAAAAAAAATTCTTGAAAAAATAATGAAATTCAGCAAACAAAATCAGTATAAACATAGTAAAATGTCTGTTATTTTCTTAAACTGAATGACAGAGATTTTAGTAAAAATATCCTTCTCAGCAGAACAATCTGCTAAAAGATTGCTAATTCAAATTGAAAGTCGTTTTACAGATTTTTTGACAGAGTTTTTCTTTTGAGTGTAGAAACCAGAAACCTATGAAAAAGTTTATAGGCTATGATTAAAAATTTTATTATTCAATTCTATTTTATTATTTTATTTTTATTTATTTTATTATTTCATTTTTATTTTTTGTTATTATTTTAATTATTTAAAATTTTCTATTTTTAAAATTTTTTATGTTTTTTAACTTATCCCCACCGAGATTCGAACACAAAACCAGTTGTTCGTGAATCTTAGTCTCTAGCCACTGAGCTATAGTATATAAACACATAATAACACTTAAAATCCATTTTGTTTAATATTCTGCTATAACATATTAGCCCTGTTTTTTGCAGACCGGACTAAGATTTGGATTAACTTTATTTAGTTAAAAAATGGGTAAAATCAAGTCCATAATTTTTTTTTATAATTTTTTTCTGAAATTATATACAATTAGTAAATATAAACAGAAAAACAAATTAAGCTTTGTTCAAAATGCAAAGAATGAAAAATAAATTTAGTTAAGTCCTTGAATTAACTTAAATTTATTTATACCATTTTACATTTTGGACAACGCTTAATTTTTTTTCCTGTTTATATTAACTAATTGGATGTAAATTCAGAAAAAAAATAAAAAAAAAAATTCTGGACTTGATTTGACCCATTTTTTAACTAAATAGAGTTAATCCTAATCTTAATCCGGTCTGCAAAAAACAGGGCTATTGAGTTTGTATCTATGCTCTGCCACGATGCTCTGCCAAAAGCTGTGTGTGTGCTTGTAGAAAACAAAATTTTTGTGGATTTGCAAGAAGGGCTGCCAGACTTGGGGATTTATCCCTAAAGTTGGGGATTTCACTAGAGAAAAAAGGACAAGAAATCTCATTTGGGGTTTGGGGATTTTTATTGGGATTTCAAAAATTATTTTTGGGATTTTTTGGGGATATTAAAAATTGTATCTATTTCATACAATAAGCAAAATTTAATATAATCAACGATTTTTAACAAAAGTTTTAGTGAAAACAACTCTTTAGTACGAGATTACGAAGCGCATTCAGTAAAACGTGCACTTATCGGCTGTAAAATGTATGTAAACATTGTCAAAATCCGTTAATTAACTCGTTTGGGGATTTTGGGTAATTTTTTTATTGCTAGATCTACAAAATAAAGTAAAAAAATCACCATCCATACAACTTTTTTTAAAAATTAAAAAAAAATGTTTCCGTGATTAAAAAAAAACTTATTTTTTTTACTGTTTGGGGATTTTTGGAGATAATTTGTTTTATTTTTGGGACAACGGAAAAAAGTACCTGGCAACGCTGTTTGCAAGAAAAAATAACGAACAATTTAAAACTAATTGTAAGTGTTCGTTGGCGAGATTTTCCTTCTTTGGTGGCGCTGATAGCTAAGGCGTCGACCATAACCACCTCAGCCAGTAGGTCTTGGGTTCGAATCCCGCCAGAGCAGTAATAATTTTTTTTAACGTTTTTTAAGTATTTTTTATTTTTTTTAATTTTTTAATATATTTATTAAATTTGTTTAATTACACCGCTCAACAGTCATTTTCCGGTTTGAATTCTGGTGATCAATTTTAGTAGATTTTGATCTCCTGATTCCAAATCTGTACTCCAAATTTTTCCATCACGTCCAGATTTTTAGTTATTCACGGTTGAAAATGCGAAAATGACGATTTTTGCATTATTTGAAACCCTGAACAGCAGCCATTGAGTGGAATAAAATCTGGTATAAAGCGCAAAAGTATAATTTGTCTTTGGTCTCCAACATAGAAAACAATTTTTTTCTAATTATTGCGTTTGGTTGGGTTACAATTTTGTTTTAAAATGGCTCTGTTAAAATTATCATTTTTGTAAAAAAGATAAGATTTTTCAAAGAAAAACTAAAAAAATAAATATTTTGCAAATTTAAGTTTTATGTGTTATTTTTCGTACAAACCGGAAGATATCGTTAATGGGTTTAAAAGTCTATAAGAAAGAATGAACTTTTGCCTAAATTTTGAGTTCATCACAGTAAAGATTGATCATCTGGTTTTTGATTTAGAGCCTTTTAAAAATGGTGTTTTTTCTAACACTGTGAAAAAGTGTTTTTTTAAAATACATGTTTGGCCAATAATAGTGCAACAACTACAAATTTTTTTGATCATATATTTGAGATCATAGTTCAATTCTACTCTAACACTTTATACCAGATTTTTATTCCACCCAGTGGCTGCTGTGCCGTCTTTCAAAAAATTTAAAAATCGCGTTTTTTTCGCATTTTCAACCGCGAATAATTAAAATTCTAGACGTGATGGAAAAATTTGGCGCACAGATTTGGAATCAGCGGGTCAAAATCTTTAAAAATTTTGTATCAAACTTCAAACCGGAGTCAAAAACCTTAGATTTTTTCTATGAATTTAACAAAATCTATGAATAAAATTCTATGAAATATTTCACAATACTAATGAATATTCATTTAGACAATGAATTGTTTCATAGATTCTATGAATTTGATTTTATGAAATTTGTTCATAGATATTATGAACAATAATTCTCTCAGAGCAATGACGCATATTTCATTAATTTAATGAATCCCGGCATATACGTCCGTATTTTTTTTATCACACTAATGTAAATTTTCATTCTTGTCATGTACAAAATTCTATTAGTGTAGTTTAGCGTTTATTCATTCGAATAAAAATAAAAAAAAAATTTCAACATTATTACATTTAAATTTTTGATAGTATTCTTTGTGGTTCATGGAATTGAAAAAACAACCCTTTAGGCGCCTGCCTACATTATTATGTTGCTATTAAAGCCTCAACTTTTTGTTTGTTAACCATATTTTGTAGCCATCTGTATGGAGCATCTCCTTAATGTACATATAATATTGTTATTGTTTTATGTCATTGTATTGACCATGTTCTTGTTTTTTCTTAAGCCGACTATCATTGCATGTTTTTTTTTTTTTGTGTTTTGGTACTTGGAAGTCATATAATACGTACCATTCCGGCTTGTATGGTATTTTTTTTCCTGTTTGCGTTTTAAAAAATTTATGCTAAGCCAAAAGACATGCCTGCACTTGTAAATGATAGTATTACTCTTGTGCTCCATATTTTTTTTTTTAAGTTTTTGGATTTTCTCCAATTTATGTGTTTTTTGTTTCGATACGAAATTCATTTTAAATGGAGTTTTTAAGCGCAAACTCTGTGAGCATGAGTTACTTTTTGAATGGGAACCACGTGCAAGAGTTCATTTTGTTAAGTTTTTTTGAGTATTTGAGATTTCATAATAAAAATTTTGTTAATTTTGTATTTAAACTGCAATATTAAAAAATTAATATTCAGTTAGTTTGTCGCATTAGCAAGAAAATGTGCTTTGATTTTTGGTCAACGGACAAAATGCAAAAAAAACCTTTAGGATTACTATGACGAAAAAGTATCTGGGTGCAATTTTTGTTTCATCATTTGATATTTTTAGTTAAGAAATAATATAGAAAATATGTGTCTCACCCACTTTTGTTGTAATTATATATTACAAGGGAGATCTTTCAAGTGGCAATTTTCTCGAAATTTGGATATGTTGTTTAGGATTTAAATTCATAAGACATAGGTTGGTATTGCATTTAGGGTGGGATAGTGCACGAGTTTTAGATTTCCACACGTTAGAACCAAATATTTTGTGAGGTTCGTAAAAAATGCATGAGCCAAAAAATGGGACAAGTCGGATGGGATCTAGGGGTCACTCATCGGGGTCGAAGTTGGGCGTAAATTGGGAAAATCCGCAAAAGGCCCCACAACTCCACTGGACTTGCCCTCATATGGGTCAAATGTGAAACCGGCTCTCATTAATTTTTCCTCCCGAACACGTTTGCCAAACATATATAAGCCCTATCTTCAATCCCTAAGTGGGCAACTATACAAATGTTCAATTTTTAAAAGTATTTTCTACACTAAAAAAAGTTTGTATAATTACAAGTAAAAGGTCTTGTTATTCTATTTTACTCATATTTTTATCTTTTTACAAAAATTCTTGTGTTTTTAATAAAATGAAAACTAAAGTTTGCTTTGTATTTGTAATTTTACTGTGATATGTTGGCAAATTTATTTTACAAATTTTTTTAGGTAAATTAAAAAATTTTTTTTTTCAAATTAAAAAATCTGACCTGTACTAACAGAAAAAATCAAATAAAATTACTGACAAAATAAATATGTCAAAATATATTCTGTAGAAACTATTAATATTCACATATATAAAAAACAGTTTTCATTAACAACACAAACCGACATTTAAAATCCTACTGATGATGACACTAACTGGGGTGTTTGAAACCGGTATAGGAAATACCAGAAATGTCTATAATTTTTAGAAATTAAATTTTTCTTCTGCATTTTTTCAACTTGAACCCTTATAACCAGGGAAACCAAAGATATGCAGTATCATGTATTTTCCTGTGCATTTTATTGATAAATGGGTAAGGTATTTATCCGTTTCAGAAGTTTTTAAGAAATCTGGCATCGATTTGTTAGAGCATATTTTTGCATATTTTAGTCTTAAGAGCATATTTTTGCATATTTTAGGTTTAAGAGCATATTTTAGAATAACAGCATATTTTTAGAGCATATTTTCAATTTTTAGAGCATTTTTCCACTTTTTAGAGCATATTTTTACATTTTTAGAGCAATTTTTTTCAAGTTTTTAAAGCATTCTTTTCCAATTTTTTTTTGAATAACATGTATTTTTAAATTTTTTATCCAACGAGAATGTTTTTTTTTTCAACAATTACGGAATTGTGACGATTGATTCCCATTTGGTCTGTTCTTGCTTCATATCGGTATATGAAACTATGCTTTCTTTAGATTCAGCAACTTGGCAGAAAACATTAAGGAAAATATTTTTGTAGAACATATTTAACCCTCTTACTATCGCACATAACGGTACTTATTTGGAGGGTCCATTCTCTAATAAATTGTAAAAAACACAACAAAAAAGAGACATAATTTTTTTTAAGAGCATATTTTTATTGTTTTTAGAGCATATTTTCCGTTTTTAAGGGCATTTTTTAAGCGCATAAAACGTGTTTTTTAGAGCATATTTTTGGTTTCCCTGCTTATAACAAATATAATTAGAGCCCGTGCTCGATCTGTACTAACAAAAAAAAATCAAATAAAAAATATTTAGTTTTTTTTTTACACAAGAAGACTGTAATTGTACAATAAAATTTTATTTGATGGTATTTAGTTTTTCTACCAAAACTATGTCTTATTTCAAACATATTTTTTTTTCAACAATAGGAC
This sequence comes from Pegoplata infirma, assembly GCA_963921195.1. Classification (NCBI taxonomy): domain Eukaryota; kingdom Metazoa; phylum Arthropoda; class Insecta; order Diptera; family Anthomyiidae; genus Pegoplata; species Pegoplata infirma. The sequence continues at coordinate 109,183,500 of OY992537.1, read as the reverse complement.
ACGTTAACATTTTCTAATTACAGATTTATTATACCCTCCAACCACAGTATGGGGGTATACTCACTTTGTCATTCCGTTTGTAACGCATCGAAATATCAGTCGGTGACCCCATAAAGTATATATATATTATTGATCTATGATCGATTCTAAGACATTTTGTGAATGTCCGTCCGTCCGTCTGTCTGTAGATAACACAATGCAGTCTAAAATAAAACAGCTAGACTCCTGAAGTTTGGCACAAACATGTCTCATGTTCATAGGCAGGTTAAGTTCGTGAATGGGCAAAATCGGGCCAGGGGGAAAAAGTTCCCCCTTGAAGAACTGAACCAACATCTGAAAAAATACACTTTTTTACATGTTTTTTTGTTAAATAAATGAAACATTTGGTATATTTATCGCGATGGGAAGGTGCTCTCAAAATCCCCGACTCACCCCCATCAACCGCCCCCCCCCCAAAAAAAAAAACGCCCTGCCAATTTTTTTTTTAAATTTTGGTGGGTATAAAAGATTTGGCACAGCCGAATTTAACACTCTCACTTGTTTTACATGTTTTTTGTATTTTTGTTAAATAAATGAAACATTTGGAATACTTATCGCGATGGAAAGATGCTTTCAAAGTCCCCCACTGACTCCTACTGATGCCCATCACACACCCCCCCAAAAAAAAAAACGCCACTGACATTTTTTTTAAAATTTTTTTCTAGATTTTGGAGGGTATAAAAGATTCGGTACAGCCGAATTTAACACTCACACTTGTTTATAAATAAAAAATTTCGTGTCCTGAAACTTGCACATAGGAAAGAGGGGACCAAAATAAGAGTTACCTTTTTTTTATAGCTGCCCAATTTCACATTTAGCGGGTCAAAGAGGAGGAAAAAAAACGGGATTTTTTTCGTTTTTGAAGACTTTTCACATTTCTTCAAAAGAAACTGTATAAACATTTTATATAGGTCGAAAGATTTTTTGAAGGCCTATCCAATGGTGTATCGGCCGTGCCCAAATTCGGCTTCGTTAAGTTTGTTATTGTCAAAAATGTATAATCGTTGTGGTAGTTTATATGGAAAAATAAACCGCCAAAATCATATATAATAATCTCTATCAAAATTAAGCTGACCCGTGATTTTTCGTTTGGCAAAATTCCTGCTAGTTCGGCTTTTATACGAATTTTCCTGAAAGCCTTTACTCTTTTATTAGGTGGCAAACCTTTTCTAAATTTGATATTGGGCAGCTAAAAAAAACAGGTAACTCTTATTTTTTCCTCCTCATTCCCATATTAAATTTTCAGGACAATCAGTGGGTGCCCTGTTAAAGACCTTCTTGGTCTTTTTTCTTTAGAAAAACTCTCAGAATCTGAGACATTTTTCTATAGAAAAATTCTATAGAAAAGTTCTCAGAATCTGAGACATTTTTTTTATAGAAAAATTCACAAAATCTGGGAAATATTTTCTATAGAATAATTCTCAGAATCTGAGACTTTTTTTCTATAGAAAAATTCTCAGAATCTGAGACTTTTTTTTTTATAGAAAAATACTCAGAATCTGAGACATTTTTCTATTATAAATTCTCAGAATCTGAGACATTTTTTTATAGAAGAATTCTCAGAATCTAAAACTTTTTTTTTAGAAAAATTCTCAGAATCGGAAACATTTTTGCTATAGAAAAATGCTCAGAATATGAGTAATTTTTTCTGTAGAAAAATTATCAGAATCTGAGATATTTGTTCTAAAATTTTTTTTCTCAGATTCTGAAATTTTTTTCCTATAGAAAAGTTCTTAGATTTTTGAAACCTTTTTCTCATTGAAAAAGTCTCAGATTCTGAAGCCTTTACCTTTAGAAAAAGTCTTAGATTGACAGACATTTTTTTGTAGAAAATTTTCAGATTTAGTCGCATTTTTCCTCTTAAAATTTTGTGTATAAAAATGTTCAGATTTTTCCTTTAAAAAGGTTTAGATTGTTTTTCATTTAGAAAATTGGTTTCAAAATTTCCTTCTTCCTTCTTTTTCTGTTTGTCCTTTTTTCTTTGTTTTATTTTTTTTTTTTTAAATTTGGTGTGGGTGGAGGGGGAAATCCCCCCCCCTTATCAAAAAAATTTGTATGAAAAAGTTAAATTTAACGGAGAGTTACTTTATAACGGAGCATTGAGTAATCCAGCCTAAATAATATAAAATTTATTTAAATGATGACACAATTGTATTAATTAAATGCAAGAATCATCATAAATTCATTGCACAATATTTATCGTGTCTTCTAACATCCCCCATCGGCTCCACCTAAATATGAAATAAATGTGAAATTAAAAAAGAAAATATGATTCTGAAAACACATTCTTTTTAAATTTGTAAATTTTATAAAAAAAAAAACAAAAAAGGAGGGAGAATAAAAATGTAAAATATGATAGAAATTCAGTCACTTTTCAGGAATCGCGGTTTGAATTTACTAGATTTCAAGAAAATGTTGTTTTTATCAACAATTTATTAAATACCAAACTAAAATCGTTTTCATGATAAGACACTATTTGAATACTTACCATTCAACTAATTGAAATAAGTTTATTTTAATAAACATATCAGCACAATATTTTTTTGTTATATGTATGTATATTCTTTATTTGTTCATATATAATTTTTTCTTTCGTTAAAACATTTAATAAATATTAACTATTCAGTACACAATAAAATACATTAACATATTCATAATTTAATTATAAATTGGAACTAAAACCATATATTTAAATAACTCCATGGGAGTAAATTGTCTGCATTAATCAAATTACACTGTGCAACAGTCATTAACCGACTTTCGACAAATAAAGTTTGAACAAAGAAGTAGGTTGTATTTGAAAAAAGCCTGTTGGGATTACAACTTTTTTTTTTATTATTACACTCCAGTTCTTTAATTTTTACTAACTTTATTAAAGACCTTTCGACATGACCCTTTAACTTGTTGCACAGTGTTATAAATAAACCAAATTAACATACAATTGAATAAATTAAACAAAAAACGAAATGATTTAATACAAATTATAAGACACAATTATTATTTGTTATTATTTTTTATTATTTATTTTTGTTGCACTAATTAACATTTAAAATGGATTTAATTTGTTGCATTTTTTTTGTTTTGTTTTCTTTTAAATTTAATTTAATAAAAACCAGCTGAGGTTTCATATTTGTTTTGTTTTTATTTTAAACTACGGTAAAAATTTTTGCTATGCTATATTTTTTTTAAATTTTTTCTACATAATTTCAATTACTTTTTTTATTATTTCGTTTTATTAATGAAAGAGATCATTTTAAAAAACTACTAAAAGATTTATTTTATTATTATTAATTTTAAAAATACTTAATTTTTTGTAATATTGTTTTGTGTTATATTTTTGGTAAAATTCTTTTGTTTATTATTAATTAAAATATTTTTAAAATGTGGCACCTTTTATTATTAAAAAAATTGTTTGAATTTATTTTTTAATTTGTTGTTACTTAATATTTTTTAAAATATATTCTACTGTGACGGCTAGTTTACATATTAAGAGCGAAAAGGCGATGGCGAGCGTTGTAATGAGTTTTATTTCGAAAATTTATCTGAGATATATTACTATACGAAAGAGTCTGATACTTTTTGTATTAAAACAAGTAGAAAAGTTAAATTCGACTTGGCCGAATCTATGAATAACCTCCACAATGCCCTTTTTAAGTGATAGTCAATTTTCGGCATAAATAAACTTTACCGAACTTTGTTTAAATTAAAAAAAATATATATGACCTTAATCCTTGGACTGTTAGATTTCGAGTGTGGTGTTCAAACCCGTGGGGACGTACCCCGTTTAGGAGGGGCAGGGGTTAAAAGTTAAAATCGTTTTTCTTAAATATTTCAATAACTACTTATCCGATCAAGACGGTTATGGTATCGTTAGAAAGGGTTATTAAAGACCTTTCCAACGGGGTGTAACATGACGTAGTTTAATTAACCCTTTAAGCGACAAAAAAATCATTTTAAAAAATTTTAACTATACTTTTTTTTACAAAATGCTTAATATCTCAAAATCGCACGTATATAAACATTTTTTTCGTCTATATAGGCTTGTAGCCAAGCCCTCAAGCTTTTATTTGCGCCAAAAAACTGCGCTGTAAGTCTAAAACGTACTGAGATATTAGGGGTCAAAGTTGTAACTTTATTTTTTTTTTTACTTTTTTCAGGATGTTTGTTAAAATTTTATTGATTTGTGGAAACATACAGATATCTGACAAACTACTAGTCCGATCGAGACGAATGTGGTATAAAATAAAAGGCGAATTAAAGACCTTTCCAACGATGTGTAACATGACACCCCCCCAAAAAGTGATTTTAACCGGGCAAAAGGCATTTCAGTCATAATCCCCATAATAGTTGTGGGGACTATGACCGTTTCCGAAACGGTCAAACTCCCAATGGGGATTATATCCGTTCCTTGTTGGGATTACGACCGAACTTTTTTCGGTCATAACCCCCATTCACATTATGGGGAGTAAGTCCAAAGCAATTTTGGTCATAATCCCCGTTTTCTGCAGAGAGGGTGGGTTTAATGCATGGAGTTTGTAATCCCTAAGCCCGGCCGAAGGCCGGCTACGCAGAAAAAAATTTAAAAATTCGATTAGTAGTTTGTCAGATGTCTGTATGTTTCTACAAATACAATTTTAACAAAAAAACTGAAAAAAGTTAAAAAAAAAACAACTTTAACCTTTAATATCTCAGTAAGTTTTAGACTTACAGCGCCGTTTTTTAGCGCAAATGAAAGCTTAAAATCTTGGCTACATGTCTATATAGACAAAAAAAATGTTTATATACGTGCGATTTTGAGATAATAAGCACTTTGTAAAAAAAGTCTAGTTAAAATTTTTTGAAATCAAGTTTTGTCACTTAAAGGGTTAATAGAACTACGTCATGTTGCACCCCGTTGGAAAGGTCTTTAACTTCCCTTTCTAACGATACCATAACCGTCTGGATCGGATAAGTAATTTTTTAAGGAAAACCATTTTAACTTTAAACCCCTGCCCCTCACAAACGGGGTACGTCCCCACTGGTTTGAACACCACACTCGACTTTTTAGAGGTCAGAGGTCAAGGTCATATTTTTTTTTTTTAATTTTTAGCAAGTTCGGTATTCTTAATGAGTTCCCAATTTTCTAATGTGAAAAAATAAAAATTTTGATTACAAATATTTAATTTTGTGTAAAACAACTTTTTTTAAGTAGTTTTTGGAAAAAAAATAATTTACTAAACTTTTTTTTGAGTGTAAATTTTTTTTTAATGTGTAAAATTTTTTTTCGAGTGATTTTTTCTTTTTTTAGTGTAAAAATATTTTTGAGTGAGAAATTCATACTTTTGTTCAAATTCCCCTTTTTTCAACACCAAAGTCCAAACGATATTGAAAAACCTCGAATTATGATCCATCCCTGACAATGTATTCTATTCACATTTTTGCGACCCTGTGCGACCGTTCATAAGCTTTTGACATAGAGGCAATAACCCAAAATATGACGTTTAGAAATGCCCTAAAATGAAACTTCAAAATTTTTTGATATTTTTGTTTCTATAGATTTCTAATAAAAAATTTCCCACTCTGACAACATTGGCGTGATAACTGGAGATGGGAACGTGAGTGAATTTTGACTCACGCTCACGCAAAAAGAACACATTTTACTCAATCGTTTTTTTTCACACTTATTTACTATTGACGTTAGTAAACAAAACACCACTCAAGTGCGACTCACGGTCACGCGTAACTCACGCTAAACGTTTAAAACACGAAAAGTATTGTAAAAACTGAATCAATACAATTAAATAATTTTGACCTACTCAAAAAAATGGCACTCACTACGAATCACTCACGCAAAAATTCTTACTCACTTATCACTCACGAACAAAAAATTTAAGTCACGCTCACTTTCGATCGCGCGTACTTCAAATGACAAACTTCTATCTCTAGTGCTAAACATTAAAGCTGGGAACGCATTTAAGCGGGCATATTTTGGCGATAGCATTTTAAATATTTTTTATGGAATTGTAAGCTAGAAGCATTATTTGTACGTTTAGGATGGCAAATGCTAATTGGAAATAAAAAAGTTCTCTTTTTACACTGAAAAAAATAACCTTCCTGATATTAATGAAACGGATTCATTATTTTGTTTTCATTACTTAAATGAAGGAATTCATAAGCTGATTGAAATTTCATGCATGTTATGAACAAATTTTATGAAACTTGTTTCATTAGATTTCATAATTTCATTAAAAAATATCATAAGATTTTTTAGAACTAAATACAACTCTGCGTTGCGAATAAGAGAAAGAAAACAGAACAAAAACATACGACGCGTTATTACACCACGCGTGTTTAGTCTAATTGTAATTTTTACATGTGTGTTAACTTTTTTCTAATAAAATAAAATAATTTTATATTTTTTTGCTTTGTTATTGAAACTTGTGTGTGTGTTATGCTGGTTATATCTAATTGAAATTACAAGTGAAAAGTTCCGTATAAGTGTTTCTTTTGACTGTTTCTTATAAAATATAATATAATTTGCAAACAGAAAAATAGTTTTTTAAGTCATTAAAATTTATTTTAATTTGTGTTGTTCCATTGCTACGATGTTGCTACGTTTTGGCAGCACGTGTTTTTAAAGTCATCGCGTTTTTGTCTTGTTTACCTTACATGGAAATTATCATTACCAACTACTATTCCACATTTAATCAATGGATATTTTCATACATTTTATGGAAACTTCATAAAACGTTTCAAACAAGTTCTACGAATATTTTCATTATTTATATGCAAGTTTTCATTGAAAGGAACTTTAATGACACCAGTTTCATTAATCAAATGAAACCTGTCTTCGGTTGAAAACGTGAGTCATTTTTCATTAAGGTTAAGTCAATTTTCATTAATTTCACGAAGCTATTTTTTTCAGTGTAATGTGCCACAATATATGAACTTCAATCAATCCATCAATTGATTGAATCATTGAATTGATCAATTTGAACTTTTTGACGCATTAAAAAGAAAAATATTTTATTAAAATCTTCTGATGAAAGCAAAAAGAGGGATTTATAAAACTTAGGAATGTAAATATTGTACATTAGACTGGGTCGACCATAAAGGAGAAAAAAAAGTTCCTATTGGGCGGGCTTAATTTTAAAGCTTACCTCGAAAAAGTTCCATAGCCAAAATATTAGATTTTTAGGTCGCGATTTGGTACCGCCGAAATCGTTATTTGTTCATTGCATTTTCATTTGATGTCCGATCGTTATAAAAAAAATTTGGTTTGAAAGTCCTCAGCGAGTATCTTCTCGAATGTAACTTTTTTGTTAATTAATTTAAGAGGGTACTTCTAAGGGAAGAATTTCATGAATTTTTTAGTGCTATAATTCAATGGAAAAATAAAAATTATTTAGGTGGGTAGAAAGCTTAGAAACTAACACTTATAACACGAAGATGACCTCAGAGTTCCAAACCGGTTATGGGTCAAATTTAGTACTCGCTGAGGACTTTCAAACAAAATTTTTTTTATAACGATCGGACATCAAATGAAAATGCAATGAACAAATAACGATTTCGGCGGTACCAAATCGCGACCTAAAAATCTAATATTTTGGCTATGGAACTTTTTCGAGGTAAGCTTTAAAATTAAGCCCGCCCAATAGGAACTTTTTTTTCGACCCGGTTTATTGTACATTTTTGTAAAAAACTGTGTCCTAAATTTTAGATCCGCCATTTTGATTTCAAAAAATTTGAGTTCGTATTCGTGTTGCGCAATCATTTCCTAGTAATATTTTTAAACATTAATCAATAATTAAAATATCTTGTCTGCCATATTGGATCCGCTATTTTTAATTTTGAATATTTAATTCTAAAATCAGATTTGGCACCCGAAAAACCATCAAAATCAGACAAAATAGAAAAAAACTTAATAATTTGTTTGTCGCCATATTGGATCCGCCATTTTGAATTTAAAAAATCGGACCTCGAATTCGTAATTACCGACCCTAAATGCATCGAAAATGATTAATTCAAATACAATAAGCTAAGAATTACAAAAGCATATCCGCCATATTGGATCCGCCATTTTGAATTTCAAATCTTTAATTCCAAAATCAGTTTTAACATCCGAAAAACCATTAAAATCTTAGTTTTTGGCCAAATGAGCAACATTTAAAAAATCTTAAATTTAAATTTGTCGCTATATTGGATCCGCCATTTTGAATTTTAAAGGTCTGATCTTATATTTGTTACTAGAGACCCCAAATACATCGATCATGTTTATATTAAATACAATAAACAAAGAATTAAAAAAATCATGTCATCCATTTTGGATCCGCCATTTTGAATTTTGAAATTTTTTTTCTAGAATCGTGATCAGCGATCCTTTAACACCCATATGTAATACTTTTTTAACTTATAAGTTAAGTGGTCTATTTATGGCCAAAATTCAGGGATGCTGGCCCACAGTGCACTGGACCGATTTGGCTGAAATTCAATACAAACCATGCCAGGGGAACGAAAAATATATATGCCAAGCTTCAGCATCCTCAGAATTGTCTTTCGAAAGTTAGCGTGTTTTTTATCTCATAAATTCACGAAAAACCCTTGCCGAAATTCAGTCTTGCTCATAACTTTTGAACCACTGGACCTATTTGGCTGGATTGCTATACCAACCAGACCAGGTAAATGCCCAACTTCAGGAGCCTCCGTAAATTCTTTAAAAAGTTAGCGTGTTTTCAACAGACAGACAGACGGACCGACGGACGGACATCGCTAGATCGTCTTAAAATCGATCGAGGATCATGAATATATATGGGTCATTCCATGTCAAATTGGACACTTTGAATAATTTTTTTTTTAGATTTTCCCAATTTGTTTACAGTTTCTAGTACCCTTCGAAAACTCCTTCGTGGTAAATTTTCAGATTTTTTTGATGACCCGTTCAAATGATATCGAATTTTTAAAAATTGGTAGTTTGTTTTTTTACTCAAACTGCTTTTTCTCATAACTTCTTCAATAATGGTCCGAATTGCAAAGTTTTTGTTTTCAAATTTTTTTTTTGCGTACTTTTTAAAAAAATATCCAAAAATTTTTTTAAAAGTGCTCTAGTATGCGATTTTTAAGTTTTAAAATTTTAATCTCATTTTGGAAAATGTGTGTACTCTTTAAATTTTTTGGAAATTTTTTTGTGTAAAACTTTTATGGGATAACAATTATAACTATTTTGCAAAATTTTTTGAAAATTTTTTATTGTAATTTTCCCATCTTAAAATCATTTCTACTGCTCCAATGGTGCATCATAGAGAGTTCGTTTCCAAGAGCGACCCCCATTAATTTTTACGTCTTAACATTTCTTCGAAACAAATTAATACCCTACAAACGAATTTTTTTTAAATTTGCTCCAACCGCTCTAACTGCCCTAAAAGTGCTTTTAGAGCAATCAAATGTATGACCGACCCACAATATTTTTTTAGTCTAAACATTTTCTGTGATTACACCTACCCTCTATCTTTAATTCTTAAGGTGGTCCCCATACATTTATTTTTATTTTTTGTAAACCTTTACACTGCGTGACAAAACTAACCACTATTTTAGAAAACAAGAGGTACGACCATCATTTCAATATATTTCGGACATGCTGAGTCCAATGGCGTACTCCGTTTTTCGATGTATGGTACAGTTTTCTTGTAAAATGTCATTAAAGATTGACTGATTTTCAGCTGCATTTTTAACAAAAAAAAAAAAAATCCAAAACTAATGATTTTTAAATTTTATGGCATGGAAAACAAAGATATTTGGTTTAAAGCTTTTCATCTTAAGCCCTTAAATTTGCGGATTTCCTAATTTTTTTAAGTTTTCGCGAATTTAACCGCTAAATTGGTCTCTGATAAAAAACTTGCATTTTGTGGATCATAAAGGCGTCCATGACACTACGAATAGTGGACAAAAAACATCTATGTTATATGGACCATCATGATGAAAATCGCGAAAAACCGTTTTTTTGTATATGGCAGCATCACTTTAGGAGATGATTTGAGGCTTCATCTTTTAGTATATAATGTAGGAACCTTAAACAATGAACTGACCCAAAATTTGTCCAAAAAAGTTTTCATTTGCAAAAGTTATCTTAACAAAGACTATAATTATTGTATCGCAAACACTGAAATAATAGTTTTTGTAAAGATAACTTTTGCAAATGAAAACTTTTTAGGCCGAATTTTTGTTCAGTTATTTGTTTAAGGTTCCCACATTATATACTAAAAGATGAAGCCTCAAATCATCTCCTAAAGTGATGCTGCCATATACAAAAAAACGTTTTTTTTCGCGATTTTCATCATGAGGGTCCATATAACATAGCTGTTTTTTGTCCACTATTCGTATTGTTAGGGATACATTTTTGATTCATTTAAAGCAAGTTTTTTATCAAAGACCGATTTGGCTGTTAATTTCGCGAAAACCTTAAAAAATGAAGAAATTCGCGAATTTAAGGGCTTAAATTGAAAAACTTTAAACCAAATTTGCATAAGAAATCTTGCTACAAGTCATATCTTTGTTTTCCATGTCATAAAATTTATAAACCATATACTTTGCAAATTTTTTTGTTAAAAAAAATGGCTCGAAATTAGCAAATCTTTAACGACATTTTGCAAGAAAACTGTACCATACATAAAAAAACGGAGTACGTCATTCGAATCAGCATGTCCGAAATATATAGAAATGATGGTAGTAACTCTTGTTTATTTTTAAGTGTTCCGCAGTGTCATTAAAGAAGTTATGAGTAAAAGAAATTTGAGTAAAAGAACAAACTACCAATTTTTAAAAATTCGATATCTTTTGAACGGGTCATTAAAAAAATCTGAAAATTTATCACGAAGGAGTTTTCGAAGGGTACTATAAACTGTAAACAAATTGGGAAAATCTAAAAAAAAAAATTTTTCAAAGTGTCCGATTTGACATGGAATGCCCCATATAAACAATTTAAGCTTTTGTAAATACCACCACTTAAGGTTTAAATAAACGATATTATTAAAACCAAATTTAAACTTTTATAAAAACCATGCGAAATGAAAACTGCGATTGTTATTAAATAAAAACTTTTATAAATAAACACGATTAAAAGTTTAAATGAGAGCTTTTTATAAAAACCTTTAATTTGCTTAGATTGAAGCTCTTTAAAAAACACGATTGTTGTTTAAATGAAAGCTTTTGTAAAACCTACGTTTAAAACTTTAAATGGGATCTTTAATAAAAATAACCATTAAAAGCTCAAAATATATTTTATAAAAAAAAATTAAAGCTTTTTAAAATACAAGATTATTGTTATAATGAAAGCTTTTATAAAATTTAAAATTGTACAACGGTTTTATATTTATACTGAGCTTACACAAAAACCATGAAAGTGTATATACAAAATTAAAGCTTTTGTAAAGCTTTAATTTTATAAAAACCATGATTATTAATAACCGAGAGCATTTAGGAAAATTACGATTATTGTTAAATGTGAGCTTTTATAACAATTTCTGTTATCGGTTCAAAATAGACTGTACTTAAAAGTTTAAATAAAAAATTTTATTTGAGCTTTTATAAATGTATGCATTAAACAATTTCAAATAAAAATGTTTATATAAAATCACAAAGAAAAAATCTTCAAGAGCTTTTCTGCGAATTTACAATATTACCACCTGAAAACTGTTTAACAAAAACATGTTCTATACTATATAGTTGAGATTTTTTCTTTAGGAAGAATATATTCAATATTAACCCAGATATTTTGACCTCATAAGAACCCATAATTAATTAACATTCGCCATCGCTAGTCACTTTATGTTTTTGTAAACCTCTTTATAAAGCTGTAAGTTGTTAATCTACTTCCTATTAATTTAAAGTATACAACAAGATCTTTCAATTTTCTTTTCCGTTTTTCCCGGCATCTCTTGCAATGCCATTTCAACATGTTTTCTTGCCAACCATGACTGTTTTTGCAAACGATTTATAACAATACGATAAGCTCCAATTATATCACTACGTGGAGCATTTTGTGAAGCCACTTGCAACATTTCATTAGTTATACCAAGTTCTTCGAGAATTTGTCGAGCTTCCAGCTCGAGCGGTTGTAGTTTTGCTATTTCTTCACATTGCGTGGGAAACATAATAAAATTACCATTTTCGGTATCATAATTTTTAAAAAGTGGACAATCTGCTGCCAATATAGCATTCCATTGAGATTTGTGGTTGTTGAGAGTACCATTCGTTAATTGTTTCTCATTGTCGGTAGTTTCCATAGGACCTACCTTTTTCTTGAGCGTACCACATAGGAATGATCTTTTTGGTGTATTACATTTGGATTGTTCTTTTGTTATGTCCAAAACTGAATCATTTGTTAACTCTATGGGTTGCAGGAAATTATCAACGAAAAAACCATCTGTGCGCTTGGTATTCATATTAATGGGCGGTTTATTTGTAAGTTCCATGTAACGTTCTCTCAAAGAATATTGCTTACGCATGCGCCTTGATTTGGAACGTACCCAAAATCCGGATCTTTTTATGGGTTTTGTGCGTAAATTAATTTCATGTTGCATTAGCTCATTACTTAATTTTGGATGGGTTACAAATTGGCTATTTAGCATATCTTCAATGGTGGGTCTTCGGATTGGGATATGGATTAATATACGTTCTAGAGAAAAAATGTAATGAAAAAGTACAATAATGTATAGACATGTAGTGTAGAGCTTTTAAAATTAAGTGTTTGTTTACTTACGTATTAGTCTTATACATGGCAGACTTAGTTGTCCCGGCAATAAATAGTCTCCTTTTAATATGGCCGCCTTTAAGCCGGGTATAGTGGGTGCTCGAAATGGCATATTACCCACTACCATAAAATATAAAAGTATTCCCAACGCCCATACATCAACTGGAGCACCAATATAATGATCATCGGAAAATAATTCGGGTGCAGCATAAGGTGGGGAACCACAAAATGTATCCAATTTTTGATTGGCACCTGAAAAATAAAATATTATAGTATTAAATACAAATTAGATCCAGAATATAATATAAACTTTTATAAAAACCACGATTGAAAGTTTAAAATGAGCTTTTATAAAAACCACAATTGAAAGTTGAAAATGAGCTTTTATAAAATCCACAATTGAAAGTTTAAAATGAGCTTTAATAAAAACCACGATTAAAATTTTGAATATGGGTTATTTATAAAACCCACGACTGAAAGTTTGAAAATGTACTTTTATAAAAACCACGATTGAAATTTTGAAAATTAGCTTTTATAAAAACCACAATTGAAAGTTTGAAAATAAGCTTATATAAAACCACGATTGAAAGTTTGAAAATTAGCCACGATTAAAAGTTTGAAAAAGAGCTTTTATAAAACCACGATTGAAATTTTGAAAATTAGCTTTTATTTAAACCACGATTGAAACTAAGAAAATGAGCTTTTATTTAAACCACGATTGAAAGTTTGAAATTAGCTTTTATAAAAACCACGATTGAAAGTTTGAAAATGAGCTTTTATAAAAACCACGATTGAAATTTTTCATTCATGCTTTTACAAAAACCATGAAAGAAAAAAATTACGATTAAAAATTTAAATATGAGCTTTTACAAAAACCATGAATGAAAGTTTAAATATGATCTTTTATAAAAACTACGATTGAAATATGAGCTTTTATAAAAACTACGATTGAAATATGAGCTTTTAGAAAAACCACGATTGAAAGTTTGAATATGAGCTTTTGTAAAAAACACGATTGAAATTTTAAATATGAGCTTTTATAAAACCCACTATAGAAAGTTTTTTTTATTTTATTAAGAATTACCATATAATTACATATCATATACTAATTTTACCAAACCGAGAACTGGTAACAATGACCTTCGTCTCGTTGTAGCGAAACAGACCAAGGCCTCTGGTGGGAATCAAACCCACGACCCGCAGACTCATAGGCTAGCACGCTGCCAACTAGCCTACTGGGGCGCCTGTAGAAAGTTTTAAAATGAGCTTTTATAAAAACCACGATAGAAATTTTTCATTCATGCTTTTACAAAAACCATGAATTAAAAAAAAATAAAAATAATAATAATTACGATTGAAAGTTTAAATATCAGCTTTTACAAAAACCTTGAATGAATGTTTAAATATGATCTTTTTTAAAAACTATTATTGAAATATGATCTTCTATAAAAACCACGAGTGAAAGTTTGAATATGAGCTTTTATAAAAACCACGAGTGAAAGTTTGAATATGTGCTTTCATAAAAACCACGATTGAAAGTTTGAATATCAACTTTTATAAAAACTAAGATTGAAAGTTTAAATATGAGCTTTTATAAAAAGCACAATTAAAAGTTTCAATATGAATTTTTATGAAAACCACGATTGACAGTTTGAATATGACTTTTTCAAAGACTACGATTGAAAGTTTGAGTATGAGCTTTTGTAAAAACCACAATTAAAATTTTGAAAATATGCTGTTATAAAAACCACAATTGAAAGTTTGAATATGAGCTTTAATTAAAACCATGCTTGCTAGTTTAAATGTGAGCTCTTATAAAAACTACGATTGAAAGTTTGAATTTGAGCATTTATATAAATACGAATGAAACTTTTAATATGAGCTTTTATAAAACCAACGATTAAAAAATTTTGTTTGAGGTTTTTTAAAAACCGGATTTTATTAAAAGAACGATTGAAGTTTTAAAGATGAGATTTTATTAAATATTATTAAATAGAAAGTTTGAATGCAATCTTTTATAAAAACCCCGATTGAAAGTTTAAATCTGATCTTTTATAAGAATCACGATTGAAGTTTTAAAGATGAGATTTTATTAAATATTATTAAATAGAAAGTTTGAATGCAATCTTTTATAAAAACCCCGATTGAAAGTTTAAATCTGATCTTTTATAAGAATCACGATTGAAAGTTTGAAAATGAGCTTTTTTAACAACCTCGATTGAATGTTTGAATATGGGATTTTATTAAAAGTTTGAAAATGAGTTTTTATAAAATCTACATTTGAAAGTTAAAACATGAGCTTTTAGAAAAGATTAAGTATGACTGAAAATTTAAATCTGAGCTTTTATAAAAGTTTGAAAAAAAAAATTGAAAGTTTGAATTTGATTTTTTATAAAAAGCACACTTGAAAGTTTGAATATGAGTTTTTTTTTATAAAAACCACGATTGAACGTTTGAATTTGAACTTTTATAAAAACCACGATTTAAAATTTGAATATGAGTTTTTTTTATAAAAACCAATATTGAAAGTTTGAATAAGAGCTTTCATAAAAACCACGATTGAAAGTTTGAATATAAGCTTTTATAAAAACCGCAATTGAAACTTTGAATATAAGCTTTTATAGAAACCACGATTGAAACTTTGAATGTAAGCTTTCACAAAATCCTCGAATGAAAGTTTATATATGAGTTTTTTTTCATAAAAACCACGATTGAAAGTTTAAATATTTTTTTTCTTATAAAAAGTTTAAGTTTAGATATGAACTTTTTTAAAAACCTTGATTGAAAGTTTACATATGAGCTTTTATAAAAGCTACTGTTAAAAGTT
Source organism: Pegoplata infirma (assembly GCA_963921195.1). Lineage (NCBI taxonomy): Eukaryota > Metazoa > Arthropoda > Insecta > Diptera > Anthomyiidae > Pegoplata > Pegoplata infirma. The sequence continues at coordinate 109,167,910 of OY992537.1, read as the reverse complement.
TGAATATGAGCTTTTAAAAAAACAACGATTAAAAGTTTAAATAGGAGCTTGTATAAAAACCTCAGTTAAAATCTTGAATATGAGCTTATCTAAACCCAAAATTGAAAGTTTGAATATGAGCTTTTATTAAACCCATAACTAAAAGTTTGAATATGAGCTCTTTTAAAAACCATGATTAAAAGTTTCAATATGAGCTTTCATTAAATCCATTATTGAAAGATTAAATATAAGCTTTTATAAAAACCAGAAATGAAAGTTTGAATATAAGCCTTAATAAACGAAACGACTGAAAGTTTGAGTATGAACTTTATTAAAGCCCACGTTTATATAAAATATGCACTTTTATGAAAACCACGATTAAAAGTTTGGATATGAGTTTTTTTTTATAAAACCACGATTGAAAGTTTGAATGTATGTTTTTTTTATACAAACACCTTTTAAAGTTTGAATATAGCTTTTATAACAACCACGATTAAAATACTGAATATGAGCTTTTATAACAACCACGATTAAAAGTTTGAATATCAGCTTTTATTAAAACCACGAACAGCTTTTATTAAAACCACGATTTGAATATAAGCTTTTATTAATGTGAATTTCGAATATGAGCTTTTATAAAAAACACGATTGAATGTTTAAATCTGAGCTTTTATAGAAAATCACAATTAAACGTTTGAATATAATCTATTATAAAAACAACGATTTTTGAATGCTTTTTTAAAAACCTTAATTAAAAGTTAACATATGAAATACCACGACATAAATTTTAAATACCAGCTCTTAATAAAAATCACAAATGAAAGTTTGAATAAAAGTATGAATGTAGGTTTCGAATATGAACATGAAAATTAAAAGTTAAACAGCTTTTATAAAACCAAGAGTAAAAGCTTTACGAAGAACTTTTATAAAATCTCTATTAAATATCTAAATTAAACCGAAGCTTAAATATGAGCTTTAATAAAATTTACTATTTAAAAATTAAATTAAACCACGCTTTAAAGCTAAAATTTGAACTTAATCCCAACTTAAACTTTTAACAAGTGTATTTTAAAAAATATAACTATTCTTTATCGTCTTGTGTGAATTGTAAATATGAACCAAAACATGCAAAATTTTGTTCCAAACAATTGAGATTTTTCTTTATATTTTAAAAATTATTATAAAAAATTAACATACATACCATTAATTAATTGTGTGCTAAAACCGAAGTCAGCCAGTTTTAAACGATCCTCTGAGAGCAACAAAACATTTTCCGCCTTAATGTCACGATGAACATAACCTAAATTGTGCTGTTGAAATGAAAATAGCAACAATAAACAAATTAATAAACACTCTACATACTACAATTAACACAAAACAAACAAATACATAAAGTAGGTACACTAGAGGGCAGAGATTCTCAAACTTTGCGATTACTGAATTAGGAATGTGGAAGATTTAAATTTCAAGGTCTTTTTATTAATTACAATAATGAAATAAAGTTGTTGAAAGTATAGCACGAAAAGAAAATTCAAATGAAGAATTCATCCCTTTTCACATTTTCACATTAAATATAATTTCTCCTTGTTTTTAAGACAGAATTACTTAGAAACCCAATTTGTTGTGACAACCGAATTTAAACCCAATCGAAGTATTTGAATGTGTCGAATGACATTTTCTGTTGTTACAACAAGCATACACACACAAACAAAAAAAAATTGCCAATGAAAGAAATTCATAGTAATTATGAACAAATTCATAAAAATTTATACACTTTTTCATAATATTTTTGAACTTTTTAATAGTATTTATTAATAAATTGTAATATGTGGAATTTAAGAAATATTTAAATTTTTTTTCATAAATACTATGCAAAAGTTCAAAAATTTAATGTAAAAGTTCATACATTTTTATGTATTTGTTCCTAAATACTATGAACATCGTTCATTTGCAAATTTTATTGTGTTTTTTTATAATTTTACTGTGTACTGTGTGTCATCAAAAGTTCGACTGTTTAATCAGAACTTCTGTTACCTCAACTATAATTCTGTTATCCCAACCGAAATTGCAATTGCTGCAACTTAAATATTCTGATGACACAATAGACCAGTTCCCGCTCTGTGCAGATAGATATTCTATTTATTTCCAAGAATTCAGACTTTATTTTGTCTCTCCGTTTAAGAAACCCTTACGCATTGAAATAATCCCCTTATATCAACACGATACCAACTTCACTGGAAACCAGCATAAACAACTTACCATATGTTTCACAGCCAATAACAATTGTTTAAATAATGGTGCTGCATGTATTTCACGTAATGGACCACCTTGGGTGATATGATTATATAATTCACCACCACGTATCCATTCAGTAACTAAATAAACACGACCCAACGTTTCGACTACTTCAAAAAGCCTAAAGGAGAGGAACAGAAAAAAGAAATAGTAGACATATTAATGAAAATGAATGCTTAAAGATGAAATACATTTGTACGACAGGCTGCAAATCATAGAAAGGAAAGTCTCAAATTCTGATACATTTTTTCTATAAGAAAAATCTCTCAGAATCTGAGACTTTTTCTATAAGAAAAATGTCTCAGAATCTGAAACTTTTTCTGTCTTTCTTTCTCAGAATCTGAGACTTTTTCTATAAGAAAAATATCTCAGAATCTGAGACTTTTTCTATAAGAAAAATATCTCAGAATCTGAGACTTTTTCTATAAGAAAAATGTCTCAGAATCTGAGACTTTTTCTTTAAGAAAAATGTCTCAGAATCTGAGACTTTTTCTTTAAGAAAAATGTCTCAGAATCTGAGACTTTTTCTTTAAGAAAAATGTCTCAGAATCTGAGACTTTTTCTTTAAGAAAAATGTCTCAGAATCTGAGACTTTTTCTATAAAAAAAATGTCTCAGAATCTGAGACTTTTTCTATAAGAAAAATGTCTCAAAATCTGAGACTTTTTCTATAAGAAAAATGTCTCAGAATCAGAGACTTTTTCTATAAGAAAAATGTCTCAGAATCTGAGACTTTTTCTATAAAAAAATGTCTCAGAATCTGAGACTTTTTCTATAAGAAAAATGTCTCAGAATCTGAGACTTTTTCTATAAGAAAAATGTCTCAGAATCTGAGACTTTTTCTATAAGAAAAATGTCTCAGAATCTGAGACTTTTTCTATAAGAAAAATGTCTCAGAATCTGAGACTTTTTCTATAAGAAAAATGTCTCAGAATCTGAGACTTTTTCTATAAAAAAATGTCTCAGAATCTGAGACTTTTTCTATAAGAAAAATGTCTCAGAATCTGAGACTTTTTCTATAAGAAAAATGTCTCAGAATCTGAGACTTTTTCTATAAGAAAAATGTCTCAGAATCTGAGACTTTTTCTATAAGAAAAATGTCTCAGAATCTGAGACTTTTTCTATAAGAAAAATGTCTCAGAATCTGAGACTTTTTCTATAAGAAAAATGTCTCAGAATCTGAGACTTTTTCTATAAGAAAAATGTCTCAGAATCTGAGACTTTTTCTATAAGAAAAATGTCTCAGAATCTGAGACTTTTTCTATAAGAAAAATGTCTCAGAATCTGAGACTTTTTCTATAAGAAAAATGTCTCAGAATCTGAGACTTTTTCTATAAGAAAAATGTCTCAGAATCTGAGACTTTTTCTATAAGAAAAATGTCTCAGAATCTGAGACTTTTTCTATAAGAAAAATTTCTCAGAATCTGAGACTGTTTCTATTAGAAAAATATCTTTTCTATTAGAAAAATGTCTCAGAATCTGATTCTTTTTCTATAAGAAAAATGTCTCAGAATCTGAGACTTTTTCTATAAGAAAAATGTCTCAGAATCTGAGACTTTTTCTATAAGAAAAATGTCTCAGAATCTGAGACTTTTTCTATAAGAAAAATGTCTCAGAATCTGAGACTGTTTCTATTAGAAAAATATCTTTTCTATTAGAAAAATGTCTCAGAATCTGATTCTTTTTCTATAAGAAAAATGTCTCAGAATCTGAGACTTTTTCTTTAAGAAAAATGTCTCAGAATCTGAGATTTTTTCTTTAAGAAAAATATCTCAGAATCTGAGATTTTTTCTTCAAGAAAAATGTCTCAGAACGTCAGACTTTTTCTATAAGAAAAATGTCTGAGAATCATAGACTTTTTCTGTAAGAAAAATGTCTCAGAATCTATGACTTTTTCTATGAGAAAAATGTCTCAGAATCTGAGACTTTTTCGACAACAAAATCTTAGACTTTTTCTGTAAGAAAATTGTCTCAGAATCTGAGACTTTTTCTATAAGGAAAAAATCTCAAAATCTGAGACTTTTTTTATAAGAAATATGTCTTAGAATCTGAGACTTTTCTTATAAGAAAAATGTCTCAGAATCTGAGACTTTTTTTATAAGAAAAATGTCTCAGAATCTGAGACTTTTTTTATAAGAAAAATGTCTCAGAATCTGAGACTTTTTTTATAAGAAAAATGTCTCAGAATCTGAGACTTTTTTTATAAGAAAAATGTCTCAGAATCTGAGACTTTTTCTATAAAAAAAATGTCTCAGAATCTAAGACTTTTTCTATAAGAAAAATGTCTCAGAATCTGAGACTTTTTCTATAAGAAAAATGTCTCAGAATCTGAGACTTTTTCTATAAGAAAAATGTCTCAGAATCTGAGACTTTTTCTATAAGAAAAATATCTCAGAATCTGAGACTTTATCTATAAGAAAAATGTCTCAGAATCTGAGACTTTTTCTATAAGAAAAATTATTCAGAATCGGAGACTTTTTCTATAAGAAAAATGTCTCAGAATCTGAGACTTTATTTATAAGAAAAATGTCTCAGAATCTGCGACTTTTTCTATAGGAATAAATTCTCAGAATCTGAGACTTTTTCTATAAGAAAATTTTTTCAGAATCTAAAACTTTTTCTATAAGAAAAATGTCTCAGAATCTGTGACTTTTTCTATAAGAAAAATGTCTCAGAATCTGAGACTTTTTCTATAAGAAAAATGTCTCAGAATCTGAGACTTTTTCTATAAGAAAAATGTCTCAGAATCTGAGACTTTTTCTATAAGAAAAATGTCTCAGAATCTGAGACTTTTTCTAAAAGAAAAATGTCTCAGAATCTGAGACTTTTTCTAAAAGAAAAATGTCTCAGAATCTGAGACTTTTTCTATAAGAAAAATGTCTCAGAATCTGAGACTTTTTCTATAAGAAAAATGTCTCAGAATCTGAGACTTTTTCTATAAGAAAAATGTCTCAGAATCTGAGACTTTTTCTATAAGAAAAATGTCTCAGAATCTGAGACTTTTGCTTTAAGAAAAGTGTCTCAGAATCTGAGACTTTTTCTTTAAGAAAAGTGTCTCAGAATCTGACCCTTTTTCTATAAGAAAAATGTCTCAGAATCTGAAACTTTTTCTATAGCAAAAATGTCTCAGAATCTGAACATTTTTCTATAGAAAAGATATTTCTGAATCTGAGACTTTTTCGGTTGGAAATAAAAAAAGTCACAGTTTCTTTTTGTTTAAAAAAAGTCCGAAAAAAGTCGAATCACATAATTTTTTTTTTTGGGAAATGTTTAATAATTTTAAAATTAAAAGTCCAATTTTGTTTTTCTTACAAATGCAGCCTGTAGCCTTAATTGTAGTTGCATTTTCACTGAAAGCCTTATAATGGATATTAAAGGATTTCATTGAAATCCCTATTTTGATGATGTTGTTTTAGAATTGTTCAAAACACACACACATACATTTTCACATACTTACTTACCTTAAAATATTAGGATGATGAACACATTCAAGTGTAGCAATTTCACTTGAAAGCATACGTAATGCTTTAGCATCTAAGCCGGCACGGTCAACTACTTTGATGGCCACTTTGTCTACGGATACGTATGAGGAAATTTTTAAAGAAAATAGAAAAACAAAGAAATAGAAAAACAGAGAAATAGAAAAAACATTTTTGTTATAAAACCAGTAAAATGCGTAAGTTCACAGGAAAAAATAAAAAAAAAGTTAATTATGCTAAAAGGTTGGTATATTTTAGGATTTGCAAAACCATACTAACCTCTGGTTAGCTGGTGTACAGCTAATTTGACTTTGGAAAAATTGCCTCGTCCTATGTCGCCACAAAATCTGTAGAGTCCTATACGCCGGCCAATTGTTACCTAAAAAAAAAAATAAAGTGATGAATAAACTTTAAAAATAATGTTGAAGTAATTAAAACTTTTATATGGTATCAGTCATATGAGAAAATACATATCGCTCCTTTACTTGTATAGTGTCATAACTCAAAATATTTGATTTTGCAGAAAACACGTTTAAAGTTTACTATTGAAATTGGTTTTTAATTGAAAAAGGCCGGTACATAGAAAATGTAATAATTGCGTGTACTCTTCTCAAACGGTGAGTTTAAAAGATATTAATACGAATTTTTGACACAATATAAAGCATGATATAACGAATAATTCTGCATCATTAACTCAAAAAACTCATTTTTTGAGTTATGACACTATACAAGTAAAGGAGCGATATATCACAGTGTGTATTATTAATTTTAATAAAAATCAATGAAATTCGTACCCTAGACGTATGAGCAATATTTTTAACATCAATAAAAAATATTGCTCATACGCCTTGTAGGATGATTTTATAATTTTTTTTAGAATTACTATAAAGTATACGCACTGTGATCTTCCTTTTCATGCGATTTAGTTAAGGTATAGTAAAATTTTTTGAAAAGATTTTTCAGAGTGAAATTAGTATGGTTTGTGGTTGTAGAACTAGAAATTTTAAATAAGTTAACCCAGTCTTAGATTCTGAGACATTTTTCCTAAAGAAAAAGTCTCAGATTCTGAGACAATTTAAAAATTCCGATTTTCTTAAGTTTATAAACTCCTATAGCAGCTTTCTTTTGTGATTTACAAATATTTATTTTTTTTAAGTGTACTTGTTATTACTGACGCATATTTTTATGATTTAGATTATTCACTCATGCAATAAGTTATTCATAAATGGATTATTATGGGTTACTATAAATTAAACTGATAGAAAACTGCCATAAACAATTATGAAAATGTAAGTTAACCTGAAAATATTTATCTGTAAATATTTAATTACGCACAGTGGACGAATATTACAAAATGTTTAAATTTTTTTGACTAGTAACTAAATAAAAGTGCTTTTGCAAGCTTTGAGGATTTTTGAAACCGGTTATAGCACGTCAAAATGTGTAAAATTTTAAAAATATCTTGCTTTTAAGACATTTTTCCTGTAAAAAAAAATCTTAGAGTCCTTGAAATTTTCCTACAAAAAAATGTCTTAGATTTTGAGACATTTTTCAAATAAAAAAAAATCTTAGAATCTGAGACATTTTCCTAGATTCTGGGACATTTATCCATAAAGTGTCAGATTCTGAGCCATTTCTGCTATAGAAAATGTTTTACAAGGGAAGTATGTCAACCCTTATGAACAGATTTGCCTGAAACTTAAAATATATATCAAAAAGACAATTCTAAGGTTGGGGTGTCTCGGCTTATCGGCCATATCGGGGATTTAGGGGTACAAAACATGGGTCAAATGGCGAAAAAATGTTTTTTTTTGATTTTCAGCCATTTCTTTTTAAGAAACTATATGATGTTTTCATATGAGAAGAAAGGTTTTTTTAATGCCTATCCGACAGTGGCATAACCTTGTAAAAATTCGGCTATTTTAAATATTTTTTTTAGGAAAATGTGTAAATTTTGGGGGGTATTTATGTGAAGACATTGACCTACGATATCCATATGAATAAGAAATAATCTTTATTAAATTTAAGTCGACACGTATTTTTGCCCTTGACGATATTCCTATTAGTTCGAAAGTTATCGAAATTTTCCCGAAGGTTCACATGGTTTCATACGGGACAACGAAATTTTTAAACACTGATATGGCCAATAAGCCGAGACACCCTAACCTTAAAATCGTCTCTTTAATATATATTTTAGGTTTCAGGCAAATCGGTTCATATGGGTTGAGATACTTCCCTTGTTTCTTACAGAAAAGTTCTAAGCTTTTCCTATAAAACAAGTCTTACATTCTGAGACGTCTATCAAATAGAAAAAATGTCCAATTCTGAATAATTTTTCCTAAAAAAAGTCTTCGATTTTGAGAAATAGAAAAATTTCAGTTTACGTGACATTTTTTTATAGGAAAAATTACACTGACTCTGTGATTCTTTTCAGATTCTAATGCACTTTTTTCTATAGAAATATTGTCAAATGTGCTCTGAAAAAAATTTAATTTTTTTTCTATATAAAAATTTAAAGATTCCGAGACTTTTTTGTTATAAAAAAATTCTAATATTTAAAATATTTTTTTTTTTAGAAAAATTTTGAGATTCTTGGATATTTTGGCTTGATTGTCAAATTTTCCCTGAAGAAAATTAATTATTTTTCCTATTTTTAATACAGAAAAGTTTAAGCTTCAACAAGTCTGAGATTATGACACGTCTTTCAAATAGAAAAAATTCCAAATTCTGAGAAATTTTTCCTAAAAACAAGTCTTAGATTTTGAGAAATAGAAAAATCTCAGTTTACGAGACATTTTTTTATAAGAAAAATTACACTGAATCTGTGATTCTTTTTAGATTCTAATACATTTTTTCGATAGAAAAATTGTAAAATTTTCTCTGAAAAAAATATCTTATTTTCAATTTAAAGATTCCGAGACTTTTTTGATATAAAAAAATTCTAAGATTTAAAGTATTTTTTCTTTAGAAAAATTTTGAGATTCTTGGACATTTTTGCCAGATGGTCAAATTTTTTGTCAAATTTTCTTTGAAGAAAATTTTTTTAGTTTTCCTATATAAAAGTTTAAAGATTCCGAGACTTTTTTCCTATAAAAAAATTATAATATTTAAAATGTTTTTTCTATGGAAAACTTTTGAGATTCTTGGAAATTTTTTCTAGAAAATGTTCTCACATTATTTCCTTTCCTTTTTTTCTTTCCTTTTAAACCATCATCTTTTCAGATTTTTCAAACGAAACATTATCAGATTTTTCCCTATAGAAAACTCTTAGAATTTTCCTATGGAAAAATTCTGAGATTTTTTTCTATAGAAGAAACTCTCAAATTTTCCTTATAAAAATTGTAAAATTTTTTGCAAATTATTCCTATCGGAAATTTCCCATTTTTTTTCCTATAAAAAAATACACAAACTTTTTCAATAAAAAAATTTCTAAAATTTTTCGTCTGGAAAAATTCTCAAATTTTTCGTCTAGAAAAATTTCTAAATCTTTCGTCTAGAAAAATGCTCGCTTTTGTCCTTAAGAACAATTTTGATATTTCCAGACTTTTTCTTTTAGAAAAATTGCATTCCGAGACATATTTCCTTTTAGAAAAATTTAAAGATTCTTAGATTTAGACATTTTTCATAGACGAATTTCTATAAAAAATTATCAGACTTTTTCCATAGAAAATTTCTCCTATAAAAAAATTATCAGACTTTTGCCATAGAAAATTTTGCAAATTTTTTCTTGTAGAAAAATTTTGACATTTTTATACAGAAAATTTCTTACATTTTCAGACATTTTTCCTTTAGAAAAATTTTAAGATTCTTAAACATTTTTCGCAGAAAAAAATTCTCATATTTTTTCCTTTTCTTTTTCACTTTCCTCTATTCCCTTTCCTTTTCTTTCCTCTTCTTTTTTTCTTCGAATTCGGTTGGTGGGGGGGGGGGGGGGGGGGGAGGGATTTTCCCGTTACTTACTTCAGCTACTAGTGGACATTAGGGTTATAACTTTTTTTGAACAAAAAAGGTCCATCCCACCACGCTATTGGCAATGCAGTACAGATAACAAAAATCTATTTTTTCGGTCATTTCGGTGAAAAAAGTTCACGCACCGAATGCAATTTCTAAAACACCCTATAGAATGATTTTTTTTTATTTTTTTGTTTTAAAAATTTTATATTATGACGTCATATCTTAATTATTTGAAAATTATCACAAACACATGACTACCTAGCAGAAGGAACCAACATTAAACTTATTTATAACATTGCGAAAAAGCACCAAAATTCCGCGATTATAATCTTTAGTTGCTGAAAAGAATTACTGCCTCATAGCACCTATCACTTGACACTAAAATTTAGCTAATTTAAAAAATCCGAAATAGCGTCATAATATTGCGAATTTTTGGAAAATTTGGAAATATGCGCAAAATATGCATTTAAAACCAAAATATGAAAAAATATGCGTTTTCACCGAAATATGCAAAAACAAATCGATGCTATTTTAACCCAATTTTTTTAGCTGCTGACGCTTGGCATATAAATTTGCGGCTTTTCTAGTCTGGTTGATATTTAATTTAAGCAAAATTGGTTGGTTCAACAGTTATAAGCAGGGAAACCAAAAATATGCTATAAAAAACACGTTTTATGCACTCAAAAAAATACGTCAGTAAAAAAGTTTGTAAAATGGTTTGTAACCCAACTTTACAGGTTTTTTACTAATTCTTACTAAAAATTATTTTTTAGTAGTTCTTTTTTGTAAACTCGCGTTACAAACTATTGATTTTTTACTGATTTTTTAATAATTTTTTCAGTTAATTTTTTAAAAATTATCCTACAAAATTTTGTAATTTTTTTTGTAAATTTTACAAAATTAGTTTGTAAATTTCGTATTTTTTTCTAGAAAAAAAGAAATTATAATTAAATATTATTTTTTTTTCTATTTTTTACTCACCTATTTGGCATTTAAAAAATTAATGTTTAATTTATATTTGTAACTTTAAGAAATAGCATAACAAGGAGAAGAATATACGTACAACAAAGGCTTTGGATTTTAATTTTTTTACACATACATGATATGATATGCAAAATTCAAAAGCAAGGCGCCAGCGAGCTGGTATTTTTATTAATTTTTACAACCGGGTTTTAAAATTTATTTTACAGAAATTGTACAGAAAAATTTAGTAATACTAATTTTTTTAGTATTTTAAAGATTACTAATTTTTGAAAACCAAAGTTTGTAATGGTAACTGAAAAAGTTATCGGGCACAAATTGAAAACTTTATTAGTAATGGTAACAGACTTTTTTGTAAGGAATACTAACATATTTTTATGAGTGTGCGCTTAAAAAATGCCCTTAAAAACTAAAAATATGCTCTAAAACCAATAAAAATATGCTCTGAAAAAAATATGTCCCCTTTTTCGAGGTGTTTTTTTTGCAATTTTTTAGATAATAAGGGGTGGTCCAATAACAAGTATCTTTTTAAAAATGCAATAAAATGATCAATACTCAACTTTTTTTGGAATGTTATGGCTTTATTTGAAACAGCAAACATTCCCGTTTTTTATGGCAAACGTCTTCATTGATGCGTCCTCGGCTTGCTCCGCTGTATCGCGTTGTAGCACAGTACTGCGCTGCCAAACTGCACGTTTTTCGAAAAAAAGTTTTTAACCGAAATAAGGCACTCAAATGACGTTATGTTAACAAACAAATTGCTACATCTTGGGATCGTAAAACTCGCACGGTATTGTAAAGAAGCAACAGATTTGAGTATCAGCATCATTACAAAATATTTTCAAAAATAGAGCTGAAAACCCAATTTTCGTCAAAGATGAGCGCTACAGAGCCATGATTACCGACTTTTTGTTGGCCGTAATAGAATATATCAACTTGGATGACATTTATTTTCAGAAGGATGTCGCAATATGTCCCACAGTCCATCAAACAATCGATATTTTGCACACTTAGTTCGGAAATCGTGTTTTTAGCCATATTCGCGGTGACAATTGATCACTTCAGAGCTGCCGAATAAAACCTTTGGAAATTTTTTTGATGGTGTCGTTAAAGATTCATGCAACATGGGAAATCCAGAAGTGTTTTAGGCCCTTTCGACGAATATCGTTCAAGCCATTCGTGAGATAGAACCAGAAACATTAGAAAAATGGGTGCCGAGGATGAGCTACTGCCGAGCTAACCCAAGCAGCCGCATGAATGAAGTCGTTTGCCATAAATAATGGGAATATTTGCTCTTTCAAATAAAGCCATAAGGTTCCAAAACTTTTGAGTATTTTTCAATTCATTGCATGTTTTAAAAAGATACTTGTTATTGGACCACCCTGTAGATCCAAAAAATACCGTTATGTGGGGTAGTTAGAGGGTTAATATGGGTTAATGAAGCAAGAACAGGCCAAAGCGTAATCAATCGTCAGAACCCCGTTATTTTGGAAAAAACAAACATTTCAATCCACTTTCAAAATTAAAAAAAAAAAAACGTCCCACAAAAATTTTAAAAATAACTGTTTTATAAAAAAAATTCGAAAAAAATTCTCTAAAAATTAAAAAATGCTCTAAAACAGTGGTCGGCATCAATTGCACATGGATCCCGAACACATTCGGCTATTTATATGTATTCAACACGAATGTCAACAAAATTCACAACTAAGAGTATAAAAATACAACAACAAGCTGGTTGATATCGCTTTGTTTGAGAAATACACCAACACATGCATGTTTATTTTCATATACCAATGCATTCATATTCTCTCTTTCTGCCGACCACTGCTCTAAAAGCTTAAAAAAATGGTCTAAAGCTCTGAACAGAACAAGCCCGGCACGACTTTTTCCATACGATTTGACAGTTAAAAACCGTGACCGGCACGACAAAAAATTAAAATTTATTTTATTTTATCTCCGGGTTCTCTCAATCTCCCTCCCTCTCACACTCCAGGGTTACCGCATTATCACAACAATTTTTTATTTTTTCATTCACAATGGTGTAACAAACGTACAGTAGTGCCAACTTAATCACATTGACTATGTGATAAGCGATTTTTTTCCGTAAAATTACTCTAATTTTATTAAAAGTTAGCACCACTGAACAAACAAATGACATTTTTTGCCGTCGCCGTCCCCGTCATTGTTTTGGGCATATATTCTCCGGCAACGGCAACCGTCCCCCGTGCCGTGCTTGTTCTGTTTCTACCTTAAAAAGTGAAAAAATGCTCTAAAAATTGAAAAAATGCTCTAAAAATATGCTCTTATGTTAAAATATGCTCTTAAACCTAAAATATGCTCTTAAGGCTAAAATACGCAAAAATATGCTCTAACAAATCGATGCCAGATTTCTTAAAATCTTTTGAAACCCATTTACCCATTTATCAATACAAAGCGCCCTGGTTATAAGCTTAACCGTGAATTTCAGATTTGTTTCACTTTAAATTCACATGTCGGTTTAAAAACATTTGTAAACAACGAAAAAATTTTACAAAGTACTTTGGACACTTAAAAAATGTGTGTGCACTCAAAAAAATATTTACACTAAAAAAAAATGTTTACATTGCAAAAAAAATTAGTCCAATTTTTTTACAAAAAAGACTAAAATAAGTTTTTTATTTTTATATTTTTAATAAAAATGTTTAATTAATTTTTTTTTCGTTAAAAAAATTATCTATCAATTAAAAAGGACATTCTATAGGGTATTCGGAGAATCGGCCAATTCGAATTTGTTTTTTATTTTTTTAATTTTTAAACAAAATTTTAATATTTTATGATTGTACCTTTAAAGAGCTTATTAAAAGCTTACCCATGTTTTTAATTTTGTGACAAAAATAATAATGGCAATTTCAATGTAAAAAAGAGTATAATCTTAAATACTCAGACGTATAATTTGTTTATTTGTGGTAAAGTAGTTAAATAAAAAAATAAAAAAAGATAATTGATACGACTTAAATTTGATGTAAAACAAAACTACACACTTTCATATAAATTGAGGTAATTTTGTGCTAAAAGGGTTGATGACTTAAGTCAAATAGAATAGACAAAAAAACAAACAAAACACTTAAATGGAAAAAAATAAAATATATATATGAAAACAAATAGCATTTGAAAGACCTTGAACTAGAACTTGGTAACAAATGAAACATGAGTTGAAATTGAAATGTAGCAACTAAGGAAAAGATTAATTCAGCTTGGTCGAATCTATGTTTACCTTATACAATGTCTAAATCATATTGAAAAAAAAAAAAAATTTGGAGTGGAGATTTTTGATGAAGTAAGAATTTTTCGCGTATCAACTTTGCCCTCAGCAATAAAGTTACACTAAAAAAAGAACCTTGTAAAACGACAAGAAAAGTTTGTAACTTTTTTTCTGCTACAAAAAAAGTTACAAACTTTTTATGTAGCAAAACTTGACAATTCCTTGTAATTTTACAAGCTTTTTACCAATAATTTTGTAATTTTACAAGCTTTTTACTAACAAAATTGTAAATTTACAAATTTTTTTACGCGATAAAACTTTCAAGGAGGTTTCGCGACTGTACTAGATTTGTTGCTACCTCCTATTTTACGAGAATTCCGAGTAAAAATTACGAGCTTTTTTGTAATTTTGAAAGATTTTTACCAATAAATTTCTAAATTAACAACTTTTTGGCGTAATTAAACTTACAAGGAAATCTCGTGAATTTACTAGATTTTTTTTTGTAAAAAAATCTTGGAAATTTGAAAAATTATAAGAAAAACTGTAAAATTACAACAAAAATGTAAATTTCGATCGAAAATTATTTGTTAAAAAACAAGGAAAACTATCAAATATTGGTAAAATGACATTACGAGACCTTTTCTAGTAATTTGACAAAGTTTTTTTGAGTGTAGGATTATTATTTCAGGAAATATTTAAAGTACCAAAAGTTCACTTTTTACACGTTTTACCCTTAGAATCGGAATTTTCGAAAAGTAGTTTTTCCAGAATGTTTTTTTTTTACCGAAGGATCCCATATTCCAAATTTCTAGTTTCCGGAACCATTATTTCAGGATGTATAAAAAGTACCAAAGGTACACTTTTTTACCCCTTTTGCCCCCTTTAGAAATAGAATTTCCAAAAGGTATTTCGTTCACTTTTTTTTTCACCGATCCTTCCTACATTCCATATTTCAAGTTTCTGGGTCCAGTATTTCGGGAAATAAAAAACAATACCAAAAAGTAAAGTTTTTACCCTTCCCGACTAAAAAATAAGGAATTTCCAAAAAGTTCTTTTTTCAGAAAATTTTTCACCGAAGGCTCCAACATTACCAATTTCATGAGAGATCATTAATATTTGGCTTCGGCGAAACAGTACTATTCGGCCACTATTCGGCTTCGGCTACATTTTTGGCCGAATACCGAATAATTATATAAAATTTTAACTCGCGTGTTGAAAAACTTTAAATTACATTAGTAAGCCTCAAAAACATTTTATTAAGTGTTTTTGCAGCTAAAACAAAATTTTACACTCAAACAAATTTTTCAATCGAAAAAAATTACACTCAAAAAAAAAAATGTATTTACAAAAATGTCTTAAAAAAGTTTTTTGCTCAAAATAAATCGTTCAGAACAACATTTTTATACAATTGTGCATTCCGTCAAGTCGAGTTTAACTTTTTTTTTTGTTTTTACTAAATACATTTTTTTTTGAATATTCGTGTTTGGTTTCGGCCGAATAGTGAAAATTTGGCCGAATATTCGGCTTCGGCCAAAAAATGTGTATTCGGTCGGACACTAATCATTATTTCAAGAAATATAAAAAGTACTTAAAGTACACGTTTTTACCGCTCATACAGCCCCTAGAAACAGAATTTCTAAACTTTTTTTTTAAACTGAAGGATCCAACAATCAAGTGTCTAGGAACATTATTTCTAGAAATTTAAATAGTACCGAAATTTCACATTTTTACCTCTTATTTGCCCCCCTCCCTGCTTAACCAAAATTTTGCACTTATTCTTCCCTAAAAAAGAAATTTCCAAATAGTAATTTTTCCTGTATGTTTTTTTCTCAGAAGGTCTAAGATCATTACGAAAACAAATGTAAAACGTACCAAAAGAACAATTTTTGCCCGTTCTAAGAAACAAAATTTCCAAAAAATACTTTTTCTCTTCTGTTATTTTTCACCGAAGGATCCTACATTTAAAATTTCAGGATATATAAAAAGTACCAAAAGCACTATTTTTACCCCATTAAAAAAGGAATTTTCAAAAAGTGTTTTTTCCACAACGTTTTTTTTTAGTTAAACATCCTATATAGGAAATAAAGAAAAGTACCAAAAGTATAATTTGTTACCCTCTTTACCCCCTTAGAATCAACATTGGCAAAAATTCAGCCATAGTAGAATTATTTTCCAGGAAGTGATCCTATATTCCAAATTTCAAGTAATAGAAAATAGTATTAAAAGTACATTTTCTTAACCCCTTTTACACCATTAGAATCAACATTGGAAAAAACTCAGCCATTTAAGATCTATTTTTCCGTAGATTCCCGAAGAATCCTGCATTTAAAATTTTATGATATATAAAAAGTACCAAAAGTACTATTTTTTACCCCATTAGAAAAGGAATTTTCAAAAAGTACTTTTTCCAGAATATTTTTTTTCACTTAAGGATCCTATATTCCAAATTTCAATCTTAAAGAAGCATTATTTCAGGAAATAGAAAAAGTACCAAAAGTAGAATTTTTACCCTTTTTACCCCCTTAGAATCAACATTGGCAAAAATTCAGCCATAGTAGATTTATTTTCCAGGGAGTGGTCCTATATATAGGCTGACCATTAGTACTGATTTGATCAGTACATGTACTGATTTTTAATCACGTGTACTGATAAAAAACTTTGTACTGATTTGTACTGATTTTTTGAAATATGTACTGATTGTACTGATTTTGAACATTTTAACATAGAAAATAATTTAATTCGAAAATTCTATACAAAAACTTGAATTAGATAAAATAAGTCGTCAGAGTAGTTTTCTTATTACCTAAGTCTGACAATGAGACAAATTACAATGAATTAATTCTGAGGATCTTGGAGCTCGTGAATTAAGATGTTCCATAACGGAAACATGTATCTAAGCATGAGGTTGTTTTGTTCTTCATATATTTAAATTGAAAAGGTGCACAAAATCTTTGAGGTTTTCTGTAACGAAAAGTTAACGGGATGATGGATATTCTATGTTCTTAAAAATATAATATACTTAATTACATGGATGCAAAGAAAAAAGTCCTCAAAATCTTAGGGATTTTCTTATTCTTAAAAACATGTAGGTTTTTGTTATAATTTCTGCACTGAAACGATCAAAACATTTAAATGAAGTCGTAATTTTCTGCTAAATAACGACACCAGTTTATGGCAGTTGTTTTTAACAGTTGTTTTTACTGAAATACTAATTTACCCCAAGAGTGTTAACTTAACCGAAATTTTTTGAGTGTTAAAGAAATCATCCGTGTTTTCCCATAGAAAAGAGTTTTCAGAGAGTTTTATTTTTAGAGAAAAAACAAACATAAAAACCTGGGCGTACTGATTTGAGTTCAGAAAAAAATGGTCACCCTACCTATATACCAAATTTCAAGAAATATAAAATAATATCAAAAGTATACTTTTTTTACCCCTATTACACAATTAGAATCAACTTTGGCAAAAACCCAGCCATTTCAGATCTATTTTTCCGTAGATTCCGAGAAGTGATCCTATATTCCAAATTTAAAATTTTAAAGAACGATTGTATTAAGAAATAGAAAATAGTACCAAATGTACATTTTTTATCCCTTTTACACCTTTAGAATCAATACTGCCAAAAACCCAGCATTCGAGGATCCATTTTTCAAGAGGTGAACCTTAAAGGTGTCCTAACGACTAAGGTAATTTTTCAAAATCACTTTTTAATACGTGGTAGGGTCCTAAATTGTAGTTTTGTATCTAAAAATGAGTGAGCCAAAATTTGGAGACAATCGGATAAAAATAACTCGTGCCGAAAATGGATTGAAGTTTTGGGACACTCTTATCTGATGAAAAAACACGTTTTTTCTAGTTTTTTGAAAAATATTGGTATATGCTATTTTTTGTTAATTTTTTTGTTAAGTAATATAAAAATGGTACTAAATTTCCTTTCCAAAAAGCTTAAAGAAATTCAAATCGGATGAAAAATAAGCATTTTACGCATACATGCCCCAGACCATTGCATGGTTTTTAAAGCCAAAATTTGAAAATTTTCAAAATTTTTAGGCAAAAAAATAAAAAAAATTAAATTTTACTTTATAATAATATTAAATACATGTTATAGATAAAAACTAACAGATATGGTAGTCTAACTTTTTTTTCATTTGGCGTGGGTAGTGATATAATTTCCGCGGATTCCAAAGAAAATGAGTTTTTCTAAAATAATTTAGCAAATATGGGAAACAATTTTCTGTATTGTATTATACGAAGTGAAATACATAAATTCTGTAAATTTTTTGAGAATTCGGGCATCTTTAACCCCTTTTCGTCGAGGTGAAATGACAAATTTGAGACGTTATACATTTCTATAATACAAAATATCTGCATATATCCGATTTCTCAAAAGTTACAGAATTTACGTTTTACACTTCGATCCGCACAATAGAGCACAAATTTTCAAAAATTTGCTTAATTATTGTAGAAAAACGCATTTTATTTGGAATCCGCGGAAATTTTATCACTACCCGCGCCAAATAAAAAAAAACCTTGACTATCATATCTGCTATTTTTAATCTTAAACATGTTTTCAATTTGATCATAAAGTAAAATTAAATTTTTACTATTTTTTTGCCTAAAAATTTTGAAAATTTTGAAATTCTGGCTCTAAAAACCATACAATGGTCTGGGGCATGTATTCGTAAAATGCTTATTTTTCATGCGATTTTAATTTTATTAGTCGTTTTGAAAAGGTAATTTAGTACCATTTTCATATTATTTCACAAAAAATTTAACAAAAAATGTCAAATACCAATGTTTTTCCAAAAACTAGAAAAAACGAGTTTTTCGTTCTTATAAGAATGTCCCAAAACTTCAATCCATTTTCGGCACGAGTTATTTTTAGCCGATTGTCCCCAAATTTTGGCTCACTCATTTTTAGATACTAAAGAACAATATAGGACCCTACCAGGTATAAAAAGGTGATTTTCGTTTTTAAGGACACCTCTAGTGAACCTACATTACGAATTTCTATAAAGATATATAAGAGTACCAAAAGTACACTTTTTACCCTCTTAGAACCAATATTGGCAAAAATCCAGCCTTTGTGGATCGGACACTTGGGAAAATCAAAAGTTGAAGAAAAAATGTCACTCTAAATAAATGTATCAACATTTTCGAAATAATTTATTTCAAATGAACATTTTTATATTAGGAATTGCGAATTTTGAATAAATCATGACTGCCATTTTAATTTGATTATGTGCATTTTTGATTTGAACAAAAAACGTTTTTAAATCAATGTTCAATCATTAAATTTATTCGACCTTTAAAATATTATATTTTGAGGATGTTTATTCTGGCTTTTTTGCTACTTTGTAGTAAATCGTTTCTATTTTTGCTAAATAATCTTGACAATGCACTAAAGGAAATTTTACCCTTTTTTTGGCCAAAATTATTTACAGCCAAACGGTTGGACCGATTTGACTGATTTTTTTTATTTGACTTTTGGAAGACTCTTTAGAGGGAGGGAGTGACTCTTAAAGGTTTTCATACACTCAAAAAAAAAAAATTAGTAAAGTTACCTAAAAAATTACCTAATAATTAGTTCCAAACAGGGTTCCCGGGTTATAAGTTGCCGCATCTAAGATTTTTTAGATCCTTGATAGATTATATGGTTTTCTAAACTGTTTTAACAATATTTTTTTTTTATTTGAGTGTACACTAACTTTCGAAGATAACGGTAGAAATTTATTTTAACAATGTTAAGAAGTGTCAAACAAATCTACTTTTTAATAAGGATTTTATTCAAAAATTTTATTTTTGAGTTCCAAGTCGTCAACTACATTTCAAAATGCCACTACGGGCAGCCGTAGATGATGCAAGAGCTAGGGGCTCAACTTCCCTATTTAGATCTTTAGAGATTTCTGCTGTAACTCGTATTTTTGTTCTCGCAGATTTTGACAAAAAAGTTAATTGCGGTCGCCCAGGTTTCGATTTAGTGGAGGCAGGCTGCGTTTCAAGTTTTTTTTAGCCAAGTATTGCCTTTAAGCCAAACAGCATGCTGTCTTTCAAAAATTTTCAAACTCCTACAACTTTTAATCCTTTTCATATTTATATTTGAACAAAATATTCTTAATTCCTCCTTTATATATTGTTTAAAGTTTTCGAAACATTCACTCTCAGCAATGTATGAAAAGAAATGGTCAGAAATAGCGGCTCCTTATCCACCTCTGCTTTATTTCTCTCGCCATGTGTTAAATAACTCTGAATTTGGCACTCAGTAGTCACCTGGAAAAATGGGTATAAAAAAAAAGTTTGCACATATCCGACCTTGAAATTTTTTAAATTCGGAAGGTAATTGATTGTCCTAGAGAACTTTTATGGTTTTATAGCTAACATATGCTATAATTTTTTTTAAAGTCAAAATAAAATTCCAATTCATACTTCAATAAGTTCATCTTAAGGTCACTTCAATTTTTCCAATAAAATCGATCTAATAGATGAGTTCACCAACATTTCACTATTTATCATTAAAGTACTCACCTTTGACATTATTTTCCATTTTTTAGTTTTTAAAAACTATAAATTCTTAATATAAAAACTTTTGTTAGAAGCTATCACAAAATTCGCTGCTCTCAATCGTTATTTTATAACTAAGTAAGAAATTGCAAGAAAAACTACTGATAAAGTGACAGTACATCAATTCTGTCGAAAAATTGAGAAAGAATTGTTTACTTTGTTAAGTTTTTTTTATATTAATGTGAAAAAAATAATGTTTGCAAAAATTTTAATTTTGACTTTTGGCCAAAAAATGGGTAAAATTTCCTATAGTGCAATGGAATCTTGACAAATTCCGAAACACGTGTCGATTAAGTCTTGCAAAAATGACCAACATAAATAAATTTAAAACAAAAAAAAAATAATTTTCTTGAAAATTATGCTATGAGAATATCATGGTTTTAATTAGTAAAGAAAATAATGACCTCGAGCCAGAATAAACATCCTCAAAATATAATATTTTAAAGGTCGAATAAAACAATGTTTATTTTTTAATAAAAATTAATCAGAATTAGTCTATGAATATTTTCAAATTGAAAAGAAAAACAAACTTTGTTCACTTTTGACTTTTGTCTTTATTTTATTTTATTTTATTTTATTTTATTTTATTTTATTTTATTTTATTTTATTTTATTTTATTTTATTTTATTTTATTTTATTTTATTTTATTTTATTTTATTTTATTTTATTTTATTTTATTTTATTTTATTTTATTTTATTTTATTTTATTTTATTTTATTTTATTTTATTTTATTTTATTTTATTTTATTTTATTTTATTTTATTTTATTTTATTTTATTTTATTTTATTTTATTTTATTTTATTTTATTTTATTTTATTTTATTTTATTTTATTTTATTTTATTTTATTTTATTTTATTTTATTTTATTTTATTTTATTTTATTTTATTTTATTTTATTTACTTTTATTTTATTTTATTTTATTTTATTTTATTTTATTTTAAATTTGAGTTTGCTTGGTTTAAATTTTTTTTATTGTTCTTTATTCCTAATTTAAAAAATATGGGACACCCTACTTCACATATAAACAAATAAATCAAATAAAAAAAAAAACTTACCTCGTGTCCGCATCTTGGATCGCATTGCAGAGCCTTGGTAAGTCTCTGATAAGGCGGTGTTGTATTGGCACACTTTGGCACTGACGCTGGCTCCGGTAAATTACCGTGGGTATCCACGACTGCGACTGTTTTTAAAATGATGGTTTTTGTTTGATATTAAAATTTAAATATTGAAATGTTGTTGCTGTTTTTTTCGATTTTTTTTCTTGTTTGTTGTTTAGTTGTTAAACAAAAAAATTCTTGTCTTGTTAACAAAAAAGTGGAGTGTTTTGTTTGTTATTTTTTTTATTGTTTTATCTGCTAAAACATTAAGACTATTTTGTATGTGTTTGTTTATTTCCGTTTTCCTGTTTGTAAAACCGCCTTAAGTTAGACTATGATAAATATGTATAAAATGTATTGTTTTATTATCCAAACACTTGTGTTTAACAAACACATACACCGACACATTTAAGAATTCAAATATTCAAATATTCATGTTTCTACTTTGCTGCGGTATCGTTGTTGTTGCTGTTGTTCATGTTGTTATTCCAACAAGGTGTTGGTTTTATTGCCCTTTTGTTGTTGTTTTTTTTGTGTTTTTGTTGATTTTTTTGTTGTCAATTGTTTTTTTTTTATTTTATAACTTTATTTTTTAAGGAATTTTTAGTTGTTTTTATTACTTTTACATTATTTTATTTCTTCATTTAATAGCTCTGCAATGAAAAAGAAAAAAAATACATATTTTTAGCATTATAATATTTTATACATTTTTTTATTCCTAATCTCTTTATTTAATAAATCTTTGTTAAATTTATGAGATCTTATATAATGAAGTTTAATAAGCATAAATAAATGAAACTCATATTATATGGAGTGTGGCCATGGACCATACTGCTAAGATTGAATAACACAGGAGCTAAAACACCTCAATTCAACCGAGGAGTTGACCGCACCCCCTCAAAATTTAATGAAATTAAGTACTGATGTTTACTTTAACAAAAAAGAGATTTTGCTAATTTTTCAGGCTTCTGGTCATTCCAGTATTCGAGATATGGGGTCTTGAAAATTGGCAAAATCGTATATATTTGACAAAAGTGTTCTGAGATAAATAAAGATAACTCGAAAAGTTATTACAATACACGTCTCAGTCAGGTCGAAAATAATAGATAATAAGACAGCCTTTAAAATGGCATTCCCCAAGATTTTTTTTGAAAAAGGTCAAAGGTCATTGGTTTTAACCTTAATTTTTGGAGAGCTATATCTCAAAAAACGATATTTTTAAAATTTTGGAAAAAATATATGTGATTAAGAATCATCTACACTACTTAAGTTTAAATTTTCAGGATGGAGACTTCATTGGAACTTTTTATATTAATAGAAACGTTGTGACAGGAAAGAAAAAACGGTGTAATTTCCCTTAAAAAAAAAATATTTTTTTTTTGTCTTTGAAATTCTGGTACCAAAGTTCATTTTTCTGAATGTTTTTGACGTGCTGAGTCCAAATATGACCTTTGAACTGGCCTATCGCTATTACTTTTCAAGATATATGCACCTAAATTTTCAAAAATAACACAGCAATAGCATTTTAGCAATTTTCACATATTTATGTGCAGATATCTCGAAAACTAATAGCGAGAGGCCAGTTCAAAGGTCATATTTGGACTCAGCACGTCAAAAAGATTCAGAAAAATAAATTTTGGTACCAGAATTTCAAAAACAAAAAAAAAATATTTTTTTTCTAAGGGAAATTACACCGCTTTTTCTTTCCTGTCACAACGTTTCTATTAATATAAAAAGTTCCAATGAAGTCTCCATCCTGAAAATTTAAACTTAAGTAGTATAGATGATTCTTAATCACATATATTTTTTGCAAAATTTTAAAAATATCGTTTTTTCAGATATAGCTCTCCAAAAATTAAGGTTAAAACCAATGACCTTTGACCTTTTTCAAAAAAAATCTTGGGGAATGCCATTTTAAAGGCTGTCATATTACCTATTATTTGCGACCTGACTGAGACGTATATTGTAATTACTTTTCGAGTTATCTTTATTTATCTCAGAACACTTTTCTCAAATATATACGATTTTGCCAATTTTCAAGACCCCATATCTCGGGAAGGAAAAGTAGCAGAAGTCCAAAATTTTGGCACTATGATTTTTTTGTAAGGGCCCAACAATATTCCAAGTTTCATCAAATTCGAAAGGGGTAAGGTCAAAAATTCTACTTTTTTCGGTTGAATTGAGGTGTTTTAACTCACAGGCTGACAAAATTTAAAAAAAAAGACGAAACCCCGCGACTAGAGTATTTCTGTCTTACAGTTTTAGTGCCTCTGAATCCGTATCGTACTCAGAATTTATCTATCACATTAGGTTTTCGAGATATTTTAGTTTAAAGTTTTAAACCTCTGTTCTTGCAATGAAGTTTAAAAAAATCCGGTTTTCACTATATTCATGGTCATGGGCGTATCCAGGATTTTATTTTGCGGGGGCCCAAAAAGTTTTTTTTTTTAAATTTACATATCGCTCATTTACTTGTATAGTGTCATAACTCAAAATATGTCGTTCTTGGGTAAACTATACAGAATTATTTGTTATATCATGCTTTATATTGTGTCAAAAATTCGTATTAATATCTTTTAAACTCACCGTTTGAGAAGAGAACACGCCATTATAACATTTTCTATTTATGGGCCTTTTGCAATGTAAACCAATTTTCAATTTTACACTTTAAACAGGTTTTCTGTAAAATCAAACATTTTGAGTTATAACACTATAGTATAGACATGGGGGTTAATGATTACATTGTGTAATTGATTACAGTTTCAATTACAATTACATGTAATTAGTAATTGAAAATTTTCAATTACTAATTACATGTAATTGTAATTGAAAAAACTCAATTACAAATTACATGTAATTGTAATTGAAAAAACTCAATTACAAATTACATGTAATTGTAATTGAAAAAACTCAATTACTAATTACATCTAATTGAAAAATGTAATTGATTTTAATGTAATTCTAAGAAACATGTTTATAATTACATTTAGTACTTACAAGGGAAGTCTCCCTAGTGTCACCCGCGGATCTTTATGGAATTGGTTTTATTTTGTAGATCAGAAAAAATAAAGGGACACGTATTTTTTTTAGCGGCCCAAATTCATATTTAGGGGGTAAAAAGGAGGGGGGAAGACAAGTCCATTTTTCAGTTTATTTGGTTTATCTCCTATATTATGTAAAGAAACCCAGTCATGTTACATACCAAATGAAAGGTCTTTGGAAAACCTATCTACGTGTGCTAAGAACGTGTCCAAACATGCACAACTTTTCGTCATATTGAGTAAAATATCAAAATTTTTGGACACTTTTGTTAATAAGTCGAAAAATATTAACTTCTGTGGCCCGAAGTTAGCACCACGAGATAGGTATTTTAAATGCCTTTAATCTGATACCACACATGCCTATATTAATTTTGTTTAAGTAGGCGTAAAACGTAAAAAACTGAAAAAGGTCAATTTCCCCCCATACAAATCGACCCCCCCTAAAAATGAGTTTGGGCCGCTAAAAAAAAATACGTGTGGAATTAATTTTCGTTCTTAACAACATATCCAAATTTCATGAAGATCGGAGGGTGACACCAGGGAGACTTCCCTTGTTAGTTAATTACTAATATTGTCAATTACACATACATATTTATTCAAAAATCTTTATGCATAAAATCGTTAGTGCAATTGTTTGTAACGCATGATCTCTGGAATCATAAGAGCTACCAACCTAAGACATACATATTAGATGCTGATCAAGGTTTTAAAGATTTGATTTTTTTCGACCCTGCAGGTGGCACTGGCCTCAAGTTGTAAACAGAATTGTGGGTGCCATTTACAGCAGTTCAAAACAGAGTTAAAATAACTAAACTGCCACTGAAATTGTTAAACTCCTCAGTTGATAGTTTTTGAAAAAAGCCAGCAAATGAAAATAACACACAATACTGTAGTCATTCGCAACAAACTGGAAGCAAGAACTCCAAGTCAAACGAAGATAACGAGAGTTTTTGTGGTAGTCTTTAAAAAAACTTAACAATGACTACAGACGACACAAAAGAAATACACAAAATAGACCGTACAATGCGAGTAATAACCCAATAAGCAAAATTGCTGGAATTCAAGTGTAATTCAAGCGTAATTCCAGTCATATTTTCAATTTTCAAGCCTGGAATTATGCTTGAAAAACACTGTAATTCAATAGCATATACCAGCGAAACGGATACTTGAATTCAAGTCAAACAAAACAGTGTAAAAACACTTGAATTCAAGTCCTAAATTAAAGCGTAATTCCAGTCGAACCAAAGAAAATTGTTGAAAAATTACTTGAATATGGCTTGAATTATAGTTGAATTCAAGCCTAATTCCAGTGCAATTAAAGCCATATTCAAGCCTAATTCCAGTGTATTTTATTCAAATCAGCATCGTTTGTAAACATTAAAAAAAACTTTATTTTTTTTATTTATTTGCACAATATATATAAATTAGGTGTTACATTTTAAATAAAAAAAATAATTTTTCGCAGCCCCATTTACTAGTCGACAAATTATCCTCGTCATCAGCTATTTGAATGGAAGTTTTGAGTTTTGCCCCAAAAGCCTAAAAAAAAATTTAATTTTGTTAATATTTTTTGTAAAACATATTAAAGGGACTTATCTTACCATGAATTTAATATATTTTTGCAAAACTAATCCTGAGTAATTCGCAGATTTTGGATTTTTTATAATTTGCTTAAAATTTTTCTTCTTTTTTTTTTCTTCCAAAAATAAAAATGTTGTTTATAAAATGACAAATTATTCAAACTGTTTTGAAATAATACTACGACTTGTTAAACTGGAATTAGGCTTGAAATAATTGCTTGAATTCAAGTTATTTTCAAGTGATATTTCAAACACTTGAATTTTTAGTTTTGTTGTGCTTATTGGGAATCACCACATTAATTGGAATGCAAACATTTTAGTTAAACAAATTAAATTTAACACATATTTAGGTAAAAAATCGTTTAACTAAATTTGAATTCATAACTGAAATAGACAGAAAATCTAAAACTGATAGGGTTTAAATAAAACCAGATCTTTTATACAGTGAATTTATTCATTAAATTTTTAGTTTTGAAATAAAGTTTAAAGTATTCATTTTCAACTGAAACATGAATCAAATTAATTTTTATTATTATGCATCCGAATACCATGAAAAAGAATAGTTGTATGTTTTTTTTGTCTTTAAAAATATTATAAGTAGTTATTTATTATGATTTTTTTACATTATTAACCGTTTTTTTTTACAATTTGGAGAGAAAAAATTATTTTATCAAAAAATTTTTTTTTTCCTGTGAATTTTAATATAATTTTACCTAAGTATTTTTCAAAGCTAAACCAACATATTGTCAATGATATGCCCGTCCATCTGCAACATATTTAAACAGATTAAAAAAAAAGTAATTTTGTCGTTTTTTAGCGTCCCAAAAAAAGTGTAAATACAACAGTTGTTAATACATTAGAATATTTTTTTTTTAAACAAAAAGTCACAAACAACTGTTATATTTGGTCTCTGAAGAGAAATCATAATAAAATTTATTTGTTACGATTTCTATTTTTGTCGACCATCCAAATTTTGATTTAATTGCTCAAATAACGTATTTTTGTCATAATATGACATATTATGTATGCTAATTAAACGTAATCTTATCATTTGATTGGAAATTCTCTTTAACATGGATTTTATCGCGAGTAGATCGGATGTAAACAACGCGAGGTATAACGAAAATAGTCGAAAAATTTAAAGAAACGCTAAACAAATTTTTAATATTACTGAATCCGTGAAAAAAAAATTTTGATATTTTAGTTAGTAGTCTGTAATATATAAAAAAAATATAGTCACGTTTCGTGCACAGAAATTTTTTTTTATTTTGTAAACCAGTGTTATTTATCAAGCACAACAAAAAATCTTTGAAAGAATATAAATTTGGCTGAAAACCACAAATTTGCTTTAAAAGATAAAATAAAATAATTCAGGTAATAAATATTTGCAAAAGGGAAAATTTTATCAAAAAAAAGGTCAACATTTTTTAGGATCTGCTTTTATGGCACATATAAAAGCAGATAATAAAAAAAATTAGACCTTTTCTGTAATAATAATTTCACTTTTGGAAATATTTATTGCGATATGCAGCCGCTCCATTAAATGATAATGCAATGTCTTTAAAAGGTAGTTTCTTTACATATTTCGCGTTGCAAAAAAATAAATTACTAATGTCTTTTTGGAAATCCCGATATTTTTAACCCAACTTGATTTTTATGACCACACATATAAAAGAAGATCCTATAAAATGTAGACCCTTTCGTGCCAAAATTTTCAATTTTTCAAATATTTATTGCGATGTACAGCCACTCCATTGAATTTCAATGCAATGTCTTCACATATTTTGCGTTGTAAAAAAATAATAGTGTCTTTTAAATTCCTTTTGGAAATCCCGGTTTTTTATGTCTTTATGACTTTGTAGCTGTTTCCTTTTTGTTAAATGTTAAATTATGCAAGCGATCACTTATGCAGGTAGGATTTTGCTTGCTGCTGGCATGCTTTAAAAAAATCCAACAAATGCGTGTGTATTTTCTGATTTCACTGTACCTGCGAAATATTAATAATTTTTAAGATAATAAAAAAAGTCGTTAGATTTCCTGCTAACAAATAAAATAATTTTTTGACCGCTAGATGCAAATAAAAAACGCAAAATTTAGTCGAAAAAACACCAAATTACAAAATTTTTTCGAATTTATTTATTATATTAATATATTATTTTCTATTAGTACCCCTTGCTGTAACTACTTGTAAAAACAACGATATCACTACTTACCATTACAATTTTGGCAACACTATTTTTATACCCTACACCACTCTGTGGTACCGGGTATAATGAGTTTCTGCTGATGTTTGTAACTTTCCGAAATATTAGTCCTAGACCCACCTTCAAGATTGACTCAGAATAACTTTTTGAGTCGATTTAGCGATGTCCGTCCATGTAAACGTTGTGCGCACGATACAGGTCGCAATTTTTAACCGATTTATCTGAAATTAGAGACTTAAGCTTCTTTTGACACAACGACGGACGCTATTGAAATTTGCAAAAATCGGTCCATGTTTTGACCTAGCCCCCATACAAACGTCCCCTTAAAATATGAGTCAAATGACTCTAACAATAACAATAGGTATCCTTTCGAAATTTGGCAGGTAAACGTGTTTTGTATTCACAAATCACCATTTCACATTTTAAAGCAATCGGACCAGTTCTTCTTGTAGCCCCCATACAAACCACCCTCCCGATATTCACATAAATCGCTAAAATTTCATGAAAATAGAAAATGATTTATTAAAATTTTGTTTATTTTTAACACGTACTTTAATTACCCAATCAAAATTTGATTATAATCACACCATTTTTGGACTTAGGTCCCATATGAAAATTTCGCCCGCTATTCACTTAAATCGGTTAATTTAAAAACAAATAGAAGACTATTTCATTCAGATTTGGTTTGTGAGTGTTTTCTACACTTATTAAAGATTTGACCTAAGATAAACCAAATCGGTCCATGTTTGGACTTGGGACACATTTTCCGGAAAACACTGGTGTAGGGTATTATATGGTCGGTCTTGACCGACTATTATTTTCTTACTTGTTTTTGTATGTAGTTGGTATCACTTATTTATTATATTTTATTAAAATTATTTAATTAATATTAATACATATAATTATTTTATTAAAATAAATATTACATAATTTCGGTGTTAGTTTTAAATCATATGACATGTCACCAGTAAAAGCCATGGTAACGTAGTAGGAAAAAGAAAAGTTTAGTTTAGTTTCAAGTTTAGAATCTGCCACCATAACTACCCAGCCAGAAATTGCCAACGGTACAAAAAATATAGTACTGGCAAAGTACCTCTTTTTTTGAAAATAGATTACTTTTCCAGTGTTGGAAATAACAACTCTAAAAGTGCTGTACCAGTACTTTATTACAAAAAAACCTTACCGCTTGATATTATTTTTTTACATTTTTTGGTGTGAACTAAAACTATTTATTTGTTTTGTAAATATTCTATTTATTAACCGGAAGTTCAGTACTAAAAATTTCCGTTACCATCATTATATTGCCATTACTTAGGCTGGATTACTCAATGCTCCGTTATTAAATAATTTTCATATAAGGCTCCGTTAAATCATCAGTTAGCAGCTAACTTTTCATTGAGTAATCCGCCCTTAATGTTGTACATGTTGCTGCATTTATTAGGGTTTTTCTATGGGAATTACGATAAATTCAAATTTTTTGGTTGAAGTTATCGAAATTTTTTTACAAAAACCCTAATAAATACAGCATCAAGTAACTTCAAAAAAGTATGTATTTTAATAAACACTTTCATAAACATATATTACTGATTGGTAAATTTATAAGTGATTTAATATACCCTTGGCTATTTTAAAAAGTGGAAAACTCTGGTATTGGGGACCTTGTATTAATTACCTCATCCGCTATGTGGATAAGATTAAGTATGAGCAATCGTTGTAATAGTCATTGTATTTTTTTTTTGGAAAGGATATTTTTTTCATTTGGCAACAAGTAAAACAAAGCATAAAGTCGATTAAGACAAAAAACAGAACCCTAGCTGGAATGTCACAGCAAAGTCCTAAAACATTCAATTTAAATCCTTTTCTAATCAATATGCCAGTATGCCTTCAAAAAATAATATAAAATAAATAAATAATAAATACAGATTTTTTTGTATTTGAAGTATTGGGACAACGTTGTTTTTTTGGTTTTTACAGTGCTTTTACGATGCTGTCTGAACGTCTGGGCCAACCGTAGATCAGAGTTATCATTTGGGTAACCGGGTCAGTACTGAAATACCAAAAAAACTACGTCCCGTCAATACTTGTACTACCGTTAACGTTACTGGGCCAGTATTGGCCCGCTTGTATTTTTCTGCCTGGGTATACACACAAATTATATATTTATATCACATATTTTATGTTATATTTTTGACTTATATTTTTTTACACTAGTTTTAAATATCATATTTAGAATCGACCGCAATCACTTAACTTGTCCAAAATGCTTCTGATGTTGAATTTCGCCAGTCACTATTAATTTGTTAAAAATAAAACTTTGTCAGTTGTCAGATTTTTTTTTGCATGTAATGGAAAACACTGTAATTTGAACGTTTTAATTACGATTACATGTAATTAGTAATTGAGTTTTTTCAATTACAATTACATGTAATTAGTAATTGAATTTTTCAATTACATTTACATGTAATTAGTAATTGAGTTTTTTCAATTACAATTACATGTAATTAGTAATTGAAAAAACTCAATTACTAATTACATGTAAATGTAATTGAAAAATTCTATTACTAATTACATGTAATTGTAATTGAAAAAACTCAATTACTAATTACATGTAATTGTAATTGAAAAAAATGTAATTGGTATCGCCCATGTCTGCACTATACAAATAAATAAGCGATATATTTTTCTCCCGCCGCCGCACTGTGGCGCCTTTTCCCTAAAAGCGTTGCAAAAATCCAAAAATTGACAGAAGAATTTGATAAAATGAATGATTACATCTGATTGAAAACTCCTCACTGATTACACTGAGCAACAAATTTTGGGTCATCGCATTGAGCCTCAATGCCTTCAACGCCATATGAAAGTAGACCATCAAGTCGACAAAATCACCAAAGGGTTTTGACTGGTTCCATTTTAAATAGCATAGGCAATCAGCCGATGGTGGTTCAATTTATCCAAAAATTAATATATCCATTCTTCTGATTTTTATTGAATTTCGGTTTTTGTTATTTAGTCGAAATTGTGAATGGTTCGCGTTTTATCGCTGTTCAAAGTTGGTATTTTGCAACAATTTTATTAAATACATAATGTTTAAATGATCGTATCTTTGGAACGCATCATCCGATTGTCACGAAATAAAGCGCAAAATAATGGTTATGTCCTGGTCTTAAAATAGAATTTTGAAAAAGGATAGGATGCTTTGCAAAAAGGATATTGAAATTAAAAAAATGTCCTTAATTTGCAAATATCTCAAAATGCGTATCTTTAATTTTCCTATATTTTTTTGCACATATAGCCCTAAATATACTTAACAACATATGCAAATCCCAAATTGGGATGGTAAGCGGTTTAATTGTAAACGCGGTTTCATGAAACGCCTTATTGATTTTTGTTAATAACTCTCGTTTACAAATGAAAAACAATTTCTGCGCACTAACCGCGAATAATTTTTTTATATGTATTTTTGATCGCTAAACTCAAAAATTGAATCAAAAGAACATTTCGCGAATAACTTTTTGTTTAATGAATTTTTTAGCGTTTTTTGGAGGTATTTTGACTATTTTTCTTATATCTTAAGTTCTGTTTATCTGATCTTCTCGCAATAAAAACCAAACTAAAGACAATCAAATTTCCAACAAATTCTTCATCCATTATTTTTATATCAGTTCATAACTTTACGCGCAATAGGCAAACATATGACTAAAATAAGTTTTTTGATTAACAAATCATTTAAAAAAAGTTTAAGAAATAGAAATCTTTGCAATTAATTGCATCTTTTTATTTATCTGCAAAGCCTGAACATTGAGAAATATAATAAAGTTGATTTGATGAAAATCTATAGGTTTACTCCGAAGTTATCACAAATTTTATGAATATACATGATAAAATACAAAAAAAAATGATATTTTTTTACAATTTCTGTTTTTAAAATTTTTAAAAAATGAGCTTTGTTAATAAAAAATAGTTTTTCCTTGTTTGCCTATTGCGCGTAAAGTTATGAACTGATATAAAAATAACGAATGAAGGATTTGTTGGAAATTTGATTGTCTTTAATTTGGTTCTTATTGCGAAAAGATCAGATGAACGGAACTCAAGATATAAGAAAAATAGTCAAAATACCTCCAAATAACGCTAAAAAAATTATTTGCGCGTAAAGCTATGAACTTATGAAAAAATGATGAATGTAGGATTTGTTGGAAATTTGATTGTCTTTAATTTGGTTTTTATTGCGAGAGAATCAGATAAACAGAACTTAAGATATAAGAAAAATAGTCAAAATACCTCCAAAAAACGCTAAAAAATTCATTAAACAAAAAGTTATTCGCGAAATGTTCTTTTGATGAAATTTTTGAGTTTAGCGATCAAAAATACATATAAAAAAATTATTCGCGGTTAGTGCGCAGAAATTGTTTTTCATTTGTAAACGAGAGTTATTAACAAAAATCAATAAGGCGTTTCATGAAACCGCGTTTACAATTAAACCGCTTACCATCCCAATTTGGGATTTGCATATGTTGTTAAGTATATTTAGGGCTATATGTGCAAAAAAATATAGGAAAATTAAAGATACGCATTTTGAAATATTTGCAAATTAAGGACATTTTTTTAATTTCAATATCCTTTTTGCAAAGCATCCTATCCTTTTTCAAAATTCTATTTTAAGACCAGGACATAACCATTATTTTGCGCTTTATTTCGTGACAATCGGATGATGCGTTCCAAAGATACGATCATTTAAACATCATGTATTTTTCATTAAATTGTTGCAAAATACCAACTTTGAACAGCGATAAAACGCGAACCATTCACAATTTTGACTAAATAACAAAAACCGAAATTCGACACAGATCTCGAGAATTGATATGCCAATTTTTATGCAAATTAAAATAGGTAAGGTCGAAAAAGTGTTTTTTTTGTTTTCAAAAATTTTGGAATCCTTCTTTTGCAAAGTCAGTTCGGATTTCTTTTTTATAGCCCACTGAAGTTTTCATTTTTTTGTCGAAGGCGTTTGGAAAAGGCCAAAAATACTACAATAAAAACACATCTTAGCTTTAAAATATAATTTGATGTCTTCAGTGAAATTTTATAGTGGTTCTTTTCTTAGAACATTTTAACCCTCTAACTGCCATTATAAGGGGTCATTTTAGTCCTTTTTCAAATCCTAAACACAGAAGTCTAATAAAACGTCAATTTAGAGGGTTAAAATGTTCTACAAATATTTTCCTCATAAAATTTCACTAGGGGTTGTCAAATATTCAAAGTTTGTGCGACGTGTGCAAAGTGCTTAAAAAGGGTCAAGTAGAAATAATCAATGAGGGGGAAATAATGGAGGGGGCCCCTGTAGGCTAGTTGGTAGCGTGCTGGCCTATGAAACAGGGGGTCGTGGGTTCGATTCCCACCAAAACCCTTGGTCGATTTCGCTACAACGAGACGACGGTCATTGTTACCAGTTCTCGGTTAGGTTAAAATTATTTAAAATGAGTTGTAAATAAAAATTGGAAGAATAAATAAAAACTGATCATTGGATCAAATTATTATTATTAAAAAAAAAAAAAAAAAAAAAAAAAAAAAAAAAAAAAAAAAAAAAAATAATCAATGATTGTTATTTTTTTTTACCAAAGCAGTGTTTAAAAATAACGACAAAAAACAGTGCAAATAAACTTTTGAGCTAAAAATGATGTTTTGATGTGTTTTATAAAATTTTATGATGATTCTTTTCTTTGACCAAATTAACCCTCTAGGTCTCATTTTAAAGGGTCATTTTTGTCCTTTTTTAAAAGAAATACAAAAAAGTCTCTAAAAAAGGCAGTTAGAGGGTTAAACTGTTTTACAAATATTTTCTGCATTAAATTGTATTGGGGCACGTCTAAGACAGAAAGTTCGTCCAGCATATAGAAATTGCTTAAAAATTTTAAAATATTTAATTTTTTTTTTCGGCCCGAAATATAAAAAAAA
Organism: Pegoplata infirma; assembly: GCA_963921195.1. Taxonomy (NCBI): domain Eukaryota; kingdom Metazoa; phylum Arthropoda; class Insecta; order Diptera; family Anthomyiidae; genus Pegoplata; species Pegoplata infirma. The sequence goes on along the minus strand of OY992537.1, from coordinate 109,133,548 downwards.
AACAAGTAAAAAAGTTAAATTCGACTTTGTCGAATGTATTGATACCCTCCACATTGTAGAAAAATTTATTTGAAAAAAAAAAAAAATCCGCGAAAAAAAATTTTGATAAAAAAAAATTCGACGAAAATGTTTTTTTTTTAATATGTTTGTACTTGTTTAAATAGCTTTCGGTGATCAATTCTGTTTACATGTGTCAACCAGCAACCGAATTAAAGCATTTTGTGTTTTTATGTTATGTCGGGCCCTTTTTTTGACTCAAAAGAGGTATTTTCCCCATCTAATTTTTCTTCGTCCTCAAATATATTTTTGCTCCACCAACAAATTTCCGCTAGAACGGCATCACGCGAATTTTTCCCAAGATATCTAAAATGGTGATCACGACCAAAGTATTAAACAGATAAAACAGATATATCAGACTTAGCATATTTACTTGTTGTTTCCCTAAGTAGTTTGGTATTGCATTTGAGCGAAATCGGTTCAGCGGTTCAAAAGTTATGAACGAAAATGTAAGAACACCTCGAAAACTGTGGTACATTCAACATAGCCTAAAAACACAAAATGCTTAAATTCGGCTTCTGGTTGACAAATGTGAACAGAATTGATCACCGAATGGAATTTAGACAAGTACAAACATTTTTTTTTTTACAAAAAAAAAAAACATTTTCGTCAATTTTTTTTTTACCAAAAAATTTTTTCGGGGATTTTTTTTTCTTAAAAAATTTTTTTTTTGTTTTTTTTTTTTTTGCAAATAAACTTTTTTACATTGTGGAGGGTATTAATAAATTCGACAAAGTCGAATTTAACTTTTTTACTTGTTTTTTTATATTTCGGCCCAAAAAAAAAATATAAAAAAAAATTAGCATACTTTAAAATTTTAAAGCATTTTCTATATGCTGGACTTACTTTCTGTCTTAGACGTGCCCAAGTAAAATTTGATGCAGAAAATATTTGTAAAACATTTTAACCCTCTAACTGCCTTTTTTATAGACTTTTTTGTATTTCTTTTAAAAAAGGACAAAAATTACCCTTTAAAACGGGAGTTAGAGGGTTAATTTGGTCAAAGAAAAGAATCATCATAAAATTTTATAAAACTCATCAGAACATCATTTTTAGCTTAAAAGTATATTTGCACTGTTTTTGTCGTTATTTTTTAACACTGCTTTGTTAAAAAAAAATAACAAACATTGATTATTTATAATTGACCCTTTTTAAGCATTTTGCGCATGTCGCACAAACTTTGAACATTTGACAACCCCTAGTGAAATTTTATGAGGAAAATATTTGTAGAACATTTTAACACTCTAAATGGACGTTGTATTAGACTTCTGTGTTTAGTCTTTGAAAAAGGACTAAAATGACCCCTTAAAATGGTAGCTAGAGGGTTAAAATGTTCTAAGAAAAGAACCGCCATAAAATTTCACTGAAGACTTCAAATCATATTTTGAAGATCAGATGTGTTATTATTATAGTATTTTTGACGTTTTCAAAACGCCTTTAATAAAAATATAAAAACTTCAGTGGGCTATAAAAAAGAAATCCGGACTGACTTTGCAAAACCCTCTAGTGATTTTCATATGGCGTTGAAGCCATTGAGGCTCATTTTTCTTGTTGCACAGTGTTATGAATCCAAAAACATTTTTGAAATCGGATAAAAATTATGAATTATAGAGCCACCCAAAGTTGTCAATTTTTCAGTCTGCTGAAAAAAGTTAAAATTTAAAAAAAATATATCATCTTTTAAATTGAATTTCAGGCAAACTATGCAACCGATCATTATTTTTTTGGTGTCGTTTGAAAGGTATATTAATTCAAATGAAACGATATAAAAAACGGGTTATTTGGTCGAATACTTTGTTTTTAGGAGCAGTTTTGCAAACACACAATATTTCGATCTTTTTTTATATTTGATAGAATAGAACTAAAAAAGTGACGGTTTGTGACGGGATCTATTAAACAGAGGATGTTAAGTATTTAATACTCTAACTTATTCAATAAAAATTGGGTGCCCGTACTTGCCCGTGCACATGAAAAAACAAAGAAACTGTAACAACTTTTACTACGAAAAGGAGATATTTTTAAAATATCCTAATAGATTTTGGGCAGTTTTGAGATCCACTGGAATTTTTTACCAAGCTTAGTAGATATATTGTTTTTTAATTCATTATTTTGCTTTTTGGCTTTTTTTATTTGCTTATTACGCCCCCTAGCGGAATTTTTTTTCTATATGTAACCACTTTGACGAGCTGTAACTCCTGAACGAATTAAGATATTTTAAAAGTTAAAATTTTGTATTTTTAATAAAACAAAGTTAAACATAAAAATTGCGAAAAACTTATGTTTCATCTCGGAATTTTTAAGAATTTTTTTAATAGACAAAGGCTTGTGTACAAAGGAAGAAACAAACGTTATCTAACAAGATTTTTAATAAGTTTTTAATTAAAAAAGTCTTAAATTTTTTTAACCCTAGTGAATGATCTGTTAAAATTGAACCTACAGCTAATTACAAAAAAATAAAATTAGTGTTGAATTCTCATTGAGTTTATAGTTCTTTTTTTATGTATTTGAAAGTTTCTAATCAGCTTTTTAAAATTTGCCTATGTTAAGACATAAATATAATTGGTTAGTTTAACAGTTGAAACTTTTTTTAAATATATAAGTTTTAAGTAAACTTTTACTTGACACAATTAAAAAATTTCCTTAAAAAAAAAACAAAAAAAAAAAATTCAAGTAAAATTTTAGTTTTATAAATTGAAAATTTACTCAAATTTGTTGGTAAACATTTATTAAATTTTAAATATCAAATAGTTTTCTGGTGAAAAATTTAGTAATATTTTACTCACAATCAGTACCGTTAAAAATTTCCTAATTTTTTTTTTCTTATTTTTTCTCTGTTATATTAGAGTGGTATTTTTTCGAGATATGTATTGTGATTATTGTTGCCCTTAGTCTAATCGGCAAGTTAAAAACGCTTAACGAGAATATCAGCGTGCAGATTGACTTAATTTCACTCACAAGAAGTTACATTTTTAGTGATTTTTAGATTTACAATTTACAACAAAAGAGGTCAAAAGGTGTCACTGTGCACAGTGCCGAAGCGGGCCTATTACAATGCGGATGCGCTTTTCTTGAAGCAAAAGGAGATAAAATTCAAGTGCGTTTTAAACATTAAAAACTTATGATTTTTACAATGAAAAAAAGTCAAAACTAGGCACTGTGCTGCAGTGGGCCAATGGCCATGCGGGCTACTTATTTTAAGCTGAAGGGGTTTCTTTCAAATGCTTTATTAATCTTGATAATATCTTTATTACTTTAAAATTTATAATGCTTACAACGAAAAAAGTCAAAATACGACACTGTGCACAGTGCCGCGGTCGGCCTATTACCTTGCGGCTCATATATTTTGAAGCTAAGGGAGTCTTCTTTCGAATGCTCTTTAAATTTTTAAAATATCTTCATTAGTTCAAAAGTTATGATTTTTGCAACGAAAAAAGTCAAAAGGCGCCACTGTGCGCCGTTTCCTTGAAACAAAATGTAACTGATTAAGAGAAACCATATTCTGACATTTTTCTATAGAAAAAGCGCCAGATTCTAAGACATTTTTTCTATAGAAAAGTCACAGATTTTCAGACATTTTTTGAATAGAAAAATTCTCAGATTCAAAGACATTTTTCTATAGAAAAAGTCCCAGCTTCTGAGACATTTTTCCTATAGAATAAATCACTGTTTCTGGGACATTTTTCCTATGGAACAACTCTCAGATTCTGATACATTTTTCCTAGAGAACAAGCTTCAGATTCTGAAAAATTTTTCCTATAGAAAAAGTCTCAGATTCTGAGACATTTTTTCTATAGAAAAATCCTCAGAATCTGAGACATTTTTTCTATAGAAAAAGTCTAAGATTCTGAAATATTTTACAGGCAGAAATAGTCTTAGATTCTAAGATATTTATCATATAGAAAAAGTTTCAGATTTTGATACATTTTTCCTATAAAAAAAGTCTCAGACTGAAACATTTTTCCCATAAAAAAAGTCTTAGATTCTGAGGTATTTTTCCTAAAAAAAAGTATCAGATTCAGAGACATTTTTTCTAAAGAAAATGTATGAGGTTCTGAGACATTTTTCCTTAAGAAAAAGTCTCAGATTCTGAAACATTTATTCGATAAAAAGTCTTAGATCTTAAGACATTTTGCCTATAGAAAAGTTTCAGATTCTAAGATATTTTCCAAATAGAAAAAGTCTTAGATTCTAAGACATTTTTCATATAGAACAAGTTTCAGATTCTGCTACATTTTTCCTATCGAAAAAAAACCTTTTCCTGTAGAAAAAGTCTTAGATTCTAATACATTCCTATTCGTATAAAAGTCATCAGATTCTGATAATTTTTTCCTAAAGAAAAACCATCAGGGTCTAAAGAAAAAGTATCAGATTCCCAGAAATTTTTCCTATTAAAAAATTCTCATATTCTGAAACATTTTTCTTAAAGAAAAATTCTAAGATTCTGAGACATTTTTCCTATTGAAAAATTTTCAGTTCTGATATATTTTTCCTATAGAAACATTCCAGATTCTGAGACATTTTTTCTATAAAAAAATTCAAGATTGTATAACATTTTTCCTATTAAAAAAAAATCTCAGATTCTGATACATTTTTCATATAGAAAAATTCTCAGATTCTGAGACATTTGTTTCAGATTCTAAGACATTTTTTCTATAGAAAGATTCTCAGATTCTAAGACATTTTTCGTATAGAAAAATTCTCAGATTTTGATACATTTTTTTCTATGAAAAAGGTCTCAGAATCTTAGACATTTTTCCTAAGAAATAGTCTCAGATTCTAAGACATTTTATAATAAAAAAGTTTTGAATAGCATAAGTGTCTGATTTTAAGATATTTTTCCCAAAAAAAGGCCTCTGATTCTGAGATATTTTTATTTAGAAAAAATCTTTGATTCTGAGACTTTTCCTTAAGAAAAAGTCTTCGACTATGAGAAAAAGTCTTATTTTTAAGACATTATATACATAGATACTATACTAAAAAGTTTCAGAATCTGGAACATTTTTTCAAAGGCAAAGTCTAAGATTCTAAGATTTTTTTCTGTAGAAAAAGTCGGAATAAATACCATGTTCTGAGAAGATTGTTATATGAACTAATATACATTTTTAAGTTATTACTACAAATTATTTACAATTATATCCCTTTTTTGTATACATAAAGCTTCAGTTTCTGCGACATTTTTCCATAAGAATTTTAAGTTGAAACGTTTCAAATTCTTAAATAAACATTTTTAGATTTTGAGACATTTTCTGGCAAAAAAATTTTTGAGATTCGAAAAATTTTCCTTCAAAAAAATTTTCAGATTCTGAAGTGTTTTTAAATTTTTTTTAAGAAGTTTTTTTTTAATACCAAAAACTGAAATTTGTGGTATTAAATATTATGCACAATGTGGCGTATACGCCACTGTTCATGGTATTTTCGCTACGAATGCAAATTCGATAGATTTTTCGCTTCATTTCGTCTTTATTTTACGGCAAACTTATAAAAATGTCTGCGAAGTTTGTATTCTTGTCCAAACCATTGAATCATGATAATGTTTTGCTGTATAAATAGGTGATCTTTCTATAGCAAAATTTTTCTAGAAAAAATAACGCTATATTAATTTGTCATTCCATGCAAAACGCATCGAACCCATTTTGTTTATATATTATTGATCAGTAAAGGTTTCAAGACATTTTAGTGATATCCATTAATCTGTTTCTCTGCGTTTGACGATAAAAAAGTTTTTAATGAAAAACGGTATTGATAGAAAAATATTTGGTGAAAAAAAAAAAATTGGCTAAAGGGCATTTTACGGGGCACAGATATTTCGGCAAAAAAAAACATATGCCACAATTAAAATTAAAGGGGGCTGGGCCCCGGTAGACCCCATGGAGCAAAACAACCCCCCCCCCACCAACATGTATGTAAGGGTCTTCAAATGAAAGGTAATTTGCTAACGATTGCAAATATGTATTTATTGTATGTAATTTAACAATATTGTACCCCCTGGATCCGTTTTAGTATATTTTTGTTCAATAGTTTAGCCATGTAGTAATTAACCGTGTAAAAGGCGTGATACACAAAAAAAACTTTAATTAATGGAGTTTGTAACCCCTGAGCAAGTCCGAAAGCCGGCTGGACGTCCTTTTTAAAAATATAGAAAAATTTTAAATTTTTCTTTTGAAAAAATCTCATCAGGACGGTTTTATGTACCTAGAAGGGCCCTGGGACTTAGCCCTCTTTATTTTTCTTTTTCTTTTTTAATTGCCTTTAATTGAAGTACCCACACAAACCTGAAGATGGGTGGAGTGGTTTTTCGGCTCCGGGGGGTCCGGGGCCCAGCCCCTTAAATTTTAATTTCGTGTTTTCCACCAAAAATTTTTGTGCCCGCAAAGTGCACTTTTGCCAAAAAATTTATGAAAATAAATATTGAGGAAAAAAAAATTTATGATAAAAAATATTGATGAAGAAAACAATTCGATGAAAAAAAAAATTTGATAAAAAAATATTGATAAAAAAAAAATTGATGAAAAAATATATTGACGAAAAAAAAATATTGATAAAAAAAAATTATGAAAAAAAATATTGATGAAAAAAAAATATTGATGAAAGAAAATGGTGATAAAAATATTGATAAAAAAATATTGAAGAACAAAAAAAATATTGATAAAAAATAAAAATATTGAGGAAAAACAAAAAATATTGATGGAGAAAAAAATATGTAGAAAACACACACAGATCAAATTTTAATGAAATTGGTTTATTTTTTTTATCAGTAGACCGATTTAACTGAATATCGGTCGAAATTTCTATAAGGGGGACTTACAAGGGAAGTATCTCAACCCTTATGAACCGATTTGCCTGAAACTTAAAATATATATATAAGAGACGACTTTAAGGTTGGGGTGTTGGAGTGTTTTAAAATTTTGTTGTCCCCTTATGAAACAATGTGGACCTCCGGGAAAATTTCGATAACTCCCGAAGTAACAGGAATATCCTCTAGAGCTACATGTCGACTTAAATTTAACAAGGATTATTTCGTATTCATATGGACACAGGCGCGGATCCAGGGGGGGGGGAGATTGGGATTTCTCCCCCCCCCAAAACGATTTCACAAAAAAGAAAAAAAAGGAAAAAAAGAAAGAAAGAAAGAAAGAAAGAAAGGGAAAGGAAAAAAGGAAGGGAAAGGAAAGACGATAGAAAGAAAAAAGGTGAAAAACCCTAAAGAGAGTTATATGTGTGCTGATGATTTTAATCAGCAATCCTCAGGATAAAATGTTTCTGAATTTATGAAATTTCATATGAGAAACTTAAATGTCAATAGAGTCGTGGACATTTTCTAACCGAATAACTTTTCTTATCATTTTCTAAGGAAAAAGTATTATCTCAAATATTTTTTATGGAAAAATGTCTCAGAAGTCAAGACTTTGTCTTTAAAAAATATCTTGATACTTATGTATTTGACACTGAATTAAAGAATTTTTTGATTGAAAAATTATCTCAAATTCTAGGAAAAATGTCTTATAACTTCTATACAAAAAAAATCCCTCAGAGAATGTTTAAGAATATGAAAAGAGTTTTTCTACAAATAAATTTCTCAAAATCGGATAACATTTCAACAGGAAAAACGTCTTTGAATCTTAGTTTTCTATGCTCAAATATATTTTCGAATCTTAGACTTTTTTGTGGAAGAATTTTTAAGAATATGAGAATTTCTTTGTTTGAAAAATCTTTTAGAATCTACGAATTTTTCTATAGGAAAAGTTTATCAAAATCTATGATTTTGTTATAGGAAAAATGTTTTAGAACTTTCCTATAGAAACCAATTTTGTATGAATAATCTTTCAGAATCTAAAAAATTTTCTTTTGGCAGATTCTGAGAATTTTTTTATAGAATTTGTGTCTCTGAACATAGAAATTTTTCTTTTAAAATTGTGTCCAACAATAATAATTTTTCTATATGAAAAATTTTTGAAAATCTAAGAAATTGCCTGGCAAATATTTGATGTCATTAAACCGTAAAATTTTTTAGGATCTGAAAATTTGTGCATACAAAAAATATAAGAATAATCTAAGAGGTTTTTTATAAGAAAAGTATATCAGAATTTGGAAAAAAAATTTATAGAAAGAATGTCACAGAATCTCAGATTATTTCCATAAAATAAATTTGAAAAATCTGAGACATTTTCTATGCGAAAAATGTTGAATCTAAAATATTTTCTATTGAAAATTCGATCTGAGAATAAAACAACATTTTTATATCAAAGGGTTTTAGAATCTGAAAATTTTTCTAAAGGCAAATATCACAGAAATGGGTTATTTTTATACCCTCCAACTACAGTATGGGGGTATACTCACTTTGTCATTCCGTGTGTAACGCATCAAAATATCGATCTAGGACCCCTTAAAGTATATATATTTATGATCAGTGATCGATTCTAAGACATTCTAGCGATGTCCGTCCGTCCGTCTGTCCGTCCGTCCGTCCGTCTGTCCGTCTGTCCGTCTGTAGTTAACACGATGCAGTCCAAAATAAAAGAGCTAGACTCCCGACATTTGGCACGAATATGTCTTATGTTCATAGGCAGGTTAAGTTCGGAAATGAGCAATATCGGACCAGGGGGAAAAAAGTTCCCCCTTGAAGAACTAAACCAACCTCTGGAAAATACCATATTTTTACATGATTTTTTGTGTTTTTGTTTAACAAATGCAACATTTGTATGCCACAAAAAGTTCAAAGTCCTGCATTTGGACCCAGAGAATTAGAAAATGTCGTTTTTCGGCCCGCCCCCTTTTATGGGCGTGCAATAAAACATTTTTTTTTTAAATAATGATAATCTTGTATTTCTTTAGTGCAAAAAGCATAAGAATTAATTTTTAAACACAAATTCGAGGGAAAATTTGCCCCCCCCCTCAATTACTACAAACGACACCCTGACCCCCCCCCAGAAAAAAGTAAAACGCCCCTGCATTTTTTTTTTTTTTTGCATGTTGGAGGGTATACAAGATTCGGCACAGCCGAATTTAACACTCTTACTTGTTCTATATGAAAGTATTTGATAATCTAAGAGATTTTCTGTAGTAAAAATGTCTCAACATCTGAGAAATTTTGTGAAAAAAACATTTATAAAAATTGCATACTTTATTAAAAAGTTTTTTCGGAAGATTTCTGAGAAATAAGATTTTTTATACATATAAAAGTTAACAAGTCTGTTCACAGTTGTGAATGGCTATGATTGTCACAAGCCAATATTTATGACTGAAAAGTCATAATATAAATTTTTAATGAGTGAAAAGTCACAATATCAATATTTTTGTACACATTTAATTTGTTAATTTTATGATACGTTTCGAGAGCAGGTCTTAAAATTTCAAATGTTTGAATTTACGAATTAAATCTTAATTTTTTTTTTTTTCAATATACAAAAATTTCAACCAAATCCATATTAAAAATTTACACACACACCCCCCCCCCCGCTTCCAAACAAACATTTATATTTTTTGGTACCATTTTTTTTTTAAATCTCCCCCCCCAAATGAAATTCCTAGATCCGCGCCTGTATGGACATCGTAGGTCTATGTCTTCATATAAATACCTCCCAAAATTTACACATTTTCATGAAAAAAGTAGTTAACGTAGCCAAAATTTTACAAGGTTTTGCCACCATTGAATAGGCATTAAAAAAACCTTTCTTCTCATATGTAAACATCATATAGTTTCTTAGAAAGAAATGGCTGAAAAATCCAAAAACGATTTTTTCGCCATTTTTTGACCCATGTTTTGAACCCCTAAATCCCCGATGTGGCCGATAAGCCGAGACAACCCAACCTTAGAATTGTATCTTTTATATATATTTTACGTTTCATGCAAATCGGTTCATAAGGGTTGAGATACTTCCCTTGTTAGTCCAAAAATGGTTTAATTATTAAAGTACATGTTTAACACCTAAAAATAAAATTATTATCTAATATTTCCATTTTTATGAATTTTGAGGGAATTATGTGAATATCGGGAGGGTGGTTTGTATGGTGACTACTAGAAGGACTGATCCGATTCCTTCGAAATTTGGAATGATGATTACCTGCTAAATTCCAAAGCGATATTTATTAAAATACGGTTATTAGAGTCATTAAGCCGAATCCAGAGGGGGCGTTTGTAGGGGGGCTAGGTCTTAACATGAACCGATTTTCTCCAATTTCAATAGACTTCGTCCTTGGGCAAAAAAATTGCTTAAGTTTCAAATTTTAAGTCAATTGATTGAAAATTGAAAAACCTGTATCGTGCTTAAACCGATAGATGGAGAGACGGACTAACAGACGGACCGACGGACGGACATTGCTAAATCGACTCAAAAATCTATCGGTAGAAGGTATGTCTAGGACCAATATTTCGGGTAGTTACAAACATCAGCACAAACTCAATATACCCTGTACCACAGACTGGTATTATTATATAAAAATATTAACGAAAAAAAAAATATTGATGAAAAAAAAATATTGATGCAAAAAAAAAAAATGTTGATGAAAAAAAAAAAAAAAAATGTTGATAAAAAAAAGAAAAAATATTTATGAGAAAAAAATATTGATGAAAAAAAGAATTGTAATGAAAAAAATATTGATGAAAAAAAAAAAAAAATATTGACGAGACAAAAATATTGATGAAAAAAAAAAATATTAATGAAAAAAAATAATGATGAAAAAAAAAATATTGATGAAAAATATTGATGAAAAAAAATATTGATGAAAAAAAAAAATATTGACGAAAAAAAATATTGATAAATAAAAAAATATTGATGAAAAAAAATGTTGTTTTTATATATTGTTGGACTGTATAGTTTATAACTGAATTTTTGTTTAGTTCGGTTTGAGTCCATATTAATTATTTCTGAGAAATAACAATTGTTGAAAAAAATGAGAAAATTTAAAAAAAAGATCATGTGACAACACAGGCTAAGAGATGTCGACAGCTTTCGAAAGATGCCACCCTTCCATCATCAGCACTCCTTCGATTGCCACACACTTAATGTGTGTCAGATTAAAATTAGCCATTTAAATGAAACTTTTGAACAAATGAAATACGGGAATAACTCTGTTGAATAACCCGCATTCGTATTGTATTCATTTGGCAGAAACTTAATCAATCTTAACTTTTAACAGAGTTGTATTTTTCCCATTGTTAACCCTTAATAGGACTTTTCAAGTCTTCAAAAAATATTGATAAACAAAAAAAAAATATTGATGGAAGAAATATTGATGAAAAAAAAAAAAAATATTGATGAAAAAAAAAATATTGATGAAAAAAATATTGATAAAATAAAATATTGATGAAAAAAATTTTTTGATGAAAAAAAAATATTGATAAAAAAAAATATAACTGAATTTTTTTTTTTTTATTTAGTTCGGTTTGAGTCCATATTAATTATTTCTGAGAAATAATAATTGTTGTACAATGAGAAAATCTGAAAAAAATCAAGTGACAACACAGGCTAAGTGGAGATGTCGACAGCTTTCGGAAGATGCCACCCTTCCATCATCAGCACTCCTTCGATTGCCACACACTTAATGTGTGTCAGATTAAAATTAGCCATTTAAATGAAACTTTTGAAGAAATTAAGAATTGGAATTACTCCTCTTTGTGTTGAATAACCCCTTTTCACCATTAATTCGTGTTGTATTCATTTGGCAGAAATTTAATCCATCTTAACTTTTAACAGAGTTGTATTTTTCCCATTGTTAACCCTTAGTAGGACTTTTCAAATCTTGAAAAATGTCCGTTAGGTTTGAATTTTTGTTTCATATTTCTAATTCTTAGAAATATTACTAAATTGCAATGTACCTTATGAGTTGTGTATTAATTGTGTTTATATATTGTTGGACTGTATATTTTATAACTGAATTTTTTTTTTTTTTTATTTAGTTCGGTTTGAGTCCATATTAATTATTTCTGAGAAATAATAATTGTTGTACAATGAGAAAATCTGAAAAAAATCAAGTGACAACACAGGCTAAGTGGAGATGTCGACAGCTTTCGGAAGATGCCACCCTTCCATCATCAGCACTCCTTCGATTGCCACACACTTAATGTGTGTCAGATTAAAATTAGCCATTTAAATGAAACTTTTGAAGAAATTAAGAATTGGAATTACTCCTCTTTGTGTTGAATAACCCCTTTTCACCATTAATTCGTGTTGTATTCATTTGGCAGAAACTTAATCCATCTTAACTTTTAACAGAGTTGTATTTTTCCCATTGTTAACCCTTAGTAGGACTTTTCAAATCTTGAAAAATGTCCGTTAGGTTTGAATTTTTGTTTCATATTTCTAATTCTTAGAAATATTACTAAATTGCAATGTACCTTATGAGTTGTGTATTAATTGTGTTTATATATTGTATTTAGTAATATTTCTGCAATTTAGTAATATTTCTAAGAATTAGAAATATGAAACAAAAATTCAAACCTAACGGACATTTTTCAAGATTTGAAAAGTCCTACTAAGGGTTAACAATGGGAAAAATACAACTCTGTTAAAAGTTAAGATGGATTAAGTTTCTGCCAAATGAATACAACACGAATTAATGGTGAAAAGGGGTTATTCAACACAAAGAGGAGTAATTGCAATTCTTAATTTCTTCAAAAGTTTCATTTAAATGGCTAATTTTAATCTGACACACATTAAGTGTGTGGCAATCGAAGGAGTGCTGATGATGGAAGGGTGGCATCTTCCGAAAGCTGTCGACATCTCCACTTAGCCTGTGTTGTCACTTGATTTTTTTCAGATTTTCTCATTGTACAACAATTATTATTTCTCAGAAATAATTAATATGGACTCAAACCGAACTAAATAAAAAAAAAAAAATTCAGTTATAAAATATACAGTCCAACAATATATAAACACAATTAATACACAACTCATAAGGTACATTGCAATTTAGTAATATTTCTAAGAATTAGAAATATGAAACAAAAATTCAAACCTAACGGACATTTTTCAAGATTTGAAAAGTCCTACTAAGGGTTAACAATGGGAAAAATACAACTCTGTTAAAAGTTAAGATGGATTAAGTTTCTGCCAAATGAATACAACACGAATTAATGGTGAAAAGGGGTTATTCAACACAAAGAGGAGTAATTCCAATTCTTAATTTCTTCAAAAGTTTCATTTAAATGGCTAATTTTAATCTGACACACATTAAGTGTGTGGCAATCGAAGGAGTGCTGATGATGGAAGGGTGGCATCTTCCGAAAGCTGTCGACATCTCCACTTAGCCTGTGTTGTCACTTGATTTTTTTCAGATTTTCTCATTGTACAACAATTATTATTTCTCAGAAATAATTAATATGGACTCAAACCGAACTAAATTAAAAAAAAAAAAATTCAGTTATAAAATATACAGTCCAACAATATATAAACACAATTAATACACAACTCATAAGGTACATTGCAATTTAGTAATATTTCTAAGAATTAGAAATATGAAACAAAAATTCAAACCTAACGGACATTTTTCAAGATTTGAAAAGTCCTACTAAGGGTTAACAATGGGAAAAATACAACTCTGTTAAAAGTTAAGATGGATTAAGTTTCTGCCAAATGAATACAACACGAATTAATGGTGAAAAGGGGTTATTCAACACAAAGAGGAGTAATTCCAATTCTTAATTTCTTCAAAAGTTTCATTTAAATGGCTAATTTTAATCTGACACACATTAAGTGTGTGGCAATCGAAGGAGTGCTGATGATGGAAGGGTGGCATCTTCCGAAAGCTGTCGACATCTCCACTTAGCCTGTGTTGTCACTTGATTTTTTTCAGATTTTCTCATTGTACAACAATTATTATTTCTCAGAAATAATTAATATGGACTCAAACCGAACTAAATAAAAAAAAAAAAAAATTCAGTTATAAAATATACAGTCCAACAATATATAAACACAATTAAAAAAAAAATATTGTTAAAAAAAAATATTGTTAAAAAAATATTAATTGAAAAAAAATGTTGATGGAAAAAAAGTATTGATGCAAAAACAAAACAAGTAAGAGTGTTACATTCAGCTGTGCCGAATCTTTTATACCCTCCAAAATGTAAAAAAATCCAGGGGCGTCTTTTTTTTGGCGGGGGTTGGTGGAAGACGTTAGTGGCCACCTTCCCCTTACGATTTTTTGTACTTAGCAAAAGTACAAAAAACCCTGCAAAAAGTGCGGTTTTTCTTATGTTGGTTTAGTTCTCTAAGAGGGAACTTTTTTCCCCCTGGTCCGATTTTGCTTATTTCCGAACTTAACCTGCCTAGGAATATAAGACATTTTCGTGCCAAACTTCGGAAGTCTAGCTCTTTTTTTTTGGACTGTATCGTGTCCTCTACAGACGGACAGACGGATAGACGGACGGACGGACATCGCTAGAATGTCTTAGAATCGATCACTGATCAATTAAATATATACTTTATGGGGTCCTAGACTGATATTTCGATGCGTTACATACGGAATAACAAAGTGAGAATGCCCCTATACTGTGGTTGGAGGGTATAAAAATATTGATGAAGAAAACAATTCGTTGAAAAAAAATGTTGATAAAAAAATATTGATGAAAAAAAAATAATGATGAAAAAAATATTAATGAAATGAAATATTGATGAAAAAAAATATTGATGAATAAAAATATTAATGAAAAAATATTGATGAAAAAAAAAAATATTAATGAAAAAAAAAAAATATTGATAAAAAAAAAAAATATTGATGAAAGAAAATTATGAATGATAAAAAAAATAGTGATGAAAAAAATATTGATGAAAAAACGGTAAAAAAATATTGATGACAAAAAAAATATTGATGACAAAAAAAATATTGAAGAAAAAAGATTGATGAAAAAAAAAATATTGATGAAAAAAAATTTTGATGAATAAAAAAATATTGATAAAAAAAAAAATTATTGACGAGACAAAAATATTAATGAAAAAAAATAATGATGAAAAAAAAAAATATTGATGAAAAAAAAAGATTGATGAAAAATATTGATGAAAAAAAAAATATTGATGAAAAAAAATATTGATGAAAAAAATATATTGACAAAAAATAATATTGATAAATATTGATGAAAAAAAAATATTGATGAAAAAAAAAATATTGATAAAAAAAAAATATTGATGAAAAAAAAATATTGATGAAAAAAAAAATTAATGAAAATAAGAAAAATATTGATAAAAAAAATATTGAGGAAAAATAATAATGATGAAAAACAAAAAATATTGATGTAAAACAAAAAATATTGATGAAAAAAAAAAATATTGATGAAAAAAATATTGATGAAAAAACATATTCATAAAAAAAAGTATTGATGAAAAAAAAAAATATTAATGAAAAAAAATATTGATGAAAAAAAAAAATAATGATGAAAAAAGTATTGATGAAAAAAAAAATAATGATGAAAAAAAAGTATTGATGAAAAAAAAATTTTTTGATGCAAAAAAAAAAATAAAAATTTATGAAAAAAAAAAAAATATTGATGAAAAAAATAAATATTGATGAAAAAAAAAAAAATATTGATGAAAAAAAAAAAAAATAATGAAAAAAAAAAATATTGATGAAAAAAAAATTGATGAAAAAAAGTATTGATGAAAAAAAAAATATTGAAAAAAAAAATATTGATGAAAAAAAAAAATATTGATGAAAAAATTAAATATTGATGAAAAAAAAAATATTGATGAAAAATAAATATTGATAAAAAAATAATGATAAAAAAAAAATATTGATGAAAAAAAAATATTGATGCAAAATAATTGAATATTTGTTTTATACCACTAGGTAAATTATTATCAAAGTTACAAACCCAAGTTACTAAAATTTTTGGTTTTAAGAAAATGAAAATAGTAATTTTTGTTTTCTTTTTCGTTAATTGTTAGCTTATATAGTCAAACTGAGGTGGCGTCCTGCTACTTTTTTAAAATTAGACACCAGACTAAAAACATTATCATGTTAAAAGGCTTTTGCAGGGAAGTAGAATTTTTTTAAGTTTTTTAGATAAAATCGATTGCAAATTATTTTGTTTATTGTGTTACATAGTGTAATCTCACATAACATTGATTATTTTCACAGTTCATTAAAAATATAAAACCCTTCGTTAATTGTACTTAATTTCCCAAATCAATTAGGAAAACTTGTGTCGTTAACAACAACAGCAGCAGCGTATAAACAACAAAATACTACAAATAAACAACTCTTAGGAATCCTAGAAATTAACCCAAATCAATAAATTCTTAATAAGAAAAAAAGAAATCTTCCAAAATTCTTAACAACATTAAAGACACGAGCAGCAAGAAAATAGACGAGAAAAATAAATGAAATTAATCTCAAAAGTACTCAAGGTTTGTAAGATGACACAAGTAGACAAAAATATCTTGAGAGACATAATCTTATATAAGTAACATGTTTAAATACAAATAAAACAACCCAGCAAAATAGACTCATTCTGAACACTCGCTTTGGACTCAAAACTAAAGAAATTGGAAAACTAGATGTGATTATTTCTATAAAAACTGTGTCAGAATTAAACTTTTTCTGTGGCAAAATGTCTCGAAGACTGATAGTTTTCTAAAGGAATAAAGTTTAACAATCTGGGATTTTTTTTTTTTTTAAATGTAAAATACTTTTAATGTGAGTATTTTCTAGCTCGAGGTCATAATTCTTTGCTAATAACGCCAAGATATTCTCATAGAATATATGTTTTTAAATAGTCTTGATATGATCCAGACGAGATCGAAACACGTGCCGTCTTGGTCGTTCAAATAATTACCTACATAAATAAATTTACAACAGAAAAATAATTTTCTTGAAAATTATTCTATAAGAATATCATGGTGTAATTACACAGTACAACACTAAAAAATTAACGGATTCCGACGATAGATTCTGGTAGAGGAGACCAGAAAAAACAAGTAAGAAAGTTATAGTCGATCAAGACCGACCATATGATACCCTGCACCAGTGTTTTCCGGAAAATGGGTCCAAGTCCAAACATGGACCCATTGGATCTATCTGTTGTGAGATCTTTATTTAGTGTAGAAAACACACACAGAGCACATTTTAGTAGAATTGGTTTATTTTTTGCCAATGGACCATTATTTAACTGAATATCGGTCGGAATTTTTATATGGGGGACTGAGTCCAAAAATGGTCCAATTATATTCCGACTTGATTAGGTTACTAAACTACACGTTTACAACCTAAAAATACAAATTTTATCAAATATTTCCATTTTTATGAATTTTGAGGAAATTATGTGAATATCGGGAGGTTGGTTTGTATGGGGACTAATAGAAGGACTGACCCGATTCCTTGAAATGATGATTCGTACACACAAAATTTTATTACCTGTTAAATTTCAAAGCGATATCTTTAATAATACAGTTATTAGGGTTATTTAAGCCTAATCCAAACGGGGCATTTGTATGGGGGCTAGGTCTTAACATGGACCGATTCCTTTCAATTTTAATAGGCTTCGTTCTTGGGCCAAAAGATGATAAATTTTCAAATTTCAAGTCAATTGATTGAAAATTGCGACCTGTATCGTGCTTAAACCGATAAATGGACAGACGGACATCGCTAAATCGACTCAAAAAGTAATTCTGAGTCGATCGCTATACTTGAAGGTATGTCTAAGACCAATATTTCGGGTAGTTACAAACATCAGCACAAACTCATTATACCCTGTACCACAGAGTGGTGTAGGGTATAAATATACGTGCGTCAGCGTTTTGCAAGATAACATCGGAATTTTACTTTAGAGACGGTTAAAATTTCCCAGCTTTGGCATGTTCTTGCAACATATCGGTATATACACTCAAAAAATTATGTCGTTAACTGTTTGTAGTTTATTTTAAAAGTTTTACGTTTTGTTATGTTTTAAAGAAAAAACATTTGTTTAGTGTTCAGTTTTTTTAAATGATTATTTCTGTTCTTTGTTTCAAAAATAACAACATAAAAAATAAAGATTTTCATTAGCATTTAATTTTTAAAGTCATTTATTTTTGTTCTGTAAGTAAAAATAAGTGATTCTTCTTTAATTTTTAAGGATTTGTGTACGTTATTTTTTTAGAATTTTTGGCATTTTAAAAAAAAAAAAAATTTGAAAAAAATTTTTTTTTTTTTTGGTGAAAAAAAAAACTTTTTTTTTATGAAAAAAATTTTTTTTTTTTGAAAAATTAAAAAAAAAATGAAAAATGTAACGAAAAGAATTTGTGAAAAAAAAATGCTGACGAAAAAAAAAATATTTAAAAAAACTGATGAAAAAAAATTTTTGATGAAAAAAAATTTTTTTTTTTATGAAAAAAAACTTGTTTTTGATGAAAAATTAAAAGAAATAATAAACAAGTAGAAAAGTTAAATTCGACTTGGCCGAATCTATGAATACCCTCCACAATACCCTTTTTAAGCGAAAGTAAATTTTGTAACGTGAAAAAATAACATCTTTGATTAGAAATATTTTATTTTGTGTAAAAAAACTCTTTTTTTAGCAATTTTTGAAAAAAAAAAAAATATAATTTACTAATTTTTTTTTGAGTGTAAAATTTTTTTGAGTATAAAATTTTTTTTTGTTTTTTTTTTTTTTTGGTTTTGGTATAAAAATATTTTTGAGTGACAAAAATACGTGCAAAATATTTTTGTGACTTACCAATGTTTTTAAAACAGGTTTTCAACACGTGAATTTAAGGTGAAGCTTATCTGAAATTCATGGTTTTGCTAATAACTTTTGAACCACTGGACCGATTTGGCTGAAATTCAATACGAACTATGCTAGAGCAACGACAAATATAAATGCCCAGCTTCAGCATCCTCAGAATCGCCTTTCGAAAGTTATATTGTTTTTTATCTCGTAAATTCACGAAAAACCCTTGCCGAAATTCAGTCTTTTGCTCATAACTTTTGAACCACTGGACCGATTTCGCTGGATTGCAATATCAGCTAGACCAGGTAAATGTCCAACATATATGCCAAATTTCAGGAGCCTCCGAAAAGTCTTTCAAAAGTTAGCGTGTTTTCAACAGACAGACAGACGGACAGACGGACGGACGGACATCGCTAGATCGTCTTAAAATCGATCGAGGATCATGAATATATATACTTTATGGGGTCTAGACCAATATCACTAGAGTGGAGGGTATAAAAAGTATCGAAAAGAATTTTTGAAAAAATGTTGACGAAAAAAAAATTTTATTAAAAAAAAACTGATGAAAAAAAGTTTTCGATGAAAAAAATTGTTGATGAAAAATTTTTTTTTGATGGGGGGAAAAAAAAATTAAAACCATGATATTCTCATAAATCGTTTCTATTTTTGCTAAATAATCTTGACAAGGGAGTCTGACAAATTTCGAAACACGTGCCGATTAAGTCTTGCAAAAATTACCACCATAAGTAAAATAAATAAAAATCAATTGTCGTTCGTTGGTAACAGCATCAGTTGAGAACGGCTGGACCGATTTGCACAATTCTTTTATTGAAATGTTCGTCATAGCCCAACTTAGGTTTTTACGTAAAGAAAAATTGACCACGCCCACTTTTACGCCCACTTTTTTCGATTTATCTAAAATCGGAAATCGGCTGCACCGATTTGCGTAATTTTTTATTTAAATGTTCATAATAATCCAATTTAAGTTTGTACTGAAAGGAAAATCGACCATGCCAACTTTTACGCCCACTTTTTCAATTTATCTAAAATCTGAGAATGGCTGGGCCAATTTGAAATTTTTTTTTTAATGCTTTTTCATCATATTCCAACTTTGCTTTTTACAAAAAAAATATTTTCCACTCCCACTTTGGCTTACTTTTGTTTAAAATGTTCGTCATAGTTCAACTAAGGTTTTTATGGGCAGTAGAATTTTCCACGCCCACTTTTTGCTATGTATCGAAAGAACTAAGGCGGCTAGACCGATTTGGTTATAGTCCGCAAAAGATTTTTAAGGAAAGAAAAATTGTGCACACTGCTCACTTTTAACGATATATATCATGGAATGGGTGGATAAATTTATCTAATTTTGTTTTTAATGTTCGTCATAGTCCAACAAAGGTTTTCGGAAAGAACAATTTTCCACTTCTATGCCCACTTTTGAATGGATGGACCGAGTTGGTTAAATTCAAATAAGGTTTTACGGTAAGATAAGTTGTCCACCCTCTCCTTTTTTTCGATATATATAAAATTTACTCCATAGAAAAATAAAATATAGAATAATAAAATATAAATAAAAATCATATGTAGTTCGTTGGTAATCGCATCACTTGAGAACTGACCGATTTGGATAATATTTTTCTTTAAGTTCGTCTTATTTTTTTTAATGTTTTTCTTTGGTTTTTTTTTCGGAAAACAAATTAATCTCGCCCACTTTTACGCCTCCTTTTTTCGGTATATCTGAAATCGGTGAACGGCTGGACTTAACTTTTTTTTTTTAAAATTTTCGTCATAGTCCAATTTAGGTTAAAACGGAAATAAAATTTGTTCACGCCACTTTTATTTCGATATATCTAAAATAGTAGAACGGCAGGGCTGATTTGGCTATTAGTAGTATTTGTTGACGTTCGTGATAGTACAACTAAGGTTTTTACGGAAAGATAAATTGTCCACTCCCACATCGAAGAAAGACTTGCCAGATTTGTTAAATTTTTTCTTTAATGATCGTTATAGTCCAAGTAAGAATTTTGAAATAATTATTTGCCTCCCCACTTAAAAGCCCACATTTTTCAACATCCTTAAAATTTGCAACACTTGAGAACGCCGGGGCTGATGTGGCTAATTGTTTTAAATGTTTGTAATGTTCCATATAATTGTTTAGAAAGAAAAATTGTCGTCGGCCACTTTTTTCGATACATTTAAAATTCGTTTTTACTCTAATTCGATCTACTTATTAAAAAAAAAATATTTCTTAATATATTACGCTTAAACTTGGTAAAAATGACTTTAAATCCTTTGGGATTTTTACCATATGTACAATTTTAACTTACCACAGAAATTTTAACGCCCACTTTTGCCTAAATATGTCGACTACTAATGACCGGACTGATTTTTTTAAGTTGATTATAGGTTTTGTTTGAACTCAAGACAATAGCTCACGATAAGAACGAGGAATATGCGTAATTTATTTTTGTGTTGTTCGTAATGATATTAAAGAAGTTTTTAATTTGTACAGTACGCAAAGTCGAAGACATGGTTATTGTTATTTTTAGTTCCTAAAATATAATTTGAAGATGATACTCTCCCTAATCCGGTTTTTAAAACCACGCCTACAATTTTTTCTAAGCCAAGATATTCATTACCCTTTTTTGCAGGGCTATATATTTGAAGCGAAACGAAATATAACACTGATCTTATATTTGGGCCAGCAACGCGGACCGGGCCAGCTAGTAAGTAAATAAATTTAAAACAAAAAAATAATTTTCTTGAAAATTATGCTATGAGAATAACATGGTTTTAATTAGTAAAGAAAATAATGACCTCGAGCCAGAATAAACATCCTCAAAATATATTATTTTAAAGGTCAAATAAATCAATTTTTATTGTTTAATAAAAATTAATCAAAATTTGAAAAAAAAAATTAAAAAATAAAAAAAAATTATGAAAAAAAAAATATAAAAAAAAAAACATAAAAAAAATATGAAAAAACAAGTAAGAAAGTTATAGTCGGTCAAGACCGACCATATGATACCCTACACCAGTGTTTTCCGGAAAATGGGTCCCAAGTCCAAACATGGACCGATTGTCCGAAAACACACACAGATCAATTTTAAGTGGAATTGGTTAATTTTTTTTGTCAATAGAACATTTTAACTGAATATCGGTCGAAATTTTTATATGGGGGACTAAGTCCAAAAATGGTCCAATTATATTCCGATTTGATAAGGTTGCTAAAGTACACGTTTAGCACCTAAAAATAAATTTTTTATCAAATATTTACATTTTTATGAATTTTGAGGGAATTATGTGAATATCGGGAAGGTGGTTTGTATGGGGACTACCAGAAGGACTGACCCGATTCCTTTGAAATTTGGAATGGTGATTTGTGTATACAAAATTTGATTACTTGCTGAACTTCAAAGCGATATCTATTATAATACGGTTATTAGAGTCATTAAAGCCGAATCCAAAGGGGGCGTTTGTATGGGGGCTAGGTCTTAACATGAACCGATTTTCTCCAATTTCAATAGGCTTCGTCCTTGGGCCAAAAGATGCTTAAGTTTCAAATTTCAGGTCAATTGATTGAAAATTGCGACCTGTATCGTGCTTAAACCGATAGATGGACAGACGGACGGACGGACGGACGGACAGACGGACGGACGGACGGACATCGCTAATTCGACTCAAAAAGTTATTCTGAGTCGATCGGTATACTTGAAGGTAGGTCTAGGACCAATATTTCGGGTAGTTACAAACATCAGCACAAACTCAATATACCCTGTACCACAGAGTGGTGTAGGGTATAAAAATATTGAAAAAAAAAATTTTTGTGAAGAAGAAAAAAATTATAAAAAAAAAATGTTGATAAAAAATCATTATGTTACGTTGTTTTTTTACCAGATGGTAAAATAATTTTAATCACCAGCAGGTGAGTTATTATCCAGTTTAAAAACCTTTTTGGTTTTAAGAAAATGAGAATAGTAATTCTTATTTTCTTTTTTTTTAGTCGTTAGCTTTTCAAACTGAGGTGGCGTCCTGCATCAATTTTATAATAAGACACCAGCCTAAAAACTTTATCATGGTAAAAAGAAATAATTTAAAATACATAAAAAAGCTTTTTGTCATTCATATTTTGTTAGCCTTTGGCATAAGAGGTTTAAGTCCGACAATATAAACCACTTAAATTGTTTCGTATTTATTTTTCATTTAACATTTTTAATCTTCTTTTAAATTTCTATAAATTTGTTTCTATTAGTTAAAAGTTTATAGAACATAAGTGAAAAATATGGTAGCTAAGCGCCTTTACCTATAGGTATTGTGTTTATTTTCTTTCACTAATTTGCTGGCAAAATGTTAAACTTGTTTTACTCTCGCCCAAACCATTGAATCATGATAATGTTTTGCGGAAGATTTGGGTGTACTTGCCAAAGCAATGTTTTTTTTAGAAAAAATAATGTTATATTACTTTGCTATTACATGCAAAACGAATCGAAATATCGGTCGAGGACCCCATTAAAAAACCAACAGAGGTGTACATTTCATAGGTGAGTGCAAAAATAATTTTTAAGTCGTCAGCACATTGAGTTTATCCGCTATGAGTTGTCAACTATGTCCGAAAACGCGATTTTTAACATGATAATGTTTTTAGGCTGGTGTCTAATTTTAAAAAAGTTGCAGGACGCCACCTCAGTTTGACTATATAAGCTAACAATTAACGAAAAAGAAAACAATAATTACTATTTTCATTTTCTTAAAACCAAAAATTTTAATAACTTGGGTTTGTAACTTGGATAATAATTCACCTCGTGGTGAATAACCCCGTTTTTCTATATGGTTTTGAATTAAGAAAAGTGTGAAAGAAAAATTTTAATTTTTCTAAAAATTTTTAGACATCCTGGTTTGTTTCTTACTACCTGGTTTGTTTCTTACACCAGCTGGTGAATAAAAAGTAACATAATTATTTTTCAACAAAAAAAAATTGTTTTTCATCAATTTTTTTTGTTTTTCATTAAAAGTTTTTTTTTCATCAATTTTTTTTTTTCATCAATTTTTTTTCCATCAAATTTTTTTTATCAATTTTTTTTTTCATCATTTTTTTTTTCATCGAATTTATTTTCATTAATTTTTTTTTTCATAAATTTTATTTTTTCATCAAATTTTTTTATCAAATTTTTTATTATCAATTTTTTTCTCACCAAAAATTTTTTTTTCATATTTTTTTTTCATCAATTTTTTTTTTACATCAAAAAATTTTTCTTTTCATCAAAAAATTGTTTTCATTCATTTGAGGTGTCCTTAAAATTTTTTTTTCATATTTTTTTTTTTTTCATAAGTTTTTTTTCCATCAATTTTTTTTCCATATTTTTTTTTTTCATCAATTTTTTTGTTGTTCATGAAACTTTTTTTTCATCAATTTTTTTTTTTTTTTTCATAAAATTTTTTTTTTCATAAAACTTTTTTTTCATATATTTTTTTTTCATCAAACTTTTTTTTTCATCATTTTTTTTTTATCATTTTTTTTCATCAATTTTTTTTCATAATTTTTTTTATCATATTTTTTCATATATTTTTTTTCATCAAATTTTTTTATCAAATTTTTTATTATCAAATTTTTTCTCACCAAAAAAATTTTTTTTCATATTTTTTTCAGTTTTTTTTACGTCAAAAAATTGTTCTTTTCATCAAAAAAAATCATCAAAAACTTGTTTTCATAAAAATTTTTTTTCACCAAAAATTTTAGGTTCATTAAATTTTTTTTCACATAATTTTGTTTTTCGTGAAAAAAAATAATTTTTTTTTACCAAAACTACTTTTTCACCAAGTCTAAGCTTTTCGCATAAAAATTTTCCATTTGTTTATCAAATGTACATAAAACAAGTGAGAGTGTTACATTCTTTGGTGCCGAATCTTTTATACTCTCCAAAATGTAAAAACACTTTTTTGCAATTATTTTTGCACTCTCTTAGGATATATATAGCTCGTTTGGTTTTTTAATGGGGTCCTCGACTGATATTTCAATTCGTTTTGCATGGAATAGCAAAGTAATATAACATTATTTTTTCTAAAAAACTTTGCTTTCGCAAGTACACCCAAATCTTCCGCAAAACATTATCATGATTTAATGTTTTGGGCAAGAGTACAAAATTCGCAAGCATTTTTAGTTTAAATTTCTCAAAAGCCTGATGTAATGGAAAAGTTTGGAGACCGGTTTTGTGACCAGAAGAATAATTGTAATCATGTGTATGCGTTCCATTCTTATACTTGACACACTTTGAAATCGCTATCACATCAGGTTCATCCGATATGAGTTGTCAAAAATGACGAAAACTTCGATTTTTTTAACTTTGACCTAAATTTTCTCAAAAACCTGATGTGATAGAAAAGTTTGGAAACTAGATTTGTGATGCCTAGAATAAATGCAATTAAATGTTCAAAGTCGGGTACCAGTCGCATCAAGTTTTTTTCAAAATGTTCAGTAGTGTTATTATTTTATAATTTTATAATAATATTAACTATTTTATTATTTCCCAGCCAAAAAATTTTACATTCTAATCCCCTCATTTCAAGTATTGGACTTTGAGCATCTCTAGACAGAAAAATATTAAATTTGCAATAAGTGGTTTTCATGCACTTAAAAACGAAAATATGCGCTAAAAAATAAAAAATATGCACTAAAAAGTTAAAAATATAAACTTAAAACAAACAAGTAAAAAAAGTTAAATTCGGCCTTTCCTAATGTAGTGATACCCTCCATAATTTCAAAAAGACTATTGCAAAAAACTGTATTTAAAATGAAATTACTTTTGAAAAAAAATTTTTTTTTTGAGAAAAAAATTGGTAAAAAAGTCCGCGATTTTTTTTTTTTTTTTGTCAAAAAATGTGTTTGTACTTGTTAAAATACCATTTGGTGTTCAATTATGTTCACATATGTCAACCAGCAGCCGAATTAAAGCATTTTGTATTTTTAGGTTATGTTGAATGTACTAAAATTTTTGAGGTGTCCTTACATTTTCGTTCATAACTTTTGAACCGCTGAACCGATATCATTCAAATGCAATATCAAACTTCTCAGGAGAACTTCCAATAAATATGTTAAGTTTCAGTCATCTCCGTGTAGTATTGGTCGTGATCACCATTTCCACAGACAGACAGACGGACAGACGAACATCGAATGTCTTAAAAACGATCGGGGATCATGAATATATATACTTTATGGGGTCCCAGACCGATATTTCGATGAGTTACAAACGGAATGACAAACTTATATATACCCTCTATCACTAAGTGGTGGGTATAAAAATGTGCAATAAAAATCTTTTTTTTATACGAAAAAAAATCGTAATAGTTAAGTGCAAGATTTTATTAAGAAGTAAGGGCAGCCTATTAAAAATATACTTTTTCGTATTTTCAAAATACTTTTGAAACAAAACAAATACATTTTACTTTAAGGTTTTAGGTTTAAGGTTTAATTTATTCCAAAATATGCACTTAAAAGTTAGAAATATGCCGGAAATTTGCAATTTAAAATATGCAAAAATATGAATATGACATTTTAAACCAAATTTCATGATTCGGAAAGAAATTGGTCGATATGGACGCAGCCCTAGTAAAAATACTTATCCCTACACTCAAAATAAATTCTCTGTCCAATCAGCAGAAAAATCTGCTGAAAATACACCCATTTTGAGCCATATGAGAAATCTGCTGATTTTAGCAGACACGGTTTGCTAAATATCTGTCATAAGAGGTGAATAAATATAACAAGAAAAAAAAAAAAAAAACATACGCCGCCAGCCAGCATCGAACTCGCCACCTTCTGATTTGAAAGTACACTTCTTAACCACTACGCTACGGAAGCTTATACTTTTATCTGGCGTTTTAGTTATTAAACATGTGTGTTGTTCGACAGCAGAGAAATCTGATTTTAGCAGAAATATCTGCTGATTTTAGCAGAAAAATCAGCTGATTTTAGCAGAACAATCTGCTGATTTCAGCAGAATAATCTGCTGATTTCTGCAGAACAATCTGCTGATTTCAGCAGAGCAATCTGCTGATTTCAGCAGAACAATCTGTTCTGCTTTTTTTTATATAAAAAAATTTCTTGAAAAAATAATGAAATTCAGCAAACAAAATCAGTATAAACATAGTAAAATGTCTGTTATTTTCTTAAACTGAATGACAGAGATTTTAGTAAAAATATCCTTCTCAGCAGAACAATCTGCTAAAAGATTGCTAATTCAAATTGAAAGTCGTTTTACAGATTTTTTGACAGAGTTTTTCTTTTGAGTGTAGTTAAAAGGGAATAGATCTTATGTGATCCCGTTTATATCTATTCATACATGATCATGTCTGATTATATATAATTATATCTGAAATGACCAAAATCGAGATCTAATTATATTTCGGATTTGGTCAACATTCCCGAGTAAAAAAATTTTGATATAATCATATATATTTTAATATAATTATATACAAATTGATCTATTATTTGATCTCAAAATATATGATTATATCTTATCAGATCAAATTTGATATAATTATATATAATTAGATCCCAAAAATGGAACGGTAAATTTCATCTTATTTGATATTGAAGATCATATTAGATCTAATTTAATATAATGCATTTATTTATATACAATCAGATGCAATTACACTGTGCAACAAATTTTGGGTCATCGAATTGAGCCTCAATGCCTTCAAGGCCATATGAAAGTAGACCATCTAGTGGACAAAATCACCACAGGGTTTTGCAAAGTCAGTTCGGATTTCTTTTTTATAGCCCACTGAAATTTTAGTATTTTTGTCAAAGGCGTTTGGAAAACGTCAAAAATTCTATAATAAAAACACATCTGCGATTCAAAATATGATTTGATGTCTTCAGTGAAATTTTATGGCGGTTCTTTTCTTGGAATATTTTAACCCTCTAACTGCCATTTTAAGGGGTCATTTAGTCCTTTTTCAAAAACTAAACACAGAAGTCTAATAAAACGTCCATTTAGAGGGTTAAAATGTTCTACAAATATTTTCCTCATAAAATTTCACTAGGGGTTGTCAAATGTTCAAAGTTTGTGCGACATGCGCAAAGTACTTAAAAAAGGTCAAGTATAAATAATCAATGTTTGTTATTTTTTTTACCAAAGCAGTGTTACAAAATATCGACAAAAAACAGTGCAAATATACTTTTGAGCTAAAAATGATGTTCTGATGTGTTTTATAAAATTTTATGATGATTCTTTTCTTTGCCCAAATTAACCCTAACTCCCGTTTTAAAGGGTAATTTTTGTCCTTTTTAAAAAAACTACAAAAAAGTCTATAAAAAAGGCAGTTAGAGGGTTAAAATGTTTAACAAATATTTTCTGCATTAAATTTTACTAGGGCACGTCTATGACAGAAAGTTCGTCCAGCATATAGAAAATGCTTAAAAATTTTAAAGTATTCAAATTTTTTTTTATATTTTTTTTTGGGCCGAAATATAAAAAAAAAAGGTAACAAAGTAAAATTCAACATTGTCGAATGTATTAATACCCTCCACGATGTAAAAAAGTTTATTTGCAAAAAAAAAAAACAAAACAATAATTAAAAAAAAAAAAATCCGCGAAAAATTTTTTGGTAAAAAAAAAAATCGACGAAAATGTTTTTTTTTTGTAAACAATATGTTTGTACTTGTTTAAACACCATTCGGCGTGATACCGTTCTAGCGGAAATTTGTTGGTGAAGCAAAAATATATTTGGGGACGAAGAAGAATTAGGTGAGGAAAAGACCTAAGCTTTCTTTTGAGTCAAAAAAAGGGCCCGATTTGACAAAAAAGTCAAAAAAGTTTTGGATTTAAAAAAAAAAATCAAAAAGTTTCTTTTTTATAATTTTTTTTTGCAAGATTGAAGAAATGGCTATCTAAGCTATTTGGTACACATTTTGCTAAAAACAATTGGTAAGAAGTTACATGGATGAGAATAAACACCTCTTTGGCCAAAATGTCGGCCCCTCTAACTCAGAGAGTCCTTGACCGTTGAAAAATTGTGTCTGCACTACTATCCATCGGGATCAAAAGTTGTGCGAAGTTTGAGCGAAATCGCTTCAGCGGTTCACAAGTTATGAACGAAAATGTAAGAACACCTAAAAAATTGTGGTATATTCAACATAACCTAAAAACACAAAATGCTTTAATTCGGCAGCTGGTTGACACATTTGAACAGGATTGATCACCGAATAGTATTTAAACAAGTAAAACGGGAGCTAGAGGGTTAATTTGGTCAAAAAAAAAAATCATCATAAAATTTTATAAAACATATCAGAACATAATTTTTAGCTCAAAAGTATATTTGCACTGTTTTTTGTCGATATTTTCTAACACTGCTTTGGTAAAAAAAAAAAATAACAAACATTGATTATTTATACTTGACCCTTTTTAATCACTTTGCGAATGTCGCACAAACTTTGAACATTTGACAACCCCTAGTGAAATTTTATGAGGAAAATATTTGTAGAACATTTTAGCCCTCTAAAGGGACGTTTTATTAGACTTCTGTGTTTAGTTTTTGAAAAAGGACTAAAATGACCCCTTAAAATGGCAGTTAGAGGGTTAAAATGTTCTAAGAAAAGAACCACCATAAAATTTTACTGAAGACACCAAACCACATTTTGAAGCTCAGATGTGTTCTTATTATAGTATTTTTAACGTTTTCCAAACGTCTTTGATAAAAAAATAAAAACTTCAGTGGGCTATAAAAAAGAAATCCGAACTGACTTTGCAAAACCCTTTGGTGATTTTGTCCATTTGATGGTCTACTTTCATATGGCGTTGAAACCATTGAGGCTCATTTTTCGTGTTGCACAGTGTTATAAGATTAAAGCAGATCTGATAAGAGCAAATCAATTTTTACACGGGATCTTTAAACATTTTTTTGACTTGATGAATTTTGTCTTATATTCACAGAAATCTTCAAATATGCTAAGCTATTTGTTGTTTAACTTATTGTATTATTTTTTTCTACATTTTCTAACACAAAAATAAAAACGTTCACCAGAATTCAACAAAAAAATGTACGTGTCAAATTTATGATAAGAAAATCATTTTATTACTTTTCTACTTTTTCTTATTTCTGCGAAATAAAATAAAGAAATGTTTAATGTACATTTCATTATTTCCATTTTTCTTTCTTTCTTATTACAGCATCACCACATCTCACCTGTAGTGTAAATCAAATAAAAAATAAATAAATAAAAAAAGTTGTTACTTTTTACAGCAAGAACAACAAAATTGTATTATACTTTAATTTCTTCCGGCTCTCTTGTCATGTCGTGTATCGACGTTAATGTGTGCTTTGGTACAAACTTTAACTTTTGACATGTTAATAAAATTTAAGAAATATAACAGCGGGGACATTTAAGGAATGGAAACAAAATAACAAATATTGTAAAATCAGAGGTTCCCAAATTTATAATGTTTACAAGAGAGCTAAAGTTGTAGAGTGTTTTGACAAAAACTTTACTCATGCACAAATCTTACTCACGCACACGCACTCACGCAATTTCTTTTTCCAACTCACACTCACTCACTCACAATCACATATGCAAAATTGAGTTTCAGTCACACTCACGCTTAATCAGGCGTGAAGCATGCACTAATCTGCACAAGTGGCCATCTCTAATTCGCAAAAATGATATACAATTCACCTGATGGTGCAGTGGCGGGTACAGCTTTTGTGTCTGGGGGGGGAAAATTTTTTTGACTTCGAAAAAAAATCATAAATTCTCTTTTGTTTACGAGCAAAAAAAAGGGATACGTTTTTTTTACAAAAAAAAGTGATGGGAAAGCTATAAAATCATCAAATTTATTAGTTTTTGCCGAATAAGGTTTGTTTTTCATGATCATATTTCGTTAATATCCATTTTTTTTAATTTATTTTAAAAGAAAATTGTATATTTTTCGTATACATAAGAAGAGAATTTTTAAATAGAAGAAATTCTCCATAGAAAACATCAGATGTTGAGATATTTTTCGTGAAAAAATATTTTTTATAGCTAAAATGTCTCAGAATATAACACTAAATGTCTCAGAATCTGAGACTATTTTCGTATAGAAAAATTTTCGGATTTTTAAATGAAATTTAAAAAAAAAAAAATTGTATATTTTTTGTATACATAAGAAGAGTCTAAATCTGATAATTTAATAGAAGAAATTCTTCCTACACTCAAAAAAACCATTAATTTAAACGTTGGAAAAATTTTCTTTAAAATAGTTTATAAATTTTCCCACAATTTAGTTAAATTTAACTAAAATTTTGGAAATTTTCCCAACTTTAAGGAAAAAATTTTAGTTCATGGACTGTTAAATAGGCCATAATTTTCCTTAAATGGAATTCCCTTATACATGGAAAAAATTCTTACCGCCAAAGAAATTTTCCCTAAATAAATGAAAAAAATCTTTATTTTTAAGACATATTTCTTAAAACAAAATTTAGTTCAAAAAATTCAGTTTTAGGACGTAATTTCCTACCAATTAGTTCATCATATTTATCTTCTTTAATTTGAGGAAGTTATTTCCACAAGTTTAGTAAATTTTTCATAACTTGAAATTGTTTAGTTGATTTTTTTTTTTTTTTTCATGCTTGCTTGTAGTTCACATTTTGTTTATTATTTGTAGTATATGAAAAAGAGAGTTTGGTCTTGTATAACAAGTAATAAATTTAATGTTTACATTTTTTTCTACACATGTATGTGTGAGGGAAAAAATAATATTTTAATCACAACAAAGGCCTTGGCTTTGGCATGTTTTCCCATAGTCTGGGAACAAACGTTAAAGACAAAGTCTTTGTTGTAATTTAACTTTAAAAACTAATGAAATTTATTACTTGACCATAAGAAATAAACGTTTTTTTTATATTTTAAATAAGAAATGTACATAATGAGAATTCTGTGTGTATTCGCATGCGATTCTATAAATAAACCAATAAAATATGAAATTAACTAATTTTTAGAAAAAATGTCCTCATCAAAAATGTTTTTTAACTAAAAAATGGGAAATTTTTTCCCATTTTCTAGTTCAAATTTGTCCTTCTTTTAAAGAAAAATATGGTCTAAAAAGTAGGAGTACATGGCAATGGAGC
The DNA here is from genome assembly GCA_963921195.1 of Pegoplata infirma. Taxonomy (NCBI): domain Eukaryota; kingdom Metazoa; phylum Arthropoda; class Insecta; order Diptera; family Anthomyiidae; genus Pegoplata; species Pegoplata infirma. Next base: position 109,101,747 of record OY992537.1, on the reverse strand, counting down.
TAAATCATTATCAATTTTCCTTGGATTTAGTTAATTTTTCCATTTTTTAGTTAGTTTTTTTTCTGAGTGTACATAGAAAATATCAGATTTTGAGACATTTTTCGTGAATTTTTTTTTTTTATAGGGAACATGTCTCAGAATATAAGACTTCTCCTTAACGAAAAATGTCTCAGAATCTGAAACTTTTTTCGTATAGAAAAATTTTCAGATTCTAAGAATTTTTTTCCACAGAAAAAGTCTCAGATTTTGAGACATTTTACTATAGAAAAAGTCTCATATTATAAAGCATTACTGAGACATTTTTCCTATAGAGTGATCTCTGATTATTAGATTTGTTTCGTACAGAAAAAATGTAGATTCTGAGAACTTTTTTCTATAGGAAAAGTCTTAGATTCTTTGACCTTTTTCCAATAGAAAAAGTCTCAGATTCTAAGACTTTTTTCCTAAAGAAAAAGTTTCAAATTCTGAGATCTTATTCCTTAAGAATAAGGCTCAGATTCTCACACATTTTTCCTAAAGAAAAAGACTCAGATTCTGAGAGCTTTTTCTTATATAAAAAAAAGTTTAAAATTCTGGCACTTTTTCTCTAAAGAAAAAGTCACAGATTCTGAGGCCTTTTCTTTTTCTGAAATCTTTTCCGATTCTAACACTTTTCTTATAGAAAGAGTCCTAGATTCGGAAATGTTTTTCCTATACAAAACGTCTCAGACTTTAAGACCTTTTTCCTATAGAAAGGTCATAGATTCTGAGACCTGTTTCCTACAGAAAAAGTCTAAGATTCTGAGACATTTTTCTGAGATTCTAAGACCTTATTCCTATAATAAAAAGTCTTAGATTCTAAGACTTTTTCCCGTTGAAAAAGTCTCAGATTCTGCGACCTTCTACCAATTCAGTTAGTTTCAACTTCCGAGACTATTTTTCAACAATAAAAAGTATCAGACTTTGAGACATTTTTCTTCTTAAAAAAGACTCAGATTCTGAGAAATTTTTTCCTTAAAATAAATCTCAAATTTAGAAATTCTAAGACTTTTTTCCAATAGAAAAATTCTTCTGTGACTTTTTTTCCTATAAGTTTTCAGACCTTTTTCACATAAAAAAATTCTGAGATTCTGAAAATTTTTTCTTTAGAAAAAGTTTATTCTTTAGAAAAAAACATTTAAAATAGTTTTACAAATGTAAGTTCGACTATCACTATTTTTAAGATTTTAAGATATTTTTTTTTATTGCTATGTAGAAGACAAACACTTTTTATATAAACCAAATTAAGATCCTGTAACATTTTTCTAAACAAAAAAAGCATATTCTAAGTAATTTGTTTAGCAAAAATTCATAAAAATATTGACAGATATTTTTCACAGAAAATTTTCAGAATGATTCACTTTTTCCATAAAAAATTTTCCCTTTTAAAGTTTTCAGATTTTTTTTTATGAAAAATTTTAGTACTTCGAAATTTTTTGAGAAAATTTCCTTCTTTCTTCTTTCTTTTTTCTTCTTTTTCTTTTCTTTCCTTTTCTTTATTTTTTCTTTTTTTTCTTCTGTTTTTCTTTTTTTCCTTTTTTTTTTCTTTTCGAAATTTGGTCTGGGGGGGGAAATTTCCCCTTTTTCCCCCCCCTTGTACCCGCGCATGTGATGGTGAATAGCATATTTTCACCAGCTGGTGACTTAAATGTAACATTAGCCCTGTTTTCGCATAACCGTTTATACGCTTACCCATACAAATTTTAAATTATCCACGCTTATTTTTAGCGTGTATAATTATCAACGCTAATTTATAGCTTCGATAAAAAGTGAAGTTAAATTTTTTAATGAAATACTAGCATAGACACAACCCTTTTTCGTTGTTAAATCACAGACATAAACCTTTTTTCTTGTTTGCCTTAATAAATTTTGACACACACCAACAGTGATGCCAAGTACATCAACAAAATCACCCTTTTTTAGATTAATGGTCATAGAGGTTTCGAGGGTAATGAGATAGCGGATGAGGTTGCTAGGAATGCCTCCGCTACTCCTATGAGCGGAAGCGTACACTATTGTAGGGTAAATTGGTCCACCTTCTCGGCCATGATAATATAATAATAATAGTTTTTGATCATATGATCAATTATTTTTATTTATTTTTTCTAATTATTTACAACTCATTTTTAATAAATTCCACCTAACCGAGAACTGGTAACAATGACCGTCGTCTCGTTGTAGCGAACAAAACCAAGGGTTCTGGTGGGAATCGAACCCACGACCCCCACGTTGAAAGGCCAGCACGCTACCAACTAGCCTACGGGGGCCCCCGTAGGCTAGTGGCCATTATCGGCCATGGCCCATTATCGGCCATGATAATGGGTTTGGATAGAACACACATTTTTGGTCAGTCTTAAGTTGCACACCTTTTGGAGCGAATCCGAGGCAATTGTGGGGCATATGGTTTTTAATCAGAGCTAAGGTGGCGGTAAAAAAACACAAAAATCCCCCTTCGGAGTAGCTTCTGGAGTGCAATGTATGATCGACCCCCAATCAATTTTTACGCCCCAACAGTTTTCTAAAAAAAAACCTACTACCTATCTCCACTCTTTAAGGGGGCTCCCATACAAAACGACATTTTTATAAAATTTGCTTCCACCGTTTTTTATAAAATTTGTATGACCGACCTCCAATATTTTTTTAATAAATTTTCTCAGAACATACCTATCTTCAATCTTCAACCCTGAAGATGATCCCCATACATTTTTTGTTTTTAAATTTTTATTTTTTACGACATCAGATCATAGCGTTCACATAGTTCATACAAGAGGGGTAAAATGTATGACCGACCCCCCAATATTTCCCCTTCCCAACATTTTTTTCAGAAGATACCTACCCCCTTACTCCACTTCCTGAGGGGGCTCCCATGCAAAATTACATTTTTTTATTTTAAAATATTGGGCGAAATTTTAACAAGTAAATTTTCAATATGCAAAAAATTTTTTGTTTTTGAAATTTTAAATTTTTATAGGGGTTACTATAGGAAATCTAAAAACAAAACAAAATATAAAGATTTGATGAAAGGAATCCCCCAATTCCCAATTTGTTTGTTAACAATTTATAAAAAGCAGATTTTTTGCATTTTGTACTGCCACGCCTATATTAAAGGCGGTGATTATGAGCTATTCATGTTATAAGCTACTTACATATCAAAGAATCGATGTTTGCTTTGGTAGGCCCAACAGAGGTGTGCAATTTTTTCCCCGGGGGTAACATTAAAATTTGTGTTAAAAATGTGTCAACTTTCGATGAGGCTGTTTTTTTTTTATTTTTTTTAAGTTTAAAATAGCGTAACATTTTAACAAAAAATAATATTTTATTCGTTATGGTTTTAAAATGTCACAAATTTATCTAGCTAACTAAAAATTAATGTTTGAAAAATTTCGGACGGTAGGTGACCAACCTATTTCCGAAAAACTGGATCAGGATCGGAAAAAATTAAATTTTCCCATTCAAATGGCTATAAATCGGAAAGTAAAAGAGATAACGACTATGTGTTTACTAGCGCTTTAAAAAATCCAAATTTCATCAAATCGGATAATAAACAACAAATTGGCGAGCACTTAAAGCCTTTGTATACAAGATAAATTTAGGGGCCCGGTATAAATTTCACTGCAATCGGTCCAGTACTTACTAAATGGCCGAATATTTTCCAAAAAAAAATCTAATAAACCACTGTGCAGTGTAATCGCTTGAAATTGTAAAAAAATAAAATTTTTTCACTTTATATTTTGAGTAGGTTTTTTTTAGCTCGAGGTCATTATTTCTATGATATTAAAACTACACTCAAAATAATTCTACAGTAAAAGGTTTAGTAAGTGATATTGTACCCAAATCGACTAATTAGTTACTAATTTTAGTATCTTCAAAGTACTAAAATTAGTAATTTTTACTGGTTTTGACTAATATAAGTTAAAAATTTTAGTATTGGTTACCAATTTCTGCACTAGGTCCTTTTGGACTAAAATTAGTTAAATTTTTAGTATTGAATACCCACTTTTTTTTTTTTTGGGTGTATGATATTCTCATAGAATAATTTTCAAGGGATTTCTCAGATCCCATTGTCAAGATTATTTGGCAAAAATATACTATACTACAAATAGCAAAGGGTCTTTAATGACAATCTTTAATGATCAAACTAAAATATAAATACATTTTCGACATTGGGAATTAGAAAACGAAAATTGTACCATCGTAGTAAGATCACGATCAAATCCCGAAACACGTGTCGATTAAGTCTTGCAAATAATGACCAACATAAATAAATTTAAAACAGAAAAATAACACCGCTCAACAAATCGAAGGTTTTTAGCTTAGGTTTGAAGTTTCATATAAAATATTTAAAGATTTTGACTCGCTGATTCCAAATCTGTGTTCCAAATTTTTCCATCACATCTCGAATTTAAATTATACGAAAAACAGCGATTTTTGGTTTTTTTGAAAGCCTGCACAGCAGCCACTAGGTGAAATAAAAATCTGGTATAAAGCGTTAGAGTAGAATTGAACTATGATCTCAAATATATTATCAAAAAAATTTGAAGTTGTTGCACTACTATTGGCCAAACATGTATTTAAAAAAAACACTGTGAAAAAAATTATAAAAATCACCATTTTTAAAAGGCTCCAAAACAAAAACTAAATAATCAATCTTTACTGTGATAAGTTCAAAATTTAGGCAAAAGTTCATTCTTTCTTATAGACTTTTAAACCCATTAAAGATTTCTTCCGGTGTATACGAAAAATAACACAGAAAACTTAAATTTGAAAAATATTTTTTTTTTTAGTTTTTCTTTGAAAAATATAAAAAAACTAAGGTATCCACCTTACCTTTTTTACAAAAATGGTTATTTTAACAGTATCATTTTAAAACGCAAGTAAAACCCAACCAAACGTAATAATTTGAATACAAGTACGAAAATTATAGTCGGTCAAGACCGACCATATAATACCCTACACCAGAGTTTCCTGGTAAATGGGTCCCAAGTTCAAACACGGACTGATTAGATCAATATTTTGTCAAATCTTTAATAAGTGCAAAAAGCAATCACAGATAAAATTTGACTGGAATAGGCGTCTTTTTGTTGACAATAAACCACTTTAACTGAATATCGGGCGAAATTTTCACGTGGGACCTAAGTCCAAAAATGGTCCGATGATTATCAGATTTGATAAGGTTATTAAAGTACGCGTTTAACATACACAAACAGAATTTTAATTAAATATTTTCTATTTTTATGAAAATTGAGAGATTTCTGTGAAAATCGGGAAGGTGGTTTGTATGGGGGCTACAAGAAGAACTGGTCCGATTTCTCTAAAATTCGGAATGGTGATTTGTGTGGATGAAACATGGTTACCTGCCAAACTTCGAAAAGATACCTATTAAAATGCGGTTATTAGAGCCATTTGAGCCAAAACTAAAGAGGACCTTTGTTTGGGGGCTAGGTCTAAATGTAGACCGATTTTTTCCAATTTCAATAGGCTTCATCCTTGGGCCAAAAGAGGCTTAAGTTTCAAATTTCAAGTCAATTGATTAAAAATTCCGACCTGTATCGTGTTTACACCGTTTACATGGACAGACAGACGGACGGACATCGCTGATTCGACTCAAAAAGTGATTCTAAGTCGATCAGTATACTTAAAAGTGGGTCTAGGACCAATATTTCGGGTAGTTACAAACATCAGCACAATCTCATTATACCCTGTACCACAGTGTGGTGTAGGGTATAAAAAGTGTGTTCTATGTTGGAGACCATAGACAAATTATACTTTTGCGCTTTATACCAGATTTGTATTCCACTGAATGGCTGCTGTGCAAGCTTTCAAATAATGCAAAAATCTTAATTTTTCGCATTTTCAACCGTGAATAACTAAAAGTCTGGATGTGATGGGAAAAGTTGGAGAACAGATTTGAAATCAGGAGACTAAAGTCTACTAAAATTGTTTATCAGAATTCAAACCGGAAAATGAGTGTTGAGCGGTGTAATTTTCTTGAAAATTATTCTTTGAGATTATCTTAGTTTTAATTAGTAAAGAAAATAATGACCTCGAGCTAGAAAAAAAACCTACTCAAAATATAATAATTTAAAGATCGAATAAAAACAATTTTAATTTTTTAATAAAAATTACTCAGAATTTTTTCACTTTTTTCAAAAGCAGCAATGAGTTGCTAACTTTAACAGCTCACTAAAGTCAAAGTTGTTTACAGATTGATTTTGCTAGCTAGTGGTGCAGAATTTTTTATACTTTTACCCCATACCACTCACTCACGCATTGTTTTACACTCATACTCATAATCACTTGAGCGAAATTGAGTTTCAGTCACACTCTCGCAATGATTTAATGTTTTTACTTATAACAACAAAACGCAAACATTTTTACAAAACTTATTAGAAAGAAGGAAGTTTTTTATCAAAATAAAATCTTTCTAATCAAAAAATTTTTTTTTGCCTTTAAAAAATTACAGTCGACAATAAAAGTGTTTCAAATTCATTGTATTTAAAATGTTTGGGGAGTTGTGTAGGGTATTCGTGAATTCGGCTAATTCGAATTTAACTGTTTTAACTGTTTTAACCGTGTAATCTTTCATCGACCCTAACTGAGAACCTCTGCAAAATAAAATCTATTAAATTTTTAAATAACTGCCATAAAAAAAGAGGTTGTACATTTATTTTGTATTCTTATGCTACTGCTTTTACAACTGCAGACAAACGTGTAGGTATGAATTCGATTTGTAATATTTGCTACGTTTTTTATCATATTGGATTTATTAATTCCATTTCTTATAATTCTTAAGGTATGTTATAAAAAATGTTTCAAAAAAAGAATAAATACCCGAGTAAAAATTTTCTGGTCTAATCATATATAATTTGATACAATCTTATATGAGTTAATATGCTTCTGTATAAATTTATATAAAATTGTATCTATCACTTTGATACGGTTGATCCACTTTATATGGCTAGATATTGCTTCATATATGATTAGATTCGTATTTTGGTTTTGCTCATCAAATTATATAAAAATTGATATTATAAGATCAATTTGATCTAATTAGATTTGACCAAATTCAGGATCAAATTGTATCAATTTTTATATTTTTTGATCTAAAGTAATACAATTAGATATTATTTGATACAACCATTTTACGGATCAAATTAGATCTATTCAGTAAAATTAGCATAATATTTTTACTAGGGTATATTTCTATTCCAGAATAACGCAATAGATGGTGACAGTACTTTAATCTTTAAAGCAGTGTTGGCTACCGTTACCCTTTCAATACCGTTACCGATTAAAAACCCTTTAATTTTGACAACCGTTACCGTTACCAATACCGATAAAAAAATATTTAAATACCGTTACCGATAAAAAACCATTACCTTTATTCGGATTTTTACCGGTATTATATCGGTTTTATTTCGGTTGTCATAAAATACGGATAAAAACTAAGTAAAATATTTTTAATCTACTTTTCGCATTGTTATATGGACAAAAAACAATTAGGAAATCGGGCCAACCAATGTCACATTCGCAATTAACTAAATCCTGACAAAGAATAATATTATGTGAAAATCGGTCCAACCAATGATCACATTCTCAATTCAAGAAAAGTGAGTGCCGCGTAATGTAAACATTTTTTAGTAGGATGATGAAAGAAGAGACAAACCTGAATTGTATTTTAAAAATAACATCATTTTTTTTGTACTTTTACTGACTCTGGTTGCTAACTTCAAAATATTTTTTGTTCAAAACTTATTATTTTGTAATTTTACAAACACTTTTTGATGTCAATTTTTTATAATTTTTCTCTAATTTAAATTAAAAAAATTTTAATTTTATTGAAAAACAAACGGCATAACAAAAAAAAAAATAATTGCCGCTTTAAAAAAGTCGAAAATTTTCTTTCTGTAAAATTATTGCGTTGCTAATTTGTTTTGCTCTGTTTTCCCCCTGTCATTTTTGATAACTCATAGCGGATGAACCCGGACTGTCGCCTTAACACGTAGGGCACCAACTGTCAATCAATGATGTCTTAATTCCAAAAACCATTTTTTCTGCTTCAAATCATACGAAAAAAAATATTTTATGCGAATGAAACGTCACCTTATTCACATGATTGCAATTATTTTTTTTGGTCACAAATCCGGTTTCCAATCTTATCCATTACATCAGGTTTTTTAAAAATTTTAGATACAAAAACCGCGTCTTCGGAATTTTTTGACAACTCATAGCAGATGAACTCGATGTGCTGACGACTTAAAAATAAGTCAACGGTAAATCATAAACATTGCTCATTAAGATGTTTAACTCATTTGATCAATCGTTTTAACCGTTGGAGCACTAATTGTAAGATATTTTCCCCGAAATTTTTTTTTAATACTGGGTAATAAGACGTCATTGAAAGACAATTGGTGCCCAAATGGTTAAGGCGACTGACCAAATGAGTTCTGTCTTAAAGAGCTTAAACCTCGATTTTTTTTGAAGCCGCCATCACAGCGGGTTCATCCGCTATGACTTTCCAAAAATGCCCCAAACGGCAATTTTTTTTAACTTTGACCCCAAATTTCTAAAAAAAACCAAAGTGATGGAAAAGTTTGGAGTATGGATTTTTGACCAGCAAAACTATTGTTATTAAGTGTATAAGGTCGCGTCCCAGTCGCATTTTCGATGTTTAGTAGTGTAATTAATAGTTAGTATAGTTAAAAATACACTTAATTTAACAGTTTTTTTTTTGATTTGATTAAATACATTTTTGATTTCTTACGTGTTTTTAACAAATTTGTGACTTTTTAACACTTTGGGTAAATTTTTTCATAATACCGGTACGTACCGGTATCGATGTTTCGGTAACGGTTTATCGTTACCGAAATAATCGAAAATACCGTTACCTTTACCGTTACCGATATAAAAAATATGTAATACCAATACCGTTACCGATACCGTTATTCGTTTCGGTTGCCAACCCTGCTTTAAAGTTGTGTTTGATTATTTGCACCTTAAAGTATGCTTCACTACATAGTTTTACAAAACTGTTAAAATAAATTAAAACAAATTATAAGTAATAAATCTACTTGTTTATATGGTTAGAGTTTATTTCAATAATTGAAAAACACAGCTATTGTATGTGATGGCTTATACATATATACTTTTTTTGGGGGGGATTTAAGTAATAAGGTAAATGGATTCACGTTCAGCTTCATTTTTCCCTCCTGTAAAGCTACAGCACAGGTACTTATGTAGTATGTAAGTTCTTTAAATGTCAAACAAGATGTTTATTTTATGAGAAAAAAGATTAAAAATTATAGGATATGATTCATTAGAAAATAAGGAAAAAATGGAAGAAAAAATAAAAAATGTTAAAATCTCAAGTTGTAAATAAACTTAAAAAAAAAAAAATTAAAGCATATTTTGAGGAGTAGAAAAAAATGAAATAAACGAAAAGTAAGAACGACATTCGTTAGCAAAATTAATTATAATTTTGATGGGACGAAAAAAAATATTTAAAACAAATTAGATTTTTAAAGGTAAGGAACGCAAAAATAAGAAAAAATAAAAGAAATTAAGATTTAAACATTTTTAATGAATACTTGAATGTGAAGTACTTTACAAAAGTAGTTTTAAGGAATCTTAAAGAAAAAACAAAATAATTAAAATGTAAGAAAATTTTATTTTCGATTTAAAATTAATTAAATTCTACACCATTTACAAATGTAATTCGTAAAAGATCAATTGTAATTCGAAGATTCTATTTGTAATTCGAAGATTCCATTTGTAATTCTAAAATTCCACTTGTAATTCGAAAATTCCATTTGTAATCCGAAGATTATACTTGTAATTCGAAGATTCTATTTGTAATTCGAAGATATTTTTATTTATTTATGGCCGCTGTTCCAAAAAAAGTAATTCACATAAAAAATGTGAAAATGAAAATTTCCGAATTTTTTTGGTGTGCTAGATTTCACATTCGAATTTCTTTTTCGTTTTGTTTCACATAAATAAAATTTGGTGAAAGTAAAACGAATGCACTTTTTTCCTTATAATTTTTTAAATTTTAGTTATTCGATTTCAACTTCGAATGAAAACGTGATCAATAGGGCAAGTACTTTCATGAAAATGCATATTTTTACTCCACACTCTAAACATAATATAAATTAAATATCTATCCGAATCAATAAATTTGCAATAAAATGGCATCGATTTGTAGTTGCATATTTTTGCATATTTTGGTATAAATGCATATTTTTGCATATTTTCATATAAATTGCACTTTTTTTTTAATTTTCACTAAATTTTTTTCAAAAAATCATTTAAAAAACTTAATCTAAAAAACATAATCTAAAACCGATCCACCATTTCTTTTAAAAAGCATTATTTTCTAATAGAAATGATATTTTGAGACAGTTTTTATAGAAATTTGTTTCTAAAAAAAAATTAGATTCTTAAATAAAGTTTTAATTTTAAAAATATCTTACAGAAAAATGGACTCAGAAAAGCCGATACAAAAACATTTATTCTCCAGGTCAGTATTGAATTTTAGAGAAATTTGCACAGTAGTTAAGTTATGAACAAATCCGTGAAACTAAGATTGGTTTTATCCCGAATTCACGTGTTGGACAAAACGCTTAATACGTTTTAGTAGAGATTGGTAGCCACAAAAATATTTTACTAAGAATTTTTGTAACTCAAAAAAATTTTACACCCAAAAAATATTTTTTTTTTTCAAAAATTACTAAAAAAAAGTATTTGACTTCAAATTTAATATTTTTAGTAAACATTTTTAAACATTTTTTTACGTCCAAGTCGATTTTAAACTTTCTACTTGTATATTTATAAAATTTGTTTCAGAAATATTTTTTGACTTCTAAAGAAGTCATTTAAAATTTTTTATCACAAAATGTGTCATTAAAAAAATATTTTCCAATTAAAAGCTGAGTCCACTCAAAAACATTTGTTTAATATTGTAGAGGGAATTAAAGTATTTGAAAAAATCTAATTTATGTTAACAAAGCTCTTTTTTAGTAAAAGCAATTCATTTTAAATACATATTTTCAAATTTTAAGTGCATATTTTTCGAATTTTAAGCGCATATTTTTGATTTTTAGATGCATATTATAGGCACATATTTTCGATTTTTAGATGCATGAAAGTACTTGCCCTAGTGATCAACAAAACACTAAACTTGATTTCATGTGATTCGGAAATTTCCATGTGAATTGAAAAGTTGTGAAAGACAGAACAGAGGCCTATTTATTTATTTAAATGTTTTCCTGCACAACAAGAGTTAATCTTATAATTAAAGTACAGGAATAATTATGCTAAAACAGTGTAGAAGCTAAAATGTATAAAAATGTATTAAAATATTTACTTATATCTAAAGATACCATTTGTAATTTGAAAAATATGAACTGAATTTCTATTGATATTTTTCGAATTACAATTGGAATCTTCGAATTACAAATGAAATCTTCAAATTACAAATGGAATCTTCGAATTACAAATGAAATCTTCAAATTACAAATGGAATCTTCGAATTACAAGTAGAATCTTCGAATTGCAAATGGACTTTTCGAATTACAAATGGACTTCGAATTACAAATGGAATCTTCGAATTACAAGTAGAATCTTCGAATTACAATTGCTATTTTACGAATTACATCTGTAAATGGTGTAGTAAGGAATGTATTTCTATTAAAAGCGGACGCTAAAAAGCGTATCATACTTTAAAAATCATCCCGATTTCCTATAGAAAATGTCTCAGATTCCGAGAACATTTTCTTATAGAAGGAGTCTCATTTTCTGAGAAAAACTCTCAGAAAAAAACTCTCGTTCGTATGGAAAGTCTCAGAGTGTTCAAATATGGCCGATAAGCCGAGACATCCCTTACTTAAAATCGTCTGTTGTATACTACAATTTATTTTAAGTTTCAGGCAAATCGGTGTATAACGGTTTGAAGACCTCCCTTCTTAGATATTCAAATGTTAAATTTCAAATATTACCACAAGTATGAAAATCCTTTAAGGTGCAGTGTTAAGTGCCTTATTTATATGCCTTTGCTTAATAAAAATTAAAACTAAATTCTAATTAATTAAATTAAATTTTAATAACTCAATTGTCATAAACAAAAAAATTTTTGTTGTTTCTTTAATGCATTAGAACAATTTAGAGTTAATATCCTCCTTCCAAAATTGAGTTAAATTATAAAGTTTGCTCTTAAAGCCAAAGCATACTTTTAAGGCTACTTAAGTTGATTAAAATTATAGCATACCTTAAGGAGTTGAATTATTTAACAAACATTCGTTCTCAACTTAACCCATCAACTTAAATATTTGTACATACATTTTTTTAGTGGTTAACAATTTTCCATCAATTATGTGGTTTTTTTGCAAATACACTCGTACGCTTGGAAATTATTTGTTGCTTTCATGACCCCTTAATATGCTGTATTACTTAAACATAGAAACGTTTTAACCACAAATAAAAAAAGTGTAAATAAAATTCCAAACATGTTCGCATATAAATACAAATTTCTGTGGTTTTCTTATACACTTCAAGACAAAAAGATAAAATTTTCTATAAAAAATTGTTTATCAATCTGTTTGTAACACTTTTAAAATACTGCTAGATTAAGGTTGAGTTGTAAGTGGCTACTGACGTTTTACTTCAGCACACATAGACTCTATGGTCCGTTGTGATACCACGGGACGGTAATGTGGTTCCTATAGGTTACGTCAGCACACATATACTCTGAGGTCCGTTGTGATACCACGGGACGGTAATGTGGTTTTCCTACTTTCCCTATCGTTAAACCAATTTGAGCCTCTTATGAAACTCCTAAGATATTGAATTTTGACATTCTACAAATCAGAAAGATAGTGCAGCTCCCTAGATCCCAGTAAGCAAGTCTCTGACAAGAAAGCGCCGGACAATGACAGCTAAAGTGATCGATAGTTTCCATGCAATGCAGCAGAATTAGATGCATCACTGCTGTATAAATACAATGAAGGACTTAGGAGCCAAATCCCTATCGCAATCAAATGGCCCTTTTACAGTAACCCTTGGCAGCCATCAACTTAAACCCAGGGGTCATTAATCCGCAAAACCCCGCACATAGGGATCTTGTATAAAACTAAGTCAACCGCTACTGTCGTCAGGGGCAGCAAGAGTACTAGACTTGGGCTTAATCGTTCAATTGAGTGAGCGCTCATTCTCGTTCATTTCATATAAAAGACCTAGTTCGTTCATTTAGTTCAATCGCTCTTTTGGCTTTTTCGTTCAACAGCTCGTGAACGAATCATTTTGATCATGTCATCTAGTTCAAATTGGTCAATTTTGGTTTTCGTTCAACAGTTTTGAATCATTTCGATCATGTCTGTTGTTTTGACTTTCGTTCAAAAAATACAAAAATGTTGAATAAAAACATTATTTAAAAAGAAACAAAAATAAATAAATAAAATTTTTGTAAAAAAAAACATAAATGATGAGAAAGCGTGCCAAAAGAGGAGAAAAATCTAACGCCTAATGACAAAATTAACAAAAAAAAATTGAACGACCGAACTGAAAGATCAAAATGAAGTAATGATCAATTGAGCTGAATGAACGAAAAGACCTAAAAGAGCTGAAATGAACGAACTAGAAAAACCGCTCAGTTAAGTGAATTGTTCAATTGAACTAGTTCTTTCGTGAACGACACAACTCTAAAGTGTACAACTGAGGCTGAGTTACAGTGATGGAAGTTTATTTGTTGGAACCGCAAAGCCAAATATGTGTTCCATCTGTTCTGATTTGGAGGCAACAATATTCTCCGCATTATTGACTGCATGGGCTTCGACCCGAATGTCACCCACTGTGACATAAGCTTTGTCCTCCGTGTTATAACAGAGGTCGAATTCGTTACCAGATTCAAATTCAAAAATACAATGATGCATCTCCCATCAGCCTAGAGTCGGCCACCTGAATATCAACCTCTTCCGGATTCTCCTCCCCAGCCGACTCTACCACTGGTTTGGTTGCGTCCAAAAAAGACTTCTGGTTGCCCTTGTTGACATTGTAAGATTCGGTTTCGAAAATGCAAGATGCTTCTCCCATCAGCCTTTAATCAGTCACCTCTCAAGCGGACTCTGCCACTAGCTTGGATAAGTCCAGAATAGGCTTCTGGTGGCCCTTGTAGACATTCGAATAATGTCTACAAGGGAACTAAAGTGTAATATAATGTTTCCCATTTTCTAGTTAAAATTGGCTTAAAATTAAATAACTTTGTTTTCCTTATTTTTGGGAAAAGTATGAACTAAAACCAAAAAAAAAAAATCTTTGGAGCCAAATCATTCCCTCTTTTTCTCAAAATTTAGTTAAATTTCCCAGTTTTTAGTTCACATTTTTTTTTGAGTGTGTGGAGGGTAGATTCGGCCATGTCGAATTTAACTTTTCTACTTGTTCTTTTTGCCACCAATATTGGACTGAGCACCCTTACCAGATTCAAAGTCGGACTCCAAGGTCGCAACCTTTAGACCAGTGCTAGGACCAGTAGCAGTCGGTGAGTCCACATTTTCATTTTCCTTGCTTTCTATGCACATTTTTAATTCACCTTAAATTTAATGAGGTTAATAATAAAAAGTTTAAGATGTGTTATAACCCAAAAAAGGAGTTGTATTAAAGGATTATTTTTAATTAAACCGTTGTTGTATTAACAAATAATTTAATTGTTTAAAAAAAATAAATAATTGATATTTATTCAACATTACAATTTGTCAATATAATTAAATTTTCTTCTCCTGTCAAGTTTAAAATTAAATCACATTTTTAGCTGCATTTCATAGAGTCATTTAAAATTTAAATTTTATATATTCTACTGCATAGTAAAGGATTTATTTATTTCAATCATACTGTAGTTATCTCAAAAAACTTCTATTACAACTTAAGTATGTGTGTGGTGTTTATAAAAATTAAGTGGTTTTAAAAAAATTTCAAATAAGTTTTTTCTCTTGATATCAAAAACACGAAAACAGAATCCCATAAAATAACTAAATAAAGGGTTTCACTTTGAAACATATAAAAAAAATAGAAAATAAATTTATTTATAAAAACGTGTCAGCAACCTTACTATAAAATTTTTTTTTATAAATGTTGTACCAAAAAGAAGGTGGAAAAAAATTAAAATAAATTTACAATTTTTTTTTTTCCTTAACAGAAATATGAGTTAAAGGCAATGCACGAAATTGTTTAAGCATTATTTAAATTGTGAAAATAAAAAAAAAAATTTGAAGACTTTTTCAAAAAACAGACAATTGTATTAAATTCGGTTATGCGGAATCCTTTATAACCTCAATACTGTAAAAAAGTTTAAAAAAATTTCAGGGATCGCACAGTGTTACAAATCTAACCTGCTTATGACAATGGTAGAGACAGGAAGGTGGTTAGTCTGTCATCTGTAGCGGATACGGCTTCAAAAAACTGATTAGTGTCAATAGTGCTTTGAGCATATGCTACCAGAATGTTAGGGGCTTGAACACTAAATTGACTAGGTTGTTTGTAGACAGTTTTAATTTTGACTACCAGGTAATCACATTTACGGAAACGTGGTTAAATGGTAGGATATTAAATTCTGAGATTTTGTGTAATGATTTTAGGATTTATAGGAAAGACCGCGTATGCGAGGAGGTTGTTGGTAATTCAAATATAAGTGGTGTTGGGAAAGTTTGGAACGTTGACAAAATTAAAAAGACTGAGAAGATTGAAAAGATAAAAAAGGATGGCGGTGTTTTAATAGCTGTAAAAAGCTGTTTACCATCGGAGGAAATTGTATCTGATAAATTCGTGAAAATAGAGTTTGTTGCAGTTAGTATCAAATTTGGGCAGAAATCAATTTTTGTTACTTGTTCTTATATTCCTCCTCTGTCTGATTCATTAGTTTATGACACTCATTTGGATGATATTGGATTTGTTGTTTCTAGGATGAAGAATACTGATTCTATAATTGTTTTAGGTGATTTTAATTTACCTTACGTCTCATGGCATTCTTTGCCTGATACACAGTCATTAATTCCATTGACTTCAGATGATATTTCGCTGAAATTTGTATCTCCACTAACTGATTTAAATTTATTTCAATTGAATTATGTTTTAAATTCCAAACGTAGAACTTTGGACTTAGTTTTAGTTAATGATCCCGTATCAACTCCTGAGGATTGTTATCACCCAACTCTAGGTATTACTTATTCGTTTCCTTTTGGGACTTTGCCATTATCTGTTTCGTCTCACAGAAAAGTTTTTTGTTTTGAGCGCGCAAATATTGCGAAGTTAGATTCGCTTCTTTCAAATGTTAATTGGTCGGCATTTTGCACTGATATTGAAGGGGTGCGTGATTTTGATAAAAGGTTGAATATGTTTTATAAAATTTTGTTTCACTGCTTTTTGGAATCAGTTCCGAAAATACAGATTCGATCTGAAAATGGTCCCCCTTGGGGGTCTAGACTTTTATCTAAACTGAAAAATGTTAAGAGTAAATGGTTTAAGAAATATAAAAAATCGGGTTCTAATGTAGATTTTGGTAGATATGCAGTGGCTAGAAGTTCGTTTAATGTGGAATCTCGTAGGGCGTATGCAATTTATTTAGATAAGGTTAGGGAGAATTTTAAACGTGATCCTAAATCTTTTTACCGCTTCGTTAAGTCAAAGCGGAGTTCTTCAACTTACCCCACAGTGGTTAAATTAAATGATGTTGAGTTTTCAGATGATTATTCAATTTCGAACGCATTTGCGGATTTCTTTGCTACTACATACTCTGATAGGGAGTATGACTTGAACTCTCTGTATCCGTTTGAGATTCAGAGAGCAAGCTCTCTGAGTCTTCCTTTATTGGACGTAGCTTCTGTTCACCCAAACATGAACAAGTTAAGGATTACGTATAGCGCTGGTCCCGATGGGGTTCCGGCCTCTGTTTTAAAATTTTGCTCGGGGACTCTCTCAGCCCCATTGATCTTTTTGTTTAACTCTTCATTGAAAATGGGTTACTTTCCTTCATTTTGGAAGAAATCCTTTTTAATTCCGCTACATAAATCTGGAAGTGTTGTGAACGTTTCGAATTATCGGGGAATTGCTAAATTGAGTGCAATTCCTAAACTATTTAAGAAACTTGTCACTGATATTGTGTCCTACCATGTATCTTCAATTTTAGTGCCATGTCAACATGGTTTTCGTAAGGGTCGATCGACTAATACTAATTTGCTTCAATTTTCTACTAATATCATTAGTGGTTTTACTTCAGGTCTACAGACTGATGCGATTTATACTGACTTCAGTAAAGCATTTGATAAGGTTAACCATAATCTTTTGCTATATAAGTTGAATGTAATTGGATTTAATGGTATCGTTTTGCAATGGTTATCTTCATATTTGAGAAATCGTGAGCAATGCATCCTTTTTAGGCAGACACATTCTAGATTTATAAGTGTTGCTTCTGGTGTCCCACAGGGCAGTCATCTTGGTCCTATCCTATTCTTGTTGTTTATAAATGATCTCCCATCTTCTATTATTCATTCTAATATTTTGATGTTTGCTGATGATGTTAAGCTTTTTCTGTCTTACAGTTCTCCTGTTGGACAGGTATTGCTGCAGCATGACTTGAATAGATTTTACAATTGGTGCGATTGTAATCTCATGGAGCTGAACTTGAAAAAGTGTAAGCACATGACATTTGCTAGGTCGAAGTTTTTGACTTCTCAGTACTTATTAAATGGTTCAATTTTGGAATCGGTTGATTCTATTTTGGATCTTGGTATTCTTTTAGATAGAAAGTTGACTTTTAATGCGCATGTGGAGACTATGGTAAATAAGGCCTATGGTGTTCTTGGATTCATGAAACGCTGGGCGAAGGAATTTTCTGACCCCTATATAACGAGGCAATTATTTACTTCATTGGTAAGACCAATTTTGGAATTTGGTTGTATTGTTTGGGATCCATATTATGCAGTTCATAGTGATATGATTGAATCCGTACAGAAACAATTTTTACTTTTTTGTCTTAGGAACCTCAACTGGGGTCCGGACTAAAGCAATCTTCCATCATATAATGCAAGATTAGCGTTGATAAAACTTCCTACTCTGAAAAGTAGACGTATTATGTTAAATACTGTGTTTATTTTGAAGATTATTAAGGGCGAAGTTGATTCTGAATTTCTTGTTGGGAAGTTGTTTTTTAACGTCCCTTTTCGGCCTACTAGATATTACAGCTTTCTTTATATTGATATTTGTCGCACGAATTATGCGTGTGCAGATCCTATTCGTAGGATGTGTACTGATTTTAACTCGTTATACAGGTTTGTTGACTTTTCGGAGAATTATGCTCTTGTGAAATCAACTATTTTGACATATTTGAATAGATTGCGTGACGATGATTATTTTTATTTCTTTGAACGTTTATAGTTAATTTAGGATTATTAATACTAAATTATCTGTAGAAATTTTGTAGTTGTAGTAATAGTATATAAATGTATTTAGTGTCCATATAATAAACCGACTGATGACTAAGAGTCTGTAGTTGGTTTATTAATATCCTTACTTATCCAGCCTAATCCGCTATGGTTCGGACCATGGTGTGTACGTGTTCCCCCGTCATGGGAACGAGCCCTCTCGGTCGGTTGGGGCGGGTAAGTGTGAGGTGGGACCGTTCGTTAAAAAAAAAAAAAAAAAAAAAAAAAAACATTCTTGGAAAACTTCAAGAGTCCAGCTCTTTTCTTTTGGACTATAACGTCTTACCTACAGACAGGTGGACGGACATTCATAGACCGTCCTAGTAAAAATAAATCGAGAATTGGGCAGCACACATCATTGTCATAGCATACCATAGAGCATCCAAAGGGTGCTCTTAAGGGTGCAATAAAAGTAAAAATTAAATTTTTTTGTTGAGATTTTTTATTTTTTTTTTCAAGATTTTCGTTTCCACCCTTTAAGTGTGTGCTTACATAATATTCATATCCACTTGTTTAGTGTAAAATATATGTATGTATGTATATAATATGATAATATTGTAAATGTGTGTTTATTTGTTGCTTTAGTTAAGTGATAATGCGGGTAGGTTACAAATAGCTTAAGTTAGCAGTAGATTTTAAGCCATGTAGAAAAAGGCTTTAACCAATTTTATTTTATTATAATATTATCACTATTCGCACACAACCACAGATAGCTACAGCATTAACAGCAAACACAGGTGTAAAACTGAATAAATTATTTAAATTTTAATATAACAAAATCAAGGCCTTAAGTTATGCTATGATTTTTAATTTTTTTTTTAAGCTGTCTGACGTTAGGCAATGTAAAGAGATAATCTCATCAAGGCCTAAAAGTATGCATTATAATATATTTTTTTAGTTTTATCAACTATAGGCAACATAAAAAAAGTGTAAATGAAAAATGTAATTAGCTCAAGGTCTTAAGGGGACAATGTTAAATTATTTTAAATTTTTTAAATCATAATTGAATTTAAGACTAAAACTCAAGGCATAAAAATTGGAATTGCTCAATAACCCACAAACAAGGGTTTCGGTAAAAAATAGTATGGTAAGAAACCTCTCATGAATTAGTAGAATAAAAAAATGTGAATATACAATTTTGTAAAAATGCAATTTTTTTTTTTGGAAATTTATATTTTTTTGCGAATTAATAACTTATGCTGGTAAATTTACAATTTGTTCCTGAAATGTTTGCGCCTGATAACAAACATTTTACCACACTAAAAAAAGACATACCCGACCAAAAAAATTTAAATATATTAACATATTATGTATGTCCTGATACAATATTAGATAAATAAATATATGATATACGACTCCATTTATGACCTCATACAAGATTAGATATACATGGGGCATTCCATATCAAATCGGACACTTTGAAATTTTTTTTTTTTTTAGATTTTCAAAATTTGTTTACAGTTTTTAGTACCCGTTCAAAAGATATCGAATTTTTAAGAATTGGTAGTTTGTTCCTTTACTAAAAATTCTTTTACTCAAAACTTCTTTAATTATCCAAATTTCAAATTGTTTTTTTCAAAATTTTTGTTTTTTTACGAACTTTAAAAAAAAATCCCAAAAAATTCTTAAAAGCGCTCTAGTATGCAATTTTTAAGTTTTTAAGTTTTAAAATTTAAATCTCATTTTTGAAAATGTTTCTACTCTTCGATTTTTTTGAAATTTTTTTGTGTAAAACATCTATCGATTCTAAAAATTTTTTGCCCTGGAGGATCGTGGGATAACGATTATTACTATTTTTTAAAATTTTTTGAAAAAATTTTATTGTAATTTTCCAATCTTAAAATCATTTCTACTGCTCCAATGGTGCGTCATAGAGGGGTCCTTTATTAGACCGACCCCCATTAATTTTTACGTCTTAACATTTCTTTGGAACAAACTAATACCCTTTATCCAATTTCTAAGGGGGCTCCCACACAAAACGATTTTTTTTTTAATTTGCTCCAAGTGCTCTAACTGCCCTTATTGGGGCCGTAGAGCAACAAAATGTATGACCGACCCACAATATTTTTTTAGTCCAAACATTTTCTCTGAGCACACCTACCCACTATCTATAATTGTTAAGGCGGTCCCCATACAATTTTTTTATTTTTTGTAAATTTGTTTTACTTAATCAGCTTCTACCGGTCCAATGGTGCGTCCGAGAGGGGTCATTAGTGAGACCGACCCCCATTTATTTTTACTCTGCAACATTTTTTTAAAACATATCTACGCCCTATCTCACCTCCCTAAGTAGGCTCCCATACAAATAACAGTTGCAGCAAATTTTATAAAAATGTAATTTTGAATGGAAGCCTACTTAGCGTGTGGGGATAGGGCTATGGTATGTTTTACAAAAATGTTAAAGGGTAAAAATAAATGTGGTCGGTCTCACTAATGACCCCTCTCGGACGCACCATTGGACCGGTAGAAGCTGATTAAATAAAACAAATTTACAAAAAATAAAAAAAAAAATTATGGGGACCGCCTTAACAATTATAGATGGAGGGTAGGTGTGTTCATAGAAAATGTTAGACTCCTGAAGTATGGCACAAATATGTCTCATATTCATAGGCAGGTTAAGTTCGTGAATGGGTAAAATCGATCCAGGGGAAAAAGTTCCCCCTTGAAGAATTTACATGTTTTTTTTTGTATTTTTGTTAAATAAATGAAACATTTGGTATATTTATCGCGATGGGAAGGTGCTCTAAAAGTCCCCCACTGACCCCATCACCCCCCCCCCCCCCCTCCCCAAAAAAAAAACGCCCGTGAAATTTTACATTTTGGAGGGTATAAAAGATTCGGCACAGCCGAATTTAACACTCTCACTTGTTTTTAAATGACAATGTTTTTTGTCTGGTGTCTAATTTTAAAAGTGATCTAAGGGGACACCTCAGTTTTATTAAAATTATATAATGTAACGATTAAAAAATAAAATAACCCAATAAGCACAAGAAAACTTTAAATTCAAGTGTTGGAAAAATCGCTTGAATTCAACTTGAAATCAATCCATTTTTTTCAAGTGAAATTCAAGTTAAACAAGTCGTAGTATCATTTCAAAACAATTTGAAAAAATTGTCATGTTGCAAACAAATATTTATTTTATTTACGAAAAAAATTTATATAAAAAATAAAAAAAACGAAATCGGGGAATTAATTGAAGATAAAAAGAAGATTTTAATTCTGAATATCAACTAAAATGATTATAAAAAACAACAGAAATTCGTGGTAAGTTGGCTAATTATTTTTTCCTCAAAAAATTGTTATTAAAATGTTAGTTTCCATTTCTTAGGTTTTCTGGTGGTTTTCTGCTGTGCTACATACATATCTAGGATGAAGGAAATTGTGGATATTTAAATACGCATTAATGGGGATGCTAAGAGACGTCTCTTTATGTTTTAATTAAAAAAAATATGTGTGTGTTTTTTTTTTGTATTTTTAATATGTATGTACATTAGGGCGTTTCATCAAAAACTTATTTTTGGATTTTTGCAATTCTTGAAGTGGGATATGAATTCTTATGGCCTAAAAGATTTTTGAGATTTTTTTCAGATTTTTGGAAGGTCGGGATCAACTCGCTCAAATCGATTTTATCCAAAAAATGAGGTTATGAAACATCATTTTATTTTATTTTTTTCCCCTGGTGCCTTTTTTTACAAAACTGGATACATTACTTCTAAATGTTGCTAGCCTCCTAAAAAAAAATATTCGCGGTCAAAATTATAAGTTCAAGGGTCACTAAAATGACCTTAAAAGTAAAAATTCAGAATTTCCCGTGTTTTAACCTCAATAATTCGAGAAATAAGCTATGTATGAACGTCATGTTGAATCCGTTAGATAGGTCTTTAAAACACCTTTCATTTAAAACCAATCTGACTATTGTCACTTTTGTAGAAATGTTAAAAAAAATAAAAAACTGGGAAAAACTCATTTTCTCCCCCATTTTATCGAAAATTGAACTGGTGCATTAGGTAGTTTTTTTTTGTAAAGTTAAAATAATAACTTTTAAAGACTTTTTACAGATTGTAGTTAGTGTTTCCAAGCCGGTTAACCTAAAAACCGGTTTGTTGTCAAAAAAACCGGTTTGACAAAAACCCGGTTTTCCGGTTTGGAAACACTAATTGCAATCAAAAACACTTTTTTTAAGTTTATAATTTCAATTTTACAAAAAAAAATACTAATGGATTCCCTTCGATTTTCTGTAAAATGGGGGGAAAAATGAGATTATCTTAGTTTTTTAATATTTCTACTTAAGTGACAAATGTCATTTTGGTTTTAAATTAAAGGTATTAGAAAGACCTATCTAACGGATTCATCATTACGTTCATATATTGCATATTTCTCAAATTATTATGGTTGGAACACGGGAAATTCTGAATTTTTACTTTAAAGGTCATCTTAGTGACCCTTGAACTTATTATTTTGACCGCGAATATTTTTTTTTCGGAGGCTAGCAACATTTAGAAGTATTATATCCGGTTTTGTTAAAAAAAGCCACCAGAGAACAAAAAATAAAAAAAATTATGTTTCATAACCTCATTTTTTTGATAAAATCGATTTGAGCGAGTTGATCCCGACATTCCAAAAATCTGAAAAAAAATCTCAAAAATCTTTTAGGCCATAAGAATTCATATTCCGCTTCAAGAGTTGCAAAAATCCAAAAAAAAAATTTTGATGAAACGCCCTAATGTACATATCTTGTGCAAATAAATAAATATAAAATATCAGTGCAAAAAAAACGGATAATTTTAGATTTTTGAATATATAGCTGAATTGATTAGACTGAAATTAGGCTTGAATTAGGCTTGAAATAGACTTGATTTAAACTGGAATTGGGCTTGAATTCAAGCCATATTCAAGTCATTTTTCAATAATATTCTTAGGTTCGACTGGAATTACACTTGTATTTGAGGCTTGAATTCAAGTGTTTTTACACTGTTCTGCTTGACTTAAATTCAAGTATCCGTTTCGCTGGTATATGCTATTGAATTACAGTGTAATTCAAGTTTAATTCAAGGCTTGAAAATTGAAAATATGACTGGAATTACGCTTGAATTACACTTGAATTCCAGCAATTTGGCTTATTGGGAAGGAAAAATAGGTTTTGTAACTTAAATTTGTAACTTGAATAATGATTAACCAGGTGGTGAATAAAAAAACATTTACCAGCTGGGGAGTAAAACTAAACAAACTTACTGTGCACAAAAAAAATATTTTTCATATTTTTCATATTTTTTATCAAAGTTTTTTTTCTAGAACAATGTTTTTTTCATCAAAATCTTTTGTTTTCATTTTCTTAAAGCAAAAAAGGTTTGTAACTTAAATTTGTAATTTGGATAATGAGGGCGTCATGTCAAATTTAAATTTTCTAATTTATTGTAGAAATACCTGACAATCGATAGCTACGTTTGGGCTGATTGTGGGAAAATTTAAAAAAAAATTTTGCAAAGTCATGTTCAGTCGACAAAGTTGGAAAAAATGCGTAGTTCGCCCAAAATTCATGTCCGATTTTTTTGACCAAATCCGGCTCAGAAATTCCAAAATTTGGCGCACTTTATTGGAAAATATTTAAAAATTTCCAAAACCGCGATTTTGTTCCACAGAAACTGATTTTTCAACAAAAAATTTTTTTTTATCCAAATTGGTCTCAAGAGTTGGAAAATGTTATGTGTGTTATCAAAAAAATATTAAAAAAAATATATAAAAACACGATTTTGGTTCGAAAATGCTGATCAACATTTTTGACCAAAATCGCAGATCAGCATTTTTGAATTAAAATTGCAGATCAGCATTTTTGAACCAAAATCGAGTTTTTATATTTTTTTTTTATATTTTTTAGATAAAACAGTTAACATTTTCTAACTTTTGAGACCAATTTGGATAAAAAATAATTGTTATGTTTAAAAATCAGCGTCTTTGGATCAAAATCGCGTTTTTGGAACTTTTTAAAAATTTTTCGAATATAGTACGCGAAATTTCCGAATTTTTGAACCGCATTCGGTCAAAAAATTCGGAAATAAATTTTGAATGAAATACGTATATTTTTCCAACTTTGACCGCTGGTTGCCGACTAAAGATGACCTTAAAATATTTTTTTATAAATTTCCCAAAAATCAGCTCTACCGTGGCGATCGTTTGGCAGGTATTAAGATACGAAATTCGAAAGTTTAAATTTGACGGGACACCCTAATATCTACATTTCATAAAAAAATAATTTTATCTATTTTTTTTTTACATTTTTTTTAAGAATAATAAATACTTTTCATAAAAAAAATATTTTTCCAAATTTGTATTTTTTTAAGAATGTTTTTTTTCTTCAAAATTTTTTATTTTTTTTTAAACTTTTGTCATCAAAAAAATATTCACCAGCTGGTGAGTAAAATTTACATACTTACTTTTCACAAAAAAAAAATATTTTTCATAATTTGAAGAAATTTTTTCATAAATTTTCCCATAATCAGCTCTAAATTGGCCATCGTTTGGCAGGTATTACGACACGAAATTTGAAAGGTTAAATTTTACGGGACACCCTTATACATACTTTACATAAAAAAAAAATAATTTAATTTTTTTTATAATAATAATGATTATACTTACATGTTTAATTGTTCTTACACCTAATTTATATGTAGAAATCCCCTGATGATGATTCTCAAAGAGAATCGAAATATTGGAATGGAATAAAAGAATATTTATTTACAAAGAAAAACTGGCCTCGAGCTCTAAGAATTTTTATTTATTTAAATTGGAAAGGTCGAATAATAACAACTTTAATTAATTTTTTTTTTCAAAAAATTTTTTCTAAGAAATTTTTTTTTTCATTAAAAACTTTTTTCACCAAAAAAATAAAATATTCACCACCTGGTGAGTTAAACTTAGCATACTTACTTTTTATAAAAAATATATTTTTCATAATTTTTCTTTTTTTTTTATCAACATTGTTGTTTTAAGAACAATTTTTTTCATAAAAAAAAATCAAAAAAAGGTTTGTAACTTAAATTTTTAATTTGAATAATGACTAACCAGCTGGTGAATAAAAAATATTGACCAGTAAAATTTGACATACCTAGTTTTCATAAAAAAAATATTTTTCAAAATTTTTATTTTATTATTTATTAAAATCCTCAGGCATTTTTTGAGTGCAGCCAGTAATTGCCGACGATTCTAAAAAAAATCCTCAGGTATCTGCCGATGAATTTAAGCTTGATTTTTAAGCATCTTACGCGACCTTGATGCGTATCTTCTCATTATCCTTAAACAAATATACAAAAGATTTCAATCAGATTTTTTTATTTGTCACTTTGTTTATTTAATCTTGTCTTTGTACACCAGCTTAAGAAGTTACACTTTTACATTGTTTATATTTTGAAACTTTTTCCCTTTTAATAATTTTCCTTGTTAAGTTTCTTTAAACGTTTAAACTAATATTCTCTTTAATATTTCAATGAGCCATGTTAATTTCTACCTTAAAATATTTTTAAAACTTAACCAACTCGCGAAAACAAATCTTTTAACACACACACCCATGTAAAGCTTTTATATATACTAAAAAAACATAGCCTACAATTGGGCGCTGAAAAACTTTTCAATTTATTGTATAACTTAAGGCAACCATTATTTATTTATTTTTATTTTCAGATATGTGTGTAAATGACAACATCTAAATGTTTATTTAAAATGTATATAAATTTCCGCAGAAAATTATATTTATGTATATAATTGTACATAAATACACTTGGAATTAAACATGTAAAACTTTACTGAGAATGTAAATATTTCACACTTATTTATAACAACATTTAATTGTACAATTGCATGTACATTAAAATGTTTGTCTGTCTGTCGGTTTTTTAAACATTATCTATACATCAACACTACACAAATTACAAGACACAACTGGGTAAATACTTAAAGAACAATTGTTACAAAAACATTTAGTAAGAAAATTTTAAAAGGAGGCAAAAGAGATGTATAATGTACCCTATGTGATTTAGAATTTACAAAATATTTAAAAGAAATTAATGAAATGTGATTTGTGATTGAATTGTGATTCGTAAATTTTAATAGCAATCCCTTCAAAATTTTGACGTACTTTATGGATTTAAGTTTTACACAAATTTATTCCAAAAATTCATTCTGTAGAAACTATTACTGTACAAACACAGCGGTAAAAGAACAGGAAACCAAAATCATATCAAATCAATGTGGTGGTTGTATCGTCTAAGGAGCCTGTCTTGTTAATTCTCGGCTGGGGTAGAAGTTAATAAGAATATCACATTTATGGAAAAAATACCTATTAACGAAAAACGACATTTAAAATTCTACTAAAGATGACACCATTACTGGAGTGTATGAAATAGGCATAGTTATTAGCGCGTCCCGAATTCAAATATTTTTAGCTTGCCCCCTCAAACGATGGGGATTTAGGACCCTTTTACGGGAAAAATAACAAAAAAATTTTTGGACAAAAATCCAGTTGGCTACCAGCAACTAAAGATTACAATCTTAGTGCATTTTGAAAAAAACTTTTTTTTTTTGTTGTACAAAAATTTGACGCCAAAAGTTGCGCAATATACAGTACATTTGAGGAAAAATATTAATAAAATTTCCATGGAGTAATTTTGGTGCAGCTTTGCATCTCAAAGAGCAAAAGGTGTACTTAATTTTTACTTTTTCTTTCTTTTAAGCTAAATTAGTCTCAAAATCTGCTTTGACACAGTTTTAACGAATGTGAGCCCTTTTGCGCATGTTTTGATACCAATTTAGCTTAAAAGAAAAAATAAAAAAAAAATTAAGTCACACTTTTCATCTTTAAGATGCAACGCTGCACCAAAATTACTCCATGGAAATTTTATTAATATTTTTCCAGGAATGTACTCTATATTGTGCAACTTTTGGCATGCATTTTTTAAAAAACAAAAAAAAAAAAATTTTTTCAAAATGCACTAAGACTGCAATCTTTATCCGCTGGTAGCCAACTGGTTTTTTTGTCCAAAACTTTTTTTGTTATTTTTCCCGTAAAAGGGTCCTAAAACCCCATCTTTTGAGGGGGCAAGCATTTTCAAATTCGAAAAAAGCCGAATTCGGGACGCGCTAATAGTTATACTAGAAAAGTCAATAGTTTTTAGAAATAAAATTTCTGGATGCATTTTTTAACTTTAATCCTTTTAACAAATATAATTCTGGGGTAGATTTCAATTAAAATTCATGTATCACGAATTTCACCAGAGATTTTAAAAATGCCTGCGAATTTTGTACTCTTGCCCAAAATATTAAATCATGATAATGTTTTGCGGAAGATTTGGGCAAAATTTTCTTAGAAAAAATAATGTTATATTACTTTGCGAGGACCCCATTAAAAAACCAAAAGAGCTGTAAACTTCGTAAGTGAGTGCAAAAATAAGTGCAAAAAAGTGTTTTTACATTTTGGAGAATATAAAAGATTCGGCACCAAAGAATATAACACTCTCACTTGTTTTATGTACATTTGATAAACCAATGGAAAATTTTTATGCGAAAAGCTTAGATTTGGTGAAAAAGTAGTTTTGGTAAAAAAAATGATTTTTTTTTTTTTCACGAAAAACAAAATTATATTAAAAAAAATTTAATGAACAACAAATTTTTGGTGAAAAAAATTTGGATGAAAAAAGTTTTTGATGAATTTTTTTGATGAAAACAAAAATTTTTTGATGTAAAAAAAATTGATGAAAAAAATATGAAAAAACAAAATTTTTGGTGAGGAAAAAATTGATAATGAAAAATTTGATAAAAAAAATTTGATGAAAAAAAATTGATGAAAAAAATATGATAAAAAAAATTTATGAAAAAAAATTTATGAAAAAAAATTTTGAGGAAAAAAAAATTTGATAAAAAAAAATTAATGAAAAAAAAAAATTTGATGAAAAAACAAAAAAATTTATGAAAACAAAATTTTGATGAAAAAAAATTTTGATAAAAAAAAAATAAATAAAAAAAAAATTGATGAAAAAAAAATTTGGTGAAAAAAAATGATGAAAAAAAAATTATAAAAAAAAATATAAAAAAATTGTGAAAAAAAAGTTTGATGAAAAAAAAAAAAAATAACATTGATGAAAAAAAAAAAATTGACGAAAGAAAAAAAATTTTATGGAAAAAAAAATTGATGAAAAAAAAAATGATGAAAAATAAAAAATTGAAGTTTTTTATTTTTTTTTTTATTTCGGTTTGAGTCCATATTAATTATTTCTGAGAAATAATTATTTTGTTGTAAAATGAGAAAATCTGAAAAAATTAATTGACAACACAGGCTAAGTGGAGATGTCGACAGCTTTCGGAAGAAGCCACCCTTCCTTTGTCAGCACTCTTCGATTGTCACTGTAGGTGTGTAAGATTAAAATCAGCTATTTAAACGTACATTAAGGTGAAAAAACGGACGGGAAATATATCACATTTCATCACCCATATGTTATGTTTAGCACGAACTTAATCAATCTATTTTTAACTTTTTCTAACACAGTTGTAATTTCTTACACTGTAGTAGATTTTCTCAGAGTTGCAACCCTTAGTAAGACTTTATGAAAAAAAAATTTTTTTTTCTTGTTGAAAAATAATTATGTTACTTTTTATTCACCAGCTGGTGAAAAATGGTTTTATTCACCACGAGGTGAATTATTATCCAGGTTACAAACCCAAGTTATTAAAATTTTTGGCTTTAAGAAAATGAAAATAGCAATTCTTGTTTTCTTTTTCGTTAATTGTTAGCTTATATAGTCAAACTGAGGTGGCGTCCTGCAACTTTTTAAAATAAGACACCAGTCTAAAAACATTATCATGTTAAAACTGCATTTCTTACGCGAGTAAGATGTTCGCTGCTTTTGTTGTATTCCTTCTTATTCATAATATGAACAGAAGTGATGCTTGCTATCCTTTTGTTTAAATTCTGTTTTAATTTTTAAATTAATAAAAATTATTTATTATTCGACCTTTAAAATTCTATTTTTGAGAAAGATTATTCTAGCTCAAGGTCATATTTCTTTTACTAATCGTTACGATGATATTGTCAAAGTAACAATTTTCAAGAAACTTTTTATAAAGTTGTTTGTTTTAAATTGATTGGTTTGGTCATTTACAACAAAAGCAGTGAACATCTTACTCGCGTAAGAAATCTACTGTCTGTATGTATATACTAGCCTGTAATACAAGCTGTATATATGAAGGTATGTTTGAATTAAATAGTGATGGTTTGGTTTTGACTTTTCGTTTGAAATTTAGAGCTGTATTATGTTGTGTATTTAGTACATTTCTTGTTATGACTATTTACATACGAATATGTTTTGCCACAAACGATTGTCAATTTGCTAAATACTCTTGATAATGGAATTTGACGAATTCCGAAACACGTGTTGAGTAAGTCTTGCGAAATGACCAAACCAATCAATTTAAAACAAACAACTTTATAAAAAGTTTCTTGAAAATTGTTACTTTGACAATATCATCGTAACGATTAGTAAAAGAAATATGACCTTGAGCTAGAATAATCTTTCTCAAAAATATAATTAGAAATATTTTATTTTGTAATCAAAAAAAATTTACACATTTTTTTTGAGTGCAAAATTGTTTTCGAATGTATTTTCTTACTCTAAAAACATTTTTGAGTAACAAAAATACGTTGTATAATATTTTTGTAACTATAAAAACAAATTGATAAAAAAAAATATGAAAAAAGCATTTTTGTGCAAAAAAAAAAAAAATGTTTGATTGTTTGTGAAAGTATTTTTTTTTTCTAAAAAAAAAAATTTACCAATAACATACTGGGAACGTGACTAGGGCCCCCGACATAAGATTCAAACACATTTGTTTATAGAAAAAGTCTAAATTTGAGAATTTTTTAGCAAAAGGCATACATTAAAATTCTCATATTATAAGACATTTTTCGTATATAAAAAGTTTCAGATTCTAAGACATTTTATGTATGAGAAATTGTTCTTATTTAAAAATAAGGATGAGAAAGATTGTAGGACATTTTTCGTAAAATAAGTATCAGGTTTTCTGAATTTTTTTGTATGGATTCTGAAAAATTTTTGCAAAGAAAAATTCTCAGATTCTGAGACATTTTTCGTAAAGAAAAAGTTTCAGATTCTGAGAAATTTATCGTGTAGAAAAAGTCTTCGATTTTGAAGACTTTTTCCTGTAGAAGAAGTTTTAGATTCTGAGACATTTTTCCTAATGTGAGAGACTTTTCAATAGAAAAAGTAACAGATTTCGAGACCTTTTCCCTTTAGAAAATATTTCAGATGACTTTTCCGATAGAAAATCTAAGATTACACCTTGCTACAAAAATGATAAAAGTCGTTTAACATGAACTGGATAATATGCGTTTGAAACTAGAGATTAAACGTAGCAAAACTGCATTTACAGTTTTTTCTTTCGTGGTCCTGTTTTTTTTAAAAGACTTCATAGTTTTAGAGGATTAAATTTGAAAAAATATTTTTTTAATATTTGAACTTGTACTAGGATGCTACAAATGAAAGTGGAGGATCTTCCCTAAATTTCATATTTTACTATTTTTACATAGCATAAGAAAGAATTTAGTTATGTCCTTTCAAAAATGTAGAATTCGATATCATTCAAAATTAAAAAAAAAATATTTTAATAAATTTTTCAAATGACTTTATTCACATCCTTTTATCCTGATATGGCAAAATAAAAAATTTAAAAATTAGCGGAAACCCTCCTCTTTCGTCTGCCATCAGCAGTGTCATCCTAGGACAAGTACAAGTATTTCAAAAATATTTTACAAAATTTATCCTTTAAAACTTTGAAGTCCTTTTAAAAGGAAACATGATCACGAAATGAAAAAGTACAAATTACTTCATTTGATCTCTTTATTCAGATGTATATCATCCGGTTCATATTTGATATTGGCTGTCGGATGTTGTTATGACACCATTTTCCCACACTAAGAAAATTATGTCATTAACTGTTTGTAGGTTATTTTAAAAAGTAATCAGTAAAGTCATTTTAAAAGAAAAATCACTTATTTTATAAAGGAATTAAGTTTTTTACTGTTTCTGTAGTTTAAAAAAAATTATTAACTGTATTAAAAACGAATTTTCTGTTTCATTTAATTTCGGCAGTAAAAAATTTCTTCTATAGTTTTACTGTTTTTCAATACAAAATAACTGAATATTCACTACACCTTTTCCAATTGAAATTCAGAAAAGATCAATTGTAATTCAGAAATCTCAATTGAAATTCAGAAAAGCACAATTGAAATTCAGAAATCGTAATTGAAATTCAGAAAAGCCCAATTGAAATTCAGAAATCACAATTGAAATTCAGAAAAGCCCAATTGAAATTCAGAAATCACAATTGAAATTCAGAAAAGCCCAATTGAAATTCAGAAATCACAATTGAAATTCAGAAAAGCACAATTGAAATTCAGAAAAGATCAATTGAAATTCAGAAAAGCCCAATTGAAATTCAGAAAAGCACAATTGAAATTCAGAAAAGCCCAATTGAAATTCAGAAAAGCACAATTGAAATTCAGAAAACCCCAATTGAAATTCAGAAAAGCACAATTGAAATTCAGAAAAGCACAATTGAAATTCAGAAATCGTAATTAAAATTCAGAAAAGCCCAATTGAAATTCAGAAAAGCACAATTGAAATTCAGAAATGCCCAATTGAAATTCAGAAAAGCATAATTGAAATTCAGAAATCGTAATTGAAATTCAGAAATCGTAATTGAAATTCAGAAAAGCCCAATTGAAATTCAGAAAATCACAATTGAAATTCAGAAAATCACAATTGAAATTCAGAAAAGCCCAATTGAAATTCAGAAAAGCACAATTGAAATTCAGAAAAGCACAATTGAAATTCAGAAAATCACAATTGAAATTCAGAAAATCACAATTGAAATTCAGAAAAGCACAATTGAAATTCAGAAAATCACAATTGAAATTCAGAATAGCCCAATTGAAATTCAGAAAATCACAATTGAAATTCAGAAAAGCCCAATTGAAATTCAGAAAATCACAAATGATATTCAGAAAAGCCCAATTGAAATTCAGAAATCGTAATTGAAATTCAGAAAAGCCCAATTGAAATTCAGAAAAGCACAATTGAAATTCAGAAAAGCACAATTGAAATTCAGAAAAGCCCAATTGAAATTCAGAAAAGACCAATTGAAATTCAGAAATCGTAATTGAAATTCAGAAAAGCCCAATTGAAATTCAGAAAATCACAATTGAAATTCAGAAAATCACAATTGAAATTCAGAAAAGCCCAATTGAAATTCAGAAAAGCACAATTGAAATTCAGAAAAGCACAATTGAAATTCAGAAAATCACAATTGAATTTCAGAAAATCACAATTGAAATTCAGAAAAGCCCAATTGAAATTCAGAAATACACAATTGAAATTCAGAAAAGATCAATTGAAATTCAGAATATCACAATTGAAATTCAGAAAAGCCCAATTGAAATTCAGAAATCACAATTGAAATTCAGAAATCACAATTGAAATTCAGAAAATGTAAACAAACCAATTATTAGTCACCACTACAAACATAGACACATTATGCAAATGCAGTACAGAAATGTGTATATGAGAGTATCTAACTTTATTCTCTTGCTACGTATTGTAGAGAGCAGACAGACAATACACTCATAAAATGCTTAAGGTAACATTAAGTGAAACTGACTTTTTATTATTTTTCTTTAAAACTAATTTTTCATTAATGCATTTGTCAAGGTAGAGTAAATATTTTTGTTCACTATATTAATTAATTTATAAAAAATAATAAAAATTCAGTTAAACTAAATTTTACCTACAACATTCTATGAGTGTATTATTGTCTGTCTGCTCTCTACAATACGTAGCAAGAGAATAAAGTTAAATACTCTCATAGTTGTACAGCATTTGTTTAATGTGTCTATGTAGTGACTCATAATTGATTTGTTTACATTTTCTGAATTTCAATTGTGATTTCTGAATTTCAATTGTGATTTCTGAATTTCAATTGGTCTTTTCTGAATTTCAATTATGATTTCTGAATTTCAATTGGGCTTTTCTGAATTTCAATTGTGATTTTCTGAATTTCAATTGGGCTTTTCTGAATTTCAATTGTGATTTTCTGAATTTCAATTGTGATTTTCTGAATTTCAATTGTGCTTTTCTGAATTTCAATTGTGCTTTTCTGAATTTCAATTGGGCTTTTCTGAATTTCAATTGTGATTTTCTGAATTTCAATTGTGATTGTCTGAATTTCAATTGGGCTTTTCTGAATTTCAATTACGATTTCTGAATTTCAATTGGTCTTTTCTGAATTTCAATTGGGCTTTTCTGAATTTCAATTGTGCTTTTCTGAATTTCAATTGTGCTTTTCTGAATTTCAATTGGGCTTTTCTGAATTTCAATTACGATTTCTGAATTTCAATTGGGCTTTTCTGAATTTCAATTGTGATTTTCTGAATTTCAATTGGGCTTTTCTGAATTTCAATTGTGATTTTCTGAATTTCAATTGGGCTATTCTGAATTTCAATTGTGATTTTCTGAATTTCAATTGTGCTTTTCTGAATTTCAATTGGGCTTTTCTGAATTTCAATTGTGATTTTCTGAATTTCAATTGTGATTTTCTGAATTTCAATTGGGCTTTTCTGAATTTCAATTACGATTTCTGAATTTCAATTACGATTTCTGAATTTCAATTATGCTTTTCTGAATTTCAATTGGACATTTCTGAATTTCAATTGTGCTTTTCTGAATTTCAATTGGGCTTTTCTGAATTTCAATTACGATTTCTGAATTTCAATTGTGCTTTTCTGAATTTCAATTGTGCTTTTCTGAATTTCAATTGGGGTTTTCTGAATTTCAATTGTGCTATTCTGAATTTCAATTGGGCTTTTCTGAATTTCAATTGTGCTTTTCTGAATTTCAATTGGGCTTTTCTGAATTTCAATTGTGATTTCTGAATTTCAATTGGGCTTTTCTGAATTTGAATTGTGATTTCTGAATTTAATTTGGGCTTTTCTGAATTTCAATTATGATTTCTGAATTTCAATTGGGCTATTCTGAATTTCAATTGGGATTTCTGAATTTCAATTGTGATTTCTGAATTACAATTGATCTTTTCTGAATTTCAATTGGAAAAGGTGTAGTTTCTTATTGTTTTGGTTAGTTATTAAATTAACAT
Organism: Pegoplata infirma; assembly: GCA_963921195.1. Classification (NCBI taxonomy): domain Eukaryota; kingdom Metazoa; phylum Arthropoda; class Insecta; order Diptera; family Anthomyiidae; genus Pegoplata; species Pegoplata infirma. The sequence goes on along the minus strand of OY992537.1, from coordinate 109,067,056 downwards.
TTTAAATTGACTGTAATGTGTTTTTATTTTAAACGAAAAAACAGTGGAATGGTTTTTAAATAAAATTTCATTTGTTTTAAGTGAATATTCACTGGAATTTACCTACATAATTCTTTGATTGCATAGAAAAGAAAAATAACCTCGAGCTATAAATACTAAAAATATTTATTTTTAAATTTTTTTGTAGTTTCTACTTCTTAAAACTGTTAATAACATGAAATTAAAATCTTAAGATTTTTTTTTTAATAAGTTTTTGAACGTACACTCAAAATATTTTGTAGTCAAAAACAAATGAAAAACAAACTTAAAACCAGTGAACAAACAATTGAAAACCATCCTAGTAATTATTCATTTGTTTTAACAAACATCAACATTTATTTTTTACTGTTGACAAAATTTTCGAAAATAAATAACATTAAACATTAAAAAATTAACTTTTTTTCACTCTTTTTTACCAACAAGTTCGAAAAAAATAACCAACGAAAACATTAAAAATTAATGATAGTTCTGTTATTTTTACCAACAAATTTCAAAAAAATAACCTACAAAAACAATAAAAATAAATGATTTCGTAGGTAATTTTTTACAATTTTTTATTGAAATATTTTTTTTTAAATTTTTAATAAAATTTTTGGGGAATCGATCCCGCAATCAACTATATTCTGGCCAGCCACTCTACCCATCGTGCCAAAGTCACTTGATACAAACATGTTTTTATATTTCTATAAATAATTTTTTGATTTTTTTTCTACAAAAAAATAACTGACTTGTGTGGGTAAAAACTAATGATATTTCATTAAAAAATACCAACAATTTAAAAAAAAAAATTACTTACACAAAACATTAAAAATCAAAAGAATAATCAGTAGTTTTTACTTACAGAACAAAAATAAATGACTTTAAAAATTAAATGTTAATGAAAGTCTTTATTTTTTTGTGTGTTATTTTTGAAACAAAGGACTGAAGTAGTCATTAATAAAAACTGAACATCAAACAAATGTTTTTTCTTTTAAAAACGACTAAACGGAAAACTTTTTAAATAAACTACAAACAGTTAATGACATAATTTTTGAGTGTAGGAGATATCCGCCATTTTTAGTAAAATTTTGACAAATTTTAAGTTGCGATATCTCGAAAAGCGTTCAAACGATTTCAGAATTTTGCTTATATTCGTATTCAGCAAAATTAATAAAAATAATGAATCGCACGGTATATATTTTAAATTTTTCAAAAATCCAAATTTTGATGGTGGAATTTTTTTAAAACTTTTTAAAAACTTTGATAGAAGGGCGCCACGTGTTAAAATGATCTGATTGTGCTCAAATTAAGTTTAAATGGAAGATCTAAAACGTTATTTTTTTTTTTTAATTTTTACAAAGGTCGATATCTTGAAACTCGTTCCACAGATTTTAAAAATTGTTGATACTCGTATCACAGCATGAAAATTAATAAATATGACGTATAGCACGACACATTTTTTTTTTTTTTTTTTAATTTTCAAATTTTATTGATTTGTGGAATAAAAACTTTGCCGAACATTGAAAATCAGATCAAACATTTTTTCGCCATACAAAAAATCCAATGTAGCACTGCATATTGTAGGGTAAAAAGAGAAAAACAATAACAGTAAACACTTTCTTAAAAAAAAGTAGTTAAATTAAAGTGTAACATTTGTGTATGTATTTTAAAAAGAAATTTGACGCAACAGAAAACTTATTGTAGCATACTTTTACGGTGTTGTAGGAAAAACAAAAGTAAAATACTTTGTTGTTGGTATGAATTGATTGTTTTTTGTTAATTAAGTGTTAAAAAAATATAAAAAAGAAAGATAAAGTCATTCAAAATGAAACTGAAAGTTTAAAAAAGGTTGTTTTCATAAAAAAATGTATTCCTTTGTTTCTTTGCATAAAATAAATTGTAATTAGTTGACACAATTGTTGTAAAACGAAACAAAACAAAAATACTGCATACATCTGGGGGGGACTGAGAATAACACACACACTCAAACAACTTGCTCTTTATGTAATCAAGTGTAATTTCAAGGACAAAAACTTTGTATGATGGTGTTTTAAACAAATGATATTTGTTTTGAAATTAAATGGATAGTATATCAAGTTGACAAGATGAAGGGGATGGTGTTCTAAACAAGCCAGGAAACTATGGTATACATTTAGGAGAAATTGAATGTGGAATTTAATGTGTCATCGCTATGTTGAAGGGTTCATCCATGTTTACAAAAATTTTTATTCTATTATTTAAGTATTATTCGGATATCTTCATTGCTAAAACTAAAAATTTTTACCTTTGATTATAAAATTGATGCAAATTTCCGAGATTTAGTTTTTTTCATCTTATTGGAAAAAGAAATGATATTTTTTTATTTTACCTGGATATTTTATTCATCTTATTTATATAGCTTACCTAAAAAGAGAAGAAAAAGAAACAATAAATTAAAAAAACTTTGAATTATGAAATAGAAATAATTTCTAATCAGAAACATTTTAATATCTGACATTTTTTCAGAAGCACAGTATGTGGGTATCCGTGTGCACCGCATAGCCGTTCAAAAGTTATGAGTGAAAATGTAAGGACACCTCAAAAATTTTGTTACATTGAACATAACCTAAAAATACAAAATGCTTTAATTCCGGTAACCGCGATTTTCGATTAATCGTTTTTTTAATTTTTTGTTTGTGTTTTTCTGATTGCTGAAGAAAATTGTGTCTTCTAGAGATTAAATTAAATGTGGATTTACCCTAGACCATGGTTTCTGTAGCCACTTCTACGTCATCAGTAGGCAATTATATTAAATTGATTATTTGATATTTGCTAGAAAAATTCTTTATATGTTTTTTTTTTATCAACAGACTAGCCTGACATGAGCTTCGAACCTGTGTCGTTAAATCAAAAATTTTTTTAATTATTTGTGTTGCAATAGCTTTAAAAAAAATCTTCTGAAATTTACATTTTAGAAAGTACGAAAATACAAAAATTATTATTTAAAAAAAAAAAAAATTAAAAATGCCTGCGAATTTTGTACTCTTGTCCAAAACATAAAATCATGATAATGTTTTGCGGAAGATTTGGGTGTACTTGCCAAAGCAATGTTTTTTTAGAAAAAATAATGTTATACTACTTTGCTATTCCATGCAAAACGAATTGAAATATCAGTCGAGGACCCCATTAAAAAACCAAAAGAGCTGTATTTCGTGAGTGCAAAAATAAGTTCAAAAAAGTGTTTTTACATTTTGGAGAGTATAAAAGATTCGGCACCAAAGAATATAACACTCTCACTTGTTTTATGTACATTTGATAAACAAATGGAAAATTTTTATGCGAAAAGCTTAGACTTGGTGAAAAAATAGTTTTGGTAAAAAAAATTATTTTTTTTTCACGAAAAACAAAATTAAGTTAAAAAAAAATTAAATGAACCCAAAATTTTTGGTGAAAAAAAATTTTGATGAAAAAAAGTTTTTGATGAATTTTTTTTGATGAAAAGAAAAATTTTTTGATATAAAAAAAATTGATGAAAAAAATATGAAAAAAAATTTTTTTTGGTGAGAAAAAAAAATGATAATAAAAAATTTGATAAAAAAATTTGATGAAAAAAATATGATAAAAAAAAATATGAAAACAAAATTTGATGAAAAAAAATTTGATGAAAAAAAAAATTAATGAAAAAAAAATTGATGAAAAAAAAAAATTTGATGAAAAAAATATTTTATGAAAAAAAATTGATGAAAAAAACAAACTTGATGTGTATGAATAATGAAAAAAAAGTTTGATGTAAAAAAAATTTGATGAAAAAAAAAGTTTGATGAAAAAAAAATTGACGAAAAAAAAAAAAATTATGGAAAAAAAAAATTAGAAAAAAAAATTTTTTGAAAAAAAAAAATCGATGAAAAAAAAAATTTGATGAAAAAAATTAATGAAAAAAAAAAAATATGATAAAAAAAAAATTATGAAAAAAAAAAATTGATGAAAAAAAATTGATGAAAAAAAAATTTTTGAAAAAAAAAAATTTATGAAAAAAAAAAAATTTGATGAAAAAAAAAAACATATTTGATGAAAAAAAAATTAATGAAAAAAAAGTTGATGAAAAAATATTTTTTTTGTTGAAAAATAATTGTTACTTTTTATTCACCAGCTGGTGAAAAACGGTTTTATTCACCACGAGGTGAATTACTATCCAAGTAATAAACCCAAGTTATTAAAATTTTTGGTTTTAGGATTTTCATTTTCCTAAAACCAAAAATTTTCCTAAAACCAAAAACCAAAAATAGTAATTCTTGTTTTCTTTTTCGTTAATTGTTAGCTAATATAGTCAAACTGAGGTGGCGTCCTGCAACTTTTTTAAAATTAGACACCAGCCAACCCATCAAAATTTTTCATTCCAAATAATAGGTTCCAGAACGCATTGTATCATCCTTCAATAGATTCTACTTAACATTCCAGAATCAATCATTTTTATTTGAAATTGTCCCGAAAGTATTTTTTTTTCAGAGTAATTTAGGTTTTTTGAAAAATAATTTTAAATAGAAACTTCAAAATGGGTTTCAAAAAATTTTGGAACTGATTTAAATTCGTTATAAAAACAATGCATTTCAAAGAAATTATTAATCGTAATCGCATGATTTTTTTGTCGATTACGATTAATGGTTGCGATTAATTGCGATTACGATTACTTTTAATCGTTTTGCAAGCTCTAGTTTGCATACAGAAAAATGCCAGACTAAGGAGCCATATGCCACCACTCCCCCACCACTATTTTTTGGCTCATGCATTTTTTGAATAAAAGAGTTATAGGGGATCGAATGCTAAAATTAGAAAACAGTTGTTTTGAGTTACAAACCCAAGCAGAAATTGACGACGGTTATAAAAAAAAAGCGTTCTGAAAGCACTGTAACAAAAAAAGAACGTTCTCAAAACGTTATTTTCGAACGCTTTGCGAGCGTTTTCGAAAAGCGTTCTAAAAGCACTGTAACAAAAAAAAAAGCATTATCAAAACGCTTTATTCGAACGACTTGAGAGCGTTTTCGAAAAGCGTTTTGAAAGCACTTTATTAACAAAATACATGTTCGTTTCAAAATTAAATGGTTTTAAAGCAGTTTTTGCAAACGTTTTTAAATTTTTTTCGTAGTACATACAAGTATAGTATTTTTTTAGATTATACTCAATTTTAAACAAATTGTTATAAAAACATTTTGTTAAATCAAATTAAATAATTTTCCCTACCACCACATTGAAAACGCAAAATTTTTAAAACATAAAACATTTTTTAATTTGTAAATCTATTTTAAGTTTTATTATTATCATTTATGCAAAAGAGTTATAGCAATAGTTTCGTTATAAAATTTACAAATAATGCATTTAACTTCTACAATATGCACACTGACTTCAATAACATCTTCACGTAAATTTTTAACGCTATAAAGTCCTATTTCTTTTGATGGAATTGGATAGACAAAATAATCGTTTATTTCATTAAAGATGTTGCCTTTTAAATATATATTATCACATGTGTGTTTAGATCGATTTGTACTAAAAATTTGGTTTACTATCATAATATTTCCATTACTAAGTAGAATTGCGTTATCAGGATGGTATGCAGTAATTTTGAAACCATGAATATTAATAAAAGAAAACACAAATTTTGTTTCAGTGGATTCCATTACTTTGCCAAGAGAATACTTTTTGTTTTTAAAGAGAGGATATACCAATGGAGCTTTATTTGGAGAGTTAACGGTATGAAAAACATGCAATTTTCGTTGAATTTCAGCAATAGGATTGTTCCAAGAGTTAACAAAGCGCTTTCATGACTTTTAACAAAACGTTCTGAAAGCACTTTTTTAAAACGCTTTTAAAACGCTTTAAACCTAGCGTAGATCGATGTTATCATTCGGATCATCTGAAAGCGCTTTCAAGATGGTAAATGGAACGCTTGTAGAACCGTTTACAACGCTTTCACAGCGCTTTTGCGATTGTATTTTTCTGACTGGGAAGTTACAAAATTTTTTTCTAAAGATATCCCAAATTTTTATATGGGACAAAGTGTGATATAAAGTCGATTAGTATACTAAAAGAGGTATCTAAATTCAATATTTGGGTTGTTGCAAAACATCAACACAAGCTCAATCAACAGAATATGTGCTTATGTTTGGTCCACAAAGTGGTATATAATTTGTCGCAAAGAATTTATCGCAAGTGGTTTCCTCTGATATTATTGTAATCTATGTTTTCGGCGGTCAAATCATATTTTTATGACTGCAATTTTTACGGGTTATAGGGGAATGCATTTTTGTTTTTATTGCAGACAGCCTCTTCTAATGTAACACCCCATTATTTTTTTTTAGTTTAAATTTCTGTGCAAAGCTAACATTTATCTAAATCATCTCACGTTTTCACAATGCATGATAAAAACAATTAATTTTAGCTAGAAAACAGAAAAAAAAGAGCAAAAAAGGCACAGACAAATAATTTCCCACATGCAAAAAATAGTAATACACATTTATGTATTATATTTATAAAAACAAATTTTTGTCACAAATTTTTTTTAACAAGTGGCACAAGGTCGTACAACAAGAGCAAAGAACGCATAACTAAAAATATTTTTTTAATAAATTGCACGCAAACCAAAAAAAAAAAAAATATATCAAGCAGTTTATACATAATAACCCACAAAAGTTGTCATTAATAAAATTTATTTGTTAAACAAATGGATTTTTCTTTAGAAAGAAAATATTCGGAAAACTTTTGAAGTGAACTTAAAACCGTTAGCGATATAATTTTTTAAGAAACGGGATTTGTTCACCAAACCTCACCTTGTTGTAACCTTGTCCATCGCGATTTTTTTTTCCTTTCACGATTACAGGACCACTGCCATTTCACCAAAACAGCATAAAATAGACAATTGTGACTCTAATAAAGAAGTATAATGAACGTCCCCAATGGGAGCATCTCAATGGATGATCTAGAAAACCACACACTGGGCCTGTTTTGTATAGAATACTCTAAATTTATTTATTTTTAATTAAATGATGACAATTTTAACTATGAGTTTTGTAAAAAAAAACAAAAACAAAAAACTAAAAAAAACAATTTTAAAATAAAAATATCTACGCCAGGGATGATAAGTGACATTTTCAAGATTGTACAGAATGGACTTAAAAATTGTATTTTTTTGGCCCTGATTGTACTAAAAAAGTTTTTTTTTTTTTTTGATTTTTATTAAAGAAGAAATTGTTTTTCCGAAAAATGGGTCCCAAGTCCACACATAGACCCATAGTCATAACATGCGACCTTTAAGAATTGTAAAAAAAACACTCAAAAAATTATGTCATTAACTGTTTTGTAGTTTATTTAAAAAGTTTTACGTTTAGTCGTTTTTAAAAGAAAAAAAAAAACATTTGTTTGATGTTCAGTTTTTATTAATGACTACTTCTGTCCTTTGTTTCAAAAATAACACACTAAAAAATAAAGACTTTCATTAACATTTAATTTTTAAAGTCGTTTATTTTTGTTCTGTAAGTAAAAACTACTGATTATTCTTTAAATTTTTAATGATTTGTGTAAGTAATTATTTTTTTTTAATTGTTGGCATTTTTTAAGGAAATATCATTAGTTTTTACCTACACAAGTAGGTTATTTTTTTGTAAAAAAAAGTTCAAAAAATTATTTATAGAAATATAAAAACATGTTTGTATCAAGTGACTTTGGCACGATGGGTAGAATGTGTGGCCAGAATGTAGTTGATTGCGGGATCGATTCCCCAAAATTTTATTAAAAATTTTTAAAAAAAATATTTCAATAGAAAATTGTAAAAAATAACCAACGAAATCATTAATTTTTAATGTTTTCGTAGGTTATTTTTTTGGAATTTGTTGGTAAAAATAACAGAACAATCATTAATTTTTAATGTTTTCGTAGGTTATTTTTTTCGAATTTATTGGTAAAAAAGAATGAATGAAACGTTATTTTTTAAAGTTTAATGTTATTTATTTTAGAAAATTTTGTCAACAGTAAAAAATAAATGTTGATGTTTGTTAAAACAATTGAATAATTACTGGGATTGTTTTCAATTGTTTATTCACTGGTTTTAAATGTGTTTTTCATTTGAATTTGCCTACAAAATATTTTGAATGCATTTTTTTTACTCATCAAAATTTTTTATACCCTCCACTTAGTGATAGAGAATCATCGAAATACCGGTCTAGGACCCTAGGAAGTATATGGGGCATTCCATGTCAAATCGGACACTTTGAAAAATTTCTATTTTAGATTTTCCCAATTTCTTTACAGTTTTTAGTACCCTTCAAAAACTCCTTCGTGGTAAATTTTCAGATTTTTTTGATGACCCGTTCAAAAGGTATCGAATTTTTAAAAATTGGTAGTTTGTTCCTTTAATCAAACTTCTTTTCCTCAAAACTTCTTCAATAATAGTCCAAATTTAATTTTTTTTTTTTTCAAAATTTTTGTTTTTTTACGTACTTTAAAAAAAAAAAGATCCCAAAAAATTCTTAAAAGCGCTCTAGTATGCGGTTTTTAAGTTTTAAAATTTAAATCTCATTTTTCAAAATGTATGTACTCTTCGATTTTTTTAAAATTTTTTTGTGTAAAACTTCTATCGATTCTACAAATTTTTTGCTCAGTAGGATCATGGGATAACGATTATTACTATTTCTTAAAATTTGTTGAAAAAATTTTATTGTAATTTTCCAATCTTAAAACCAACTTTTCTGCATTACATTTTTTAAAATTTGCTCCAACCGCTCTAACTGCCCTAAGATTTCCCTTAGAGCAATATAATGTATGGCCCACCCACAATATTTTTTAGTCCAAACATTTTCTCTGAACGCACCTACGCTCTATCATTAACTATTATGGCGGTCCCCATAATTTTTTTTTTTAATTTTTTGTAAATTTTTTTTATTTAATATACTTCTACCGGTCCAATGGTGCTTCCGAGAGGGGTCGTTAGTGAGACCAACCCCCAATTATTTTTACCATCCAACATTTTTGTAAAACATACTTACCCCCTATCTCCACTCCCTAAGTGGGCTTCCATTCAAACTTACATTTTTATAAAATTTGCTACAATTGTAGTTTGTATGGGAAACTGCTTGGGGAGTGGAGATAGGGCGTAAGTATGTTTTACAAAAATATTGTAGGGTAAAAATAAATGGGGGTCGGTCTCATTAATGACCCCTCTCGGACGCACCATTGGACCGGTAGAAGCTAATTAAATAAAACAAATTTACAAAAAATAAAAAATTTAATTATTTGCAATTTGGGCCATTATTGAAGAAGTTGTGAGTAAAAAAAATTTGAGTAAAGGAACAAACTAGTCATCAAAATAATCTGAAAATTTACCACGAATGAGTTTTCGAAGGGTACTAAAAACTGTAAACAAATTGGGAAAATCTAAAAAAAAAAAAATTGTCCGATTTGACATGGAACGCCCCATATATATTATTGATCAGTGATCGATTCTACGACATTCTAGCGATGTCCATCTGTCTGTCCGTCTGTGGAAATGGTGATCACGGCCAAAGTATTAAACATATATGACTGAGACTTAGCAAATTTACTTGTTGTTGTCCTAAGTAGTTTGGTATTACATTTGAGCGAAATCGGTTAAGCGGTTCAAAAGTTATGAACTAAAATGTAAGATCACCTCGAAAATTTTGTTATATTCTACATAACCTAAAAATACAAAGTGCTTTAAATTGGCTTCTGGTTGGCATATGTGAACAGGATTGGACACAGAATGAAAATTTTACAAGTACAAACCAATTTAAAAAAAAAAAATAATTTCGCGGAATTTTTTTTTTTACCAAAAATTTTTTTCCGTGGATTTTTTTTTCAATTTTTTTTTTTTTTTTTGCAAATAATCTTTTATTACATTGTGGAGGATATCAATACATTCGGCAAAGCCGAATTTAACTTGTTTTGTATAAAATTAGTAAATTTTATACCCAAAATTTTTAAATTTAACTAAATCAGTCGTTGAAGTACTCCCGTACTTTTGGTCTCCGAATTGTACTGAAAAAAGTACAATTGTACTGACTTTATCATTCCCGATCTACGCATATGCTATTAAGTTTTTTAAATAAAATAAAATTTAGATCAAATATGTTAGATGAACATAAATTCCACTACGAAATGACAAATACGCTTAAAAAGTATGTTGCATGGGGCTGTTATGTTATTTTGAATTCAGAGAAAAAATGTGAAAAAAAAATGCAAAAGATTAAACTAAATTGACAAAAATATATGCAATATATGTAAAGTTGACTCAAAAATTGTGGCGACACTAAAATTTTTAATTTCTTTTTATGGCAAAAAAGTTTTCTTCCGATTTTGAATTTCCGTTCAAATTTTAATTCTACTAGGCCAAACCGTATGCGGTACAAATTTGAGGCCAATCGGATTTAACTAATTCGTGGAGCCCGACAATCATAGTTTTGGAATTTTGAAAATTAAAAAAAAAAAAAAATTATAATAAAAAGTGTCTCGCGAAACATTAATTTTGATAAGCTGAACACGAACATCAATAATGCCTGCGAATTGTGTACTCTTGCCCAAAACATTAAATCATGATAATGTTTTGCGGAAGATTTGGATGTACTTGCCAAAGCAAAGTTTTTTAGAAAAAATAATGTTATATTATGTACTTTGCTATTCCATGCAAAATGAATTGAAATATCAGTCGAGGATTCCATTAAAAAACCAAAAGAGCTGTACATTTTGTAAGTGAGTGCAAAAATAAGTGCAAAAAAGTGTTTTTACATTTTGGAGAGGAAAAAAGATTTGGCACCAAAGAATATAACACTCTCACTTGTTGTATGTACATTTGATAAACAAATGGAAAATTTTTATGCGAAAAGCTTAAACTTGGTGAAAAAGCAGTTTTGGTAGGTTAGGTTAGGGTGGCGGTGTCCGATTGACACCTCGCATAGACCTCTTGGTCCATAGCGGTACCACAAAACTTTTTTTCCGCTAGCGGTGCAAGTTAAACACGTTCAAAGTCATTGCGAATCTTTTCAATATCCTAAGATCCATTTGCGTTATATCCTCCAAAGTACCGAAGCTTATCTGACCGGTAATGGATCTGCGACTCCTTGCCACAGCTGGGCAGTGACAAAGTATGTGTTCCATCGTTTCATCTACTCCTGGTGAAGCGCATCTTTTACAACTAGCGTCTGAAGTAAGTCCAATATTCTTGGCATGGATGCCGATAAGACAATGACCAGTTATTATCCCAGTTAGAGCTCGGCATTCCCTTCTCGTAAGTGATAGTAGATATTGAGTTTTCCCTTGATCATAAGTTGGCCACAAAGTTCTGCTGATTTTGCATGTTGTCAGTTCTCTCCACCTCCTGTTTGCCTTTGCAACATTGATGGAATTCCGTTTAAGTTTATAGTGTTGAAGTGGTGGTAAAACTGGCACCATGGTACCTAAACCATCAGCTCCAAGTTTTGAGAGTTCATCTGCCTTTTCATTTCCCTGTATTCCGTTGTGTCCTGGTACCCATAATAAATTAACCTGGTTATCTAGACACAGCATCTGCAAGTTCTCGTAACATTGTAAAACTATTTTAGATTTAATATAATATCCTTGAAGAGCCTTCAAGGCGGCCTGACTATCTACGTAAAAATTTATGGTTGTTCCCTTGGTTTCCCTGATATGTTCCACAGCTTTAGTTATGGCAACTATTTCAGCCTGAAATATGCTCGAGTCCAAAGGTAGGTTAAAAGAAAAGTTCTGGTTTTGTTCCACGTTCGTAAAACCCGCGCCTACTCCATGCGTTTGTTTGGATCCGTCGGTAAAGATATTTATGGTATCTGCAGGGGTGTCCTGCCAGTTAGACCAATATTCTCGAGTTGGAAATCTTATTTCATATTTCCGGTCGAAAAATAGTTTGGGCACTAAGTAATCCGAATCAATATTATTTATATTGTCCATGTTACTGTGTCCAAAATTGCGAAACTTAAACCAATTTGACTCTTTGAGTCTAAGGCAAGCCTTGTAAGCTTCACCTTTCGCAAAAACGTCAATTGGTATAAGGTGCAATAAGGCGTCAATAGAGTTGGCCGATGTTGTTCTCAAAGCTCCTGTAATACTACATCCCATAAGCCATTGAAGTCTTTGAAACTGCTTTAGTATCACATCCCTTTCAAGTGCCTTATACCAGACTAACACTCCGTATAGTAAGATTGGCCTTACTACTGAAGTATAAATCCAGTACGTAACTCTAGGCTCTAAACCCCAGGTACTACCGAACATTTTCTTACACGCGTAGTAAGCATTGTTAGCCTTTTTTATTCTCTCAACTGTGTTCATTTTCCAAAAAAAAGAGCTTACTGTCCAAAATCACTCCTGAAAATTTCGCATGAGGGGATTGTGGAATCTCAACTCCACCGACACGAATCTTCCTAAAATTTAGGATCTTATACTTTCTCGTAAAAAGAACTATTTCGGTCTTTTTCGGGTTAACGTTGAGTCCGTTATCTGATGCCCACTTCCATACCATCTTCAGTGACCCTTCAAGTAAATCGGGTATCGTGTCCGGATATTTCCCACAGGTCAATATTACGACATCGTCCGCATAAGCGATGGTTGAAGTTCCCAGTTTTTTCAGTATAGGGTCTACCACTAACAGCCAGAGTAAAGGTGATAAAACTCCGCCTTGCGTAACGTGAGGCCTTAGCATGACCCCATTCAGCGGTAATTTCCCGATTGGAAAGCATTCGCTTAACTCACATGATTATGCAGTGACTAATAGATGCATTAGTTTTGGTAAAAAAAAATATTTTTTTTCACTAAAAACAAAATTATGTTAAAAAAACTTAATGAACCCAAAATTTTTGGTGGAAAAAAATTTTAGTGAATAAAAGTTTTTAATGGATTTTTTTGATGAAAAGTAAAATTTTTTGATGTAAAAAAAATTGATAAAAAAAAAAAATTTTTGGTGAGGAAAAAATTGATAATAAAAAATTTGATGAAAAAAATTTATGAAAAAAAAATTTTGATGAAAAAAAAATTGATGAGAAAAAAATTTGATGAAAAAAAATTAATGAAAATAAAAATGATGCAAAAAAAATTTGACGAAAAAAATATTAATGAAAATAAAATTTGATGAAAAAAAAATTGATGAAAAAAAAAAAAATTGATAAAAAAAATATTGATGAAAAAAAAAAAAAAAAATGATGGAAAAAAAAAATTTGATGAAAAAAAAAATTTGATGAAAAAAAAAAATTTATGAAAATAAATAATGAAAAAAAAAAATTGATGAAAAAAAAATTTGATGAAAAAAAAATTTAATGAAAAAAAAGTTTGATGAAAAAAAAAATTGATAAAAAAAATGATGAAAAAAAAAAAGTTTGATGAAAAAAAAAATTATTAAAAAAAAAATGGTGAAAAAAGTTTGATAAAAAAAAAAAATGAAAAAAATTTATGAAAAAAAATTGATAAAAAAAAAAAAATTGATGAAAAAAAAAATTGATGAATAAACAAAAAATTTGATCAAAAAAAATTTTTTTTGTTAAAAAATAAATATGTTATTTTTTATCCACCAGCTGCTGAAAAACGGGTTTATTCACCACAAGGTGAATTATTATCCAAGTTACAAATCCAAGTTATTAAAATTTTTGGTTCTAAGAAAATGAAAATAGTAATTCTTGTTTTCTTTTTCGGTAATTGTTAGCTTATATAGTCAAACTGAGGTGGCGTCCTGCAACTTTTTTAAAATTAGACATCAGCCTAAAAACATTATCATGTTAAACAAGTAAAAGTGTTAAATTCGGCTGCGCCGAATCTTTTATACCCTCCAACAAAGAAAAAAAAAATTCAGGGGCAAATTTCCTCTTGAATATGTGTTTAAAAATTCATTCTTATGCCTTTTGCACTAAAGAAATAAAAGTTTATCAAAATTAAAAATATTTTTTTATTCCACGCCCATAGAAGGCCAAAAAAAACGACATTTTCTACTTCTCAGGGTCCAAATGCAGGACTGTGAGCATAAAAATGTTGCATTTGTTAAACGATAACACAAAAAATCATGTAAAAAAATTATATTTTTCAGAGGTTGGTTTTGTTCTTCAAGGGGGAACTTTTTTCCCCCTGGCCCGATTTTGCTCATTTACGAACTTAACCTGCCTAGGAAAATAAGAAATATTCGTGCCAAATCTTGGGAGTCTAACTCTATTATTTTGGACTGTATCGTGTTAACTACAGACGGACGGACAGACAGACGGACGGACGGACGGACATCGCTAGAATGTCTTAGAATCGATCACTGATTATAAATATATATACTTTATGGGGTCCTAGACCGATATTTTGATGCGTTACACACGGAATGACAAAGTGAGTATACCCCCATACTGTAGTTGGAGGGAATAAAAAGTTAAATCGGTCGAACGGTTTTCGGGATATCGCTATTTGAATTTTGCACAAGTTACTGTTCCTACGTTTAAAATGTTGGATTTTTGGAAAATTTCAAAATTTTCGATTTTTGGAAAATAAAAAATAAATTAAATTGTCTCGCGAATCATTATTTTTATTAATTTTGGCATGCTGAACTCGAATATCAAAACATTTCTAAATTGGTTTAAATTTGAAATTTGAAATATGTCAAAAATTTCTAAAATTCGTTTTATTTTTCTACGTTCAAGAATTTTTTTAAAAAAGTCTCAAACATTTATTCTATTTATTATTTAATCGACCTTGAGACAAACCTTCATTTAAAGTTATTTAAATCAAAATCAGACCAGTTTAACATATGACGCCTTTGATCAAAGTTTTTATAATTAATGTTTTTCTCAAGCTCTATGAAAGGTTCAAGGAAAAAAATTGCTTAGTTTTTTTTTTAAATCTAGAATGTAGAGAAAAAACCCTATTTTTCGCAAGTTTCAAATTGCGATATCTCGAAAACCGTTCTACCGATTTTAGCTTTTTTTTTTTGTTTTTCGTGTTCAACGCATCACAATTAACAAATCTAATGTATCGTATTACTTGTTTCTTTCCATTTCGCCTCAATTCCATTCAATTTCACTAATCTACATGGTTTTTGCCCAGACTTCTAGAATACGTTTTCTAAAGTATTTTCGCCTCCCAAACATGAATCTGTCATCATAAAAGTTGTATTAAATGAGCACTCACTTTTTAATTTAACTGTAAACATTTTTCTAATAAAATTTTCTGTTAGCTGAATATTTTTCGTTTTTTGTCAAAGCCATATTTGCATACTGATGTATTTCTAATGGTACACATGGATTTTTTTTTATTCTCAGAAATATGTATTTGAAGTGAATATAAATGCACTTAAATAACAATATCACCAGAAGAATTTTATACAAACATAAAGTGACATATTGTTGAAAAAAAAAATGTTTCCTATTGACTGTTTCCTATTTCCAGAGTGCTTTTGAGTAAAAATCCAAAAATGTTTGCAATGCCAAATTAGATTTATTTAAAACTAAAAATGATTTCGTTTAACATGATGATGCTATTTATTCAGTAGAAATACAATTAAAATACAAGACTCTTTTTGGTTATTGCAATCAAGGTACTTTGCTCCAAGAGATCCGCCTACAAGATTTTAAAAAATTTACTTTTTATTATAATTTTTTATTATTAAAATTTCACATTTAAGAGTGTTCTCTTTTTTATAGTTTTTATTGCATTCTTTTAGCATTAAATATCTCCACAAATATATTGGATACTTTTAGGTGAATATTTTTACATTCATTTATTTTTAATTCAATAAACATAAAATTTTATAAGCCATATCAACTTGTCAATATTCATTTCCTTCAATCATTTTGTAATTTTCCTATTACATATTGTTGTAAAATCAATTGTGTTATGCGTACGTGTTCAACAGCATAGACATGTGAAACAAGAACATTATTGTTGATCAAGACGGACCATATAATACCCTACACCAGTGTTTACAGGAAAATAATTTACCATTTCAAACTAGATCTATAAAATGCAGAACAATGGGGTTATCTCCCCTTTAGAACAATTCCAAAAAAGAAAAGTAAAACAAAGAAATGTAAAAACGATAGAAAGACAATAAAGAGGATATAAAAAAATCCTTAGGAAAAAATCCTTAGGATAGTGTGCTGATGCATTACGTCAGCAATAGTGTGGCCCATCAACATATGGAAAAATACCAAGTATAACGGACAGCTCAACGTACCTTAAAATATAAAAGATGGCTTCGTAACGAGCAATTTGTGCCAAATTTCAGTACCCTACGACTATTTGAAGGGGATTTGATCATATGTGTTTGCATCCTCCAAAGAAATCTTAAAAATTTTAGTGTTCTTGCAATCCTAAAAGTAACTTTATGGAATGGAAGCCTATCATGGCTCAAAAATAACATTAGGCTATTTGGGTGATAACCGCATAATTATGGGAAACTTCAGTGCCCATTAATAACACTGTGGAACAAATTCAGTTTAGCAAAAGTTAGGTCGATTCTGAGAGTGAGGGTTGAAAATAGAGGCTAAATTAGAAGACCCGTATCGCGGCGTTAGATTATGTTAGTTCGATTTTTTTTTTAATCGACCTTCGAACTTTGCAGTCAAATGTCGATTTTCAGCATATTGTTTATATGTTTTTTTGACTATAACTAGTCGACTAATTTATATTTTTTCAAGCTGTAAAAGCCAAATTATTGCTAGAGATCTGTCCAACAATTAAAATTTTTTAAAAAATTGATTTAGAAAATTTTTGTGGGGCTTATGAAGCAAAATTTTGAAAAATTTTTTTTTTTTTTGTCATGCTTTTTGAAAATACATATTTTGCTTCAAAGGCACCACAAACATTTTCTAAATCAATTTAAAAAAAAAAGTAATTGTTGGACAAGTCTCTAGCAATAATTTGGCTTTTATAGATTGAAAAATATCAATTAGTCGACGAGTTATAGCCAAAAAATCATATAAACAATATGCTGAAAATCGGCATTTGACTGCAAAGTTCGAAGGTAGATTAAAAAAAAAATTCTAACTAACATAAACAAACGCCGCAGTACGTGTGTTCTAATTTAGCCTCTATTTTCACCCCTCACTCTTAGAATCGACCAAACTTTTGCTAACCTGAATTTGTTCCACAGTTTTATAAGAGACTACAATGCCCATCATGACGTTTGGCACTCGATTCTTAGGGACGACCAAAGAGAAACGGTACTGGCGGAACAAAAAGATGACTCGAGGTTTTACACTCTGAACGAAGCTGCCCCCACCAGGATTGTGGGAATATGCGCTAGCTCGCCACACATCACCATTTGAACCGCAGGTCTGATGAATAACGCAACATGGCGAGCAGTGGTATCACTTACGACAGACCACCTTCCCATTACACAGTCCAACAGCCAGTATTAAACATAAACCGGATTATATACGTTTGAATGTGCATTTACAGTTTTCCATTTCGTGATCCTGTTTCCTTTTTAAAGAACTTCAAAGTTTTAAAGGATTACAATTTGTAAAATAATTTTGAAATATTTGTACTTGTCTTATAATGTCACTATTGATTTCAAATGAAACAGAAGAATCTTCGCTAATTTTTCTTTATCCATTTTCGTATTTTGCCAGAGCAGGAAAAGGGATGTAAATAATGTCCTTTTAAAACTTTATTAAAAAATTTTGTTAACATTTTAATTGATATTGAAGGATAACGTTTTGGAAGAATATTACTTACCTCCTTTTTTCAGATATGTTAAAATAAAATCATGGACAAATTAGCGGAGATCATCTTCTTTCATTTGCCATTACATGTGTCGTCCTAGGACAAGCCAAAATATTTTAAAAACTTAATCCTTCAGAGCTTTGAAGTCCTTTTAAAAGGAACCAGGATTACGAAATGAAAAACTGTAAGTGCAGTTTTACTTCATTTAGTAACTAGTTTCAAACGTATATTATCCAGTTCAAGTTTAAGGACTTTTTTCTCTTTGTCGGACGGTGTAATCACCACGCTTGACCGACTCAAAGATTTTGTAGTCTTTGAACGCCTTCTAAGACATCGACAACTACAGTCTCCCCAACACCATAAAGGGGTGGGTGGTGAACTATATGTGTGACCACCAGTCGTTTGTGTAGTTTAGAAATAAGAAGTCGATCTTGTTTAACTTCTACCTTTCTAAACTCTCGGCACTAGGGTTGCCAGATAGTAGAATTTAAATAACTTGACAATGGAAAATTTTCAGCTGGTTTTTGAAAAAGTAACTGGACCCATACATAATTTTTTTGAATAATTAAAAAACAATCAACCGATTTTCATATGCAAGATTCATATTTTAGTTTTGGACTACTTTTCAATTAAATGGTCTATTGGCCACGACAAAATGTGCCTTTATTAAGCATTTCCATTACTTTTATTACTTAAAAAAGTAATAAAAAAGGATTGAAAATGCAGCAAAAAGAAAAATCACATTTCCCCGTTGCCAAAAGAAGCATTTACGTTTTATTCATGATTTATGTTTCATTCAAAAAGTATTTTTTCCAATGAACGATTTTCATAGTATTTATGAACAAATTCATACAATTTATTAACTTTTTCATAATATTTATAAACTTTTTCATAATACTTATAAACTTATTCATAGTATTTATGAAAAATGTTAAATAGTTCTTAAATTTCACATATTATTATTTATTCATAAATATTATGAAAAAGTTTATAAATATTATGAAATAGTTAATAAATTGTATGAATTTGTTCATAAATACTATGAAAATCGTTCATTGGATTTTTTTTTGTGTGTGTAAAGTATATTTAATAAAAAAATAATTGTTTAAATTAAAGAAATTATGTTTTAACTGTACAAATTATGTTTCAGCTGGAAACTGGACCACACCCAAAATAACTGGAAAATCCAGGCCGTCTGGCAACCCTACTCGGCACCCTAACAAGGGGGTAGAATTGATAGCATATTCCGACGTTAACACCTTAATGTTAATTAGCCATAATATTAATGAGCTATGTGGTAAGTAAAATGCATATCTCCATGATCTTATGGATTTTCTCGTTGCAAAGAACATGCAGCTTTTCACCGCCAAATCGCCGGTGACGCCCTTTAACAAGTGGGCGGAAGTAGTAGTTATAGTCGATTCCGACAATGAACCACCCCAAAATATTGGGTAACATTTGGCAGTTTGTATTCGTTCTCGGCGAATGCCACTGCAATTAATTGCGCAGACGAAACAAGGTCCTCAAGTCGCTAGCACGCACTTGGGATAAGGACCAAGAAACCTTTTTGGCTACCTATAAAACGATTGGCTGGTCAGTGGCAAACTACACAGCGACAGTGTGGCCACCGAGTATAAGTGAAACGAAAGACGATTCAGAGTTGTCAAAATGCCTTAAGAACCTTAATGGGCTGCCTTCAGAACATCATCTACATTAGGAGACGAAGCTACTTCCGGTTAAGAAACACAGTCACATGCTGGCGAAATAGTTCCTTCTGGCATGTCATAGGAGGGATCGTCCGAATCGAAACTTTGAGGACATAGATCCTCACCCGAGACATACCAGAAAAGATCTTCAGAGTATTGAGATGGGTATCCAGCTATAAGTCATCCAATAGCTCGATTCCATCTCATACTCGTAACGATATTCACAGGGATACGGTAGAATCGACGACATCTAACTACCGAGTGAAAGCCTTACTTAAAGGCCCTCACTCATCGCAGAATAAGAGAGAAGTCTGGCAAGAAGAACAAGAGGGGTACTAGCACAATTAATATCCGGGTATTGTAGTCGGCTTAGTTCTTAGGGGTCGAGATTGAAACCGACTATACCCAATACGTGCCTGGCATGTGGAGGTCCTCCACATGACATATCGAACCTTTTCAACTGTGTCTGTATTCAATATATTTATGGACTCAGCTCCTAGAGATGGCTCGCTTTTTGGAGCTCGATTTGGACGAGTCAGCAGGATGCGGAGAGGAAACATTATAAAATACTAATCATAAAACTTTCAAAAATTCCGGTCGAGCTGTAACAACTGGATTTATTTTTATACCCTCCACTTAGTGATAGAGGGTATATATAAGATTGTCATTACGTTTGTAACTCATCGAAATATCGGTCTGGGACCCCATAAAGTATATATATTCATGATCACCGATCGATTTTAAGACATTCTAGCGATGTCCGTCTGTCTGTGAAAATGGTTATCACGGCCAAAATATTATACGGAGGTAACTGAAACTTAACATATTTATTGGAAATTCTCCCGAGAAGATTGGTATTGCATTTGAGCGATATCGGTTCAGCGGTTCAAAAGTTATGAACGAAAATGTAAGGACATCTCCAAAATTTGAGTGCATTCAACATAACCTAAAAATACAAAATGCTTTAATTCGGCTGCTGGTTGACATATGTGAAAGTAATTGTACACCAAATGGTATTTAAACAAGTACGAACATATTTTTTGACAAAAAAAGAAAAAAATCGCGGATTTTATTTATAAAATTTTTTTTTTTTGCGGAAATTTTTTTTTTCAAAAGTAATTTCCCTTTAAATAAAGTTTTTTTCAATAATCTTTTTGAAATTGTGGTATCACTACATTCGGCAAGGCCGAATTTAACTTTTTTACTTGTTTTTATTTTTTCTGACATTTTGGTGGGTGAAAATGATTCGGCGTAGCCGAATTTAGTACTCCCATTTGCTTTAATAAATTTAAATTAATTATTTTTTTATTGCAGAGTAAATTCAAATTTTTAAATAAATTTTTGAGGCCAGAAATATTTTTTTTATATATTTATTTCCTTAACGTAAAGCTATCAAACATGAAAAATATGAAAAAGCTCCTTGTAAAATCTGTAAAGAGAAAATCTTATTAT
This sequence comes from Pegoplata infirma, assembly GCA_963921195.1. NCBI lineage: Eukaryota > Metazoa > Arthropoda > Insecta > Diptera > Anthomyiidae > Pegoplata > Pegoplata infirma. Next base: position 109,046,198 of record OY992537.1, on the reverse strand, counting down.
TTTTTAAAGTCTAATATGGATAAGTGCGACAGAAAAATTGATATAAAAGACTTACCGTAAGCACAGCTGTCAAGGATACATTAAAGAAATTCAACCCTGTCAAATTAAATGGTTTTCTGTTTGTAGCTATGGATAGATTTATAATTTTCATCAGACGTATGTTTTCTCTGGCATCAGGAGAACGTTCTATAATAGATTCCCATTTCGATTCATAATACATGGAACTGATATCATTGGTCTAAAGTGATAAATAAGTGTTAGGATATTATCGATCTCACTTAGGGAATTCACAAGATGTACAAACCCGTGTTAAAAATGGGTATGATCTGGTTTGATATAGTCTTTTCTGGTCTGTTCTGATCTAATCTTATCTAATTTAATATAATTGAAACAATCAGATCACGAATTTGATCATCAGTTTCTGGATTTGTTATTGATCAGATCTGATCATATGCCGAAAATTTAGACCAAATTTGAAATCTTGATAGAGTTGATCAGACACAACTAAATATAATTAGATATAAACAGATCACATCAAATATATCCATTTTAACATGGAAAATTCCTTTTTGTCATTTCGAAATGTGATATGTGCACATCTGACTGATCTGCCCTGAGCACATGAGCTATTCCTAACCCTGCTTGGGAACTTTTATGAATTTCTCTACAAAACTTACGGTTTTTATAATAGTTGAACCAACTTCACCCCAGGCAATAATTTCTTGAATTTTACCCACTGTCCAAAACATATAACCAATACTAGTCATTGGACTCTGAAATTAAATTTAGAATCTGGTTAACAATTTTTCAACTCTTCTCTTTCCACCCCTCATATTCACCGTATAAACTTTAAATCCCAAAGCACACAGCGATATCGCACTAAATGCAAAAATTATAAAAATTCGAAATGTAAATTCATTTTGTATTTCTTCAGCAAATTTATTGAGTTTTAAATTTTCTTGTAATGTTTCCACAAGTTGAAGACGATATTGGCCAGATATATCTTCTGCAGTCGCATCATTTTTTAAAATGTTGTCAATTTTATTAAGAAAATTTTCGCGCATTAATACATAGCGACCATTTAAATGAAATATTAATATGGCCAACATATTGGCTTCACCAAAAACCATAGTGGTTACTAGAAAACCCACCCATATATTGGCTAGCAAAAGTGGCAAATATATATAGAATTTATCTTCATAGGCAAATGGCGGTATCATTTTATATAAAAGTTCTCGTTTACCGGCGGCCAAGAAGTATATCGGTGGCACAATTGTGTATGAAATTAATGTAAACATATAAAATGTTGATAGTACATAAATTGGCCACATTTGACGTTGAATTACTTTAAATTCCTTAGGACTCTCCGAACTACATTGAAAAGAGAAAAAGATTTATGAATAATGCGGTAAAATATCTATTCAGAACTGTGACTTGCTGTGTCCATCATAATAAAAACTTCTTGAAGAAATTCTGCTTTAATTTTTAAATTAATAAAAACTATTTATTAATCGACCATAAATTTTATTTTTAGAAATATTACTTAAGCTCGAGGTCATATGTCTTTACTAGGTTTTACAATGATATTGTCAAAGTAACGAAAACCCAAAATTTAACCTAAATGCGGAGGCCGTAGAAAATTTGTATTAAATTATTTTGATTCCCAATAAAAACTTTTTTGGAGCTCTTTTTTGAGGATTTTTACTTAATCCGCGATGTGGGTATCCAAGGATTTTTTGATTTTTAAAAGACTTCGGGGGAGGCAATTGGAAGCAGGTTTTCCACTAATGTTTAAAGTGGTTTAACACGAAACAAATGCTCATCTAGTAAGGATTTCGTGATTTTTTTATTATTTAAATATCCCACTATTAGAGAAAAAAAATTGAAATTATCGTGTCTAGTCAGTATAGAACTATTTTTCCAAATAAACAACACCAGCAAAAAAAAATGGTTTTCTTTTTAAATAAGAAGAAATGTGTAATTTGTTAGGTTTTTTACTTCAACCCCAATGTGGGAGCAGAAGGAAATTTTCGATTTTCACGAAAATATTATGAATTCATTTCGATTCCCTATCGGAACTTTTTGAAAGCCTTTCAGCTCAAAAAAAAAATAGTAAAAATGGATACTGCTTAATGAGAGAAATCAAATCTTTGTGGGCTTGGATATAAAAAGTAATAAAATTGTATTACTTAATTACAAAACAAGTGTTTTTACGTTTCGCAGGGTAAAAAGATTCGGAACGGACCACTCTTACTTGTCTTACTTACTTGTCTTACTTGTACTTTTGTTGACAAAATGGAATATTTTTTAGACTTGTGCTTAATCGTTCAATTGAGTGAGCGCTCATTCTCGTTCATTTCTGATAAAAGACCTAGTTCGTTCATCTAGTTCAATCGCTCTTTTGGCTTTTTCGTTCAACAGTTTGTGAACGAATCATTTTGATCATGCCCAGGAAAATTTTTTGGAACAAATTCCTGGTTCAATAGATTCTTGAATATATTCTACGGTAATCACAACAATATTTTCTATGTAAAATTATTTTTAAAAAAAACTACTTGCTCTAAAAAACGAATGCTTTCGGGACAATTTCAAACAAAAATCATTGATTCTGGAATGTTAAGTAGAACCGGTAGCAGGGTAGTTTGATGCGTTCTGGAACCGATTATTTGGAACAGAAAATTTTGCTGGGTGTCTGTTGGTCGTTCATCTAGTTCAAATCGGTCAATTTTGGTTTTCGTTCAACAGTTCGTGATCGAATCATTTCGATCATGTCTGTTGTTTTGGTTTTCGTTAAAAAAATACAAAAATGTTGAATAAAAACATTAAAAAAAGAAAACAAAAATAAATATGTAAAATTAAAAAAAAACAAGTAGAAAAGCTAAATTCGACTTTGCCGAATCTATGAATACCCTCCACAATGCATTTTTTTTAAAGGGTAGTACATTTTTTAACGTGAAAAAATTAACAATTTGTATTAGAAATATTTTATTTTGAGTAAAAACTCTTTTTTTGTCATTTTAAAAAAAAAAAAGAAAAATTACTATTTTTTTTTTGAGTGTAAAATTTTTTTCCAGTGTAATGATTTTTTACTGTAAAATTATTTGTGAGCGAATGCACGTACGTATGAACACAAAATATTGTAATTTTTGTAAAAAAAAAATTAAATTTTTTTTGTGTACATTTTTTTTGAGTGTAAAATTTTTTTTTGAGTGTAAAATTTTTTTTGAGCGTAAAATTTTTTTCGAGTGTGGTTTTTAAGTTACCAATGCTTTTAAAACTAAACAAGTTTAAAAAGCATTGTTTAAAATTTAAACAAGTTTGAAAAGCATTGTTTAGTTACCACCAATGCTTTCAAAACTTGTTAAAACACGTGGCATTTTAGATGAAACTAATTTGAAATTCAGGGTTTTGCTTATAACTTTTGAACCACTGGACCGATTGAGCTGAAATTTAAAACCAAATAGACCCGGGGAACGGCAAAGATACATGCCAAGCTTCAGTAGTCTCATTATTGTCTTTCGAAAGTTATCGTGTTTTTTATCTCGTAAGTTCGCGAAACACCCTTGCCGAAATTTACTCTTTTGCTCATAACTTTTGAACCACTGGACCGATTTGGCTGGATTGCAATACCAACCTGACCAGGTAAATGACAAACATATATGCCAAACTTTAGTAGCCTCTGTAAAGTCTTTCAAAAGTTAGCGTGTTTTCTACGGACGGACAGACAGACGGACGGACGGACGGACATCGCTAGATCGACTTAAAATCGATCGAGGATCATAAATATATATACTTTATGGGGTCCTAGACCAATATTTCGAGGTGTTACAAACGGAATGACAAACTTATATATACCCTCTATCACTAGAGTGGAGGGTATAAAAAAAAAACATAAATGATGAGAAAGCGTGCCAAAAGAGGAGAAAAAACTAACGCCTAATAACAAAATTACCAAAAAAACAAATTGAACGAACGAACTGAAAGATCAAAATGAAGTAATGATCAATTGAGCTGAATGAACAAAAAGACCTAAAAGAGCTGAAATGAACGAACTAGATAAAACGCTCAGTTAAGTGAATAGTTCAATTGAACTAATTCGTTCGTGAACGACACAACTCTAATATTTTTATGTCAGAAGAAGTTCAAACTTGATAAAACGGAAATTTTGTGTAAAAAAAATTAAGAAAAAAATTTTTAACGAAAAAAAGTAACAAAAAAATTTTAATGAAAAACAATGTTTGATCAAAAAAAAATTTATTAGTTGAAAAATTAAAACAGAATTTTAATAAAAAAAGAAGAGGGAATACAACAAAAGGAATGTTTGAATGGAGATGGTTTGGTTAAACATTTCGTTTGAAATTAAGAGCTCATTATGTCCACTTACATACGAATATAAAACTTTCCGTTTTGAACCTAACGATTGTCAATTTGCTCAGGCGTGGAAGGAAATTTCTCCGCCCCCGAACCAAATTCGAAAGAAAAAAAAGAATAAAAAGAAAAAAAGAATGGAAAGAATAGAAAGAACAGAAAAGAAAAATGAGAGTGAAAAGGAAATAATCTGATAAAAATGACTATGAACAATGTCCAAGGATCTAAAAAAATTTTCTATGAACAATTTTAAAGAATCTTAAAATTTTTCTAGAGAAAAAATGTCTAAAAAAAGTTGAGAATTTTTCTTAGAACTTTTTTATAGAAAAAATGTCATAATTTTGACCATTTTTATATGAAAAATCTAACAGCTTTTCTATAGGAAAAATATGAGAGTTTTTTATTTGAAAAATCTGAGAATTTTCTATATTGAAAATTTGACAATTCTTCTGGGTAAAAAGAAAAGAGGAAATGAAATCATCAGTGAGAATTTTTTCTAGAATTTTTAAGAATCTCAAAAGCTTTCTTTAGAAAAATTGTTTTTAAATCTTAATTTTTTTTTAAAAATAAAATTAAAAAAAAAAAAATTATGGGAAAAATAAGAAAATTTTCTTTAGGGAAAATTTGAGAATTTTTTATACAAAAATTGCAATAGAATCTTAGACTTTTTCTATAGGAAAAATAATACAGAATCTTTGACTTTTAGAAAAATGTCTCGGAATCTAAGTATTTTTCCTAAGGAAAAATGTCTCAGAATCTGAGATTATTTTTATTTGAAAGATGTCTCAGAATATAATAGAAAAAGCTGAGACCTTTTCTATAGGAAACAAGTAAAAAAGTTAAATTCGGCCTTGCCGAATGTAGTGATACCCTCCACAATTTCAAAAAGATTATTGCAAATACTTTATTTAAGAGGAAATAACTTTTGAAAAAAAAATTTTTTTTGAAAAAAAATTTTTGTATTTTTTGGTTATGTTGATTAAATGTACTGAAATTTTTGAGGTGTGCTTACATTTTCGTTCATGACTTTTGAACCGCTGAACCGATATCGCTCAAATGCAATACCAAACTTCTCGGGAGAACTTCCAATAAATATGTTAAGTTTCAGTCATCTCTGTGCCATATTTTGTCCGCGAAAGCATTTTCCACAGACAGACAGACGGGCAGACGGACATCGCTAGAATGTCTTAAAATCGATCGGGCATCATGAATATATATACTTTATGGGGTCCCAGATCGATATTTCGATGAGTTACAAATGGAATGACAAACTTATATATACCCTCTATCACTAATTGTAAGTGGAGGGTAGAAAAAGTCCTAGAATCCTTGAAAAAATTTCTAATTTTTTCGACATTAAAAATATCTCAGTTTTTTTTTATGATTTAGAAAAAATAACTCAGAATCCAAATCTTTTTAAAATATCACAGAATCTAAAAAAAGGTCTTAGATTCCAATTTTTTTTTTCAGAATCTAAGTCTTTTTTGTAGGAAAAATTTCGGAGACTCAGACTCTGAGACTTTTTCTATGGGAAAAATGACTCAGAAACTAAAACATCTTTTTAGGAAAAAATTTATTTTTTCTTATGAAAATATTTCTCAAAAAATGTTTTTTCTTGGAAAAAGTTTCTTAGAAAACAAAACTTTTTTAATAGAAAAATGTCTCCGAATCTAGAAAATTGCCTCCAACAATTTTAAAAAGCATTAAAGTCTTCAATTTTTCTAATCGCAGGTTCTTTCTACAGAATATTTTTTCAAACCCTAAAAATTTTGGTGTAGAAAGTTAATTTCGGTATCTTAAACCTTTTCTGTAGAAAAATAGAATAAAAAATTTTTAATATTTCAGAACCTAAGAAGTTTTCAATGGAAAAAATGCCGCAGAGTTTTGTACTCTTGCCCAAAATATTAAATCATGATAATGTTTTATTTAATAAAAAGTTGTTACGAATAAACATCACATATTTCCAAAAACGATATTTTCTCAGAAAAAAATAACTCCAAGTAATTTCTTAAATACACTTGCAGGATTAATTCAATATTCAGAAAAAAAATTAAAAACTAAGAAACAATCCAGACAAAACCAAAAATTAGTCAAAAAAATGCAGATAAATTCAGAAAAATCACAAAATTTAAAACAAAAACTACTGGAAAATTTAGAGAAACCTGAATATATAACATTTTAACTGATTTATAAGATTCTAATTATTTTTTTTTTATTATTTTGATAAGCTTTTATTTATTCCTTTTTTTTATACAAATCAAATAGTCTTTTAATTTTAAATTATACTTAACAATGACCAATACTTAAAACAATACCTTTTTCTAACTTTTTTTATAATTTAATAAAAAAAAGTATAAAGGTTTAAAAAAAATTTGGTCTTAACAAAAAAAAAAATAAACAAGCTAAAAAAAACGAAATTTAAAAAAATATGTTGACTGATCACGGAGACGATCCCCGGACCCACTGTTTCCGAGTCTGACACACTTCAGCTAGGCTACCGCATAATATTTAAATGCCAACATAAACAGTGTTATGTTCTTGCTTGTGGTTATCCGACAATATTATAGACACATACTACAAAATAGAGATGGGCGCGTGAGTGATTTTGACTTACTCACGCACACGAAATAAAAGTATTGCTAACTTACAAAATAGTTTTTTCTGCTTACGTTTACACGCGCTCACGTGAGTAGCTAAAATTTTTGTCACGCTCACGAAATAATCACGCTTACAAAGACTCACGAAAATAAAATAAACTAAATTTTATTTGACTTTATGTCAAATTCTTGTACAAAAGGTATTTAATTTCCTAAAATTAATCATAAAAGCTTATTTTAATCACAATTTTGTATTAGTTACCCTTTAAATTCAATATGATGACGATTTTCTTACTACACCATTTACAGATGTAATTTGAAAAAGATCAATTGTAATTCGAAGATTCTATTTGTAATTCGAAGATTCCATTTGTAATTCGAAGATTTCATTTGTAATTCGAAGATTCCATTTGTAGTTAGAATACTCCAATTGTAATTCGAATATTCCATTTGTTATGCGAAGACTCCAATTGTAATTCGTAAATGATCAATTGTAATTCGTAAAAGATCAATTTTAATTCGTAAAAGATCAATTGTAATTCGTAAAAGATCAATTGTAATTCGTAAAAGATCAATTGTAATTCGAAAAAGATCAATTGTAATTCGTAAAAGATCAATTGTAATTCGAAAAAGATCAATTGTAATTCGAAGATTCCAATTGTAATTCGTAAAAGATTAATTGTAATTCGAAAAAGATCAATTGTAATTCGAAGATTCCAATTGTAATTCGTAAAAGATCAATTGTAATTCGAAAAGATCAATTGTAATTCGTAAAATATCATTTCTAATTCGAAAAAGATCAATTGTAATTCGTAAAAGATCAATTGTAATTCGTAAAAGATCAATTGTAATTCGAAGATTCCAATTGTAATTCGAAAAACATCAACTGAATTTCCATGGATAATTTACGAATTACAATTGGAATCTTCGAATAACAATTGATCTTTTACGAATTACAATTGATCTTTTACGAATTACAATTGATCTTTTTCGAATTACAATTGATCTTTTACGAATTACAATTGATCTTTTTTGAATTACAATTGATCTTTTACGAATTACAATTGATCTTTTTCGAATTACAATTGATCTTTTACGAATTACAATTGATCTTTTTCGAATTACAATTGATCTTTTACGAATTACAATTGGAATCTTCGAATTACAATTGATCTTTTTTTAATTACAATTGATCTTTTACGAATTACAATTGGAATCTTCGAATTACAATTGATCTTTTACGAATTACAATTGATCTTTTACGAATTACAATTGATCTTTTTCGAATTATAATTGATCTTTTACGAATTACAATTGATCTTTTACGAATTACAATTGATCTTTTACGAATTACAATTGATCTTTTACGAATTACAATTGGAATCTTCGAATTACAAATGGAATCTTCGAGTTACAATTGGAGTATTCGAATTACAAATGGAATCTTCGAATTACAAATGGAATCTTCGAATTACAAACGGAATCTTCGAATTACAAATATAATCTTCGAATAACAATTGATCTTTTTCGAATTTCATCTGTAAATGGTGTAGTTTTCTGTTTTAGACAGCACACAACAATCACGCAAACTGACGAACCCAAAATTACTCACGCAATCTCACGCACGAAATTTTTTTTTTAATCAAGCGTAAATTTCACTCATGATCACGCGTAATCACGTGGCACGTTCGCATCTCTACTACAAAAAACGTAGTATGTAGTTCTGCATGTAGATATTCTATTTTCAAATATACTGGTTAGTTTTGCGATGATGGTAACTAATCTAATTGGAAATGCGATATTTGGTATGGCAATACTGCGTTAATCGAGTAGCGGCGCCTTTAAGTATGTGTTTTTTTATTTTATTTATTAATTTTAAATAATTATCGAAGTTTAAGGTTGTAATAAAATGAAAACTGTAATTCTCATTTTCTTTTTTGTGTAATCGTTAGCTTATATAGTCAAACTGAGGTGGCGTCCTGCAACTTTTTTAAAATTAGACCCCAGCCTAAAAACATTATCATGTTAAAAAAAAACTCACTAAATCTGAGAATTTTTCTTTACGAAAATTGTTTCTAAATGTAGAAATTTTTGGTGTGAGAATTGCATAAGTATCTGAGAATTTTCCATACACTAAAAATATTTTGTAAGTAAATTCAACTGAAAAAACGTTTAAAACAATCGTTTTTTTTTTAACGGACTACTTATTTGAAACAACAGACTTTTTCAGTTATTTTTAAACGTTAATAAATGACTAGACATTCCGTAAAAACAATAAAAAGCGATATTTCAGTTATTTTAACTGTTTACAATTTTTCATTTTGTGGAGTAAAAATAAAATTTTTTGAATAACAAACTACAAAAACCGTACTTCTGTAAAATTATACGGTATAATCAGTCACAAATAATATAACTGATAAAAATATTTTTCCGTAACTTTAGTAGTTTATTGTTTTAACAACTGTATAAAGCATTCAATATTTTATTTTCGTTGAAAAACAAACGATAAAACGTTTATAATAACCTTAACAAAAAACTTTTTGAATAACCGTAAAAAGTTACTGTAAAACTTTTCTGGGTGTATGAATGTGTATCAGAATTTTAAAATTTTTGTGTAAATTCTGATTAATTTTTATTCAAAAATTAAAATCGTTGCATTCTAACTTTAAAATATTATATTTTTAGTAGGTTGCTAGAATAGCTCGAGGTCATTATTTCCTTTACTTATTTAGACTTTGATATTTTCATAGAATAATTTTTTTTGAGAATATCATAGCTTTAATAAGTAAAGAAATTTTAATGCCTTTCTGTATCAAAATGCCTCAGAACCTCAGAAGTTTTCTATTGGGATAACGTCTCAGAATCACAAACTTTCTAGAAAATTATGACATTTTTCAAAATATCAAACATTTTTTTTTTATTATAGAAATCAATGATTCAAATTCGACCTGAAGTTCCCTGCAAACAAATTTGTTTGAGCAAAAAAAAAAATTGCCCTCCGCAAAACGAAGAGCTGGATCCACGCTTGATTTGCTAAATACTCTTGACAATGGAATTTGACCAATTTCGAAACAATTTTAAATGAAAGTTGGTAGCCCTTGCGAAATAATGTAAGAGACAAAAAAGTAAGAAGTGAGGTTGAGATTGCTAGAAATAGAATTGTTGTGTTGGAAACTCTTAAAATTTATTCTGTAGAAACAATAAATATTCACATTTATAAAAAAACAATTTCCATTAACTAGACAAATCGACATTTAAAATCCTACTGATGATAACACTAACTGCAGTGTTTGAAACAGGTATGGGAAATACCAGAAATGTCTATAATTTTTAGAAATTCATTTTTTTAACTTAAACCCTTATAACAAATATAATTAGAGCCCGTGCTCGATCTGTACTTACAGAAAAACCACTAATAAAGTTCATTTAATTGTCCACAAAATGTCAAATTTCCAGAGGGCGTTTATATTTTGTTTTCAAAACATATTAATTTGAACTTTAAAGTATCGTAATATATAATCAACTTGAGCAATAGAGCGTCTTGTCATATCTAAACTTTCGAATTTCGAATTTTACCTACCGAACGAAGGCCACGGAATAGCTGATTGTGGGAAAATTTATGAAAAATTTTTCCATGGGTATCTTTAGTCGGCAACTAGTGGTCAAAGTTTTAAAAATGGGGTTTTTTGGCCAAAACTCATGTCCGAATTTTTTGACCAAACCCGGCTTAAAAATTGTTGCGAACTTTATTGGAAAACTATATAAAAAAATGAAAAAAAAACAGATTTTGGTCCACCGATACTGATTTTAAACATAAAAACTATATTTTATCCACTCTGGGAGTTAGAGGAATATATATATGTTATCTAAAAAATGTTAAAATAATATAAAAACGCGATTCTGGTCAAAAATGCTGATTAGAGGTTTTGGTCTATAGGTGAAATCAGCATTTTTGACCAAAATTGTGTTTTATTTATTTTTTTTTTTTATTGTTTTCAAATAACGTTATTCAACATTTTCCAACTTTTAAGACCAATTTGATTAAAATATATTTTTTATCTAAACTTTCGAATCAGCATCTGTGGACCACTATTGCTATTTTTGAATTTTTAAAATATTTTTCCCATAAAGTATACAAAAATTTCTAATTTTTGAGCCAGATTCGGTTAAAAATTTTCGGATATGAATTTTGGTCGAAAAACGTTATTTTTTTTTTTTTAATTTGACTGATAGTTGCCGACTGAAGATGACCTTGCAATATCTACTCCGTGTCCATCGTTCGGCAGGTATTACGACATGAAATTCGAAAGTTTATATTTGACGGGACACCCTATTGACCAAGTTTTGAATGAAATCGATCGTTTTCAGCAATTCTGAAATTTCGGAACCACATGTATTTAATATAGTTTTGGATGGTTAATCGATTGACATTATTTTAATTCAGAACTGTGTCTGAATTTTTAAAATGTTTAATATAATTTATATGAGGGGTTCTTCGTCAACCGGGCCACCCCTCTCTCCAAATTGGAATGTGTTAAAAAATTTTTTAAAGAAAATCGAAATTACTTAAAAATATTTATTTCTCAATGCCGAGTGGCGGTTTTTGAAATTAAATATTGCGATATCGCGCCCAATTTTTTAAAAATATTACAGATTCGCTTAAAAGTTTTCATAGACTTTCGAAATTCAAAATGGTGGATGCAACATGGCAAAATTTTTTTTCTTAAAACTACAGGTTCACTTCAAAATTGCTAAATTGGTTGCTAAATTGGAATCTGCCATATGAAAGTCTAACCTCAGATCGTTATTTAGCGACCCCAAAAACTCCTAGCATAAAAGTTTCAAGCAAATCGGATTATTTTTCAAAAATATTGGTCGCCATGTTGAATCCGCCATTTTGAATTTTAAAATTTCAACTTCATAATCATAAAACCCGTGTATAAAGACTTTTAAGCGAATCCGTAATGTTTTTTAAAGATTGTGCGTCATATTGGATCCGCCATATTGAAATTAAAAAACCGCCACTCGGCATTGAAAAGTAAATATTTTTAAATAATTACGATTTGGAGTGAGCATTGGCCCAGTTGACGAAGAACCCCTCATATGTATATGGGGCATTCCATGTCAAATCGGACACTTTGAAAATTTTTTTTAGATTTTCCCAATTTGTTTACAGTTTTTAGTACCCTTTGAAAACTCCTTTGGTCCAAATTTAAATTTTTTTTTTTTTTAATTTTTGGTTTTTACGTACTTTTAAAAAAAAATCCAAAAAATTCTTAAAAGCGCTCTAATATGCGATTTTTAAGTTTTAAAATTAAAATCTCATTTTTGAAAATGTTTGTACTCTTCGATTTTTTTGAATTTTTTTTTTGGTAAAACTTCTATCGATTCTACAAATTTTTTGCCCAGGAGGATCGTGGGATAACGATTATTACTATTTTTAAAAATTTAAAAAAAAAATTTATTGTAATTTTCCAATCATAAAATCATTTCTACTGCTCCAATGGTGCGTCTTAGAGGGGTCATTTATAAGACCGACCCCAATTAATTTTAAAGTCCTAACATTTCTTTGGAACAAACTAATAACCTATCACCAATTTCTAAGGGGCTCCCACACAAAACGACATTTTTTAAAATTTGCTCCAACCGCTCCACGGTGTGATATTCGTGCGCATTTGGGTAAAAAAAAAAAATTGCCGATTATTTTTTTTTAGGTGTATACTTAATTTTGACACTCTGGAGACTAAAAATCAGTTTCCGTTACATCAATGCGACTCTTAGTTTGGCTGGGGCACAACTCCAAAGTATTGAGTTTTTCACATTTTTCTTAATTTATTTTTTTTTGTAGAGGACATTTTTTGAAAAAATTTTAAAAATTCATCTTGTGGAGTAGTCCATCCAAATTTTTTGCAAAATGTTTCCAAGATCCGTTATTTTATTATTCATTTTTTTTTATAACAAAAAAATAACCCAACAAAAAGTTATATTGAGTAAAAATCAATGTTTTTTTTTAAATATCTTTAAAAATCCATTTACATAATAGACTGCAACTTCTGCAGATAATGATGGATAATGCAAAACGCTAGTGCGGTTTATACTAGAGGTATTCCATAACATTTCGTATGTTATAACTTTTGCCAGAAAGTGCCAGAGCTCTGTCAAAGCGAGGTTAAAGTTAAGGTTAAAAACAAAAATATTCAAATTATTTGTTAAATTAGTTTAAAAGTTGTACAATTTGATTGTTTTACATAATATGCTTTTTATTTCTCCGGCGTTACTTAAAAAGATGTATGTCAGGTTCAATCTCTAATGTACACAGAATCCATTTTTCACAATCTGGAGGATATTTTTCATATGTTTATGATTCAAAGTGACCCAAAAATGTCAATAAAACGAAATAACGAACTAAATCCAAAAACAAAAACGAATTATCCACCGGAAGTGTTGGAATTGCTAGAGATGGAGTAAATAATTTAATTTTGTTATCTATATTGAACTTTCTTCTTTTTTTCATAATTCAATTTTTATTGGTTAATTTGTTTTATTTTTTTTTTTTATTAAATGAGTTTCCTGAAGGCAAACAAGTTTTAATTGCCGGTTCTTTAAATGTAGGGTGTATTATTTGTGTGCAGATAAATAATCCCTCTTAAAAATATTTTAAAGAGATCTACATTGAATAATAAAATCGTTATTTATAAATCGTAAGTAGTTTGATTTTTTTCTGAACTATTTGTAATATATTCTTCAAAAAGCTGGTCGTGAATTCCGATTTTTGGGTTTAACCATATAGTTGTAATGCACATCACAAAAATTCGGTGGTATAAAGTATAATTTTCGAGGAAATCGAATTTTTTTTAACTTTTTTTTTGTTGGTTAGTTAACCAAGTTTACCTTCCCGTTTAAGGTAGGGTATTGACAGTACATCTTTTAAACGACATCCAAAAATAGCTCTAAGTTTCTAGTTTCCAAAACTGTAAAAATTTTAGAAATAGCCCAATCCGTTTAAAAGTTATAATGAAAAAACTTCGATGCGCGCCTTTTCCATACAAAGGACACACTGTGCGCTCTAACTGCCCTAATAATGCCCTAAGAGCAAAAAAATGTATGACCGACCAACAATATTTTTTTAGTCCAAACATTTTCTCTGAACACACCTACCCTCTATCTTTAACTGTAAAGGCGGTCCCCATACAATTTTTTTTTAATTTTTGTAAATTTGTTTTATTTAATCAGCTTCTACCGGTCCAATGGAGCGTCCGAGAGAGGTCATTAGTGAGACCGACCCCCATTTACCCCCAATTTTTTTAAAAAAAATTTAAAAAAATAGTAAAAATCGTTATCCCACGATCCTCCTGGGCCAAAAATTTGTAGAATCGATAGAAGTTTTACACAAAAAAATTTCAAAAAAATCGAAAAATACAAACATTTTCAAAAATGAGATTTAAATTTTAAAACTTAAAAATCGCATACTAGAGCGCTTTTAAGAATTTTTGGTGATTTTTTTTTAAAAAGTACGTAAAAAAACAAAAGTTTTGAAAAAAAAAAATTTGATATTTGGACCATTATTGAAGAAGTTATGAGTAAAAGAAGTTTGGGTAAAGGAACAAACTACAAATTTTTAAAAAAAATCGATATCTTTTGAACGGGTCATCAAAAAAATCTGAAAATTTACCACGAAGTAGTCTTCGAAGGGTACTAAAAACTTTAAACAAATTGGGAAAATCTAAAAAAAAAAAAATTTCAAAGTGTCCGATTTGACATGGAATGCCCTATATACAATAGATTTTTCTCAAAATTTTTTTAATTCTTTACATAAATTAAAATTTTCAGAAGGCAGATTTTTTGTTTTCGAAAAAATTACTTTGAAAAGACTTTTTAATTAAATTTGTTGTTTTTATCATGGTTGGTTACCGTTACCCTTATTATACCGTTACCGATTCAAAACCCTTTCAAATCAAATACCGTTACCGTTACCGATACCGCTAAAAATATTTTTAAAATACCGTTACCCTTACCGTTACCGTTATAATTATTAGAAGTTACCGGTATTGTACCGGTATTCAAAATTTTACCTGTTTTAAGGGATTTTAACGAACAAAAAAATAAAATCAAATTGCTAACATAATTTTAAATTTATAATTTGCAAATTATCATAAAATAAATGACAAAAATAATAATCATATAAAATCTATACTGGTTTTTGAGTCTATAAAATATTTTTAGCTTTCAGTTCTATCTTTTTTCAAATTTTTAACTAAATTAATAATACCGGTACGTACCGGTTTGGTTGGTTCGGTACCGGTACATACCGTTACCGAAACGATTTAAAAACACTTACCGTTACCTTTACCGAAATAAATAAAAATTAGATACCGTTACCGTTACCCTTACCGTTATTCGTTTCGGTAACCAACCTTGGTTTTTATGAAATTTTTTTTTTAAATAATTCATAAAAACAGTCTTTTGATGATCACAGCCACACAAAGTCACAATTCTAAAAAAATTTTCGTATTTATTTTTTTTTAATGATTGCCCATCACACCTCTCTACTTACTCTTCAATATAAATTTTAGTAAAAAAGTTTTGAAATAATTTTCTTAGTGTGTCCTTTTTTACGCCCAACGTAAATGCTCGTATATGTATTTCAATTAATACTAAATATGTGGGAACTCCTGTTAATAAATTATCTAAATTTTGAAAATTAACACATAAATAACGAAACTCAGCATCATTGTGTAAAATAAACGTTGCAAATGCAAAAATCCATAAAAACCGGTCAAAAACATAAAACCATCCTGGGGCATTATCCTCTAAAGGCCAACAGACGTTATTAGTCCAACGATATATTTTTAAGGGCCAATTAATAGGAACTTTTCTGCCGTCACTTAAGCGCGGACAGTATATTAAATTGTCCATGGTTCCGACTAAGGCAATTGAAAATAAACTACTAAAAAGTGTAATTTATAAAACAAGGAATTTATAGAAGATTAGTTGCTTTGGCATATACGAGGGAAGGTTGATAAGTAAATTAAATGTTAGTACATTTAGAAGAAAAATTGTGTCGAAAAATCTGTAAAACAGCTTTCAGTTGGAATTAGCAAACTTTTAGCAGATTTTTCTGTTGAAATAAATATTTTTATTAAATTCTCTGTCATTTAATTTTAGAAAAAAACAGAAATCAGCAGACTTTTTGCAAATTTTACAGACATATTTAGTTTTCCTGGGTCCAAGAAAAGTTTTTTTTTCAAAGATTTAAGTTTAGAAAAAATAAAATTAAGAAATTTTATTGATAAACAACATAATTAAAAAAATTAACACTTCAAAAAAAATTATAAAATACATTTAGGTGAAATTCTGATTAATTTTTATTAAAAACTAAAAAATTGTTGCATTTGACCTTTAAAATATTATATTTTGAGTAGGTTTATTCTAGCTCGAGGTCATTATTTCCTTTACTAATTAAAACTATGATATTTTTTGTTTCTATGAGAATATCACAGTTTTAATTAGAAAAGGAAATAATGATCTCGATCTAGAATAAACCTACTCAAAATATACATTTAGATGTTTAGATTTTTTGCTAAAATTAGCAGATTTTTCAGCAGAAATCAGCAGTTTTTTCTGCTGCAGAGGTTTTATTTTTAGTGTTTGTTTATAAAAAACCAAGTCCAGGTTGTTTTTTTTGTCAAATTTACTACTTGTTTTTCAAAATTATTTTTTTCCTAGACCAAAATTAAAAATTGTGCACTTTTTGAGTGCTAGACTTTTTTACAAGAAACACTTAAAAACTTTCAAAATTTTCATAATTTAGTGCAACATAATTTAAATTCTAATCCACTTCTTATTTATATAACTTTAATAGCATTAAGCGTAATCAAAGTGTTTCTAAAAATTTATTTGAAAAAGTTTTTATTTTTTTTTTTTGGTATTTTATTTATGTTTTTGGTAATTATCTTATTATAACAAAAGTTGTTAGATTTGTTTGACTTTATTTAGTGTAACTTTTTAATTTGTTTAACAGTGGAAGCCATAACAACTATTCCGCTACAGAAAAACATATTTCATATTATAGGAATGTATTGCCACATGCTAGACTTCTAACTACTTACTTAACATACAGTGAAGAGCAAAAGTGTAACAGCCCAGGTAGAAAAATACAATCGAAACAGCGTTGTTAAAGCATTGTGGACGGCTAAACGAGCGTTCTGTTTACCATCTTCAAGGACTTCTTGTAACTTTGCAAAGATTTTGTGCTACCTCCTATTTTATTAGAATTTCTGGTAAAAATTACGACCTTTATTGTAATTTTACAAGTTTTTTACCAATAAAATTGTAAATTCACAATTTTTTGACGCGATAAAACATACATGTATGTTTCGTGACTTTACTAGATTTTTTGTTACCTCCTATTTTACGAGAATTTTTAGTAAAAATTACGAGCTTTTTTTTAAATTTACAAACTTTTTACCAATAAAATTGTAAATTTTCAACTTTTTTGGCACAAAATTAGATTTTTTTGTCAAAAAACCTTGGAAGTTTGTAAAATTACAAAAAAAAATAAATTTCGATCAAAAATATTTTGTTAATAACAAGGAATAGTGTCAAATATTGGTAAAATGGGACTACGAGAGTTTTTCTACACTCAAAAAAAAAAAAACTTGTAAAGTAACCAAAAAATCTCGTGATTTTACGAGGCTATTCTCGTAAAATAGGAAGTAGGTAAAATTCTCGTAAAGTTACGATGATTTCCTCGTAATTTTGAATACGCCAAAATTTGGTAAAATAACCAATTTTTTTGGTAAAAATGTTGTTTTAAAGCCGGAAAAATAAAAAAAAAATGCTAAACTTACAAGAAAAAATGGTAAATATGTTTAAAAAAAAATGGTAAATTTACAAACCAAAGTAGTAAATTTACAAAAATAAAATAAAATTTTTTTGCTAAACAACATAAATCCTCGTAATAAAATCTTTTTTGTAAAATAACTGTTTTTTTTTTTTGTAAATTAACTAGAATCCTCGTAATAAATTTTTCAAAATTTTGTCAACTTTTTTTTAAATATTTAAAAAAATTTATTTTTTTTTGTTAAACAACATAAACTCTCGTATAACATAATTTTTGTAAAATAACTCTTTTTTTTTGTAATTCAACTAGAATCCTTATAATAAAAACTTTGTTGTAAAATTACAGTTTTTTTGTAAAACAACCTTTCAAAATGGTAGAATACAATTACGAAAATAAACTCGTAAAATTACCAATAAAAGTGTAGTTCTCGTTTGAGCAAATTACAAGATTTTTTTGTTAAAAATCAAGGAAAATTGGTAAATATTGGTAGAACGGGATTACAAGGAATTTTACCAGGCGTTTTACCAGTTTATTTTTTTGAGTATACAGCCCCTGATAGGTTCACATATTTTTTGTCGCTGTTTTGATTTGTTGTTTAACAAATTAAAACAGGGACATTGTACTGTTTATAACATAATATGTTTGTAAATACAAAAAAAAACTATTTAAAACTTCTGAAGTACATAAGTATGAAACATTTATTTTAAAAATGGACTATGTCTATTACATCAAAAAAGTAAAAAGAAACCAGAATATTAATGGTTAAACCGCATTTAGTTTAGAGTTTACGTAAAAAATATAGCAAAATAAATATAGTATGTTTAGAAATTCTGAAGTTTAAGGAAAAATATTTTGAAATTCTGATTAGTTTTTATTTAAAACACACAAAAAATACCTTATCAAATTACTGGAAATGTCTCGTTTGGGAGTTTTCCTTGTTTTTAACAAGTAATTTTCGACCGAATTTTTTTTTTTTTTTGTAATATTACAATTTTTTTTTTTTTTTGTAATTTTACAAATTTCCAATGATTTAAAAAAAAAAAAACTTGGAAATTTACAAGATTAAATTTTATCGCGTCCAAAAATTGTAAACTCACAATTGCAAAATTGCAAAATAATTGGTAAAAGGCTTGTAAAACTACTAGGAAATCTCGTTCAATATGAGGTAGCAAAAAAAAAGTAACAAACTTTTTATGTAATTTTGCAAAGTTTTTTTTGAGTGTAAATACATGTTGTTGTTGCAAATGCCCAAATATATAGGCTTTTTGCGAGTGTATTCAACTTGGCGTTCTAACCATTTTGTTCAAATTCTGAAAAATTATTTAAAAATAACAATTGCTTTATTTGACTTTATATTTTATTTTGAATAGGTTTAATCTAGCTCGACGTCATTATTTACTTTACAAATTAAAACTTTGATATTCTCATAGAATAATTTTCAAGAAAATTAGTTTTGGTAATTTATGTTGGTAATTTTTGCAAGACACGTGTTTAGGAATTTCTCAGATTTCATTATCAAGACTATTTAGAAAATATAAATACTCTATACTACAAGTAAAAAAAATTTAAATATTAATACATGTTCGACCAACATAAATAAATTTAGAACAGAAAAATAATTTTCTTGAAAATAATTCTACAAGAATATCATTGTTGTAATTAGTAAAGGAAATAATGACCTCGAGCTCGAATAAACGTACTCAAAATATAATATTTTTAATGTCGAATAAAACAACTTTTATTTTAAAAACATTAAAAAAGAACAAGTGAACCAGTAAAGAAGTTAATTTTTAAAGTCGCGTTATTTATTTAAATACCCAGCAGAAATAAATCGAGATTTTGGCGACACAGCATCTGTTTATAGCATACCGTAGCGCATCCAAAGAGCGCTCTTAGGGATGCAGTAAAAGGAAGGGGAAAAAATTTTAATTTTTTTTTAAGATTTTTTACACTCTTATAAATTTTTGTTGAATTTTACCCACTTTATTGTAGGTAACTGTTCTCCTACAATAAAGTGGGTAAAAATACTCTCTGTGTTTAAATTTCAACATTTGCACACAAAATGTGTACAATTATTAAACATTTTGTGTGTACACCTACATGCTAACTGCTTACTAAATTCGATAGCAGTACACACAAAGTGTGTAATTTTAAATTATGTGTGTCTAAAAATCGTCAGTATGTGTGTAAAAATGCATATAAAATGTTCAAAATTGCAAGTTTTTTATTCCTATAGAAAATAAATCCAACAAATGCATTTTGTTATTTTCATAGTTTTTATTTCTACATTAGTTAAAAAAATATAAATTGCAAAAATATATTAACAGGAACAGTAATAGAATGCTTAATATTAAAAACTGCAACAAACTAGGAAAAATAATAAAGTAAAATATTATTAAACATGTTATATAAAAGATGATAAAAAATTATTTTTTAAACATTATCAATTTTATACTTTTTTAAGGAAAGAATTTTAAAAATGAACAAAATCTTAACGAAAACTTCTAAGTTCGTGATCTTTAATATTTTCTTTTCCATAATTTGTCTTTTTGAAAGAAAGTCCTCTCTTTATGAATTGGGATTTGGAATCTGAGTTTTGATTTTATGAATTGTTGTTTCATCTAAAAGCAAATAAAAATGTAAAAAAAGTTAATAGTATTTTTTCTATTGAATTCATATCACCTTTTCTATAGAAATATATTTTAGATTCCGATTTTTCTATTAAAAAATTATCTCAGATTCTGAGATTTTTTTTATAGATGTCACACTCATGTCACAGATTCTATAGAAAAATTGTCTCAGATTCTAAAAATATTCCTATAGAAAAAATGTCTCAACTGCTGAAAATTTTATTAAGGAACAAATGTTTCAGATTCTGAAAAATTTGTTTTATAAAAAAAATTCGCAAAATTTGAGACAATTTTTTTATGGAAAAAATCCCAGAATCTGAGGTAATTTTTTAATAGAAAAATTCTCGGAATCTGAAACATTTTACTATAGAAAAGGTGACATGAAATTCTTAGGATCTGAGACATTTTTTCTATAGAAAAATTCTCAGAATCTGAGACATTTTTTCTATAGAAAAATTCTCAGAATCTGAGACATTTTTTCTATAGAAAAATTCTCAGAATCTGAGACATTTTTTCTATAGAAAAATTCTCAGAATCTGAGACATTTTTTCTATAGAAAAATTCTCAGAATCTGAGACATTTTTTCTATAGAAAAATTCACAGAATCCGAGACATTTTTTCTATAGAAAAATTCTCAGAATCTGAGACATATTTTCTATTGAAAAATTCTCAGAATCTGAGACATTTTTTCTATAGAAAAATTCTCAGAATCTGAGACATTTTTTCTATAGAAAAATTCTCAGAATCAGATACATTTTTTCTATAAAAAAATTCTCAGAATCTGAGACATTTTTTCTATGGAAAAATTCCCAGAATCTGAGACATTTTTTTTATAGAATAATTCCCAGAATTTGAGACATATTTTCTATAGAAAAATTCTCAGAATCTAAGACATATTTTCTATTGAAAAATTCTCAGAATCTGAGACATTTTTTCTATAGAAAAATTCTCAGAATCTGAAAATTTTTTTCTATAGAAAAATTCCCAGAATCTGAAACATTTTTTCTATAGAAAAATTCTCAGAATCTGAGACATTTTTACTATAGAAAAATTTTCAGAATCTGAGACATTTTTTCTATAGAAAAATTTTCAGAGACATTTTTTCTATAGAAAAATTCTCAGAATCTTAGACAGAGACAAATTCTCAGAATCTGAGACATTTTTTCTATTGAAAAATTCTCAGAATCTGAGACATTTTTTCTATAGAAAATTCTCAGAGTCTGATACATTTTTTCTATAGAAAAATTCTCAGAATCTGAGACATTTTTTCTATAGAAAAATTCTCAGAATCTGAGACATTTTTTCTATAGAAAAATTCTCAGAATCTGAGACATTTTTTCTATAGAAAAAGTTTCAGAATCTGACACATTTTTTCTATAGAAAAATTTTTAGAATCTGAGACATTTTTTCTTTGGAAAAATCCTCAGAATCTGAAAAATTTTTTTATAGAAAAATTCTCAGAATCTGAGACATTTTTTCTATAGAAAAGTTCTCAGATTCTGAAAGCTTTTTTCTATAGAAAATTTCTCAGAATCTAAGACATTTTTTATAGAAAATTTCTCAGAATCTAAAGCATTTTTGTATAGAAAATTTCTCAGAATCTGAGACTTTTTTCTATAGAAAATTTCTCAGAATTTGAATCATTTTTTCTATAGAATCTGAGACATTTTTTCTATAGAAAATTTCTCAGAATCTGAGACATTTTTTATAAAACAAATTTCTCAGAATTTGAAACATTTTTTTAATAAAAATTCTATAGAAAACTTTTCACGATTTGTTGGACTTACCTTTCTGGTGTAAAATTGCAAATTTATTTTGAAAATTCTTCACACAATAGATTCTTCTTAGGCATTACAAATATTCATATGTATACCATTTCGATTTTAATCTTGTTGATAAAAGTTTAAATGTTTTTGATACGGTTCTTCTATTTTTTTTTTATTTAAACGTTGCATTAAAACGTTGCTTTACACATCGCACTTCAATTTTTAATATTTTTTCTTTTTTATAGCGTTTTTTCGCGTGTTTTTATTTAAATTTCTATATATTTTAATTTCTTATAAAATTTTCTGTTATTTTCCTTTTTATTTTATTGTATTTGACAAATTGAATTTATATTTTAAAATTTTGTACTATTACGCATTTAATGCTCAATACCATAAATCAAACACAAAATGTTTACTGTAAACATAATATGCGTAATTTTAAAAACCTTATGTTTATTTATTTATGAATATTTTTATTTAAACACAAAATACTATCTAATGTGTGTAAATTTAAAATATTTGTGCGCAAACAAAATTTTCAAACACTTTGTGTTTAATTTTAGGCGTTGTGTGTTATTTTACATAAAAATTTACCCACATTATAGTAGTAATTTTACAAGCATTTTTTAGAGTGTATATAAAACTTATAATGTGTAATTATTTTTTGATAAAATTTCACACTTGCTTTCCTTTTTAATATTTTTAACACTTTTTGAATAAAAAAACATGAGTTTTTGACAAAGACACATGATTTAACTGCATCATTATTGCGCATTAATCAGCGCTGCAACGAGCGCTTCAATCATAGCATCTTTGACCGCTGTTCCCAAAAAAAAATCCCATAAAAAATGTGAAAATGAAAATTTCCGATATTTTTTTGATGTTCACTTCCGATTTTTTTTTGTTTTTCATTTTGTTTCACATAAATAAAGTTTTGTAAAGTAAAACGAATGAATTTTTTTGTTATATTTTTTTAAATTTTAGTTATTTGATTTCAACTTTGAATTTACAGCATCTTTATTCTGCTTAAATCAGCTCTACAAAGATACATGAATTCACTGCATCTTTAATCTGCTTAAATCAGCGCTCTAAAGACACGTGATTTCAGTGCATCTAAAGAGCGCTGTTTCTGTGTATCCAACTAGCGCTCTAAAGTGGGACATCGCCTTAGGGAATCATGCATGAATTCAGCGCAATTGGATGCGCTCCTTTACTCAAGTTCCCCTTCCAAAAGCTGCTGAACGTTCAGCAAAATTTCTGCTGGGTAGTACCCTGATGAAGACCAGAAAATCTGGCCGAAATATTGGACGACAAAATAAATAATAAAATTAAAAATTAAAAAAACTGTAATTTTATTTTAATTATATGACCTTTAGCCCAATTTAAAACAACACAAAGTAACAACACCAGGTCAACGATACACAACAATAATAAAAAAGAAGTGAGAGTGTTAAATTCGGCCGTGCCGAATCTTTTATACCCTCCAAGACGTTAAAAAAAAAAACAGGGGTGTCTTTTTTTTTTGGTGGGAGGGGGTTTCGGTGGTTGGAGACAACCTTTCTGGATCCAACTAGAGGACTTTGAACTTCTTCTGACATAAAAAATGTTTCGTTTGCTAAGCAAAAGTACAAAAAATCTATAAAAAATGGTGTTTTTTCAGAGGTTGGTTTAGTTCTTAAAGGGGGAACTTTTTCCACCGTGGTACGATTTTGCCCATCTTCGAAACCAGCCTATGACCATAAGACATATTCGTGCCAAACTTCAGGATTCTAGCTCTTTTATTTTGGACTGTATCGTGTCCTCCACAGACAGTCAGACGGACAGACGGACGGACAGACGGACGGACAGACGGACATCGCTAGAATGTCTTAGAATCCATCACTGATCAATAATATATATACATTATCGGGTCCCCGACCGATATTTCGATACGTTATACACGGAATGACAAAGTGAGTATACCGCCATACTGTGGTTGGAGGGTATAATATTCAGAGCTTAAAAAATATTTTCTTCTACGCATCCCTTGATTCAATAAAGAACTGGACTTACTTTACTTTCAAAATAAACGGTTCATATTTCATTAAACATATGCATGACCTACACATAACACACTATAAACGTTTACTCAGAAAAAAGGACATAAGATATGTAGTAGTGGAAATTTCATCGCAACATGAGATACAACAACCTTTTATATTATCCTCGTTTACCAAATAATAAAAAGGCTCCATTACCATGGCCCATCAAACTTTATCGCTGGACAAATCATATATGTTGGCCAGTGGAAGATAATGCACCACGTTGGTATTATGCATTTGATCGTTTCTTTTGGATTTTTGGCTTTTTAATCTTTGTTATGCATAGTGATGCAGAATCGCGTTATTTGCGAGAAAACTTTAAAGTATTGGATGATTTATTAACGGGAATGCCAACCTATATTATCCTAATCGAAATACATATACGTGGTTTTGTTTTCGGTTTACGAAAGGAGAAATTAAAAAAATTGCTAAAGCATTTTTATGCTAATATTTATATTGAAGAGTAAGTAATGCTTTTTTTTTAATTTTAGGGAAAACTCCAAAAAACACGGTTTTTACGGAAAGAAAGTTTGTCCACTCCCACTTTTTTCAATACATCTAAAATCAGAGAACGACTGGCCTGATTTGGTAAATTTTTTCTTTAATGATCATTCAGTCCAAGTAAGGACCGATTTGACTATTTTTTTTTTTGTTTTAAATATTCATAATAGTCCATATGGTTGTTCGGAAAGAAAATTTTTTTATAATAATTATAGCTCTAATTTGGTTTTTAAGGAAATATAAATAAGAAAAGTGTCCGAAAAAATGGAAAATTCGGGAAAACTATAAAGGTTTGTTTGAACTCAAGACAATAGCTTATGATAAGAACGCAGGATATGCATAATTTATTTCTGTGGTTTGTAATAATACTAAAGTTTTAAATTTGTAAGGTTCGCAAAGTCAAAGACATTGTAGTTTTTTTTTAAGTTCCTAAAATATAATTTGAAGATGATCATCTGCCTCATCGGGTCCTTAAAACCACGCTTAAAAATTTTTCTAAGCCAAGAAATTCATTACATTTTTTGCAGGGCTATAATTTTGAAACTAGGCACTGATCTTATATTTGGGACAGCAACGCGGACCGGGTCAGCTAGTACAATATAAATCATGATATAACGAACGCCTCCGTGTCATTAACTAAAAAATCTAGTTTTTTGAGTTATGACACTATTCAAGTAAATGAGCTATATATGGGGCATTCCATGTCAAATGGGCCACTTTGAAATTTTTTATACCCTCCACTCTAGTGATAGAGGGTATATATAAGTTTGTCATTCCGTTTGTAACTCATCGAAATATCGGTCTGGGACCCCATAAAGTATATATATTCATGATGCCAGATCGATTTTAAGACATTCTAGCGATGTCCGTCTGTCCGTCTGTCTGTCTGTCTGTGGAAAATGCTCTCACGGACAAAATATTACACAGAGATGACTGAAACTTTACATATATATTGGAAGTTCTCCCGAGAAGTTTGGTATTGCATTTGAGCGATATCGGTTCAGCGGTTCAAAAGTTGTGAACGAAAATGTAAGCACACCTCAAAAATTTCAGTACATTCAACATAACCTAAAAATACAAAATGCTTTAATTCGGCTTCTGGTTGACATATGTAAACATAATTGAACACCAAATGGCATTTAAACAAGTACGAACATATTTTTTGACAAAAAAAAAGAAAAAAATCGCGGATTTTTTTTTTTTCCAAAATTTTTTTTCGCGGAAATTTTTTTAAAATTTTTTTTTTCAAAAGTAATTTCCTTTTAAATAAAGTTTTTTGCAATAATCTTTTTGAAATTGTGGAGGGTATCACTACATTCGGCAAGGCCGAATTTAACTTTTTTACTTGTTTTTTTTGGCGCTATGAAAAAACCCCCAATGAAATATCCCCCAAACAGAAAAATGAAAAAATCCCCAAAAAAAGTGCTAAAATTTTATTTGGGGGTTTTTTCATTTATTTTGGGGGTTGTTTCATTATTGATTTTGGGGTTTTGTTCATTATGAAACAAGCCCCAAATGAAAAAAGAAATAAAAAAAAGCCTACGGTCTAAAAATTTTATTTCTCCCAAAACAAAGTTGTCAAAAATTCCAAAATATTTTTTTTGGGCGAAATGTCCAAGTTACGACTTCTATGATTTGTTTTTTTGTAATAAAGGTTTTCTGCGTAGCCGGCCTTCGGCCGGGCTTTGGGATTACATACTCCATGCATTAAACCCACCCTCTCTGCAAACCAAATCTATTTGGGTTATCAGGCCTTTTTGAAGCATAACAAATTTGATAGCGTGAAGGCCTGCAACCCCAGAAAACTTTACTTTGCTGAGAGGGTGGGTTTAATGCATGGAGTTTGTAATCCCTAAGCATGAAAACTTTGAAATATTAAAAATGTTAAAAAAAAACAATATTGGTGAGTTTTATGATTTCCAAAATTTGGTGTTTATTTCATTTTTATTTGGGGGTAATTGCATTTATTTTGGGTGTAATGTCATTATTTTTCTTTGGGGCTTATTTCATTTTATTTGGGGATAATTTCATTGGGGGTTTTTTCATTTTCCTATTTGGGGGTAATTTCATTGGGGGTTTTTTCATAGCGCCGTTTTTTTTTAGATTTTCCCAATTTGTTTACAGTTATTAGTACCCTTCGAAAGCTCCTTCGTGGTAAATTTTCAGAGTTTTTTAATGACCCGTTCAAAAAATATCGAATTTTTAAAAATTGGTAGTTTGTTCCTTTACTCAAACATCTTTTACTCATAACTTCTTCAAAAATGGTCCAAATTTCCAATTTTTTTTTTTTTAATTTTTGTTTTTTTACGTACTTTTTAAAAAAAAATCCCAAAAAATTCTTAAAAGCGCTCTAGTATGCGATTTTTAAGTTTTAAAATTTAAATCTCATTATTGAAAATGTTTGTAGTCTCCCATTTTTTTGAAATTTTTTTGTGTAAAACTTCTATCGATTCTACAAATTTTTTGACCAGGAGGATCGTGGGATAACGATTATTACTATTTTTTTAAATTTTTTGAAAAAAAATTATTGTAATTTTCCAATCTTAAAATCATTTCTACTGCTCCAATAGTGCGTCATAGAGGGGTCATTTATAAGACCGACCCCATTAATTTTTACGTCTTAACATTTCTTTAGAGCAAACTAATACCCTGTCTCCAATTTCAAAAGGGGCTCCCACACAAAACGACATTTTTAAAATTTGCTCCAACCGCTCTAACTGCCCTAATAGTACCCTTAGAGCAACAAAATGTATGACCGACCCACAAAAAATAAAAAAAAATGTATGGGGACCACCTTAACAATTAGAGATGAAGGGTAGGTGTGTTCAGAGAAAATGTTTGGACTAAAAAAATATTGTAGGTCGGTCATACACTTTGTTGCTCTAAGGGCACTATTAGGGCAGTTAGAGCTGTTGGAGCAAATTTTACAAAATGTCGTTTTGTGTGGGATGTAGCATACAACGGGTAAATTTTTATGGTAGATGTTATGTGGAGGCAGAAGGTAGCGGGTGCACGCATTTTAACCGGCCTTATTGCTCGTCGTAGGGGAGGTTCGTTGCTACACTGCTTCCTTACCAATTAGCCACACGAAACTTTAATTTTTGCGTGCTAGAGAAGAACGGTCAAAGAATTACAAAAAAAAAACTGACAAAAGAATTAAAACAACACTGTCACAAGATGGAAAATGACATATGCCCGCCCAACCATGATCACAAACACAAGACAAAACCTGAAAAATAAAATTACTTTGTGATCCCATAAAAACCATCACAACAAGCCCTCTACCAGATGTAGAAATCAAACAGATATTTTAAATTTAAACGCAAATCATTTTGATTTATTTAACACTAGCTTACCATCCCGGTACTTCGTTACCGGTTGTATTGAATACCGGATAATATAAGGATCATTATTACTCTATCGATTTAAAAAAAAATCCTCTACAGAGTTTTTGTTTTATTTACTTGCGGACTTTTAAGACTTCCATAAAATAATATTTTAATGAAAAATTTAAACAATAAAATTTTAATAACTTCGCTGGTACGTCATCATGCTCGTTTTGGTGAAAAAAATATATTGATAATTTTTGAGCCCTTATATCGGGTTGTAAGATTTTGAGTGAATAAATATTTCAGCGAAAAAAAAAAATTGGAATAAAAATAAGTTTGAGTAAAAAAACATATAAAGAGAACAAATATGGAGTCAAAAAAGTTAAATACGTAAAATTTAAGTAAAAAGTATCAATCCATATTGTTCCCAGCTCTATTCCACTTCGTTCCCCGTTCTATTCCATTTCATTTCCAATTCCATCTCCTTTCGTTCCATGTAAGTTTCATTTCTCTCCGTATAATATGCGTTAAAAAAATAAAAAGTTCTATTGTCTTTATATTGTAGATATGAAAAGTACCATTTTACACCACTGTTACCAGGTACACCTTTTTACCCTAAAATTTTAAAATATGTCCTTGTCTTGGGTGTTATTTCTGCGGCTTTTAGTTCAATAGTTAGATATCTCAAAATAACCATTTGCCCCCTTTTCCCCGTAAAATTATAAAAACTGTTTTTTTGTGCTAGGTGATCTTTTATTTAAAACATCAAGTTTGTGAACCATTATTTCAAGAAATATAAGAATAACCAAATTTGCACTTTTTATCCCCTTTACGATCGGTCGCGACCCTTAGAAGCAGAATTTCCAAAAAATAACTTTTTAAAGCATTCAAAAATTCAGTACCTAGGATAATTACTTAATGAAATATAAAAAGAATCAAAAAACACTTTTTTACAGCTCTAGAAACAGAATTTTTTGAAAATACTTTAGCAGAATGTTTTTTTTACCAAGTCCCCTACATTCCAAAATTCAAGCTTCAACGGTCATTATTATAGGAACCAAAAAAAAGTACCAAAAGTACACTTTCTTACCCCCGTTAGAAACGAAATTTCCAAAAAGTACCTCTTTCAGAAGGTTTTTTCTTCACCGAAAAATCCTACATTCCTTTTTATAAAAGGTACTTTTTATAAAAGGTATTTTTATAAAAGATACTTTTTATAAAAGGTACTTTTTATAAAAGGTACTTTTTATAAAAGGTACTTTTTATAAAAGGTACTTTTTATAAAAGGTACTTTTTATAAAAGGTACTTTTTATAAAAGGTACTTTTTATAAAAGGTACTTTTTATAAAAGGTACTTTTTATAAAAGGTACTTTTTATAAAAGGTACTTTTTATAAAAGGTACTTTTTATAAAAGGTACTTTTAATAAAAGGTACTTTTTATAAAAGGTACTTTTTATAAAAGGTACTTTTTATAAAAGGTACTTTTTGTAAAAGGTACTTTTTATAAAAGGTACTTTTTATAAAAGGTACTTTTTATAAAAGGTACTTTTTATAAAAGGTACTTTTTATAAAAGATACTTTTTATAAAAGGTACTTTTTATAAAAGGTACTTTTTATAAAAGGTACTTTTTATAAAAGGTACTTTTTATAAAAGGTACTTTTTATAAAAGGTACTTTTTATAAAAGGTACTTTTTATAAAAGGTACTTTTTATAAAAGGTACTTTTTGTAAAAGGTACTTTTTATAAAAGGTACTTTTTATAAAAGGTACTTTTTATAAAAGGTACTTTTTATAAAGGTACTTTTTATAAAAGGTACTTTTTATAAAAGGTACTTTTTATAAAAGGTACTTTTTATAAAAGGTACTTTTTATAAAAGGTACTTTTTATAAAAGGTACTTTTTATAAAAGGTACTTTTTATAAAAGGTACTTTTTATAAAAGGTACTTTTTATAAAAGGTACTTTTTATAAAAGGTACTTTTTATAAAAGGTACTTTTTATAAAAGGTACTTTTTATAAAAGGTACTTTTTATAAAAAGTACTTTTTATAAAAGGTACTTTGTATAAAATGTACTTTTTATAAAAGGTACTTTTTACCCTTTTTACCCCCGTAGAATCAACATTGCCAAAAACCCAGCCTTATTGAATCTTTTTTCCGGAAGGTGAACCTACATTACAAATTTCAAGTTTCTAGTACCATTATTTAAGTAAATGTAAAAGGTACCAAAAGTACAGTTTTTTACCCTTTTTACCCCTTTAGAATCATCATTGGCAAAAAATCCAGCCTAAATGGATCTTTATTCCGAGAGGTGAACATACAGTCCAATTTTCCCGGAGGTAAACCTACATTGCAAATTTCAAGTTTCTAATACCAATATTTAAGGAAATAAAAAAGGTACCAAAAGTACAGTTTTTTACCCTTTTTACCCCCTTAGAATCATCATTGGCGAAAATCCAGCCTTAGTGAATCCATAGTCCGGGAGGTGAACATACAGTCCAAATTTCAAGTCTCTGTGACAATTATTTCAGAAAATATAAAAGGTACCAAAAGTACAGTTTTTTACCCTTTTTACCCCCGTAGAATCAACATTGACAAAAGTCTAGCCTTACAGGATCTACATTCCGGGTGGTGAACATACAGTCCAAATTTCAAGTCTCTATGACCATTATTTCATTAGATATAAAAAGTACCAAAAGTACAGTTTTTTACCCTTTTTACCCCCTTAGAATCAACACTGGCAAAAATCCGGCCTTAGTGTATCTATGTTCCGGGAGGTGAACATACAGTCCAAATTTCAAGTCTCTATGACCATTATTTCAGGAGATATAAAAAGTACCAAAAGTACAGTTTTTTACCCTTTTTACCCCCTTAGAATCAACACTGGCAAAAATCCAGCCTTAGTGGATCTATATTCCGGGAGGTGAACCTACAGTCCAAATTTCAAGTCTCTAGCATCAGCGGTTTGGGCTGGGCGATGATGAGTCAGTCAGTCAGTCAGTCACGTTACTCTTTTATATATATAGATAAATAAAATTCAACTTAAAGCGAAACTAAAATATAAAATTGAAAATTTAATTAAAGTTATTTTAAAATTCTTCATTGAATAGAATTCATTTAATAAAAAAATATAAACTTAATAAAAAAAATAACTAACTAATTAAAAATCACACGCGACCCTATGCAAAAATCAAAAACAGCTGAAAAGAATTTAAAGGTCATATCCAGTTCGGATATCAGGGTAAATATAATAAAATATAAAAAAATAATAAAATTAATAATTTCCTAAAATATGCATTTTAAATAAAATAAAAAAAAATGTGTGCAGTGTAAACACGTTATTTACCAATACAAACTTATGGTATCAAATTGAGTATTTATATGTATAATTTTATTCAAAATTAGTGCGACATTTATTTTCGTGGTATCTAAACGCGGCAAAAGCAAAAACGATACCGAATAAAAAAAAATGTAACAAAAAGTTTTAACCCGATAAAAAAAAAATCACGCCATAAAAAAAAAATAAAAAAATAAAAATTTAACCGAAATTTCCGGGGCTCGAACCCACGACCTCCAACTTCTGAGCCGGGCACACTCCCACTACACCACGACGGGTCTTGAATTCGTTCTTGTTATAAATGAACTAGTAGCGTATACGTAATATTAATTACGGATATTACGCATGCACAACCACGCTATCAAATTACAAGGCAAATGTAATGTTATTTTTAGATATTTTTAGACATTTATTTAACACGTGAATTTAGGTGCCGATAATATTAAATAATTAAAAACGTTTTACGAAATTTAAAGCAAACGGAAATTAATTTATACGACGTTTTTGGTATCAAAATTCATCATTTTAAATTTTTAACAACTTGTTAACATTTTAATTCGCGAAAAAAAAATAATTAATGACCAAAAATAAATAAACTTTTTCTTAACAGACACTGTTAACTCACTGTTAAGTAAAATTTTAACAGTAGCTTTATAAATTTAACATATGGTAAAAATGTTAACTTTATATTTGCATATATAAAACGAAATTACCACTGTTAACAAGTGTTTTTAACAGAGAAAAAAAAAATGATTTATATTTATTTTGAATATAAAAAAAATGTAAAAATATAAAAAAAAATGTTAAATAAAAAAAAAAACTTACATCTTACTGGTCCCACGATGAAAGATCTTTCATGCTGGATCTGATGCTGAATTTTGATGATGAATTTCAATATTTCGACAATAAAATGTTTTAAAAAAAATTTAACGGATAATTAAATTATGTTTAAAAAAATAATTTTTCGCGCAGAGCCATCTGGTTATAAAAAGCAAAATTAAAAATTATTTTTTTAGAACTTTCTATTTTTTTTTTTACGTTTTAACTATTTTTTTTGTTTTGTTTTTGACAAACTTTTAGACCACTTTGACACTCATTTTAGTTTTACTTTACTTTTTAATCGCGATTACACATTTTTATATCAAGTCGATTTTTTCCTAATTAATTTTATTAATTTTTTCAATTAAATTAGTACATTTGTACTAATAAAAATCGCTCGATAAAACCCGGGAAAAAACGCGTATTTTGGCAGTTTTTGATTTTTGCTGTAGGTAAGTATGCGATCGTGTAAGAAAAAAAAAATAAGGCAAGTAAAATGCAAAATGTAAATAAACTAAATTTACCATACAACTAAAAAAAAAAATGTTTTTAATTTTAGATCAAACGTTAATGGAAAATGCAAATTTTATGAAAATCTTGGATTTTGTGACATAAAAAAAAATGTGAACTTTACGAACGTTTTTTGATTTTAAGTTCTTTGTGTAAATTATGTTTTGGTACACTTTTTAATAAATCAGATGAAAATTTTGTTTTTTTGTTTTTTTTTTCCTTTTGCTTTATGGACAAAAAGGTTTGTATATCAACTACTTGCGACTTTCGACTTCTGATTTCGGAAAAAAATTTAAGGACACTCTATTTAACCACTTTTAATTCTTTTTTTAGTCTTTTCTAAATATTGTTTTCTTCTCGAAACTTTAATAAAAAAAAAAAGTATTCCGTCTACGGATTTAACTAGGCACTTTAACACTTTTTGCTTATGGCACTTTTGGACACTTTCACTAAATCGTCACCTAAAATGCAAAACGCCCTAACTAACAAAATATTCAAAATCGCGTTTTTAATTGATTCATATGTATTGGATCAAAATACATGTCCACAAAAAAATTTAGACTCCTTTGATCAAAAATGGAGATTTTATTAACAAAATTCAAAAAGCCCTAACTACATGCTTTGATATATGTTAAACCAAAAAGCCCCAACTACACATTTGTTTTCATAATATTGCCGACGCAACTGTTATTTTTTAAGATTAAACAGAATGTCCACCAATAGGAAAAATATCTGTATATATACACAAAAAATAAAGTTTAGAAATTTACCAATTAACCCCTTCAGGCCCGTACTCTCACGAGAATTGTTCCTTTTTCAGCTATAGAAATCGCAATTTATGCAGTATAATTAGTCTTAAGTAAGATATAAATTCTACATAAAATTTAATAACAATATAATTAATGACGATAAAAAACATTTAAAGTAAATTTTTCGTTAAATAAGTAAAAAAAAAATGCTTATAATTATAAATTTTTGCTATTATTACAAAAAATGCAGAGGGCTAATTATGTAACTTGATAATCGTTAATCGTCATCATTAGCTCATTATTCTATTACCATAAAATGACACTATATGGTAATGGAATAACGATGGAAACGTTACGACTGACGACTATCAAGTTACATAATTACCCCCAGTATATAAAAAAACGTTAGCTTCATTGGAAAGCTCATAATTTCTTCATAAAAGGGAACAGAAATAAAAACAAGTTGATGTCTAATACCGCTAACATTAAATAAAGTGCTTAGGAAAGATAAAATCACAACCTGTGTCAAATTTCATCATTTACATATGGGGGTTTTCATCTCAAGTGACACAACTTTTAAAACCGATAGTAGTTAAGTAACAATTTTTGAACGAGATCGGTCAAGAACTTTCTGAGTTAGAGGGGGCCGTAATTTTACATTTTGGTCAAACAGTTGTTTTTTTGCCTCCATGTAACTGATTACCTAATGTACCTAGCAAAATGTTTAAGATAGTTATTTTTTTTAATCTTTCAAAAAAAATTAAAAAAAAAATTTTTCTTTTTTTTTTGCAAAATCAAAAACTTGTTTGGCATTTTTTTAAAACCGGTCCTTTTTAACTTAAAATAAAGCTAAGGTATTTTCCTTTAAGAGCTTTGTAGATTGCGAGTGAGATATCTATCAAATGCCCAATATTTACTGTAGATCTTAAGAAATTTTCCAGAAGCCGAGTAAACGCTTTACCGACCAAACATTTTTGGCCGAAGTGTTTTTAATTTTCTTTCCATTTTCGTAATTTCTGAACCCCCTTCTTGACCATTATTTCGCCTGTCAAGTAAATATAATTTTGCGAAGTAATAAATATTACTTCGCAAACTTTGAGAACTTATAGTGAGTAAGTGGACCCAGTTAGAGACTTAATGAAAACAAAACTTTTGTTTTTTAAAACTCTTCTATAATTCATCTCTTATCACATTTATCCTATCTTTTACTTGAACAAAAAAAAATCGGAAAAAATCATTTGGGAAGTATAGTTGCCTGTGGTCGTTAAAAGGTTAAAGCATTTTTATGCATTAGGTTATTTCGGGCCATACCCCTTGTCCTGTTCCACCCTCATTTGACATGGAGCTTTAAAATGGTAAATTGACATTCTGTATCGAATTCAGTAAACATGTGTTTAACAGAATCCGAAATGAAACATTTTGCAGTGCTAGGTTATAATGCAGGTGCCACACCCCTTTTTCCAATACCGCCCACATATTGTTAGAGTTCTATATGATAAAACAACATTCAGTATAAAATTTTGTTAGCATGTTGTTACATTTTATAACACATCTGCTTGGCGTTTTTCAACATCTTCAGTGCAGTTAGGGCTTTTTGTGTTTCTGAAAATTACAAGACAAAAGGGCGTTACTAACATAACTTTTCAAATATTAAAAATTTATAATTTTTTTTAACAGAAATGAATTTGTTTGTGTGTTTTCACTAATATTTAAGAAATTTGTAATAAAAACTTTTACAGTTTTTATATAAACACGTTTTTTGCTTCTCCTGTAAAATTTTTAAAATGTTAGATAGGGCGTTTTGCATTTTAGGTGACGAAATACTTTGTTGTTGTAAGGGTGGTTTTTTTTATGGTGATTTTGATGACTTGGATGATTTTTGACGGCGATCTTGGTGAGAAAATAGGTGTTCGGGTTTGTCGATGAGGGTTTCCCGTTCCCATAAAATAAGTGGTTTGGGGACTTTTATTGGCCAAAAGCTCCCCTCTGTCCTCTCGAAAAAAGTGTATGTGTGTGTGCTGTAATCAAAGAATTTTGTTATGATATGTATATGTGTGTTTTTTGTGTGGTATTGCGTTCTACCTTTTTTTATACACTCAAAATAATAACTCTGTAAAATACTCTGTAAAATGACTGTAATCTCAATTCAACAGATATTTGACAGAGTTTTCTGTCAAAATACAGATTTAAAGAAAATACTTCACTCAAAATAATAACTCTGTAAAATACTCTGTTAAATTACTGTAATCTCAATTCAACAGATATTTGACAAACTTTTCTGTCAAAATACAGATTTAAAGAAAATACTTTGTATTTTGTTGTGACAAAAAAACAAAGTTTCCTCTGTTATATTAAGTACTTTTTACTTTGTAATCTTAATTTTACAGATAATTAACAGAGTTTTCTGATAAAATACAGATCTAAGCAAAATACTTCGAATTTTTTTATAACCAAAAAGGTTTTCTGTTTTGAGTAGTTTTTGTTACCAAACATCAAAATTTTATCTGTATATTTTTTTTTTGAGAAAAAATTGAAAAAGTAGCAAAAAAAGTTATCAAAAATTTTTTTTTCAGAAATCTTATAAAAATTTTACAAATTAACATGAATTTAACTAAACTCTGTAAATTTACAGAGTTTTTTCTGTATTTTTTTTTTTTGCATCAAATGTATTTTACAAATACTTGTAAATTTACATAGTTTTCTTTGCTAAATATTTTACTAGAAACTCTGTTAATTAACAGTTTTTTTTTGTCCAAATCATTTTACAGAGTTTTATAGTAAAATTACATAGCTTTCTCTGTAAAAAAGCTTTCATATTTAATCAATATTTTACTATAAACTCTGTAAATTAACAGTTTTGTTCTGTCAAAATCATTTTACAGAGTTTCTTAGTAAAATTACCAAGAAATGTTGTTAGCTGGAAAAGTATGGTGTACTCTGTTAAATTAGCAGAGTTTTTCTGTAATTTAACAGAGTTATTATTTTGAGTGTAGCTAACAGCAAGGTGTATGAACAAAACCTTTTGCTGGCTCTTATTAAATGAGAAATTTCTTCCTATTAAGGGATGAAAATTAAATTTTCCTTCAGAGAATTTAATTGAAAAATTCAATAATTGATTTCGGATGAAATCACAAGAATCGGTAGGATTTTTATTCACGAAAATTATTTCTATTAAAATAAAGAAAGAAAATCCGGAATTTATCGTAAAAACACGAATCAAAAATAAATTAATTTTCCTTTAAGCAATTCTAATCCAGAAAAATTACAATCCAATCAAATAAATTTAATTGAATAGAAATTAAAAAAAAATCAAATTGATTTTTAAGGATTAATTTCTTAAAAAAAAAATAATGAAATTAAAAAAAAAATATCCTGAAGGATTTCTCCTTAATAAAAAAAATACAAAAACACTGACTTCCAACTTACCCTTTGAATTTCAAAAATTTTTGATGCGAAGGTTAAAAAAAGACTTTCAGGCGATGATCAGCAAAATAGACCGAATCCCCATCTTGAAATCCTTTTTATACCCAAACAAATTTGAAAAATTTTTGGAATCCTGGGAAATGTTGGAAAAGTCCGTTTTTTCAGCAATATACAACACATACATATACAAAATCATATATAAAACTTCGAAAGAAATGTCACTTACTTTTGACACATACGGCATTATCCTTTTTGACAGATAAAATCCTTTTGACGTTTAAAAAGGACCCACTAGACCGTGAAAATTTAAAATGACCGTTACGGTTTCAAATTATTCAAATTTGAAAAAAAAAAAATATATAAAAAAAATTTTCGAGCTACAAGCGCTACTACAGGGAGCCCCCTTAGAAATTGGAGATAGGGTATAAGTTTGTTCCAAGGAAATGCTAAGACGTAAAAATTAATGGGGGTCGGTCTTATAAATGACCCCTCCATGACGCACCATTGGAGCAGTAGAAATGATTTTAAGATTGGAAAATTACAATAAAATTTTTTCAAAAAATTTTAAAACATAGTAATAATCGTTATCCCACGATCCTCCTGGGCAAAAAATTTGTAGAATCGATCGTTTTACACAAAAAAATTTCAAAAAAATCAAAGAGTACAAACATTTTCAAAAATGAGATTTAAATTTTAAAACTTAAAAATCGCTTACTAAAGCACTTTTAAAAATTTTTTGGGATTTTTTTTAAAAAAAGTACGTAAAAAAACAAAAATTTTGAAAATTAAATATTAACAAATACTACTCCCTCTTTCCTCCTTCCCATACCTATATTTCCTGATTTCAACACAATGCAATGCATGTATAGGGGGCATCCCCTGAGTGTTGGTCAATATAAAAAAAAAAAAAAACTACCAATTTTTAAAAATTCGATATCTTTTGAACGGGTCATTAAAAAAATCTGAAAATTTACCACGAAGGAGTTCTCGAAGGGTACTAAAAATTGTAAACAAATTGGGAAAATCTTAAAAAAAAAAATTTCAAAGTGTCCGATTTGACATGGAATGCCCCATATAATTCTTTGAAATATGTTTACACAAAATTGCATTTAAAATTACTACTAATAAGTTCAACATATTTGTCTCTAAGAATTAAGAAAGTTTTCTTCTAAGAATTTATTAAAATGGCGATATCATGAAAATATAGCGCAGCGAATGAAATTTTTAAAAGAAAAGCAAGAGAAAAACTCATAATAGCACACACAAAACAAAACAAAAAAAAAAATTGTAAAACTAAAAATTTAATTAAACAATTATTTATACACTCAAAATAACAACTCTGTAAAATACTCTGTAAAATGACTGTAATCTCAATTCAACAGATATTTGACAGAGTTTTCTGTCAAAATACAGATTTAAAGAAAATACTTTGTATTTTGTTATGACAAAAAAACAAAGTTTCCTCTGTTATATTACTTTTTACTTTGTAATCTTAATTTTACAGATAATTAACAGAGTTTTCTGCTAAAATACTAGGGTATTCAATCGATTAACCGTTAATCGGTTAACCGATTAATTTTGGTCGATTAACTGTTCGAATAATTTAAAATTGCCAATTTTCAAATAAAAAATAAACCGATTAATTTGTGTCGATTAACCGATTAACCGAAATTTATTTTTTTTAGTACTTTTGGTTATTTTTTGCTGTTTAAGGTTCTGTAAATTACGGTTCTGCTTAAAGAAGTTAGGGTATAAAAAAATTAATCAAACTCTCTTTTATCAATGTGTAAAATTGTCGTCAAGAAAATATTTTATAGAGGCCCTAAAAATTTATTTCGGCTTAAAAAAAATAACTTAATGACCCTAGCCAATTTGTTAAACATTTCCAGCACAATAGATTTTTCTAATAGTTTTTCATGCGCGTAATCTGAATCTGGCCTTAGAACTGATCTATCTCATATTGAGATATTTAGGATTTCGATTTACAATACTGCACTCTAAAAAAGTGAGTCCAGTTTCCAACTATTAATTGGTAAATTTATACAAATTCAAATAAATTCCTACTATAAATTGTGTAAATTTTCAATAATTTTAAGTAGAATTACGCAATTTGTGTAAATTTACCCAATTATAGTAGGAAACTGAAATCATTTTAATTAGAGTGTGAATAAACTCAGATTTTCGTAATGTTCGGGACCCTATAAAACCGCGAAATATTTTTAGATGTGAAAATAGTTTAGCACATTTGAAAAAAATACTTTTGGAATCCTTCAGATATCTTTTTTAATCACGGTGATATTGACCGATGAAATTATTGTAATTTTAGCACTAAAAAATAAAAGAAAACAAATTTGGAAACCAAACAATTTTTTTTAAATATTTTTAGGGCAATTTTTCTTTTTATAAAAATAGCTTTATTTTTTTTTGGCATTTTTCGCATTAAATTGGGGCCAAATTTGACATTTAATTATGAGGTGATATTTTTCACATTGGTGTCATTTTGGATTGGGTCATTTTTCAGGATGCAATACAAAAATTCTTTATTTGGGCTGAGATTATTGGGGGTATTTGAAGCGGATGTAGATTTTTTACGTGTTTATAAAAAAATGTTTAAAAGTACATACAATCCGTGGTTTTATATTCAATTTAAATTTTAAATTAATATTATTCGGTTAATCGAATAATTCAAATTTAGCAGATTATTAACCGATTAAATCTCAACCCCGATTAATTATTTGCTCGATTAACCGATTAAACAAGAACCTCGATTAATTGAATACCCTATAAAATACAGATTTAAGCAAAATACTTTGTATTTTTTATAACAACAAAAAAAAAAGTTGTAAATTTTTTTTTCAGAAATCTTATAAAAATTTTAAATGCATATTATATTTAACTAAACTCTGTAAATTTACAGAATTTTTTTTGTAAATTTTTTTTGAAAATTTTTACTTATTTCTATGTAATCTTAATTTCATAGTTAAAAACAGAGTTTTCTGTAAAAACACCAATATTTTATCTGTATTTTTTTTTTTTTTTTTTTTTGTGAGAAAATGCTAAAAAAG
Organism: Pegoplata infirma; assembly: GCA_963921195.1. Classification (NCBI taxonomy): domain Eukaryota; kingdom Metazoa; phylum Arthropoda; class Insecta; order Diptera; family Anthomyiidae; genus Pegoplata; species Pegoplata infirma. Next base: position 109,006,182 of record OY992537.1, on the reverse strand, counting down.
TACCAAAAAAAAAAAAATATTTTAAAAAATCTTATAAACATTTTACAAAATAACATGTATTTTACTAAACTCTGTAAATTTACAGAGTTTTTTTCTGTAAAATTTTGGTTTCATCAAATGCATTTTACAAATATATGTAAATTTACATAGTTTTCTTTGCTAAATGGTTGTTTATTTAACCAATATTTTACTAGAAACTCTGCAAATTAACAGTTTTTTTTTTGTCTAAATCATTTTACAGAGTTTTAAAGTAAAATTACAGAGTTTTCTCTGTCAAAAAGCTTTCATATTTAACCAATATTTTACCATAAACTCTGTAAATTAACAGTTTTTTTGTCAAAATCATTTTACAGAGTATTTTAGTAAAATTACCAAAAAAATATTGTTAGCTGGAAAAGTATGGTGTACTCTGTTAAATTAGCAGAGTTTTTCTGTAATTTAACAGAGTTATTATTTTAAGTGTATTAATTAAATATTTAATTAATATGTAATTTAAAAACAATTTAAATGTTAATTAAAATAAAATTTAAAATTTAATTAAAAAATTGATTAAATTAATTAAAAATTTAATTGATTTATAATTAAAAAACAATTAAAATTTTTATTAAAATAAAATATACGATATTATTTTCTGTGGGTTTTGAGTCATTTCCGAAGAAACTATAATTTTTTCCTCTCTCTCTCTCTCTCTCTTACAGATCAACTAATCCCACACAATTTAAAATTATTCAACGTCAACTTTTTCCTACACTTATTTTATCTGTAGTTTATTGCATTGCACTAAGCGTACTTATACTTTTACCAACATATCTGATGTTTACCGGAATTTGGGAACCGTTGTACAAAATGATACTTCCCGTAGAATATAAACAACATTTATACACATTTTTACCCGTTATATTTAGTAATATATGGGTGGGTATAATTGTAGAAACTATGGTGTTGGGTGAAGCTACAATTATGGCCAGTTTAATATTTCATCTAAATGGTCGTTATATTATGATGCGTGAGAAATTCCATACAAGAGTTGAACAAATTTTAAAAAATAAATCGAATACAGATATTGTGGCTAAATATCGTTGCGAACTTGTAGAGACTTTAAGGGAGAATATACGATTAAATAATTTTGCCGAGGATATACAAAATCAATTTTCATTTGAAATTTTTATGATATTTGCATTTAGTGCCATGACATTGTGTGCTTTAGGTTTTAAAGCTTATACAGTAAGTTCTGATTAATTTTTATTAATAAATAAAAATTGTTTTATTCGACCTTTAAAATATTATATTTTGTGAGGATGTTTATTCCGGCTCGAGGTCATTATTTTCTTTACTAATTAAAACCATGATATTCTCATAGTATAATTTTCAAGAAAATTATTTTTTGTTTTAAATTTATTTATGTTGGTCATTTTTGCAAGACTTAATCGACACGTGTTTCGGAATTTGTCAAGATTCCATTGTCAAGATTATTTAGCAAAAATAGAAACGATATACTACAAAGTAGCAAACGAGTCTAATGACAAATCGTTTTTGCACAAACTAAAACATTAATACATATTCGACTCTATCCACAATGTGAATTAGAAAGACGAAGAAATTGTACTATGCTAGTAAGTAACAATTGTCAATAACCAACAAAAATATTTAAAACATTTTACATACGATAGTCCATTGGACTACAACAATATGTTTTTTGTTGCTGTGAATGAAATTATACCATTATTAAATATTTTTGTTGGTTATTGACAATTGTTACTTACTAGCATAGTACAATTTCTTCGTCTTTCTAATTCACATTGTGGATAGAGTCGAATATGTATTAATGTTTTAGTTTGTGCAAAAACGATTTGTCATTAGACTCGTTTGCTACTTTGTAGTATATCGTTTCTATTTTTGCTAAATAATCTTGACAATGGAATCTTGACAAATTCCGAAACACGTGTCGATTAAGTCTTGCAAAAATGACCAACATAAATAAATTTAAAACAAAAAATAATTTTCTTGAAAATTATACTATGAGAATATCATGGTTTTAATTAGTAAAGAAAATAATGACCTCGAGCCAGAATAAACATCCTCACAAAAAAAAAAAACTTATACAGTAAGTTTTTAGGAAGAATTACATATAATATGTTCTGCTTATATCTTATTATATATAATTGTAGCTGATCAGATCACAAATTAAGTGCCAGCCGCCCGAGTTAAACTTTTAATATGGATAGAATATATAATGGATAATATGATAATATGATTAATATGGATAGAATTGCATTAAATTGGATTTATTAATATCTTATTTATTTATTTGTATATAGTTTGATACAATTTTGTCCGAAATTTGTGTCTATCCAATGACTTCAAATTATATGTGATTGGATACAATAAGATCCAATTATATCTAATTGTATAAAATTGATTGGATAAAATTACATACGTATATATATAATTATTTTTACTCGGCCCGAGTAAAAAAGATCTGATATAATCATATATGCTATTATATAATTATTTATATATATTTATATATGGTTATGCATGAACTTTGATATGGACATATAAGTTTATATATAGCATTGTATTTTTACTTATTTTTTTGAATATGATAACAAACATATTTATATCTATTTATATACCGATCTATATGAAATAAGATATGACATATAAGGTCGGGAATTTTTAGATATGGCAGAAAAAAGATATATGATTTTATTTATAATTATATCCCGAAAAAAATTTTAAAAATTTTCTAAGTCCCGGACAATTAAAAAAAATTAAATAATTTTCAAGTCCTAAAAAATTTTATGAAAATTTTCCAAAGTCCCGGAAACAAAATTTTTTTGGCAATTTTTTTTTGAGTAAAAAAATCGTTGAAAATGTTTTTAGGAGAAATTTTATTTTTTTGAATAATTTTTAAGTTCCGAAAAAATGTTTTTAAATTTTCTAAGACACAAACATTTTTTGGAATTTTTAAATCCCTTTAAAATAATTTTAGAAAAAAAAATGACAAATTTTTAATAATTTGCTAAGTCCCGAAAAAATTCCGAAGAATGCAATAAAAACTCTTCTAATTGATAATGTATCCAATCTGATAAAATAATTTCTAATTTCACGTTTAAAATTCCAAAAAGATTACCAGATTACATCTAAGTATATAAAAATTTATCTAATTTTAACAGATAAGATATGATGTAATACAATTAGATAGACCCATTTTTGGGATCAAACTTAATCAAATTTGATATTATTTTATCAAAAATAATAGAATTTGATACAATCGTATAATATTCGATCCGCCAATTTTCGGATCAAAATTAATATGGATTTACATAAAAGCATATCTGTTCATATATAATTAAATATTGCGTCATATAACTTTTTTTACTCGGGGGGCGATTAAAAAAATTTTGATATAACCATATATTTTTTTATATAATTATATATAAATTTATCCATCATTTGATCCCAAAAATGGAGGATACAAAAAAATATATAATTATATCTTATAAGATAAAATTTTATATAATTTGATCCCATAAATGGAACAGTAAAGTTCATCTAATTTAATATTGAAGATCATATAAAATCTAATATGATATAATTATATATTATATCTAATTTTTTATAATATCATATTAACGTGTCATTTTTGGGATCTAAATTATACCATTTTTTGATCTACCAAGACATAATATTATATTTTTGGATCCTTCATTTTTAGGATCAAATGAGATCTGGCGCCGTATTACTTTTTTTAGTCGGGGAATTTATTGATCAGATCTGCACACACAATAGATCAAATCGCAAAATGTCTTAACCAACCCGAGTAAAAAAGATTTGATATAACCATATATGCTAATATATAATTATTTATTTATATATGTTTATGCATGAACTTTGATATGGACATATAAGTTTATATATAGCATTGTATTTTTCCTTATTTTTTAATATGATATAATAATAATAATATAATAATAATTTGATCCAATGATCAGTTTTTATTTATTTTTCCAATTTTTATTTACAACTCATTTTAAATAATTTCAACCTAACCGAGAACTGGTAACAATGACCGTCGTCTCGTTGTAGCGAAATCGACCAAGGGTTTTGGTGGGAATCGAACCCACGACCCCCTGTTTCATAGGCTAGCACGCTACCAACTAGCCTACATGATAACATACATATTCATATCTATTTATATACCGATCTATATGAAATTAGATATGACATCTAAGGTCGGGAATTTTTAGATATGGGAGATATAAAGATATATGATTTTATTTATAATTATATCCCGAAAAAAATTTTCAAAATTTTCTAAGTCCCGGACAATTAAAAAAAAAAGCCCGAGTAAAAATTTTCTGGTCTAATCATATATAATTTGATACAATCTTATATCAGTTAATATGCTTCCGTATAAATTTATATAAAATTTTATCTATCACTTTGATACGGTTGATCCACTTTATATGGTTAGATATTGCTCCATATATGATTAGATTCGTATTTTGGTTTTGCTCATCAAATTATATAAAAATAGATATTATAAGATCAATTTGATCTAATTAGATTTGACCAAATTCAGGATCAAATTGTATCAATTTTTATATATTTTGATCTAAAGTAATACAATTAGATATTATTTGATACAACCATTTTACGGATCAAATTAGATCTATTTAGTAAAATTAGCATAATATTTTTACTACCCGAGTAAAAATTTTCTGGTCTAATCATATATAATTTGATACAATCTTATATGAGTTAATATGCTTCCGTATAAATTTATATAAAATTGTATCTATCACTTTGATACGGTTGATCCACTTTATATGGTTATATATTGCTCCATATATGATTAGATTCGTATTTTGGTTTTGCTCATCAAATTATATAAAAATTGATATTATAAGATCAATTTGATCTAATTAGATTTGACCAAATTCAGGATCAAATTGTATCAATTTTTATATTTTTTGATCTAAAGTAATACAATTAGATATTATTTGATACAACCATTTTACGGATCAAATTAGATCTATTCAGTAAAATTAGCATAATATTTTTACTAGGGTAGGGAGATTAAAAAAATTTCAAGCCTTAAAAAAAAATTATGAAAATTTTCCAAAGTCCCGGACACAAATTTTTTTGGCAATTTTTTTTGGAGTAAAAAAAATCATTGAAAATGTTTTTTGGAGGAATTTTATTTTTTTGAAAAATTTTTAAGTTCCAAAAAATGTTTTTAATTTTCTAAGACACAACCATTTTTTGGAATTTTTAAATCCCTTATAAATGATTTTAGAAAAAAAATTACAAATTTTTAATAATTTTCTAAGCCCCGAAAAAACTCCGAGGAATGCAATTGATAATGTATCCAATCTGATAAAATAATTTCTAATTTCACGTTTAAAATTCCAAAAATTTTAACAGATTTCATCTAATTATATAAAAAATTATCTAATTTTAACAGATAAGATATGATTTAATACAATTAGATAGACCCATTTTTGGGATCAAACTTAATCAAATTTGATATTATTTTATCAAAAAAAAATAGAATTTGATATAATCGTATAATATTCGATCCGCCAATTTTCGGATCAAAATTAATATGGATTTACATAAAAGCATATATAGGGTGTTTTTTTTAGAGGTTCACAACTTTGAATTGGTAACACTGCTTTATTTGACAACCGATCTAACTGCTGATAGTTGTTTTTTGTTATGTATGGTTTGACATTTTATCATGCAAAGACTTACATAAGAGCAACGCTTCCAAATTGTAGAAATTTTTTATCAAAAAAATGGTTCTTTTCGTCGAACTTAAATTTTATTCAAAGATCCTATTAATTGGCTACCAATATCGTTTGATTTAACCCCATTGGATTATTTTCTGTGGGACTATGTAAAGTAACTTGTCTTTTCCGATAAATTAGAGACAATTTAACACCTGAAAATAAACCTTCGACGAGTTATTAGTGAAATTCGAAAAACGGCCGCAAATTCTGTGAAAATTGTGTGAAAATGGAGGTCCATGTACGAGCCATTTTTGGTATCGATATGGCTCCAAATCATTTTTAAACATTAATGTCATAAAGTTGTCTATCCAATAAAGTCAGTTTGATTGATATTAAAAATATTTTTCCTTACTTTATTTTAATTTAAAGTTCGGTAACAGTAAAAAAACACCCTATATGTTCATATATAATTAAATATTGCGTCATATAACTTTTTTTTACTCGGGAAATTTGAGATTTGACAGATCTGATCAGATACAATTATATAAATTAGATACAAGCTCCTCCAACCAAACTTAATATAATCAATTTTCAAGTCATAGTAAAATTCTTTTGACATTTTTAGAGTCCTATGACCAGTATTGGTTACTTTTTATGGATGGTGGGTAAAATTCAAGAAACTCTATCTTATGGTGATTTTGGTTCTACCATAATTGAAACTGTAAGTATAAGAGTAATTGAACAATATTTTTACAATTTTTAAATTTTCTACCACATTCTTTATATTTTCAGACCGATCAGATCAGTTCGATGTATTATGAATCCAAATGGGAGGCAATTATAGCTCGATCTTCGGATACTCAGGAGAATGTACGTCTTATGAAACTTATAACATTGTCAATAATAACAAATAAAAAACCATTTTACTTGACGGGCTTAAATTTTTTTAGAGTATCGTTGACTTCTGTGCTTTCGGTAAGTAAACATTTCAAAAAAATATGTTGCTTGAATTTTTAAATATTTTTCGTTTGCAGATTCTACAAGGTGCTGGTTCATATTTTACATGTTTGATTGCTTTGCGTTGAGGTGTTTAGGATTTTTTTTTTAACGGAGGAATACCGAATAGAGTCTAATATTAGATTTTGAAACCAAACCAATAAAGCAAATATTTCTTCAAAGTCTCAAAAAAAGTTTAAAAAAACATATGTGCTGAATCAGAAATACCATCCACATTTTTCTAAAAATCATTAATTTTGACTTTTCTAAAATTTTCGATATTTTGTGTAGGTTTATTCTAGCTTGAGGTTATTATTTCCTTTTCTAATGAAAACTATTATATTCTCATAGAATAATTTTCAAGAAAATTATTTTTCTGTTTTACATTTATTTATGTTGTTTATTTTTGCAAGACTTCATCGAAACATGATTCGGAATTTATCAGATTCCATTGTCAAGATTATATAATATAAAATCCCTATACTACAAATTGCAAAGGAATTTCTACTCCCATTGGGAATTAGAAGACGCCAATTGTACCATAGTAGTAAGATCACGATCTAACGATTAGTCATTGAAATACTTTTGCTACAATAATTCGGCCTTTCAGTAAGTACTGGAACGATTGCAGTGAAATTTATACCGGTTATAGCTAACGTAATTTCGAGCTTAAGTTTGGACGGTGGACCCCGCATGTCCAATAGGGGCACCTCCAGTGACCTGTAAAGAAGGACCCCTTATGCACACAAAGGCTTTAAGTGCTTGCCAATTTGTTGTTTATTATCCGATTTTTAAAAAAATTGGATTTCTATAAAGTGCTAGTAAATACTAGAGTTGTTAACCGATTAAGAATAATTCGATTAATCGATCAAACAAAACCAAACTCATGTTCGAATAATTTAAAAATGACGGTTTTCGAATAACGAATAAATCGATTAATTTATGTCAATTAATCGAACAATTATTTTTTTTACCCTCCAAATACAGTATCAAAATATCGGTCTAGGACCCCATAAAATATATATATTATTGATCATTGATCCATTCTAAGACATTCAAGCAATGTCCGCCTGTCCGTCCGTCTGTGGGGGGCACGATTCAGTCCAAAATAAAAGAGCTATACTCCTCAAGTTAGACCCGATTAGGCTGAGGGAGAAAACTGTTCCCCCTTAAAGAACTAAAACTACCCGAAGAACAGCATTTTTTCCATGTTTTTTCTATATTTTTTCAACAAATGAAAAATTTTTTTGCCATATCGCTACCTTAAAATACGAATGTCGTATGTAGCAAAACATAAATTTCAGGAAAAGGTTTTAAATATGGAATAACTTCAAAATGGCCCTTTGGATTCTCTCCAGTTTTGGATTGAATATAGTCTGAGTATTCTATTTTTTTTTTTTTTTTTTTTAAATTTTTCCAATTTACTGTAATTATAATCAAAAAGGCGTTATTAGCGTTTTTGACTCCGAATATTTTTGTCAAAAAAAAATGCATACGACATTCGTATTTTGAGATAGCGATTTGAAGTTCATTGACCTAAATTTGGACCAAGATGATTATGAAATGCTATTCTTCCCACTTTTAAAGGCGTGTTTATAGAATATAATACAAAATAATGACACAATTTAGTTTTTTAGGCGTAATAAATGAATTTGTAAACATTTATTTGAAGAGGAAAAAGGTGTCCTCAAACGTCCCTCGCCGACTCCCCCAACTTAAAAAAACTTAAAAAAAAAAAAAATTTTAAATAACCACTTTTTTCATTTGTTATTTTCATCGATTAATCGAACAATTTTTTAGATTTAATCGTTTGATCGAACGAACAAAATCAATTATTGTTCGGGGGGGATTGGCGGAGTCGTAGGGTGACCCATTTTTCCCCGCTAGTAATGTTTATACATTATATGTTTATGACAGTTACGATTAAAAAATATATTTTATTGTTATACCCTCCAACCACAGTATGGGGGTATATTCACTTTGTCATTCCGTGTGTAACGCATCGAAATATCGGTCTAGGACCCCATAAAGTATATATATTATTGATCAGTGATCCATTCTAAGACATTCTGGCGATGTCCGTCTGTCCGTCCGTCCGTCCGTCCGTCCGTCCGTCCGTCCGTCCGTCCGTCCGTCCGTCTGTGGAAGACACGATACAGTCCAAAGTAAAAGAGCTAGACTCCTGAAATTTGGCACGAATATGTCTTATGGTATTGGGCTAGTTAAGTTCGAACATGGGCAAAATCGGATCAGGGGGAAAAAAGTTCCCCTCTTAAGAACTAAACAAACCTATAAAAAAAGCCATTTTTTATAGGTTCTTTGTACTTTTGCTTAGCAAACAAAATATTTTATGTCAAAAGAAGTTCAAAGTTTTGAAGTTGGACCCAGGAAGGTTGTCTCCCACCGACATAACCCCCCCCCCCCCAAAAAAAATGACGCCCCTGTTTTTTTTTTACGTGTTGGAGGGTATAATAGATTCGGCACAGCCGAATTTAACACTCTCACTTGTTTTTTTTTTATTTATTTTCTATAACCACGTCCCCAAAGTAGGGGCTGAAAAAAAGGGGGACTGAAAAAAAACGAGTTTCTTAATTGCCTTGGTCCTAGTGCGGGTCTATGAATATAACATGGCATAAAAATGTTACATTTGTTGACCAAAAATTTAAAAAAAAAAACAAGTAAGAAAGCTATATTCGGCTGTGCCGAATCTTTAAATACCCTCCACCAATGTAATGATTTAAAAAACAAAAAAGTTTGTACTATTTTTACCTATTCTTTTTTTATTCATTTATTTCAAACTAGAGATGGGCGCGTGAGTGGATTTTGACTCACACTCACTCACGCTCACGCAAAAAATAATCGAATCACTCAAGCAATTTTTTTTTTACTCACGCTCACTCACGATCACGTGAGTAATAAAAAACTTGCTCACGCGTGACACGCCAGATTCAATCATGCTCAACAGATTCAATCGTGCTCTTACCAAAAAAAAAAACTCCAAAAAAAAATTAAAAAGAAAATTGGGCAAACCAAAAAATCTAATCACGCAAACTCACGCAAAAAATAAATGATTCACTCACTAATCACTCACTCAGATTTTTTTCAACTCACGCTCACTCACAGTCATGTGACGAAAACTCCTTCGTTGTAAATTTACAGATTTTTTTGATGACCCGTTTAAAAGATATTGAAAAATTGGTAGTTTGTTCCTTTACTCATACTTCTTTTAATCACAACTTCTCCAATAATGGTCCAAATTTCAATTTTTTTTTTTCAAAAAATTTTTTTTTTTACGTACTTTTTAAAAAAAAAATCCCAAAAAATTCTTAAAAGCGCTCTAGTATCCGATTTTTAAGTTTTAAAATTTAAATCTCATTTTTGAAAATGTTTGTACTCTTTGATTTTTTGAAATTTTTTTGTGTAAAACTTCTACAAACTTTTTGCCCAGGAGGATCGTGGGATAACGATTGTTACTATTTTTTAAAGTTTTTTGAAAAAAATTTATTGTAATTTTCCAATCTTAAAATCATTTGTACTGCTCCAATGGTGCGTCATAGAGGGGTCCTTTATAAGACCGACCCCCAATAATTTTTACGTCTTAACATTTCTTTAGAACAAACTAATACCCTATCTCTAATTTCTAAGGGGGCTCACACACAAAACGACATTTTTTAAAATTTGTTCCAACCGCTCTAACTGCCCTAATAGTGCCCTTAGTGCAACAAAATGTACGACCGACCCACAATATTTTTTTAGTCCAAACATTTTCTCTGAACACACCTACCCTCCATCTTTAACTGTTAAGGCGGTCACCATACATTTTTTTTTTATTTTTTGTAAATTTGTTTTATTTAATCAGCTTCTACCGGTCGAATGGTGCGTCCGAGAGGGGTCATTGGTGAGACCGACCCCATTTATTTTTACCCTACAACATTTTTTCAAAACATACCTACGCCCTATCTCCACTCCCTAAGTAGGCTCCCATACAAATAACAGTTGCAGCAAATTTTATAAATATGTAATTTCGTATGGGAGCCTACTTAGGGAGTTGAGATAGGGCGTAAGTATATTTTGAAAAAATGTTGTAGGGTAAAAAAAAATGGGGGTCGGTCTCACTAATGACCCCTCTCGAACGCACCATTGGACCGGTAGAAGCTGATAAAATAAAACTAATTTACAAAAAATAAAAAAAATTGTATGGGGACCGCCTTAACAGTTAAAGATAGAGGGTAGGAGTGTTCAGAGAAACTGTTTGCACTAAAAAAATATTGTGGGTCGGTCATACATTTTGTTGCTCTAAGGGCATAATTAGGGCAGTTATAGCGGTTGTAACAAATTTTAAAAAATGTCTTTTTGTGTGGGAGCCCCCTTGAAAATTGGAGATAGGGTATTAGTTTGTTCCAGAGAAATGTTAAGACGTAAAAATTAATGGGGGTCGGTCTTATTAAGGACCCCTCTATGACGCACCATTGGAGCAGTAGAAATGATTTTAGGATTGGAAAATTACAATAAAATTTTTTCAAAAAATAAAAAAAAATAGTAATAATCGTTATCCCACGATCCGCTTGGGCAAAAAATTTTTAGAACTTATAGAATTTTTACACAAAAAAATTTCCAAAAAATCGAAGAGAACAAACATTTTCAAAAATGAGATTTAAATTTTAAAACTTAAAAATCGCATACTAGAGCGCTTTTAGGAATTTTTTGGGATTTTTTTTTTAAAAGTACGTGAAAAAACAAAAATTAAAAAAAAAAAAAAAAACAATTTGAAATTTGGACCCTTATTGAAGAAGTTATAATTAAAAGAAGTTTGAGTAAAGGAGCAAACTACCAATTTTTAAAAATTCGATATCTTTTGAACGGGTCATCAAAAAAATCTGAAAATTTACCACGAAGGAGTTTTCGAAGGGTACTAAAAACTGTTAACAAATTAGGAAAATCTAAAAAAAAAAATTTCAAAGTGTCCGATTTGACATGGAATGCCCCATAAATACTCTGTGGGGTCCCCGACCGATATTTCGATGTGTTACACACGGAATGACAAAGTGAGTATACCTCCATACTGTGGTTGGAGGGCATAAAAACCGAAAGAAACTTTTTCCATTGTGTGATTTTTTTTTTTAAGTTCAGACTTAAACCCCAATGAAGGAACCGAACATATAGACCGATTCCAAAATGATTTTGCAGGTATGTTTCTGGTATGGGTGGGCCACTTTTCTTGGGTACCGTTTCCGATCAGAGAAAAAGTGTAAAAACGGCACAACCTACTGTATATGCCCCTGTTTGTATACACCAGTACATGAGTAGAAGGTTGACAGAGGTGCATTTGATGTGTGTTAGTATTAGTAACAGCACACGGTGTAACTTTTGACATTTCATACAACACGTAAACAAACAACATAAATACATACACAAAAGCTCACACGTACAGGCACACATACACTAGGCAGCGATGATAATTCTGTACTAAAAACCATGCCACCATATTGGAAAGTACACTCAAAGAATTATGTAGGTAAATTCCAGTGAATATTCACTTAAAATAAATGAAATTTTATTTAAAAACAATTCCACTGTTTTTTCATTTAAAATAAAAACACTAGAGGTGTCCTTAAAAACGAAAATCACCTTTTTATACCTGGTAGGGTCCTATATTGTTCTTTAGTATCTAAAAATGAGTGAGCCAAAATTTGGGGACAATCGGCTAAAAATAACTCGTGCCGAAAATGGATTGAAGTTTTGGGACATTCTTATAAGAACGAAAAACTCGTTTTTTCTAGTTTTTGGAAAAACATTGGTATTTGATATTTTTTGTTAAATTTTTTGTGAAATAATATGAAAATGGTACTAAATTACCTTTTCAAAACGACTAATAAAATTAAAATCGGATGAAAAATAAGCATTTTACGCATACATGCCCCACACCATTGCATTGTATGGTTTTTAGAGCCAGAATTTCAAAATTTTCAAAATTTTTAGGCAAAAAAATAGTAAAAATTTAATTTTACTTTATGATCAAATTGAAAACATGTTTAAGATTAAAAATAGCAAGCTTTTTTTTTATTTGGCGCGGGTAGTGATAAAATTTCCGCGGATTCCAAATAAAATGCGTTTTTCTACAATAATTAAGCAAGTTTTTGAAAATTTGTGCTCTATTGTGCGGATCGAAGTGTAAAACGTAAATTCTGTAACTTTTGAGAAATCGTATATATGCAGATATTTTGTATTATAGAAATGTATAACGTCTCAAATTTGTCATTTCACCTCGACGAAAAGGGGTTAAAGATGTCCGAATTCTCAAAAAATGTACAGAATTTATGTATTTCACTTCGTATAATGCAATACAGAAAATTGTTTCCCATATTTGCTAAATTATTTTAGAAAAACTAATTTTCTTTGGAATCCGCGGAAATTATATCACTACCCACGCCAAATGGAAAAAAGTTAGACTACCATGTCTGTTAGTTTTTATCTATAACATGTATTTAATATAATTATAAAGTAAAATTTAATTTTTTTTATTTTTTTTTCCAAAAATTTTGAAAATTTTAAAATTTTGGCTTTAAAAACCATGCAATGGTCTGGGGCATGTATGCGTAAAATGCTTATTTTTCATCCGATTTGAATTTCTTTAAGCTTTTTGGAAAGGTAATTTATTACCATTTTCATGTTACTTAACAAAAAAATTAACAAAAAATAGCATATACCAATATTTTTCAAAAAACTAGAAAAAACGTGTTTTTTCATCAGATAAGAGTGTCCCAAAACTTCAATCCATTTTCGGCACGAGTTATTTTTATCCGATTGTCTCCAAATTTTGGCTCACTCATTTTTAGATACAAAACTACAATTTAGGACCCTACCACGTATTAAAAAGTTATTTTGAAAAATTACCTTAGTCGTTAGGACACCTTTAAAAAACACATTACAGTCAATTTTAAATGTTAATTTAATGACTAACCAAAACATTAAAAAACTAGTGAATATTCAGTTATTTTGTATTGAAAAACAGTAAAACTATAGAAGAAATATTTTACTGCCGAAATTAAATGTAACAGAAAATTCGTTTTTAATACAGTAAATTATATTTTTTAAACTACAGAAACAGTAAAAAAAATAAATCCTTTATAAAATAAGTGATTTTTCTTTTAAAATGACTTTACTGATTACTTTTTAAAATAACCTACAAACAGTTAATGACATAATTTTCTTAGTGTAGGCAATTAGCACGATTGTTTGTATACTAGTCAGTACTGTGTTGTATACATAACCTGACCAACCATCCCGCTTTTGGCGGGATTATCCCGCTTTTTGATGTGTCATCCCGCCTTGAATTCCGATCCCGCTTTTTAAACAAAAGTCCCGCTTCATCCCGCTTTATCCCGCTTTTTGACTTTTGAAATAGCAAAGTACAATTTCAAGGTTATTTTAATAATATTTTGGGAAATATATTTTTGAGCATATTAAGTATTTCTTTAAGAAAAATTTTGTTTACTCAAAAAAACTGTTCACAAGAGAACCCAACTGGACTGATTTTTATCAAAAATAAATTAAAATTAAATTTTTACATAAAATTTGTTCATTGTGATACTTCGAATATTCCGAAAAAAGGTTTCAATAAAAAAGTATTAAACTTAAATACATTTTTCTTAATTCTCAGATTCTTAGAACCTTTTTGTATACAAAAATCCTCAGATGCTGAAACATTTTTCATAAAAGAAATATTTCAGATTCTAACAAATTATCGGTTTCTAAAAAATTCTTCCTAAAAAAAAATCTGATACCCTTTTCTAAAAATAAATTCTTAAATTTTATAGCCCCGTGAAAAAAATTTTTTAGATCTGGTCTGATTTGTAAAAATCTAATGATTTCATTTGTATAAGATCTACTACACTCAAAATAATAACTCTGTTAAATACTCTGTAAAATGACTGCAATCTCAATTCGACAGATATTTGACAAAGTTATCTGTCGAAATGCAGATTTTAAGAAAATACTTTGTATTTTCTTGTGACCGAAAAACAAAATTTTGTAAAATTGGAGTTGCTCATTAAAAACTCGTAATTTTCACAAAAATAAAAAAGTAAATTTACAATTTGGAAGCATTAAAGCGGGAAATTTAACAAATTTTTAATTTTAATTAATTTAATTTTAATTAATGTTTTTGAAGCAGTGAAGTTTTTCTCATAAAATAGATTTAACTAAAACTTTGTAATTTTTTTGTAAAATTTTGAACTCATAAAATGTATTTAACTAAAACTTTGTAAATATACAGAGTTTTATTGGTAAAATTCTTCTCGGTTTTATCAATATTTCACAGATAATTCTGTAAATTTTTAGTTTTTTTTATCGAAATCATTTTACAGAGTTTTCTTCGTAAAATAACAAAAAATCTTGCTGGTTGGAAATCTATGGTATTTTCTGCTGGCTTAGCAGAGTATCTCTGTAATTCAACAGAGTGATTATTTTGAGTGTAGATACGAAATTTTTACGAACTGATCCGTAATTGAATCTGATCAGATCCTGAAATTGTGGAAAAATGTCGGATCAAAAAGACCTGATCAGATAAAATTATATTTTTTAGACCCAAACAGATTAAATCAGATCTAATCGATTATTTCAAGGGGCATTTTTCGATAGAAAATATTTGAGAAGGTAAATTTTTAAAGTTCTAATGTTTTCTACGATAATGTCATATAGAAAAATTATTAGGTTTTAAGACATTTTTCTAAAGAAAAATCTAAGAAGCAACTTTAAAAGAAAATTTTACAGACTCAAAGACACACTTTCTTTATAAAATTTTTCAACAGAAATATTTTCAGATTCTGGTAGATTTTTCATACAAAAAAAACTTAGATTCTGATGTAATTTTCTATAGAAAAATTTCAAAACATTTTCCTTTTTGGAAAAAGTCATAGATTTTGAAAACCTTTTCCTATAAAAAAATTCTCTGATTCTAAAATATTATTTAAACAGGAAAAATCTTTTTTCCCTACAATAAATTCTAAGATTCTGAAATATATTCTCATAAAGAAACTATCAGATTCAGAAACGTTTTTCCTGTAGAAAAATTATCCGATTTTAGATTTTTTTCCAGAAAAAAAAAATAAATTAACAGTTGCCAATTGATTTTTTTTTTATAGAAAATTTATAATATTCTTAAACATTTTTCCTGCAGAAGAATTCTTAAAATTTTAGATAATTTTTCTTTTAAAATATTCTTAAATTCTGAGTCAAATAAGTATCTAACTATTTTCTAAAGACAGTCTCGAGTTCTGAAACATTTTTTTATAAAAAACTTTCTCTTAGAAAATGATAAGAAAAGTTATCAGATTCAGTCTACGACTCTAATTTAATTTTAGTTTTTCATATGCATTTTTTTGATTCTAAGGGCTGGTAACTTATCACAATATAATCAATGATTAGTGCTAATTATTGTTTCCAAACGTCAATTTTATATGAAATTGATCAATGATTAGTGTTAATCATTGATTAGCTTTTGATAAGTTACCAGCCCTAAAACATTTAATCCCAACGTTAATTCCAACCAATGTTTGGTGACGTAATCTAAATAAAATTTTTCTAGTCAAAGTTCTTATGGATATTTTTATATAAAAAAAATTACAATCCCTTAAAAGTATTTCCAGAATTTTGTGCATTTTGGAGGGTATTCGTGGGTTCGTTCAAGTCGAATTTCACTTATTAAAAAAAATCCCGCTTTTTATATCAAAATCCCGCTTTTTCAACCTTTCGATCCCGCTTTTCAGTCAAAAGCAGTTGGTCAGGTTATGTATACATAACATATGTACCCAGGCAGAAAAATACGATGGGGCCTACATTGACAAAGTGAGGAAAACAAAAATAACTGTACTGGCAGAGAATTGCATTAAAATGCTTTTAGGGTGAAAAATTGAAAGATTTTCTCAACAAAATTTTAAAAACACAACATTTTGTTGGTTAAAATATCTTTTAAGAAAAAAAAATTTACAAACATTTTAAATCAACACAACACAAAAACTTTTTGGATTTTATGCTTGCGTTTTGTAGTAAAAAATTTCATAAAAACTGATTTTAGAAGATAAAAATTTGAAATTTCAAAAATTTTTGAAAAATTTAAGTCACGGAAAAAATAAATTTGATATTGTTTTGAGCTTTCAAACGTAGTATTTTTGTATAACCAGTACATTTGCATTACCAGTACATTTGGTGAACATTTTTTAAGTCCCAAGTATGTAATGAGAAATTTCGAGAAAGCGTATTATTTTTTATATACCCATGGCTTTACCAGTACATCCGGTTTTATACTATTTGATATTCCCGAAAAGCGTAGTATTTTTTGAGTATCCAATGTTCTGCCAATACATTTTTTTGTATCGTTGGAAATTTCTGGTTGGGTATTTTCTATCGCTGTATAGATTTGTTGTCTAACAAAACTATTTAAAAGTTTATTAAAATCGTTTCCTTAAACGACATAAATTTGTTTTCGAAATTATGAATGAACAAAAATATTTATGAAATAATAACTTAATTACTTATAGTGAAACCAGGGCAAGGAATGTCAAATGGGACACTTTGAATAATTTTTTTTTAGATTTTCCCAATTTGTTGACAGTTTTTAGTACCCTTCGGAAACTCCTTCGGGGTAAATTTTCAGACTTTTTTGATGACCCGTTCAAAAGATATCGAATTTTTAAAAATTGGTAGTTTGTTCCTTTACTCAAATTTCTTGTACTCGTAACTTCTTCAATAATGTTCCATTTTGACATGGAATTCCCCAAATAAATGTTTGATGTCGTTAGCCCGAGAACAACATATTTAAAGTAAATAACATATTTTGAGTAGGTTTATTCTAGCTCGAGGTCATTATTTCCTGTACTAATTAAAATTAATTGTAAGTGAATTCCAAAAACAAAATAAAAATATGTGATTGTGTTTTTTAAACTTGTTTTTGTGATTTTTCAGACGTTTACACGAAATTAAAATAAAAAGCAAATTGTTAATACCCGGTGAAAAATGATACAAATATGATCATATATGCGTTCATACAGCTTCATGTATGTCCATATATGTAGCATATATGAATATATATGACACTGTATGGAGGCATATATGTTCATATTTGCAACATATATGTACATTAGAGTGTCCCTTATTTTGGAAATGTTGGAAATCTTGAGACGGTACCCGCTCATTTTTTTCCTTTTGACTTAAAAATAACTCAGGAAAAATTTTACGCCCCTAGGACCACGCCTTCCCTACGCGACGGGCCCTTAAAGAGCGGGGCCTAAAAAATCATTTTTCCATACAAACCAAAAAATTTTTTTTTTGATTTTTAATTTTTTTGTTATTATTTATTATATTACTTGGTTTGCTTATTCACAACAAAAAATTTGATTTTGGTGGGATAAGTCTTTCAGCGCTAAAAAATTTTTCGCAAAAAAAAATTTTGAGCCGCCGGGGTCCTACAGTAAAAAATTTTTAAAAAATATTTTTTTTTAGTTTTGACCAGCAACGGTTTTAGCTGCTATGTTGCTTTAAATGATATATATTCATAAAAAAATATTTTTTGTATCTGTGACATCTTAATCGTGTTCTAAAAAAGGGTAAAAAATGCATTGATGATTTTTTTCGATACACGATAAAAATGTCACAAATATGAATAATATTTTTTTTGGAATATATATCATTAAAAACAACATAAAAACTAAAACCATTGCTTTTCAAAACTAAAAAAAAATATTTTTTAAAAATTTTTTACCGTAGGATTCCTACGGCTCAAAATTTTTTTTTTCGAAAAAGATAAAGATGTCACAGATATGAATAATTTTTTTTTTGGAATATATATCATTTAAAGCAACATAGCAGCTAAAACCGTTGCTGGTCAAAACTAAAAAAAAATATTTTTTAAAAATTTTTTACTGTAGGACCCCGGCCGCCCAAATTTTTTTTTTGCGAAAAATTTTTTAGCGCTGAAAGACTTATCCCTCCAAAATCAAATTTTTTGTCGTGAATAAGCAAACCAAGTAATATAATAATTAATAACAAAAAAATTAAAAATCAAAAAAAAATTTTTTTGGTTTGTATGGAAAAATGATTTTTTAGGCCCCGCTCTTTAAGGCCCCGTCGCGTAGGGAAGGCGTGGTCCTAGGGGCGTAAAATTTTTCCTGAGTTATTTTTAAGTCAAAAGGAAAAAAATGAGCGGGTACCGTCTCAAGATTTCCAACATTTCCAAAATAAGGGACACTCTAATGTACATATACGTAAAATGAGGGCATATGAACATATATGACATATATGCTCCATATATGTCCACGTATGTCATATATGGGCATATGCCCTCATTTTACGTATATGGACATATATGTTGCAAATATGATCATACACTCAAAAAAATAAAACTGTAAAGTTAGCAAAAAACTTAGTTAAATTTAACTAAAAAAACACCTGATTTTGAACCTACTAAATTTCTAGTTAATTTAACAAAAAATATTTAGTTAACTTTTCGTAGAATGAATGTAGCAAAAAAACCGTAATTTTAACTAAAAATTCAGCTGAAAATTTCGTAACATTTTTTATTAGTTGAATTCAGCTAACCTTTTTTAAATAAAAAAAAATATATTTTTTTTTCACAGCATTAAGTTCAGCTTAAGTAGGACTTATGAGATTTGCATAGGAGGCTACACAAGAATTGTTTAAAATTTTTCACTTGACAAAAATGTTACAAAAAATCAGCAATTTAATTAGTAAAAATTCGTAAACTCAGTTTTAAAGTCAACAAAAAAAATTAATTCCAAATTTGTACAAAACTAGTATTTTTGTAAATTGAACTTAACTAAAAAAAGTAGTTAAAACGCTGATTTTAACTAAAAATTTGCTAAAAAGCCAGTAAACTCGAGTTAACAAAAAAAGTTTGTTAACTTTACAGTTTTATTTTTTTGAGTGTATATGACTGCATACAATTTCATATATGACCATATATGCTCATATATTTACATATATGCATCCATATATTTACATATATATATCCATATATGCTCATTTTTCACCGGGTAGTGATTATTTTTTTTTTTTAAATATAAAAAATGTTTTATTTGGTCATTATTTCCTTTACTAATTAAAACTATAGATTCTCATAGAATAATTTTCAAGAAAAACATTTTTCTGTTTTAAATTTATTTATGTTGGTCATTTTTGCAAGACTAAATCGACACGTGTTTCGGAATTTGTCAGATTCCATTGTCAAGATTATTTAGCAAATATACAAATATTTAATGAACTCGAGCTAGAATAAATAACTTTAAAATCAGGAACTTTGCTAACTCAGTTAATTCAATTTTTTTTACAAAAAGGTTTTTTATTAAAAAAAAAAAAAAATTATAGTCAAAATTTTATAACTCACAAAAAATTTAAGTGAATGGATTTTTTGATACATACTTTTAAAACTTTAACTGCATGTATTAGGGCATATTTTTATTGCTAAAAGCTCTATATTTATTAAATATACTTCCTTGCCCTGCGTGTGGAACATGTATGTAATTAAAAAAAAAAACTAATACAAAAACAATGAAGTACATAAGTGCGAAACAAATATTTTCAAAATAGGCTAAGTCTACTAAGAAAAATAAAATTAAAATGACGAGAGGGAGCAGTTAAATTAATACGGCTCTTTTGGTTTAAAGCGCGTAAAGTTCGCGTAAATTTTTCGAAAATTCTAAATTTGAAGAAAAAATATTTTGAAATTTAAAAAAATAGTTTTCTAATAAAAATTTTGTATTTATTTTTGATTGCTGCACAAACCATTTTTTTTGTTGCTTTGAAGCTTTTTTTATTATAGCAAGAAAAAGTTTTAGCGGAACAAACAAACACTCAAAAAATGATGACGGTAGATTCCACTACAAAAGACACACTCAAAAAATTATGTAAGTAAATTCCAGTGAATATTCACTTAAAACAAATGAAATTTTATTTTAAAATCATTCCACTGTTTTTTCATTTAAAATAAAATCACATTACAGTTAATTTTTAATGTAAATTTAATGACTAACCAAAACATTAAAAAACTAGTGAATATTCACTTATTTTGTATTTAAAAACAGTAAAAATATAGAAGAAATTTTTACTGCCGAAATTGAATGTAACAGAAAATTCAGTTTTAAGACAGTAAATTGTTTATTTTAAACTACAGAAACAGTACAAAACAAGAAATCCATTATAAAATTAATGATTTTTCTTTTAAAATAACTTTACTGATTAATTTTTAAAATAACCTACAAACAGTTAATGACATAATTTTCTTAGTGCAGTTAAAATAACAACATTTGTTGTTGTTTTTTTTACATTTTACGGTAAAATCAACTAAAAATTGTTGTTGTTTTTAACTATTGATTAACAACTACAAAAAACGATAAAAACAACTTCAAATTAACAGTTGTTTTTACTGTAACTCAATATGTCGGAATTTTTTTAATTAACAAAAAAAATCTTCTAGACGTAAAAATGGTTAAAATAGTTTGATAATAATACCTGCTACATCTGACATTTCCAACTCATTAAACACATCCGTTATCTATTAAGAGTTTGTGATTGAAGAAGAAAACGTTGTATTTCTAAAGATTGTTTTTAATGTGGATTTATTCCAGACCATGGTTTCTGTAGCCACCTACGTCTTCAGTGGAGAAAATTACATTAGATTTAAATTGTTTGATTTTTGTACGACTGTTTTTTCTATATGTTTTTTCATCAACAGACTTAACTCTGATTGGAATCTAGTTTTTTTTAAACTAAAAACAACTACATAAAACAACTGTTACTACAATGTAGTAATTGGGTCATTATTAGTGAAATCAATCATGAATATTTTTGACCCCCTCCGATATTGATGAAATTTGGTTAAGTTGTTACACTACGTAAAAAACTAACAAATGCAAATTTTCACCCCTCTAAGTCAACAGGGGCTGAAAATATGAAGGGTCAAAATTTCCCCCAAAATCTCCAAGTCGCGGCACTTTACACCGTAAAAACTTAATATCGTTGGTTCTATTATAGCTAGAAAACCCATTTTGGGTTTGTTTTGAAGCTCATAATATGCTCTACTAGACCTACCATAACCAAACAATTTTCGAAAAAAATAAGGGTTACCTCCCTTATTTTAAGGTCGTGATAAAGGGAGGAGAAAATGGGGAGGATGGTATCCCCCGATTTTTTTTTTACTTGATAATCTTATAGAGAAAGTCCTAAAGAATATATTCTAAAATTTTTAAGTTGGGACAACAATGGGATCACTCAAAATCAAAATTTTTCACAATTTCCCCTAAAATCTCCAAATCGCAACACTGTTGAACCTTAAAAATTTAATATCATAAGTGCTATTGTAGCTACAGAGCCCATTTTTGTTTGTTTTAAAGCTTATAGTACGCTCTACAATACCTACCTTAACCAAAAAATTTTAGAAAAAAAGAAGGGTGCCCCCCTTATTTAAAGGTCAAGGCAAAGGGTAGAGGAAATGGGGGGAAAGTATCCCCCGATTTTTTTTTACTTGGTATTCTCAAAGTTCAAGTCCTAATGAACATATTCTAAAATTTTTATGTTGGGACAACAATCACATCGACCAAAATCAAAATTTTTCACAATTTCCCCCAAAATCTCCAAATCGCGACAATCTTGCACATTACAAATTTAATATCGTGGACTGTATTGTAGCTACAGAGTCCATTTTTGGCTTGTTTTAAAGCTCTTAATATGCCCTACAATATTACTATCACAAAAAAAAAAAAAAAAAAAAAATGAGGGGTGCCTCTTGTATTAAAATATCGTGGCAAGGGTTGTGAGAAATTGGGAGATAGTATCCCACAATTTTTTTTTCATCTTGTGTTTTTTAAAAGAGTAAGTTCTAGAGAGCATATCCTGAAATTTTTATCTTGGGAGTGCAATGGGAGGCGCAAGAATGTCGCGATTTGTTGATTTTGGGGGAAAATTTTGATTTTAGTCGACCCCATTGTTGTCCCAACATAAAAATTGTAGACTATGTTCATTAGGACTTGCACTTTGAGAATATCAAGTAAAAAAAAAATCGGGGGATACTTTCCCCCATTTCCTCCACCCTTTGCCACGACCTTCAAATAAGGGGGGCACCAATTCCTTTTTTTGGAAAATTTTTTGGTTTTGGTATGTCTTGTAGAGCGTATTATAAGCTTTAAAACAAAAAAAATGGGCTCTGTAGCTACAAAAGCACTTCTGATATAAAATTTTTAAGGTTAAAGAGTGTTGCGATTTGGAGATTTTGGGGAAAATTGTGAAAAATTTTGATTTTGAGCGATCCCATTGTTGTCCCAACATAAAAATATTGGAATATATTCTTTAGGACTTTCTCTAAAAGATTAGCAAGTAAAAAAAAAAAATCGGGGGATACCATCCTCCCCATTTTCTCCTCCGTATATCACGACCTTAAAATAAGGGAGGAAACCCTTATTTTTTCGAAAATTTTTTTGGTTATGGTAAGTCTTGTAGAGCATATTATGAGCTTCAAAACAAACCAAAAATGGGCTTTCTAGCTATAATAGAACCAACGATATTAAGTTTTTACGGTGCAAAGTGTCGCGACTGGGAGATTTTGGGGGAAATTTTGACCCTCCGTGTTTTCGCCCACTGTTTACTTAGAGGGCTGAAAATAAGTCTGCGTCAGTTTATCACTTAGTGTTACAACTAAACCAAATTTCATCAGAATCGGAGGGGGTCACGAAAATTTTTAGCTATTTTTGATTGATTTCACTAAGACTGACCCAATTTTTTGTATTTATATTTTAAAACGACTACAAAAAATAGTTGTTTGAGATTTTTCATACAAAAACAACTGAAATTGTAGTTGAAAACAACAACAACTACTACTTACTATACAAATGACCGTCATGTAGTGACTGCAATAATTTTCTAAGTGTAGTGCCATTCTTAAGTATCAAAATTTGTTATTTATGTTATCGCCTCTTAAGTTGGAAGTAAGATTATTTTTCTAGGAATAACAAAAATTATAACATTAAAAGTTGTTATTTTTTATCTTCTCGTACGCATGCCTTGATTCAAAAACAAATTTGACTTATATTACTTTCAAAATTAACCGTTAATAATGTATTAATTACATAAATGTTATGTTAATAAGAAACCAAAATAACATTTCCACTAAAAAAATGAAAAGAAAATAGTCGTGGAAATTTCATTGGAACATGAACAACAGCAACCTCTTATATTATCCTCGTTTACGTAACGGTGAAAAAGCTCCATTACCTTGGCCCATCAAATTTTTTCGCTGGACAAATCATATATGTTGGCCAGTGGAAGATAATGCGCCACATTGGTATTATGCTTTTGATCGTTTCATTTGGATTTTTGGCTTTTTAATCTTTGTTTTGCATAATGATGCAGAATCGCGTTATTTGCGGGAAAATTTTAAAGTCTTAGACGATTTATTAACGGGAATGCCAACCTATATTATTCTAATAGAAATACATATACGTGGTTTTGTTTTCGGTTTACGAAAGGAGAAATTAAAAAAATTGTTAAAGTATTTTTATACTCATATTTATATTGAGGAGTAAGTAAAAACAGTTTGTTTAATAACACAGTGCTGCAAAAGTGGAAGAAAAATATAAAGAGGTTCTCATTTAAAAAATCGGGTTGGTTGGAGTCCATATAGTACGGTAATATGACACGGAGTGGAATTTTACAACATAGAAAGACAGAAAAAGTTCTGGAGAAAATTTCTTGAAAGACATTTTTAAGTGATTCATGCTTGAATCTGTGAAAAAACAAATTATCTTCGTGATTTTTGCCTAGTGTAGGGTAAAAGCACACATATTATAAAAATTTCTTTTAAATTTTCTTCTTTTGTGTGCAAAAATTCCGGAATATATATGAAATTTACATATTTTTGACAATAAATAAATTGACCAAATTTGCCTTCAATTTTTAACATGATAATGTTTTTAGGGTGGTGTCTAATTTTAAAAAATTTGGAGGACGCCACCTCAGTTTGACTATATAAGCTAACAATTAACGAAAAAGAAAACAAGTAAGAAAATTATAGTCGGTCAAGACCGACCTTATAATACCCTACACCCGAGTTTCCCGGAAAATGGGTCCCAAGTTCAAACATGGACTGATTAGATCTATATTTTGTCAAATCTTTAATAAGTGTAAAAAGCACTCACAAATCAAATTTGAGTGAAATAGGCTTCTTTTTGTTGACAATAAACCGCTTCAACTGAATATCGGGCAAAATTTTCACATGGGACCTAAGTCCAAAAAATGGTCCGATGATAATCAGATTTGAAAAGGTTATTAAAGTACGCATTTAACATACACAAACCGAATTTTAATTAAATATTTTCTATTTTCATGAAATTTGAGAGATTTATGTGAAAATCGGGAAGGTGGTTTGTATGGGGCTACAAGAAGAACTGGTGCGATTTCTTTAAAATTCGGAACGGTGATTTGTGTGAATGAAATATGATTACCTACCAAATTTCGAAAAGATACCTATTAAAATGCGGCTATTATAGTCATTTGAGCCAAAACTAAGGAGGACCTTTGTATGGGGGCTGGTTCAAAATATGGACCGATTTTCCAGTTTCAATTGGCTTCGTCCTTGGGCCAAAAGAGGCTTAAGTATAAAATTTCAAGTCAATTGATTAAAAATTGCGAGCTGTATCGTGTTTACACCGTTTACATGGACAGACAGACGGACAGACGGACGGACGGACATCACTAAATCGACTCAAAAAGTGATTATAAGTCGATCGGTATACTTAAGAGTGGGACCAATATTTCGGGTAGTTACCAATATAGGACCAATATTTCGGGTAGTTACAAACATCAGCACAAACTCATTATACCCTGTGCCACAGTGTGGTGTAGGGTATAACAAGAATTACTATTTTCATTTTCTTAAAACCAAAAATTTTAATAACTTGGGTTTGTAACTTGGGTAATAATTTACCTCGTGGTTAATAAAACCGTTTTCACCGGCTGGTGAATAAAAAGTAACATAATTATTTTTCAACAAAATTTTTTTTTTCATCAATTTTTTTTTCATCAAATTTTTTTTTCATCATTTTTTTTCAATTTTTTTTCCATCAATTTTTTTTTTTCATCATTTTTTTTTTTTTATAAAATTTTTTTTTTTCATCAAACATTTTTTTCATCCTTTTTTTTATCAAATTTTTTTTCATCAATTTTTTTTTTCATCAAATTTTGTTTTTTTTATAAATTTTTTTCATCAAATTTTTTTTTTTCATCAATTTTTTTTCCATCAATTTTTTTTCCATCAATTTTTTTTTTCATCATTTTTTTTTTTTCATCAAATTTTTTTTTTTCATAAATTTTTTTTTATCAAAATTTTTTTCATCAAACTTTTTTTTTATAATTTTTTTTTTTTCAATTTTTTTTTTTATCATCCATTTTTTTTCATCAATTTCGTTTTCATTAATTTATTTTTTTTCATCAAATTTTTTTTTCATCAAAATTTTTTTTTTAGAAAATTTTTTTTAATCTTATTTTTTTCATCAAATTTTTTTATAAAATTTTTTTTTTATCAATTTTTTTCTCACCAAAAATTTTTTTTTTGTATTTTTTTTTACACCAAAAAATTTTTTCATTAAAAAAATTCATCAAAAACTTTTTTTCATCAAAATTTTTTTTCACCAAAAATTTTGGGTTCATTAAATTTTTTTGAACATAATTTTGTTTTTCGTGAAAAAAAAAAATCTTTTTTTTTACCAAAACTACTTTCGCATAAAAATTTTCCATTTGATTATCAAATGTACATAAAACAAGTGAGAGTGTTATATTCTTTGGTGCCGAATCTTTTATACTCTCCAAAATGTAAAAACACTTTTTTGCACTTATTTTTGCACTCACTTACGAAATGTACAGCTCTCTTGGTTTTTTAATGGGGTCCTCGACTGATTTCAATTTGTTGTGCATGGAATAGCAAAGTAATATAACATTATTTTTTCTAAAAATACTTTGCTTTGGCAAGTACACCCGAATCTTCCGCAAAACATTATCATGATTTAATGTTTTGGACAAAAGTACAAAATTCGCTATCATTTTTTTCATAATGCGTGTGTTTTACTTTGACTCAGCCCAATGTAGAGCCGTTTCTCAGCCAATTTTTAACCGATTCTCAATCTTTTTGATTTGTTTAAGAGGTCAGACCAATATTTTTTAAACAAAATAAAAAAAGACAATCCGTTGTAAAACAACAAAGTTAAAATTGCTTAAAGTTTTAATTTAAGAATTTTAAATTTTCGACATAAAAAAATATTACCAAACGGAATGATCTAGGAACTCATGTACCCATCTCTGACTACTCTTTTTAGAGAAGCAAAGCCGACATATTCCACTTTAGTAGAACCCTGGAACCCGATATGAGTCGATATTAAGATGACATTTAATTTAAGAATTTAAAATTTTCGACATAAAAAAAATTACCAAACGGAATGATCGAGGAACTCATTTACCCACCTGTGACTATTTTTCTTAGAGAAACAAAGCCATCATATTCCACTTTAGTAGAAACCTGGGAGCCGATATGAGTCGATATCAAGATGACATTTAAATTTTTTGCAACCTTAGGTTAAGGCCATATCCAACACAGCTTGAACTTTTTTATTCTCTTACAGATCACTCAATACCAAACAATTTAAAATAATTCAACGTCAACTCTTTCCTACTCTTATTTTATCTGTGGTTTATGTGATTGCACTAAGCGTACTTATAATTGTTCCAACATATCTGCTGTTTACCGGAGTTCGAGAACCGTTGTATAAAATGATACCACCCGTGGAATATAAACAACATTTATACACATTTCTACCCGTTATGTTTAGTAATATATGGGTGGGTGTAATTGTAGAAACTATGATTTTAGGTTCAGCCACAATTATGGCCACTTTAATATTTCATCTAAATGGTCGTTATATTATCATGCGTGAAAATTTCCATAAGAGAGTTGAAAAAATTTTAAAAAATAATTCGAATACAGATGTTGTGGCTAAATATCATTGCGAACTCATAAAGACTTTAAAGGAGAATATACGTCTAAATAAATTTGCCGAGGATATAAAAAATGAATTTTCATTTGAAATTTTCATGATATTTGGATTTAGTGCACTGACATTGTGTGCTTTGGGTTTTAAAGCTTATACAGTAAGTTGTAAGATCAAAATGAATTATTACATAAAATCGTTTTTGATAAGATACAATTACTTATCAGATTTGATCAGTTGGAGGAATTTGGGAGGCCAAAATCGAAATCTGACAAGTCTGCTCGAGATCTGTCAAGTCTGCTGCCCCGACTAAAAAAAAGTAATACGGCCACCATATATCATTAGATCCCAAAAATGTAGGATCCAAAATAATATTATTTTATCTTATTAGATCAAATTTTACATAATTAGATCCCAAAAATGTAAAGGTTAATATTATCCACCCGAGTAAAAAAGATTATATATAATTTTACTTATTTTTATATAAACATATATTATTTGATAAATTTATACGTAAATTGTTTTGCTATCATATAAGATTATATATATTTGCACTTCGTATTTTTTTCTTATATAAAATTATATAAAAGAAAATGTTAAGTTATACATAATAACATATGATTAAAGTTAGTTTATATAATTACATATGAAATATAAAATTCTGTCTGTTTTTATACCCTCCACTTAGTGATAGAGGGTATATATAAGTTTGTCATTCCGTTTGTAACTCATCGAAATATCGGTCTGGGACCCTATAAAGTATATATATTCATGATGCCCGATCGATTTTAAGACATTCTAGCGATGTCCGTCTGTCCGTCTGTCCGTCTGTCCGTCTGTCCGTCTGTCCGTCTGTCCGTCTGTCCGTCTGTCTGTTGAAAATGCTCTCGCGGACAAAATATTGCACAGAGATGACTGAAACTTAACATATATATTGGAAGTTCTCCCGAGAAGTTTGGTATTGCATTTGAGCGATATCGGTTCAGCGGTTCAAAAGTTATGAACGAAAATGTAAGCACACCTCAAAAATTTCAGTACATTCAACATAACCTAAAAACACAAAATGCTTTAATTCGGCTTCTGGTTGACATATGTGAACATAATTGAGCACCAAATGGTATTTAAACAAGTACAAACATATTTTTTGACAAAAAAAGAAAAAAAATCGCGAATTTTTTTTTTACCAAAATTTTTTTTTAAATTTTTTTTTTTCAAAAGTATTTTCCTTTTAAATAAAGTTGTTTGCAATAATCTTTTTGAAATTGTGGAGGGTATCACTACATTCGGCAAGGCCGAATTTAACTTTTTTACTTGTTTTATATAATTTAATATAACAAAATATTTGAAGACATTTTATATAAAACTTTATGCAACTTTTTTCTGAATCATATGTAATCTTATATGAGTAAAATTAAAAAAAAATCTAAGTCCTTTATATATAATTTGATATAACTTTTGAAAATCCAGATTTTTTTTTTTTTTAAGTTCCAAACCTAAACCTTAAACATATGTTTTAAAAATTTTATATGTTATTATATATAATGCAAAATTTATGAAAAAAATATAAGTTCTTTATATATAATTTAATATAATTTTTTTTTGGGTTTTTTTTGGATTTTTTTTTATTTAATTATATATAATTGCATAAATTTTTCTAAAAAAGGGGCCAATTTTCGCATCAAATCATATAAAATTATATTAAAATCACATCAAATTATATCAAATTTAATGCAACTTTATATGGTTTTATCGACTCATTTTTCGCATCAAATTCTATATGAATATATATGATGTCTTTATATAATTAAATATAAACATATATAATCTTTTTTACTCGGGCATTTGATATTATAAAAAAGTTAGATTTAATAAGATATAATAATATATAATTATGTCTTATTATATCTAATATGATCTCAAATATCAAATTGCCCGAGTAAAAAAGTTTTGATACAATCATATAATTTTTAATATAATTATATATAAATTGATCTATCATTTGATCCCAAAAATGGAGGATCTAAACATATATCGTTATATCTTATTAGATCAAATTTGTTATAATTAGACAAAATTTGATCCCAAAAATGGAACGGTAAATTTCATTAAATTTTAATTAGATCTAATTTTTTATAATATTAAATTAGATAATATTTACCGTTCCATTTTTGGGATCTATTGATATCTAATTATATCAAATTTTATCTAATAAGATATAATCATATATTTTTGGATCATTCATTTTTGGGATCAAATGATATATGGCCCGTATTACTTTTTTTTAGTCGGGTAGATTTAATTTACCGTTCCATTTTTAGGATCTAATTATATCTTTTTATATCAAATTTGATCTAATAAGATATAATCATATATTTTTTGATCCTCCATTTTTGGGATCAAATGATGGAGCCATTTACATATTATTGTATTAAAAAATGTATAATTATATCAAACCTTTTTTACTCGGGACGATAGAATTATATAAATTATATAATAGCAGATCAGTTCAGATTAAATCTTAATAATTTTTATATGTATCATAATTTATCTTTAAACATTTTAGAGTCCCTTGACCAGTATAGGTTATTTCTTTTGGATGGTAGCTAAAATTCAAGAAACTCTATCTTATGGTGATTTTGGTTCTACTATAATTGAAACCGTAAGTATTATCTAAGTAGAAGTATATTTTATGCATTTTGTATATTTTAATATAATTATTTATTATCGTATATTATCCAGACTGATCAGATTAGTTCAATGTATTATGAATCCAAATGGGAGGAAGTTATAGCTCATTCTTCGGATACTGAGGAGAATATTCGCCTTATGAAACTTATAACATTGTCGATACTAACGAATAAAAAACCATTTAATTTGACTGGCTTAAATTTCTTCAATGTATCATTAACTTCTGTGCTTTCGGTAAGTTAACCTTTTTCAATAATGTACTGGATTCGGGAGTACTCTTTTACCATTCACCTTATTTAAAAAAAATTGATATCCTTTCGAAATATAAGATTTTTTAATTTATTTCTTGTAGTTATTGTAGATATTCACTAAATCCTTAATGGTAACAAGAAAAAAGTTTTAAAAATCCTAAAATTGGAAATAATATCGAATTTTAAAAATTAGGTAAATGGTGAAAGAGTACTCCTTAATCGACACAAATATTACCTTATACAATGTTCTCACGTACAGCTATAAACAGTTTTTAGCTACATTTTCTGTCAATATTACAGTGAAATAAAGAAAGTGCTAAAAATATTGTTGTCAAAAACTGTTTTTAATTTGTAAATATTTTTCATTTGCAGATTCTACAAGGCGCTGGTTCATATTTTACATGTTTGATTGCATTACGTTGAGCTAGTGACGCATTTAAGAAAATTTTAAGGGAGGTATAGCGACCAGAGGATAATACTCAATTGAAACCATACCAATAAACAAAATATTACTTTGAAGTGTAAAAATATAAGTAGCTCTACATTACTTGATGAGTTTTTGTGATTTAAAAATAATTTAATAAAACAAATTACACAAAACAAAAAAAAAAAATAATGAAAAAGAGTTTATTCTGATTCGAGGCCTTTTGATGTTCCCCATTATGAATTAACATACCCAGCAGAAATTTTGCTGAACTGGCAGCAGCTTTTATAAAGGAAACTCTACACTGAAAGAATTATTGTTCATTATATCTATGAACAAATTTCATAAAACCAAATTCATAGAATCTATGAAATAATTCATTGGCTGAATGAATATTCATTAGTATTCTGAAATATTTCATAGAATTTTATTCATAGATTTTATTAAATTCATAGAAAAAATTCATAGAATTAATGAATGTCATTCATAGAAGAAAATGCCATTAATATGCCTTTTAATTTTTTTAATAATTAAAATAATGTTACAATAACTAAAATAGTTGAATAAATTTATTAAAAAAATAAAAAAAACATTAAAAAAAAATATCATTGCTGCCCTGACCGGGGCTCGAACCCAAGACCTACCGGTTGAAGTGGTAATTGTCGACGCCTTAGCTATCAGCGCCACCAAAGAAGAAAAATCTCGCCAACTAACGCTTGGTTTTATAACGCTTCATTTTTGTAAATACACAAAATATTTGTTTTCTACAAACACACACACAGCTTTTGGCAGAGCATTGTGACAGAGCATAGACACAAACTCAATATACTAATCAAATTTGATTTTAAGTGTTGTTACTTGTTTATATAATTTAGCTAAGTGGCTAGAGACTAAGCTTCACGAACAACAGGTTCTCTGTTCGAATCTCGGTGGGGATAAGTTAAAAAAACATATAAATTTTTAAAAATAGAAAATTGTAAATAAATAAAATAATAAAAATAAATAAAAATAAAATATAAAAAAATAAAATTGAAATAATAAAATAAATAAAAATAGAATTGAATAATAATTTTTTTTTTCCACTAGCCTATGAACTTTTTCATAGGTTTCTGGTTTCTATGAATTTGATTCATAGATTCTATGAAGGGCATCATTGGCTCACTTCTAATGATTTTTTTCATAGAATCAATGTACGTTTTCATAGCCGTAATGAACAAAATTCTTTCAGTGTAGTCAAGGAGCTCATCCAAACCTGCTGAATTCATGCAGGATTCTCTAAGGCGATGTCACACTTTAGAGCGCTAGTTGGATACACCGAAAAAGCGCTTTTAAGATGCTCTGAATTCAAATCTCTTTAGAGCGCTGAAAAAATCGCTATAAAGATGCAGTTAATTCATGTATCTTTTTAGAGCTGCTTTAAGCAGAATAAAGATTAAGCACATTTGACTATTTCTGAAATACAAATTACAAAATCTGAAATACAATTGACTACTTCTGACTACAATTGGAAAATCTTAAATACAATTGACTAATTCTGAAAATCAGTTGACTCCCTTCAAGCATTTGGAAGAAATTAGAGATGGGCGCGTG
This sequence comes from Pegoplata infirma, assembly GCA_963921195.1. Lineage (NCBI taxonomy): Eukaryota > Metazoa > Arthropoda > Insecta > Diptera > Anthomyiidae > Pegoplata > Pegoplata infirma. The sequence goes on along the minus strand of OY992537.1, from coordinate 108,973,451 downwards.
AGTGGATTTTGACTCACACTCACTCACGCTCACGCAAAAAATAATCGAATCACTCACTAATCAATCACGCAATTTTTTTTTTACTCACGCTCACTCACTATTCACGTGAGTAATAAAAAAGTTACTCACGCTCACGTGTGACTCACGCAAGATTCAATCACGCTCACGCGTGAGTCATGCAAAATCTACTCACGCAAAAAAATTTTCTTACCAAAAAAAGAAAAAAAAACTCCAAAAAAAAAATTTTTACAAAAAATTAAAAAAAAATTGGGCAAATCAAAAAATCTAATCATGTAAACTCACGCAAAAAATAAATGACTGACTCAGTAATCACTCACTCAGATTTTTTTTCAACTCACACTCACTCACAATCACGTGATTGAAATGAAAATCACTCACACTCACGCGTGATTCACGCGTGATTCACGTGAATCACGCAAATCACGTAACCAGTGCCCATCTCTAGAAGAAATATCTCCTAAGACATCCAATTACATTTAAAAAATGTCCAATTACACAGTGGGACACATAAAATTTGATACGCTGGAGACCAAAAAAATCTGAAAGCTACTGATGAGAGAAGAAAAAACCAAGCTGGGTTTGGTCTGATTGACTAAGGTTTTTTTTTAAATGAGCGTTTGAAGTTTTAGGCTTAGAAATGATTTTTTAATAACAGAACGCTTTTTGTAATGCCTACATCTCGAAAACTGTTCAAGATTTTTCTTGAGTGTCTTCGGCAAAGTTGTAGATCAGCGGTTACCAACCTATGGTACGCGTACAACAAGGGGGTACGCGAAACTGTCCGCGGGGGTACGCAAAATTTAAGAAATTTGGACATTCGTTTTAGATTCAATGCTGGTTCCGCATCTGGCTTCCAAAATTTTCCATAACGTTTTTTTTTCCATAAGGTTTTTAAGAAAGTTGAGGTCAAAGTTCACAAAAAACGTATTTTTGTGCAATTAAGAGAGCATTTTTTTGCGATATTTTGAGATCTGACCTCTTGTTTTCGATTAACCTTTTGATGCTGATTCCGAATATGGTTCCCAAATTTTTCTATGATGTCAGGTTTTTAAGAAAATGTATGTCAAAGTTCTCAAAAAACGTGTTTTTGGGCCTTTTTGAGACGGGTTGTGATAGAGTGGAAATTTTGATACAGTTTTGTTAAGCTCAAAATGCCCTTTCATTGTATATACGAGGGTGTTTCATTCGAAAAGTCACGGAATTGTTGATCAAAAAAAAAAAAAAAATATAATACCCGCCCATCAAAATTTTCAAAATTAACTCTAATATTTATATGAGAAGTTTTTTTAACGAAACAAAAAACTCGTTAGGGGGTACGCGGCTGACAAAATTTAAAATTAGGGGTACGAGAGCCAAAAAAGTTGGTAACCGCTGTTGTAGATCATAAACTACCCAACAAATAATATTCAAACGTTTATTCAAAAAAAATCCACCTTCATGATAAAAAACTTAAAAATATAAAAAATAAAATGGTATTTTTTTTAAATTAATAAGTTTTTTTACATAAAGGTGGAATTATTTTAAATAAACGTTTCAGAATTTTTTGTAGGGCAGTTCAAGAGATACAATATAGTCAAAGACACTCGAGCAAATTTGTGAATAGTTTTCGAGATATAGGTATTACAAAAAGTGTCCTCTTATCTAAAATTAAACTCTAAGCCTAAAACTTCAAACGCGAATTTAACAAAAACCGTAGTCAATCAGACCAAACCCAGCTAAAATTTTTCTTCTGTTATCAGTACCTTTCAGTTTCTTTTTGGTCTCAAGCGTATCAAAATATTTAGGTTGCAAAATGATGCATAGTGTTATAATTTGAATCAAATTATATTTTACACTAAAAAAAAAAAACTGTAAAGTTAGCAAAAAATTTAGTCAAATTTGACTAAAAAAGCACCTGATTTTATATATATATATATTAGTTCCCGTAGTTCCTATAAGGAGCATAGGGCCATAACAAATTCATTCCATTTGGATCTGTCCGATGCTAGGGTTTTAATTTCGTTCCAGCTCAAATTATGGTTGCCAGCCTCAATTTCGATTTGACGACGCCAGGTGTGCGATGGTCTGCCTCTACGCCGGCTACCTTGCGGGTTCCAATCGATGGCATTTCTTGTCACATCATCAGTGGGCTTTCGCAAAGTGTGCCCTAGCCAGCGCCATTTTCTCCTCCGTATTTCGAAGATTATAGGTGTTTGGCAAGTTTGGATCCATAGTCTTTCATTCGAAATGGTGACTGGCCAAAATATTCGTAATATTCGTCGTAGACAACGGTTTATGAAGACTTGTATCGAGTTTATATCCGTCTGTGCTGCATTCCATGATTCACAACTATAAAGAAGTGTCGATTTTATGCAGGAGTTGAATATATTAAGTTTGGTTCTTTTCGATATTTGCGTTGATCGCCATATTGGGTTTACTAAGCCAAATGATTGTTTACCAGCTTTTATTCGGTTTCTAACATCGTCCCCAGAACCTCCAGTAATAGTTAAAAGGCTGCCAAGATAGCAGAATGCTGAGACGTCTTCGAGTGTCTGTTCATTTATAGCGAATGGTCTGTTGTTTACCGCATTAATTCTCATTACCTTAGTTTTGGTAATATTTACTTTTAAGCCAGTTTTAGCTGCTTCAGCCTCTACTGCATTAAGCTTGGCCTGCATATCATTGTAGCTATGGGATAATAGACATATGTCGTCAGCATAGTCCAGGTCTTCAAGCCGCTTGTTAAGTCCCCATGTGATTCCCCTTTGCTCGCTTGATGCTTTTATCATTATGTTGTCCAGGACTAAGTTAAATAGAAGAGGTGACAGGACACAACCTTGTCTAACTACTGTTTTGATGGGAAATGATTTACTAATACAACCCTCGTGCAAAATACGACAGCTTGCATTGTGATAAAGACCTTTTAAAATATCGATAATTTTTGTGGGAGTGCCTTTGCATGCTAGTGCGCTCCATATAGCTGAGTGTGATAGGGTATCGAAGGCTTTTTCGAAATCAATAAAGACCAGGTAAAGCGACGTTCTCCATTCAACGGATTGTTCGATTATTATACGTAGACTATTTATGTGGTCGATACATGATTTATTGGGACGAAATCCAGCCTGCTCGTTACGTAGAAAAGGATCAAATGCGGTTGATAGCCTTTTATTTATAATTTGAGAGATTATCTTGTTTGCGATATTGATAAGAGTGATACCACGCCAGTTTTTGCATTGTGACAAGTCACCTTTTTTTGGTATGTTGATAATAAGCCCTTCTTTTAACTCGTCACATAGTGTATTAGTTATCCAAAAGTTTCTGATGATGGGGTAGATAAGTTTAGCGCTTATTTCAGGGGATGCTTTAAGTAAGTCAGGGGGTATATTATCGGGGCCAGGGGCTTTGTTGTTTTTCATGCATATTTTGGCCTCCATAATTTCGGAAATTTCCGGAGCTTCTATGGATATATCATTTCTAACATTGTGATTTATACATTCACATGGATTGTGAGCAATGTTAGATGTGTTGGTAAGCATAGAGGAGTAGTGCTTTGACCACACATCCATTTGGGCTATTTTGGATGTGATTAACTCTCCGTCGGAAGTCTTAAGTTGCGGCAGCAGTTTCAGCTTCTTTGGACAAATCATCTACCCACTTGCGCTTATCTTGACGGGCACTTTTTATACCCTCCAACTACAGTATGGGGGTATACTCACTTTGTCATTCCGTGTGTAACGCATCGAAATATCGGTCGGGGACCCCATAAAGTATATATATTATTGATCAGTGATCGATTCTAAGACATTTTAGCGATGTCCGTCCGTCCGTCTGTAGTTAACACGATGCAGTCCAAAATAAAATAGCTAGACCCTTCAAGTTTGGCACAAATATGTCTAATGTTCCTGGGCAGGTCAAGTTCGGAAATTGGCCAAATCGGACCAGGGGGAAAAAAGTTCCCCCTTGAAGAACTAAACCAACATCTAAAAAAATACACTTTTTTACATGTTTTTTTTGTATTTTTGTTAATTTAATGAAACATTTGGTATATTTATCGCGATGGGAAGGTGCTCTCAACTTCCCCCACTGGCCCTATCAACCCCCCCCCCCCCCAAAAAAAAAGAAACGCCCCTGACAAATTTTTTTTTTTTTTACATTTTGGAGGGTATAATAGATTCGGCACAGCCGAATTTAACACTCTCACTTGTTTTGACTCTCTTGTCTAAGGTATAATATAAAGAGCTTAGTCTTGACTTTTCATTACGAGTTTTTGCCATATTTAATAGTCCTTTTGCGTCTCTCTTTCGGATATAAGGCTCCAGGTGGTGTCTGAGATCCATTGCTTTCTTTTCGTCTCCTTAAATCCTACGTGTTCATTAGCGGCGGTAATAAAACACTTTTTGATTGAAGGCCAATTGTTCGCAGAATTGTTCGAATTCGCTTGTAAGGAAGCTTGAAGCGATTCGACGTAATTGTTCATAACTTCTGGAATTTTAAGTTTATCAGTATCATACTTTCGTTGAGCTTTGTCCAACATTTTTATGGCCGCTACTTTAAGACGGATTGTATCAACTACAAGGTGATGGTTACTGCCGCAGTCGGCACCACGTTTATTACGAACATCTAGTAGTGACCCTCTCCATTTTCTGCTAATGGCAATGTGGTCAATCTGATTTTCAGTTACGTGGTCGGGGGAGACCCATGTAACCTTGTGTACTGTTTTATGCGGAAATAGCGTCCCACCAATGACTAGGTTATTGTTTAAGCAAGTCTCAACAAAGAGCTCGCCATTTTCGGTCATTCTTCCTAGACCGTGTTTCCCCATGACTTTTTCAAGACCGTTACTCTCAGGACCCAATTGAGCGTTAAAGTCACCTGTTAACAGCATTATATCACCACGGTTTGTGGATGCGGTTACTCTGGAAAGTAAGCCATAGAAATCTTCTTTTACCGATGAATCTGCCGTTTCTGTGGGTGCATAGCAGTGCACACAGGTTATATTTCTGGCGCGGGTTCTAAAACGGGCCGTAATAATCCGGTCAGAGTGCGGTTTCCATTCTATTAGAGCATTTTTCGCTTCTTTCGATAAATAATTCCAACCCCGTTCATTTTAGGTTGATCTTCAGGTCTACCGGAGTATATAAGGGTTAAACCATTAGCTGTTGGGAACTCACTAAATTAATTCAAAATTTGTTCAAAACTAGTATTTTCGTAAAAAACGCTGATTTTAACTAAAAATTTGCTAAAAAGCCAGTAAACTCGAGTTAACAAAAAAAAATTGTTAACTTTACAGTTTTATTTTTTTGAGTGTATTTTAAATTTTAAAAATTTATTTTGGAAATAAGAAAAAATATTTTTTTTTCTTTAAATTTTTTTTTTATAGATTGTGTTAATTTCTAAAAAATCATGCTTGTATAAAGTTTTAGATGTTACAATATAAACCCGGCGTTACTTTTTGTTTTTTAAGAAGTTTTTCCTATGAAAACCAGATTTTTATTGCACACATTCTTTTTTTTAGTGCATATTTTAAGGTTTTTCAGTGCATATTTTGAATTTTTTAGCGCATATTTTCGATTTTTTAGTGCATGAAAATCTCATCCCTAGTAATCACTCTTTTCACTTTACAAATATGTTACGAAAAATCAGCAAATTAATTAGTAAAAATTCGTTAACTCAGTTTTAAAGTCAAGAAAAAAAATTAATTCAAAATTTGTTCAAAACTAGTATTTTCGTAAATTGAACTTAACTAAAAAAAAGTAGTTAAAACGCTGATTTTAACTAAAAATTTGCTAAAAAGCCAGTTAACTCAACGTAACCAAAAAACTTTTAACTTTACAGTTATATTTTTTGAAAAAAAAAAAAAAAACAAATCAAGTCAAGTCAACAAAGTCGAAAACAAACGAAAAAGTCGACTTTTCGACATTTTAATAACAAAAAAGTAGATTTTGACTTTTGGGCTTTTTCATACAAAAAGTCGATTAATCGTCTTTTCGACTATAGAACCCTACTCTGAAAAACCTTTTGTGCAGTTTTTTTTTGTGTCTCGTTAAACAAACGAAACATTTATATTTCAAATAAAATTAAGCATCCACTTGGATGTTTTTTTTAACCCGCCCATTTTTGTAGGCATGGATATAAAAATGAATATTTTAGTAATGATAAATTCTATGTGACTTAAATGCAAAAGTCATAATAAATCATTGACAATATTTATCGAGAAGGTAAAGATTTTCCTAAATGTCTCCAGCGGAAGTGATGCAATTAGACAAAGTTCAAAATTAGGGTCACCTTACTCTTCATTGACTTTTAAATACTTTCTTATTTTCATAAAATCAAAAAGTTATAAATTCAATGATATCAACAAAAAATGCTAATAAGACAAAACACTCTTATTCTACAAGGCCAAATATAATGCTTTGGATATGATTAAGTTTTTAATGATATAAAAGAAAAACTATTAAAAAGTTTTCTGTTTTTTAAATTTAATAAACATTTTTATGACTTGTTTATTACATATTAATGTGCTATAATGATATAAAAACTAAAACAAATCTAAAATATTTTCAAAAAAAAAAAAAAAAACAGAAAAATAAAACTTTTAGAATCATTTCAATACGCACAGCATGGACAACCTAATATATGCTCCGCGTTTCAAAAATGGTAAAAAAGTTCCATTAACTTGGCCCATAAGAGTCTATCGTTTAACAAATAACATTCGTTGGCCTGTGGAAGATAATGTTCCACATTGGTATTATATTTTTGATCGTTTCCTTTGGATTTTTGCATTCATAATTTTCGTGCTACATAATGATGCGGAAAATCGCTATTTGCGAGAAAATTTTCAAAATCTGGATGACATGTTAACGGGCATGCCAACTTATGTTATACTTATAGAAGTTCATATACGAGCCTTTCCATTGGGTTTGAGAAAGGAAAAATTTAAAAAATTTTTACAATATTTTTATGCCGATATTTATATTGATGAGTGAGTACCTACATAATTTTTCTTTTTCTTTTTGTGGAATTAAAAAACCACTGAAAGTGTTTAATTCGGCTATGACGAATATTTTATACCCTATAAGTGTTACCAAAATAAATTTATAACTTCCCAAAAACAAGTAAAAAAATGTTAGTCGGTCATGATGGATGATATAGTGCCTACGACAGTGTTTTCCGGAAAATGAGTCCCAAGTCGGACATGGACCGATAAAATCTATCTTCGCAGGTTAGTTAGTGTGGAAAACTCCAACAAATTTAAGGAAAATAAGCTTCTTTACCTAAACTAATTTAACCGTTTTTATTGAATATCGGGCAAAATTTTTATATATGGGGCATTCCATGTCAAATCGGACACTTTGAAAAATTTTTTTTTCTAGATTTTCCCAATTTGATTACATTTTTTAGTACCCTTCGAAAACTCCTTCGTGGTAAATTTCCCGATTTTTTTGATGACCCGTTCAAAAGATATCGAATTTTTAAAAATGGGTAGTTTGTTCCTTTACTCAAACTTCTTCAATAATGGTCCAAATTTCAATTTTTTTTCAACATTTTTGTTTTTTTACGTACTTTAAAAAAAAAATCCGACAAAATTCTTAAAAGCGTTCTAGTATGCGATTTTTAAGTTTTAAAGTTTAAATCTCATTTTTGAAAATGTTTGTACTTTTCGATTTTTTTGAAATTTTTTTATGTAAAACTTCTATCGATTCTACAAATTTTTTGCCCAGAAGCGTTGTGGGATAACGATTATTACTATTTTTTTAAAAAAATTTTAAAAAAATTTTATTGTAATTTTCCAATCTTAAAATCATTTCTACTGCTCCAATGCTGCGTCATAGAGGGGTCATTTATAAGACCGACCCCCATTAATTTTTTTGTCTTAACATTTCTTTGGAACAAACTAATACTCTATCTCCAATTTCTAAGGGGGCTCCAACACAAAACGACATTTTTTAAAATTTGCTCCAACCGCTCTACCTGCCCCAATAAAGCCCTTAGAGCAACAAATTGTATGACGGACCCACAATATTTTTTAGTCCAAACATTTTCTCTGAACACACCTACCCCCTATTACTAATTGTTAAGGCGGTCCCCATACATTTTTTTTTTTTATTTTTTGTAAATTTGTTTCATTTAATCAGCTTCTACCGGCCCAATCGTGCGTCCGAGAGGGGTCGTTAGTGAGACCGACCCCCATTTATTATTACCCTACAACATTTTGTTAAAACATACCTAGGCCCTATCTCCACTCCACTCAGATTGGAAAATTACAATAAATTTTTTTAAAAAAATTTAAAAAAATAGTAATAATTGTTATCCCACGATCCTCCTGGGCAAAAAATTTGTAGAATCAATAGAAGTTTTACACAAAAAAATTAAAAAAAAAAATCAAACATTTTCATCAATCAATCAAAACAACATAGTACAAACATTTTCAAAATTGAGATTTAAATTTAAAAAAGAGCGGTTTTAATAATTTTTTGGGATTTTTTTTTTTTAAAAGTACGTAAAAAAAACAAAAAATTTGGAAAAAAAAATAAATTTTTACCATTATTGAAGAAGTTATGAGTAAAAGAAGTTTGAGTAAAGGAATAAATTACTAATTTTTAAAAATTCGATATCTTTTGAACGGGTCATCAAAAAAATCTGAAAACTTACCACGAAAGAGTTTTCGAAGGGTATTAAAACCTGTAAACAAATTGGGAAAATCTAAAAAAAAAAATGTCAAAGTGTCCGATTTGACATGGAATGTCCCATATATATATATGTATGTTGTGTTTTTCAAGAAGTGGATTTATTTTCAGATTAATCTTATTTTGTTTAAAAAAATATTTTAAAATACCAAAACAAATTTTGAATATTTTTTTCCATATTTTACGATAAATTAGCAATTATAAATCGAAAAAATAATAAAAAAAATTGGAAAATGAAAAAAGTTATAAATAAATCAAAATTAATCCAAAGTGGACTTATTAAATCCTAAAATTTAATTGGATTAATTTTGATTTATTTATAACTTTTTTAATTTTCAAAACTTTTTTATTATTTTTTCGGATTATAATTGCTAATTTGTTGTAGATTCCCAATAAAAATATTCCAACTTTGTTTTGACATGTTAAAATATTTATTTTAAACTAAATAAGATTAATCCGAAAATAAATCCACTTATTGAAAAACACAGCAATTATTTTAGGAAATATAAAAAGTACTAAATGTACACTTTTTTATATCTTTACGACTCTTAGAAATGGTATTACCAAAAAGTGCTTTTTCCAGAATGATTTTTCACTAAAGGATCCTACATTCAAAAACAAGTAAAAAAGTTATGGTCGGTCAAGACCGACCATATAATACCATACACCAGTGTTTTACGGAAAATGGGTCCCAAGTGCAAACATGGACCAATTAGATCTGTCTTTTGTTAGATCTTTTTAAAGTGTAGAAAACACACACGGACAAATTTTAGTGTATTTGACTTATTTTTTTGTCAATAGACTGATTTAATTGAATATCGGTCGAAATTTTTTTATGGGGGACTAAGTCCAAGCGATTTGGTTAGGTTACTAAAGTTCACGTTTAACACATAAAAATAAAATTTTTATCAAATATTTCCATTTTTATGAATTTTGAGGGAATTGTGTGAATATAGGGAGGGTGGTTTGTATGGGGACTACCAGAAGGACTTACTCGATTTCTTTGAAATTTGGAATGGTGATTTGTGCATACACAATTTGATTACCTGCAAAATTTCAAAGCGATATCTATTTTAATACGGTTATTAGAGTCATTTAAGCCGAATCCAACTGGGACGTTTGTATGGGGGCTAGGGGTTAACATGCACCTATAGAGGACTTTTAATTTACTCCTCTATAAAATTTTATTGAAATTTTGAAACTTAAAAATAAATAAAAATCAAATGAAACCCACACACCGATTTTCTCCAATTTCAACAGGATTTGTCCTTGGACCAAAAAGTGCTTAAGTTATAAATTTCAAGTCAATTGATTGAAAATTGCGACCTGTATCGTGCTTAAACCAACAGATGGACAAACAGACGGACGGACATCTCTAAATTGACTCAAAAAGTAATTCTGAGTCAATCGGTATGCTTGAAGGTACGTCTAGGACCAATATTTCGGGTAGTTACAAACATCAGCACAAACTCATTATACCCTGTACCACAGAGTGGTGTAGGGTATAAATATAAAAAGTACCAAAAGCACACTTTTTATACCCTACACCGCACTGTGGTACAGGGTATAATAAGTTTGTGTTGATGTTTGTAACTACCAGAAATATTGGTCCTAGACCCACCTTTAAGTATACCAATCGACTTAGAATCACTTTTTGAATCGATTTAGCGATGTCCGTCCGTCCGTCAGTCCGTCCGTCCGTCCGTCAGTCCGTCCGTCTGCCTGTCCACGTAAACGGTGTAAACACGATACAGGTCGCAATTTCTAATCAATTGACTTGAAATTTGAAACTTTAGCCTCTTTTGGCCCAAGGATGAAGCCTATTGAAATTGAAAATCGGTCCATATTAAGACCTTGCCCCCATACAAAGGTCCTCTTTAGTTTTGGCTCAAATTACTATAATAACCGTGTAATAATAGATATATTTTCAGAATTTGGCAGGTAAACGTGTTTTGTCTTCACAAATCACCATTCCGAATTTTAAAGAAATCGGACCAGTTCTTCTTGTAGCCCCCATACAAACCATCTTCCCGATTTTCACATAAATCTCTTAAATTTCATGAAAATATACAATATTGAATTAAAATTTTGTTTTCGCATGTTAAACGCGTACTAAAATAACATTATCAAATCGGATAATCATCGGACCAGTTTTGGACTTAGGCCCCTTGAGAAAATTTCGCCCGATATTCAGTTAAAGCGGTTTATTGTCAACAAATAGAAGCCTATTTCACTAAAATTTGATTTGTGAGTGTTTTTTAAAACGTATTAAAGATTTGACAAAATATAGATTAAATCGGTCCATCGGACCCATTTTCCGGGAAACTCTTGTGTAGGGTATTATATGGTCGGTCTTGACCGACTATAATTTTATTACTTGATTTAATTTTAGAAACGGAATTTCCAAAAAATAATTTATGCAGAATGTTTTCTTCACCCAAGGACCCTACAAAATTTAGCATTCCAGGAACATTAGGAACTAGAAAAAGTACCAAAAGTACACTATATTATCCCCATTAAAAATTCCAAAAATGGACTTTTTCGAGAAGGTTTTTTTTAGCCAAAAGATCTTACACTCAAATGTTTAAGTTTCTAGAACCTTTATTTCTGGAAATATAAAAACTGTCAAAAGTACCCATTTTCTGTCACTTCAGAAACAAAAGTTCCAAAAAATACTTTTTCCAGAAAGTTTGTTTTTCATCGAAGGATCCTTCATTCCAAATTTCAATTATCTAAGATCTGTATTTGTGAATATATTTAAATACCAAAGGTACACTTTTTAACCCCGCTAAGAAACGGAATTTCCAAAAAGTACTCTTTCCATTTTTTTCAAAAAATATAAAAAGTACCGAAAGTTCACTCTTTTACACCGCTAAAAACGGAATTTTAAAAAACTACTCTTTCCAAAATGTTTTTTTCATAAAAGGAATCTAAATAAATTTGAAGTGTCTAGGATCATTATTTCAGGAAATATTGAAGGTACCAATAGTACACTTTTTTCCCCTTTTACTTTCCTTAGAACGGAATTTTCAAAAAAGTACTTTTTCCAGAATGATTTTTTTTTACCGAAGGATACCATATTCCAAATTTTAAGTTTTTTGAACCATAATTTCAGTATAAATAAAAATTACGAAAAGTACACCTTTTCACCCTTTTTACCTCCCTAAAAATGGAATTTCTAAAGTTTTTTCCAAAATGTTTTATTTTTCACAGAAGAATCTTACATTCAAAATGTTAAGCTTCTTATACCATTATTTCAAGAAATAAAAAAAAGTACAAAAAGTACAATTTTTAACCCCTTTAACAACCTTTAAAAAGTAAAATTCCAAAAAGTATTTTTTCCAGAATACTTTTTTCAGCGCAGGATCCTACATTTCAAGTGAATCATTATTTCAGGATATATGTTCAAAAAGTACCAAAATAGACTTTTTACCCCTTTTAAAATTTTTCTAAGTAGAATGATTTTTTTCACCGAAGGATCCTACATCCCAAATTTCAAGTTTCTATGACCATTATATCAAGAAATAAAAAAAAGTACCAAAAGTATTACACTGTGCTACACAAAACACAAAATCGAATATACTTTTAAAATGAGGTAGTTAAGGTTGTATTTCTTGTCAAAAAGGCTACATAAATCCCCATTCAACTTGCTAGACACCCTCAAATTTTAAAGTTATTGTCAAAAAACTTTTTTTTTTTTGGGACTTTTCTCACTAAACCACGTGTAACTTTAACATTTTTCAACCGATTTTTAATTTTTAAACTGTTTTGGATAGAAGAAGGATAGGGCTTTTCATGTGTGTGAATTGGTCTCTACATATAAGAAAGATATGTATTGATTTTTTCAACAATATCTAATTTTAGTTCGTTCAACAACATTTATATTTATAAACGTATTCTTAAAGAAAATTTAATTGTGAATACGATAAGCTTTATGCCGAAAATATCGAATAACAATTGACAGAGTTGTGGTAATTTTTCTAAAAAATAAAATTAAGATTTTGCATGAAATTGCCGTTCGCATAACCCAGGCAAAAAAAAATAACGAAACTCGAAAATTTTTCAAAAAATAACAAAAAAATTAGATTTTATTGAAAAAAATCAATAGATATCTTTCTTATATGTATAGACCAATTCACACACATGAAAGCCCTATCCTCTTCTGTCCAAAACATATTAAAAATTTAAAATCGGTTGAAAATTTTCTGAATTACACATGGTTTAGTGAGAAAAGTCCCAAAAAAAGTTTTTGGGCAATAACTCTAAAACAACCTATACTATGTCACATCAGAAGTATTTTTTCCCTGTAGCACAGTGTTATTATACCCTACACCACTCTGTGGTACAGGGTATAATGAGTTTGTGCTGATATTTGTAACTACCCGAAATATTGGTCCTAGACCTACCTTCAAGTATACCGATCGACTCAGAATTACTTTTTGAGTCGATTTAGCGATGTCCGTCCGTCCGTCTGTCCATCTATCGGTTTTAGCACGATACAGGTCGCAATTTTCAATCAATTGACTAGAAATTTGAAACTTAAGCATTTTTTGGCCCAAGGACGAAGCCTATTAAAATTTGAGAAAATCGGTCCATGTTAAGACCTAGCCCCATACAAACGCCCCCTTTGGATTCAGCTTAAATGACTCTAATAACCGTATTATAACAGATATCGCTTTGAAATTTAGCAGGTAAACAAATATTGTATGCACGAATCACTATTCCAAATTTGAAAGGAATCGAGTCAGTCCATAAAGTCCTCATACAAACCACCCTCCCGATATTCCCTCAATTCACTCAAAATTCATAAAAATGGAAATATTTGATAAATTTTTTTTTAGGTGTTACACGTGTACTTTAATAACCTAATCAGATTGGAATATAATTGGACCATTTTTGGACTTAGTCCCCCATATACAAATTTCGACCGATATTCAGTTAAATCGGTCTATTGGCAAAAAAATAAACCAATTACACTAAAATTTGACCTGTGTGTTTTCTCCACTAAATAAAGATCTTACAAAAGATAGATTCAATAGGTCCATGTTTGGACTTGGGACCCATTTTCCGGAAAACACTGGTGTAGGGTATCATATGGTCGGTCTTGACCGACTATAAAATTCTTACTTGTTTTTTACCACTTTTATGCTCTTATAATCAAAATTATTTCAATAATTGAATAGTTCATGCGAATAAGGACGAATAGACCACTTTTTCGCAAACACGTTTTTTTGCATAAATGCATATTATTAGCAGAGCCCTACAATCCTATGCAGAAATTTTGGGGAAATTTTGACTTTTAAGGCTAAAAAAATGACTTTGAATGTGCAATAATTCGTATATTTTTATACCCTCCACTCTGGTGATAGAGGGTATATATAAGTTTGTCATTCCGTATGTAACACATTGAAATATTGGTTTAGGACCCCATAAAGTATATATATTCATGATCCTTGATCGATTTTAAGTCGATCTAACGATGTCCGTCTGTCTGTCTGTCTGTCTGTCTGTCTGTCCGTCCGTCTGTCTGTCTGTCTGTTGAAATCACGTTTTTGGCAATAATCCGGAACCGATTTTAACGCTTGGGGAATTTATCCAGGCAAAAACTAGTGTATTTTTTTTTTAAATCGGTTAAGTACTTTAAAAGTTATGAGTGAATTACTGAAAAAACTCTTAGTGATTTTCATCATAACCCTAAATTAATTCATATTTTGTGTAGATACATACATAACAAAGAATACGGAAATAAAAAAAAAAAACGGAGAAAAAGAAAAAAATGTTTACAAAAAAACTTTAAAATATGTAAAACAAAATCTAAATTTAATTAAAAAAAAAAGTTCGTTAAGTAATAATAAAAAAATTAATTGTTATTTTTATGTACAAAGCATGTGTGTGTCCGTTTTTTTGCTTCGTCATATTAACGGGGTTGCCAGACTTTTTTTGGCTTTGTCGCAAACTCGGATGTAAAATATCGCCAAAATTCAATTTTGTTCAGATTTCTTAAAAAAAAATATTTTTATTTAAAAAAAATAAATTTTGTTAAATAATAAAAGACAGAAATAAACTTTATGGCAAAAATCGCCCAAATCCGGAAAATCTATATATATAAAAGAGTAATGTGACTGACTGACATACTCATTCATCATCGCCCAGCCCAAACCGCTAAAGTTAGAAACTTGAAATTTGGACTGTAGGTTGACGTCCCGGAATAAAGATCCACTAAGGCTGGATTTTTGCCAATGTTGATTCTAAGGGGGTAAAATGGGTAAAAAACTGTACTTTTGGTACTTTTTATATCTCCCGATATAATGGTCATAGAAACTTGAAATTTGGACTGTATGTTACCCTCCCGCAATATAGATCCACTATGGCTGGAGTTTTGCCAATGGTAAGGGGGTAAAAAGGGTAAAAAACTGTACTTTTGGTACTTTTTAAATCTCCTGATATAATGATCATAGAGACTTGAAATTTGGACTGTATGTTCACCTCCCGGAATATAGATCCATTAAGGCTGGATTTTTGCCAGTGTTGATTCTAAGGGGGTCAAAAGGGTAAAAAAAATACTTTTGGTGCTTTTAATATCTCCTGAAATAATGGTCATAGAAACTTGAAATTTGGACAGTATGTTCACATCCTAGAATATATGTAGATCCAGTACGGCTGGATTATTGCCAATGTTGATTCTAAGAGGGTAAAAAGGGAAAAAATCTGTACTTTTGGTACCTTTTATATTTCCTTAAAAAATTTTCACATAGACTTGAAATTGGGACTGTATGTTCACCTCCCGGAATATAGATCCCCTAAGGCTGGGTTTTTGCCAATGATGTTTCTAATAGGGTAAAAAGGGTAAACATATGTACTTTTGTTACATTTTATATTTCCTTAAATAATGGTACTAGAAAATTGAAATTTGCAATGTCGGTTTACCTTCCGGAAAAAAGATTCACTAAGGCTCGGGTTTTGTCAATGTTGATTCTACGGGGGTAAAATGGGTAAAATAGTACTTTTGGTACTTTTTTTTTATTTACTGAAATAATGGTTATTCAAACCTGAAATTTAGAATGTAGGATCCTTTAGTGAAATAAAACATTTTGGAACAAGTACTTTCTGAAAATTCAGTACCGTTTTCAAAAAGTACCTTTTATAAAAGGTTCCTTTATAAAAAGTACTTTTTATAAAAAGAACCTTTTATGAAAAATACCTTTTATAAAAAGTACCTTTTATAAAAAGTGCCTTTGATACAAAGTACCTTTTATAAAAAGTACCTTTTATAAAAAGTACCTTTAATAAAATGTATCTTTTATAGAAAGTACCTTTTATTAAAAGTACCTTTTATAAAAAGTACCTTTTTTAAAAAGTACCTTTTAAAAAAAGTACCTTTTAAAAAAAGTACCTTTTATAAAAAGTACCTTTTATAAAAAGTACCTGTTATAAAAAGTACCTTTTATAAAAAGTACCTTTTATAAAAAGTTCCTTTTATAAAAAGTACCTTTTATAAAAAGTACCTTTTATTAAAAGTAGCTTTTAAAAAAGTAGCTTTTAAAAAAAGTAGCTTTTAAAAAAAGTACCTTTTATAAAAAGTACATTTTATTAAAAGTACCTTTTATAAAAAGTACCTTTTATAAAAAGTACCTTTTATAAAAAGTACCTTTTATAAAAAGTACCTTTTGTAAAAAGTACCTTTTATAAAATTTCTTTTTATAAAAAGTGCCATTTATAAAAGTACCTTTTATAATAAGTACCTTTTATAAAAAGTACCTTTTTTTATAAAAAGTACCTTTTTTTATAAAAAGTACATTTTTTTATAAAAAGTACCTTTTTTTATAAAAAGTACCTTTTATAAAAAGTACTTTTTATAAAAAGTACCTCTCATAAAAAGTACCTTATATAAAAAGTACCTTTTATAAAAAGTACCTTTCATTAAAAGTACCTTTTATTAAAAGTACCGAAAGTACACTTTTTGGTACTTTTTATTTCTTGAGGTATAAATAAAACAAACTTTTTTGTTTTTAAATCATTACATTGGTGGAGGGTATTTAAAGATTCGGCACAGCCGAATATAGCTTTCTTACTTGTTATATTTTTGTTTAAATTGGTAGTGAACTAACGCACAATTTTGATTAAATACAACACAAAATCAAACAAAAATTTTACTTTCAGTAACAATGTGTTAAAAGAACATTACGAAGAACAAACCACACTTATTATATTGGCAAACAATTTTACCGTTCTTGAGTTATAAGACTTTAAAGTGTGGAAAGAAAAAAGGGCGAATATCCATTCTTAACAAAATATTATATAAAAATTATTTAGCTGCGAGTTTAAAATTGATATTAGCTAAAATTTGAAATTGTACACAAAAAAAACAATCTTAGCACATACAAACTTTTAGTGTTAATACTGCATCCAATGTCAGGAATAAAAAACAAAAAATTTTTCATGTCCTTTTATGTTACGTCGTAATATGCAGTCAAGGGTTAATATTATAATTCGTAAAAATGTATTTAGTGTCATAAAGAATTACTACTGCATCAAATGGCAGGAATATTAAAAAAAAATTAACAAAAAAATTTTTTTTTTGCATGTCCTGGCAATCCTTAAAAAGTGTATCCTTGAAGTCCTTAAAGTGTTACAAACAAATACCAACCATAGTTCGTCAAGTATTGCAAGTCTCATGAAAATGTAGTCAAAATCTGCTTCAAAATAACACATTTTTATTCAAATTTCAATACATTTTTTTGGATATTCGCCCTTTTTCCATTTAAGCAAAAATTTAAGTCCAATTTTTTGGCAAGTTCTCTTTCGAATACCTTACTAAAATTTTGTATTTAGGTAGATGTGACCTAAATCTTTAAGCTAATACCAAAAAGTTGACAAAAATATTATTTTTTAACCGTTTCCTGCGTTTTTATTGTCCCCTGTAAAATTCTACAAATGGTCTATTCGTCTTTATTCGCATGAACTATTCAATTATAAAATGTACCAACAGTAAAATGTTTACCACTTGTATCCCTCCCCCCCCCCCCCCCTGAAAAACAAAATTTCCAATACATACTTTTTCCACACTTTTTTTCACCGAAGGATACTGTATTCCAAATTTGAAGTTTCTATGACCATTATATCAGGAAATAAAAAAAAGTACAAAAAGTACTAATTTTTACCCCAAAACAAAAAAAAAAAACATTTTCTAATCCCCTGGATCCAAATTCAAAACATTAACTTTTTTTGATATATAAAGTTTTATTAGTTTTACAAAAGTATTCAAATCCTTTAAGAAAAATGGCGTTTTTTCAGAAGTTGGTTTAGTTCGACAAAGAGGATATATTTCCCCTGGTCCGATTTTATCCAATTTTAAAACATTTTAGTGCCGAAATTCAGAAGAACAAACTACACTCAAAAAACTTGTAAAACGACAAGAAAAGTTTATAACTTTTTTTACTTGTAGTTTTACAAGCCCTAGTAAAAATAGTTTTGTATATATCCATGTATAAATTGATACAAATATATTTAATTTTACATAAAATGATCTAATTATATAAAATTATATAAAAAATTTTTCAGTTAAGACCAAAATTCGTATCAAATTTTATAAAATTTTATCGGGAGTTATATCAAATTTTATATAATTTGGTACGATATTTGGTCTTATTTGATTGATTTTTTATATAATTAAATATAATCAGATCTCAGTATGTATAAAAAAATATATTTGTATAAATTTATACATGGCTATATACGAAATGATTTTTACTAGGGAGCTTTTTACCAATAATTTTGTAATTTTACAAGCTTTTTACCAATAAAATTGTAAATTAACAAATTTGTTGGCGCGACAAATCTTACGAGTAGGTTTCGTGACTACTTGATTTTTTGCTACCTCCTATTTTACGAGAATTCTTATTAAAAATTACGAGGTTTTTCGTAATTTACAAGATTTTTAACAATAAAATTGTAAATTTAAAATTTTTTTGGCGCAATAAAACTTACAAGGAAATCTCGTGTATTTACAAAATTTTTTTGTAAAGAAACCTTGGAAATTTGTAAAATTACAAAAAAAAAAAAATGTAAAATTACAAAAAAAAATGTAAATTTCGACCAAATTTTTTTTTTGTTAAAAAACTGTCAAATATTAGTAAAATGGGATTACGAGACTTTTTCTAGTAATTTGACAAGGTTTTTTTTGTGTGTAGCTAGTAAAGTTAAGACGGATAGAAAAACAGGCAGTTAAGAAGATCTTCGAATCATAACTTTATAGGGTGATAGACCGATATTTTGATGCGTTCTACACCATTTCCAATTGTATTTCAGAAACTATCAATTGTATTTCAGAGTTTATCAATTGTATTTCAGAAATTATCAATTGTATTTCAGAATTTATCAATTGTATTTCAGAGTTTGTATTTGAGAAATTATCAATTGTATTTCAGAATTTATCAATTGAATAGTTCATGCGAATAAGGACGAATAGACCACTTTTTCGCAAACACGTTTTTTTGCATAAATGCATTTTATTAGCAGAGCCCTACAATCCTATGCAGAAATTTTGGGGAAATTTTGACTTTTAAGGCTAAAAAAATTACTTTGAAAGTGCAATAATTCGTATATTTTTATATTTTTGTTTAAATTGGGAGTAAACTAACGCACAATTTTGATTAAATACAACACAAAAACATACAAAAATTTTACTTTCGGTAACAATGTGTTAAAAGAACATTACGAGGAACAAACCACACTTATTATATTGGCAAAAAATTTTACCGTTCTTGAGTTATAAGACTTTAAAGTGTGGAAAGCAAAAAGGGCGAATATCCATCCTTAACAAAATATTATATAAAAATTATTTAGCTGCGAGTTTAAAATTGATATTAGCTAAAATTTGAAATTGTACACAAAAAAAAACAATCTTAGCACATACAAACTTTAAGTGTTAATACTGCATCCAATGTCAGGAATAAAAAACAAAAATTTTTCATGTCCTTTTATGTTACGTCGTAATATGTAGTCAAGGGTTAATATTATAATTCCTAAAAATGTATTTAGTGTCATAAAGAATTACTACTGCATCAAATGGCAGGAATATTAAAAAAAAAATTAACAATAAAATTTTTTTTTGCATGTCCTGGCAATCCTTAAAAAGTGTATCCTTGAAGTCCTTAAAGTGTTACAAACAAATACCAACCATAGTTCGTCAAGTATTGCAAGTCTCATGAAAATGTAGTCAAAATCTGCTGTAAAATAACACATTTTTATTAAAATTTCAATACATTTTTTTGGATATTCGCCCTTTTTCCATTTAAGCAAAAAATTGATGTCCAATTTTTGGCAAGTTCTCTTGCGAATACCTTACTAAAATTTTGTACATAGGTAGATGTAACCTAAATCTTTAAGCTAATACCAAAAAGTTGACAAAAATATTATTTTTTAACCGTTTCCTGCGTTTTTATTGTCCCCTGTAAAATTCTACAAATGGTCTATTCGTCTTTATTCGCATGAACTATTCAATTGTATTTGAGAAATTATCAATTGTATTTCAGAAATGTTCAATTGTCTTACGAAGGTTAGTTTCTGAAATACAATTGATAATTTCTCAAATACAATTGATAATTTCTGAAATACAATTGATAAATTCTAAAATACAATTGATTATTTCTGAAAAACAATTGATAAATTCTGAGATACAATTGATAATTTCTGTAATAAAATTGATAAATTCTGAAAAACAATTGATAAATTCTGAAATACAATTCATAAATTCTGAAATACAATTGATAATTTCTGAAATACAATTGGAAAAGTTGTATAAGGTTGTGGTTGGAGGGTATAAAACGACTAGTTTTAATTTTAAAAATTATCTTCTTAACAAAGACCCTCAGTGTCTGAATAGTCTGAATAACTCTAAAAATTTCTCTTACAGATCGATGTATCCAAAACAATCTAAAAAAATTAAAAGTCAACTTTTGCCAGCTTTTGTTTTATCATCCGCGTATCTTATTACCTTGGTCGTATTTACATGCATACCAATTTACCTGGTGTCTATCGGAAATCGAGAACCTTTGTATAAAATGATACCCCCTGTGGATTATAAAGACAATCTCGGCGTCTATTTATTTATGATGTTTGGAAATATATGGGTTGGTTTTATTGTAGACACAATGGCATTTGGTGAGGCCTTCATTATGTCCACTATAACATATCATTTAAATGCCCGTTATGTGCTAATGCGTGAAAATTTTCATCATGAAGTCGAAGAAATTTTAAAAAGTGAATTTAATTCAGATATTCTTATAAAATATCGTCGTCTACTTATAAAGACATTGCAGGAAAATATTAGATTAAATAAATTTGCCGAGGTATACCAAAATGAATTTTCCTTTGAAATTTTCATAATATTTGCATTTAGTGCTTTGATGTTGTGTGCTTTGGGCTTTAAGGTTTATACAGTAAGTTTCCCATTTTTCAATGATTGACAATAATATTGGGCAATATTTTTTTTTACATTTAATTTATTATCATATTGCAATAACCAAAATTGAAATATGGTGAAACCACATGCAAATGAAAGTTAACATTTTTTATAATTATTATAATAATTACTTGAAAACAGTATAACTAGCGTATACTTAGTTTTATATTTAAATAACAAACATACGCAACGGTGGTATTCAGTAAGTAATAACTGGACCGATTGCAGCAAAATTCATATCGCTTATAGCTAACGTGATTTCGAGCTTATGTTTGGATGAATAAGGGCACCACCTGGGGCTCCTCAATAAATACATGTTTATTACACACAAACTGCATTTGGTCCCGTACCTACTTACTGAGCTTCCAAATTTTTAAAAATAATCCACTCTGCATCGTTGCGTATGATTATTATTTAAAGGTAATGAAAAAATTAAGTATACATCAAAATTGTAGTAAAAGTTCATCAACTTCAAAAGTGTGTAAAAAAATCTAGCCTCGAACCAAAAAAGGACCTTGAGGGTTTTGTTTTGGAATATCTCAAATTTAATTTGCTTTTGGTTTCATCCAAATCCGATTATTTGTTGTTGCACTGTGTAATTAACACTTTTCTATAATTACAGAGTCCCATTGCAAGTTTCGGTTATATATTTTGGAGTATGGGTAAAATACAAGAAACTCTATGTTATGGTGATTTTGGTTCGGTTATAATAAAAACCGTTAGTAATTATTTTTATTTAATTAAAACAAAAACTAAATATTTTTTCTTTTGTCTAATTATTTCTAATTTTATAGACGGATGAGATCAGTTCCATGTATTATGAATCCAATTGGGAAACCGTTATTGCCCGTTCATCAGATACTAAGGAGAATATAAATCTAATGAAACTTGTAACGTTGTCTATGATTACAAATAGAAAAGCTTTTAATTTGACGGGCTTAAATTTTTTTAGTGTTTCTATACCATCTGTTATTACGGTAAGTGGGAAATTTTAATTAAAAACTTTTGTTTGATTTTTAGAAAAATAATCAATTTTGATTTTACAGATTCTGCAGGGAGCTGGTTCATATTTTACATGTTTAATTGCATTGCGTTAAGTAAAAAGGAGAATATACGAGATGTTATTTAAGGACCTTGACATATATAAAATTTTTTGGATTGGCGCACTAAAGTGGCA
Organism: Pegoplata infirma; assembly: GCA_963921195.1. Taxonomy (NCBI): domain Eukaryota; kingdom Metazoa; phylum Arthropoda; class Insecta; order Diptera; family Anthomyiidae; genus Pegoplata; species Pegoplata infirma. The sequence continues at coordinate 108,951,124 of OY992537.1, read as the reverse complement.
TTTTTATACCCTCCACTTAGTGATAGAGGGTATATCGAGGGCCTATATTCAAAACCCTCTATCTAAAAAAACACAACTTTTCAGGAGAGCCAAAAAACTGTTTATTTCGCGTATTATTAGAGTAATTAAAATTCGATATTCTACAATATTTTTTTAATTCAACTACTGAATCTCACATATGATTCGTTTTTAAAATTTTGCACTATTGGGGATTTTAGAGGATAGATAGAGGGTTTTGCTTCTCAAAAATATTAAGTACATGAATTAAAATGATCAGATAGAGGGTTTTGCATTTTAATAAAAACTGATTATTATGATTTCATTTACGACATCGTTAAATTTTAAACGTAATTTATTAATGATAACGGCTTATAAAAAATTCCGAAATCGCGGTTTTGGTCCACAGATGCGGATTTTTAAGACAAAAATTATTTTTTTACCGAATTCGTCTCAAAAGTTGACAAACTGTTGAGTATGTTATGTAAAAAATAGTAAAAAAATTAAAAACGCGATTTGGGTCCACAGATGCTGATCAGCATCGGGATTTTTAAGATTAAAATTTTTGTTTCATAATGTACACAAGACATCCAAATTTTGAGACATATTTTTCAAAAAAGTCAAACAAGAATTTTCAGAAAAAATTAGCATCAGTGGACCAAAATCGTGGTTCTGGAATTTTGTTGACAAATTCATGTGCAGCATGCAAAAATTAGTATGAAAACATGTAATGCATGATAAAATTATTAAAAAAAATATTTATGAATTAATTATTTGAAAAGATAGAGGGTTTTGCATTCAGAAAAATTAATTGTGTAAGAGATAGAGAAAACCAGAAATGCAAATAAAATAGCAAAAAAAAATATTTTTGTTCTGAATTTTACACCATAGATGAGGCCGTTTTACTGAATATTTTGCCATCAAAAAGTAATTTTCGTGAAAATGGAAGATAGAGGGTTTTGAATATATGCCCTCGATATATAAGTTTGTCATTCCGTTTGTAACTCATCGAAATATCGGTCTGGGACCCCATAAAGTATATATATTCATGATGCCCGATCGATTTTAAGACATTCTAGCGATGTCCGTCTGTCCGTCTGTCTGTCTGTCTGTCTGTGGAAAATGCTCTCGCGGACAAAATATTGCACAGAGATGACTGAAACTTAACATATATAATGGAAGTTCTCCCGAGAAGTTTGGTATTGCATTTGAGCGATATCGGTTCAGCTGTTCAAAAGTTATGAACGAAAATGTAAGCACACCTCAAAAATTTCAGTACATTCAACATAACCTAAAAATACAAAATGCTTTAATTTGGTTTCTGGTTGACATATGTGAAAATAATTGAACACTAAATGGTATTTAAACAAGTACGAACATATTTTTGACAAAAAAATAAAAAAATCGCGTATTTTTTTTTAACAAAATTTTTTTCGCGGATATTTTTTATTTGTTTTTTTTTCAAAAGTAATTTCCTTATAAATAAAGTTGTTTGCAATAATCTTTTTGAAATTGTGGAGGGTATCACTACATTCGGCAAGGCCGAATTTAACTTTTTTGCTTGTTTTCTTAAACTTCTGATTTTCCCAAGCGTCCGGGAAAATTTTATTCTACTAGACAAAAAAAAAAAAAAATATCTTGCAATGCATCCTGATTACACTGCGTGAAAAAACTAACCACTATTTTAGAAAACAAGAGGTACGACCATCATTTCAATATATTTCGGACATGCTGAATCGAATGGCGTACTCCGTTTTTCGATGTATGGTACAGTTTTCTTGTAAAATGTCATTAAAGATTGGCTGATTTTCAGCTGCTTTTTTAACAAAACAAATTTCAAAGCTAATGATTTTTAAATTTTATGGCATGGAAAACAAAGATATAACTTGTAGCAAAATTTCTAATATAAATTTGGTTTAAAGCTTTTCATCTTAAGCCCTTAAATTCGCGGATTTCTTCATTTTTTAAAGTTTTCGCGAAATTAACCGCTAAATTGGACTCTGATAAAAACTTGCATTTTGTGGATCTAAAAGGCGTCCATGACACAACGAATAGTGGACAAAAAACATCTATGTTATATGGACCATAATGATGAAAATCGTGAAAACCCGTTTTTTTGTATATGGCAGCATCATTTTAGGAGATGATTTGAGGCTTCATCTTTTAGTATATAATGTGGGAACCTTAAACAGTGAACTGACCCAAAATTTGTCCAAAAAAATTTTCATTTTCAAAAGTTATCTTAACAAAAACTATAATTATTGTATCGCAAACACTGAAATAATAGTTTTTGTTAAGATAACTTTTGCAAATGAAAACTTTTTTGTCCGAATTTTTGGTCAGTTAGTTGTTTAAGGTTCCTACATTATATACTATCACGATTTTCATGATTATGGTCCATATAAAATAGATGTTTTTTTCAAATATTTGTATTGTTAGGAATGCATTTTTGATTCATTAAAAGCAAGTTTTTTATCAAAGACCAATTTGGCTGTTAATTTCGCGAAAACCTTTAAAAATGAAGAAATTCGCGAATTTAAAAGCATTAAACCAATTTTGCATAAGAAATGTTGCTACAAGTCATATCTTTGTTTTCCATGTCATAAAATTTATAAACTATTTACATTGTTTTTGTTTTTTGTTAAAAAACTGGCTCGAAATCAGCAAATCGTTAATGACATTTTGCAAGAAAACTGTACCATACATCGAAAAACGGAGTACGCCATTCGAATCAGCATATCCGAAATATATAGAAATGATGGTAGTAACTCTTGTTTATTTTTTAGTGTTCCGCAGTGTTATTAAAACATGCATACCATTTTTAATGTCGATCGAACGGTTTTTGAGATATTGCTATTTTAAATTTGCAAATAATGGCGGTTTTTAATAAGCTCCTGAAATTCAAAAAATTTAAATACCTCAAAATTTCTTTCCCTTGACAATTTCATAGAACTAGAGACAAACTTTCATTTGAACTTAATTTTAACTCATGGATCCCTTCGATTAACGTTTCGGATTTTTGAAAAATGTCCACCAATAATCGGATTTGTGAAAAATTAAATATATAAAAATCGTGTTGCGATACATCATTTGTAATAATTTTGGAGTGCTGAACGATAATCAAAAAATATCTAGAACCGGTCAAACTCTTTTCGAGACAACACACTGAAAGAATTTTCTTCATTACGGCTATGAAAACGTACATTGATTCTGAAAACGTAAATTGATTCTGAAAAAATCATTAGAAGTCAGCCAATGATGCCCTTCATAGAATCTATGAAACAAATTCATTGAAACCAGATACCTATGAAAAAGTTCGTAGTTCGTTTATTTATTTTATTTTGTCAATTTTATTTACTTTATTATTTTATTTATATTTTTTTATAATATTCTATTTTTAAAAATTTATTTATTTTTAACTTATCACACCGAGATTCGAACACAAAACCAGTTGTTCGTAAAGCTTATAGTCTCTAACCACTGAGCTAAAGTAAGTAAACAAATAACTGAAGTTTTTATTTATTTCGGTTTGAACCCATATTAATTATTTCTGAGAAATAATTATTTTTGTTGGTACAATGAGAAAATCTGAAAAAATTAATTGACAACACAGGCTAAGTGGAGATATCGACAGCTTTCGGAAGATGCCAGCCTTCCTTCGTCAGCACTCTTCGATTGTCACTGTAGGTGTGTAAGATTAAAATCAGTTATTTAAACTTACATTAAGGTGAAAAAGATGACGGAAATTATATCACATTTCATCACCCATATGTTACGTTCAGCATTAGAAATACGAAATATAAGAATTACAAATACGAAATATAAATTCAAACCTAACGGACATTTTTCAAGACTTGAAAAGTCCTACTAAGGGTTGCAACTCTGAGAAAATCTACTACAGTGTAAGAAATTATAACTGTGTTAGAAAAAGTTAAAAATAGATTGATTAGTTCTGATTAATTTTTATTAAAAAATAAAAATATTTTATTCGACCTTTAAAATATTATATTTTGAGGATGTTTATTCTGGCTCGATGTCATTATAATTTAGCATAATTTTCAAGAAAATTATTTTTTGTTGTAAATTTATTAATGTTGGTCATTTTTGCAAGACTTAATCGACACGTGTTTCGAAATTTGTCAGATTCCATTGTCAAGATTATTTAGCAAAAATAGAAACGATTTACTACAAAGTAGCAAACGAGTCTAAGGACAAATCGTTTGTGCACAAACTAAAATATTAGTATATATTTGACTCTATCCACAATGGGAATTAAAAAGACGAAGAAATTGTACTACACTAGTAAAGCAACTATTGTCAATAACCAACAAAAATATTTACATAATAGTACATTGGACTACAACAATATGTTATTTGTTGTTGTGAATGAAATAATACCATATTAGGGTTATTCATCACTATGGCGTGCCAACCAATATATTCAAGTTAAAAAAAAAAACAATTTTTATTTTTTAATAAAAATTAATCAGAATTTGAACATAATGGTTGGCACGCCATAGTGATGAATAACCATAATATGGTATTATTTCATTCACAACAACAAATAACATATTGTTGTAGTCCAATGGAATATCATATGTAAAATGTTTTAAATATTTTTGTTGGTTATTGACAATCGTTGCTTTACTAGTATAGTACAATTTCTTCGTCTTTTTAATTCCCATTGTGGATAGAATCAAATATGTACTAATATTTTAGTTTGTGCACAAACGATTTGTACTTAGACTCGTTTGCTACTTTGTAGTAAATCGTTTCTATTTTTGCTAAATAATCTTGACAATGGAATCTTTTTTTTTTTTTTTTTTTTTTAAATAAAAGAAACAACACTCAGGCAATGCTGCCTTTGAATTACTAATGTAACCGTGATGTTTCTTTCGGAAAGGGGATAGAAGAGAGATGAAAGATTTGAAAGATAGAAGGGCTTCAGTATGGCAACACTGTAATTGCGCGTGTTAATAATTTTGAGTACAGTTGTTGCATTGCCATCTGTTATTGATCTGGCGAATTATTTTTGAAGCTGTGTTTAATAGCCATTATTTTATTATTATACTTCGTTGACGTTTTAGTGCTATTTATCAACGAAGGAGGGTGCTGCGATAAATATTAGTTATAAATAGAAACTAATAAATATCTGAAAAAATGTTGTTCTGCCTGAGCCGGGAATCGAACCCAGGCTTGCTGGATAGTAGTCCAACGCGCTAACCACTAAGCCACAGCACCCTCCCTGCCTAAGCCACAGCACCCTGCTGCCGAATGAAAGGTGTTATCTTCCGAAAGCTGTCGACATCTCCACTTAGCCTGTGTTGTCAATTAATTTTTTCAGATTTTCTCATTGTACAACAAAAACAATTATTTCTCAGAAATAATTAATATGGACTCAAACCGAAATAAATAAAACTTCAGTTAATTTTTTAAATTTTAATTATTCGATTTTAACTTCGAATGAAAACGTAATCAACAAAACACTAATCTTGATTTCATGTGATTCGGAAATTTTCATGTGAATTGAAAAGTTGTTCAAGACAGAACAGAGGCCTTTAAGTTTCAGAAAAATCGGTTAATAAGGGTTGAGCTACTTCCCAGTTGGCAAAATAAAATCACACCTGACATACTGCTGACTCTCCCTTTATGAAATCGCTGACTTCTTCATACAATTTTTCAAAATGTCATCAATGACATGTCAGCAGTTGGTCAGCAGTGGCCACCAGTATCGGTGGCCACTAACAATTCGTTTAAACAACCGCTGACCAACTGCTGACATGTCATTGATGACATTTTGAAAAATTGTATGAAGATGTCAGCAATTTTATAAAGGGAGAGTCAGCAGTATGTCAGGTGTAATTTTTTTTGCCGACTGGGTTCCCTTGTCAGAATAGAACACAAAAATTCCTGTTTTATACAAAAATTGCCCTGTTTTGCTGATTCTGTTTTGGCTCAAATAAAGTTTTAATAAAAGTTTTTCTCAAATTTTTAGATGTTATTAAAAAAATTCTTAAACTTGGGAAAAAAACGTCATTTTTTTATTTTTTTTGTCAAATTTTAAATGGCGATATCTAGCAAACCGCTTGACCGATTTTAAAAATTTTTTGATATTTATATTTAGCAAGCCAATAATACATAATTTAAAATAATGCATAATTTAAAATAATGTATGTATGTATGGCAAAATATTTTTTTTTAAATATCCAAAAAATGTTTGGCAATTTTTTCAAAAAAACCCAAAAATTTGATCAAAATGCCCAATTGTTAAAATGATCGGATTTGGCCCTAATTACGTTTTAATGAAAGACTGTCTCAGTTTCTATGAAGGGGAAAGAAAATTCTATATTTTTTTTAAAATTTTTTTGAACTTATTGTTAGAAAAAAACCGTAATTTTTCCAAAATCTTGAAAAACGTTCGACCGATTTTATTTTGTTTTCCAAATTCTATTCCAGAATATTGTACCATATTTATTTTTTATTTTTTTTTTTTAATTTTCAATTTAAAAAAAAAAAAATCAAAATATTACTTTCGGACATATTTGACATTTACTTATTTCCTTACTTATCAACCAGCAGGTATAAATAGTATTTTACAATTTTTAATACTAAAACATTTTAAGTAAAATAAACAAAACTTTAAAATATTATACACTTACCTTTTTATAATAGTAATGTTGTAAACTGTTTTCAACACAATTGACATTTTCCTGCAAAAATAAAAATGGAAAAATAAAAAATAAATTTAAAAGGTTTCGTTATGAAAATTTATGTATTTATATTTTAAAGAAAATGTGTAGGAACACTCAAAAAAAATTTTATATCTGTAGATTTACTAATTTTTTTGTTAACACTAGTTAGCAAATTTTTGGCAAACAATTTGTTGATATTTGAAAAGTCTCGTAATCCCATTTTACTAATATTTGACAGTTTCCCTTGTTTTTTAACAAATCGAAATTTGGATCGAAATTTAATTTTTTTTTGTAATTTTAAAATTTTTTTGTAATTTTACAAATTTTCAAGATAATTTTCCAAAAAATCAAGTAAATTCACGAGAATTCCTTGTAATTTCAATTGCGCCAAAAAACTGTAAATTTACAATTTTATTGGTAAAAAGCTTGTAAAATTACAAAATTATTAGTAAAAGCCTGTAAAATTACTAGGAATTCTTGTAAAATAGGAGGTAGAAAAAAATCTAATAAAATTACGAAACCTTCTTGTAAATTTTATCGTGCACTTAAAAAATTATGTTAGTAAAATCAACTGAAAATGTCAGTTAAAATTACTACTTTGTAGTTTTATTTTGGGGTCAACTACTTTTTCAGTTAAATCAACTGACAATGTTAGTTATTTTAACTGACAAAAAACAACAGACTTATGTAGTAAAAACTACTTACGTTTGTAGTCAAAACAACTAAAATGTAGTAAAAATAAAATAATCAATATAATTTTTTTTTCCAAAAAAATTTTCAGAAAAAAAATTGAAGACCAAATTTTTTCCGTTTTTTTTTTTTGTTTTAAAAAAAAAAGTTGTAAAAAATAAAAAAACAAAAATTTATTTTTATTTTTTTAAAAAAAAACTTTGAAAATTTTTCAGAGATAAAAAAAAAAAAAATAACTACTTTAAATAACTGTTACTACATTACAGTACTTTTTTGTAAGTTGTTCAAAAAAAGACTTAAAATAACTAACGGAAATAGTTGTTTGATATTTTTCATACAAAAACAACTGACTTTGTAGTTAAAAACAACTAACTACGGTAAAATACACAAACAACTAACATGTAGTAACTTACATAATTTTCTGAGTGTGTCAAAAAATTTGTAAATTTACAATTTTATTGGTAAAAACCTTGTAAAATTACAAAATGATTGGTAAAAAGCTTGTAAAATTAGTAGGAATTTTTGTCAAATAGGAGGTAGCAAACAAAAATAGTCACAAGTATTTCTTGCAATTTTACAAGGTTTTTTTTTGAGTGTAATTTTATTGTAAAAGTCAAATAGAGTTTTTGACACAAAATATACTGATTTTTTCTTAAGTATATAGTTAATCTCCGGACCTTGAAAATTTCAAGAAAAAGGTGCTAAAAATATTTGATATGAATTTGATTGTTTTTTTTTCCAAAAATGAATTGAAAAACTTTAACAAGAAATTTTTTGCTCACTTTAGTGCTTTCGGGGCTTCGAGAAATTTTCATTACAGTTTTATTTTGAGTGCATATTTCTGTTTGCTTTATAGTAAATTTAAGTAAATATATAAATATTTTTAGTAAATTTAATTAAATTTTAAAGTTGATATTTATTTGTATGGTTTCTTTGTAATAAAAACAATAAAAAAAATAAACATAAAAGTTTGCCAAAAATAAAAAAAAAAAGTTTTTATAATAATTTTTACGGCACATTTAGTAAAAACGTACATATGTGCAAAACTCTGCATATGTGCAAACCCATATAAATGTGTGCATGTGTATGAAATTTTAAAACGGAAATGGTAGCCATAATTGTAAATATTTCACACATTGTATGTAGTCGGTTACGGGTTATGATAGTACACTCAAAAAATTTGTTTTCCTAAAATGTGACCTTAAATTTTTTTAGTAATTTTAGCTAACCTGATGTCAGAAATATATATATATTAAAATGTACTAATTTATAGACAACATGTTTTAATAAATTTTCCAGTAAAATGTTTGTTAACCAGATTCTCGTTGCATTTTGGATAATATTTTAATTATATTTCATAGAAATTACACTCAAAAGTTTTCGAATTTTTTAATTATTCCAGTAATTTTATTAATTTTAACTTAACTGACATTTTACAAAGATTAAGTAATTATTACTAAAAAAAATTTTAGTGCTCTTTTGTAGTAACAAATTTTTATGAGTGTACTGGCAGTGTGTGTGGCATTAGTGGTTGATGAATATATTAAAAGGAAAAACAATACAAAACATTATCAACCCATCCACACACACACAAATACAAATAATCATATCAAATCACATATTGAAATTATGAAATAATTTGGCATTAAGCCTGTGAAAATTTAGTGAAAAAGTTGCTTAAAGTTTTCAAAAAAAAAAATTAAATTATATTCTATTTTATTCTGAATTTTCCTGACATCTTTTTTATTGTCAGATGTTTTTTTTTTATATTTTCTTAAATTTCCCTAAATTTTTGTCTCTCAAAAAAATCTTTTATTTTTGAAAATTTTTAACACAACTAAAAAAATTACATCAACCCGAGTTAAATTTATATGATATGTATAACACCAGGCGCGGATTCAGCCCTTGGGTTTGGGTAGGCGGGTTATTTTTACCCACAAAATGTGTATTACAAGGAAATTCTGGACGGATTTGCATCATTAATTTAGATTTTTTAGTTTATAACTTTTGAACGATTAATTTTATACAAAGATTTCCAAATATTATAAATGTATTATCATAATGGGTCTTATGGCCTCCAAGTGAATTCGCCAAATGGCGATCGCCCATCCAACCTAATCTAACCAGTACTTTAGAAAAGATTCCTTAAGAAAATTTTGGAATTTTGAAAAAATTTCTTTTAAAAAAGTCTTAGGCTGGATTACTCAATGCTCCGTTATAAAATAACTGTCCGTTAAAATTAGCAGCTAACTTTTCATTGAGTAATCCGCCCTAAGATTCTAAAGTATTTTTCTGATAGAAAAAATGCCAGATTATTAAATAATTTTCCAATAAAGAAATTATCAGATTTAAGACACAATTCATTCAGAAAGTTTTCTTATGCGAAAAAATTTAAAATTCTGAGACATTTTCCCAATAGAAAAATTCAGAGGTATTTTGCCTACAGAAAAGCTTTTAGCGTTTGTAAAATTCTTGCTACTGAAAAATTCTCAGATTCCAATACAGTTTCATGAAGAAAAATTCTTAGATACTGAGATATTTTTCGCACCAAAAAGTATTGAGAAAAAACCGTTGTTTAGAAAATTTTCAAATTAAGAGGCATCATTCGCTTAGAAAACTTTTCAGGTTCTGAGTTTTTTCCAAATAAAAAATTCGCACAATCTAACAACTTTTTCCTTAGCAAAATACTCTGATTCTGAGGTATTTTTCTACAGAAATTTGCAAAACGCTCTTTTTATATCAAAACACTTTTCTATAGCGATCTATCTGAAACAGTTTTTTATAAAGATCTAACTGAGATTAGCAAAACTTTCTATGTTAATGCTTTTTAGTATTTTTGAGGCAATTCCTTGGATTATGAGACATTTTTTCTAAAGAAAAAGTATAATTTGCTGAGGCATCGTCATAGCTTTTGATCCAACGTTTTTGTCCGTTTCACTCTACCTTGCTTTGTTTTTGAGATACGTGAATTAGGGTCTTGAGAATTTTAAAAACTCGATAAATTTAAAACTATTACTCGGAGAGCTTTTGGGTATTTGGCGGCCTTGTTCTAGTGTTAAGGGCTACAAAAATGCTTTAGCATTTTTTGTTGTGTTTGGAATATTTACCGAGATATAAGCATTTAACATTTTTCAGGAATGCCAACTTTTTTAAATCCAAAGTTAGGACCAGTGTCGGCTACAGTTACCCTTTCAATACCGTTACCGAATATAAACCGTTTACCAATACAGAAAAAAAAATTGAAATACCGTTACCGATAAAAAAAACATTACCTTTATTCGGATTTTTACCGGTATTATATCGGTTTTGTTTCGATTATCGTAATATTACTTATTTAAAATTTTTTGCAGATAAAAAACGAAGTATAATATTTTTAACGTACGTAAAATAAAAAAAAAAAATTTTTGTTCATGGTAAATCGGATTGTTATTTGGGCAAAAACAATGAAAATATCTGTCCAACCAATGATCACATTCGCAACTTACTAAATTATTTGGAAATCGGTCCAACCAATGATCACATTCGCAATTTACCTAAAAAATTCTGAAGAGAAAAGTGAGTGCTAAGTATGAGTAGCTCAAGTGTTGCTGGCGTTGAGGTGGTTTTTTGGAATTAAATACACAATGAGGCCAAGTCGTACAGTATGAAGAACAATAGAAAACTTTTACCAGATTTTTCTGTAAAACTGAATACTTAAACTTAATTCTCTGTCATTAAGTTTAAAAAACTAACAGACATTTTTCTGTATTTTTACTGGCTTTGTTTGCTGATTTTAACGGAATATTTTTGTTCAAATTGTAGCAGATTATTTGAAATTTTACAAAAAATTTTTGTTGGCGTTTTTTTTTATTTTTGTCTATTTATTTTATTTCATTTTATTAAGAATTACCATATAATTACAAATCATATACTAATTTTACCTAACCGAGAACTGGTAATAATGACCTTCGTCTCGCTATAACAAAACAGACTAAGGCCTCTGGTTGGAGTCGAACCCACGACCCCCAGACTCATAGACTAGCACGCTACCAAATAGCCTACTGGGGCGCCTAATTTTTGTACAATTTAAACGATTAAAACTAAAAATTGATCAAATGTGAAAAAATCAGCAGACTATTTAAATAATTTGACAGAAATTGTCCCGTTTGTAAGAAAATTTTCTTGAAAAAAAAAAAACAATAAAATAAAATATTTTAAATGTTTATTGAAAAACTTCGCTTCTTTTATAACAGTTTTTACCAAAAAAAAAAAAACAGTATTTTTACTTAAATAATAAAAAATTGCGATGTTCCGGCTGTTTATCTAAAATCAGAAGATTTTTCAACTTAAATCAACAGATTTATCTGTGGTCTTGACAAATTTTTCTGCAGACTCTGGTTTATCCATACAGAAATTAATCAAACCGCATCAGCTAAAATCAGCAGATATCTTAAATGGCTCAAGAAAGACATTTTATAAATACGTAAACAGTCAATAACTTATTTGTTGAATTACAATATTGCGTGAATATTTTCGTTGTTTCAGCATCGGTTAACCATTACCTAAATAATCTAAAATACCATTATCTTTACCGATAAAAAAGATATGTAATACCAATACCGTTACCAATACCGTTATTCGTTTTGGTTTCCAACCCTGGTTAGGACCCATTGGAATCCACACATGGGCAGAGGACCGGTGATACTATGGAGATCCAAAGAGCCTCCATTTTGCTCTACCTGTCTTTGTTTTCGAAATACCACAATTTTAAGTTTTTTGAAAAAAAAAATCCCCGAGTTATACAAACTTTACTAAAATAGTGGAAAAAAACTTCCTCAAATCTACTTAAGAAGATGAAATAATTGGTATAAATTTTTTCCTAACAGTCAAGAAAATTCCCAAACTTTTAGTTAAATTTAACTAAATTGTGGGAAAATTTATAAACTGTTTTGAAGAAAATTGTTCCAAATTTTAAGTTAAGTTTTTTTTATACCTCCAACCACACATGCATCACAGTAGTGCAGCAACTGCTGCATTGCTGATGACTCTCTCAGAAGAGTCATACGGCGTAGCACTCATCCAAGAGCCCTGGGTGAATGCCAAAGGCGAAATAAACGGGCTCACGACATCTGAATACGATATCATTTTCTCGCAAACTGAGGGTAAGAAACGTGCAGCTATTTTAGCTAAAAAAACCTTAAACCTATTTCTCTTACAAAAATATAGCACTAACGACCTAACAACCGCAATCTACAAAATGGGGAATAGAGTCCTACACTCAAAAAAAAAAACTGTAAAGTTAACAAAAAATTTAGTTAAATTTAACTAAAAAAGCACCTGATTTTGGGCCAACTAAATTTTTAGTTAATTTAACTAAAAATATTTAGTTAACTTTTCGTAGAATGAATGTAGCAAAAAAACCGTAACTTTAACTAAAAATTTAGCTGAAATTTCGTAACGTTTTTATGTACATTAGAGTGACTCAAAAAAAAAAGTTGATGATGTACCCCCCTCAAAATGAACTTTGACATGTTTTATGAAGATTCCCAAAATATTTGGGCTCTAGCGATAATCTCCCGTGAGCTAAACCGCGTCAAAAAAGGGTCCAAAAATGGTATTTTTCATGAATATAAAATTCAGTAAATTTTTTTTTGTCCAATGAATGACCAAATATAATAGATATTTAGGAATTCTTTGATTCTGCATTAAAACATTTTTAAAATCTAACCACAGACTCGAGACAACGAGATGTTTATGTCAGTTTTTTGATGCTTTTCAATTCGAATTTACTGAAAACTTAAATAACTTTGGTATTTTTTGTCCGATTTTCACTTCTAATACATCGTTAGAAAGGTGTTGACCACCGCTTGGGATTTTAGTCAAAAATTAACCGTTAACTGCACTGTCTTACTTTTTTATAACATTTACTTCGACATCATTAAAAACCCATTTTATAACCACAAAAATCGTATCTTTGTGCAGGAAACACGTTTAATTAATATATTTGGCCACAATTAATTTAACCCATGCATGATCAAAATATTTTGGCAAACATTTTTAAAAAAGTTTTTGCTGACATTATTGAAAGCTAGTTGTAATACTTTAAAAAAAAAATAAAATAGAAAAGGTTTTTGTTTATCTAGACGTGCATATTAATATCAAATAATTAATACGTGTAACACTTTCCCGGTGAAATTTTTTTTCGGAATTTGTATGTGCAAATAAATTTTAGAAATAAAATATAAACCAATTTTCTCTTAATCACATATATTCATGCAAAAAACACATCTAATAAATAGATCTTAATATTTTAAATTTAACCCATTCATTACCAATTAAAAAAAAATGTGGAAAAAATTTAAGTCCAGTTGTTATACTTAAAAAAAAATAATATAATTGATATTTCAATTTATTGGATGCGTTTTTTGCACGAATATATGCGATTAAGACAAAATTTGTTTATATTTTATTTTTAAATTAATTTGCACATACAAATTTCGAAAAAAAAATTTGACCGGGAATGTGGTACACGTAATAATTATTTGATATTAATTTTGACCAACGAGTCAAAATGTTTTAGATCTCACTCTATTTTCTAATATCGCGAATTTAGATGTTAGGAATTGGAGAATACTAGATAGGGCTTCTTGTTCTGACCATAAATATCTCGCTTTTAGAATTGTAACCGATATAAACTCCAATAATAAACCATTCAGAAATCCCGAGAAAACGAACTGGGAGAAATTTAGGAACGCAGCAGTTTCTAAATTAACTACCATAAATCACCAGTGCGGAGTAAGAGAATACAACCACCTTGGTGGTCTAGAGAACTATCGCATGCAAGGAAAAAGGTTCAAGACCTCTTTAAAGAAGCAAGAAAGGCTAACACTGACGCAAATTGGTCCTTATATAGAGAGGAACTGAAAGTCTTTAAGAAATTAATTCGGAAATCGAAAAAGAGTAGCTGGGAGAAGCTCTGCAGTGACGTTGAACACACTGCCAAAGCCGCCAGACTCAGGAAAGTATTATCTAAAAGGCCCATACCACCAATTTTACTGAAGGGAATTGATGACACATGGACCGAGAATGCAATGGAAACTTTGGATGTTCTTCTTAGAACACATTTTCCAGGATGCAGGGAACAACCTTTATCGGAGATACAATTTCACGAGCAATTGATAATTCCACACAATCTGATATCTGATGAGCGGATTAGATGGGCAGTCGAATCGTTCGAGCCTTATAAATCGCCAGGTTCAGATGGCATTATTCCAGTAATGCTGCAACATACTGTTATCGAAATAATTCCATTTTTGAAGGAAGTGTTCGTAGCGTGTCTGCAGCAATGTTATATACCGCAATCTTGGAGGAAGTTCAAAGTAGTGTTCATACCGAAAAGCGGTAAAATTAATCACGCAACTGCAAAGGATTATCGGCCTATTAGTCTATCGTCCTTCCTCCTGAAAACCTTGGAGAGAATTCTGGACCTGTACATAAAAGAAAACCTGGGTGGAAACTTTTTTTTGTCGGCAACGCAACATGCTTATCAGCAGGGCAAATCGATAGAAACGGCACTTCATTCACTCGTATATACAATAGAGAGATCTCTGGAATTTAGAGAATTTACTTTGGCCGCTTTTTAGACATAGGTGCGTTCAACAATGTAAGTATGGATGCAATCATTAACGCTATGGACAAGGCTAGTATAAATCCAACCATCGGAAAATGGATTGGCTGCCTACTGTCTTGTAGGGAAGTCACAGCCGAATGGGGACTTGAAAGAGTCACAAGATATACGTCGAGGGGAACGCCACAGGGAGGAGTTTTATCACCATTACTCTGGCTCTTGGTTATGGATCCTATTCTCAAAAAACTGGATACGCAAGGTATCATATCAGTTGTTGCATATGCAGACGACGTGACAATTATGTCAACTGGTAAATTTTTGGCCACGTTATCCGAGCTGCTGGAGCGATCGCTGAAACAGTTATGGAGTTGGGCAAAAGAAAATGGTCTCAACGTTAATCCGCGGAAAACTGAAATGGTACTGTTTACACGAAAGTACAAGATCGAAAATTTTAGAAAAGTCAGGGTCAATGGCGTTGAAATCCCACTTTCAAATCATGCGAAATTTTTAGGAATCATCCTGGACAATAAGTTATCATGGAACCAAAATACAGAGGAACGATTAAAGAAGGCAAATACTGCATACTATGCATGCAAGAAAATGTTCGGAAAAACATGGGGACTTGAGCCAAGGATCACGTACTGGATATACACTTCTATAGTAAGACCTATCTTACACTCAAAATATTATGTCATTAACTGTTTGTAGTTTATTTAAAAAGTTTTCCGTTTAGTCGTTTTTAAAAGCAAAAACATTTGTTTGATGTTCAGTTTTTATTAATGACTTCTTCTGTCCTTTGTTTCAAAAATAACACACTAAAAAATAAAGACTTTCATTCACATTTAATTTTTAAAGTCATTTATTTTTGTTCTGTAGGTAAAAACTACTGATTATTCTTTAAATTTTTAATGATTTGTGTAAGTCATTTTTTTTTAAATTGTTGGTATTTTTTAATGAAATATCATTAGTTTTTACCTACACAAGTCAGTAATTTTTTTGTAGAAAAAAAAAATCAAAAAATTATTTATAGAAATATAAAAACATGTTTGTATCAAGTGACTTTGGCACGATGGGTAGAGTGTCTGGCCAGAATGTAGTTGGTTGCGGGATCGATTCCCCAAAATTTTATTAAAAATTTTTAAAAAAATATTTCAATAGAAAATTGTATAAAATAACCTACGGAGTCATTAATTTTTAATGTTTTCGTAGGTTATTTTTTTGGAATTTGTTGGTAAAAATAACAGAACTATCATTAATTTTTAATGTTTTCGTAGGTTATTTTTTTCGAATATGTTAGTAAAAAAGAGTGAAAAAACCGTAATTTTTTAATGTTTAATGTTATTTATTTTAGAAAATTTTGTCAACAGTAAAAAATAAATGTTGATGTTTGTTAAAATAAATGAATAATTACTGGGATGGTTTTCAATTGTTTATTCACTTGTTTTAAGTGTGTTTTTCTTTTGTTTTTGCCTACAAAATATTTTGAGTGTACTCTACGGGGTTATGGTCTGGCACAAAGCACTTGAAAGGGATGTGACTCTTAGGAAATTCCAAAAGGCCCAACGGCTTTTAGGCCTTAGTGTCACTGGAGCCCTAAGGACGACATCAGCTGCATCCATTGACACATTACTGCATCTGCTGCCAATTGACAGCTTTGCTAAAGGTGAGGCTTATAAGGCATGCCTCAGACTCAAGGAGTCAAATTGGCTCAGACGCCGAAACTTTGGACACAGTAGCATGGACAATTTGGAAAATGTTGTCACTGACTACAAAGTGCCCAAGTTACTTTTCGACCGGAAATTTAAAGTTGAATTTCCGACTCGAGAATTTTGGTCGGACTGGCGTTGCGCTCCAAATGACGCTATAAATATTTTCACAGACGGCTCCAAACAATCGACGGGAGTTGGAGCCGGTTTTACTTCAGACGTTTGTGATATAGAGAAGTCTTTCAAATTACCTTTACACTGTAGTATTTTCCAGGCTGAAATAGTTGCTATAGATAAGGCAGCCTCACAGTTTCTTGGGGAAACGGGTAAAATGATAAACTTTTACGTCGACAGTCAAGCTGCACTAAAGGCTCTAATGAGCTTTTGTATTAAATCAAAAGTCATTTTTAAATGTTACGAGAATCTTCAGAAACTATCCGGGAATAATACCGTATCTCTTGTATGGGTACCTGGACATAGGGGAGTAGATGGGAACGAGAAAGCTGATGAGCTCGCTAAGCTTGGAGCAGATGGCGTAGGAACTTTTGTTCATATTGAGCCCCCGATTCAGTACTATAGGACGAGAGGTGACTGTCGTTGCATTTCTATTGCAAACAGGAAATGGAGAGAGCTAAGCACGAGCAGTATCACCAGAAGAATCTGGCCGCATTACGACCTCGGGAAAACTCGCTACCTTCTCTCTCTTAACAGAGAGGATTGTCGTTTACTCACGGGAGTGGTCACAGGACACTGCCTAATTGCTTTTCACGCGAAAACTATGGGACTTATCTCGGATGCCAATTGTAGAAAATGTGATGAACCTAATACAGATGAAACAGTTGAACATATTCTGTGCAAATGCCCCGCATTGGCCAGACACCGCAAGCGAATACTAGGTAAAGCAGAAATCGAGAATCTGGATGATATCGCCGCTACGGACCTTACGCAACTAAAACTGTTCGCAACATGGACTAACGCGTTTTATCCTCGTCGCTGAAGGAAATTGTGGTATCGCTATGGACCAGCCGGTCTATGCGAGGAGTCTGAACTTTAGGCTCCACCACCCCTAACCTAACCTAACCACAGTATGGGGGTATACTCACTTTGTCATTCCGTTTGTAACGCATCGAAATATCGGTCGGGGACCCCATAAAGTATATATATTATTGATCTATGATAGATTCTAAGACATTCTGTGAATGTCCATCTGTCCGTCCGTCCGTCTGTCCGTAGATAACACAATGCAGTCCAAAATAAAACAGCTAGACTCCTGAACTTTGGCACAAATATGTCTCATGTTCATAGGCAGGTTAAGTTCGTGAATGGGCAAAATCGGGCAATGGGGAAAAAGTTCCCCTTGAGGAACTGAACCAACATTTGAAAAAATACACTTTTTTTACATGTTTTTTTGTATTTTTGTTAAATAAATGAAACTTTTTCGTATATTTATCGCGATGGGAAGGTGCTCTCAAAGTCCCCCACTGACACATCTCCCAAAAAAAACGCCCCTGACAATTTTTTTTTACATTTTGGAGGGTATAACAGATTTGGCACAGCCGAATTTAACACTTTCACTTGTTTTGGTTGTAGTAGTTTGGGAAAAATTTCTTAAGCAGTAAAATTGTATCCTTATATTAAAGTACTCCATTTAAAGAAAAATATGAACTACTAGCAGGCCCGCCCGGAACTTCGCCACCGGTAATATTAAATACCGGATTAAAGAAGGACCAGGATTAGAGTCTAAATTTCTGAAAATCTCCCATACAGAATTTTTATTTTATTTAATTTTAATCGTTGAAGTTTTTTATAAAAACTGTTTAGAATAAACAATAAAATTAAAACAGCCCCGTTTAGCTTGGAATCATATTCGTTTCGGTAAATAATGTTCTTGAAAATGTTCGAGCCCTTATCGTATTTATTGAAACCATTTCATTCCCCTTTTCACACCATTTCGTTCCCCGTTCTATTCCATTTCGTTTCCTTTTCTATTCATTTGTTCCCCATTTTATTCTTTTTTGTTCTGAATTTGAATTCATTTCGTTCCATGTAGGCTTCATTCTTTAAAAAAAAAAATAAAAGAACCACAGTACAATAATTTACCCTTATCCCCATTAAAATCTAAATTTCCTGAAGGTACTTTTTCAGAATGATTTTTTGGGCTGGAGGATCCCACATTTCAAGTTACTATGACCAACTTTTAGGAGATAGAAAAAGTTACAAAGTTCACGACTTTGCACGTATTTGCCCTAGTAAAATAGGAATTTCCAAAAAGGACATTTTTCAGAATGTTTTGAAATTGGATGAGTAGTTTCGTCGATTTTAGAATTTTACGTCTTTTGACCCAAAGTGATCTTAAAAATGGTGGTCAATGAAACCTACAATAACTCACCCTGAAGGAAAATTCTAAATATTGGTGAAAACATTTTTGAAATCTCATAATAAGTTTCATATATTTACAAATTTTACGTAGATGCACCGTAGCCTATGTCTAACCTGATGGACCATTCTTAATATTGGAGAAAACATTTTTTAAATGAGTAATTTCGGATATTTTGAAATTTTACGTTTTTTGGCCAAAAGTGGGCGTAGAAGTGGGTGTGGTCGATGAGAGCTAACCCATGTCCACCCTGAAGCACCATTCTTAATATATATTGGTGATAAAATTTTTTAAATCGAATGAGTAGTTTGATCATATTTAAATTTAAAGTTTTTCTTGCCAAAAGAGGGCGTAGAAATGGGAGTGGTCAATAAAACCTAGAATATTTCCACTCTGAAGGTCAAAGTATTGGTGAAAAAATTTTGGAAATCGGATGAAAATTTTTGGAGATTTTTAAATTTTAGTTTTTTTTGCCAAAAAAATGGGCGAATAAGTGGGCGTGGTCGATGAATCCTAGCCTATGTCGAGCCTGGAGGAACACTCTAAATATTGCTGAAAACTTTTTTGAAATCGGATGAGTAGTTTCATAGATATTAAAATTTAAAGTTTTTTACCAAAAGTGGGCGTAGATGTGGGCGTGGTCGATGAAACCCAGCATATGTCCACCATGAAGGACCATTCCAAGTATGTATTGGTGAAAAAATGTTTGAAATCAGTTTTGTAGTTTTGGAGATTTTTCAATTTTACGTTTTTTTGGCAAAAGTGGGCGTAGAAGTGGGCGTGGTCGATGTAACCTAGCCTGTGTCCATCCTAGAGGAACACTTTAAATATTTCTGAAAACTTTTTTGAAATCGGATGAGTAGTTTAACAGATATTTAAACTTTAAGTTTTTTACCAAAAGTGGGCGTAGATGTGGGCGTGGTCGATGAAACCCAGAATATGTCCACCATGAAGGACCATTTCAAGTATGTATTGGTGAAAAAGTTTTTGAAATCGGTTCAGTAGTTTTGGAGATTTTTCAATTTCACGTTTTTTGGCCAAAAGTGGGCGTAGAAGTGGGCGTAGAAGTGGGCGTAGAAGTGGGCGTAGAAGTGGGCGTGGTCGATGAAACCTAGCCTATGTCCGTCCGGGAGGAACACTCTAAATATTGCTGAAAACTTTTTTGAAATCGGATGAGTAGTTCCGGAGATTACTTTCTACAAACATAC
The DNA here is from genome assembly GCA_963921195.1 of Pegoplata infirma. Taxonomy (NCBI): domain Eukaryota; kingdom Metazoa; phylum Arthropoda; class Insecta; order Diptera; family Anthomyiidae; genus Pegoplata; species Pegoplata infirma. The sequence goes on along the minus strand of OY992537.1, from coordinate 108,930,848 downwards.
AAACAAACAAACAAACAAACAAACAAACATTACCTCTTTATAATATTAGTATAGATTAGGGTTGCCAGACGGCCTGGAATGGCCTGGATTTTCCAGTTACTTGAGGTCTGTTCCAGTTTCCAGTTAAAACATAATTTTTCCAGTTGAAAAAGGATTTCTTTTATTTTAACAATTATTTTTTGTATTAGATATTTTTTATAATTTTTCGGGACTACTTTTTGAATAAAATATTTGTCATAAATATAACATAAATAAATATAATAAATGGAAAATGTGGTCTTTTTACTGCATTTTCACAAATTTTTTACAACTTTTCGAGCATTTCGGTCAGTCTATGGTTGATTTCGACAGGAATGTTTTCGTCGATGATTTAAGAATTCTTGGCGTACATTTTACTTTTAAAATAACCACACAAAAATGCCTCTGGATGGGTCAAATCTGCAAATAATGCTCAGTTGTTGTCGCTCTTTTTTGACCTCTCACGTCCCGGAAATTTAAACTGTCCTCCTAGATATCCAGATTTGACCTTTTTGGACTTAATTTTGTGGGGTTCTTTAAAAGAAAAATATACTCTAACAATCCTCAGGCCGATGACGAAAAAGTAATAGAAATGCTTGAAAAAGGCACATTTTGCCGTGGCAAATAGAGACGGCCATTTAGTACAGAATAAAAATATGTGTTTCACATATGAAAATCGGTTGATTTAACCGCTCAACACTCATTTTCCGGTTTGAATTCTGATGATCAATTTTAGTAGACTTTGATCTCCTGATTCCAAATCTGTTCTCAAAATGTTCCCATCACGTCCAGATTTTTAGTTATTCACGGTTGAAAATGCGAAAAATGACGATTTTTGCATTATTTAAAAGCCTGCACAGCAGCCATTCAGTGGAGTACAAATCTGGTATAAAGCGCAAAAGTATAATTTGTCTATGGTCTCCAACATAGAACACAATTTTTTTCAAATTATTACTTTTGGTTGGGCTTTACTTGCGTTTTAAAACGATACTGTTAAAATTACCATTTTTGTAAAAAAGGTAAGGTAGATACCTTAGTTTTTTTTTATATTTTTCAAAGAAAAACTAAAAAAAATAAATATTTTACAAATTTAAGATTTCAGTGTTATTTTTCGCATACACCGGAAGATTTATTTAATGGGTTTAAAAGTCAATAAGAAAGAATTAACTTTTGCCTAAATTTTGAGCTCATCACAGTAAAGATGGATCATCTGGTTATTGTATTAGAGCCTTTTAAAAATGGTGCTTTTTCTAATTTTTTTGACAGTGTTTTTTTAAAATGCATGTTTGGCCAATAATAGTGCAACAACTTGAAATTTTTTTGATCATATTTTTGAGATCATAGTTCAATTCTACTCTCACGCTTTATACCTGATTTTTATTCCACCCAGCGGCTGCTGTGCAGGCTTTCAAAAAAGGCAAAAATCGCGTTTTTTCGCATTTTCGACCGCGAATAATAAAAATTCTAGACGTGATGGAAAAATTTGGAGCACGAATTTGGAATCAGCGAGTCAAAATCTTTAAAAATTTTATATCAAACTTCAAACCGGAGCCAAAAACCTTCGATTTGTTGAGCGGTGTTTTTTTTTTAACTAATAAAAAATAAATTATGTATGGATCCAGTTACTTTTTCAAAATCCCGTTGAAAATTTTCCAATATCCAGTTATTTGACTTCTAGTATCTGGCAACCCTAGTATAGATATAGATTTATAAGTAAATGAACTAATCTTTATCATCAAAATGAAAAAAAATTTCTCGTTTTTAGGTTAATTTAACTAAATTTGAGGAAAATTCATAAACTTTTTCAAAGCAATTGTTTTCTGAATTTTAGTCATATCTTTTTTTCTGTGTAACAGTTTGTAAACTATGGAAAATTCAAAAAATCCCAGAAATTTTTTCTGAACAAAAATAAGATCTTAATAGTTTTTTGATCCTTTTCAACTTTGTTAAGTTTCATGGCAACCAGAGTGAACTCCTGAGGAGACTCTTACAATAGTGTTCAAAATTTTAAAAAATCTTTTCAATGCACTGTGCGGCTGCACCAATTGTAATTAATCTCCAATACAGGCTGACATAAATTTTGTTGAATTTTAAATAACCATACGGAATAGAACTGCATTTAAATTTTCCTGCACAAAGTACATGCATTTTGAAAATAATCATAAATATTTTACAAAACCAAAATGGAATTATTGTCCTTCCAAACGGGTGGATATTTACAAGCAACGGAAATAAAATAACATTAAAATGTTGTCATATTTTGGTATAGTAATTTGTGTACCCTACACCACAGTTTTATTAATGCAGATTATGCAGTTTTTTGCTGCATCAGAGAATAAAAGAGACGTTGAAAACTGCACTTATTTGGAATTCGGTATTTGAAAACGTTTTGAAATAATTTTTTACGAATTTTTTGTAGGGTGGATTGGAGAATATTTAAAACCCGGTGAAAAATGTATGCCAACAAATATGTTTATATGTATATGTACATATGTATGTATGTATCCGTATATGGTTCATATATGGTCCTATATCTTCATATATGTAGCCATATATGTATCGTCGTATATGATTCCATATACGATTATTTTTCACCGGGAATTTAAAATTTTGGTGTAAATTTCAAGTTATGTGTAGAAGTCCAAAAGGGTTTCATAAAGTCAGTGTCAATCGACTTAAGTTCTCTAAGTTGTTTGTTGTTAAATTTTTCTTTTTTGGCAAATGTAGAAAATTTAGTTTGGTTTATGCGGTTTAACAAACCACTCTGTTGCAAAAGGTAAATTTAGAAACCAGTTAAGTTTTTCCATATACGTTTTGTATGGGACATAAGAAAATAAAATATCCTTACTACCATGTAATAGTGAAAAGAAATAAAATTTGCTTTTGTTTTGAAATTGTTTAAAAATAATAAAATAACTACAATTGCTGAAAATTTAAACAGCTGTGAAAAGTTTTGCAGGATATGTTCACAATTTCCCAAAAACAAGTAAGATGTATTAGACTGGTTCGAAAATTAAGAACAATGGTGTCGGCTTTCTAAGGCTCGTAAAAGGGGTAAAAAAGTGTACTTTTGGTACTTTTTATATTTCGTGAAATTATGATTTTATCCACATGCAATTTGGAATGTGGGATCCTTCAGTGAAAAAATCATTTTGGAAAAGGTACTTTTTAGAAATTCTGTGGAGGTAAAGTGTACTCTTGAAATTGGAAATGTTGGATTCTTTATGAAAAATATATTCTGAAAAAAGTACTTTTTCGACTTTCCGTTTTTTAGAGAGGTAAAAAATTGTACTTTTGGTAAATGTAGAATTCTTCGGTGAAAATGCATTGCAAAAAAAAAAAAGTAAGAAAATTATAGTCAGTCAAGACCGACCATATAATACCCTACACCAGAGTTTCCCGGAAAATGGGTCCCAAGTTCAAACATGGACCAATACAATATATATTTTGTCGAATCTTTAAAAAGTGTAAAAAAAAAACACTTACAAATCAAATTTGAGTGAAAAAGGGTTCGATTTGCTGCTAATAAACCGATTTAAGTGAATATCGGGTGCAAATTTTATATGGGGCCTAAGTCCAAAAATGGTCCGTTGGTAATCAGATTTCATAAGGTTATTGAATAACGCGTTTAACATACACAAACAAAATTTTACTTAAATATTTTCTTTTTTCATGAAATGTGAAAGATTTAAGTGAAAGTCGGGAAGGTGGTTTGCATGGGGACTACAAGAAGAACTGGGTAGATTCATTCAAAATTCGGAATGGTGGTTTGTGGAGACAAAACACGTGTACCTGCCAAATTTTGATAAGATACCTATCATAAGACGGTTATATGAGTCATTTAAGCCAAAACTAAAGAGGACCTTTGTATGGGGGCTAGGTATAAATATGGACCGATTTTTTCCAATTTCAATAGGCTTCGTCCTTGGGCCAAGAGGGTCTTAAGTTTCAAATTTCAAGTTAATTGATTAAAAATTACTACCTGTATTGTGTTTACACCGTTTACATGGACAGACAGACGGACAGACGGACGGATGGACGGACGGACGGACAGACGGACGGAAGGACAGACGGACGGACATCGCTAAATCGACTCAAAAAGTGATTCTGAGTCGATCGGTATACTTAAAAGTGGGTCTACTTAAAAGTGGGTCGGGTTGTTACAAACATCAGCACAAACTCATTATACCCTGAACCACAGTGTGGTGTAGGGTATAACTACTTTTTTAAAATTCCATGTCTAAGGGTCATAAAAGGGCTAAAAAGTGTACTTTTGGTACTTTTTATATTTCCTGAATTAATGGTCATACCCATATGAAATTTGAAATGTAGGATCCTTCGGTAAAAAAACATCTTGAAAAAGGTACTTTTTAGAAAATCCGTTTCTTAGCGGGTAAGGGGATATAAAAATGTACTTTTGGTACTTTAAAAATTTCCAGAAATAATGGTAAAAGACATTTGAAGTTTGGAACGTAGGATCTTTCGTAAAAGAAATATTCTGAAAATAGTACATTTTCGTAATTCGGATTTTAGCGGGTTAAAAATATACACTTTTGGTACTTTTTATATTTCCAAAAGAACTGGTAACAAAAACTTAAAGTTTGTAATGAAGGTAAAAAAATATTCTGACAAAACTACTTTTTGGAAATTCCGTTTCTTGGAGGGTAAAGGGGGTGAAAAAGTGTACTTTTGGTACTTTTTATATTTCCCGATAACAGAAGAATCGGGACTATAACACCGATTCTTCTGTTATCCGGCATTTAATATTACCTGAAACAAAGTAACGACGTTCGTGCTAGTGCAGCATATATGTATTTGCACACGCAAATACCACAAGTAAAACACCCACACATTAAGACTAAAATACATACAAATAATTTAAATAAATACACACATTCAGTGGCGTAAACAGAGGAGAAACTGCAACACCCCCCCTCCCCACCCCCCAAAAAAAAAAAACATTTTAGATATTTGAGGATTTAGGATAAAAACCAAGCAAAAGCAGAAAGTATAAAAAATGGAAAAAAATATTCGAAACACTTTTCAGAAAATTTTTCTGATGAAAAATGATTCCGAATGTAGAAATTTTTCTACCAGTAAATGTTTAAGAATGGAAAAATTTTTCTCGAGGAAACCAAAGCCTTTACTATTCTAAAAGAAAAATGTTTTAGAGCCTGCGCTGTATATGGGGCATTCCATGTGAAATCGGACACTTTGAAAAACTTTTTTTTTAGATTTTCCCAATTTATTTACAGTTTTTAGTACCCTTCGAAAACTTCTTCGTGGTAAATTTTCAGATTTTTTTGATGACCCGTTCAAAAGATATCGAATTTTGAAAAATTGGTAGTTTGTTCCTTTACTCAAACTTCTTTTAATTATAACTTCTTCAATAATGGCCCAAATTTCAATTTTTTTATTTTTTTTATTTTTGTTTTTTTACGTTCTTTTAAAAAAAAAATCCCAAAATATTCTTAAAAGCGCTCTAGTAAGCGATTATTAAGTTTTTAAATTTAAATCTCATTTTTGAAAATGTTTGTACTCTTTGATTTTTTTGAAATTTTTTTGTGTAAAACTTCTATCGATTCTAAAAATTTTTTGCCCAGGAGGATCGTGGATAACGATTATTACCATTTTTTTAAATTTTTTAAAAAAAATTTATTGTAATTTTCCAATCTTAAAATCATTTCTACTGCTCCAATGGTGCGTCATAGAGGGGTCATTTATAAGACCGATCCCCATTAGTTTTTACGTCTTAACATTTCGTTGGAACAAACTAATACCCTATCTCCAATTTCTAAGGGGGCTCCCACACAAAACGACATTTTTTAAAATTTGCTCCAACCGCTCTAACTGCCCTAATAGTGCCCTTAGAGCAACAAAATGTATGACCGACCCACAATATTTTTTTAGTCCAAATATTTTCTCTGAACACACCTACTCTCTATCTCTAATTGTTAAGTCTGTCCCCATACAATTTTTTTTATTTTTTGTAAAATTGTTTTATTTAATCAGCTTCTACCGGTCCAATGGTGCGTCCGAGAGGGGTCATTAGTGAGACCGACCCCCATTTATTTTTACCCTTCAGCATTTTTTTAAAACATACCTACGCCCTATCTCAACTACCTAAGTAGGCTTCCATTCAAAATTACATTTTTATAAAATTTTCCCCAACTGTTATTTGTATGGGTCATTCTTACATTTTAAGGGTCTTTATCTTAGATTTTTGGGGTCATTTTGGTTCTTTTTTTAAAATATCCTGATAAAACACCACTAAGGCGAGCGTTTAAGGGGTTAAAATGTTTTAAAAAAAAAACAAAAAAATAAATTCTGAAAGTATCAGAAGCTAAAACATTTTTCCTTAGAAAAAGCCTCAAACTCTATCACATTTTTTATAATCGATTCATATTCTGCGATTCTAAGATATTTTTCCTAAAGAAAATATCTCAGATTCTTAGACATTTTGCCCATAGAAAATGTCTTAGACTCAGAGATTTAAACCATTTTGTATATGGGACACTTTGAATATTTTTTTTTAGATTTTCCCAATTTGCTGACAGATTTTAGTACCCTTCGAAAACTCCTTTGTGGTAAATTTTTAGATTTTTTTGATGACCCGTTCAAAAGATATCGAATTTTTAAAAATTGGTAGTTTATTCCTTTACTAAAACTTCTTTTACTCATAACTTCTTCAATAATGGTCAAAATTGCAAATTTTTTTTTTCAGAATTTTTGTTTTTTTACATACTTAAAAAAAAAACCCTAGAGATATGTTCTAAGAAAAGGACCGCCATTAAATTTCACAGACGACATCAATTAACATTATGTACCTCAGAATTAGATTCAATTAATACTTTTTCTTTGACTTATTTCGAATGCCTTTGAAAAAAAATTAAAAACTTTAGTGGGCCATAAAAAAAGAACTCGAGCTAACAAGGGAAGTCTCCCTGGTGTCACCCTCCGATCTTCATGAAATTTGGATATGTTGTTAAGAACGAAAATTAATTCGACACGTATTTCTTTTAACGGCCCAAACTCATTTTTAGGGGGGTGGATTTGTATTGGGGGGAAATTGACCTTTTTCAGTTTTTTACGATTTACGCCTATTTAAACAAAATTAATATAGGCATATGTGTTTTCAGATTAAAGGTATTAAAAATACCCATCTCGTGGTGCTAACAACGGGCCAAAGAAGTTAATACTTTTTGGCTTATTAACTAATATGTCCTAAAATTTTAGTATTTTACTCAATATGACGAAAAGTGGTGCATGTTTAGACACGTTCTTAGCACACGTAGATAGGTTTTCCAAAGACCTTTCATTTGGTATGTAACATGACTAGGTTTCTTTGCATAATATAGGATATAAACGAAAAAAACTGAAAAATGGTCTTGTCTTCCCCCCTCCTTTTTACCACCTTAATATGAATTTGGGCCGCTAAAAAAAATAGGGGTCCCTTTATTTTTTCTGCTCTACAAAATAAAACCAATTCAATAAAGATCCGTGGGTGACACTAGGGAGACTTCCCTTGTAAGTATTCAAAACGTCTCGGGAATTTTTGTCTTCTATTGGTATACTTTCATTTTATGTTGGTCCCATTTAAGAAGCACTCGGTGACCCCAAATTTGTTGCACAGTGTAATCTGATATACTTCCTATAGCAAAACATCTCAAAATTTATCCCCTTTTCTTTAAAAAAATTTCATAAAGTCTTAGACTTTTTCTATAGAAAAAATGGTTCAGAATCTAACACATTTTTCCTGTAGAAAATGTTCAGAATCAGAGCAATTTTCTATAAGAAATATGTCTAAGAATCTGAGACCTTTTCTTTTGGAAAAATGTCTCAGATGTACTTTTTCTGTATGAATAATGGGCAGAAACTATAAGATTTTGCTTGGGAAAGATTTCCTAGGATCTGAGACATTTTCTTGCTTTTTAAAAATGTCTCAAAACCTGAGACTTTTTCTACATATTTCTACAGAATCTAAAAATCTTCTCTTATAAAAATGTTGTTTAAACTGTCACAAGGAAAATCGTTTAGTTTTCTACACAAAATTTCTAAGAATCTGGGATATTGTCTTTGGAAAAAACTTTTAGAATCCAAGAATTGTCTTTAGAAAAATTTTTAAAAAATTTTCTTGAAAAAAATTTTATAATTTTTTTTGGGGTTCTAAATACGCCCCTGCACACATTCATACAAAACTTAGGATGCAGAGTAACTTTGTTTTTGGCAATGCACAATATTTCTTTCAAAATGTGTCACAATATAAACTTTACACTTCATTGAATATACCCAGAGTTAAAATAGAACAAACGTAGACATGTGACGCAATCAAAACAAAGTTTTTAAATATTTTAGAGGGGACTAAAAATAGTTTTTAATTTCAAAATAAATAAAAATTAAATTTTGCGAATAATTCCGCTGAATAAGGGTTAAGAAGTTTCGATTCGGTTTCGACTAATACTTTGCCGAATTTCGAATAGGCGAAATATGCCTTCGGACTATAAAAATAAATTTACTTAAAAATCCAAAAAAGTCCAATGTGTTTTATACTTTAAATGTAGATTTGTGTTTAACAAAAAAATTTAACATGTTAAGGATTTAACCATTTTTAAATTTTTCTATTTGTAAAAAGTTTGCATTAGCATAACTTAAACAAAAATCATTATTTTTCAAAAAATGGCCACAGCAAGTACACTGAAAAAAAAGACATAACTAAAATTAAGGAAAAAATCTCTTTGAAAATTTATCATGAATTTTCCTAAAATTTAGTTAAATTTAACTTAAAAATGAGAAAATTTCTTAACTATGTGGAAAAAATTTTAGTTCATTTACTTATAATTAGTTCATAGTTTTCTTTAAATGGATTTTTTTAATATTAAGAAAAAAATTCTTACTGCCAAAGAAATTTTCCACAAATCTAAGAATCGTATCTTTATTTTTAAGACATATTTCTTAAAAAACAATTTAATTCAAGTTTATATAAAATTTGCTAAAAAAAACATCATCGTACTTATCTTCTTTGAATTGAGGAAGTGTACTTCTTAGAATTTAGTTAATGACTTCTGAGAATTCAGTAAATAAATTCATAGAATTTAGTTAAAAATTCAAAATGACGATATCTCGAAAACTAAGCGACATAGAGCGAAACGGATGAAATTTTCAAAACAAAAGACCACAATGAAAAATATGGAATAGCATAGCTCTGCATATCTGTCTGGGTCACAAGACCCTAATTTTAGATCTAAAATTTGAAATTCCCGAGATTTTATATATACACATATCTCGGTAAATACCGCCAACACGAGAAAAGGTCCAACGGCATTTTTGTAGCTCTTGACTTATAGAACACTTCCGCAAAATAGCCGAAAGCCCTCCGATAAATATTTTTTGAGTTATGCGGTTTTTAAGATTCTCAAGACCCTATCAGGCCCCTTATTACCGTAACTCAAAAACTAAGCAAGTTAAAGCGAAACGGACACAAGTTTTGGTTCAAAATCTATGGGGACCCTCAAAGGACTCAACGGGGTCTCGAGTTAAATGGGGTCCGAACCCATGGGTCCAGGGTCTAGACCCAATCTATTTCTAAATGTGAAGTATAATTTTCCCCATTTTCTAGTTAAAATTGGCTTAAAATTAAATAACTTTATTTTCCTTATTTTTGCGAAAATTATGAACTAAAACCAAGAAAAAAAATCTTTGGAGCCAAATCATTCCCTCTTTTTCTCAAAATTGAGTTAATTTTCCCAGATTTTAGTTCACTTTTTTTTTGAGTGTACTAGAGAATTTAATAATCTACAAACTAAAAAAAAATAGACTGAAATCGGTTTAGAAGTTTTTGCTGTACCACTGCAGTCGATTTGTCCTTTGCAAAAAAGCATTAAGCAATTGAGTGGCAACCCTGGTAATCCTAGTTGACCAAATTTTGTGCTATAAAATTTTAAAATTTTTAACTAGTTTATCTTTCAACTAAAAAAAGAAGAATTAAAAAATATTGCGTATATAGTTTTTATAGCTGTTTAAAAATTTCTCACATTATGGCTTTTTTTTTTGTTTAAACTTAAGCATCTTTGCTTGAAACTTAAGCATCTTTTGGCCTATTGAAACTGAAAAAAAAATCGGACCATGTTTAGACCTACACTCAAAAAAAAAAACCTTTTAAAATTACAAGAAAAGTTTGTAACTTTTTTTTTGCTACCTCCTATTTGACAAGAATTCCTTGTTACTTACAAGCTTTTTTACCAATAATTTTGTAATTTTACAAGTTTTTTACCAAAAAAATTGTAAATTAACAAATTTTTTGACGCGATAAAATTTACAACGAGGTTTCGTAAATTTACTAGATTATTTGCTGCCTCCTATTTTACGAGAATTCCTAGTAAAAATTACCAGATTTTTTGTAATTTAACAAGATTTTTACCAAAAAAAATGTAAATTTACAAGTTTTTTGGCGAAATAAAACTTAAGAGAAATTCTCGTAAATTTACTAGATTTTTTTTGGAAAAATCTTGGAAATTTGTAATATTACAAGAAAAACTGTAAAATTACAAAAAAAAAATTAAATTTCGATAGAAATTTATTTGTTAAAAAACAAGGAAAACTGTCAAATATTGGTAAAATGGGATCACGAGACTTTTTCTAGTAATTTGACAATGTTTTTTTCGAGTGTAGCCCCTCCATACAAGCACCCCCTTTGAATTTGGCTAAAATGATTCTAATTGCCGTATTATGATAGGCCAGGTAACCTTATTTTGTAAGCACGAATTATAATTCCGAATTTCAAAGAAATCTGGTCAGTTCTTCTTGTAGTCCCCATAATAACCATCCCCCCGATATTTTTATAACTCCCTCAAAATTCATGAAAATGGGAAATATTTCATTAAAATATTGTTTTTTTTTTTGTATAAAACATGTACTTTGGAAACCCAATTGAATCTAAATATAATTGGACCATTTTTGGATTTAGTCCCCATATAAAAATTTCTCCAGGTATACGTTGAATCGGTTGACAAGCAGCACAAATAAGCTAATTCCACTTAAATTTGGTTGCTATTTGTTTTTTTACACTTATTAAAGATATAACAAAAGATAAATCAAATCGGTCCATTTTTGGACTTGGACCCATTTTCCGGAATACACTGGTGTAGGGTGTATCATATGGTCGGTCTTGCCGCCAATAATTTTCATACCTGTTTTATTTTATTTTGAGGGTGGTGATATCGTTTTGGATTAATTTTAATTTCTACAGCTTTTTTATTTTTCTACAAATTGCTTATTGTATTTGGGGTATTCCATGCCAAATCGCACAGTTTCGGTACCGACCCCCTTCTATTTCACTCATTTTTGGATATAGTTTAATTCGTGTTAAATGTAACCAACTTTTTCAAAAAGTCGATTTTAATTTTTAACCATTAAAAATTAAGTAATAATTACTTAAAATATTATTTTTATATTTTTTTTCTAAAACTACATTTAAATACCAACAAAACGTTGTCCAGCTTTTTTAAGATATCGAAAATTTTTACTGCTCAAAATTAAATGAAAATTTTAATTTCTTATTTTTTTTTTAAATCGCCATTTCGAAAAATTGATTACTCAAAACTAACTTGGAATAAAAAACTGAAAATTAGTATGCATGTTGCATTAGACTGGCATTTTTTTCTCAACTTTCGATTTGAGGTCAATCGGATTAAATTAACCCGTGGCGCCCGGCGGTCAAAGTTTTGGATTTTTGAAAAATTAAAAAAAAAAAAATAAAAAATTTAAATTTCTTTCGATACATCATATTTGTTAATTTTGATGCGGTGAGCACGAATATCAAAAAAAATTAAAATCGGTCGAACGGTTTTCGAGATATCGCCATTTGAAATTTGCTAAAAATGGCGGTTTTTTCCTACGTTCAAGAAATTTTTGAAAACATCACATTTTTTCCCCCTAGGCCATTTTATAGAGCTTAAATCAATCTTTCATTTAAATCAAATTTGAGCCAAATCCGATCATTTTATCCCGTGGCGCCCTTTGGTCAAAGTTTTGGATTTTTGAAAAATTTCCACCAAAAAAAAATTAGATTTTTTACACTCAAAAAAATAAAACTGTAAAGTTAGCAAAAATTTAGTTAAATTTAACTAAAAAAACACCTGATTTTGAACCTACTAAATTTCTAGTTAATTTAACAAAAAATATTTAGTTAACTTTTCGTAGAATGAATGTAGCAAAAAAGCCGTAATTTTAACTAAAAATTCAGCTGAAAATTTCGTAACATTTTTTATTAGTTGAATTCAGCTAAACTTTTTGTAAAAAAATTTTAAGTTTGGTAAATATTGATTTTAAACACTAACACTTCATTTATTTTTTCTTTTTTTTCACAGCATTAAGTTCAGCTTAAGTAGGACTTATGAGATTTGCATAGGAGGCTACACAAGAAATGTTTAAAATTTTTCACTTGACAAATATGTTACAAAAAATCAGCAAATTAATTAGTAAAAATTCGTAAACTCAGTTTTAAAGTCAACAAAAAAAATTAATTCAAAATTTGTACAAAACTAGTATTTTCGTAAATTGAACTTAACCAGAAAAAGTAGTTAAAACGCTGATTTTAACTAAAAAATTGCTGAAAAGCCAGTAAACTCGAGTTAACAAAAAAAATTTTGTTAACTTTACAGTTTTATTTTTTTGAGTGTAAAAATTAAAAAAAAAAAATGTTTTTGATACATTATTTTAATTAATTTTGGCATGCTGAAAACGAATGTCATAAAATTTCTTGAATCGGTCTAACGGTTTTCGAGATATCCCCATTTGAAATTTTCCAAAAAATGCCCAAAATGGTGGTTTTTTCCTACGTTCAAGAAATTTTTTAAAAAACATCACAATTTTATTTCCTCGGCCATTTCATTGAGCTTAAGACAATCTTTCATTTAAATCTAATTTGAGCCAAATCCGATCATTTTATCCCCTGGCGCCCTTCGGTCAAAGTTTTGGATTTTTGGTGGAAATTTTTCAAAAATCCAAAGCCGAGGAAAAAAAAATTGTGATGTTTTTTAAAAAATTTCTTGAACGTAGGAAAAAACCGTCATTTTTGCAAATTTCAAATGGCGATATCTCGAAAACCGTTCGACCGATTTTAATTTTTTTTTTTTTTTGATATCCGTGCTCACCGCATCAAAATTAACAAATATGATGTGTGTCGAAAAAAATTTATACAACATCCGTTTTAGTCCTAGTAGAATAAAAAAATGCCCGGACTTTGAAAATTGGAGAAAATTTTTTTTGGCCATACAAAGAAATGCCAGTCTAATGTTGCATATCTAAAAATGAAGGGGATCTGTTCCGAAAGAGTCCAATTTGTCATGGAATTCCTCATTTATTTTGTGAATGGTTTATTTTCCTAACTATTATGCGGTAGTATTATAATAAGAACTTTGCGTGTTATAATAACTATTTAATTTATTTTTTTTTGTTCATATTTATTTCTAGTGTTTGTTATTTGTTTATTATTAATATATGGTGTGTTAAAAGTTAATAGGAAAACTGTCATTAATTTCTATTTCTGTCTAGATTTATAAAATATGGGGGGGTTAGAGTTTATAAATTTGTTTATTTGATATGGAGGGTGAAAATTTGCTTAATAGACATAATAGTAAATATAAGCAATAGAATGGGCTGAAATAAAAAAAAATATATATTTGAGTGGGCAAAATATTTTTTTTTGGAAATTTTAGGAAAACCCCAACGTTTTTTGGATTTTTTTTTTGACAAATTTCAAATGGTGATATCTCTAAAACTGCTGGACCGATTTCAGATTTTTTTTGATAAAGTGTATTCAGCATGTCAAAATTAATAAAAATAATTTATCGCAGAACAGTTTTTTTTTTTTTTTGTTAAATTTTTCAAAAATTCTAAATTTTAGTGAAAATTTTCTAAAATCCATAATTTTGATCGAATCCATAATTTTGAACGAATTTGGAAAAAAGTCAACTTAAATGAAAGATTGTCTCAAGATGTATAAAAGAATTTACCCAGGCAGAAACTGCCAACCGTTCAAAGAAAAAGTCTCGGCAAAGCACTTTATTTTTTGTATAGAAGGTAGTATGAATTCGAAAAAGTGCTTTCCAAGCGCTTTGCCAATGTTTTTCTATTTAAATCCGTTCAAAGTATACATTTTTTATTAAAATTTATTAATTTTTATAACAATTGGAACATTTTTTATTTTCCTGCAGGATAAGTGGCCGGTCCTTGATAGTTCTCATGATATGTCACTTATACAGAATAACCTACATATTACCAACTTGACACCTTTAATATTAAAAATGCTTTTCCTAAAAGCATTTTTAATATTTTTTTTATTCCAAAACGCAAAGAAAACTGCAAACAAATTTTTTCCGGGACTTAGAAAATTGTTCAAAGTTTGTTCAAAATTTTTTTATCCTAATAAATGAGTCAGTAAATTTTTTATCCTAATTTAATAAATTTCTTTATTCAAATAAACACCAAAAAAAGTTATGTCTTATGGACTTAAGTATACAATTTAGATATGTCCCATTTTTTTGTTCTAAAAGTGCTATGATAGCACAATATTTTTTGTTCTTAAAGCACTTTCAAAGCGCTTTAAAATAGCAACGGCACACATTGGTTGATGTTCATAGAACGAGCGGCTAAACATAGAAGAAGTTTTCGAAGGACAATGAAACTTGGCACATAGGCATTTTTTGTTTGAATCAAGAAAAAAATGCAAAAATCAAAATGATCCGCCCACTTTTACGCCCACATCCCATACAAAGTGAAAATTAAATTTTGATCTACGGCATTGTTTTTTGGCACATATCATTTTTAAACACTCAGAATCATTTGTGTGAAATTTGAAAAATATCCGCCCATTTTTACGCCCACTTCCCAACAACTTGTATTGAAAAAGTGGCATAACTACCTTGATTTTTAATGCATCAACTCAATTTTCACAAAAAAATAACTATTATAATTGTAGAATGGGCTCCTGAAAATAGATACCCAATCCGCCCACTTTTACGCCCACCTCCCATAGAAAAAACAAATAGAAACTAGTAAAAGTATTAAATTCGGCTGTGCCGAATCTTTTATACCCTCCAACATGATTAAAATAAAAAAATAAATCGCAGGAGAGTCCTTTTTTTTGGTGGGGGGTATATATATGTTTACTTATTATTTGTTCATGATATTTACGTTTAAATAATAAATTTTTATCGTTATTTTTAATTACTTTCTGTAACCATGCCCCTAAAGGGGGGCGGCCTGAAAAAAATCGAATTTTCTAACCCCCTTGGTCCAAGCGCAGGTCTATGAACATAATATGGAATACAAATATTACATTTGTTGAGCAAAAATTAAAAAAAAATCGTAAAAATATCATATTTTTCAGGGGTCGTTTTAGTTCTTCAAGGGGGAACTTTTTCCCCCTGTTCCGATTTTGCCCATCTTCGAACTTAACCTTACCAGTAACATAAGAGATATTCTTGCCCAATTTCAGGGGTCTCGCTCTTTTTGTTTGTACTGCATCGTTATTTCTGCTGACGGACGGACGGACATCGCTAGAATGTCTTAGATTCTATCATGGATCAATATTATATACATATACTTTGTGGGGTCCCCGGCCGATATTTCGATGTGTTATACACGGAATGACAAAGTGAGTATACCCCCATACTGTGGTTGGAGGGTATACAAATCAGAGTTTCTGAAGCATGAACGAAAATTCAAGTTTTGTTTCTTTATTATTTTATAGTTTTTACTGTTATTTTTGGAAAGGAGCAGGTAGGAGCAGCTGATTTTTTTTTTTAACTTTTAGCTGAGACTTCAAGCTGTAATATGACATCTTTCGTTAAACAGCGCTAAAAAGATGCAGTCCACTGAAGTTGATGAACATTGAAATTTTGATGTTGTTTATATTTTGTTCTACGAAATTTTTTATATGGCACTTTTTACAACTTTTTTAATGCAAATCTCATCCATGACAATTGTCATTTACGAAAATATACAACAAAGTCAAATGATAAGTTTACTATGATTGTAACAAAAGATTGAATATACAGTAAATTTGCATGTCATTTTAAACAAGCGAACATATTTGAACTTTGAGCGTGTCTGTCCAAATATATAATAAATATATCAGCCTAATATTACGAAATCATAATATTCAGATTTACCGTGGTTATCATTTTGGACGCTGGGAGAGATGCTTTCCCAGCACACAAGCGACCATAAAAGGTACTTTGCCAGCGCTCTCCCGTTTATATATTTTTGCATGGGTAGGGAAAGAAATTTTGAAATTGTTTTTTTAGAAAATTTCTTGAAAGTAAGAAAACCCGTTACTTTTTGCAAATTTAAATCAGTGCTATCTCGAAAACCGTTCAACCGATATTATTTTTTTAATTCGTGTTAAGGGCATAAAAATAAAGAAACATAAAATTAAAAAACCCCAACGGGGTCTCGTGTCAACCGGCCATGGACCCATAGGGTCCGAAACCAATTGAGTCTCTAGATCTAATAAATAAATAATAAAATTTTTCCCAATTTTTAGTTAAAATTGGCTTAAAATTATTTTTTTTTCCTTTTTTCTTGAAAAACAAATATGACCTAAAACGAATAAAAACAAGTAAGAATTATTTATTCGGTCAAGACCGACCATATCATACCCTACACCAGTGTTTTCCGGAAAATAGGTCCCAAGTCCACACTTGGACCGATTTGATTTATCTTTTGTTAGATCTTTAATAAGTGTAGAAACCACACGACAGCCAAATTTGAGCGGAATTGCGTTATTTGTGTTGCCAACCGATTCAACGAATATCGGGAGAAATTTTTATTTGGGGACTAAGCCCATGAATGGTCCAATTACGAGTATATTAAGATTTGAATAGGTTAACAAAATACACGTTTTATACCTACAAACAAAATTTTAATTGAATATTTTACATCGATAAATTGACTTAAAAAGTAATTCTGAGTCGATCTGTGTCAATCTGTGTACTTAAAGGTAGGACCCGGGCCAATATTTCGGGTAATTACAAACATAAGCACAATCTTTTTATACCCTGAACCACAAAGTGGTTTAGGATATAAAAATTGTTGGCGCCAAACAATTCCCGTTTTTCCCCAAAATTTAGTTAAGTTCCCTATTTTTTCGTTCACTTTTTTTTAAGTGTACACGAACAAAATCGGTCTTTCTTGTAGCAAATTTTACACCGCCGCCATATTGAATCTGCCATTTTGAACTTTATATTCTTAAGCAACCGATTTTGATTTACCAACGAAAGTGAATATTTTTACAAATTTTTATACGAATTTTATTTTGTATGTAAGTTTTAGCCGCCATATTGGATTCAACATTTTAAATTTTGTATATTTGAATATAGAATTTGGATTCAGCGGCTTTTAAACCTTCTAGATAACAAATTTATTTTTAATCGGACCATTCTTACAAATTTTCGAAGTCGTATTGGATCCGCCATTTTGAATTTTTGAGCATATTTTTAAAATTTTTACTCACCCAAACTTTAAGATATAAATTGAATGAAAATACTTTTATCCGGAAAATGTGTTTTGTATCCCAATGTGCAGAGCAATAAATGGGCTCTTATGTTCAAAACTTTTCCGCCCTCTCTAATAAAAAATAATAAAATAAATTTTTATAGTGTGCCTAACTTTTTATTGAAATAAACTAATTTTTTTGCGATTTATACACAAAATCTACATCCATAAATCTTTATTTTTCATAATGCCTATTTCTTTTAACGGAAATTATTAAAAATACATTTTCATTTTGTAATTTACCTGTGCTCTTAATATCAGCCATAACAAAACATTTGCCAATTAACGTCATCAACATCATCATTATCGTCTTATTCTTAAACACTTGAATAATTTCTCAAACATATTCTTACGAAATTCGACTCTAATCAACTCTGTTCATTTCAATTCATATCATTTGTATGTTTTTTTTTTTCTTCTGATAATTTTTTTCAATTGTCAGTGTCACATTTACATTCATTTCTGGAATCTCATGTGAATCAATTTTAATTAAGATAAGAATGTTAGGTTTGTCAGGAAAGAAAAAAAAGATGATAAAGAAAAATCAAAAAAAACTTTGTGCTTTTATGTCTTCTTTAACAAGATGATAAAAAAAATATTTAAGATGTACGACATCATCATGTGAGTAGTCATTATCGTATTTATTATAACATTTTGGGTACCCTATACTAGAAATGGTGGCATAATCAAGTCGTCAATATGATTAATATGCACAAAAGAGATCGGCACTTATCCGAAAGGTATTTCTACCGATTTTCCAGAAACTTCCATAAGTTGTTTATGACAAAAATCCACAAAGTACGACATTTTTTGACAAATTTAAATTTTAAATAGGGTGTCACAATATGTATGCCGACTTTATTTTATTTCTTGATAACATAATTTAATCTAAACTAAATCAGACCATTTTTGAACTTAGTCCCTATTTAAAAATCCCCCTCTAAATTCACTTAAATCTATCTATGGGCCATAAATATAACACGATTTCGCTCAAATTTCGATTTCGTGTAATTTCTACAGTTATAAAAGGTCTTACTAAACACAAATCCGATAGGTCCATGTTTAGACTTTGAATCTATATTTGGCAAAGTCTGGTGTAGGCTTAGTTAAGGTCGGTCTTTACCGACTTTAATTTTTATTACTTGTTTTTTTTTTTTTATAAAATCAAGTGTAAAAAATAAATTAACCTGAAATCTAAGAAAAAAAAAATATTAGATTCATTCAATTGTTTATGCCTGAGGGAGTTTACTTACAATATTACAAAATGAAGAATGAAAATAATCTTTTGTTGTAATTGGAAACTGATTGTAGAATTTCAAGAAAAACACACAAGTGAAAAAATTAATTGGACTTTGCTGAATTCATTAGTGCCCTCTACAATGAGTGCACTCCACAAAATTCTTTTCAGTGTAAAATGGCAAAAAAAAAATTGATAAAAGTTTTTGGAGCTAACTATCATGAGTTTCAACACAAGAATTCGCGGTAAAAACCTTTCAAAAATTACAAGTTTGCTCATAATCGGGGAAAGGAATTTCATGCACTAAAAACTGTGTTTTAAATACCTAAAATAAGCAACAAAAATCTTGAAATATGCACTAAAAACTTCAAAAATATGCAACTAAAACTTATAAAAATTGGGAATTTTTGAAAAAAAAAAAATTTATAATTTTAATATTAATTTAATATTAATGAGAAAAACTCATTTCGATCAGACAAGTATTTGACATAGAAAAAAATTGTGTGGCCTGCTCAACAGGCAAATTAATAATATTTAGAAAAAATGCCATAAAAATAGAAAATATACGCCAGAACTAAAATTTTATGCAAAATATAACCCAAGAATATGCATTTATAACAGAATACTAGCAAAATATGCAAAAATATGCATTTTCAGCAAAATATACACTAACGAATCGATGCCATTTTAAAGCAAATTCTTTGATATGCAAAGATATTTGGTTTGTGGTTCTCTAAGACTAACAGGAAAAACATGCATTTGCATGAAAGTTCTCTCTTTGCTCATAATTCTGAACCCTTTGGACCACTTTCGCTGAAATTTTTTAAAGCGCTAGTAAATACTTAAAAAAATGTGCTTGAAGTAGTCCTTATATCTTTCCTTATATCTTTTATAGCCATTTGAATGGAAAATATTTTAATTTTTTTCCGATCCTGGTCCTGTTTTTCGAGAATATGTTGGTCAGCACCGTCTGATTTTTTTCAAACCTCAATTTTTAGTTAGCAAAATAAATTTGTGATGTTCTAAAATCATAACTAGTGATGAGATTTCCAGCAAATGCATGTTTTTTGTCGAAATTTGGCATTGATGTGTTTTTGCATATTTTGGTGAAAATGCATATTTTTGCATATTTTGATTTTAAATGCATATTTTGTCCATATTTCTAACTTTTAAGTGCACATTTTTGCATATTTTGGCATAAATTAGCAAAAACACAAATTCAAAATTTTTTTTTTTTTTAAATAAATTTTTAAATTTTAAAAATTTATTTTTAAAGTGCGAAAAAACATTTTTTTTTATTTATAAATTTCTTAAAAAAGGAAACTTGCTTACATAAAGTTTTAAGCGTTACTATTTAAACCCGGAATTATTTTTTGCTTTTTAAGAAGTTTTTCGCATAAAAACAAAATTTTTATTGCACATATTTTATTTTTTAGTGTATAATCTTAGGTTTTTAAGTGCATATTTTGAATTTTTTTAAGCGTATATTTTTGATTTTTATTGCATGAAAACCTCATCCCTACTCATTACTATACAATTAGAAGTTCCTTAATTAATAAAATAATTTTTTTAAACTTAATATTGGAGGTCAAAAAAGTGCATATTTTTTACTGCATTTAAAAAATTTTAATTTTTGTTTGGGTCAATAGAAAAATGAGTTGATTACTGAATTTAATCAACTGTACTATTTTTAAATTTTAAATGTTTGAACTTGAAACAACTAAACTTTGAAATATTTTTTAAACATTTTCTAAAAAACGTCTACAAATAATTTCACTTTCCAGCTCGACCCTCGTATCTCATTTAATATTTGCTCAATCTGGAGGCTATCAAGCTAAAATTCAAGCTTAGGAAATTTTGAATAAAGTATTTTATATATAATAGTCGATTGATAAAATTAAGGGGTTTTATTGTCAAATTTGTTGGTAACGAATTACATCTACAGTGACTCAAATTAATAAAGGAACAGCATATATTTGTTAGCAGTTCTTTAAAGGAAAAGTTATCAATACTAAACCTGATTATTATCAATCGACTATTTTTGAAAAAAGCGCTATATCGGAAATTTTCCAAGCTTTAGTTTAAGCTTGATAGCGTCCAGAGTGAGCAAATATTAAATAAGATACGAGGATCGCACTGGAAAATGAAATTATTTGTAGATGTTTTTTGATTTTTTTTAAAGATAGCGTTTTTGGTTTTTTTAAAACCTGGGCTTAGGAGGCGTGGCGAATGTTAAAAAGATTATCAAATTTGTGTCGAGTTGCCTTGATTAAATATTTATAAAATTAAAGCGAAATGCACCATAATCTCTTAAGCTAACAATCTTGCATATTTTTTTATGGGCTATCGATTACAATTTTTTTTTTTTTTAATTTTCAGAGCTCTTTCTGATATTTCTAATTTTTTTAAAAAGTCAATTTATCAAAAATTCAGCCAAATTTTTTAAATTATATTTTTTTTAAGTTAAGATGTTGTTCTATCCACACAAAAAATCAGAAGTGCGTTTTTCGTTTTATTTCGATAAAATCCCATTTAAATATTTTTTTGTGTGGATAGAAAAACCGTCAGAACGGGAGCAGGAATTATTCAAGAACCGGTAAACCGGTACCATTTCCCGGTAATACCGAGAACGGGGAATACCGGGATTACCTGTACTACGATGCTGGCCGTAGGCTATAGTTCATACACATCTTTTGTTAACTTATTAAATTGAATATTATTTTTTTGTCATAAAAGCTTAGCAATAAAGTTTAATTAAATATTTTTTTTAATATTATTTAGTTGTTGATTTGTTCTTTTATTTCCTGTACTCTTTCAGAAGGCGTATTTAAACCATAGTTAATAGTATTACCATTAACAAAAAAAGAAAAAAAAAAAAGATTTGTTTTACTTAGACGGTTATACACAAAAAATGCTATTAAATTTGTACCTACTGATGCCAATCTTCAAACGGAAATTGTAACAGTTTTTTTTTTGTATTCGAATAAAGAAACAAACCAAAAAAAAAATTATAAAAGAATTGACTTAGGTACAAGTATTTGCCAGACACGCATAATAAAATTAAAGTGCGAGACTTGACATAAACTGAAGAAAGAAAAATCACAAAAAAAAGTGAACAACAAAACAAATTTGAAATTGTATAAAAACGCCAAAAAAACGTGAGTAAACGTGTAAGCGTAAACAAAAATTTTAAAGACGCTTATAGACAATAGCAAAAGTACAAGATTACACTTTAAAAAACAATTTGGAAAATGGACGAGATTTTAAAAATTTTTAAAATTAAATTTTAAGTACATTATTAAATCTAAAGTATTAACTTAAATTTGACTTAATTGAAATGATAAAAAATTAATTTATTTTTATATTTACGCATAATTTATTAAATTTTACCATTATGTATTTTTTTATATCCACGCCAATAAAAGGGGGCGGGTGAAAACATTATACTTCCATACCCCCATGTTCCATGATGATGGCAAAATATCTCAATACAAAAATGCATTTTAAATGCAATTTTTGAGTGCATAAATAAAAAATGCACTTTTTTCTGGCACGATTTTTTTTTACTATTTTGTTTAAAGTAGAGGATTTTTGATTACAATTTTGATTATAGAAATCCGATATTTAATTTAGGAGTTATAGCTCTTCAAACTACATTGATAAACAATTTGAAAATCCTAAAATCATTTATTAACAAAATTTTGAAAAAAATCTTTATTTTTTTTTATATAAAAAAAAATTGGTAAAATTAAAAAAAAAAAACAAGTAAGAAATTATAGTCGGTCAAGTCCGACCTATAATACCCTACACCAGAGTTGCCCGAAAAATGGGTCCCAAGTTCAAACATGGACTTATTAGATCTATATTTTGTCAAATCTTAAATAAGTGTAAAAAACACTCACAAATCAAATTTGAGTGAAAGTTTTCTTTCTGTTGACAATAAACCGCTTTAACTGAATATCGGGCAAAATTTTAACATGGGGCGGGCCTAATTTCAAAAATGGTCCGATGATAATCAGATTTGATAAGGTTGTTAACGTATGCGTTTAACATACACAAACCGAATTTTAATTAAATATTTTCTATTTTCATGAAATTTGAGATATTTATGTGAAAATCGGGAAGGTGGTTTGTATGGGGGCTACAAGAACCGGTTCGATTTCTTTAAAATTCGGAGTGGTGATTTGTGTAGATAAAACATGATTACCTGCTAAATTTCAAAAAGATAGATATTATAATGCGGTTATTAGAGTCATTTGAGCCAAAACTAAAGAGGACCTTTGTATGGGGGCTAGGTCTAAATATGGACCGATTTTTTCCAATTTCAATAGACTTCGTCCTTGGGCCCAAAGAGGCTTAAGTTTAAAATTTCTAGTCAATTGATTAATAATTAAATTGCGACCTGTATCGTGTTTTTAGCGTTTACATGGACAGACAGACGGACGGACGAACATCTCTAAATCGGCTCAAAAAGTGATTCTGAGTTGATCGGTATACTTAAAAGTGGGTCTAGGACCAATATTTCGGGTAGTTACAAACATCAGCACAAACTCGTTATACCCTGTACCACAGTGTGGTGTAGGGCAGCGGTTACCAACCTATGGTACGCGTACCACTAGGGGGTACGCGAAACTGTCCGCGGGGGTACGCAAAATTTTAGTAATTTGGAAAAATTTTTTTAGATTAACCTTTCAATGCTGGTTCCGCATCTGGCTTCCAAAGTTTTCCATAACGTCAGATTTTTAAGAAAGTTGAGTTCAAAGTTCACAAAAAATGTATTTTTGTGCAATTTAGAGAGAATTTTTTGCGATATTTTGAGATCTGACCACTTGTTTTCGATTAACCTTTCGATGCTGATTTCAAATAGGGTTTCCAAATTTTTCTATGATCTCAGGTTTTTGAGAAAATGTATGTCAAAGTTCTCAAAAAACATGTATTTGGGCATTTTTAAGACGGTTTCTGATAGAGTGGAAATTTTGGTACCATTTTGTTAAGCTCAAAATGTCATTTCATTGTACATATATACGGGGGTGTTTAATTTGAAAAGTCACGGAATTGTTGATCTGCCCTTGTATTAAAAAAAAACATTTAAAAAAAATCCAAAAATCTTTGATGTGTTTTTGGAACTTTTTTTAAGAGTTCAAAAAACGTCCGTTGTTTTCAATTTTGGTGTAGAATCGGTGAAATCTGATTTGCAATATTTTCAGCTGTTTTTGCTCTGCAGAAAAATCAGATCAAAATCCGCGTTTTCAGATGCATTGAACCACCCCAAGGAGCGAAAATTTTTTCCAAAAAATACCACCATTGTTTTGATCTCCCGTAAAGCTTTAAAAAAAATGATAATACCCGCAGATCAAAAATTTCAAAATTACCTCTAATATTTACATGAGAAGTTTTTTAACGAAAACAAAAAACTCGTTAGTGGGGGTACGTGGCTGACAAAATTTAAAATTAGTGGTACGCGAGCTAAAAAGGTTGGTAACCGCTGGTGTAGGGTATAAATACCTACGAAAACATTAAAAATTAATGATTTCGTAGGTTGTTTTTTTTTTCAATTTTTCTATTGAATTTTATTTTAAAAAATTTTTAATCAAATTTTTGGGAATTCGATCCTGCAATCAACTACATTCTGGCCAGACAATAAATGACTTAAAAAATTGAATGCTAATGAAAGTCTTTATTTTTTATGTTGTTATTTTTGAAACAAAGAACAGAAATAGTCATTTAAAAACCGGACCTTGAACAAAATGTTTTTTCTTTTAAAAACGACAAACGTAAAACTTTTTAAAAAAACAGTTAATGACTTAATTTTTTGAGAATATGAAACTTCTCAGAAATTAAATTTAAACATCTGACAAATCAGAAAGATCGTAAAGCTACCTAGATCCCAGTGAAGAAAGTCTCTAAACAGAAAGTGACAGGCAATCGCAGATAAAGTGTTCGATATCCATCCATTCAACTCCGGCAAAAGTCATTTGACGGCACATTTAACTGCTCTGCGTGGTTCCCTATAGGACAGAGTCCGGTAATGACAGCAACCACTGTCAAAATCTCTCCTCTTGGAAGCAATATTAGCTCACTTGTAAGCATCTGACTAAGAGAAGACTAAATCTGTCGTGTAGGTCTCACATGCCCACCCGCGGCATATTTTATAGGACATCGCTAGAATGTCTTAGAATCGATCACTGATCAATAATATATATACTTTATGGGGTCCCCGACCGATATTTCGATGCGTTACACACGGAA
This sequence comes from Pegoplata infirma, assembly GCA_963921195.1. Taxonomy (NCBI): domain Eukaryota; kingdom Metazoa; phylum Arthropoda; class Insecta; order Diptera; family Anthomyiidae; genus Pegoplata; species Pegoplata infirma. Next base: position 108,905,788 of record OY992537.1, on the reverse strand, counting down.
TGGCAAAGTGAGTATACCCCCATACTGTAGTTGGAGGGTATAAAAAAATACTTTTTTTTACTTAAAAATAAAAAAATAAATAATCGCGAATATCGCTAATACATACGCTAACTTTGATAAAAACTGATATTACAATGGGATTTAGTGTACACGAACTAGCTTTACCAGAATGCTGTCGAATATTCAAATCAAACTAAAAATCAAAAAAACCCTTATAAAAATATTTGTATTGAACCAATTGTTCACGAAATAAAGATTTTTCGCGACCAAAAATGTTTGTAGCGAAAAAAATTCACGCTGTTATGGTTTGTTACACTCAGAAAATTATGTAAGTTACTACATGTTAGTTGTTTGTATATTTTACAGTAGTTAGTTGTTTTCAACTACAAAGTCAGTTGTTTTTGTATGAAAAATATCAAACAACTATTTCTGTTAGTTATTTTAAGTCGTTATTTTGAACAACTAACAAAAAAGTACTGTGATGTAGTAGCAGTTATATAAAGTAGTTACCCATGTAAAAATCGATTGGATTTGCTTTGATATGATAATATATAATTACATCTGATTGTATATATTTGTATATGATCAGATATAATAAAATGTCAAATTTGTGCCAATATTGACCAAATACGAGATATAATTAGATCTCGATTTTTGTAATTTCAGATATAAATATATCTAATCAGACATGATCATATATGAATAGATATAAGCAGATCAAATAAGATCTAATCGATTTTTACACGGGTAATTTTATTTTTTTTTTAATCTCTGAAAAATTTTCAAAGTTTTTTTCCAAAAAAGAAAAATAATTTTTTTTATATTTCACAACTTTAAAAAAAAAATTGGAAAAAATAAAATTAAAAAAAAAAAATATATGTATATTGATTATTTTATTTTTAGTACATTTTAGTGGTTTTAACTACAAATGTAAGTTGTTTTTACTATATAAGTCAGTTGTTTTTTGTCAGTTAAAATAACTAGCATTGTTAGTTGATTTAACTGAAAAAGTAGTTGACCCCAAAACAACTTACAAAGCAGTTATTTTAACTGACATTTTCAGTTGATTTTACTAACATACTTTTTTGAGTGTATGTTAGTTTAATAGACTTGAATGGTTTTAAATTTAAAAATTACCGCAAAAGTTTAAGTTTAAAAATATCAAAATACGAGAGCTAACTTCCGAAAACGGCTAGCACCATTGAATTCAGCGTACTAGCATTAACTTTACCAATAGGGTGCCCAGCTTGTTAAAAAAAAGTGTCAAATTCGAGCACAGTATAATAAATTACTTTGCGGGGTCCAACAGATTTATCTGAAGTTTAGCTAATGTCATCAGATTTGTTTACCTAATCGACCTAGATTATCCAGCAAAAAATTTCGCAAATCGCCTCTGCAAAAATCAACAGTTTTCTTATATGGCTCAAGATGTTTTTATTTTCCAAATATTTTTCTGCTGCTGATTGACTGTTAACACAGTCAAGTCCTTAGCAGTTTTAACAAAACAATTTTGTTGACTGTAGCAATAAATAAGAATTTGTTATTTAAATATGTTTTACACAAATCAGCAAAAACGGAATGAAAGCAAATAAGAACAGACAACAACTTTAAGATGACATGTCATTAATTTTGTTTAAAGAGGTAAATTCATTGTTTTATTTTATTCTCAACAATCACAAAAAAAAACAGAACAAATAAATAAAAGTGTAATTATTTCACATACCTACATTTTTTTGAACATTTAATAAAAGGTATAAGTTTGCTTTTCAAGTCTTTCAATTGTAATTTGCATAAATTTTTAGGTCGTTTTTATACACAGAAACATAAAACAATTAATTTTAACTTTAATGACATTTATCTTTATAAATCTTTATTCAAAAATAATTTAAAAACATAATAAAAAGATTTGACAATTATAATTTTCAAAATGACAATTTCAAACTTTCTAAAATTATCTTATCCATCATCCCACATTTATATAAGGCATTCTTCAAATGACTGACTTATTACGAGTGAGACTAAAAATCATATAATGAAATGAGACTGAAAATCATATATGTAATACTTATTGAAATTTATAACAAACCATTGAAGTTCAATTAAAGCTCAGACAATTTTAAATGAAATTTAAAGGGTACTTTTCACTATCACACATTTCCATTATACAAGCGTTTGGCCAGAAATTGTTCACTTATTAGATACGACTAGGTTTCAATCAAAAAAGAATCCAAAAATCTTTATGAAGTTGGTAAATTTTGATGTGTATAATGGAAAAGTGTGATAGTAGAAAGCACCCTTAAGATAGAGCAAATGGAATTCAGAAATTTCAATTGAAATTCAAAAAAATCAGACAATCTCAATTAAAATTCAGAAAAGGCAAAAAACAAATTTTTTGGGGTGATCGAATTTTCAAAAAATTTAGCCATCAGCGAAATTTGTACAAAAAGATTTTTAATACAGATTTTTTTTCCAAATGCCATTTTTTTGTTCCAACTGTTTTGTCGTGCATTATAAAGTACTCTAGATTTTATGTTTGTGATATTTATAGAACACATTTGTTTACTGTTTAGGAATAATAAAGCTGCAAACAATTTATAAAGACAGAAAAATAATAAAAGTGGTGATTAAAATTATAGCATAACAGGCCAAAGAGTCGGCTTGTTCTGACGTTAAGCATTAGCAGCGACATTAAATTCAGAAAAGCCTAATAAATATTTTGAAGGTGGTCAAACTTTGTAGTCACGATTCTGACAGAGCAAAGGCGATATAAAGCGAGGTTTGGCTAAGATTGTAATGTTCAGTGGCGAACAGTATAATAACACTGTGCTAGTCGCAAAAATTAACAAGTAGAAAAGTTAAATTCGACTTGGCCGAATCTATGAATACCCTCCACAATGCCCTTTTTAAGTTATAGTAAATTTTCTAGAGTGAAAAAATAACATTTTTGATTAGAAATATTTTATTTTGTTTAAAAAAAACTTTTTTTTTTAACTAATTTTTGAAAAAAAAAAAAATTTACTAAATTTTTTTTTGGGTGTAAAATTTTTTTTGAGTGTAAAATTTTTTTCGAGTGTATTTTTTTTTTCTTTTAGTGTAAAAATATTTTTGAGTGACAAAAATGCGTTGTAAAATATTTTTGTGACTTACCAATGTTTTTAAAACCTGTTTAACAGGGTTTCAACACGTGAATTTAAGGTGAGGCGAATCTGAAATTTACGGTTTTGCTAATAACTTTTGAACCACTAGACCGATTTGGCTAAAATTTAAAACGAACCGGACCAGAGGAACGGCAAATATATACGCCACACTTCAGCACCCTCAGAATTTCCGTTCGAAAGTTACCGTGTGTTTTATCTCGTAAATTCCAGAAAAACCATTGCCGAAATTCACTCATTTGCTTATAACTTTTGAACCACTGGACCGATTTCGCTGGATTGCAATACCAACCTGACCAGGTAAATGCCCAACATATATGCCAAACTTCAGGAGCCTCCGTAAAGTCTTTCAAAAGTTAGCTTGTTTTCAACAGACAGACAGACAGACAGACAGACAGACAGACAGACAGACAGACAGACAGACAGACAGACAGACAGACAGACAGACAGACAGACAGACAGACAGACAGACAGACAGACAGACAGACAGACAGACAGACAGACAGACAGACGGACAGACGAACGGACGGACGGACGGACGGACGGACATCGCTAGATCGTCTTAAAATCGATCGAGGATCATGAATATATATCGTCCATTCCACCAGACATTTGGTAATTTTAGGCATTTTTTGACCTAGGGTCTTCCGATTTTTGTTAATTTTTTCATGCAGATAGTCCATGGAGCCAATTTCAAATTTCATCCATCAGATCAAAAAAATTCGAAAATCTCGCGATTTTATTCACGATTTTCGTTGTTAAAAAAGTCAAAAAAATTCAAAATCTGTGTAACTTTGAGCAGCTGTATTTTCTAAACTACTTATCGCATTTTAACAATCTATAGCGCATACGAATGGTATGTAAGTCTATTTTAATATCTTATAAACTGAAAAAATATTGGTGGTTTAAAAGTGCATTTTATATGCAAATGCAGTTTTGAAGTGCATTTTGCAAAACTTTTACCCCTTTTAATTTTTTTTTAATTAGCATATTTGGAAAATTTATAATTTTTGCTTCAAAAAAATGTTTTCATTACAATGGACCGAGAATGTATGCTATTTTTAATAATTTTTTAAAAAAATACTTCCTTAAGTTTCCCTTATAAAAATTTTTATTTTTTAAATTATACCAAAATCATGTAAAAAGACATGTTTTTAAACCGTTATATTTTCAAAAGTACTAATCGTATCTTATTCTTTTTATGCACATTTGAAAGGTTTTTTGTCCATTTTTTGCATTTAATGACCGCAAAAATGTTGGTGTTTCAAAAATGCATTTTAAATGCAAATGCAATTTTAAAGTGCATTTTTCAAAACTTTTACCCCTTTGATTTTTTTTTTAATTATGATATTCGAAAAGCTTGCAATTTTTACTACAAAATAATGTCCTCCTAATAATGGACCCACTGTGTGTGCTATTTTTAAAGAAATTTTAAATATTTCCTTAAAACAAATTTTAATATTTTAAATTTAACAAAAAAAATCTGAAATTACATGATTTTTTAAAAAATTTTAAAAAATAGCAAACACAGTGGGTCCATTAATAGGAGGACATCATTTTGTAGTAAAAATTGTAAACTTTTCGAATATGATAATTAAAAAAAAATTTAAAGGGGTAAAAGTTTTGAGAAATGCATTTCAAAACTGCATTTGCATTTAAAATGCATTTTTGAAACACCAAAATTTTTGCGGTCATAATATGCAAAAAATAGACAAAAATACCTTTCTAATGTGCATAAAAACAATAAGATACGATTAGAACTTTTGGAAATATAACGGTTTATAAACATGTCGTTTTACATAATTTTAGTATAATTTAAAAAATACAAATTTTTATAAGGGAAACTTAAGGAAGTATTTTTTAAAAATAAATATTAAAAATAGCATTTATTCTCGGTCCATTGTAATGAAAACATTTCTTTGTAGCAAAAATTCCAAATTTTCCAAATATGCTAATTAAAAAAAAATTAAAAGGGGTAAAAGTTTTGCAAAATGCACTTTAAAACTGCATTTGCATATAAAATGCACTTTTAAACCACCAATATTTTTTCAGTTTATTAGATATTAAAATAGACTTACATACCATTCGTATGCGCTATAGATTGTTAAAATGCGATAAGTAGTTCAGAAAATACAGCTGCTCAAAGTTACACAGATTTTGAATTTTTTTTTACTTTTTTAAAAACGAAAATCGTGAATAAAATCGCGAGTTTTTCGAATTTTTTTCATCTGATGGATGAAATTTGAAATTGGCTCCATAGAAAATCTGTATGAAAAATATAACAAAAATCGGAAGACCCTCGGTCAGATTTTTTAAAATGTCTTATGGAATGGACGATATACTTTATGGGGTCCTAGACCAATATTTCGAGGTGTTACAAACGGAATGACAAACTTATATATACCCTCTATCACTAGAGTGGAGGGTATAACAAGCTGGTCACCTTGCTGGTAAAGCTAATTCGGGTGCGCTGAATTCAATGGTGTTAGCCGTTTTTTCGAAGTTAGCGCTCGTATTCACAATATTCGCGATTTAAAATTGTAAATCTAAGGTAAAACAAAAATGAAATTTTTATGCCTTTGGGATAGTTTTTTTTTCGAGACCAAACATTTTTCCGCGAAAAAAATAAATTCCGAGAAAAAAAATGTTTTTCGAAAAATTTTGTGAATGTAATATGTCGTATTCTACACATTTTCAGAAATTTATATCAAAAAAAAAAAAAAATACAAAAAAAAAATTTGCGAAAAAAAAAATTTTGCAAAAAAAATTCTTATACAAATAACAGTTAGAGCAAATTTTATAAAAATGTAATTTTGTATGGGAGCCTACTTAGGGAGTGGAGATAGGGCGTAGGTATGTTTTGAAAAAATGTTGTAGGGTAAAAATAAATGGGGGTCGGTCTTGCTAATGACCCCTCTCGGACGCACCTAATGACCCCTCTCGGACCGGTAGAAGCTGATTAAATAAAACAAATTTACAAAAAATAAAAAAAATTGTATGGGGACCGCCTTAACAGTTAAAGATAGAGGGAAGGTGTGTTCAAAGAAAATGTTTGGACTAAAAAAATATTGTGGGTTGGTCATATATTTTGTTGCTCTAAGGGCACTATTAGGGCAGTTAGAGCGGTTGAAACAAATTTTAAAAAATGTCGTTTTGTGTGGGAGCCCCCTTAGAAATTGGAGATAGGGTATTAGTTTGTTCCAAAGAAATGTTAAGCCAAAAAAATAATGGGGGTCGGTCTTATAAAGGACCCCTCTATGACGCACCATTGGAGCAGTAGAAATGATTTTAAGATTGCAAAATTACAATAAAATTTTTTCAAAAAATTTTAAAAAATAGTAATAATCGTTATCCCACGATCTTCCTGGGCAAAAAATTTGTAGAATTGATAGAAGTTTTACACAAAAAAATTTCAAAAAAATCGCAGAGTACAAACATTTTCAAAAATGAGATTTAAATTTTAAAACTTAAAAATCGCATACTAGAGCGCTTTTAAGAATTTTTTGGGATTTTTTTTTAGAAAGTACGTAAAAAAAAAAATTTGAAAAAAAAATCTGAAATTTGGACCATTATTGAAGTAATTATGATTAAAAGAAGTTTGAGTAAAGGAACAAACTACCAATTTTTAAAAATTCGATATCTTTTGAACGGGTCATCAAAACAATCTGAAAATTTACCACGAAGGAGTTTTCGAAGGGTACTAAAAACTGTAAACAAATTGGGAAAATCTAAAAAAAAAGTTTTTCAAAGTGTCCGATTTCACATGGAATGCCCCCTATATTTATAAATATTATAAAAAAATTGTTTTTTTTTTCTTAAAAATAAAAAAAATAATCGCGAATATCGCTACTTTCGAAAAACTAATGTTAAAATGGGATTTAGTGTACACGAACTAGCTTTAAAAGATGTATTATGGGTTGTTGTGTTAATTTAACAGAGTTGAATGGTTTTATATTTAAAAATTATCGCATAATTTTAAAAATATCGTTTTATTGTACTTGAGAATCAGAATTTAATATCGCTTTTTAACACTAAAAATTGTTTTCAATAGTCCCCGATTAAAAAAGTTTATATATAATTATATATAATTTGATAAAATTATATATAATTATATAAAATTATATAAAAAGTTTAAATTCATCAAAAAGTTTTATCCAACTTTTTGAAGAATTTAACCTTTTATATAATTTTATATAATTATATATAATTTGATATACTTTTATCAAATTCTTTTTTTATATAATTTTATCAAATTATATATAATTATATAAAAAAAACTTTTTTACTCGGGTCCTTTCAAAAATTCAGTCATCAGCAAAAATTACACAACATGTCTTCAAATACCGAACTCTAATCCAATTCCTTTTATTGATCGAGCTGTTTGGTCGGATACTAAAAAATATTCTAGATTTCCCAAAATGAGACCGAAATTTTGAATAAAAAATTAACATTCCGGAAAACTTTAAAATGTCAAAATCGCGGTAAGTAGTGCCCACACGATAAATAGTACAATAGTAATTTTGTTGCTCTTTACTCGTATAACTCGATCGCAAAATACCCAAAAGCCTTGAATTCAAAAGTTTTTTTTTTCGAATTTTTCCAAAGCCATTACTTTGTAAGTTTAACAGCTGTGTTCTTAAAACTTTTGACCTACGAATAGGCCAAAAATATGTGGGGTCATCGGCAATTATGTCTGCAGTAACCTTGTTCCATTTGCAGCCATTTAAAGCAACAATAAAAAGTATTTTTGTAATTACATGGAAGACACATGACCTTATGAGTTTAACAGCTTATTTCTTAAAATTTTTGTTCTACGCCCTGAACAAAGAGCAGTAGATAGATCGCAAATTATGTCTAAATCATGCTGGTTCCACACTTAGAGAAGAGATATGATTGTGGCCACCATAATTTAACAGCATCATATTATGTTTGAAAATTTTATCATAATTTGTTTTTAGCAACCATAACATTTGTGCAGCAATCATTTTATGATCCGAAATAGCACAGCCCCACAAAAATATATATAGATTCTGACCAAGAAACTTTAAATTTAAAAATTTTTTAACTTACATAAAAATTTGTGGATCTGGTTTCTAGGTCAGAACCTTTTTATATTTTTGTGAGGCTGTGTAATCATTAAATTATAATTCAGGACCATAATATGATTGACAAAAAAATTATAATTGGTATAAACATATTATGATAAAATTTTCAATCATAATATGACGCTCTTAAATTAAATTTGCCACAATCATATCTCTTCTCTGTGTGCCTGAGGAGCAATCGCAAAAAACTGCCGTCCTTAGGGCTGAAAAATACCCTCGCATTTACATGTAACCGGTGCCGTACCCCCTAATTTAGACCTTTATGTGTCTTCAAAACCTATGCTTTCAATTTTAATTTATTAAGACTATAGTCTTAATAATCAAAAATCGCTATAACTATAGCTTTGACCTTATCTGTAAATGCATATGAATATATTTATGTGTATAAAGATATCATATGTATTTGAGCGAGACAAATATTTAAATATTTATAACAACACAAGCTGATAACGAATAATAAAATCAACGAATATAAGTTAGCATGTACGCTAGGGCGACATTTTTTTGTTTGGCAAAAATTTTTTTTTTTTAATGGGCAAAATTTTATACTCCTAGGCCTAAGACTTTGAGGCCAATCGGACTAAATTAACCCCAGGCACCCGACGAGTTTTGGAGTTTTGAAAATTAAAAAAAAATATATATTTTGCGATACATAATATTTATTAATTTTGATGTGCTTAACACAAATATAAAAAAAATATTAAAATCAGTAGAACGGCTTTCAAGATATCGCTTTTTGAAATCTGCAAAAATTACGATTTTTCCTACTTTCAAGAAATTAAAAAAAAAAAAATGTCAAAATTTCATTCCATTGACCATTTAATAGACCTTGAGATAGTCTTTCATTTTAAATTAATTTGAGCCAAATCCAATAACTTAAGCCCGTACCGCCTTTCGATCAAAGTTTTGGATTTTTAGAAAATTTCCATTAAAAAATATTGGATTTTAAAAACAAAAAAAAAAAGTATCTTGCACTCCATTATTGTTTTTTAATTTTTCATGTTTAATATGAATATCAGAAAAATTTTGAAATCGGTTAAGTGGTGTTTGAGATATCGCCATTTGAAATATGTCAAAAAATGTCTAAAAATGACGTATTTTTTCTTACAGACAAAAAAAAAACCTTGTAAAATTTCTAGAAACAGTCTCGTAATCCCATTTTTCTAATATTTGACAGTTTCCATGCTTTTTAACAAAAAATTTTCCATCGAAATTTATTTTTTTTTTTTTGTAATTTTACAATTTTTTTTACAAAAAAAAATCTAGTAAATTTACGAGATTTTCTTGTAAGTTTTATTGTACCAAAAATTTGTAAATTTACAATTTTTTTGGATAAAAATCTTGTAAAACTACTAAAAACCTCGTAATTTTTACTAGGAGTTCTCGTAAAAAAGCAAAAAAATTAGTAAAATCCGGAACCTCCTTGTAAGATTAATCGAGTCAAAAAAATATGTAAATTTACAATTTTATTGGTAAAAAATCTTGTAAAATTACAATATTATTCAAAAAAAGCTAGCAAAATTACAAGAAATTGTTGTCAAATAGGAGGTAGCAAAAAAAAGTTACAAACTTTTCTTGTCGTTTTACAAGTTTTTTTTTTTTTTTTTTTGAGTGTATGTTCAAAATTTTTTTTTTTTTAATCTTCAATTTTTGGTTTACTAACTTCTTCAAAGAGCTTGCGACAGACTTTCATTTAAACTTAATTTAAGCCAAATCAGAACATTTTTACTCATGGCGTTCTTCTATCAAAATTTAGAGTTTTTGGTGAACATTTTCTAAAAAAAAAAACTTTGATGGAAGGGCGCCAGGAGTTTAGGTGGATGATTGGATTTGTCTCAAATTATTTTAAATTAAAGTTTCTCTGAAGCTCTATGAAAGGGTCAAGAAAATGAAATTTAAAATTTTTATTAAAAAGTTTTTGCAAATTTCAAATAGCGATGTCTTGGAAGCAGTTCGAACTATTTCAATGTTTTTTGATAATATTTTTAAGATTAATATTTTTAAATTTTCAAAAATCCAAAACTTTAATCACCGGTCGTCACGGGTTAATTTAATCCGATTGGACTCAAATTTGTTCCACATAACTTTTTGTTTTAGTAGGAAAAAAATTTGACCGGCCACTTGGGAAAACCAAAAGTTTAAGAAAAAATGTCACTCTAATGTATGTATGTACCTTAGGGTGCACCAAAAAAACGAAGTTGTTAGATATTGACCGGGCCCCCCCTAGAAATGTGCATTTTGGGTTAAAAACATGTCTCACAAAATTTTTGGAAAATCGGATATGGGTAAGACCTGCCGCATCGGCCCTGAAGTTTGAAAATCGAATTACAAGGGGAAAATATGACTTTTTATCCATTTTCTCAATTTTTTCGATATTTTGAGTTAAGTTTAAATTCAAGTGGTCACAGAATTTTGATTTGGAGTAAAATGTCTATCGAATAAGGTATTAAAAACTAAAATCGGTTGAAAATCAGCCAAGTTATTACAACTTCCCCAGGCAACTAACGTGTGTCAGACCATTTAATCAAGGGATTCGAGCCCCATTTTTAAAATTTATTGAAATTATCTACTGTAACAACATTTTTTTATTGTTTAAGTCTCAATGTACTAAGAAGATAAATATTTTTCATATTGCGTTTTGCTAACTTGTTTTAAATAAATGCTAAAGTGGTCTGAATTTTTCAACACTATTTTCAAATCTCCAATTTTAAATTTTTATTTCTTTTGTTTAAGAAATTTTAAAAAATTGACTATTGGAGTTTAAGGATTTTTTAAGCACATATAAAGGAATAAAAACCCCAAAAATTGTAGGATTTGCTGTTTTCATTTGGCTATTACAGTGATGTAATTTTGGCGGATTTCGGGAATGTAGTGATTTTTGGCACTTTTTTAGCTTTTATTTATTTATTTTTTTGTTTTTTTTACAAACTTCATATGTTTTGGACCGAATTATATCAACACGAGATAGAATACTTCAATTCGCAAATTTAGGGCAAAATTGAGATATAAAAAATTGCCCCTGTTAAGGGTCAAAGGTTGTGACGACAAAAGTCGCTGGACTCGTTTTTGTCCCCATATAATATTGAAATGTATCATACTGTGTATTATTATTATTTTATTTAGTATTTTAAATTTAAATTTAAGTAACGGATAACCTCCACTAAAATACAACGCTGTCTTTTATAAACATTCGTACTAAATTATACTACTGTTTGTTTTGTACAACTGTAATCTACAGATGTTCGTTGTGTTGTTTATAGATTTACTAGTATTAGTGTGTGTACATGTTGATCGCAAAATCATATAAAAGGCAGTGTTGTTTGCAAAATTAGTGAGTTCGTCAGCAGACGGCACTGAGGTAAGACCTTATTTAGTTGGGTTAGACGTTTTACATCTGGCAACTAAATAAAGTTCACTGGCCGTGCTGGAAGATCGTCTAGTTGTACTAGCTTTCGAAGACGGGATTAGCGGTTGTACCAAATTTCTCGTCTACCCAGTATTGGCCATCACCACAGTGGACAAGATCGTCTAGTTGTACTAGCATTCGGTGAGGATTTGCGGTTGTACCAAATTTCCTAGCCAGTCCACTGGAGCTGTCAGTGATTCCCACCAACAACAATTATCTCTCATAAGGCTTATCTCGTGCTGCATTTTCGTCGTGCCGTAGTTTTATATGTCGGACATGTGTTTTAAGTTTAATAAAGATTGTAATGTTTTATGGAAAAAATATGTTTGTGCCGTTTTATTTCCTCTCTCGGTCTTCAAAAATAAATATTTTGTATCGAACCCTGGCCGCCGCGAGTTCTATCCCAGCAACCAGTGGAAACACGTCGTTACAAGGTCAAATTTTAGAAAATTTTGAATTTTTAAACATTAACAGATTTGCTGAGCGGATTTCTCTGAATCTACTTGATGTTATTTTAATTGGTCTAAACTATATGGCAAATAATTAAAATTTAGAATTTTAACCCTTAAGTGCTGTTGGGGCCTATAATTTTTTTCATTTAATGGAGATAATGTAAGCGTATTTGGTTCAAAGGGTCGAATAGGCCCCACCAGCGCCAAAGGGTTAATATTCTGAATTTAAATAAAAAGACATATGTTAAGACCTTTTAAAATGACATCAAGTAGTTTCATATATTTCCACTCAGAAAATCTGTTAATGTTTAAAAATTCAAAATCTTCCAAAATTTGACCTTTGACCATTAGGTGGGGCAATTTTTAATTTCTCAATTTTGCCCTAAATTTGTGAATTAAAGTATTCTATCTCGTGTTGATATAATTCGGTCCAAAACATATGAAGTTTGTAAAAAAAACAAAAAAATAAATGAGGAGTCGCAGAACAAAACGTACTTTTTCGCATTTTTTGACAAATTCATTTTTTGTTCTTTTTATATTATTTGGTTCGAAATCTATCAGAAAAAATTAACATAGCGTGAATTATTTTTGTTTTTCATCAAGAAAATGGATACCTTAAAAATTGGTGTGTAACAAAACGTACTTTTTTGTTAATTTTTTATCAAAACGTACTTTTTTCATTGTATTTCATATGCAAGATTTTTCATAATTTTATAATATGCCATTTTACTCTTATATTCCAAATACATATAAATGCCCACAAAGATTTTTTGAGGCCTTCTTGCAGGCCAGCGAAGGATTTCCCCCTTATTCTTGTTATTGGTCTATTTACACCCCACAACTACAGTATGGGGGTACATTAACTTTGCCAATTCGTGTGTAACGTATCTAAACATGAGCCAATGAGGCTCTTTTGTAGTTTTTAATAAATAAGAACATTTTTAAAACACTCGATCAAAATAGTATCGTCTAAAAAAATACGCACATCAAAACGTCGTTTTTCAATTATTTTTAAACAAAACGTACTTTTTTCATTATTTTTTAACAAAACGTACTTTTTTCAAAGTAAAAGTGGTTTTATATTAAACATCCTTAACATATATTGTGGTGACTTATGGCAGTTTGATGCATCTCTTGATAAGCAAAAAACTTGTTACCATATTCAGGTTCATGCAGTTTTTTAAAGGGGCGAAATAAATAAACCTCAATTTCCCAAAAAAATTTAATATGCGAAAAAGTACGTTTTGTTCTGCGACTCCTCAAATAAATAAAAGCTGAAAAAGTGCCAAAAATCACTACATTCCCGAAATCCGCCAAAATTACTAGGGGGGGGGGCCCGGTCAATATCTAACAACTTCGTTTTTTTGGTGCACCCTAATGTACCTGCAATGGAATATAGCGATTCAAACATTATCTATTTTTCGAAATGGTTATTGTAGAAAAGTTGTGAGTGGGTGTAAAAATTGGTTTGACAAACCAAAACTTTTTTGACGGATCCCAACAAAAAAAATCTTAAAATTTCGTCCTCAAATCTGTCTCTTATACTAGAGAAATATTACAATTGTCTTTAAAGGGCACAACTATCGTAGTTATCCAACAAGTGTTTAAAACAGTGTTCGAAAAAAACGGTACGTTATATAACGTACGGGTTTTTCCAAAGAACACAATCACTAAAAATTTTTTTTAGTGATTGTGTTCGTGTACGCAAACAGAATACCGAACGTTATGCTTGCGAATTGACGATCTCAAACTTTACGATAATCAAAGGTTCGAAAGAATTAATTCTTTAATTCAATTTCCTAATTCGAATTAAAAAAATAGAATTTGGCATTCCCTAAAATCATTCAACTTTCATAATCATTGAATTAATTCTTTCATGAATTAATTCCTTAAGAATGATCATTCTTAAGGAATGAACTATTTTTTTAACAAATCAATCTACTACAAATTGAATGGTGAAATTTTCTTATCATTCAATTTAAAACAGTGAAGCGCAACACACATACACACGCATTTATGCTTGTGTGGGAAGCAACAGACGAGACGTTAACAAAACAACAACCGATCGTTTACACACGAAGGTGCTTAAAATGCACACAAGCAACGCATTTTTGAAAATACAAAGGGAATAAAATAAAAAAATCATCATTCAAATTGTAATAGATTTGAATGATGAAAAATTTTGATCATTCAATCGAATGATTGCTTGCAAGGAATTAATTCTCTTGGGAATTAATTCAATTTGATTTAAGCTTTGAGAATTAAGCTTTTGACTTAATTCGTGTTGAATGCTGGTAAGGAATGATAATTCAAAACTTATTAAAACAGAATTAAACTTTTGGTGAATTAATTCTCAATAGAATTAATTCGTTCGAAGCTCTGACGATATAAACAGAAACGCTACATCGTAGTGGTTGTGTGTTTTTAAACGATCACAAACAAAATAAAGTACTTTTAGTGTACTGTTTCGGAACTTAGCAGATTTTTTGTTTTAAACTTAAAATGGCGATATCTCGAAAACTAAGCAAGATAGGGCAAAACAAAGTCCACACATGTGAAGAGGCCCGGCGATACTATGGAAATTCTTAGAACCAAAAATATGCTCCGATTTGCTCTATCTTGCTTAGTTTTCGAGATATCGCCATTTTAAGTTTTTGAAAAAAATCTGCTAAGTACGCAAACAGTACACTAAAAGTACTTTACTTTGTTTGTGTACATATCACAGTACATAATCGTAAAGATTGTGTTCGTCGTGTCGCAAGCATAACGTTCGGAATTCTGTTTGCGTACACGAACACAACCACTTAAAATAATTTTTACTGTTTCTGTATTTCTTGTTGGGAATGTGTTTGCGTATTTCCATCGGCATAGTTCAGTACAGAACACTTACGTATCGTTCGTTAGTGTTTTTTTCGAACCCTGGTTTAAAAGGTCATAAATCCAAATATGGAGCGATTGGATTTATATTTTATTATGTGTTATATTCGGGAGTACTCTTTCACCATTTTCCTTACTTTTAACAATTTTATATTATTTCGAATTTTATGATTTATTTTTTTTGTTACAATTAGAGATCTAGTTAATATCTTTAATATTTCTAGAAAACAAATTAAAAAATCTTAAAAATCGAAAGGATATCAAACTTTTAAAAAGTAGGTGAATGGTACAAGAGAACTCCCGAATGGAGCACTATATCTATATTTTAGGTAGAAAATATACAAAAAATTTGTACCCGATTTTCAAATCTATTGCGCTAGCTTAATTAATATGCCTTCGAGCTGAAACTTTTACAAACATATTTTTATACACATTAAAAACTTGTTCGTATGAAACGATTTTGAACATGAAATACAACTTCTCCAGATTATTTGCTAATTTCGATTCGCATAGAAAAAATATAATAATAATCTAAGCATTTTTCTGTTACAAAAATTTCCTAGAATCTAAATTTATCTTAGAATATCTCAAAATTTGCAAGTGCTTCTAAAAAAATATATTCATAATCAAAATATAAATCTCTTAATTTTCTACTGGGATATCTTGATTGCATTTCTTAAAAAAATAATAATATTTGCTGTTTTTGTTTATTTGGTGCTAATTATTATTTGTATTTGTCAACTGTTTAGTAACTTCAAACTTGGGTGTTAAATTTGTGTTTATTTTTAACAAAATAAAAAAAAAATAACAGAAACAGATTAATCATAATAAAAAATAAATAAAAAAAAGTATTTTTGTTATCATTATTTGTATGTTTCTATTATTAAATTAAAGTTTATTAAACAAAACTATTTAACTGAGTAAAAAAGTTTATAGTAGTATATAATTTGATAAAATTATATACAAGTATACAAAATTAAATATAAAGGTTAAATTTTTCAAAAATTTTATGATATAAAATTTAATATAATTTGATAAAATTATACATAATTATATCCAGGATTTGGTTGATCAAATTATATCTAAGACTATACATAATGTGATAAAATTTTATAAAATATGATCAAATGAGATATAATTTGATCTAATTTTATAAAATTATATCCAGCAAATGAATTATATATGGTGGAAAAAAACCTCAAGTGAGATCGATTGGGTAGTAGTTACAGAATTTGCTCCCACCGTCTTAACTCTTCCAAGTGCTCCTCTAAAGGAATAAACTGTATTAACGACACCCAATACTTTTTCAACCGCAACATTTTTTCAAAACATATATATTCTCTAAAGTTTTACGTTTTGTGGTTATTAAAAGCAAAAATGCCTGCGAATTTTGTACTCTTGCCCAAAACATTAAATCATCATAATGTTTTGCGGAAGATTTGGGTGTACTTGCCAAAGCAAAGTTTTTTTTAGAAAAAATTTTGTTATATTACTTTGCTATTCCATGCAAAACGAATTGAAATATCAGTCGAGGACCCCATTAAAAAACCAAAAGAGCTGTACATTTCGTAAGTGAGTGCAAAAATAAGTGCAAACAAGTAAAAAAGTTAAATTCGGCCTTGCCGAATGTAGTGATACCCTCCACAATTTCAAAAAGATTATTGCAAAAAACTTTATTTAAAAGGAAATTACTTTTGAAAAAAAAATTAAAAAAAAACAAGTAGAAAAGTTAAATTCGACTTTGCCGAATCTATGAATACCCTCCACAATGCATTTTTTAAAGGGTAGTACATTTTTTAACGTAAAAAAATTAACAATTTTGATTAGAAATATTTATTTTGAGTAAAAAACTCTTTTTTTGTAATTTTTTAAAAAAAAAAGAAAAAATACTAATTTTTTTTTTGAGTGTACATTTTTTTCGAGTGTAATGTTTTTTTTTTACTGTACAAATATTTCTGAGTAAAAACACAAAAAACAATTTTTTTTTTTTTTGTGTAAATTTTTTTTGAGTGTAAAATTTTTTTGAGTGTAAAATTTTTTTGAGTGTAAAATTTTTTCGAGTGTAATTTTTAAGTTACCAATGCTTTTAAAACTAAACAAGTTTAAAAAGCATTGCTTTAAAATTAAACAAGTTTGAAAAGCACTGTTTAGTTACCACCAATGCCTTTAAAATTTGTTAAAACACGTGGCATTTTAGATGAAACTAATCTCAAATTCAGGGTTTTGCTTATAACTTTTGAACTACTGGACCGATTGAGCTGAAATTTAAAACCAAACAGATCCGGTGAACGGCAAAGATACGTGCCAAGCTTCAGTAGTCTCATTATTTTCTTTCAAAAGTTATCGTGTTTTTTATCTCGTAAATTCGCAAAACACCCTTGCCGAAATTTACTCTTTTGCTCATAACTTTTGAACCACTGAACCGATTTGGCTGGATTGCAATACCAACCTGACCAGGTAAATGACAAACATATATGCCAAACTTCAGTAGCCTCTGTAAAGTCTTTCAAAAGTTAGCGTGTTTTCTACGGACGGACCGACAGACAGACAGACAGACAGACAGACAGACAGACAGACAGACAGACAGACAGACAGACAGACAGACAGACAGACAGACAGACAGACAGACAGACAGACAGACAGACAGACAGACAGACAGACAGACAGACAGACAGACAGACAGACAGACAGACAGACAGACAGACAGACAGACAGACAGACAGACAGACAGACAGACAGACAGACAGACAGACAGACAGACAGACAGACAGACAGACAGACAGACAGACAGACAGACAGACAGACAGACAGACAGACAGACAGACAGACAGACAGACAGACAGACAGACAGACAGACAGACAGACAGACAGACAGACAGACAGACAGACAGACAGACAGACAGACAGACAGACAGACAGACAGACAGACAGACAGACAGACAGACAGACAGACAGACAGACAGACAGACAGACAGACAGACAGACAGACAGACAGACAGACAGACAGACAGACAGACAGACAGACAGACAGACAGACAGACAGACAGACAGACAGACAGACAGACAGACAGACAGACAGACAGACAGACAGACAGACAGACAGACAGACAGACAGACAGACAGACAGACAGACAGACAGACAGACAGACAGACAGACAGACAGACAGACAGACAGACAGACAGACAGACAGACAGACAGACAGACAGACAGACAGACAGACAGACAGACAGACAGACAGACAGACAGACAGACAGACAGACAGACAGACAGACAGACAGACAGACAGACAGACAGACAGACAGACAGACAGACAGACAGACAGACAGACAGACAGACAGACAGACAGACAGACAGACAGACAGACAGACAGACAGACAGACAGACAGACAGACAGACAGACAGACAGACAGACAGACAGACAGACAGACAGACAGACAGACAGACAGACAGACAGACAGACAGACAGACAGACAGACAGACAGACAGACAGACAGACAGACAGACAGACAGACAGACAGACAGACAGACAGACAGACAGACAGACAGACAGACAGACAGACAGACAGACAGACAGACAGACAGACAGACAGACAGACAGACAGACAGACAGACAGACAGACAGACAGACAGACAGACAGACAGACAGACAGACAGACAGACAGACAGACAGACAGACAGACAGACAGACAGACAGACAGACAGACAGACAGACAGACAGACAGACAGACAGACAGACAGACAGACAGACAGACAGACAGACAGACAGACAGACAGACAGACAGACAGACAGACAGACAGACAGACAGACAGACAGACAGACAGACAGACAGACAGACAGACAGACAGACAGACAGACAGACAGACAGACAGACAGACAGACAGACAGACAGACAGACAGACAGACAGACAGACAGACAGACAGACAGACAGACAGACAGACAGACAGACAGACAGACAGACAGACAGACAGACAGACAGACAGACAGACAGACAGACAGACAGACAGACAGACAGACAGACAGACAGACAGACAGACAGACAGACAGACAGACAGACAGACAGACAGACAGACAGACAGACAGACAGACAGACAGACAGACAGACAGACAGACAGACAGACAGACAGACAGACAGACAGACAGACAGACAGACAGACAGACAGACAGACAGACAGACAGACAGACAGACAGACAGACAGACAGACAGACAGACAGACAGACAGACAGACAGACAGACAGACAGACAGACAGACAGACAGACAGACAGACAGACAGACAGACAGACAGACAGACAGACAGACAGACAGACAGACAGACAGACAGACAGACAGACAGACAGACAGACAGACAGACAGACAGACAGACAGACAGACAGACAGACAGACAGACAGACAGACAGACAGACAGACAGACAGACAGACAGACAGACAGACAGACAGACAGACAGACAGACAGACAGACAGACAGACAGACAGACAGACAGACAGACAGACAGACAGACAGACAGACAGACAGACAGACAGACAGACAGACAGACAGACAGACAGACAGACAGACAGACAGACAGACAGACAGACAGACAGACAGACAGACAGACAGACAGACAGACAGACAGACAGACAGACAGACAGACAGACAGACAGACAGACAGACAGACAGACAGACAGACAGACAGACAGACAGACAGACAGACAGACAGACAGACAGACAGACAGACAGACAGACAGACAGACAGACAGACAGACAGACAGACAGACAGACAGACAGACAGACAGACAGACAGACAGACAGACAGACAGACAGACAGACAGACAGACAGACAGACAGACAGACAGACAGACAGACAGACAGACAGACAGACAGACAGACAGACAGACAGACAGACAGACAGACAGACAGACAGACAGACAGACAGACAGACAGACAGACAGACAGACAGACAGACAGACAGACAGACAGACAGACAGACAGACAGACAGACAGACAGACAGACAGACAGACAGACAGACAGACAGACAGACAGACAGACAGACAGACAGACAGACAGACAGACAGACAGACAGACAGACAGACAGACAGACAGACAGACAGACAGACAGACAGACAGACAGACAGACAGACAGACAGACAGACAGACAGACAGACAGACAGACAGACAGACAGACAGACAGACAGACAGACAGACAGACAGACAGACAGACAGACAGACAGACAGACAGACAGACAGACAGACAGACAGACAGACAGACAGACAGACAGACGGACGGACGGACGGACGGACGGACGGACATCGCTAGATCGTCTTAAAATCGATCGAGGATCATGAATATATATACTTTATGGGGTCCTAGACCAATATTTCGAGGTATTACAAACGGAATGACAAACTTATATATACCCTCTATACTATCACTAGAGTGGAGGGTATAAAAAAGGCGAAAAAAAATTTTGTTAAAAAAAAATCCGCGATTTTTTTTTTTTTTTTGTCAAAAAATATATTCGTACTTGTTTAAATACCATTTGGTGTTCAATTATGTTCACATATGTCAACCAGAAGCCGAATTAAAGCATTTCGTATTTTTAGGTTATGTTGAATGTACTGAAATTTTTGAGGTGTGCTTACATTTTCGTTTATAACTTTTGAACAGCTGAACTGATATTGCTCAAATGCAATACCAAACTTCTCGGGAGAACTTCCAATAAATTTGTTAAGTTTCAGTCATCTCTGTGCAATTTTTTGTCCGTGACAGCATTTTCCACAGACAGACAGAAGTACAGACGGACAGACGGACAGACGGACATAGCTAGAATGTCTTAAAATCGATCGGGCATCATGAATATATATACTTTATGGGGTCCCAGATCGATATTTCGATGAGTTACAAACAGAATGACAAACTTATATATACCCTCTATCACTAAGTGTAGGGTATAAAAAGTGTTTTTACATTTTGGAGAGTATAAAATATTCGGCACCAAAGAATATACCACTCTCAACTGTTTTATGTACATTTGATAAACAAATGGAAAATTTTTATGCGAAAAGCTTAGACTTGGTGAAAAAGTAGTTTTGGTAAAAAAAAAAAAATATTTTTTTTTTCACGAAAAACAAAATTATGGTAAAAAATTTAATGAATCCAAAATTTTTGGCGAAAAAATAATTTTGATGAAAAAAAAAATTTTGGATGAATTTTTTTTGATGAAAAGAAAAATTTTTTGATGTAAAAAAAATTGATGAAAAAAAAAATATAAAAAAAAAAATTTTTGGTGAGAAAAAAATTGATAATAAAAAATTTGATAAAAAAATTTGATGATAAAAATTGATGAAAAAAATTTTATGATAAAAAAAAATTATGAAAAAAAATGTTGATGAAAAAAAAATTTTATGAAAAAAAAATTTTATGAAAAAATAATGAATGAAAAACAAGTAAGAAAATTATAGTCGGTCAAGACCGACCATATGATACCCTACACCAGAGTTTCCCGGAAAATGGGTCCCAAGTTCAAACATGAACTGATTAGATCTATATTTTGTCAAATCTTTAATAAGTGTAAAAAGCACTCACTAATCAAACTTGAGTGGAATAGGCTTCTTTTTGTTGACAATAAATCGCTTCAACTGAATATCGGACGAAATTTCCACATGGGACAGACGATCAAAAAATAAATCGACTCAAAAAGTGATTATAAGTCGATCGGTATACTTAAAAGTGGGTCTAGGTCCAATATTTCAGGTAGTTACAAACATCAGCACAAACTCATTATACCCAGTACCACAGTGTGGTGTAGGGTATAAAAAATTGATGAAAAAAAAATTTTGATGAAAAAAAAAAAAAATTATGAAAAAAAAAATTGATGAAAAAAAAAATTGACAAAAAAAAAGATGAAAAAAAAAGTATGATAAACAAAAAAATTTGATAAAAAAAAGTTTGATGAAAAAAAAATTTGATGGAAAAAAAAAATTTATGAAAAAAAAATTTGATGAAAAAAAAATTGATGAAAAAAAAATTTAACAAAAAAAAAATATGAAAAAAAAGTATGATGAATGTGATGGAAAAAAAATTGATGAAAAAAAAATTAATGAAAAAAAAAATTTGATGAAAAAAAAATTTTTTGTTGAAAAATAATTATGTTACTTTTTATTCGCCAGCTAGTGAAAACGGTTTTATTCACCACGAGGTGAATTATTATCCAAGTTACAAACCCAAGTTATTAAAATTTTTGGTTTTAAGAAAATGAAAATAGTAATTCTTGTTTTCTTGTTTGTTAATTGTTAGCTTATATAGTCAAACTGAGGTGGCGTCCTGCAACTTTTTTAAAATTAGACACCAGCCTTAAAACATTTTCATGTTAAAACATTTGTTTAATGTTCAGTTTTTTTAAATGACTATTTTTGTTCTTTGTTTCAAAAATAACAACATAAAAAATAAAGACTTTCATTAGCATTCAATTTTTTATGCCATTTGTTTTTGTTCTGTAAGTAAAAATAAGTGATTCTTCTTTAATTTTGATTTGTTAACGTTATTTTTTTTTTTAATTTTTGGCATTTTTTAAAGAGAAGTCATTAGTTTTTACCTACTTGTGTTGGTTATTTTTTGTAGACAAAAAATTCAAAAAATTCTTTATAGAAAAATAAAAATATGTTTGTTTTAAGTGACTTTGGCAGGATGGGTAGAGTGCCTGGCCAGAATGTAGTTGATTGCGGGATCGATTCCCCAAAAATTTTATTAACAATTTTTTTAAATTAAAAAATATTAATTGCATGAATATTACTCATTCGCAACGTTAATACAAGAAAATACAAGCAAATTACAAAATTGTTATGAAATTTAAAATTCAAATGCGATTTTCTCGAAAAAAACTAGAAATGTTTTTCTGAATTTTTTTGTGTGGATGGACAAACATCTAAACTTTAAAAAAAAATAAAAAATAAAAAAAAATAGTGGCCGGATTTTTGATAAATTGACTTTTTTAAAAAATGGAAAATTTCAGAACAGGTTCTGAAAATTTTCCAAAAAAAAAAAATTTTAATCGATAGCCCATACAAAACTATATAAGAATGTAAATTTTTAAGATTGTGGTGCATTCTGTTTTAATGTGATAAATATTTAACAAAGGCAACTCGACACAAATTTGACCATTTTTCCAATATTTGACCACGCCTCCTAAGCCCAGTTTTTGAAAAATTTAAAAACCAAAAACACAATTTTCTAAGTTCCATATAGGGTTATCTATACAACCTATTCAGCAGTTTATGGTACACGTGTTTTTTTCGCTGGACATTTGGTGTGGAATGCCTCATATATGTAACCAACTTACATTTAACAACGAGTAAAATTTTTTAGAACCAAAAATTTATTTGTTTTAGTTCAACACGAAATAAAAGACATTTTGCGTAAACCAAAAGTGTTGTAAATGCCGACATGAGTGTAACAGATTTATAAAATTGTGAAGTTTGTTAGACAAAAATCTTTTTCATGTTCTTTAAAAACAAAAATCTTGTAAAGATGAAAGATTTTTTTTTTTGCGTTACAACTGGAAATATTTTCTTCTTAAACAGGTGTTTCATCATATATCATTTTATTTGCGTAAATAACTCGATATTAAAGACTTTGTTGCTTTAATCTCTCAACGATATTGTTTCACTTAAACCACATAAAAAATACTAACGTACATTAATACATTTTAACCCGCTTTATGCGAAAAAAATTAAATACATTTTTATATACACATAAATGTACCTTAGGGTGGCACTAGAGTTTTTGCTTTCCCCGACTTTTTAATTTTCCGAGAAAGCAAGATTTTTTTCTGCGATTTCTGGGATCTGGGGAATTACCGAGCGAACAGAAAATTACTAAATAAACCAAGACCAATAATATTTTTCTGGCGCCATAATGTTTTATGTGGTTTTCTATCTGCTTCCGTTTTTCTGTATCGTACTTTGAAAAAAGGACCGACCTAACAATGTAGTCAAGGATTATGACTTTATTTACTTATTGAAGTTCTAGACCAAATTATCGATGTGTTAC
The DNA here is from genome assembly GCA_963921195.1 of Pegoplata infirma. NCBI lineage: Eukaryota > Metazoa > Arthropoda > Insecta > Diptera > Anthomyiidae > Pegoplata > Pegoplata infirma. Next base: position 108,881,764 of record OY992537.1, on the reverse strand, counting down.
CCACGGAATGACAAAGTTAATGTACCGCCATTTGCATTACCTGGTAATGAAAATGAATACTATTAATTACTATAAGAATTGCTTTACAGAGCCATTTTTCCTCAAGGGACATGGAAATTGCAAAAAAAGAATTTGCGGATTTCCCTACGATCAAAAATTAAAATAAAAAAAAATTAAAAATGTTTGACTTGAACCTTTCAAAGAGCTTGCGACAAACTTTCATTTAAAACAAGTAAAAAAATTATAGTCGGTCAAGACCGACCATATAATACTCTACATCAGAGTTTCCCGGAAAATGGGTCCCAAGTTCAAACATGGACTGATTAGATCTATATCTTGTCAAATCTTTAATAAGTGTAAAAACACTCACAAATCAAATTTGAATGAAATAGGCTTCTTTCTGTTGACAATAAACCGCTTTAACTGAATATCGGGTGAAATTTTCACAAGGGGGGCCTAAGTCTAAAAATGGTCCGACGATAATCAGATTTGATAAGGTTATTAAAGTACGCGTTTAACATAAACAAAATTTTAATAAAATATTTTCTATTTTCATGTAATTTAAACGATTTATGTGAAAATCGGGAAGGTGGTTTGTATGGGGGCTACAAGAAGAACTGATCCGATTCCTCAAAAATTCGGAATGGTGATTTGTGAGGACAAAACACGTTTACGTGCCAAATTTCAAAACGAAACCTATTATAGTACGGTTATTAGAGTCGTTTGATCCAAAACTAAAGATGACCTTTGTATGGGGGCTAGGTCTAAATATGGACCGATTTTTTCTATTTTCAAAAAGCTTAGTCCTTAGTGAAAAAGAGGCTTAAGTTTCAAATTTCAAGTCAATTGGTTCAAAATTACGACCCGTATCGTGTTTACACCGTTTACATGGACAGACAGACGGACGGATGGGCGGACATCGCTAAACTCAAAAAGTGATTCTGAGTCGATCGGTATACTTAAATGTGGGTCTAGGACCAGACTAGGGTAAATACAAACATCAGCACAAACTCATTATACCCTGTACCACAGTGTGGTGAAGGGTATAAAAATTGATTTAAAATTTTAAAGTTTATTGTAAAAAAAAATATTTTTGATAAAAAAAAATTTAATAAAAAAAATTGTGAGGAAAAAAATTGAGTTTCAATGAAAAAAAATATTGATTAAAAATTTTAACATTTATTGTGAAAAAATGTATTTGATAAAAAAAATTTGGATGAAAAAACAAAGTTTTGAGGAAAAGAAATTAATTTTTGGTGATAATTTTTGATGAAAAAAAAATTTTATGAAAAAAATGTTTCATAAAACACAAAGTTTATTTGATTAAAAAAATATTTTTGATAAAACAACAATTTGGATGAAAAAACAAAATTTTGAGGAAAAAAATTTAATAAGAAAATTTTTGACGAAAAAAAATGTTTGATGAAAAACCAAAGTTTTGATTACAAAAATATTTTTGATAAAAAAAAATTGGAAGAAAAAGAAATATGAAAATATAACTTTTGAACCATTATCCCGATTTCGCTGAGTTGCCAAACTTCAGGGGCCTCCGGAAAGTCTTTCAAAATTTATAGTGTTTTCAACAGACGGGCAGAAGGACGAACGGACATCGCTAGATCGTTTTAAAATTGATCGAGGATCAAGAATGTATATTATTACTTTATGGGGTGATAGACCAAAATTTCGAGGTATTACAAAATGAATGACAAACTTATATATACCCTCTATCACTAGAGTGGAGGGTATAAAAATCGGTATCCCGAAAGTCCCAGAATTGAAAACCAGAAATCCCAAGATTCGGGACTTGCCTAATCTGAAAAATCCTAGGATTTCCGGGATCGGGATTTCCCAATTAGAAGCCCTAACACACAGTGACCTCAAAATTGTTGCACAGTGTTATCAATACTCACATAAATATACTATTTTATTTATAATACTTACACACACATCAGCATTGTATACTAAATGCAAAACTTTTTATGTTGAGCACCTACTCATACAATAAGATATGATGATTGTTTGTGTTTGAATGTGTGTGTGTTAATGTGCAAACATGTTTTTATGTGGATGTGTATTTTTGTGTGTTCCCAGTTGGCCAATTGGTCATAAACGCAAATGTCGTCAACGATGTCCTCAGGACATTACAGAATTTGTCGCCTAAATAATATTGATGAGGACAACTTCAGTAACAAAAACGTGTATTTTGTCGTGTTTAAAAACGTATTTACGACTTCATAAGCGACAATTTCTTAAATTTGTCTTAAATAAGACTTTATTGAGGACAATATAAAGGATCATTGCATGCATTTTGCCGTTTTTCAAATCGCATTGACGACAAAATTCATGCAATTGTCGGTTATCTTGTCTTGGGTATGACTTAAATGAGGACAAGATAAGCGATCATTGCATGAATGTTGTCGTGTTTCAAACCACATTGACGACAAAATGCATGCAGTTGTCGCTTATCTTGTCTTCAATAAAGTCTTAATCAAGACAAGATAAGCGACAATTGCATGAATTTTATCGTGTGCTAAGCCACATTGACGAATATATGAGCGACATTGCCATAAACTTATCGTCAATCACATTTTGTTGAAAATATTCAGAACGACAAAAGTATTTGAAATGTCGTGCAACTTTTGTTTTAAGAGATATAAATAAAAATAACGGGACAATAACGACACGAAATAAGATAACAAGCAAGCGTCAACAAAATTTAGAATTATTCAGTTGGACCTTGAAAGTGCTTGTGAGATGTTGTAGATTTCATCAAATATCGCTCTGTTAATTTAATTTTTTTATCATGGGTTTATCCAGAGTTATAGAGTAATGTATATTGGTTATTTCTTAAGGGAGCGTCGTTTCACTATTAGATTGTGAGGGCAATGGTCGTATTGTGTCCGGAGTTAAAACCCCACAAAAATCAAAACCCTACAAATGCTATGCGGGTCCGGCCATCTTTTTTCAGTTCATCGGTAGACAGGGTGCAGCATTGATACACAACTACAGAAGATATTTGATATTAGATTTCCAGGACTAAAGAGTACCTGCATTTTTATAATATTAATATATTTGTTATATTAGCTGAAATTCAGAAATATCCCCGTTTATTCTATATTTATAAAGGACAGAACGAAGCTAATTTTTGCCTATATAATCATCAACGACATAATATGCAATATGTCACCCATGTTGTCTTCAACGACTATGTCGACCATATTGTCGTCTCCGACTATGTCGCCTATATTGTCGTCAACGACTTTGTAAGTGATAATGTCGCTTACGTTGTCGTTTACGATTTTCCGGCCCTTTGTGTGAAAAAGTCGTTAACGATTTGCTTGGACTGTCGCCTACGCGTCGTCAACGATTTTCTATGGTCGTTCACGCGTCGTCGAGGATGTCTTTAAGACATGGCCAACTGGGTTTGTAAATAAATACTTAAGTGTAGTTGTTTTGTTTGTTTGTATATGTTTTTTGATATAAAACAACGTGAGAGATGATTAAGTGAATTAACTGAATAAATTGATTATCACACACGGCCAAACAAATCAGAGTCTCCTCAAAGAGAGCTTTCGTGTGGACTTGAAGTTTTCGGTTCAAATCGCAAAATATATCTGATATCGACTTTTGTGATTTGAAATTAAAGTAACGAGTTTACAAGAAATGTCTTGGTGTGGTGATTATAGTTTTTTTCTTACTTTGTCTCTTATAGATTTTCAGATGTTGATCCCGTAAATTTTAAAGTGAGTCGCTAATCATTCTCTGCATCATATTTATAGACGTGAAGTGTCTATTATATTTATGCACAATTTTTCAATTAATAAAATCATAGTTTTTATGAATTTATTCATAAAAATGTTTAAATTCTTGATGACATTATTTAACTTTTTCATATAATTTATGAAAAAATTCGTAACACATAAAATTACAAATTCATAAAAATATTTAAATTCTTGATGACATAAATTAACTTTTTCATAGAATTTATGAAAAAATTCATAATATATGAAATTACAAAAAGTACACAAATTTTATCATAAATACAATGAAAAAGTTCATAAGTTGTATGAAAAAATTCATACATTTGAATTTATTTATTTATTCATAAATAAATTTATTCATAAATATTATAAAGGCTATCATCATTGTTTATACATACAATGAAATTGTTATACCCTACACCACTCTGTGGTACAGGGTATAATGAGTTTGTGCTGATGTTTGTAACTACCCGAAATACTGATACTAGACCTATCTTCAAGTATACCGATCGACTCAGAATTACTTTTTGAGTCGATTTAGCGATGTCCGTCCGTCTGTCCATCTATCGGTTTAAGCACGATACAGGTCGCAATTTTCAATCAATTGAAATTTGAAACTTAAGCATCTTTTGGCCCAAGGACGAAGCCTATTGTAATTGGAGAAAATCGGTCCATGTTAACCCCTAGCCCCCATGCAAACGCCCCCTTTGGATTCGGCTTAAATGACTCTAATAACCGTATTATAATAGATATCGCTTTGAAATTTAGCAGGTAATCAAATTTTGTATGCACGAATCACCATTCCAAATTTCAAAGAAATCGGGTCAGTCCTTCTGGTACTCCCCATACAAGCCACCCTCCCGATGTTCACACAATTCCCTTAAAATTCATAAAAATGGAAATATTTGATAAAAATTGTATTTTAATGTGTTAAACGTGAACTTTAGTAACTTCATCAAATTGCAATATAATTGGACCATTTTTGGACTTAGTCCCCCCATAAAAAAATTTCGACCGATATTCAGTTAAATCGGTCTATTGAAAAAAAAAATAAGTTAATTCCACTAAAATTTGATCTGTGTGTGTTTTCTACACTTAACAAAGATCTAACAAAAGACAGATCCATTAGGTCCATGTTTGGACTTGGGACCCATTTTCCGGAAAACTCTGGTGTAGGGTATTATATTGCCGGTTTTGACCGACTATAACTTTTTTACTTGTTTTGTATGCAGAATAAGGTGGACCTCCAATGTATGGGAAAATGAAAAAGTAATCTATTTCAAAATCGAAGGGCAATTTTTTGTGAGGTTACGATAAAAAATTTTTGACAAAAACTTGAAAATGTTCTTTGTGTTTAGAATCTTCACTCCCTCACTCGCTCATCTCTATCTTTCGAAAACCTCAAACGCATATTGTTATTAAAAAAAACTCATAAAATATATTTTTTTTAGATTGTAAATCTGTTTGAGTAAATGTGGGTTTCATTAATTTTTTTTTTTTTTTGTAACAAAGTATGTGTTGTGCAGGTAAGTGTTTACCATTAAATAGTGCGTAAAAGAGCTACAGTTTTTCATTCAACTTCGATAGATTTTGTTGAGTATTGATGGAAAAAATTCAGATCAATAGTAAAGTACAATAAAGGCATCCATCATATTATATGATGCATGAGTTTTTAATTGCAAACACAAGAAATGGAATAGGTTAAGAGCAGAAGCACTAAAATTTGGTTTAAAAGGAGTTTAAAAACAGCTTTTTTCTATTTCGATTTAATTTAAGTCAATGAAAGTGAAAAACTTACAAGTAATTTTTCATGCACTTTAAAAAATTTCTTAGATCCCACCGTTTGAAAAATTTAAACTTTTCGCAGACAATTTGACGAGATTAAAAACTTCTGAAAGTTAGGTCAAAAATAAAATACCCGTGTGTTATAGTTTTTTTAGAATAATTTTCGTTGACGCGAAAAATGCAAAAAAAAAAAACAAGTAAGAAAGTTTTAGGCGGCCAAGACCGACCATATGATACCCTACACCAGTGTTTTCCGCAAAATGGGAAACAAGTCCAAACATGGACCGATTGGATCGATCTTTTGTTAGATCTTTATTTAGTGTAGGAGACACACACAGATTAAATTTTAGTGGAATTGGTTTTTTTAACATGATAATGTTTTTAGGCTGGTGTCTAATTTTAAAAAAAGTAGCAGGACGCCACCTCAGTTTGACTATATAAGCTAACAATTAACGAAAAAGAAAACAAGAATTACTATTTTCATTTTCTTAAAACCAAACATTTTAATAACTTGGGTTTGTAACTTGGATAATAATTCACCTCGTGGTGAATAAAACCGTTTTTGACCAGCTGGTGAATTTTTTTTTTCATCCATTTTTTTTTTTTTTTTTTCATAAATTTTTTTTTTTTTTATAAATTTTTTTTTCAATCAAATTTTATTTTTCCATTAATTTTTTTTTTTCATCAATTTTTTTTTTTTCATCAAAAAATTTTTTTTTTGTCAATTTTTTTTTTTTTTTTTTCATAATTTTTTTTTCTTTCATCAAACTTTTTTTTCATCATTTTTTATCAATTTTTTTTTATCAATTTTTTTTTTCATCAAATTTTTTTTTTCATCAATTTTTTTTTTTCATCAAATTTTTTTTTTTTCATCCAATTTTTTTTTCATCAAATTTTTTTTTTCATAAATTTTTTTTTTCATCAAATTTTTTTCATGAATTTTTTTTTCATAAATTTTTTTTTCATTAACATTTTTTTTCATCAAATGTTTTTTTTATCAAAATTTTTTTTCATAATTTTTTTTATCATATTTTTTTTTAATCAATTTTTTGTCATCAAACTGTTTTATCAAATTTTTTGTTATCAATTTTTTTCTCACCAAAACATTTTTTTTTCATAATTTTTTTTACATCAAAACATTTTTCTTTTCATCAAAAAAATGTATCAAAACTTTTTTTTCATCAAAATTTTTTTCGCCAAAAATTTTGGGTTCATTAATTTTTTTTTTAATAATTTCGTTTTTCGTGAAAAAAATAACTTTTTTTTTTACCAAAACTACTTTTTCACCAAGTCTATGCATTTTGCATAAAAATTTTCCATTTGTTTATCAAATGTACATAAAACAAGTGAGAGTGTTATATTCTTTGGTGCCGAATCTTTTATACTCTCCAAAATGTAAAAACACTTTTTTGCACTTATTTTTGCACTCACTTACGAAATGTACAGCTCTTTTGGTTTTTAATGGGGTCCTCGACTGATATTTCAATTCGTTTTGCATGGAATATCAAAGTAATATAACACTATTTTTTCTAAAAAAAACTTTGCTTTGGCAAGTACACCCAAATCTTCCGCAAAACATTATCATGATTTAATGTTTTGGGCAAGAGTACAAAATTCGCAGGCATTTTTTGCCAACAGACCGATTTAATTGAATATTGGTCGAAATTTTTTTATGGGGAACTAAGTCCAAAAATGGTAAAATTATATTCCGATTGGATTAGGTTACTAAATTACCACCTTAAAATAAAATTTTTATCAAATATATCCATTTTTATGAATTTTGATGGAATTATGTGAATATCGGGAGGGTGGTTTGTATGGGGACTACCAGAAGGATTCCTTTGAATGAATTTGGAATGATGATTCGTGCGTACAAAATTTGATTACCTGTTAAATTTCAAAGCGATATCTATTAAAATACAGTTATTAGAGTCATTTAAGCATAATCTAAAGGGGCGTTGTATGGGGGGTAGGTCCTCATATGTACCGATTTTTTTCCAATTTCAAAAGGCTTCGTCCTTGGGTCAAAAGATGCTTTAGTTTTAAATTTCAAATCAATTGATTGAAAATTGCGACCTGTATCGTGCTTAAACCGATAGATGGACAGACGGACGGACAACGGCGTATGCAGGACTGTTTTTTCAGGGCCCAACAACAACAACAACAAAAAATTTTGTTGTTTTTTTCGTGAGATTCGTGTTTTCCAATACATATAAAAAAAATATTTTTTTGTTGTTGTTGTTGGGCCCCCCCCCCTGTATACGTCAATGCGGACGGACATCACTAAACGACTTAAAAAGTAATTCTGAGTCGATCGGTATACTTAATATACTTAAAGAAAGGTGTAGGACCAATATTTCGGGTAGTTACAAACATCAGCACAAACTCATTATACCCTGTACCACAAAGTGGTGTGAGGTTAAAAATTTCACTGTAGAATTCCTTTTATTCGGAAAGTGTTTTTAAATTCGTGTTCCCATTGTGTTTCAAATCCCATTGTAATATCAGTTTTTTTTTAAATTAGCGTATGTATTAGCGATATTCGTGATTATTTTTTTTTTTTTTTAAGTAAAAAAAATATTTTATACCATTTGGACAATTGTTGAATTTTAATCATCTAAACTCTATTAAATATACAAAAAAAATGTATTCGCGGAAATTTTTTCGCGAATTTTTTGTCGCGAATTTTTTTTTATTTTGCTATTAATTTATGAAAATAAGTAGAATACGATACATTAAAGACACAAAATTTTTGGAAAAAAAAAATTCGCGAATTTTTTTTTCGCGGAAAAATTAGTTTTTGCGGAAAAAATTTTTTTAGCAAAAAAACAATGCATTTTCTAAATTCATATTTAAAAACTATCACAAAAGCATAAAAAAATAATTTTTGTAGTACGATAACTTTGAAAAACGGCTAGCACCATTGAATTCAGCGTACCCGAATTAGCTTTACCAGCAGGGTACTCAGCTTGTTAATTTTTGCGACTATCACAGTGTTATTATTTTACCTGATTAGCTTATTAACGACTTAAAATTTCATTTCATCGGGGATAAGCCCTTCTAATTTAAAATTGACTTCGAGAAAAATTTAGAGCCGTTGGGGTTCTATTCTAAAAATATTTTAAAATTTAGTTTTTATATCCTCCATTCTAGTGATAGAGGGTATATATAAGTTTGTCATTCCGTTTGTTTTGTAACCTCGAAATATTGGTCTATTCATGATCGTCGATCGATTTTAATACGATCTAGCGATGTCCGTCTGTCTGTTGAAAACACTCTAACTTTTGAAAGACTGTACGGAGGTTCCTGAAGTGTGGCATATATGTTGGGCATTTACCTGGTCAGGCTGATATTGCAATCCAGCGAAATCAGTCAAGTGCTTCAAATGTTATAAGCAAGAGATTGAATTTCGGCAAGGGGTTTTCACGAGCTTACGAGATAAAACACACGGTAACTTTCGAACGATAATCATGAGAGTGCTGAAGTGTGACATATATTTTTGCCGTTCTTCTGTCCTTGTTTGTTTTAAATTTCAGCTAAATCGGTCCAGTGGTTTAAAAGTTATAAGCACAACCCTGAGTTTCAGATTGGTTTCACCCAAAATTCACAAGTTGAAAAACATGTGGAGGCTTAACAAGTAGGAAAGTTAAAATCGACTTTGCCGAATCTATGAATACCCACCACAATGCCTTTTTTTAAAGGGTAGTACATTTTTTAACGTGAAAAAATTAGCAATTTTGATTGGAAATATTTTATTTTGAGTAAAAAACTCTTTTTTTGTCATTTTTTTTTTTAAAAGAAAAATAACTAATTTTTTTTTTTGAGTGTAAAATTTTTTTCGAGTGTAATGTTTTTTATACTGTAAAAATATTTCTGAGTGAATGTACGTACGTATGTACACAAAATAATGTAATTTTTGTTAAAAAAAAAAAAAAATTGTGTAAATTTTTTTTTGAGTGTAAAATTTTTTTGAGTGTAAAATTTTTTTTGAGTGTAAATTTTTTTTCGAGTGTAATTTTTAAGTTACCAATGCTTTTAAAACTAAACAAGTTTAAAAAGCATTGCTTTAAAATTAAACAAGTTTGAAAAGTATTGTTTAGTTACCACCAATGCTTTCAAAACTTGTTAAAACACGTGGCATTTTAGATGAAACTAATCTGAAATTCATGGTTTTGCTTATAACTTTTGAACCACTGGACCGATTGAGCTCAAATTTAATACCAAATAGACCCGGGGAACGACAAAGATACATGCCAAGCTTCAGTAGTCTCATTATTGTATTTCAAAAGTTATCGTGTTTTTTATCTCGTAAATTCGCGAAACACCCTTGCCGAAATTTACTCTTTTGCTCATAACTTTTGAACCACTGGACCGATTTGGCTGGATTGCAATACCAACCTGACCAGGTAAGTATATATATATATGTTCCTTTAACTCCCACTGGAGCATAGGGCGCCAAAAAAACCAGGTAAGTGACAAACATATATGCCTAACTTCAGTAGCCTCTGTAAAGTCTTTCAAAAGTTAGCGTGTTTTCTACGGACGGACAGACAGACAGACAAACAGACGGACGGACGGACGGACGGACATCGCTAGATCGACTTAAAATCGATCGAGGATCATAAATATATATACTTTATGGGATCCTAGACCAATATTTCGAGGTGTTACAAACGGAATGACAAACTTATATATACCCTCTATCATTAGAGTGGAGGGTATAAAAAAACAAGCTTAAAAAACAATGATAAGCCACAAAATTACTTCACAGAGTATTTTTATCTTTCAGAAATATTTTTACACCAAAAAAAAATTTACACTCGAAAAAAATTTTACACTCAAAAAAAAAATAATAAATTATTTTCTGTTTTTACAAAAATTGCAAAAAAAGTTTTTTACTTAAAATAAAATATTTCTAATCAAAATTGTTAATTTTTTTAACATTAAAATATTTCCTTTAAAAAGGGTATTGTTGAGGGTATTCATATATTCGGCCAAGTCGAATTTAACTTTTATAAATGTTTTTTTTTTAGTTTTGATAAGCAAGAAAAACTTTAGATTTTTTCAATTTTTTAGGGATGAAACCATTAACAAGAAACCACTGTGTATCGTTGAGTATGATTATTATTTAATGGAAATTACAAATTTAATCATACGTCAATCATACAGTTTTCAAGCAATTACTTTTGCGTGTAAAAAAAATCTAGCGCTGATCTAGGAAAAAGCCTTGAAGGTTTTGTTATGGAATATGGAATAACTTTCATTTGCTTTTGGTTTCATCACATGCCGGTTTTAGTTGTTCCACTGTGTAAAAATTTACAAAGTAATGCTCGATAAACAAAATACATTTGTCATTTTATTTAATTCTTAAACGATTTCTACAATTTGACCTTGAGTTCAATTTGTATCAAAAATTAACATTTCAATTAATCAAAATAAATACTCGTATCATACTTTATTGATGACCAAAGTCATGACCAATGTACGAATTATTCAAAGTTTTATTTTGTAGTCAATTGAAAAAATTCCAACGAAAAAAAATATCAATTGTAGTGACGTAGAACTCTTGTATTAAATATTATGATTCAGTATTTTTTCTATAAGTAATGAATTTTTATAAACTATTCATACTGCATGCAATTTCAATTAAAATGACTTTTTTTTCCATAAAAAGATAGACAAACACCCACTATAAATAAATTATCTTTGTTTTAAAAGCCTTTTATACTGATGGGATTTTCTAATTAACTATAAATGTGTGATTAAGTGAAAAAGATATAAATATCAATATAAAACAGAAATACATAACCAAAATAGATTGTATGATAATCGATTTTTGGTTCAATTTGTTTATAGTCATGTGTATTTAACATGGTATTCCATTATTCGTTATTCAGTTTGAATCGGTAAATCGAGGAGAAACCGAATTTATCTAAAACTTTGTTCATTTTCTTAAAATCATTTTTTTAACTTTCCACCTTTTCTGATTTTTTCTGAAATTTCATATTTTTGTAATTTTTTTTTACGGTTTGTTTTATTTTTGGTTTCCTGCTTTTATGAATTTTCAAGTTATTATACAAATTTTTCTGATCCGATCTTAATATTTTAGAACTCTTTTATTTTAAAAATTTCTCAGAGTTTTTCCAATTTTTTAAAAATGATTCCTATGTTATTTAAATTCTTTTGTGAATTTTCAGATTATTTTTAATTTTCTTATCATTTTTCTTTTTTTTTTCCTAACTTTACTAACTTTACTGATTTTCCAAAATTTTTTAAAATATTTAAATTTTGTAATTTTTTTTATACCCTCCAACCACAGTATGGGGGTATACTCACTTTGTCATTCCGTTTGTAACGCATCGAAATATCGGTCGGGGACCCCATAAAGTATATATATTTTTGGTCCATGATCGATTCTAAGACATTCTGTGAATGTCCGTCCGTCCGTCCGCCTGTCCGTCCGTCTGTCTGTAGATGGCACGATACAGTCCAAAATAAAAAAGCTAGCCTCCTGCAATTTGGCATGAATATGTCTTATGGTCCTAGGCAGGTTAAGTTCGTAAATGGGCAAAATCGGCTCAGGGGGAAAAAAGTTCCCCCTTGAAGAACTGAACCAACCTCTGAAAAAATACACTTTTTTTACATGTTTTTTTGTATTTTTGTTAAATAAATGAAACATTTGTTATCTTTATCGGGATGGGAAGGTGCTCTCAACGTCCCCCACTGAGCCCCATCACCCCCCCAAAAAAAAACAAACGCCCCTGACAATTTTTTTTTTTACATTTTGGAAGGTATAAAAGATTCGGCACAGCCGAATTTAACACTCTCACTTGTTTAAATTATCATGATTTTTTTAATTTTTATTAAAAATAAAAAGAGTTTGTTCTAGTTCGAGGCCATTTTTATGTTCCCAATTATGAATTTACATAACAAGTACATGAGTCAACTCTATTTTCTTTATTAAAATATTCTCCCAACAAATACTCACAAAGTTTCTCAGGATTGAGTTTTTGATCGTTACTGGAACTTTTCAATTTTCCCATCATCAGAATTCCGTAGAAAATTAGGTAAAGTGAACAAAGATCAAATATTCATACACTCAAAGAAAAAGCATTATTATAAAAATGAAGCTGTCATAAATATAATGAAAATCTTCATTAATGTTCGTCCAATGTAACAGTTTCATAAATACAATGAAACAGTTTCATAATTGTTCATACCCTAGTAAAAATATTATGCTAATTTTACTGAATAGATCTAATTTGATCCGTAAAATGATTGTATCAAATAATGTCTAATTGTATTACTTTAGATCAAAAAATATAAAAATTGATACAATTTGATCCTGAATTTGGTCAAATCTAATTAGATCAAATTGATCTTATAATATCAATTTTTATATAATTTGATAAGCAAAACCAAAATACGAATCTAATCATATATGGAGCAATATCTAACCATATAAAGTGGATCAACCGTATCAAAGTGATAGATACAATTTTATATAAATTTATACCGAAGCATATTAACTCATATAAGATGGTATCAAATTATATATGATTAGACCAGAAAATTTTTACTCGGGTAGTGCCAATATTTATGAAATTTTTCATTAATATAATAAATTAAATTTGATTAACTTTTATTAAAATTTTCATTAATATTATGAAATGTTTTATAAATACGATGAAAAATTTTATTTATAACATAGATTTAATTTATTTTTTCTTAAACATTTCATCACATTAGGAAACTATTTCATATTATTTATGAACCACTTCATTGGTACTATGAAATAGTTCCATATTTATAATGAAATACTTAAAAAAAACGAATATTAATTTTATGAAATGTTTCATACACTCAAAAAAATACGTGTTAGCTAACTTTTAGCAAATTTTTAGTTGAGATTAGCATGTTAGCAAAAAATTCTTGTAAACTTCATTTAGCACATTAGCAATTTTAAACAAACTTTGAACTAATTTCTTTTGCTAAATTTAAAATTGAGTTGACAACATTTTTACAAGATTTTTTGCTAATATTAGCAAAAATAAATCGTAATTTTTTTTTTAAGAAAATTTAAAATGGCGATATCTCGGAAACAAAGCCAGATAGAGCAAATTGGAGGCCATTTTTGATTCTCGGGCTTACCATAGTATAGCCGATCCTCTTCACATGTGTGGACCCTAATGGGACCCAACTTTGGATCAAAAAAGTTAGCATTCCCGAAAATTTTAAAATGCTCATATCTCGGTAGCATTTTTGTAGCTCTCAACACGTAGAATAAGACCGCAAAATAACCAAAAGCTCTCCGAGTAATATTTTTTAAGTTATCGAGTTTTTTATTTCTCAAAACCCCAGTGGTCCCTTAAAATCTCGTATCTCAAAAACTAAGAAAGGTAGAGCGAAACTGACACAAATTTTGTATCAAAAACTATGACGATTGTTAAGGAACCCAACTGGGTCTACCCCATCAGGGTTCGGGGTCTGGACCTATCGGGTCCGAACCCAATGGGGTCCTCAAATGTGTATGAACTAACAAGGGAAGTCTCCCTAGTGTCACCCGCTGATCTTTATGGAATTGGTTTTATTTTGTAGATCAGAAAAAATAAAGGGACACGTATTTTTTCTTAGCTGCCCAAATTCATACTTAGGGGTTAAAAAGGAGGACAAGGCCATTTTTCGGTTTTTTTCGTTTATCTCCTATATAATGCAAAGAAACCTAGTCATGTTACATACCAAATGAAAGGTCTTTGGAAAACCTATTTACGTGTGCTAAGAACGTTCCCAAACATGCACAACTTTTCGTCATATTAAGTAAAATACCAAAATTTTAGGACATTTTTGTTAATACGTCGAAAAATATTAACTTCTGTGGCATGTTGTATGTATTTTTAATACCTTTAATCTGATACTACACGTGCCTATATTAATTTTGTTTAAATACGCACAAATCGTAAAAAACTGAAAAAGGTCAATTTCCCCCCCCCCCCTTACAAATCGAACCCCATTAAAAATGAGTTTGAGCCGCTAAAAAAAAAATACGTGTCGAATTAATTTTCGTTTTTAACAACATATCCAAATTTCATGAAGATCGGAGGGTGAAATAAATAAGTTGAAATAAAAAAAATTCAGTTAACTAATTTTTGGCAAAACATTTTTGTTAACTTTACCAAAAAAATTGTGAGTTCAAAATCAGCAAATTTTCTTGTAGGTTTACAAGCTTTTTTTGCTAACATTACAGTTTTTTTTGAGTGTAGCATTTATAAAATACTTCATAATATTTATGAACAGTTACATTGGACGAACTTTAATGACAAGTCTCGTTATATTTAAAAAAAAAAGTTGCATAGTATTTATGAAATGTTTCATTAATAAAGCAAATGCTATATTTTTCTTAGAAATAAAATTTATGATACTTACATTGGAAGAACTAAAAAAGGAATTAAAATTTTCAAAATCGTCATTGTTTTGCCCCAATTTCTTTATCACATTACAAAAAATCATATGACACGTTTAAGAATTTTTTTATGAAATCATGAAATTTTATGTAGTGCATTTCATAGACTTTTTTTATAAAACTTCATTATATTTATGAAGGTTTTATAAATATAATGAAATGTTATGACAAAAATTTTTATTAAACCATGTCATAAATTCTATGAAGCATTTTTCTCTGAGTATATTCTAAATTGTTTCAACTTATTTTTAGTAAGAACGAAATAAAAGAAATAAGTATATGATTTCGAAATCTCACCAGTATTATATCCAAATAAAACAAGTAAAAAAATTATTGGCGGTCGAGACCGACCATACCCTACACCAGTGTTTCCCGGAAAATGGGTCCCTAGTTAAAACATGGACCGATTGGATCTATTTTTTTTTTATCAAAACTTTAAAAATTGTAAAAAAAACACTAACAAACCAAATTTAAGTGAAATAGACTCCTTTTTGTTGCCAATAAACCCTTTAACAGAATATCGGTCGAAATTTTTTATATGGGGCCTAAGTCCAAAAATGGTCCGATTATAAAAATATAAAATTTTTGCAGTCAAAAAATTTAAACTAAAAAAAAAAAATTACAAAAAAAATCAAAAAAAAAATATGTAAATTTTTTACGCACTCAAAAAAAAAGTGAAGTAAAAACTGGGAAAATTAAAAAAACTTTGAGAAAAAGACGGAATAATTTGGCTCCGAAGATTTTTTTTTTTGTTTTAGTTTATACTTTTCCCAAAAATAAGGAAAATAAAGTTTCTTAATTTTAAGACAATTTTAACTAGAAAATGGGAAAAATTATATTACAATTTAGTTCATTCACATTTTACGACTAGATTGAGTCCAGACTCTGGACCCATGGGTTCGGACCCTATGGGTCTCGAGAACCCGTTGGGTCCTTTATAGTTCGTTACAGATTTTGACCCAAAAATGTTGCCCTTGCTTAGTTTTCGAGATATGGTAATAAGGGGCCTGAAAGGGTCTTGAGAATATTATAAACTGTATAAGTCAAAAACTATTAGTAGGAGGGCTTTCGGGTATTTTGAGGACGTGTTCTACGAGTCAAGGGCTACAAAAATGCCCTTGACTCGTGTTGCCAGTATTTATCGAGATATGTGCATTAATAAAATCTCGGGAATTTAAAATTTTAGATCCCAAATTAAGGTCTTGAGACCCCGACAGATATGCAGAGCTAGGCTATTCCATATTTTTGTTGTCTTTCTTTGGAAAATTTCATCCGTTTCGCTCTATCTCGCTTAGATTTCGAGATATCGCCATTTTAAATTTTTAACTAAATTCTATGAAGTCATTTACTAAATTCTCAGAAGTTATTAACCAAATTCTAAGAAGTACACTTCCTCAATTCAAAGACGAGAAATACGATGATGTTTTTTTTAGTAAATTTTAACTAAACTTGAACTTAATTGTTTTTTAAGAAATATGTCTTAAAAATAATGATACGTTTCTGAGATTTTTGGAAAATTTCTTTGGCAGTAAAAATTTTTTTCCTTATATTAAAGAACTCCATTTAAAGAAAACTAATTATAAGTAAATGAACTAAACTTTTTTCCTCATAGTAAAGAAAATTTCTCATTTTTTAGTTAAATTTAACTAAATTTTAGGAAAATTCATGATAAATTTTGAAAGACATTTTTTCCTCAATTTTAGTTATGTCTTTTTTTTCAGTGCGTGTAAAAAATTACAATCACCAAGAAAAGTGTAATTTTACTCAAATTCATTTGAATTCAAATAGTTTTGGGAATTGCAAAGAACATCCATGGATTCAGCGAATTTACTTAAATTTAACATTTAACTTGTTAATGTTAAATTTTCAATAAATTATTAAAAAATTTTATAAAAAAAAACTTTTACAAATTCCATAAACTATTAACTTTTTGTTCCAGTTTATTGCAAAAGTTTATAAAAATGACATGAGCAAAAAAAAAATGTTGCGTTAAATTGCACATTTTTTGTTGTTAATTTTTGCAGCATCAACAAAAAAACGAAATTACGAAGTCATTTTTTTTATAAAAAAAAAAATAAAAAAATAATACACAATGAAATTAATATTAAACAAAAAGAAAAAAAGAATACACCAAACAACAGCGGGTGGTTTGTAATTGTATTTTGTTTTTATTGTAGATAAAAGAAAAGTGAGAAACAAAGAAACCGGTGATAAAAAAAAAATTAAAACATTTTTTTTTTATTGTGAAGACAACAATTTTAAATTAAAATGCAAAAAAAAAAAAACAAAAAAAAAATTAAATAACAAAAAACGGAAGTCACAGACACAAGAGATAATTATTTGCTATTTTTTTGTACATGTTAATGTTTTGTTTTTATACCCTGCACTTTGTGGTAAAGGGGATAAATAAGTTTGACATTACGTATGTAACTTATTGAAATATGTAAGGGCGTCCCGTAAAATTTAAATTTTCGAATTTCATGTCGTTATTCACTAGAGAAAAAAAGACAAGAAATCTCATTTGGGAATTGGGGATTTTTATGGGGATTTCAAAAATTATTTTGGGGATTTTTTTTGGGATATTCAAAATTGTATCTATTTAATACAACAAGAAAAATTTAATATAATCAACGATTTTTAACAAAATTTTTAGTGAAAATAACTCTTTAGTACAAGATTACGAAGCGCATTCAGTAAAACGCACATTTATCGGTTGAAAAATATATATATTTACATTGTCAAAACCCGTTAATTAACTCGTTTGTGGATTTTTTGGGATTTTTTAAATTTAAATATAAAAAATTAGCATCCATAAATTTTTTTTAAAAATTAACAAAAAAAATTTTGTGTGATTAAAAAAAGCTTATTTTTTTATTGCTTGGCGAAAAAAACGGAAAAAGTACGGAAAAAAGTACCTGGCAACGCTGGTCGTAATACCTGCCAAACGATGGCCTCGTTAGAGCTTATTGTGGGAAAATTTATGAAAAAATTTTGCAAGGTCAACTTAAGTCGGCAACCAGCGGTCAAAGTTGTAAAAAAATACGTATTTAGACCAAAATTCATGTCCGAATTTTTTTAACCAAATACGTCTCAAAAATTCCGAAATTTTGCGTATATTATTGGAAAAATATTTAGGAAAATTCAAAACCGCGGTTTTGGTCCACAGATGCTGATTTTTATATATAAAAATATATTTTTTTATAAAAATTGGTCTCAAAAGTTGGAAAATGTTAAGTGTGTCATCTAAAAAATATTAACAAAATATAAAAACGCGATTTTGGTTCAAAAATGCTGATCTGCGATTTTGGTCCACAGATCCTGATCAGCATTTTCGGACCAAAATCGTGTTTTTATATTTTTTAGATAACAAAAGTTGGAAAATGTTAAGTGTGTTATCTAAAAAATATTTTTAAAAAATATAAAAACACGATTTTGGTCCACAGATGTTGATCAGCATTTTCGGACCAAAATCGAGTTTTTATATATTTTTTTAATATTTTTTAGACAACACACTTAACATTTTCCAAATTTTGAGACCAATTTGGATAAAAAAATAATTTTTATGTTTAAAAATCAGCATCTATGGACAAAAATCGCAGTGTTGGAATTTTTTAAATATTTTTCCAATAAAGTGCGCCAAATTTCCGAATTTGGTCAAAAAATTCGGACCTGAACCTTGTTTGAAATACGTAATTTTTTTCAATTTTGACCGCTGGTTTCCGACTGAAGATGACCTTGCAAAATTTTTTCATAGCACAGCTCTAACGTGGCCTTTTTTTGGCAGATATTACGACATGAAATTCGAAAATTTAAATCTGTCGGGACGCCCTACTAGTCTACATGACGAAAGGCCTTTAGAAAACCTATATACACTCCAAAAAAAAACAAAAAACTGTAATGTTAGCAAACAAAAGCTTGTAAACCTACAAGAAAAATTGCTGATTTTGAACCCACAATTTTTTTAACAAAAATGTTTTGCCAAAAATTAGTTAACTGAAATGTTTTTTATTTTGAGGATGTTTATTCTGGCTCGAGGTCATTATTTTCTTTACTAATTAAATCCATGATATTCTCATAGCATAATTTTCAAGAAAATTTTTTTTTATTTCAACTTAGTTCATTGAACTCGCAAGGGACATCAGTGGTAGCTTATGGAGACGACGTTGTCATTATGTCGTGTGGAAAATTTTTGGGCACAGTATTCGAACTTTTGGAAGTGTTACTGAGGCAAATGTGGAAATGTGCTAATAATAATGGCCTAAACGTTAGCCCGGAAAAACAGAAATGGTACTTTTTACAAACAGGTACAAAATAGAGACTTTTAAGGTCGAGATAAACGGAGTTGGAATTTCTTTATCAAACCAAGCGAAATTTTTAGGAATCATTTTATACAGTAAACTGTCATGGAAACAAAACACCGAAGAAAGGGTCAAGAAAGCATACAACGACTTCTACGCATGCAAGAAAATGTTTGGCGCAACTTGGGGACTGGGTCCAAGGATCACTTACTGGATTTATGCTTCTGTAGTAAGACCAATCTTACTGTATGGTGTTATGGTCTGGTATAACGCACTAGAGCGTAATGTGACGCACTTAAAATTTCAGAGAATTCAACGTCTAATGGTTTTATGCATCACAGGTGCTCTGATAACAACATCAGCTGAATCTATTGACACGCTACTGCACCTGATACCAATTGACATATTTGCAAAGGGGGAGGCCTATAAGTCCTGCCTTCGTCTCAAAGAGTCAAATTTATTCAGGCAACGCAATTTTGAACACACTAACATGAACAATTTAAATGATATTGCCACAGATTATAGAGTGCCCAAACATATTTTCGACCGGAAATACGACGTAGAATTTCCGACTCGAGAATTTTGGTCAAACTGGCAAAACCCCCCAATGAACGCTATTAACACATTCACAGACGGCTCCAAACAATCCATGGGAGTCGGTGCAGGTTTTTCAACGAGTTTGCGAGATTTAGAGAAGACTTTTATCCTTCCATTGGACTCTAGCATTTTCCAGGCCGAAATAGTTGCCATAAGCAAGGCAGCTTTATAGTTCGGTGATGAGACAAACAGAGAATTTAACATTTACGTTGACAGCCAAGCTGCTCTAAAAGGTCTTAAAAGCTTTTACATCAAGTCGAAATTGGTTTTCGAATGCTTCTAGAACTTAAAAAGTTTAGGGAGTATGAACAAGGTGAAACTAATATGGGTATTCAAGGGAACGAGAGAGCGGACGAGCTCGCGAAACAAGGTGCTGCTGGTATTGGTATTTCTGTACATATTGATCCACCAATCCAGCACTTCAGATCGCTACACGACATTCAAAACAATGCAATGGCTAATAGAAAGTGGAGAGAGCTAACTACAAGTGCGATCAGTAGAAGATTGTGGGCATGCTACAATCTAAGGAAAACTGAATAATTACTCTCACTTACCAGATGGAACTGCCGTGTACTTACTGGAGTGATCACCGGGCACTGCCTAATAGGTTATCATAGAAAGAAAATGGGACTTACTTCTGATGCCAGCTGTAGAAGGTGCGATGAACCTAACACTGAAGAAACGGTCGTACATATTCTTTGCAAATGTCCTGCTTTGGCCAGAACCCGACGGCACATATTAGGCAGATATGACTTCGAGAGCTTGGAAACGGTTTTTGAATGTCGACCTAAGGCAAATAGTACAATTCGCCACCTCTAACCTAACCTAGTTTATACACACTTGAGGACCCCATTGGGCTCGGACCCAATAGTTTCAGACCCCGACGGGTTATACCTAGTTGGGTTCCTTAAAAATCGTCATGGTTTTGATCCAAAATTTGTGTCCGTTTCGCTCTATATTGCTTAGTTTTTGAGATACGAGATTTAAGGGGACCACTGGGGTTTTGAGAATTAAAAAACTCAATGACTTCAAAAATATTACTCAGAAGGCTTTTGGTTGTTTGCGTGTTGAGATCTACAAAAATGCTTTTGGAGTTTTTGTTGTGTCGGCAATATTTACCGAGATATGAGCATTTTAAAATTTTCGGGAATGCAAACTTTTTTGGATCCAAAGTTAGACCAATTAGGGTCCACACATGTGAATAGGATGTTCGGTACTATGGACAGCCCGAGAACCAAAAATGGCCTCCATTTCTCTATCTGGCTTAGTTTCCGAGATAGCGTCATAAAACTCAATTCATACTCATAAATTCCAACTGAAATTTCGAAAAATGCAATTGAAATTCAGAATACCCAGATTAAAATTTGCGAAAGCCCAATTGAATTGGCTACAAGCTTAATAGAGCCCAGTTGAATTCAGAAAAGGTCTGAAGACACATTTAAAATAAGCCTAATTGAATTTTAGAAAATTACAATTTAGAAAAGCCCAATTGATTTTCAGAAAAGTTTAATTAAAACTAGGGCTGTCAATCCCGAAATCCCGAAATCCCGGGATTATTGTCATAAAATGAATCCCAAATCCCGGGATTTTTAAGCTCAAATCCCGGGATTTTTGAAAAATTATAAATGTGTGAAAATTGATTTTTAAAAATACAACTTTGTTCTATTATTGTTACATTTACATAAACAAATTAAAACTAAAACTTTTTTTAATTTTTAACGTAGCTGGCCACGAATTTGGCTGAGCTGAAAATTTTCTAAAAAACCAAAACTTTAATCCGATTGACCTCAAATTTGTACCACATAAGTTTTAGGCGTAGGAGAATAAAAATTTTCCAGGACGTTCAAAATTGCAAGAAAAACTTTTTTTATACAAAAAAAGTTCAAGTCTAATGTTTTATATTATTACTTTTCTCCTTTAAAAGTTTTATTATTTTAAATTTTAAAATTATACAGTGCAACAACCAAAATCGGAATGTGATGAAACCAAAAGCAAATAAAAGTTGTCATTTTCCATAACAAACCCCTCAAGGCTTTTTTTAGTTCATTGCTAAATATTTAATAATAATTACTTGAAAACTGCATAAGTGGCGTATACTTAATTTTTTAATTGCCTTTAAATAACAATCAGAATAATTAGAAATATTTTTTTTACTAATTTCGTTGTAGCGAAATCGACCCAAGGGTTTTCGTAGGAATCAAACCCACGCGTGGCCACGACTTCCTGCTTAATAGGCTAGCACGCTACCAACTAACCCACAGTAGCCCCCTTAATATGCACAACAAAATTGAAACCTACTATTTTTTTACTTTTATAATCAAAGAAATTTAATCCCGAAATCCCGAAAAATCCCGGGATCCCGAAAAATCCCGTAATCCCGAAAAATCCCGGGATCCCGGGATTTCGATTTTCAAATCCCGAATCCCGGGATTTTAAAAAACCGATCCCGTTTGACAGCCCTAATTAAAACTAAGAAAAGCTTTGTTGAAATTCATAAATCACAATTTAAATTCAGAAAAAAATCAAATGAAATTCCGAAAAACTCCATCGGTGAGGCTTTTCTGTGCTGTAATTGAGCTTTTTTGAATTAAAATAAAGCTTTTAAAATTTTTCTAAATTTGTATTGGACTATTCTAAATTTAGTTTCACGTTATTTATGTATTCAAATTTAAAAAAAAATATTGTTTTTGTAATTGGAATATATTTTTCAACTTTACATTATATTCTTCTTCACTTGTTTTTGTGTTTTCTTGTGTTTATATTTTCTTATCTTTTGTTATTGTTATTTAAGTATTTCGAAGATACTTAATGTGACAGTTATGTTTATGTGACAAATAATTGAAATTTATCGTCATTTGTATCTATCTTTGTTTCTATCTACTTACTACAGTTGAATCTCCTCCTCAATGAGATTACCCAACGCGAACACCCGACCAACATTATTATTATCACACACGCGAGTACAAACAAAAAAATCACGATTTATTTACAACAATTTATAAGTACATCTGTTATTAAGATGATGACCACAAAATATGAGAGACCGAAAGACAGACAGACAGACAGACAAACACAAATAAAACTGACAATCAGCTACTAAAGTACAATATGTATGAAAAAAAATTGCAGATTCATTTTTTGATTTATTAAATGAATAAAAAAAATAAAAGCTGTTGTTGTAGCTCAAATATGCGGGTGTATTAAATATTAAATTACCGTAACACAGTGGGACCAATAAAACAAAAAAATAGGGGAACCTCTACACCATTTTCAGATATAATTCGTAAAAGATCAATTGTAATTCGAAGATTCTATTTGTAACTCGACGATTCCATTTGTAATGCGAAGATTCCATTTGTAATTCGAAAATTCTACTTGTAGTTCGAAGATTCCATTTGTAATATGAAGATTCCATTTGTAATACGAATATTCCAATTGTAATTCGTAAATGATCAATTGTAATTCGTAAAAGATCAATTGTAGTTCGTAAAAGATCAATTGTAATTCGAAAAAGATTATAATTCGAAAAAGATCAATTGTAATTCGTAAAAGATCAATCAATTGATCTTTTCGAATTACAATTGATACTTTACGAATTACAATTGATTTTTTACGAATTACTAATAGTCTTTTACGAATTACAATTGATCTTTTACGAATTACAATTGATCTTTTTCGAATTACAATTGATATTTTTTAAATAACAATTGATCTTTTACGAATTACAATTGATATTTTACAAATTTCAACTGATCTTTTACAAATAACAATTGATCTTTTCCAAATTACAATTAGAATATTCGAATTACAAATGCAATCTTCGAATTACAAATGGAATCTTCGAATTAGAAATAGAAATAGAATCATCGAATTACAAGTAGAATCTTCGAATTACTAATGGAATCTTCGAGTTACCAGTAGAATCTTCGAATTACAATTGATCTTTTACGAATTATATCTGTAAATGGTGTAGTGCTTCTCCAACAGACCTTCGATAATTTAATTCAACATATTATATTTTTGCTTATTAACCTCTAGTCTAATCAGAAATTGGCACATGGATGGACGTGTGAAACTAGACAACAGATTTGGCCTTCTTGTAATCAGAAGCGCACCATTTAACTGATATCGCAACTAAAAGGAGAGATTTCGACGGTGGCTGATGTAATTACCGGACGCTGTCTTATAGGAAATCCCACATAGTGGTTAAATGTGCCATCAAATGACTTTTTCCGGAGCTTAATGTATGAGATGGAGTTGAAAACTATAAAACACTTTATCAGGACTGCGATCACGTAAAACGATAGTTGACTATCGTCGATTTTTGGAGCCTTGTTACTCCAAAACTAATCAAAGTTTTCTAATGTTTCTGGATAAGACAACACTCTTTAAAAATTAAATAAAGAAAAACTTTCAAATTTCCTTTCAAAACGATATGTATTTTGATGTCGTTTATGCATCGTGTATTGTTTTCGTTTTACGTGATTAGGCCCCAGGCATTTCCGGCACTTTCTGGTAAGAGACTTGCTTTACTTGGATTTAGGGAGATGCACGATCTTCATGATTTGTCGGATGTTGAATTTCAATATCTCAGGAGTTTTATAATTTGGTTTAACGACAGGGACTAGTAGGGGAACCCCACTACCGTCCCGCCACACTCCATTTCAAGCAAGTTGAAGTTTTGTTTCATTCCTCATTATTTACAACTTTAAAAATGGTTTACACGAACATCCTAGCTGATCATGTTTTCGAGTTGTTGCTAAATAATTACACTGATCGACAATAAAAACCTCCCAGTAAAATATCAAACTGATTCTTAAAGATTTTTCTCTCCTGACTCCAAATTTGCCATCCAAATTTGTTTATCACGTACTGTTGAGATATTCCCTGTTACGAAGTCAAAAACCAATAATTTAGCACTTTTAGTGGTCCACTGCAGTGGCGTATACAGGGGGGGGGGCCCGGGGGCCCGGGCCCCCCCCGAAATGATTTCACAAATTTCAGGATTTTGTATCAAATAACAAGTACAATTTAAAAAAAAATCGAAAAACATTAAGAATCTAAAATTTTTTGAAGAAAAATGTTTTGAAACTGAAAATTTTTCTGTTAAAAAAATCTCAAAATCGGAAAAATTTTTCTTAGAATTTGAAATTATTCTAATGAAAAAATATCTTAGAACCTGAAGTTTTATGTACACAAAAAAATGGAACTAATTGTAAGTACAATGTAGTCATATCTTAAAATGCGATTTTGTCTTTTAGAAAAATGTCTCAGAACGAGACTATCTCTAAAAAAAATTTTCTAAAAAAGTGTATGATTAACTTTTGTAAAAAAAAAATGTCTCAGAATCTAAAACTTTCTGTAAGAAAAAAGTCTGAGAATCAAGACTTTTTCTATAGGAATAATTTCTTAAAATATTGGCCTTTTTCTCAGAATCTAAACTTTTTCTATAGGAAAAATGTCTCAGAATCTTTGGTTTTTCTATATGAAAATTGTTTCAGACTCTTAGAACTTTCCATAGAAATAATGTCTCTGAATCTGAATAATGTCTCCAAATCTGAGACTTTTTCTATAAAAAAATTCTTAGAATCTGAGGCTTTTCTATATGAAAAATATTTTAGAATCTGAAAACTTTCTATAGGAATAATGTCTCTGAATCTGAGAATTTTTCTTACAATCTAGGAAAATGTCTCAGAATCTTATACTTTTTTTTACCAAAAATGTCTCAGAATCAACGAATTTTTCTTAAGGAAAGTTATCTCAAAATCTAAGATTTTGTGTATAGGAAAATGTCTCAGAGACACAAGCTGAGACTTTTTGTATAGAAAAATGCTCAAAATCTGAGACTTTTTCTATTGTGAAAATATCTTTTTCTATAAGAATAATGTCTCAGAATCTGAGTATTTTTCTATGGGAAAAATATTTCTGAATCTGAAACTTTTTCTTTAGGAAAAATGTCTTAGAATCTGAGGCTTTTTCTATATGAAAATAGTTTCAGAATCTGACAATTTCCTATAGACAAAATGTCTTAGAATCTGAGACTTGTTCTCAAGGAAAATGTCTAAGAATTTGAGACTTTTTCTATAGGAAAACTGTTTAAGCATTTGAGACTTTTTCGATAGGAAAAATGTCTCAGAATCTAAGATATTTTCTGTAGAATAAATGTCTGAGAATCTGAGACATTTTCTATAGGAAAAATGCCGAAGAACCTGAGACTTTTTCTATAGGAAAAATGTCAAAGAGTCTGAGACGTTTTCTACTAGAATCTGTGACTTTCTATAGGAAAAATGTCTTATAATCTGAAAAAGAGGTTTTAAAATCTAAGACTTTTTTATACTGTTTTCTTTTTAAAAAGGTCTCAGAATCTGAATATTTTTCTTATAAAAAACGAAGATTTTCTCAGAATCTAAAACTTTTTGTGTAGAATGTATTAGAATCTGATAAAATGTGGTAGTCTAGAAATATCTCAGATTCTGTCAAAATGTCTTACAGTCGGATTCTTTTCTTTTGGAAAAGTATTTTATGAATATGTTTATAGAATTATTTTCTAAAGTGACTTTTCCCGAGAAACGTTTTCCATTGGAAATATGATTTATAGTACATTCAGACTGACTTTGAAACCTCGTTGAAAATACGTATTTTCATTTTCAAAACTCAGCCGTTCACACCCGAAAAATTTGACACTTATCACGTTTTCAAAATTTACCGAACAAAATTTGCGATTATACCGGCTTAAAAAACACGCAATAAATTAATTTACGGGATATTTTAAAATAATTTATTAAAATCTTTTGTTTATTGTTGTTTTTTATTCAAATATTTAAATATTTTTAATTTTTTTATTTTTTACACTTTCTTTAATTTATTTTCTTGTTTTATAACAGTAGTAAAAAAGAGGAGAACTATGAAATTTAAAAGGTTTCGATCGTACATTCGTTGAAACCTCAATACAAAAAGGTTTCAATTTGTGTGGGAAAATACGTATTTTCAAATGAGGTTTGGCTCGAAACCTCGTTAAACGGGGTTTCGACGCCAATGTGAATGCACTATTAGAGTCTTTGGCTTTTTCTATAACAAAAATTGTCTTAACTGGAAAATGTCATAGAATATTAACCCCAGTTTCTGTAACACGAACGCAATTCGTTCGTGACGAATTTGTGTGTATTTTGTTATTGTAACAAAAACAAAAAACATGCAAATTCGTCGCAGACGAATGGCGTTCGTATTACAGAAATTGGGGGTTAGACTTTTCTGTAAAAAAAAAATCAGATTCTGATAATCTTCCTTGTAAAAATGTATCAGCATCTGATACAATTCACAATTTAAAAAAAGGCGTAAGTTTCTCACAAAATTTTAAAATATGAAAAATTTTAATTTACACAAAAATGAAGAATCTGATTGGGTTACATTCAGTTCAAGGAAAAGATCGAGAAAGATTTTAAAACATTTGCTGTTATGTAAATTTTTTGTAAAAAAAAAAAAAAATAATAATGTTGGGCCCCCACCGAAATAAAATCCTGGATACGCCCCTGGTCCACTGTGACCAATTATTACTTTGCTTCCAAAAAATAAGACTTGATTTCATATAAAATGGACATCCTGATTAGAGATGCGCGTTGGTCAGGTGATTCACTTTAATCCAGCGTGAGTGTGAGTGATTTTTTTTGTCATTTCTTGCCAAAAAAAAGTATTTTTGACGGTTTTTTTTTTGGTAAGAAAATTTAATAGCCTGAGAAGAGCTTGCGTGATTCACGCGTAAGCGTGATTGAATTATCTTAAATTAAATCTTAAAAAACGGAGTGCATATTTAAATAACTTGTAGTTGCTCAAATTCAAAACCGTGTACACTTGTGTAATTGGCATAGCTTATTGCCAGGTAATCCAAATGGGAAGGAGTAAAAATTTGTTTCTACATTATTTCTTTTTAGGGTAAAAACAAAAACTGGCAACCTCCAATTACATCGCCTTGTTGAAGTATATTATTGATCAGTGTACGGGCAAATTTATATTCTACTAGACTTAAAAGATCCGAGGAGTCCGGCGGTCAAAATTTTTGATTTTTTAAAATTAAAAAAACAAGATGGGGTGTTACATACTCCATGCATTAAACCCACCCTCTCTGAAAACCAAAGCTATTTTGGTTATAAGGCCTTTTTGAGGCATAACAAATTTGATAGCGTAAAGGCCTGCTACCCTAGAAAACTTTACTTTGCGGTGAGGGTGGGTTCAGTGCATGGATTTTGTAATCCCTAATCCCGGCCGAAGGCCGGCTACGCAGAAAAATTTTTAAGCAAAAAAAAAACAATTGCACACTGTGCAATTTAAGCAAAAAAAACAATTGCACACTGTGCAATGCACAGTATATTGTTTTAAATTAAAATGAAATAAGTCCCACCTTTAATGAAATAACTCCCAATGCTTAACATGAAATGAAATAACTCCCAATCTATTTTTTGTTGGGGTTTTTTTCATTTGGAAGTTATTTCATAATGAAATAAATCCCAACAAAATTTGTGCAATAAGTTCCACTACACTGGGACTAATTTCATAATGAAATAAGTCCCAAATCGTATGTAAAATTTTTGGGAGTTGTTTAATTGTTTTTTTTTTTGAGTTATTTCATTTGGGAGTTATTGCGCAATACCATATTTTATACCCTCCAACATGCAAAAAAAAAATCGGGGCGTTTTCCTTTTTTTTTTGAAATGGGGAGGTCGAAAGTGGTTATTGGGGGACAAATATCCCCTCGAAATATATGTTTGAACTTAAGAAATACAAGTTAATCGTAATTTAATTTTTTTTTAATCCACGCCAACAAAAGGGTCGAAAAAAATCCGAAAAAAAAATATAATCCCCAAATGCAATACTTTGAACTTCTTGTAGCATAAAAATTATGCGCTTGTTAATCAAAAACAGAAAAAATCATGTAAAAATATGGTGTTTTTAGAGGTTGGTTTAGTTCTTCAAGGGGAAACTTTTTCCCCTTGGTCCGATTTTGCTCATTTAACCTGCCTAGGAATATAACACATATTCGTGCAAAATTTTGGGAGTCTAGCTCGTTTATTTTGGACTGCATCGTGTTAACTACAGACGGACGGACGGACGAACGGACGGGCGGACATCGCTAGAATGTCTTAGAATCGATTACAAAACCCTCTATCTTCCATTTTCACGAAAATTACTTTTTGATGGCAAAATATTCAGTAAACCGGACCTCATCTATGGTGTAAAATTCAGAACAAAAATATTTATGTTTGCTATTTTATTTGCATTTTTGTTTTTCTCTATCTCTTACACAATTAATTTTTCTGAATGCAAAACCCTCTATCTTTTCAAATAATTAATGTATTAATTTTTTTTTTAATAACACAGCTCAACATGAAAATGCGTATTGGGTTCTGGTATGTGATTAAGGTAGTGTTTGTTGCGCTGATTCCAAATCCGCGACCCAAATATGTCTATCACGTCAGGATTTTGAGTTATTCGCGGTTAAAGTGCCGAAAAAAGTCATTTTGGACCCTTTTTGAAAGCTTACAATATAAGATCCTGACATGCGATTGACTTGGTATCAAGCTCATTCAAAAGTATGTAATTTTCTCTATAAAACAAGATCAAATATTCTTGGAATTTAATTTTTTAAAATGGTAAAAAAATCATTAACAAAAAACCTTAAATTTTTAAAATAGTTAGTTTATTTACACAGTGTTTTTAACAAATTTCCATACAAATACACACACTCAAAAGAAAAACTCTGTCAAAAAATCTGTAAAACGACTTTCAATTTGAATTAGCAATCTTTTAGCAGATTGTTCTACTGAGAAGGATATTTTTACTAAAATCTCTGTCATTCAGTTTAAGAAAATAACAGACATTTTACTATGTTTATACTGATTTTGTTTGCTGAATTTAATTTTTTTTTCAAGAAATTTTTTTATATATAAAAAAAGCAGAACAGATTGTTCTGCTGAAATCAGCAGATTGTTCTGCTGAAATCAGCAGATTATTCTGCTCAAATCAGCAGATTGTTCTGCTAAAAACAGTAGATTTTTCTGCTAAAATCAGCAGATATTTCTGCTAAAATCAGATTTCTCTGCTGTCGAACAACACACATGTTAAATAACTAAAACGCCAGATAAAAGTATAAGCTTCCGTAGCGTAGTGGTTAAGAAGTGTACTTTCAAATCGGAAGGTGGCGAGTTCGATGCTGGCTGGCGGCGTATGTTTTTTTTTTTTCTTGTTATATTTATTCACCTCTTATGACAGATATTTAGCAAACCGTGTCTGCTAAAATCAGCAGATTTCTCATATGGCTCAAAATGGGTGTATTTTCAGCAGATTTTTCTGCTGATTGGACAGAGAATTTATTTTAAGTGCACGTTAATATTGGATTTAAAGCAATTATGGATAATGATTTTTTCATCATTATAAAAAATTAAATTCCAAGAAAATTTAATATTGTCTTAAAGAGAAAATTAGGCACTTTCGAATGAGCTTGATATCAAGTCATTCGCATGTCAGGATCTTATTTTATAGGCGCTCAAAAATGGCCAAAATGGGGCTTTTTTGACACTTTAACCGCGATTTTCTCAAAATTGTGACGTGATAGAAAAATTTAAGTGACCGTTTTGGAATCGGGAAACCAAAACCTATAAACTTTTTTTGGCTTCATTCAAAACGCAGCGACAAACCTAAAATTTGTAGAGCGGTGTAATTTCATCATGCATTACATGTTTTCATACTAATTTTTGCATGCTGAACATGAATTTGTCAACAAAATTCCAGAACATCGATTTTTGTCCACTGATGCTAATTTTTTTCAGAAAATTCCTGTTTGACATTTTTTAAAAATATGGCTCAAAATTTGGATGTCTTGTGGGACCAAAATCGCGTTTTTATTTTTTTTACTATTTTTTACATAACATACTCAACAGTTTGTCAACTTTTGAGATGAATTCGGTAAAAAAATAACTTTTGTCTTAAAAGTCAGGCCCAAAACCGCGATTTCGGAATTTTTTATAAGCCGTTGTCATTAATAAATCACGTTAAAAATTTACCGATGTCGTAAATAAAAAAATAATATTTAATTTTTATTAATATGCAAAACCCTCTATCTGATCATTTTCTTTCATGTATTTAATATTATTGAGAAACAAAACCCATCTCACATGTACATTCAGTAGTTGATTTAAAAAAATATTGTAGAAAATCGAATTTTAATTACTCTAACAATACGCGAAATAAACAGTTTTTTGGCTCTCCTGGAAAGTTGTGTTTTTTTGAATATAGGCCCTCGATATACTTTATGAAGTCCTGGACATATATTTTGATACGTTTCACATGATATGACAAAGTGAGTATACCTCCATACTGTAGTTATGGGTATAAAAATTTAAAAATAGTGTTTGCTACACATCATTAAACACACGAACACGAATGTCCAAAAAAATCAAATCGGTCAAACGATCTCCGAGATATCGCTTGTTGAAATTTGCCAAAAAATTGCAGTTTTTTCCTTTGTTCAAGAAATTTTAAAAAAAAAATTGCAAAATTTCTTTTCTTGAGCTTGAGAAATACGTTCATTTAAAACTAATTTAATCTGCTCACTTTAACCCGCGGCGCCCTTTGATCAAAGCTTTGTGCCATAAGTTAAAATGGTCTGATTTGACTTAAATTAAATTTAAATGAAATTTTGTTTCAATCTCTATGAAATAGTTAATGGAAAAGCATTTGGGAGATTTTTTTTTTTTAATTTCTTGAACATAGGCTAAAACCGACATTTTTGAAAATTTTTGACAAATTTCAAATGGTGATATCTTGAAAACCGCTGGAACGCTTTTTTTAATATTTTTATTCAGATTGCTAAAATTAATAAAAAATAGTGTATCGCAAGATTATTATTTTTTTTTTTTTAATTTTTCAAAATCAAAAATTTTTATAGAAGTTTTTGAAAATTTTTCCAAAACATTGATCGAAAAGCGCCACAGGTTAAAATTATCGGATTTGGTTTAAATTACGTTTAAATGAAAGACTATCTCAAGGTCTATGAAAGGATCAGGGTAAGGACATTTTGAGACTTGTTTTAAAAAAAACGGAATTTTTGCATATTTCTAACAGCGACATCTCGAAAACCGTTTGACCGCACTCAGAAAAAAAATTAACTAAAAAATGGGAAAACTAACTAAATTCAAGGATATTGATAATGATTTAACTCCATTGCCATGTTTTCCTTCTTTTAAGTTCATATATTCTTAAAAATAAGGAAAGAAAAAAAAAATTGATATTATGCCAATTTGAACTAAAAAATGGGAAAATTTTTCTTTTAATTTAGTTCATACACATTTGAGGACCCGATTGGGTGAAGGCCCCATTGGGTTCGGACCGATAGGTCCCAGACCCAGTTGGGTTCCTTAAGAATCTTCTTATTTTTTGATCCAAAATTTTTGTCCGTTTCGCTCTACCTTGCTTAGTTTTTGAGATACGTGAATTTAGGGGACCACTGGGGTCTTGAGAATTTTAAAAACTCGATAACTTTAAAACTATTACTCGAAGAGCTTGTTCTCTGTGTTAAGGGCTACAAAAATGCTTTTGAACTTTTTGTTGTGTTGGCATTACTTACCGAGATATGAGTATTTTAAAATTTTCGGGAATGCCAACTATTTTAAATCCAAAGTTAGGACCCACACATGTGAAGAGGACCGGCGATACTATGGGGATTCAAATAACCAAAAATGGCCTCCATTTTACTCTATCTGGCTTAGTTTTCGAGATATCGCCATTATAAATTTTTGAAAAAAAAAAATTGCCCGAGTTATTAAAATTTTACTAAAATATTGGAAAAAACTTCCTCAAATCTAAGAAAATGAACTAATTGGTAGAAAATTACGTCCTTAAACTAAAGAAGAGGAATATGTCTTAAAAATAAAGATTTTTGTCATATATTTAGGGAAAATTTCTTTGGCGGTAAGAATTTCTTCCTTGTATTTGGGAATTCCATTTAAAGAAAATAATGGACTATTTAACAGTACATAAATTTAAATTTTTTCCTAACACTTAAGAAAATTTCCCAACTTTTAGTTAAATTTAACTAAATTGTGTGAAAATTTATATACTATTTTGAAGAAAATTTTTCCAAAGTTCAAGTTAAGTCTTTTTTTTGAGTGCGATTATAATTTTTTTTATATCTTTGTTCAGCGAATCAAAATTAAAAGAAAATGTGTTTTAAGACATATTTTTTTATATATTGAGTGGATTTATTCTAGCTCAAGTCATTTTATCCTTTACTAATTAAAACTATGATATTCTCATTAAATAATTAAAAAAAAAAAAATATTTTTCTATTTTCAATTTATTTATGTTGGTCATTTTTGTAGGACTAAGTCGACACGTGTTTCGTTATTTTCTTGAAAATTATTCTATGAGAATATCAAGGTTTTAATTAGTAAAGAAAATAATGACCTCGAGCTAGAATAAACATACTCAAAATTATTTTAAAAACTTTAAATATCATTTTAGCTTACCCAGTTGTAAAGCAGAGTGTCTCCTAATCCAATATATTTTGAAGCATATCTAACCAATAGAAATAAGAATCATACCAGTAGCTAATTTAGAGATTCTGAATTTTATTATCACTTTTCTTTACAGTTTAAACCACTGGAAAATTTTGCTGATTTAAATAAAAAAAAACTAAACGACAAAGAATTCTTAATTATGTTAGTTTTTTCTAATTTAAAAATAATAAAAGTAAATTTTAAATTTTTTGTAAAATTTTTCAGAACTTTTTAATTTTAAAATTAAATAGTATTTTTTTTTTAAATTTTATTTTTCAAATCTTTTTTATTTAATTTTATTTTTATTTTATTTTTTTTTCTTTTTCAAATTTTGTTATTTTATTTTATTTTGTATGCAAATTTATTTTTTTTACCACACGCGAATT
The DNA here is from genome assembly GCA_963921195.1 of Pegoplata infirma. Lineage (NCBI taxonomy): Eukaryota > Metazoa > Arthropoda > Insecta > Diptera > Anthomyiidae > Pegoplata > Pegoplata infirma. The sequence goes on along the minus strand of OY992537.1, from coordinate 108,847,930 downwards.
GTGTTTTTTTTTGTATATTACTTTTGTTTTTTATTTAAAATTATATTAATGATTTATTTTATTCTGTTGTTTGCTAAACTCATCAATGCAAGTTACAACTTACATTTATATTAAATGTATTTTAATCATTACAATTTTCCCCATTTTGCAAATTTGAAAAAAAATTAAAAATATTATAATCACTCAATTTTTCGAGTTTAATTTTTGGAAAATTTTTTTTTAACGAAATAAATGATTTTTTTTTATATTAAATATTTAATAATTTATTCATTATTTTTTTTTTCTTTTTTTTGCGCTTTCGAAGTAACTCATACACGTCCGTTCACATTAAAGGTTCATGAGCAACTGTTTTGTTACAGTTTTTCTATCAATTCATTTCTTCATTTTACTTTCAAGCAAAAATCTCTTCTCTTGGTTGCTAAACGAAAATAAAAGAAATGAATTGAGTGGAAAAGTTTTGTTGTTATTATTTGTGTAAATTGGTGTAGCCAGATAGTGAAAGTAATTTTTGGTCTCTAATAGAATTTTTATAAAATGTCTATATATTTTTACAGACATTAAAATTCTTAATGTTTTGAAATTTAAACAATATATTCCAAAAAAATCTACTTTTCATTTAACTGTTGACAAGTGTGGACGTGTTTTTAGTTTAAATCCGTGCTAATAATTAAATTAATAAAATTGAAAATGATGTTTTCATGACCTCATCAAGGAAAATGAAAATATGGACACAAATGATACCGGTTTAGTTCGAGGCTCTGCCTCACTGACTGGTTGGGTAAATGAGGGGGAAAGAAACGGTAATTTTTCAGTTTTTTGGTTTATCTCCCATATTAGAGATGGGCGCGTGAGTGATTTTTGACTCACACTCACTCACGCTCACGACAGGAATTTTTGAATCACGCACACTCACTCACGAGAATATTTTTTCTACTCACACTCACTCACAATCACGTGAGTAAATTTAAAACAACTCACACTCACGTTCACTCACACTCACGAAAATTTCTAAAACTATAATTTCAAAAATCTTTCCAAAATTTGCAGCAAAATTTACAGTTCAGCGAAATTTTACATTTTTTTTTTTTGCTTTTTTTGGGACGAAATCATAAATTAAGCCAAATTTTAAACATTTTTTTGTTGCTTTTTTGGAATATAAAGAGAAAATAATTCACGCAAACTCACGCAAAAAAACGACTCACGCACACTCACTCACGCAAAAATCTTACTCACGCACACTCACTCACGCAATTTTTTTCTCCACTCACACTCACTCACAATCACGTGAGTAAAATTGAAATCAGTCACACTCACGCGTGATCACGCGTGACTCACGTGAATCACGCTCTAATCTACTCATGTGCCCATCTCTATCCCATATTATATAAAGAAACCTAGTCATGTTACAAAACCTATCCTCGTGTGCAAACCTATCTTCGTGTGCAAAGAACGTGCACTCAAAAAAAAAAAAGTGAACTAAAAACTGGGAAAATTAACAAAATTTTGAGAAAAAGAGGGGATGATTTGGCTCCAAAGATTTTTTCTTGGTTTTAGTTCATACTTTTCCCAAAAATAAGAAAAACAAAGTTATCTGTACTTACAGAAAAAATCAAATAAAATTACTGACAAAATATGTCGCCATTAGGCACGTCTCCGAAACAGAAAATGCAAATTCCTTCATTTGTGTCTGCAATTCCAGATCATGTTGGTAACCCTTGCGAAATAATGAGAGACAAAAAAGTTGAAAGAAAGTATGAGGTGAGGTTGAGATTGTTAGAAATAGAATTGTAGTGTTGGAAAATGTCAAAATTTATTCTGTAGAAACTATAAATATTCACATATATAAAAAACAGTTTTCATTAACAAGACAAACCGACATTTAAAATCCTACTGAAGATGACACTAACTGGGGTGTTTGAAACCGGTATAGGAAATACCAGAAATGTCTATAATTTTTAGAAATTCAATTTTTCTTCTGCATTTTTTCAACTTGAACCCTTATAACAAATATAATTAGAGCCCGTGCTCGATCTGTACTTACAGAAAAAATCAAAAAAAAAAAAAAAAAGTTATTTAATTTTAAGCCAATTTTAACTAGAAAATGGGAAAAATTATATTACACTTTAGTTCATTCACATTTTAGGACTGGAATGGGTCCAGACCCTGTTAGCTCGAGACCCCGTTGGGTCCTTAGATTTTGACCCAAAACTTGTGCCCGTTTCGCTCTACCTTGCTTAGTTTTTGAGATATGGTAATAAGGGGTCTGATATGGTCTTGAGAATTTTAAAAACTGTATAACTCAAAAACTATTAATCGGAGGGCTTTCGATTATTTTTCGGAAGTGTTCTACGAGTCAAGAGCTACAAAAACGTCGTTGGACATTTTCTCGTGTTGGCAGTATTTATATGAGATATGTGCATATATAAAATCTCGGGAATTTCAAATTTTAGATCTAAAATTAGGGTCTTGAGACACCGACAGATATGCTGAGCTAGGCTATTCCATATTTTTCTTTATAGTCTTTCTTTTGAAAATTTCATCCTATCTCGCTCTATCTCGCTTAGTTTTCGAGATATCGCCGTTTTGAATTTTTAACTAAATTCTAAGAAGTTATTTACTAAATTCTCAGAAGTTATTAACTAAATTCTAAGAAGTACACTTTCTCAATTCAAAGAAAAGAAATACGATGATGTTTTTTAGTAAATTTTAACAAAACTTGAACTATATTGTTTTTTAAGAAATATGGCTTAAAATTAAAGATACGTTTCTAAGATTTGTGGAAAATTTCTTTGGCGGTAAGAATTTTTTTTCTAATATTATAAAATTCCATTTAAAGACAACTATGAACTAATATTAAGTAAATGACTTAAACTTTTTTCCTAATAGTTAAGAAAAATTTCTAATTTTTTAGTTTAATTGAACTAAATTTTAGGAAAATTCATGATAAATTTTCAAAGACATTTTTTCCTTAATTTTAGTTATGTCTTTTTTTTCAGTGTGTCCAAACATGCACAACGTTTCGTCATATTGAGTAAAACGCCAAAATTTTAGGACGTTTTTGTTAATAAGTCCAAAAAAATTAACTTTTTCGGCACATAGTTAGCAGCACGTGATAGGTATTTTAAATACCTTTAATCTGATACCAAATATGCCTATACAAATTTTTAGTAAATAGGCGTAAATCGTAAAAAACTGAAAAAGGTCAATTCCCCCCATACAAATCGACCCCCCCCCCCTAAAAATTAGTTTGGGCCGCTAAAAAAAGAATACCTGTCGAATTAGTTTTCATTCTGAACAACATATCTAAATTTCATGAAGATCGGAGGGAGACACCATGAAGACTCTCCTTGTCAGTCTTTTAGTGAAGTGTGAAAGGTAGCTTCGTTAGCGCTGTGATCAACAGGGGGAATGGCAATTGTAGTGGATTTAGTTGAAACTAAATTAAATGAAATCTAATTTAGGCTCCTTGAGAGTATGCCTGATTTTCTCCGTACTACTGTCAACGCAGGTTGGTATGAATTGCGAGTAAAACTCGTTCCTTTTGGGAACGGAAGATCAGCAACCATGTTTAAGGTTCCATTAGCCAAGTGGGAGAGTTATGGCCTGGAACCAAATTGACCGTTGTGTAAAATAATAATATCCTGTCGCAACTTAGAACTCCTGCATGAATTCCGCTTGCTACAAGTGACACTGACGTCATTCTGAAGATGATCAAAGTCTACAATCCTGACCTTCCAACTCCGAATTGGCAAATTGCCAGATTGGGTGGGATGAAGGGCGCTCGTCGTCAAGCAGTGGTCTTGGTTAATGAGGAATCACTACCGCTTTTACCCAGGACTGACGGCATTATTCGATTTGGCTTTTTTCATATAAGAGTCAATATCTACAAGGTCGACCAGAGGCCTATTTTGGATGCAGCAAAGCCAGTGGCAGAGCGGGGTGGGGAGGAGAATTCGGAAGAGGTTGATATTCAGCTGACGAATTCTAAACTGATGGGAGATATATATGGCATTTTTGAAACCGAATCTGGTAACGAATGCGACCTCTGTGATAGCACGGAGAACAAAGCTAATGTCACAGTTGGTGACATTCGGAATTCGGAGAGCTGTGTTGCCTGCGATTCAGAGCAGATGGGACACACATCTGGCTTGTTCGAAACCGAATCTGGGGACGAATGCAACCTCTATGATAACACAGTGGATGAAGCCAATAACACTGTGGTAGAAAGGATGATGGAAAAACCAAGATGTTGCGGTTCCTACAAATAAACCTCCATCACTGTAAGGCAGCCTCAGTTGCACACTTGCTGCGCCTGACGATAGGAGAAGTTGACTTGGTTTTTATCCAAGAGCCCTGGTTGAGGGGTGGAAGGGATTCCAGATTAAATACCCCGGGGCAAGATGTTCTTAACGTAACACTTGTATCAGAATTGATGGCTGTAGAGTTTTTGAAGAATATTCTTTCTCAGATCATCGCTACATTGAGTTTTTACTAAGGGAGGGTTGCCCGATTGAGACAGTCTCTGAAAGTCTAAGACTCAACTGGGGGAAATATAGGGAGACTTTTTCTTTGATTTTGGATAAAGTTTCCTTATCTGAACCGCATAATTTGGCGGAAATTGACTGTCTGGTTTATCATATAACTAATGTCTGTAATAGGTGCCTGGATGCGTCTTGCCTTCTGCAAAACATAGTGGCAAAAAAAGCCACGTTGGTGGTCAAATGAGTATCAGACGAGCAGAGATTCCTGCAGAAAGCACTTTAATAAATCTAAGGCTGGATTACTCAATGCTCTGTTATAAAATAACTCTCCGTTAAATTTAACTTTTTAATACAAATTTTGACATAAGGCTCTGTTAAATCGGCAGTTAGCAGCTAACTTTTCATTGAGTAATCCGCCCTAAATCTTCCAGAGCGGACGAGGACTGGTCTGCATATAGGCTGCAACATAAGAGTTATAAGAAGATGATCAAAATTGCCAAATGTGATTCTTGGAAAAACTTCTGTGAAGACATAGAATACTTTTCTGAGGTATCCAGGCTGCGCCAAGTTCTGTCTTCTTCTGCTTGCATCCTAGGATATCTGAAGGATCCTAAGTGGGTGTGGTCCACCTCCAGTGGCGAATTGCTGGATCTCCTTCTAAACAAGCATTTTCCGGGCAATTCCATGACGCCGTTTCTGTTTTTAGAACGTTTGGACGCCCAGGCAATGCCTGGCAGGCATCGGAAATTGCTTTGGAAATAAATATATGCCAACATTAACCTGGGCTATTAAATGCTTCAGGTCCTATAAATCTCCTGATACCAAAGTAATTTTTATCCCGAAGGCTGGAAAAGTTCAACCACTTTCCAAAGGATTTCAGCTCTTCATGAGCTCGATAGTACCATCGAGAGATCGCTTTCGGTAAAGAAGTACACTATGGCGGCATTTCTTGGTATAGTGCTTTTAAAATGTCATCCCAGACTCGATCATTGTGGCATTGTCTGGTCTGGGCGTAAAGCGTGGGATCGTTTAAATGGTGACAAACCTACTTGCCAACAGACGTATAACGTCTGAATAGGGAGCGTCTGTCATATTTCGATTTGTAAAATGGGGGCACACCACAGCGAGGTATTCTTTCACCACTTTTTTGGAACCTGCCACTGAATTCAGTGCTACTATCTCTCGAAGCACGTGGTTGTCATATTGTCGCAAATGCTGACGATGCACAGTGGCTGAAACATCCAATCTAGCGGAAATGTAAAATAATAAAGCACAATGCATATTTGTGATTATAAAACTTATAAAGAATTTAATTTTTAACCATATTTATTTATTTCAGTGTTTTTATGTATTTTGGGAAATTTATGTGAATATCGGGAGGGTGGTCTGTATGAGGACTAGAAATTAAAATGTTCCGATTCCGTTAAAATTTCGTGTGATTATTTATGGCTACAAAAAAACATTTACCAGACGAATTTCAAGAGGATATTTGTTAAAATACCATTGTTAGGGCTTTTTAGTAAAAGTGGAAGGGAAAATTAACATGACGGCTATGGGATAACATGGACCGATTTTGTCAAAAATGTAATAGGGTTTGTTCTTTCGATAAAAAATCTTAAATTTCAAATTTTAGCCAAATCGATTGAAAATTGTGGTCTGTATCGCGTTTATACTGTTTATTTGGACAGGCAGATGGTCTCTAAAAACCGAAAAACTTGCGCGAACTAGCACGCCATACTCAAACGTTACAACAAAAATAACCCAAAATAATAAACAAAAATGGAATTGGACCGAATTCGATCGAATTTCGAAAGTTGCAGTCCATAAATCTATAGTTTATATCACAAATGTCAACTTCTATAATGCACTAATAGTAAACTAGATACAGACAGGCCACAAACATTTATTTTTTAGTTAAAACATACCTTTTACTTTCAATTAAACCTTTTTGGCTCAAAATGTATAAACAATTGACTTAAAAGTGTCAAGAAAAACTCACTGAGTAATTAGTCCCCAAATTCCTTTAATACACTTGCTGCAGAAAATGTATATTTGACAGCTTACAGCTGTGCGAATATTAAAAGCAAAACAAAAGTAAAAATGTAAATTTTGTCTGTAAAGTATAGGTAAACGATGCAGTGCAAAAACATTTATCGATCTTATTTTTTTAATTTTGACTTAAGCGCCGCTAGATCAGTGATTTCGGCCACAGTGCGATGTCGCGATAGCGGTAAAGGGAAAGCATCTTCCAACATTGAGGGACATTCTTTAGAGTTCTCTGCTTTACAGACAAAAAGAAACTGAGTCTTTTTTACGAAGGTACAGAATATGGCGTCGATGTGCTTTGAGCGCCACTTTACCACTGTGAGTCTTGGATGAGGGGCATTCTCCATACATTTTTGCACAGATGGATCTAAACGAAGAAGTGGACTTTGGAACTTATTCGGTAGAGCTTAGGTTGAGCCTGGCTTGAAGATTGCCAGATCATTGAGGTGTTAACCATACTGGAATTAAAAGAAGTGGCTGACTAGTTGATTTGTCTAAAACCACAGCCAAAATCTATTCCAACAGTCGAGCCTCGGTCAAGTCCCTGGAGTAAACAGAGACATTTCAGGGAATTGTAAAGCCGATGATCTTTCGGGACTTTGAACTACCTTACAGGTTTCAACTCAATTGGAATGCGTTTGTATGCCTCTAGAAACTTCCAAGCAATCTAAGGCTTTGTTTCGCCACGGAGACTAATCAGAGATGGGCATATGGATGGCGTGTGAGACTACACGACAGCTAAAACGACGGCAGGTATCTCTTCCAAGAGGAGAGATGTCAACGGTGGCAGGGAATAGTAGGGCTACCTATTACAGTCCCGTGACAACACAACGGACCTCAGAGTCTACGTGTACTGACGCAGCCATTTAAAGTACCCATGCAAAATTTTAATTTTTGTTATCGGTGGACAATTGTATAAGTAGAGAATATAAAAAAGTGTTTTAATCTAAATTCATTAGTTTTAGACATTGTGGAGGGTATCATCTGGTTTTCATTCATTCACCTCAACCTTTTCTCACATTCCTATTTATTTAATCCAAATTCCCCTTCATCTGGCAACTCTTTAATTTTGTTGTTTACTTTTTCTCTAACACACTCATAAGTTCAACCACCCGCTAATTGTAAATATGCATCACATTTAGTGTATTTGCTCTATTTTTTTTTGCACATTTTGCATAAAACAAGAGTAAATTTTTTCGTGCTTTGAGTGAAATGCTTTTACTTTCATCGAAAAATGAATTCGAATAGAATGCATTTTATTTTGAGTAAATTCTTTTGCACTGATTGTTCATTCATTCATTTTGCGGAAAAAATTCACTGAAATATTTAATAGAGGAGCAAATAAAATAAAGTTAAATAATTGTTGTGGGAAGAAATTGATATTTAAGCATACGGATTATTGTGTAGAAAAAATTCCTTAGATAAAAGGGTAATAAAGATTAATTTTATTTTATTGAATTTAACTGTAGATAAATTTGTATCTATCGCGAAAAATTATGTACTTTGAGTAGATATTTAAAACAATAGCGTAATACTAAGCTTTTCTAAGGTTTGTCGGAGACGGGTACACGGTAAAATCGAAATACGATGTCCGGAGCAGGGATAGAAAATCGGAATTTTAAAATGGTACTGGAGCTCAAGCAAAAAAGTACTTTTTCACCCTCGACGGTACTAAAAAAATTACAGTCCAGTTTCTGTACGACGAAAATTTTTTAAATTTTGGTTGAAAAATGTATGAAATCGTCTAGTATAGAAAATGTACTAAATTAGTCGTGGGGGTACTACGGTATCTTTGAGAGTGAAAAAGTACTGAAAAAAGTACTAAAGTACAAACTTTTCCATCCCTGGTCCGGAGTCTATGAATTTTTTAAAATAAAAAATTTCTTAGAATTTATTTATTGAATTTAACATAAATCATATACATATCTATTTAAGCTAACCTAACATATCTATTTAAGCTAACCTAACAGACCAAGGAATTTAGGGGAAGTTGAACCCAAGACCCTCACTCATAGCCTAGCACACTGACAACCAGCATACTGGCGCTATTCAAAAATTGTTTTAGAATCTGAAAAATTTTTTTTTGGTGACAAATGTCTTAGAATCGGAGAGCATTTCTTTCCAAAAAAATTTCCCAGAATTTTTAATGCATCAGTATGGTACTAGATCCATACTTTGATGCGCTATAAACTAACTGACAATCTTGTGTATACCATCTGTTTGACAAGTTTTTAAAATTAAGCATTTTCCTAATTGTTTAATCCCATCTAAAGGATTCAATTACTAACACTAATTAAATAAAACACGTAAGTATGTTTAATTATTTTTTACAAAACGTTTTCAGACATTTAAAATAATTAATTGCTTGTAGCAGCCAGAAAGCTTTTTTAAATTAAGAAATCATGCTGTGCAAACTATTATAGATAGACTTGAACATTTTACAATGGTGGGGTTAATACATATAATAACACAGCTCAACAAGAAAATGCGTATTGGATTCTGGGAAGTGATTTGGATGGTGTCTGTTGCGCTGATTCCAAATCCGGAGCCCAAATTTGTCTATCACATCAGGATTTTTAGTAATTCGCGGTTAAAGGGCCGAAAAAGGGCATTTTTGACACTTTTTAAAAGCTTATAAAATAATATCCTGACATGCAAATGACTTGGTATCAAGCTCACTCGAAAGCCTGTAATTTTCTCTTAAAGATAAGATAAAATGTTCTAAAAATTTAATTTTCTAAAATGGTAAAAAAATCATTAGCAAAAAACCTTCCATTTTTTCAATATTTAGTTTATTTACACAGTGTTTTTTAACAAATTTCCATACAAATTCATACGTAAATTTTAGATTTATAGCACTTGTGGCTAATGATTTTTTTACCATTTTAGAAAATTAAATTCCAAGAAGATTTGATCTTGTCTAAAAGAAAAAATTACACAATTTCGAATGAGCTAGATACCAAGTCATTTGCATGTCAGGATCTTATTTTATAGGTGTTCAAAAATGGTCAAAATGGGCATTTTTTGACACTTTAACCGCGATTTTTTCAAAATTGTGACGTGATAGAAAAATTTGAGTGACCGTTTTGGAATCGGGGCACCAAACTCTATCAACCTTTTTTGGTTTCATCCAAAACGCAGCGACAAACCTCAGATTTGTAGAGCGGTGTAATTTATCATTTTGTTAAGTCAATTACATGGATAGACATTAGACCGACATTTTTTTAAGTTTAAACAAATACTTAAAGTTATTGAAAGTTAGCAAATACCTAAATTTAAAATTTTTTAAACCTTCAAATTTTACATTAAAAGTTAAACATTCATTGAAAATTAACTTAGCATATTTGCTGACTAAGCCAACGATAACATAGGGGCTTTCAATTCAAGTTGCACAACTTCTGAAACCGATGTCTTCCGATCGGGATGAAATTTGAACCAATGTTAGTCCTATTGAATAGTAGTTTGGACAAAAGTTTTCAACGAGAGCGGTCGAAGACTCTCTGAGTTAAAGGGGTCGACATTTTACATTTTGGCCAAACAGGTGTTTTTAACATGATACTGTTTTTAGGCTGGTGTCTAATTTTAAAAATTATGCAGGACGCCACATCAGTTTGACTATATGTATAAGCATAACGACTAAAAAAAAGAAAATAAAAATTACTGTTTGCATTTTCTTAAAACCGAAAAGGATTGCAACTTCGATTTGTATCTTGGGTAATAACTCACCTGCTGGTGAATAAAAGATTTTTCATCAGATGGAGAATAAAACGTAACATATTTTATTATATAATTTTTTTTATCAAATTTTATTTTTTTCATAATTTTTTTTTTAATTAACTTTTTTTATAATTTTTTTTTTTTCATAATTTTTTATCATTTTTTTTTTTTTTTCATCAATCCTTTTTTTTGTCAATTTTCTTTATCCAATTTTTTTTTCATAATTTTTTCCCCGTATTTTTTTTTATCAAATTTTTTTTTTTTTGTGAATTTTTTTTCATCAATATATTTTTTATCAAATTTGTTTTCCTAAAATTTTTTTTTTATAAATCTTTTTTCATTAAAATTTTGTCTTTCATCCAAAAATGTTTCTTCCTATTATTTTCTTATTTTTTAACCAAAACTACTTTTGCAACAAGTCTAAAATTCTGACATAAAAATGTTCCATTTGTTAAACAAATGTACAAAAAATAAGTAAGATTCTTAAATTCTTCTGTGGAGAACCACTTATACTCTCCAAAATGTAAAAAGAAAATTTTTTGCACTTAAGTAATTCACTCATCTACCAAATTTACAGCTCTTTTGGTTTAGACTGCATCTTGGTTTCCACAGACTGATGGACGGATATATATATTAGAGTTAATTTTCAAAAATAGATTTTTGGATATCATCACTTTTTAGAAGGTTCTTGTATCAATAAAAATAATGGCGTATTTTTTTGTTTTAAATTCCAACTCCTTCCCGTGCCTATAGGCGACTCAAATCGCGGATTTTGGGTCCCTTTTCACATACAACAAAAACGGCTGAATATATGTCAAATCTGACTTCACTATTCGATTCTACAGGAAAACTTAGGCCCATAAGCTTTTTTTTAGTTTTTGGAATGCACCAGAATGCATGATTAGAGTGGTCCAAAAAACTGATTTCTTAAAAAAAAAATTTAAATATTTTTTTTGTTAATATACGATGAAAAAATACTTACATCTGAGAAAAATGATCCACAAATTTTAATTTTGTTGTTACCCGTTCAAAAGTTATTAAAGTTTAAAATTTTTTTTTTAGTGAATACAAAATAATTTATATGTTTTGTTATTTCTATTTAACAACAATAATTCTAATCAATTCTATTTCTTTCAATAGCGGATATAGCTAAACAATTTAAATTATCTTTATTTTTAACTATACACAAGTTGTTCAGGCGCGAAATTTTACCACCAAACAACTTGTTGGTAAAATTTTGCGCCTGAACAACCCGTGTTTAGTTAAAAATAAAGATAATTTAAATTGTTTAGCTTTAAATGCTGTCAAAAGGAATAGAATTAATTAGAATTGCTGTTAAATAGAAATTACAAAACCAATAAATTATTTTGTATTCACTATAAAATTAAATTTTTAAACTTTAATAACTTATGAACGGGTAACTACAAAATTAAAATTTTTGGACCATTTTTCTCAGATTTAAGTATGTTTTCATTTTATATCAACAAAAAAAATATTTTAATTTTTTTTTTTAAAAATCAGTTTTTTGGACCACTGTAATCATGCATTCCGGTGCATTCTAAAAACTAGAAAAGAGCTTATGGGCCTAAGTTTTCCCGTAGAATCGAATACTGAAGTCAGATTTGACATACATTTAGCCGTTTTTGTTGTATGTGGAAAGGGACCCAAAATCCGCGATTTGAGTCGCCTATAGGCACGGGAAGGAGTTGGAATTTTTTAAAACAAAGTACGCCATTATTTTTATTGATACAAAAACCTTCTAAAAAGTGATAATATCCAGAAATCAAAATCAAAAAAAAAATTGAAAACGAACTCTAATATATATAGCTAGATTGTCCTAGAAATTGATCAATAGTTAATAAGCTTAATGGGGTCCTCGACCGATACATGTTTTTAGGCTGGTGTTTTATTTTAAAAAAGTTGTAGGACACCATCTTAGTTTGCCTATATTAGCTAACGATTAACAAAAAATATATAAAAATTACTGTTTTCATTTTCTTAAAAACAAAAATTTTAGTAACTTGGGTTTGTAACATGGATAATAATTCACCTCGTGGTAAATAAAAAAAAATATTCACCAGCTGGTGAATAAAACTTAACATAACTATTTTTCGTCAATATTTTTTTTAAATATATTTTTTTTGAATCAATATTTTTTTTCCTCAATATTTTTTCTTCATAACTTTTTTTCATCAATATTTTTGTTTCATCAATATTTTTTTTTTTTCTCAATATTTTTACCACCAATTTTTTTCATCAACATTTTTTTTCCATCAATATTTTTTTTTATCAATATTTTTTTTCATCAATATTTTTTTCATCAATATTTTTTTTATCAATATTTTTTTTTTCATAAATATTTTTGTCCATCAATATTTTTTTCGTCAATATTTTTTTTCATCAATATTTTTTTCATCAATTATTTTTTTTTCATTAATATTTTTTTTTCATTAATATTTTTTTCATCAATATTTTTTTTTCACCAAAATTTTTTTATCAATACATATTTTTTTTTCATCAATATTTTTTTTTTTCATCAAATATATGTTTCATTAAAAACTTTTTTTCATCAACAACTTTTTTTATCGACAAACACAGACAAACAGATAGTTGGATATCACTAGAATGTCTTACACACCTTTACGGATTAATAATATATAAACACAATCCTTGACCGATATTTCAATGCGTTTTGCATGGAATGACAAATTAATATAGCGTTCTAAATTTCAAGTTTTGCTAGTTCCTCTATCGGGCGCCTCCCTCTTCGAATGGGGGAAAGCCTAGCATGTTTTAAACATGATTGGTATCAGGGAAATAAAATACCTGAGGTGGAACAAAAACTAGCAAAACGGAGGAAGGGCAGCAGCTTCTGTTGTAGTGCGTAGTGGTGGAGGTCGTGTGGACTGGAACAGCTCTATGTACAGTTACCAGAGGCGTGGGTCAAGTACTGGCGAAGCGGCAAGGGTACTGCGAATGGGAAATGGACGGAAACCTTCTCCCATTAATCTATTTGTCCGAACCCGGCTAGGGGTTATGCTGGCAGCCCCAGCACTAGGATCGGGGGCTGTAGCCTAATCAGCTACTCTTACCTAAATTACCGAAACCTCAAGTAAAAAGAGGCCCTATGCTCCTTATAGGAACTACAGGAACCAATATATGACCATTATTTCACTCTTTTTTACCCCTCAGAACAACCTAGGCAAAAACCCAGCCAAAATTACAGGTATTACGACCCTTTGAACAGGAATTTCTAAAAAGTACTTTTTCCAGAATGTTTTTTCACCGAAGGATCCTACATTCCAAATTTTGAGTTTCTAGGACCAATATTTCAGAAAGTATTAAACGTACCAAAAGTACAGTATTTTACGAATCACCATAAAGTACAACCCACCCTCTACTCAACTAGGTGTCTATGTTCGGTTTCTAATCGGGAAAAAATTCCCGGGAATTCCCGGGAAATATTTTTCACAAATTCCCGGGATTTTTTCATCGGGAAATTTCGGGAATTTGCAAAAAAAAATTAAGAAAATTGTACACTAAAGTACACAATTTTACCTTAATTTAAAATGAATTATTAAAAATAATATTAATACATAAAAACTTTAATTATCGGAGAAAAATAGTTTGGATATGCTTTAATTTGCATATTATTTAAGCTGTAACTCAAATTTACTTCAATCGATTGTATGATAAAATACTGAAATAAACTAAATTCCACTTCGAAGGTTGGTTGCGAATAGGTTAACGTTTTTCCAATCTAAAAATATGATTTTCAAATTGAATATTTTCATTGGCGTAGATAGCTAGATAGCCCTGTCAGAAAATTTTTAGCCCCCCCCCAGAATTTTAATCATTCACAATTTTTTTTTTAATAATTTAATGATTTCATTAATTTTTGCAACAATAAATAATAATAATGAGCCTTTAGGAGTCGTTATGATTATTCTACGAGTCTTAAGGACTCGTAATGATTATTACATTAGATCTAATAGTTTTTCCCATTGAAAAATAGTCTGAATTATTGAAAAAAGTTTTTATATGAATCTGATGTTTTTGTCAGTAATAAAAACTTTACCGGATCTTAGGGGTTTAACTTCAGGAACACATTTTAACTTCTTTGATTTAAAAAAAGTTTCTAAATTCTAAGGGGGTTTTTATAGACAAAAATTATTGGAAGAAAGAATCTGAGAATTTTGACTAATAATCATCAACTTTTGCAATCATCACAACATTTTCTTGAAAAAATCATAGTAATCTAATGATTTTATTATAGGAAAAACATTAAAAATCTTTCATTCTCAAAGCGTATCTGGGAGTTCTAAATTTCCGAAAAATTTTCAGAATCAAAATTTGTTAAAAAAATATGAATTTTTAACCGCTTTCGGGGGGAATTCGTTTCTAGGTCACCTAGACGAATGTTAAAGGGTCTGGGTTTTTCTATTAAAAAAAAAAAATACCAAAAATTTCAAAAAAATCTAGGGGGCTTTAGCCCCCCCAGAAATGTTGGCTTCCTACGCCAATGAATATTTTAAAATTCAGGTAATCAATCTTTAAGCTGAATTCACAATGACGGAGTACTCTGTGCCAGAGAGTGGATTTTGTTCCTTTCTCTTTCGCACATACACATTTTTTGTATGATGGTATCTCTATTTATTTATTTAAATACTTTTTTTAAAGAATTTAAATCCAAAAAAAATAATTTGTAGACCAATATTTTAAAAAATAGTTCACAATGTATTAGTGTCCCATTTCAGCATGATTTTGTTAAACCAATCTATAAAAATAATTCGAAAGTTTTATATAATAAATATTCAAAGTACAAATCAGTTTCTTATTATTACTCAAAATTAGTTGAATTTACCAAGAAGTTTTTGAAAACACATTTGCTGCAAAATTTGAAAATCGGATAGGCTAAAAGTGTTTTCCGAATTGCGAAAAAAATAAATCAGATCTTTATTTATAAATAGATTTTAATAAATAAAAAAAACATGCTGTATGGAATGTACAATGCAAAATCAAACACGGCAACCGAGATAAGGTGCAGTATTTCTACAAAAATTAGATTTTGTGAATTTTTGTCGTTTACTATAAAAGTTAAGAAAACTCTTTCTCAAAACGTTACCTTTAAGGTTGTGCCTTTAATTAAAAAATTTTCCATAATTTATAAAAAAAACTTAATAGCATATGAAAATATTCAGAAATTGCGTTAAATAAAAAATTCCCGGGAATTCCCGGGAATTAGATTTTTTTAAATGGATTTCCCGGGAATTGAAAAAGTCCGGGAATTTAGAAACCCTAGTCTCAACGGCAAGAGTCGGTTAGATCTCAACCACTACTTTATTAAATTTCATGGCAATCACCAAAAAAAAAAATCGGGTAAATTATTACTAACATCTTTGTCCAATTTGCGCGCTTTAAAATTTCTTTAAAAACTTTAATAATTTTACACCATTTCCAGATGTAATTTGAATAAGACCTACTTGTTGTTCAAAGATTCCATTTGAAATTCGAAAATTCTACTAGTAATTCCAAAATTCCATTTGAAAATCGAAAAATCCATTTGTAATTCGAAAAAGATCAATTGTAATTCAAAAAAGATCAATTGTAATTCGAAAAAGATCAATTGTAACTCGAAATAGATCAACTGTAATGCAAAAAAAAAATCAATTGCATTACGAAAGAGAATAGCTGTAATTCGTTAAGGATCAATTGTAATTCCAAAAAAATGTGTGTTCGAAATAGCTAAATTATAATTCGAAATATTTAACAATTGATCTTTTTCGATTTATAATTGATTTTTATCGAATTACAATTGATCTTTTTTAAATTGCAATTAATGTTTTTCAAATTACAATTGATATGTTCGAATTATATTTTACCTGTTTCGAACTACACTGGATACTTTCCGAATTACAAATAGAATTTTCGAATTACAAATGGAATTTTCGAATTACAAGTAGAATCTTTGAATTACAAATGTAATCTTCGAATTACAAAAACAATTTTCGAATTACAAATAGAATCTGCGAATTACAATTAATATTTTTCGAATTGCACCTGTAAATGGTGTAGTAGACACTAGAGCGTATAATTTATATGTTTATAATTTAAAAATAAAATCCAATTATTAACACTCATACCACTTGTATGTCAATGGCACTACACTCGTATTGTGTTTATCTTTTTATATTTTTTTTTATTTATTATTTTAAAGAATTTTATTAAGATTCATTTTTATAAGTCTTCAAAATTCTTCTTAATTGTTAGATGTTCTGTCTAAGGTTTTCAGCCGAACACCTATGACTTTGGAAGGAGATACATTTATTTTCATGTCATGATTTTATGAAAACCAAAAAAAAAAGTTTAATCCTGCAATGTCTATGTGTGTTTTCCTTCGCTGTATTTTTACCTTATGGCAAAATATTTCAATTTTGCAGACACCTTTTTGTGTAAAAGTGTAGTCATTCAAACACTTTGACAAAAATTTTTTTATGTTTTTTATACCCTTGACTTATGGTCAGTGATAGACGATATAAAAAAGAATGTTATTCCGTATATATCACATCGAAATATTGGCCGGAGATCCCATCAAGTAGATTTTTTCCACGATCCTCGATTGATTTCAAGTCGATCTATCGATGTCCTTCTGTCTTTGAAATCCGTTTTTCTCTGTACTTACAAACCGATTTAAACGCCAAAGTTTTTGTTGTTTTAAAGTAAGTACACGAAAAAAAAAAATCTTATCAAATTACTAGAAAACCCAGCAAAAATTGGCATTACTAGTAATGGGTTTTGTAATCCGAAACAGATGTTAATAAGTAGTTACTTATTGAATGAAACACTAATTATTTTAACAAGGGCGTGAGACAAAAATAACTAGTGAAGAGTATGGAGATAAATAAGTAGTTACTGACTCGGATTACTAATAAGGAGTAAAAGCCCATTACCAATAAGAAGTAAAATAATTAGTTAATTAAAACATTTTAAATTTAACTTGTTTTTACTAAAACATAAAAATTGTGTAATTTTTATTAAGTTTTTAAGTAATTTTTAAGTTAATTGAATTGTAAAGGTTAAAAACTGCATTACTGAAAAATAGTTACTTTTGGGCTTAAAATAATGTTAATGGTGGTGGGTACTCATTATAAATAATGTACTTGGTAATGATTACTTTTCACAACTCATTACCATGTTTTTGCTGGGAATTTTTACCCATTTTAGCAATATTTGAAATTCTTGTTATTTTTACCAAACAATTTTTTTCTGGTCGATCGAAATAATTTTTTTTTATAACTTTACAAATTTTCATGTTAATTTTATCAAAAGAAATCTAATCTATACTTAAACAACCCGAGTAAAAATTTTTATATGATGCAATATATAATATGATATAATGATATGTAACACAATATATATTTATACGCAATTTGATCCGAATAATGGTGGATGTTTTTGCATTAAAAAAGATCAACTTGTATAAAATATAATCTGATTTCATCCGAATTTTGACCAGACATTGCCTTATATTGGTGGATCTAATTAGATCTAATTTCACAAAAACATATAAAATCCTGGTGTTTTTGGTTGGGGTTGAGATACACCACAGGTCAACGACACATTCACCAAACATATAATTTTCAAAAAAAAAATGTTTGGGTACGCTTCGAACCAGATAGGTGATATACATAACCGTAACAAGGAAATGTTTAGGAACATTTTGAAAAGTTTCTTATACTTTGCCTAAAAACCTTAGACATTTTTTTGTTAATTGGAAATATATATAGTTTTATATGGAACAGAATAAGCTATATATAATGTTATGTTAAATTATACAGAAAAACAAATTTTGTATTGACCCTCATATAATTTTATATAATTATATCAACCGTACACCTTTTAGTCCGAATCATGATTAAATTATATATTACTACATATGACTGCATTAAAAAAATGTAGAAAATATCTCAGGAATGTATAATCATATATAATTTATTTTGTTTGTATCAAGTTATATATTGTAATATATGTCTATTTTTACTCGGGAACTTAAATTTTTTGTGTACACCTTGTATTTTTTCTAAAAAATTTTAATTTACAATTATTTTAAAATGTATTCCAATAAAAATGGTTGAAGAGCTTAAGAATTTTTTTTTAATGCCTCCCATTGAAAAGGTCTAAGGATCTATGGGATCCTCCTGGTGGACGGGCCCACCATTTTTACCGGGTATTTCATTAAGATCAGAATGAAATGTTCAAAGAACGATCTACCCTATTGCATTCTATATAATAATCTAGCCGTATGAGCTATTTTCAAATGATTAATAAACACTTATACGCCTTGATGTTCTGTTTACCTAATTCTATGTATGTTTTTATAACCTCCACTCTAGTGATAGAGGGTATATATAAGTTTGTCATTCCGTTTGTAACACCTCGAAATATTGGTTTAGGACCCCATAAAGTATATATATTTATGATCCTCGATCGATTTTAAGTCGATCTAGCGATGTCCGTCCGTCCGTCCGTCCGTCCGTCCGTCTGTCTGTCTGTCTGTCCGTAGAAAACACGCTAACTTTTGAAAGACTTTACAGAGGCTACTGAAGTTTGGCATATATGTTTGTCATTTACCTGGTCAGGTTGGTATTGCAATCCAGCCAAATCGGTCCAGTGGTTCAAAAGTTATGACCAAAAGAGTAAATTTTGGCAAGGGTGTTTCGCGAATTTACGAGATAAAAACACGATAACTTTCGAAAGACGATCATGAGACTACTAAAGCTTGGCATCTATCTTTGCCGTTCCCCGGGTGTGTTTGGTATTAAATTTCAGCTTAATCGGTCCAGTGGTTCAAAAGTTATAAGCAAAACCCTGAATTTCAGATTAGTTTCATCTAAAATGCCACGTGTTTTAAGAAGTTTTAAAAGCATTGGTGGTAACTAAACAATGCTTTTCAAACTTGTTTAATTTTAAAGCAATGCTTTTTAAACTTGTTTAGTTTTAAAAGCATTGGTAACTTAAAAATTACACTCGAAAAAAATTTTACACTCAAAAAAATTTTACACTCAAAAAAAAATTTACGCTCAAAAAAAATTTACACAAAAAAAAATCTAGTTTTTTTTTACAAAAATTACAACATTTTGTGTACATACGTACGTGCATTCACTCAGAAATATTTTTACAGTAAAAAAAACATTACACTCGAAAAAAATTTTACACTCAAAAAAAAAAATTAGTAATTTTTTTTTTTTTAAATCACAAAAAAAGAGTTTTTTAGTCAAAATAAAATATTTCTAATCAAAATTGTTATTTTTTTTCACGTTAAAAAATGTACCACCCTTTAAAAAAATGCATTGTGGAGGGTATTCATAGATTCGGCAAAGTCGAATTTAACTTTTCTACTTGTTGGTTTTTCAATTTTTTAAAAACTGGGCTTAGGAGGCGTGATCAAATATTGGAAAAATTGTGAAATTTGTGGCGAGTTGCCTTGATTAAATATTTATCACATTAAATCGGAATGCACCACAATCTTAAAAATTTACATTTTTATATAGTTTTGTATGGGCTATCGATTAAATTTTTTTTTTTTTTGGAAAATTTTCAGAACCCGTTCTGAAATTTTCCACTTTTTAAAAAAGTCAATTTATCAAAAATCCGGCCACTTTTTTTAATTTTTTGTTTTTTTAAAGTTTAGATGTTTGTCCATCCACACAAAAAAATGCCTGCGAATTTTGTACTCTTGCCCAAAACATTAAATCATGATAATGTTTTGCGGAAGATTTGGGTGTACTTGCCAAAGCAAAGTTTTTTTAGAAAAAATAATGTTATATTACTTTGCTATTCCATGCAAAACGAATTAAAATATCAGTCGAGGACCCCGTTAAAAAACAAAAAGAGCTGTACATTTCGTAAGTGAGTGCAAAAATAAAAGCAAAAAGTGTTTTTTTTTCATTTTGGAGAGCATCAAAGATTCGGAACCAAAGAATATAACACTCTCACTTGTTTTATGTACATTTGATAAACAAATGGAAAATTTTTATGCGAAAAGCTTAGACTTGGTGAAAAAGTAGTTTTGGTAAAAAAAATGATTTTTTTTCACAAAAAACAAAATTATGTTAAAAAATTTAATGAACCCAAAATTTTTGGTGAAAAAAATTTTGATGAAAAAAAGTTTTCGATGAATTTTTTTGATGAAAAGAAAAATTTTATGATGTAAAAAAAATTAATGAAAAAAAAATATGAAAACCAAAATTTTTTGGTAAGAAAAAAATTGATAAAAAAAATTGATGAAAAAAATTTATGAAAAAAAAATTGATGAAAAAACAAAAAAACTGATTAAAAAACAATTGATGAAAAAAAAATTTGATGAAAAACAAAAAAATTGACGAAAAAAAAATTCTAATAAAAAAAAAATTTTTGATGAAAAAAAAAAAAAATTGATAAAAAAAAAATTAATTAAAAAAAAATTAATGAAAAAAAAAAATTAATGAAAAAAAAAATTTGATGAAAAAAAAATTTGATAAAAAAAAAATGATAAAAAAGATAAAAAAAAAGTTTGATGAAAAAAAAAATTTTATGAAAAAAAAATTGATGAAAAAAAAATTATGAAAAAAAAAAAATTTGATGGAAAAAAAAAATTGATGAAAAAAAAGTGATGAAAAAATAAATTATGAAAAAAAAAAAATTTTATGAAAAAAAAAAATTTTTTTGTTGAAAAATAATTATGTTACTTTTCATTCGCCAGCTGGTGAAAAACTGTTTTATTCACCACGAGGTGAATTATTATCCAAGTTACAAACCCAACTTATTAAAATTTTTGGTTTTTAGAAAATGAAAATAGTAATTCTTGTTTTCTTTTTCGTTAATTGTTAGCTTATATAGTCAAACTGAGGTGACGTCTTGCAACTTTTTTAAAATTTGACACCAGCCTAAAAACATTATCATGTTAATTCAGAAACACGTTCTTCTTTTTTTTTTGAGAAAATCGCATTTGTGCGTTGTAGAGGTGTTAATAGCAAGACCGATCCCCACTAAATTTTACGTCTATACATTTTTTCAAAGCAATCTAACATTCTATCTCAAAAAAATCTAAAATTTTTACCACGAGTGAGTTTTTAAAGGGTAATAAATAAAAACTGTAAAAAATTGGAAACGTTTTTTCAAAGTGTCCGATATAACGTAAAATGCCCCATATGTTTGCAATTATGTTTGTATGTTAAATTTTGTAATCTGTTTATATTCCAAAATCATATAGAAAATATTTAATGTGAAAAGGTGTTTGTAAATCAAGATTCAATTGAATTAACTCAGTGTCTGTGTGTATGAATTTTGTGCGCGAATGCAATTAAATCTTTGGGGAAATTAGTTGCACATAATAAATGTTTGTAACGAAATTTTGCACGCATGTAATAATTGTTAATATGATAATTTTAATTACATTTATCACTTGCAAATATGCAAAACATAATTTGCGATGTATTAGGAAATAGAAATTTAAGATAAATCTTCAAGATTCAAGGGGAAGGAGGATGTTTTGCAGTTCCATCAAACCAATTACAATTAAGAACAAGCAAAAAAATAAAAAATCTATGAAAACCCTTATATACAAATAATATGTTAGGTGGGGTTTACACTTCAGAATAGAATTTTCAAATAGCAATATTTGAAAAGCTACAAAAAAAATAAAAAAATACATTATGGAAAAAAAAACTTTTTTGGAAATTCCATTCCAAAGGGGAGTAAACAAGTGTACTTATGGTACTTTTTACATGCCCTGAGAAAATGGTCCCAACAACTTGAAATTAGCAATGTAGGATCCTGCGGTAAAAAAAAATCTTCTGGAAAAACACTTTTTGGCAATTTCGTTTTTAAGGGGGGTAAAAGGGGATAAAAAATTGTACTTTTGGTACTTTTTATATTTCCTGACATAATGGTTCAGGAAACTTGCAATTTAAAATGCAGGATCCTTCGGTAAAAAAATCATTATGGAAAATTTACCTTGTCGAAATTCCAGTTTTGGTACTTTTTGTTTTTCCTGAAAAAATATCCTAGACACCTGAAATTTCGAATGTAGGTCCCTTTGGTAAAAAAAATCATTCAGAAAAAAAGTGCATTTTTGTTTCTTAGCTGGGTTGATAAGTGTACTTTGGTACTGTCAACATCTTCTGAAATAATGATCCTAGATATTTAAAATTTGAAATGTAGGACCCTTCGTCGACAAATGTAAGATCCTTCTGTGAAAAAAATCATTCGGCATAATATTTCTTTTTATACACTCCAACCACAGTATGGTGATATACTCACATTGTCATTATATGTATGTGTAACGCATCGAAATATCGGTCTGGGACCCCACAAAGTATATAGGCATTCCATGTCAAATCGGACACTTTGAATAATTTTTTTTTTAGATTTTTCCAATTTGTTTACAGTTTTTAGTACCCTTCGAAAACTCCTTCGTGGTAAATTTTCAGATTTTTTTAATGACCTGTTAAAAAGATATAATTTTTTAAAATTGGTAGTATGTTCCTTTACTCAAACTTCTTTTACTCATAACTTCTGTAATAAAAAATCCAGAAAAATTCTTAAAAGTGCTCTAGTATGCGATTTTTAGGTTTTAAAATTTAAATCTCAATTTTGAAAATATATGGGCAATTCCATCATGTCGAACGTGACCGTTGCACACATTAAAGTTGAAAAAAAAGTCAAAATAAAAAGATTTTTTTCTTGACAAAAGGGGAACTTATAGCTCTTAACTAGCTCTATAATTGTTGCTCAAGTTGATTTTGAAAATTGTTTCAAGCTTTCGAGATAATCGCAAAAAAGACAACCATTCGCACGGGACAAAAAACAGAAGTCGTTTTCGCGACTATCAATCAAAACTCTGATTTCAGCGAAACCTGAGGCAATATCACAATGCGACTAATTTTGTAATGTTGGCTTATAATGTCTCTTAAAAGTTGTAAAATTTAACCTCAAAATTATTTCTACTTTTTTTTTAATTTAACTTTAATCACTGTCGCACGGGACATGTCGCACGGGACCGTTTTTTCCATCATCATATTTAAGTTTTTTTTTTTGTTGTTCTTTTTTAACAAATTATAAATAAATAAGCTTAGAAAACTTGGCATATATATTTTTCGTTCCCCTAGTCTGGTTCGTATTGAATTTCAGCCAAATCGGTTCAGTGGTTCAAAAGTTATTAGCAAAACCGAGAATTTCAGATTAGTTTCACCTTAAATTCACGTGTTGAAAACCCGTTAAACATGTTTTTAAAACATTGGTAAGTCACAAAACTATTTTAAAACGTATTTTTGTCACTCAAAAATTTTGTCACAAAAAAGTACACACGTAAAAGTTTTACACTCAAAAAAAATTTTACACTCAAAAAAAAATTTTGTAAATAATTTTTTTTTTTTTTCAAAAATTACTTTAAAAAAATTTTTTACATAACATTAAATTTTTCTAATCCAAAATGTTATTTACTTTCACTAAAAAAGGGCATTGTGGAGGGTATTCATAGATTCGCCTAGTCGAATTTAACTTTTCAACTTGTTTAATTTATTGTCTTGTAATTTCATTTCATCTTCCTTCAACTTTTCTCTCCGCCGCCACAGTGATTCGTTTCATTGGCAAAAATCAAAAAAAGAAGTATGTCTTCAATGTTGATAATTTTTTGTATTTTTATAGTTTAATAGTTAACTAAAAAAAATATGTGCTTTTCTGATTTTTAAGAAGTCATATATTGCCACAAGAGGGCGCTAAAGTATGGAAATTTTACGCTATTATGTGTAAACAAAAAAATTGAATTTTATAGGTTTACTAAAATAATTATGAAAAATCGAATTTTAAAGAAATCAACGAACGTTTTTTTGCAAAAGTTACTTAAATATATTTGCTAAAAGTTATATTTGCAATTTTTTAGAATTTATCTTAAAACACATTTTTGTAATGCTCTGAAATCTATATTTTTTCTACCGAATCCCCAAAAATTGACAAATTTTGATGGAATGCATAAAAAAAGTTCGTGAGTCAAAAAATTATTTTTTTCGCTTTTTCGATAGCTCGGACTATGGTTTATAAGGGAAAACAATAAAAATAACTAAGTTTTTGTCTGAAGTTGGAAGAAAGTTAGGTTTTTTTTGTGTCTTTATTTAATTTTTTTCAAAAGCTGTATTATTAATGGAAAAAAATTTAGAAAAAAAATCCAATATTAAGTATTTTTTCTTTACACATTGATATATTATATAGTATTCTGTAAAAATATAATAAAAAGTCAGAAAAAAATTATGCAGTACGTGGGCCGTTTTCTTTAAAAGTTATCTATGACTTTTACTAAAATCCCCAAAATCACCAAATTTTAATGGCCTTCATAAAAAAAGTTCGTGAATAAATTTTTTTTGTTTTTTATTTTTTTTGTAGCTTTAACTATGTTTTATAAGATCAAAAAATAAAAATAACTAAGTTTTTTTTTTTAAGTTGAAAAAATTTTTTTTTTAAAACCTAAAATTGGATTATTTTTTTTTATTATTTATTTTATTTACTGTAAATAAATTTAAAAAATACATCAACATTTTAGTGTTTTTTTATATAAAGGGATTTATTGTATTGTATACCATAAATTTATAGTAAGGAATTCGATAAAATAAGTATACAGTGGGCAATTTTGCTTTAAAACCAGTATTTGATTTTCGTTGGTATCCCAAATCAAAAACAAAAATTTTAGTGAGATACATAAAAAAGTTCGTGCTTAAAAATTATTTTTTATTGATTTTTTTAACATCCAAGACTTTTTTTTATAAGATCAAATAATAAAAATAACTAAGTTTTTGAAAAATATTAAAAAAAAAAAATTTAAGTACCCAAAAAAAAGATTTTTTTTTTAGTTTTTTGTTATTAAAGGGGTATATACTTAGAAATAAAGAAACTATTAAACGTGTTTACTTAAAACTTATATTGAATAAACTTATTTTCGTAGTGCAATAGAAAATAAGTGTTGCGAATGTTTTGTTTTAGCAGTTTTTAAGTATTTTTATATTTTTGACTATATTTAAAAAAAGGATATATTAACAGCTTTTTTGTTACCGCAAACAACTCAACGAAATTTGGCACACTTATTAACGCCATTTGATCTAATCTATATTTAAAATTTGATAGCAATTGAAAGATTTTTAAAATAGTTACAGCGATTTCAAGAAAAAGGATATATGGCAGCCACGCGAGTCCTTGCTCAGATTAAAATACAAATGTTGTACGTCGATAGTTATCTAAATTTCTAAGACAATAACTACGTTAAGTAATTTTATATCAAGTTTTGTGGCAAAACTCCACTTTTAAATTTCAGGATATACGACAGGTACAAATGTCCTTCGACCGATTTGCTCAAAATTTTTATTTTTTTTCTATTAATTAATTTTGTGCTTGCGTACCAAATTTGGAAAATCGTTGACAACTCTTTCTATTTTATTTTTGTGCTTAAACTATATTAACACTTTATTACAGTTTTTAAAAAGGATATATAAATAACTTTTTGTTTTACAGAACCGATTTCACCGAAATTTGGCGCACACACTGACATCACTTATTCAAATTTTTACAAAAAATTTCAAGGGTATCGAGTAATTTTTGAGGGATTTACAATATTTTTAAGAAAAAGGATATATGGCAGCCACACGAGTCCTTGCTTCAATATAGATAAAAAATGACACATAAAATACTATATCAAAATTGGTAACATTGACAAAGTTTGGGAATTTTGTGACCATTTTTGTAGTTTTAATCACATATTTAAATTTCAGGATATATGGGGGGTAGGCGTGTCCTTGCTCCGATTTTTCCAAAAACTCGTTCTTTTCTTGATTAGATAATTTAATGCTTGTGTACAAAATTTCAGAAATCTACGACCAATATTCTATTTTTGCCCACTCGATATATGGGAACGAATCACTGTGCGCCGTTTGCATCTCTCTTTATTTTTTTCGCCGTTTATACTCATCTATATTTAAATAATTTAAAAGAATGTATTAAAATAAGTAAATCATTTATTTAAGAAAAAAATATTTTTTCAAAATTTTAAAATCTACACTTACCATGTCGCACGTGACCAACTTTATATAAGAACCAAGATCACAGATTTTATTATTTTTTAATTATTTTTTTTTTTTATTTTAATTCCCAGCAAAACTTAGATTACCAAATAAGGTATAAAATAAGGTATATGATCTCTTATTTTATACATTGCAGCATTGATGATTTTAACAGGCGATGAGACTCAAAGTAATGCATCCACATTATCACATAGAATACCAGTAAGGTATAAAATAAGTCATAAATTTATAACGGAGAATACCAGTAAGGTGTAAAATATATGATATTTTATAGGTTACGAGTAAGGTATATAATATAGCATACCAGAACGTAATATATAAGGTGTTACGAGTAGTGAAAAAGTAATTTTGTATTAAATTTACTCACGTGATTGTGAGTGTAAGTAGATATAATATGCTAGTGAGTGTGTGTCGTTAGAAATTTATTGTCGTGAGCCCATCTCTAGTTTAAACTTAGGCATTTTTTTATAAAATAATTATTTTTTATGTTATTGTAATGCATTATGCATTTAATTATAAATAATGCATTATTTCAAACTTTCAAATAATACATAATGTAACCAAATATAAATCATCCATGATATAATGTTTAGAAATAATAAATATGAAATACATTTTTCCAATAATCATGCATTACGTAGCAAATTATTAGTAATGCATTATTTTTCACTTTAAAATAATACGTTGTGGAACAAATGTTTGGTAAGACATCCTAAAATAATGCTACAAATAAGGTATATACATTACCTGGTAATGTGTTATATAATCACTACCCATTACCAAAGTTTTGCTGGGTTGTAATAAAAATCTGTGTTTGTTCTCAATATTTGATGAACTTTCGTCATGACCACTTGACGCACTAATTACAAATGATGTTTTTCAATGTCGCACGGGACATCGAAATATGTGATAAAGCATAGCAAAAGCTAACCGTTATTTTTTGAATTGCATAGTTTGTTATGCATTTTTTTTAGCTCTTTGTATCTCCAGAAAGATTTTTTAAAAGCAAAAGTCAATATTTAATGCTTCTCTTTAAGAACTTTTAACAAAACAAAAGGTGCAATAGAAATGTCCCAATGAGAAAAAATTGGCTTGCTCGACTTTACATTCGAATATCTCGAAATGGGTTATGAATAAATGTAAAATCTGTTCACGTTAGTTAAATTTGATTGTTTTCCTATGAAAATATGTTAAAACAAATTCGTTTCAAGAACTTTTGGTTTTTTGGTCTTGGACCTTTCGGTGGAAGTGCCCATATGTACTCTTTGTTTTTTTTTTAAATGTTTTTGTGTAAAACTTGTATTGATTCTACAAATTTTTTGCCCAGCAGAATCGTGGGATAACGATTTTTTTAAATTTTATGAAAAATTTTTATTGTTATTTTCCAATTTTAAAATCATTTCTACTGCTCCAATGGTGCGTCATAGAGGGGTCATTTTCAAGACCGACCCCATTAATTTTTACATTTAAGCATTTCTTCGGAATATACTAATATCCTATCTCCAATTTCTAAGGGTGCTCCCACACAAAATGACCTTTTTTAAAATTTGCTCCAACCGCTCTAACTGCCTTACGAGTGCCCTTAGAGCAATAAAATGTATGACCGACCCACAATACTTTTTTAGTCCAAACATTTTCTCTGAACCCACCTACCCTCTATCTTTAGCTATTAAGGCGGTCCCTATACAATTTTTTTTATTTTTTGTAAATTTGTTTTATATAATCAGCTTCTACCGGTCCAATGGTGCGTCCGAGTGTGAGACCGACCCCCATTTATTTTTACCCTCCAACATTTTTGTAAAGCATACCTACGTGTCCCCCAAAAAAGGTGCTTTCAGAGCTGAACACATTAAATCCCCTGGGCCAGATGGTATTCCCGCTCTAGTCCTCAAGATGTGTTCTTCGTCGCTAGCTCCTTCATTGCGCAATCTTTTTAACCTCGCATACCGTTCAGGCAATTTTCCGAATTGCTGGAAGATTGCCAATGTTCAACCGATTCCCAAGAATGGCGTGGCAACGAACCTGGATAACTACCGTCCGATTGCTATCTGTTCAGCACTCTCCAAAGTTATGATAAATGATAAATTTCCATCTGGTGAACTACTTGGAATCGAATCGTCTGTTAAATGATCGAAAATATGGCTTCCGAAAGAGTCGTTCAACGGGAGACCCGATGGCTTTTCTTTCCGAAAGATAGAGCCATTCTATACACCGCCTTGGAGAAACAAGGTCATCGCTTTGGACATCTCTAAGGCATTCGATCGGGTGTGGCATTGCGCACTTGTGTCAAAGCTTATCTCCTTTGACGTAGGAGATAATTTCGCTAAACTTACATAACGAGCTTCCTCAGTAAACGTACTGTTCGCATTGTAATAGATGGGTTCTCCTCCAGAGACTATATATTAAATGCAGGGGTACCGCAAGGTTCCGTTCTATCTCCATATTTATTTTTGATATTTCTGAATGATTTTCTAGATGTTACCTTTAACCCTATTTACTCTTTCGTGGATGATAGCAATATTTGTCATTTATACTCATTTGATCATAGACCTAATTCTGTTGAGGTAGAATATATGAGAAATATTATGAATGTCACACTTAATCAGGACCTGGTTAAAATTTCTGAGTGGGGTCAGACGAATCGAGTGGACTTTAATGCTCGTAAGACCCAATGTTGTACGCTGACACACAAACGCCATGAATGTTTATCTTTGCCTTCTTTAAATATTGGAAGTGTAGAATCAGATGCTCTTGATGTTCTGGGTATGAAAATACAGTGTGATGTCCGTTGGAATAAACATGTTTTTGAACTATCGAAAGAAGCATTCAAGTGTTTAGGCTTCCTGAAACGGTGCAGAAAATACTTCACTCCATCCGATCTTCTTCGAATCTACACGACTTGTATACGACCTAAAATGGAATACAACTCCCACGTATGGGCTGGTTCGTCAAAATCTTTCTTTGATCTTCTTGATCGAGTTGAGAAAAGAGCAAAAATGCTCATAGGGGACGACAGCGTTTCTACATCTATTAACTTGCTTGAACATCGACGAAATGTGGGTTGTGTAGTTTTCTTTTACCAATACTTTCATGGGAAATGTTCCGCGGAGATAAGCAAAATAAATCTGGCAACGACACAGAACACAAGTAAAATAATATTTAGTAAACAACTATAATAAAGTTACACATTACAATAAACAAACTTACATTTAATCTTTGATAAATTTACATTTTATAATAAAAAACACAAACGTTTTACAACATAAAACACGAAATTGTTTTAAAATTAATTGAAAAATAAATAAAAAAATAATTAAATATCACAGTTTATAATTGTTTAGAGTATCACAGTTGAACTAAAACTAAGTTATTGCGATTGTGTAATTTGCATTTGTACCGTCTTTGTCTTCCTTTCTATTTATTGCATTGTTTGATTTTTCTTGTATTCGGAGACTTTCCAAAGTGTATCGTTTGTTTGTATTTTTCTCTTTATTTAATATTTTAACTCCATCAATATCAATATAGTGTCCAGTATCAAAACAATGCGTTGATAAAGCTGTTGATAATTTTTGTTTGTTTATATCAGTTTCATGCTCTGCTATTCTAGTGCCTAAGCTGCGTTTAGTAGTCCCTATGTATATTTTTCCACACGTTTCGTCTTCTTTGCCAACACATGTAATTTCATATAAGTACTACGTTGCTTTGTTCGTTTTTGTGTATTTTAGTTTTTGTTTTTGTGAATAATGCAGAGATTGTTTTGTTAGGCCTATGAGCTAATTTGACTTGTTGATCTTCTATAATTTCTCTGAGTTGTTGATTTTCGGTGAGTTTTGGTAAGTATGATAAACTGTAATACTTAGTGTTGCCAGATGTATTGTTTGTGGTATTTTCCCTAGATTCTTTGTTACTTAATTTGTGTAGTAAATTATTTATTATATATTTAGGATAACTATTTTTTTGTTAGGATGTCTTTAATTTTAAAAATGTTTTTAGACATAAACTGTTCATTACTTATTTTCATTACTGTTGTTATTAAATTTGTTGCTGTGTTTATTTTTTGTTTTAAAGGTTGTGTTGAATTAAAGTTTATCAGGCGTCCAGAAGCTATCGTTTTAGTATACCAATCTGTTACTATATTATTACCTTCTCTAATTATTCTAATTTCTTTCTCTATTGTGAAATTTAACTTGTTGTGATAATTGTTAAATATTTTCAAAATCCTGTCTTCATCTTTTCTCTTAACTATGGCAAATAAATCGTCTACGTATTTTGTAATTAACTTAATATTTATGTTCTCTTTTTTCAAATCCTCTGTTGTTTGTTCTAGTAGAGCATCTAAAACAATGTCTGCTATTGTTGGGGAAAGTGGGTTGCCCATTGGCATGCCATAAGTTTGATTATATAGATTTTCCCCGTACATAAAATAATTATTGTCTTTAAGGCAAAATTGTAGAATTTTTAAAAATTGTGTTCTTGATATTTTTGTGTAGTTCTTAAGAGTGTTCCATTGCTTCATTATGTTGCTTATTGCTAAATGTATTGGTATGTTCGTAAAAAGCGATACTACGTCCAAAGATATTAAGATTTCGTCTTCGTCCAAATATATTTCATTTAATTTGTCCTTAAGTTGTGCTGAGTTTTGTATATTATATTTTTCTAATATAATATTTTTCAAAATTTTTCCTATGTATTTGGAGAGATTGTAACAGGGTACCTCAACAGAACATGATATTGGTCGTAAAGGCATGTTCGGTTTGTGAATTTTTGGGAGTCCGTATACCCTTGGGGCTGTAGCTGCGTCTGATGTTAATTGGATTTTCTCATATTTCGAAATCCATTCTTGCTTAAATAAATCCATTACTATTCTATTATTAACTCTCTGTAATTTTTGTGTTGGGTCCGTTTGAATTTTCTGATAGGTGATTTTATCTTCTAATAATTTTTCCATTCCATTAATGTAATCTTTTTTATACATTATGACAGTTTTATTGCCTTTATCGGACTTTGTGATGACGATGTCGTTTTCGTATTTCTTTAAAAATCTCTTTGTTTCATCAAATACATCTATATATATAAAAAAGTAACGTGACTGACTGACTGACTGACTGACTGACTGACTCATCATCGCCCAGCCCAAACCGCTGAAGCTAGAGACTTGAAATTTGGACTGTAGGTTCACCTCCCGGAATATAGATCCACTAAGGCTGGATTTTAGCCAATGTTGGATCTAAGGGGGTAAAAAGGGTAAAAAACTGTACTTTTGGTACTTTTTATATCTCATGAAATAATGGTCCTAGAGAATTGAAATTTGGACTGTATGTTTACATTATGGAATTTAGATCCAGTAAGGCTGGATTTTTGCCAATGTTGATTCTAAGGGGGTAAAAAGGGTAAAAAACTGTACTTTTGGTACTTTTTATATCTCCTGAAATAATGGTCATAGAGACTTGAAATTTGGACTGCATGTTCACCTCCCGGAATATAGATCCACTAAGGCAGGATTTTTGCCAGTGTTGATTCTAAGGAGGTAAAAAGGGTAAAAAACTGTACTTTTGGTACTTTTTATATCTCCTGAAATAATGGTCACAGAGACTTGAAATTTGGAATGTAGGTTTTCCTCCCGGAAAATAGATCCACTAAGGCTTGGTTTTTGCCAATGTTGATTCTAAGGGGGTAAAATAGGTAAAAAAGTCAACTTTTGGTACTTTTTTTTATTAACTGAAATAATGGTCATTCAAACTTGAAATTTGGAATGTAGGATCCTTTAGTGAAATAAAACTTTCTGGAACAAGTACTTTCTGAAAATTCTGTACCTTTTATAAAAAGTAACTTTTGTAAAAGTACCTTTTATAAAAAGTACCTTTTATAAAAAGTACCTTTTATAAAAAGTACCTTTTATAAAAAGTACCTTTTATAAAAAGTACCTTTTATAAAAAGTACCTTTTATAAAAAGTAACTTTTATAAAAAGTACCTTTTATAAAAAGTACCTTTTATAAAAAGTACTTTTTATCAAAAGTACCTTTTATAAAAAGTACCTTTTATAAAAAGTACCTTTTATAAAAAGTACCTTTTATAAAAAGTACCTTTTATAAAAAGAAACTTTTATAAAAAGTACCCTTTATAAAAAGTACCTTTTATAAAAAGTACCTTTTAAAAAAAGTACCTTTTATAAAAAGTACCTTTTATAAAAAGTACCTTTTATAAAAAGTACCTTTTATAAAAAGTACCTTTTATAAAAAGTACCTTTTATAAAAAGTACCTTTTATAAAAAGTACCTTTTATAAAAAGTACTTTTTATAAAAAGTACCTTTTATAAAAAGTACCTTTTATAAAAAGTACCTTTTATAAAAAGTACCTTTTATAAAAAGTACCTTTTATAAAAAGTACCTTTTATAAAAAGTACCTTTTATAAAAAGTACCTTTTATAAAAAGTACCTTTTATAAAAAGTACCTTTTATAAAAAGTACCTTTTATAAAAAGTACCTTTTATAAAAAGTACTTTTTATCAAAAGTACCTTTTATAAAAAGTACCTTTTATAAAAAGTACCTTTTATAAAAAGTACCTTTTATAAAAAGTACCTTTTATAAAAAGAACCTTTTATAAAAAGTACCCTTTATAAAAAGTACCTTTTATAAAAAGTACCTTTTAAAAAAAGTACCTTTTATAAAAAGTACCTTTTATAAAAAGTACCTTTTATAAAAAGTACCTTTTATAAAAAGTACCTTTTATAAAAAGTACCTTTTATAAAAAGTACCTTTTATAAAAAGTACCTTTTATAAAAAGTACCTTTTATAAAAAGTACCTTTTATAAAAAGTACCTTTTATAAAAAGTACTTTTTATAAAAAGTACCTTTTATAAAAAGTACCTTTTATAAAAAGTACCTTTTATAAAAAGTACCTTTTATAAAAAGTACCTTTTATAAAAAGTACCTTTTATAAAAAGTACCTTTTATAAAAAGTACCTTTTATAAAAAGTACCTTTTATAAAAAGTACCTTTTATAAAAAGTACCTTTTATAAAAAGTACCTTTTATAAAAAGTACCTTTTATAAAAAGTACCTTTTATAAAAAGTACCTTTTATAGAAAGTACCTTTTATAGAAAGTACCTTTTATAAAAAGTACCTTTTATAAAAAGTACCTTTTATAAAAAGTACCTTTTATAAAAAGTACCTTTTATAAGAAGTACTTTTTATTAAAAGTACCGGAATTAAACTTTTTGGTACTTTTTTATTTCCTGAAATTATATTTATAGAAATTTTTTATATTTCCTAGAATCTAAAAATTTGTAGTGTATGAGAATTCGGTAAAAAAAAAACATTCTGGGAAAAATACGTTTTTAAAATTCCGCTTCTTAGTGGGGTAAAATGGCTAAAATGTGTATTTTCGGTACCTTTGATATTTTTTGACGTAATGGTTCTAGAAACTTAAAAATAGGAATGTAAAATCCTTTTTGTACTTTTAATATTTGCTAAAACAATGATACTAGAAAATTGAAATATGCAAAAGAGTATCCCTCGGCGAAGAAGAAAACATTCTAGAAGTAGATCTTTTTGGAAATTACGTTTCTAACGGTGTTAAAAAAATGTAATTTTGGTACTTTTTTATACCCTCCACTCTAGTGATAGAGGGTATATATAAGTTTGTCATTCCGTTTGTAACACCTCGAAATATTGGTCTAGGACCCCATAAAGTATATATATTCATGATCCTCGATCGATTTTAAGACGATCTAGCGATGTCCGTCCGTCCGTCCGTCCGTCCGTCCGTCCGTCCGTCCGTCCGTCTGTCCGTCTGTCTGTCTGTCTGTCTGTCTGTCTGTCTGTTGAAAACACGCTAACTTTTGAAAGACTTTACGGAGGCTCCTGAAGTTTGGCATATATGTTGGGCATTTACCTGGTCAGGTTGGTATTGCAATCCAGCGAAATCGGTCCAGTGGTTCAAAAGTTATGAGCAAAAGACTGAATTTCGGCAAGGGTTTTTCGTGAATTTATGAGATAAAAAGCACTATAACTTTCGAAAATCAATTCTGAGGATGCTGAAGCTTGGCATATATATTTTTCGTTTCTCCAGCCTAGTTCGTATTGAATTTCACCCAAATCGGTCCAGTGGTTCAAAAGTTATTAGCAAAACCGTGAATATCAGATTAGCTTCACCTTAAATTCACGTGGTGAAAACCCGTTAAACCTGTTTTAAAACCATTGGTAAGTCACAAAAATATTTTAAAACGTATTTTTGTCACTCAAAAATATTTTTATACTAAAACAAAAAAAAAATACACTCGAAAAAAATTTTACACTCAAAAAAAATTTTACACTCAAAAAAAAAATTAGTAAATTTTTTTTTTTAATATAAAATTCGAAAAAATTTTACACTCAAAAAAAATTAGCAAATTTTTTTTTGAACGTAAAATTCGAAAAAATTTTACACTCAAAAAAAAAAATTAGTATTTTTTTTTTTTCAAAAATTACTAAAAAAAAATTTTCTAATCATAACTGTTATTTTTTTCACCTTAGAAAATTTACTATCACTTAAAATGGGCATTGTGGAGGGTATTCATAGATTCGGCCAAGTCGAATTTAACTTTTCTACTTGTTTTTTCCTATAATAATGAAAAAGTGTAAGTTTTGGTTATTCTTTAATTCTTGAAATAATGGTTCAGAAATATGATATTTTAAATAAAGGATCACCTAGCACAAAAAAAAGGGTTTTTGGAAAATTTAATTTTAAGGGGAAAAGGGGGCAGATGGTTATCTTTACCTATCTAACTATTAAACTAAAAGCCCCAAAAATAACACCCAAGAAAAGGACATATTTTAAAATTTAAAATTTTAGAACGGGGAACGAAGTGGAATAGAGCAGGGAAAAATATGGAATGATACCTTTTGCTCTAATTTTTCGTATTTAACTTTTTTACTCCATATTTTTTCTCTCTATATGTTTTTTCACTTAAACTAATTTTTAATCCAATTTCTTTATTGACTGAAATATTTATTCACTCGAAAATTATTCAAATTTTATTGTTGAAATTATTTATTGAAATATTATTTTATGAAAGACTTAAACGTGCACAAGTAAATAAAACAAAGACTACGTAGGGAAATTTTCTTGAAATCGGTAAAGTAGTTCTTATCTTTCTATTATCCGGTATTCAATACAACCGGTAACGAAGTACCGGGATGGTAAGCTAGTTAAGTATAAATTATTCTTTTTTTGATTATTTTTCCAAGTTCTTTTGTGTGTCACAATTCTGTTAGCTATTTTTGTTCTTGCTATTTCCTTTGCCCTATCGTCAGTTAAAGTTTGGACCCATTGTTCTAGGTCGGCTATCAAATTTATTGTTGAAAAGTTATTTTTGGTTACTGGAATTGCGAATTTGGATCCAAGTGATAGAAGCCATTTTCCTTCCTCTGTGAATTCTACGCATGTCTTGTTTATAAACCATGATGAGTTGAATTTAAGGTCGTACTTCTCCAATTGTTTTTTCTTTAAATTTTGTATTTTGGACGAATGTGTCTTTTTATCCGATGATATAAGATTATTATATCTTTCCTGTTGCTTTTTTATGAAACTGTCGTATTCATAGTCACTTAATATTGAACTAAATGTTCTTTTAAAGTATTTTCTGCTATTTTCGATATTCATAAATTTAAGACAAACGTCCATAGACACTACTCCCTTTTTCCTCCCTCCAAACCTTATTTTCCTTCCACCAACACAATGCATTGCATTTATAGGAGACGTTCCCAGAGTGTTGGTCAAACAAAAAAAATAACATTTCAACCCTATAAACGCCGGCCTAAGTCGTGTTCTAAGAGGATATTTTAAAAAAGCGCCAAAATAACCCCTAAGAATTTGAGATAGAGAGTTAATTTGTTCTAAGAAAAGAACCACCATCAAATTTCACTGCAGACATCTATTATCGTAATTTAGGTCAGAAGCAGATTTATAAAATTTTTTCGACTTATTTCAAACGACTTTGTTGGAAACAATTTAATAGTATGTGATAATTTACAATTTTACTTTTTTAAGCACTTTGTACTTTGCGAACGAATTTTTGACCTTCGACAACCTCTAGTGAAATTTGATGCCGAAAATTTTTGTGAAACATTTTAACCCTTTAAACGCTCGTTTTATTAGTGTTCTACGAGGATACTTGAAAAAAGAACCAAAATGACCCCTTAAAATAGGAGATAAACGGTTAATGTATTCTATGAAATGAACCACCATCAAATTTTACTGAAGACATGCCTTAACACTATTTACCTGAGAATTAAATTTAATACTTTTTTTACTTTTTTAAAACGTCTTTGAAAAAAATTGAAAAACTTCAGTTGGCCATAAAAAAAAAGAACTCAAGCTAAGTTTTCAAAATCCTTCGGGAGTTTTGGTCTTTTATTGGTATACTTTAAATTTTTTGACCCGTTCAAGATACACTCGAATACCAAAAATTTGTTGCGCAGTGTAATTTAAGACATTTATTATTTTGAGTGTACTTAATGGGGTCCTAGACCTATACTCTCTATTACTAAAACTAATTTGAGGATATAAAAAAATTATAAACTTGGCGTCTTTTTATATAAAGCCAACATATTACTTGTTTTAGTTTTCTCTGTGTTCTGGTAAGTTCATGTTTGTGCAGGATAATCAAAATTGTGTTTATTATACATTGAATAAGCATTAACAAAAAAAAAAGAGACACGCTAATTCTACACCAATTTCCAAAACAAAAATCATATTTAAATTTAATGACGCCTTTCGTTGTCGCCATGCATGGGTCATGCAAACATGTACGACCCATGGAGCTTTTAAGTATTTCAATGGAATATTGTATCGTGGCGGTAATTTAAATAATGTTTACCTCCTATATGAACTTATGTTATTTTATTAATTGGAGCTGTGGAAACATGAAACCATTTGGAGGTTTTGCTATGAAATTTTAATTTTTATAACCTCCACTTACAAGGAAGGGGTTTTAAGGGGAACACAATGATTGTTATGATGTCATATTTTTAAATTTTGATGTGCGAATATCAAAAAAAAATTTAATTTGATGACAAAAAATAAGGCATTTTTATTTTTTAATTTTTTAAAAATTCCAATATTTTGGTGAACATTTTCCAAAAATACAAAACTTTAACCCTTTCACTACCGACTTTTTTTGGCTAGGAATTTATTGACCAAAATTTGTGAAAATGTAGATTATTATTATTAAATTAAAAACATTTTGTTGATTTCGTTGGTCTACCGCGCCCCCTAGCGGAGATATTTCCAACCAAACTTAAAGCTTTCACATGCAATAACTCCCGAACGAGTGAACATTTTTCCGAAATTCGAATTTTGTATTTTTTGTACCGAAAAGTTCCACAAAATCCGCTTTTAGGAAAGCTTGTACGATTATTATTCGATTTTTGAGAATTTTTTAACGTTTATTTTGTTTTGCAATTTTTTTACGTTATTTGAAAAATTTCCATTTTGCCAACAAATATTGCGTGTAGAGCCCACCGGATTGCAAATTTATTTTTCCGAACACATCTATCGTAAAGGGGTTATCTTTCAATGATCAATCTTGCCCAAACAAAACACAAAAATGTTGGACGGTTTATTTTTAATGATTTCTTAAAGATGTGTACACTGTAGTGTACAAGGGGAGTGAAAGGGTTAAGTAAAGGGCGCCAGGGGTTAAAATTATCGAATTTGATTTAAATTAAGTTTAAATAAAAGATCGTCTCATGATCTATGAAGACTCTTCATTGAAGAGTCGAAGAGTCTACAGGTCCAATGGGGCATCCAAGAGGGGTCATTAGTGAGACCAACCCCCATTTATTTTAACCTTCCAACATTTTTGTAAAACATACCTACTCCCTATCTCAACTCCCTAAGTGGGCTTCCATTCAAAATTAAATTTTTATAAAATTTGCTCCAACTGTAATTTGTGTAGGTATGTTTTACTAAAATGATGGAGGGCAAAAATAAATGGGGATCGGTCTTACTAATGACCCCTCTCGGATGCACCATTGGACCGATTAAATAAAACAAATTTACAAAAAATAAAAGAAATTGTATGGAGACCGCCTTAATAGTTAAAGATAGAGGGTAGGTGTGTTTAAAGAAAATGTTTGGACTAAACAAATATTGTGGGTCTGTCATAACTTTTATTGCTCTAAGGGCACTCGTAGGGCAGTTAGAGCGGTTGGAGCAAATTTTAAAAAATTTCATTTTGTGTGGGAGCCCCCTTAGATATTGGAGATAGGGTAATAGTTTGTTTCGAAGAAATGTTTAGACGTAAAAATTAATGGGGGTCGGTCGTGGAAATGACCACTCTGACGCACCATTGGAGCAGTAGAAATGATTTTAAGATTGGAAAATTACAATAAAATTTTTTCAAAAAATTTTAAAAAATAGTAATAATTGTTATCCACGATCCTACTCAAAAAATGTGTAGAATCGATAGAAGTTTTACGGCGACACGAAATAACTCCCACATGAAATAACTCCCACGAAATAACTCCCAATGAAATAAATCCCACCAAAAATGAAATATGTCCCAATGGAGAAAAAAATGAAATAAGTCCCAACCACAATGAAATAACTCCCACCTACAAAATGAAATAAGTGCCAATGAAATAACTCCCATTAATAATGAAAGAAGTCCCAATAAAAAAATTTAGAAGTCTCAACAAAAATGAAACAATCAATAAGGGAAAATATATCAGTTAAGTCGAGCACGAGGATCCTGTTCTTACTTTCGGTACAATACAAACAAGTTATAATAACTGCGAAATGCGAAACTGACGGCTGATTTGTTTTTTTTTAGAGTTTTTCGAAAACATGCAAAAATACATTGAGTGTTCTATTTGACTTGCTTCGGTTAAATTCAAACATCGCATCAAACATTTGTATGAAGCTCCGTATTCGAAAAAATGTAGGCGATTTTTGTTATCAAATTTTCGGTAATCGCGGCGATTTTTGGTACCAATTTATCGCCTGCGGTCCCTTTTGCGACAAATTTGTAAGTTACCGAAAATTTAAAAGATTTAATTACAACCTGTTGTAAAAAGCGCCGTATGCGACAAATTTGTATTTTACCGAAAATTTAAAAGATTTAATCAGAATTTGTTGCAAAAAGCGCCGCAGGCGAAAATTTGGTACCAAAAATCGCGGCGATTTTTGGTACCAAATTTTCGCCTGCGGCGCTTTTTGCAATAAATTTGTATGTAACCGAAAATTTAAAAGATTTAATCAGAAGTTGTTGTAAAAAGCGCAGCTGGCGAAAATTTGGTACAAAAAATCGCCGCGATTTTTGGTACCAAATTTTCGCATGCGGCGCTTATTGCGACAAATTTGTATGTAACCGAAAATTTAAAAGATTTAATCAGAAGTTGTTGTCGCGGCGATTTTTTGTACCAAATTTTCGCCTGCTGCGCTTTTTACAAAAAGTTTACAACAATTTTCGCCTGCGGCGCTTTTTACAACAAGTTCTAATTAAATCTTTTAAATTTTCATTCGCGGTGCTTTTCCAACAATCTTGTATGTTATCGAAAAACTTTCTATGTTATCGAAAACGCAACACGTTGGATAACTTTTGCGTTCTCCGCTTTTTTATAACAATTTTGTATTCTAACGAAAATATTTTCGGCTGCAGTGCGCTCTTACCTCAAAAATCCTTGCCAGTTTTGGAAGCACAATTTCTAAAACATACAAATTTGTTAAAAAAGCACTTCGTCCTAAACTTTGGCACCAAAATCACAACGAATTTTAATTTATTAATAATAATATTCTATAAGTCAAAATGTTCCAGATACTTCCACCAACAATTAAACAATAGTGGGAGTTATTTCATCGCTATTGTAGTGGGAGTTCTTTCATATGAAAGAACTCCCACCGAAAAAATTATGAAATAACTCCCAACAAAAATGATAAAAGTCCCACTTAATTGGGAGTTATTTCATTTGAAATAACTCCCAACTTTGTATGGAGTTTTTTTTGGGACTTATTTCATTTTTTAGGTGGGAGTTATTTCATGTGGGAGTTATTTCGTGTCGCCAAGTTTTACACAAAAAAATTTCAAAAAAATCAAAGAGTACATTTTCAAAAATGAGATTTATATTTTAAAACTTAAAAATCGCATAGATTTTTTTTAAAAAAAAAATTCAATTTGGAAGAAGTTATGAGTAAAAGAAGTTTGAATAAAGGAATAACTACCAATTTTTGAAAATTCGATATCTTTTGAATCTGAAAATTTACCACGAAGGAGTTTTTGAAGGGTACTAAAAACTGTCAAATTGGAAAAATCTATAAAAAAAAAATATTCAAAGTGTCCGATTTGACATGGAATGCCCCATATATATTTATGATCCTTGATCGATTAAGACGATCTAGCGATGTCCGTCCTTCTGCCTGTCTGTTGAAAACATGCTAACTTTTGAATGACTTCACGGAGGCTCCTGAAGTTTGGCATATATGTTGGGCATTTAACTGATCAGGTTGGTATTGCAATCTAGCGAATTCGGTCCTGTGGTTCAAAAGTTATGAGCAAAAGACTGAATTTTGGCTAGGGTTTTTCGTGAATTTACGAGATAAAACACACGCTTTCGAAAGGCACATATATTTCTCGTTCCCCTGGTCTGGTTAGTTTTGAATTTCAGCCAGATCGGTCCAGTGGTTCAAAAGTTATTAGCAAAACCGTGAATTTCAGATTAGTTTCACCGTAAATTCATGAGATGAAAACCCGTTAAACATGTTTTAAAAACATTGGTAAGTCACAAAAATATTTTACAACGTCACTCAAAAATATTTTTACACTAAAAAAAAATACACTCGAAAAAAATTTTACACTCAAAAAAAATTTTACACTCAAAAAAAATCTAGTAAATTATTTTTTTTTTCAAAAATTACTTAAAAAAAGTTTTTTTCCAGAAAATAAAATATTTCTAATCAAAAATGGTATTTTTTGCACGTTAGAAAATTTACTATCACATAAAAGGGCATTGTGGAGGGTATTTATAGAATCGGCCAAGTCGAATTAAACTTTTCTACTTGTTTTTTTGTTGTTAATTTTTTTAAATATTTTTACAAGCTAAAAAAAATGTTAAAGGTCATAGTGTGTCCCAAGTGTGACTTCCCTAGTAAGCGTTATGTATTAAAACAGCCTTGATATTTAATTTTAAATATTTTAAACAAGTTCAGATTTCCAATGTTTCTCTTCCGGTTTATATCCTTCGTTTATTATTTCGAGCCATTTTTTAATGGGAGAAATGTTTTTAATTGAATTTTGGTCAACTTCTCAATTATTTCATTGTATATTAATTATTTTGATTTTTTTCTTTTTGCCTTTTTCACATTCCGTTATATATTTCTTTATAAATTTGTATTTCATTACAATTTTATGCATGTCTGAGTTTTTGTTTTGTTTTCGAAATCAGCGTTAAGCCAAGCGTAAAATAAGTAACGATTGTTAACGATATAATTTACATTTTAAAAACATGTAAGAATTCTTAAATGACAGTGAAAGAAATTTATTTTTACGAATGCAGATCTTGAAGGGAATATATTTTTTATACCCTTGGCATATATGTTGGACATTTACCTGGTCAGGTTGGTATTGCAATCCAGCGAAATCGGTCCAGTGCACAGTGGCCGAAACATCCAATCTAGCTGGGCTTAATTCGGAAATGTAAAATAATAAAGCCAAATGCATATTTGTGATTATAAAACTTATAAAGAATTTAATTTTTAAGCATATTTATTAATTTCAGTGTTTTTATGTATTTTGGGAGATTTATGTGAATATCGGGAGGGTGGACTGTATGAGGACTAAAAGTTAAAATGTTCCGATTCCGTTAAAATTTAGAGTGATTATTTATGGCTTCTAAAAACCTTTACCAGTCGAATTTCAAGAGGATATTTGTTAAAATACCATTGGTAGGGCTTTTTAGTAAAACTGGAAGGAGAAATTAACATGGGGGCTATGGGATAACCTGGACCGATTTTGTCAAAAATTTAATAGGTTTTGTTCTTTCAATAAAAAATCTTAAATTTCAAATTATAGCCAAATCGATTGAAAATTGTGGTCTGTATCGCGTTTATACTGTTTATTTGGACAGGCAGATGGACCCTAAAAACCGAACAACTTGCGCGAACTAGCACGCCATACTGAAACGTCACAACAAAAATAACCCAAAATAATAAACAAAATAGGAATTGGACCGAGTACGATCGAATTTCAAAAGTTGCAGTCCATGAAACTAAAGTTTATATCACAAATGTCAACTTCTATAATGCACTAATAATAAACTAGATACACACACGCCAGAAACATTTATTTTTTAGTTAAAACATACCTTTTACTTTCAATTAAAACTTTTTGGCTCAAAATGTATAAACAATTGACTTAAAAGTGTCAAGAAAAACTTACTGAGTATATTTGACA
Organism: Pegoplata infirma; assembly: GCA_963921195.1. Lineage (NCBI taxonomy): Eukaryota > Metazoa > Arthropoda > Insecta > Diptera > Anthomyiidae > Pegoplata > Pegoplata infirma. The sequence goes on along the minus strand of OY992537.1, from coordinate 108,805,152 downwards.
GCTTACAGCTGTGCGAATATTGAAAGCAAAACAAAAGTAAAAACGTAAATTTTTTCTGTAAAGTATAGGTAAACGATGCAGTGCAAAAACATTTATCGATCTTAATTTTCTAATTTTGACTTACGCGCCGCTAGATCAGTGATTTCGGCCACAGGGCAGTGGTTCAAAAGTTATGAGCAAAAGACTGAAATTTGGCAAGGGTTTTTCGTGAATTTATGAGATAAAAAGCACTATAACTTTCGAAAAGCATTTCTGAGGATGCAGAAGATTGGCATACATATTTTTTGTTCCTTCAGCCTAGTTCGAATTGAATTTCAGCCAAATCGGTCCAGTGGTTCAAAAGTTATTAGCAAAACCGTGAATTTCAGATATGCTTCACCTTAAATTAACGTGTTGAAAACCCGTTAAACCTGTTTTAAAAACATTGGTAAGTCACAAAAATATTTTACAACGTATTTTTGTCACTCAAAAATATTTTTATACCAAAACAAAAAAAAATACAATCGAAAAAAGTTTTACACTCAAAAAAAATTTTACACTCAAAAAAAAAATAGTAAATTATTTTTTTTTTTTTCAAAAATTACTAAAAAATTTTTTTTTATACAAAATTTCTTTCCCTTGACCCATTTTTGAATGGACATTTTTTCATTTAAACTTAATTAAAGCCAAATGAGATAATTTAAACATGTGGCGCTCTTCGATCGAAGCATTGGGTTTTTGGAAAATTTCCCCAAATTTTTTGGATTTTTCAAAAATTAAAAAAGTTACAAATTTTTTCAAAAAATTATAAAATAACGTCTTTTTCCTAACTTCACGAAATTCAAAAAAAATCTCAAAATTTGTTTTCACTATTTCATAGAGCTTGCGACAAACTTTCATTTAAACTTAATTTAAGCCAAATCAAAATATTTTAACCCATACGATCAAAGTTAAAAGTTTTATGTGAAAATTTTCTACAACATCGAAATTTTTATCGAAGGGTGCCACGGGTTAAAATGATCGGATTTGGCTTAAATTAATTTTAAATGAAAGTTTGTCTCAAGCTCTATAAAAGAAATAACGGATAGAAATTTTGAGTTTTGGTTTAAAAAAAAAAACTTGAACTCACAAGGGAAGTCTCCCTGGTGTCACCCGCGTATCTTTATGGAATTAGTTTTATTTTGTAGATCAGAAAAAAAAAAGGGACACGTATTTTTTTTTAGCGGCCCAAATTCATATTTAGGGGGTAAAAAGAAGGGGGAAAGCCAAGGCCATTTTTCAGTTTTTTTTTCGTTTATTTCCTATATTATGCAAAGAAACCTTGTCATGTTACATACCAAATGAAAGGTCTTTGGAAAACCTATCTACGTATGCTAAGAACGTGTCCAAACATGGACAACTTTTCGTCATATTGAGTAAAATATTAAAATTTTAGGACATTTTTGTTAATAAGTCGAAAAATATTAACTTCTTTGTCCCGTTGTTAGCACCACGAGATAGGTATTTTTAATACCTTTGATACCACACATGCCTATATTAATTTTGTTTAAATAGGCGTAAATCGTAAAAAACTGAAAAATATCAATTTCCCCCATACAAATCGACCCCCCTAAGAATGAGTTTGGGCCGCTAAAAAAAATACGTATCGAATTAATTTTCGTTCTTAACAACATATTCAAATTTCATGAAGATCGGAGGGTGACACCAGGGAGACTTTCCTTGTCAGTAAAAAACTATAATTTTTGGCAAATTTCAAATAGCTATGTCTCGAAAAACGTTCGACCTATTTTAAAATTTTTGAGATTTTGTTTTTAAAAAAATCTTGAATTCAGTAAAAACAAGTAGAAAAGCTAAATTCGACTTGGTCGAATCTATGAATACCCTCCACAATGCCCTTTTTAAGTGATAGTAAATTTTCTAACGTGAAAAAAAAATAATTTATTGATTAGAAATATTTTATTTTGCGTAAAAACACTTTTTTTTAGTTAATTTTGAAAAAAAAAAAATAATTTACTAAATTTTTTTTTAGTGTAAAAATTTTTTTGAGTGTAAAACTTTTTTTGAGTGTTAAAAAATCTTTAATTCAGTTAAAACAGGTACAAAAGTTAAATTCGGCTTGGTCGAATCTATGAATACCCTCCACAATGTCCTTTTTTAGTGATAGTAAATTTTCTAATGTGGAAAAAATAACATTTTGATTAGAAATATTTTATTTTGTGTAAAAAAATTTTTTTTAGTAATTTTTGAAAAAAAAAAAAATAATTTACTAAATTTTTTTTGAGTGTAAAATTTTTTTTGAGTGTATTTTTTTTTTTGATTTAGTATAAAAATATTTTTAAGTGACAAAAATATGTTGTAAAATATTTTTGTGGCTTACCAATGTTTTTAAAACATGTTTAACGGGTTTTCAACACGTGAATTTAAGGTGAAACTAATCTGAAATTCATGGTTTTCGTAATAACTTTGAACCACAAAACCGATTTGGCTGAAATTCCATACGAACCATGCCAGGGGAACAAAAAATATATATGCCAAGCTTCAGCATCCTCAGGATTGCCTTTCGAAAGTTAGCGGGTTTTTTATCTCGTAAATTCACGAAAAACCCTTGCTGAAATTCAGTCTTTTGCTTAAAACTTTTGAACTGGACCGATTTCGCTGTATGGCAATACCAACCTGACCAGGTAAATGCCCAATATATATTCCAAACTTTAGGAGCCTCCGTAAAGTCTTTCAAAAGTTAGCGTGTTTTCTACAGACGGACAGACAGACAGACACACGTCGTTAGATCGACTTAGAATCGTTCGAGGATTATGAATATATATACTTTATGGGGTCCTAGACCAATATTCGAGGTGTTACACACGGAATGACAAACTTATATATACCCTCTATTACTAGAGTGGAGGGTATAAAAAACGCAATTTTCATCGGCCATTTATTCAACATAAGTTTTAGGACTAGTGGCATAAAAATTTGTCCGTGCATTCAAAATGAGAAGAAAACCTTTTTTTTTTTTTCATACAAAAAAGGCCGGTCTATTGCCAATACTTCTAAATGTAGGGTAAGGAAACGTGTATAATATACATACAGCTATATATGTATATACAGTAATATACACTGTATATAAACTATTTGTGTTTATAGGTTTTAAAACAACTAAATGAACTAACATTACAAATAGTTTAGCAAACAATAAATTTTAAAAAATATTTATTTTCTGTTAAAGTATTAAATTACGGATATTTGTCAATCAATGCAAGTACATACTTGTAGTCACTTATTTGTATATAATACAGAAAACTACATGTAAAAAGTTATTTTGCTATTTAAAATTTAAAAAATATTAATGCAAAAAAGTATACATATTCATACTAAAATTTTTTGGTATACAGATGTATACCGAAAAATTGAAGTAAATTTTTAATTGACACAATTAAAACATTACTCAAAATTTTTCTTTTTTTTTTAATTATGTTTTTAATTGTGTCAAGTAAAAATTTACTAAAAATTTTGCAATTTATTTTTTTTAAAGCTTAAAAAAGTTTATATCGTTAAACTATATTCAATTTGAGCTAACTAAAAAAACAAAACTTTACAGGAGAGCAAAAAAACCGTCGCATTCGCGTATTTTTAAATGTTTTGTCATTCGATCTTTTACAATATTAATTAATAATTACTACTAAATTTTACATGTGCCTTGTTTGTAAAAATTCGTATTATTCGCTGAGTTACAGCAGATAGCTCAACCTTTTTTATTTGAAATTAATCAACCTAAGCAGATAGCTCATTAAATATAGACTTTAAAGCTTTATAACTTTCTAACGGTTTATGATAAAAATATGATTTTGGTACCATATTTCTCAGTTTCTTAAGCCCTTCCAGTACAGGTGTTAAAAAATACTTTTAAGTTTTTTTTTTAAATCACCGATTTTTTCGCGCTTTATCGCCATTATTTGGAACCTTCATGAAGCTTGCGAAAAATGTCATATCACTTGTGTTTGGTGTACAATCGAATGGGCAAAAAAAATATGCAAAAAGTTTAACCACTTTTGCTCCGCATCGAAATAAGGGTCAAAAACCGCGTTTTTAACCGCGGAAAGCAGTTGAAATTTTCCAAAAATAAACTATGCCGTTATTTTTATTGATGGAAAACCCGTCTAAAAAGTGATAATATCAAAAAATTTAAATTTAAAACTTTACTCTAGTAAACTATACTGTAGATAGCTCAAATTTTTATTTATAAAAAAACATGGTTTCACATAGCTCATGCTATTTTTGCAATAAAATAGTCTTAAAATAATTTTTTTGTTCTGAAATTTATACCATAGATGACACTTACGCCAACGAACATTTTTCCATCAAAAACTCATTTTCGTCAACCGAGCAGATAGCTCAAATTGAATATAGTTCCACGATATACTTAAATTTTTTTTTTTTAACTTTTGAGTAAATTTTTAATTGCGTCAATTAAAAAATTACTAATTTTTTTTTTTTGGAAATTTAATCAAGTGATTACTCAAAATTATTAACCACATATTTTTTTTCTGTGTACTAAAACATACAAATAAGTTAAATTATAAAATTTTCACGGAAAAAAAGTTTTTGGTAAAAAAAAAAATTCGCGAAAAAAAATAAAAAATAAAATTTGTGGTTGTTTAAAAAATTTTTGGAATATTGGATCTGTTCACATATTTCAACCAGCAGCAGAATTAAAGCATTTTGTATTTTTTAGTGTTATGTAGAATGTAGTAAAATTTTCGAGGCATCCATACATTTTCGATCATAACTTTTGAAGCGTTGAACCGCCAAAGCGATATCGCTCAAATGCAATACCAAACTTCTCGAATCAACAACAAATTAGGCACGTCTCCGAAACAGAAAATGCAAATTCCTTCATTTGTGTCTGCAATTCCAGATCATGTTGGTAACCCTTGCGAAATAATGTAAGAGACAAAAAAGTTGAAAGAAAGTATGAAGTGAGGTTGAGATTGCTAGAAATAGAATTGTAGGGTTAGAAACTGTCAAAATTTATTCTGTAGAAACTATAAATATTCACATATATAAAAAACAGTTTTCATTAACAAGACAAACCGACATTTAAAATCCTACTGAAGATGACACTAACTGGGGTGTTTGAAACCGGTATAGGAAATACCAGAAATGTCTATAATTTTTAGAAATTCAATTTTTCTTCTGCATTTTTTCAACTTGAACCCTTATAACAAATAATTATGTTAAGTTACAATCATATTTGTGTATTATTTAGGCCGTGATCGCCTTTTAATCGCTGAAATGTCTTAGAATCGATTACTGCACTAAAAATAATAACTCTGTAAATTACTCGGCAAAATCACTGTAATCTCAATTCAATAGTTATTTGACACAGTTGTCTGTCAAAATACAGTTTTAAAGAAAATTCTTTATATTTTGTTGTGACAAAAAAAAACAATGTTTCATCTGTTGTATTACTTTTAACTTTGTAATCTTAATTTTGCAGATAATTAACAGAGTTGTCTGCTAAAATACAGATTTAAGCGAAATACTCCGTATTTTTTATAACCAAAAACTAAGTTTTATCTGTATTTCTTTGTAATCTTTATTTCTTACACTCAAAAAAATAAACTGGTAAAACGCCTGGTAAAATGCCTTGTAATCCTGTTCTACCAATATTTAACAATTTTCCTTGTTTTTTAACAAAAAATCTTGTACTTTGCTCAAACGAGAACTACAGTTTTATTGGTAATTTTACAAGTTTATTGTATTCTACCATTTTGAAAGGTTATTTTATAAGAAAAAACTGTAATTTTACAACAAAGTTTTTATTACGAGGATTCTAGTGGAACTACAAAAAAACTGTTATTTTACAAAAATTATGTTATACGAGGATTTATGTCCCGGACATTTTTTTTTTTTTGTTAAAAAATATTTAAAAAAAAAGTTGACAAAATTTTGAAAAAATTATTACGAGGATTCTAGTTAATTTACAAAAAAAAAAACAGTTATTTAACAAATATGATTTTATTACGAGGATTAATGTTGTTTAACAAAAATTTTTTTTTTTGCAATTTACAAACCATTTTGGTTTGTAAATTTACCATTTTTTTAAACATATTTACCATTTTTTTTGTAAGTTTACCATATTTTTTTTTATTTTTCCGATTTAAAAACAATATTTTTACCAATAAAATTGGTTATTTTACCAATTTTTGGCGCATTCAAAATTACGAGGAAATCCTCGTAATTTTACGAGAATTTTACCTACGTCATATTTTACGAGAATAGCCTCGTAAAATCACTAGATTTTTTGGTAACTTTACAAGGTTTTTTTTTTGAGTGTAGTTAAAAACAGAGTTTTTTGTAAAAACACCAAATTCTATATTTTTTTTTGAGAAAATGTTAAAAAAGTACCAAAAAAAATCTTTTCAAAAATCTTATAAAAATTTTACAAAGTAACATGTTTTTTTTTATAAACTCTGTAAATTTAAAGAGTTTTTTTTCTATAAAATTTTGGTTGTATCAAATGCATTTTACAAATATATGTAAATTTACAGAGTTTTTCTTTGCTAAATGGTTTTTTATTTAACCAATATTTTACTAGTAATTTAATTAAAATAATGGCGCTGAATGAATAAGTAAAAACGCGCCAGTTGAGCGCTGTTTTTTTAACGCGCTAGGTTTAAAAATTGCGCTTTCAAGGTGGTCAGAAATCGTCAAATCTAATTATTATTTAAGTGAATGAATTATTATTTAAGTGAATGAGCTGTTTGAAGTTTCAAAGGTCTTGAATAGTCTTTGCTCCAAAACGCAAATTTTTATACCCTCCACTCTAGTGATAGAGGGTATATATAAGTTTGTCATTCCGTTTGTAACACCTCGAAATATTGGTCTAGGACCCCATAAAGTATATATATTCATGATCCTCGATCGATTTTAAGACGATCTAGCGATGTCCGTCCGTCCGTCCGTCCGTCCGTCTGTCCGTCTGTCCGTCTGTCTGTCTGTCTGTCTGTCTGTTGAAAACACGCTAACTTTTGAAAGACTATACGGAGGCTCCTGGCATATATGTTGGGCATTTACCTGGTCAGGTTGGTATTGCAATCCAGCGAAATCGGTCCAGTGGTTCAAAAGTTATAAGCAAATGAGTGAATTTCGGCAAGGTTTTTTCTGGAATTTATGAGATAAAACACACGGTAACTTTCGAAGGGCAATTCTGAGGGTGCTGAAGTGTGGCAAATGTATTTGTCGTTCTTCAGGTCCGGTTCGTTTTAAATTTCAGCCAAATCGGTCCAGTCGTTCAAAAGTTATTAGCAAAACCGTAAATTTCAGATTCGCCTCACCTTAAATTCACGTGTTGAAAACCCGTTAAACATGTTTTAAAAACATTGGTAAGTCACAAAAATATTTTACATCGCACTTTTGTCACTCAAAAATATTTTTACACTAAAAGAAAAAAAAATACACTCGAAAAAAATTTTACACTCAAAAAAAATTTTACACTCAAAAAAAAATTTAGTAAATTATAATTTTTTTTTTTTTAAATTAGTTAAAATAAAAAGTTTTTTACACAAAATAAAATATTTCTAACCAAAAATGTTATTTTTTTACTCTAGAAAATTTACTATAACTTAAAAAGGGCATTGTGGAGGGTATTCATAGATTCGGCCAAGTCGAATTTGATTTTTCTACTTGTTTTTTTTTAGTTTTTCTCTCTTAATTTTCTTACATTTATGTCAGCTTTTAATTGTTTTTTGTGTTTTAATTAGTAGTTGTACAAATATTGTTTATTTCTAATAAAACAGTCCTAAACAACAATTTTGTGAAATTTTAATAGTTTTTAAGGATTTATATTGATAATGAAAATTTCCCGGGATTCCCGGGAAATTATTTTTTTATTTCCCGTTTCCCGGGAAATTAAAAAGTCCGGGAATTCCCAAACACTAATAGTAATGCATTCCATCTAGCATTTGATTTAGGATTTTAAATACTAGCTGAGCAGAGTTTTGATTGTTATTAATATCAGAAAATTGCTGTCAATTGCCATGAATGTATGTTAGCGCGTCCCGAATTCGTCTTTTATTTTAATTTGAAAATGCTAGCTCTCCTTCGTTGAAGCTGACAAGGAACTGACTATTATTCGTTTTGTTTTTCGAGTTCTCTCTGTTTTTATTTTCGTTGATATTTGGGTTGTGTACGTTAAGATCTAATTCGTATTGGGGCACCAGTGCTTTAGAAACTAATTTAGCTCACAAAAATTTAAATACACACTTTTACATCTTTAACATGCAACGCTGGACCAAAATTATTCAATGGAAATTTTATTATAATTTTTCCCTTTTTTCAACTTTTGACGTCAATTGTTTGCAAAACAAAAAAAAAACAAATCTCAAAATGCAGTAGGATTGCAATCTTTAAAAGCTGGTAGCGAACTGATTTTTTGTCCAATTTTTTCTTTGTAATTTTTTTCCGTAAAAGGCTCCTAAATCTCCATCATTTGGGGGCAATCTAAAAAAAATAATTCGGGACACACTGATGCATATATGAATATAAGAGTGGGCCTGAAAAACGTTTTTGTCAAATGTCTGAATATTGGACTTATTTCAACACTAGTAGATCATGGATATCGAAATAAACAAAAAAAAATTTTACTCCTCAAATAAAGTTAAATTTTTTTGGAAATCGTACACGTATATCAAAAATTTTGAATAGAAAAAGTTCATTTCGTATCAATTTTCTTCCATAACCTAAAAATATAATAAAAAAATGTCAGATTATTTTTGGCCCACTCTAATGAATATATTGCCAACAATATGCATACGTGTATATTTACTACATTTTTACGTATACATTACATCTGAGTGAATGTGTTATATAAATTTGTTTACCAATTGCACGTATACATAAACATGTAACTAGTACATGCATATGAACGTTTAAAGCAATTTTCAATTTCCGTTTTTTATGCCCTGCATTTATTGTTAGTGACAAAGGGTATTTATAAGTTTGTCATTACGTTTGTAGCGCCTCGTGAATTCACGTGTTAAAAACCCCGATATGAACTTTTTAAAACATATCGTGACTCAAAAAAAAATTTATAAATTAAAAAAAAAATACTTAAAAAAAAACAAAAATTCACTCGATATTTTTTTTTATAATAATTACTTAACATGTTTTTTACTCAAAATATTTTTTTTGAACTCAAATAAAATTAAAATATCTCAGAGTTTGTTTCCTTCACCTTTTCGTAGAGCTTAAAACAAGGTTTTATGTAAAAGTAATATGACTCATTTCCGATCATTCCAATCATTCCGTTTTTAGAGTATCAACGGTAAAAAATTAAGATTAAAAAAAATAATGTAGAAAAACCGCCATTTCAAATGGCGATGTCTCGAAAACCCGCCATTTCAAATGGCGATGTCTCGAAAACCGCTCTACCCCTCTAAGTAATTTTTTTATATTCCTATTCAGCATATCAAAACTAAATACTACTAATAAATATTTATTAATATTTTGTAGGCAAAACAAATGAAAAACACATTTAAAACCAGTGAATAAACAATTGAAAACCATCCTAGTAATTATTCATTTATTTTAACAAACAATAACATTTATTTTTTACTGTTAACAAAATTTTATAAAATAAATAACATTAATCATTAAAAAATTACGTTTTTTCATTCATTTTTACCAACAAATTCGAAAAAAATAACCTACGAAAACATTAAAAATTAATGATAGTTCTGTTATTTTTGCCAACAAATTCCAAAAAAAATAACCTACAAAAACATTAAAAATTAATTTTGGGGAATCGATCCCGCAATCAACTACATTCTGGCCAGACACTCTACCCATCGTGCCAAAGTCACTTGATACAAACATGTTTTTATATTTCTATAAATAATTTTTTTAATTTTTTTTCTACAAAAAAATAAAATATTTGTGTAGGTAAAAACTAATGATATCTCATTAAAAAATACCAACAATTTAAAAAAAAAATACTTACACGATTCATTAAAAATTTAAAGAATAATCAGTAGTTTTTATTTACAGAACAAAAATAAATGACTTTAAAAATTAAATGTTAATGAAAGTCTTTATATTTTAGTGTGTTATTTTTGAAAGAAAGTACAGAAGAAGTCATTAATAAAAACTAAACATTAAACAATGTTTTTTCTTTTAAAAACGACTAAACGTAAAATTTTTAAAATAAACTACAAACAGTTAATGACATACTTTTTTGAGTGTGAGGTCTAGGGAGAATACAAATTTTCCCGGAGATTTAAAATCGGAAGAAATTTTTTTCGTCATACAAAAAAATGCCGGTTTAAAGGCATAAATTTGATCCGAGTAAGTAATATAGTTCGTATTACCTTTTCTTGAAAAATATGAAATTTTCCAGCAGGGTTTTCATAAGAAATTGAGGCTCAACAAATTTTTCATCAGAAAATTGTTTCATTAATGTTTCCATGTAACCATGATATTTTAATATGAATCAGCAACATTCTTTAAAGGTGTAGGGTTGCATATGATCGATAATGATTCAATGGAATTTTTTTATTTACTTGTATGATGATTTTTTACCAGAATCGAATATAAAGTAGTTTATTTTATACACTCAACAAAAACGTCTGTCAATTTGTGATGACAAATCTGCTGAGCCAGCAAAAACTGACCTGGAGCATACTAATTTCTGCAGTTTTCTTTTGCTTACTTCCTCTGATGTAAATGAGACAAAATGAAGCCATATGTGAGAAACTCAGTGTTAGTGATGAAGTGAAATTGACAGCGGAAACAATTTTAAATTGAACAGCTTTCAAACTGATTTTCCAACAGAGTTATTGATTTGAGTGTATTATTGGCTGCACAGAAAAAAATAAAAAAAAAATATTTGAGTAAATTTTTAATACTATTGAGTAAAAAATTACTCAATTTTGCACCAGTAAACGATTTAATAGTATTGAGTAAATTTTTAGTAAAAATTTATTAAATGTTTGAAAAAAAAATTGAGTAAATTTTTAATTGACACAATTAAAAATTTACTCAAAATTTATCTATTTTTTTTTAAGTTTAAAAAAGTTTAAAATTTTTTTACAAAAAAAAAACAAAGAACTTGTTTTTTCAAACTGTACCAAATATATTTATGTCTCAAAAACAAAGGAAAAAGAGACGATTACAAACTTCATATACATACACAAAAAACTACAAACTAAACGAGAATTCAAAAAACTACGAGAGTTTAAAAAAAATTAAAAAAGTATTAAATTTTTGTTAAATTGTTTATCTAAATTGTTTTTAAAATTTTTAAGTAAATTTTTAATTGCGTCAATTAAAAAATTACTCAATTTTTGTTTTTAAATTCAAAAAAATGATTACTCAAATTTGTTTCCTCCATATTTTTTTCTGTGTGATACACTATATAAACATTGAATAAATTGTTGGTAGTTGGTGAATATATAAATTACCAGTGATTGGTGGAATGATTGCAGCTGAACAAAATAGGAAAAATAAAGTAATTAAATTAAAAATAACTTGTTTTCGTTTCGTTTACGAATAAGAAATAGAAAATAAATGTTGACAAATAAGTCATTAAAAATTTACAAGATTAGAAGTCAACAAAATTGGCATTGTCCAATAAGAAATGCTTAATTTATATAGGGCATTTTATAACCCAATTTTTTTTTTATTTCCTTAAAGTTTTTAAATTTTTTGGCACCCTTCAAAAACTCCTTCATGGTAGATTTTCAAATTTTTTGATGGCCACTTTAAAAAGATATCGGATTTTTTTTACAAAATTGGTACAAATTTAAAATTTTTTTCTTAATTTTTGTTTTTTTTTAAGTCCTTTTTAGTAAAAATTCCTAAAATTATTAAAAATGTTTTAGTATGCAATCTTTAAGTTTTAAAATTTAAATCTCATTTTTGGAAACTACATAAACTGGAAAGTACAAAAATCACATTGGCAAACTTCTTTTAAATTTACAAATTTTTTTCCCACTATCTATTGGGATTGCGATTATTACTTTTTTTTAGATTTTTTTTGAAAAATCTGTATTGCAGTTTTGCAACCTTTAAATCAAGTCTACTATTCTAATGGTGCGTCCTAGAGGGGTCAATATCAAGAGTCCGACCCCATAAATTTTACCCCTAAAATAAAATAAACCTAAAATAAACTAATAGTGTATCTCTAATTGCTCCAACCGCTATAACTGCCATAAGAGTGCCACCAAATGTATGACCGACCCACAATATTTTTTTTTAACCCAACCATTTTCTTAGAACATACCTATCCTCTATTTTCAACCCTTAAGGCGGCCATCATGCACTTTTTTATTTTTTATAAACTTGTATAAGGGAGATCGCATACGAAATTAAATTTTTAAAAATTTCCTCAAACCGCTCTAACTGCCAAGAGTGCCCCTAGAGCAGTCAAATGTATGACTGACCCACAAAAATTTTTTTTTTTTAATTTTATTTAAAAAAATTAACGATCGACCCACAATTTTTTTTATACAAAAATGCACTCACGCACTTTTTTTTTTTTTATAAATTTGTATAAGAAGGATCCAATACAAAATGACATTTTTTAAAATTTCCTCAAACCGCTCTTACTGCCTTAAGAGTGCCCCTAGAGCAGTCAAATATATGACAGACCCACAATATTTTTTTTTTAAACATTTAATTTTATTATTTTTTAATGACCATAGTATGATTGTCGCAATCATACATATGGTTAAATAAATCAACCATATTATGTTACAATCATGTACATGACTAAATGGATCAACCATATTATGTTACCCCTCCATTATTAGTAGTTGATTTGGTGTGCTGCAATCATCTTCCAAGCATGTTTTTTCTCTGTATGTAGGAGAATAAACACTTTTATACCCTCCAACTACAGTATGGGGGTATACTCACTTTGTCATTCCGTGTGAAACGCATCGAAATATCGGTCGGGGACCCCATAAAGTATATATATTATTGATCAGTGATCGTATATGTCTTATGGTCCTAGGCAGGTTAAGTTCGGAAATGGGCAAAATCGGACCAGGGGGAAAAAAGTTCATCCTAAAAGAACTAAACCAACCTCTGAAAAAAATCATTTTTTTACATGATTTTTTCACTCAATATATTTTATAGGCAAAAACAAATGAAAAACACACTTAAAACCAGTGAATAAACAATTGAAAACCATCCCAGTAATTATTCATTTGTTTTAACAAACATCAGCATTTATTTTTTACTGTTGACAACATTTTCTAAAATAAATAACATTAAACATTAAAAAATTACGTTTTTTTTCACTCTTTTTTACCAACAAATTGGAAAAAAATAACCAACGAAAACATTAAAAATTATTGACAGTTCTGGTATTTTTACCAACAAATTTCAAAAAAATAACCTACGAAAACAATAAAAATTAATGAATTCGTAGGTAACTTTTACAATTTTTTATTGAAATATTTTTTTAACAATTTTTAATAAAATTTTTGGGGAATCGATCCAGCAACCAACTACATTTTGGCCAGACACTCTACCCATCGTGCCAAAGTCACTTGATACAAACATGTTTTTATATTTCTATAAATAATTTTTTGATTTTTTTTTCTACAAAAAAATAACTGACTTGTGTAGGTAAAAACTAATGATATTTCATTAAAAAATACCAACAATTTAAAAAAAAAAAATACTTACACAAATCATTAAAAATCAAAAGAATAATCAGTAGTTTTTACTTACAGAACAGAAATAAATGACTTTAAAAATTAAATTTTAATGAAAGTCTTTATTTTTTAGTATGTTATTTTTGAAACAAAGGACTGAAGTAGTCATTAATAAAAACTAAACATCAAATAAATGTTTTTTCTTTTAAAAACGACTACACGGAAAACTTTTTAAATAAACTACAAACAGTTAATGACATTTTATTTTTTTATTTTTTTGCATATGAGGCATTCCACACCAAATGTCCAGTGAAAAAAAACATGTGTACCGTAAACTTCTGAATAGGTGATATGGATAGCCCTATATGGAACTTAGAAAATTGCGTTTTTGGTTTTTCAATTTTTCAAAAACTGGGCTTAGGAGGCGTGGTCAAATATTGGAAAAATGGTCAAATTTGTGCCGAGTTGCCTTGATTAAATATTTATCACATTAAAACGGAATGCACCACAATGTCAAAAATTTACGTTATAGTTAAAAGATGAACGTGTTTCTGATTTTTTTTGTGTGGATGGACAAACATCTAAACTTTTAAAAAAATAAAGAAAAAAGAAAAAAAAAGTGGCCGGATTTTTGATAAATTGACTTTTTTAAAAAATGGAAAATTTCAGAACGGGTTTTGAAAATTTTCCAAAAAAAAAAAATTTTTAATCGATAGCCCATACAAAACTATATAAGAACGTAAATTTTTGACATTGTGGTGCATTCCGTTTTAATGTGATAAATATTTAATCAAGGCAACTCGCCACAAATTTTACCATTTTTCCAATATTTGACCACGCCTCCTAAGCCCAGTTTTCCAAAATTTGAAAAACCAAAAACGCAATTTTCTTAGTTACACATAGGGCTATACAAACAACCTATTCAGAAATTTACGGGACACATGTTTTTCTGTAGCGGGACATTTGGTGTGGAATGCCTCATATTGGAGGGTATAAAAGATTCGGCAGAGCCGAATTTAACACTCTTACTTGTTTTGCCTACATTTATCGCAAGGAAAAATGTGTCCACTAATAATTTCTTATATTAAAACACGGAAGTCATTTGCAAACACATACAAAGATGCATTTACACAAATCTCTTTGAAACTAAAAGTCCGCTGAACTAGTGACTGCATAGACTTTAAAAGTTAAAATATGTATTTAATCTGGCTCATAAAGAACAGCAGGCTACTTAAAAGGATTATAAATATTTACTCAATTTGATAAGTGTCAATATTTACAAAAATTTAATATGCTATATGAGCAAATCCATGGGAAATTTAACGGATTGGTCACTGATTTTGTTAGTTGTTGGTTATTTAATAGTGCTTCGTAAATGATTAAAAACTATATTTTTTTATTTTTTTGATTAATACTTTGGAAGATATGGGCTTTTAGAAAAGCGCTTTTTGACAATATTGACTTTTAGACAGTTTTTTAACATTTTTGTTTTTGGAAACCGTCACTTATAAAAACAATATTGTTTATAAAATTATAAAGATTTAAAATTTAGAAAAAAAAAATTTATATTTCAACAAAAAAATTTGAAAACCTATTGGAATGCCCTTTTTTCCTGGGAAGGACACCATGGATTTCCAAAAACAAAATTTTTTATTTAAGTTTAAAATATCCTTTTAAGGCTATAAAAATTTCAGAGATGTGTTTTTTCGTATTGTTGAGCAAAAAAATTTTAAAGTTTATTAGATAGCCAAATATTTGATTTATTCAAAATTCTGGCAAAAAATCAAAAATTTAGCTTTATCCCCAACTTTAAAAATTTATTGCTCGACAGCACGAAAAACGCCTCCCAGAAATTTTAAAAGCGTTAAAAGGACATACCAAACTTTAATGGAAAATTTTGCTTTTGGAAATCCATGGTGTTCTTTTCAAGAAAAAAGGTTTTCAAAAATTTTTGTTGAATATTTTATGAAAAATTTTTTTGTTTCTAAATTTCAAATCTCCATAATTTTATCAACAATATTGTCACACAAAGTTTTTTTCGAGAAAAAAATCAAATATTTGCCTCTCTAACATTTTTTAAAATATATTGCTCACCAATACGAAAAACACCTCTCTAAAATTTTAATAGCGTTTAAAGGGCTTTCTAAACTTAAAAATAAATTTTGCTTTTGGAAATCCGTGGTGTCCTTCCCAGGAAAAATGCCTGCGATTTTTGTACTCTTGCCCAAAACATTAAATCATGATAATGTTTTGCAAAAAATTTGGGTGTACTTGCCAAAGCAAAGTTTTTTTTAGAAAAAATAATGTTATATTACTTTGCTATTCCATGCAAAACGAATTGAAATATCAGTCGAGGACCCCATTAAAAAACCAAAAGAGCTGTACATTTTGAAAGTGAGTGCAAAAATAAGTGGAAAAAAGTGTTTTTACATTTTGGAGAGTATAAAAGATTCTTCACCAAAGAATATAACACTGTCACTTGTTTTATGTACATTTGATAAACAAGTGGAAAACTTTTATGCGAAAAGCTTAGACTTGGTGAAAAAATAGTTTTGGTAAAAAAAAAAAAGATTTTTTTTCACGAAAAACAAAATTATGTTAAAAAAATTTTAATTAAGCCAAAATTTTTGGTGAAAAAAAATTTTGATGAAAAAAAGGTTTTGATGAATTTTTTTGATGAAAAGAAAAATTTTTTAGTGTAAAAAAAATTGGTGAAAAAAAAAATTTGATGAGAAAAAAATTGATAATAAAAACTTTGATAAAAAAAAGTTGATGAGAAAAAAATTGATAAAAAAAAATTTATGAAAAAAAATGTTTAATGAAAAAAAAAAATTGATGAAAAAAAAAAATTATGAAAAAAAATTTATAAAAAAAAAATTTTATGAAAAAGCCAAAAAATTGATTTAAAAAAAAATTTTATGAAAAAAAAAATTTTGATAAAAAAAAAATTTTTGTTGAAAAATAATTATGTTACTTTTTATTCACCAGCTGGTGAAAAACGGTTTTATTCACCACGAGGTGAATTATTATCCAAGTTACAAACCCAAGTTATTAAAATTTTTGGTTTTAAGAAAATTAAAATAGTAATTCTTGTTTTCTTTTTCGTTAATTGTTAGCTTATATTGTAAAACTGAGGTGGCATCCTGCAACTTTTTTAAAATAAGACGCCAGCCTAAAAACATTATCATGTTAAAAAGGACATTCAAATCTTGTTTTAAAAATTTTTTGCTGAAATTTTTAAAAAAGAAAATTTTTTTCTAAATTTCAAATGTTCATTATTTTATCTACACCATTTCCAATTGTATTTTAAAACTTTCCAAATGTATTTTAAAATTGTCCAAATGTATTTTAAAATTGTCCAAATGTATTTTAAAATTGTCCAAATGAATTTAAAAATTGTCCAAATATATTTTCAAATTGTCCAAATGTATTTTAAAATTGTCCAAATGAATTTTAAAAGTGTCCAAATGCATTCTAAAATTGTCCAAATGTATTTTAAAATTGTCCAAATATATTTTAAAATTGTCTAAATGTATTTTAAAATTGTCCAAATGTATTTTAAAATTGTCCAAAAATAGTTTAAAATTGTCCAAATGTATTTTAAAATTGTCCAAATGTATTTTAAAATTGTCCAAATGTGTTTTAAAATTGTCCAAATGTAGTTTAAAAATTTCCAAATGTAGTTTAAAATTTTCCAAATGTATTTTAAAAATTTCCAAATGTATTTTAAAATTGTCCAAATGTAATCTAAAAATTTCCAAATGTATTTTAAAATTGTCCAAATGTAATCTAAAATTGTCCAAATGTATTTTCAAATTTGTCCAAATGTATTTTAAAATTGTCCAAATGTAGTTTAAAATTGTCCAAATGTATTTTAAAATTGTCCAACTGTATTTTAAAATTGTCCAAATGTAGTTTTAAATTTTCCAAATGTACACTCAAAAAAAAAAGTTTGTAAAATGACATAAAATCCCCGTGATTTTACGGGGCAGGTTTTGTAAAATATGTACTAGCAAGAATCCCCGTAAAGTTACGGGGATAATTTGTAAATTGATTTAACAAAAGAAAATGTAAATTTACAATTTTTTTTGTAAAATATCATCTTCGAGGTGAACATTTTTTTTGTAAATTTGCAAAAAATTTGGTAAATTTACAAAACAAAATTGTAAACTTACAGAAAAAGGTTGTAAATTTACAAAATAAAGCAGAAAATCAAAAACCAAAATTGTAAATTTACAAATTATTTGGTTAAACTACTGTTTTTTATGCAAAAAAACTTGTATATTTACAATAAAAAGTGGTCAATTTACAATTTTTATTGTATATGTACCATTTTTCCTCATTTTTTTGCCGTAAAAATACAAAAACAATATTGTAAAATTTGTAAATTTACAATATTGTTTTTGTATTTTCTATTTCATTTTTGTAAAATTACAACTTTTTTCGTAAGTATACAATTTTGTTTTTTAAATTTTCATATTTGTTTTGTAAATTTACACAAAAATTGGTTTATTTACATATTGGTTTTGTAAATTTAAAGGTTTTTTCCATTGGTGCATCTTATTTTTCATTCTTCGGCAGCTGTAGTAGCACTTCAACAACCTGAAAAGATTTTTTTTTCACTTGAGCACTTTTAACAAACTTTTTAATGTATAACACTGCACTTTTTTATTTTTTTTCGACATTTCGTTTTTCTATAGTAGAACATATGAGAATTGCGATGGAGGCTACACAAGAAATTTCTTATATTTTCAGGAAAAATTAGTCAAAAAATAAATTTTTTTTTTTTTTAATTTTTAATTATTTTCACAAGTATTTTTAAAAAATCGGAAAAAAAAAATTGGATATTGTAGATTGGATGTTTAAGTACCAGTTAAAATAAGAAAAATTTGATTTTTCATAATTGGCAGCTTTCTATTGGCATTTTAGGTACCAAATTTAAAAAAAATTACCAAAAAAATATGGTAAAATCACAAAAAAAATGGTAAAAATACAAAAAAAAAAACTAGAACAATTATATAGTAGAAACACATAAAAATTGTGGTATTTTACTTAACGCAAATTACCAAAAAAATGGTGTAAAAATTAGGGATGTGCGATTAATCGATTAATTAATCATTTCGATTAATCGAAATCTTGATTAATCAGTTAATCGATTAATCATAAATTTTGATTAATCAAAATCATGATTAATCGAATAATTTAAATTTTGAATAATCAAAATTCATGATTAATTGATTAATCAGGAAGTTGAATATTCAAAATTTGAATAATTGAATATTTTGTTTTGTTTTTATATTTCAAATTCTATGACTATTGAAAATTTTTCAGAAAATTTATTAAATTTTAGTCGAATTGACTTTTAGGCGTTCTTTTCAGCTCACAATGCGGATATTATCACGGTCTTCACATTACAAAATAACATACATAATCTAAAAAAATGGATGTGCCTCCCAATCATTTTAAATAAAAAAAAAATTATTCATTTTATTGTATTGCACATGATCTCCGGGCCATGCACAATTCAACGCCAATTGGCGTCGAAGTGCTGACACAGAGGACCTTTTTTATTGAGCCCGTGTAGAAAATTAATTTTGTTGTATTGTTAATGATCTCCAACTCATGTACAATACAACCAATTGGCGTCGAAGTGCTGGCAGAGAGAAGCATTTCTAGAGGGATGGAACATGGATGGGTGTTATTGGGCGTCTTACATACATATGTACACATCGTCAGTGCGCCAACCAAAACCGCTATGTTTTTTTCAAAATGTTTTGAAGAGGCTTACAAATCAGCTTTATTTTGACCTTTAAAAAATATTGCACATTTTCTATTTCCATTAATTTAAATTATACAAAACAGCGCAAAAGTACCAAATATATGTAGCTGTTATTCATGTCTCTTCAAAAAATGTTGAAATACACATAGCGGTTCTGGTTGGCACACCGACGATATGTGTATTCATTTCTAGATTTCAGCATGGTTAGAGGCATATTATTCATAGAATCTCCAGTCTTTCATGATAGATCTAAGTATGGGAAATTTGGTTGAATATATTGTTGGATTTTGGCATATTAAATTTCGCTCTGTTTATTAATTTATAAATTTTGTTTTAATTTTTAAATATTTTTTTCTTTGTTTGTCTTTGATTTTGTTTTGCCAACATTTTTTAAAAATTGAATAAAATTATTCGTTTTCGATTAATCAAAATTCAAATTAGTTGATTAATCATAGTTCTGATTAATCAGAAAGTATGATTAATCGATTAATTGATTAATCAGGATTTCGATTAATCGAAGTGATTAATTAATCGATTAATCGCACATCCCTAGTAAAAATTATTTATAAAAAATTATTTTTAACTAAATTTTTTACTCCAAAACGCAAAAAAAAAAAAAATCTGAACTTAGAAAATTTTTGCGTGTCCTATTGATGAATAATTAATTTTTTTTTTTGTAAAACAACATTAATTCTAGTAATAAAATAAGTTTTGTAAAATTATATTGGAATTTTGTACTTTTCAATACATACATTTCAAACTGAAAACCTTGTAAACGATCTTAAAAAAAATGTTTGTAATAAAACATTTTTTTGGTAAAAAGACTAAATAACATCAAGTAAAATTATGTTGTACAATTACAGTTTTCTTGTGTAAAAAAACTAAACACCTTGTAATATTTTTTTAATTTGTAAAATAATTCACTTTTTTGTAAATTTACCTAAAAAAATTGTAAAATAAATTTACCAACATATAATAGTAAAATTACAAAGCAAACTGTAGTTTTCGTTTTATTAAATATACAACAATTTTTGTAAAAAGACAAAAATATTAGTAAAATAGAATTACAAGACCTTTTACTTCTAAAATTACAAACTTTTTTTTTGAGTGTACTAAAATTTTTGAGGTGTCCTTACATTTTCGTTCATATCTTTTGAACCGCTGAAACGATATCGCTCAAATTCAGTACCTCGGGAGAACTTCCAATAAATATGTTAAGTTTCAGCCATCTTCGTGTCATATTTTGGCCGTGATCACCATTTCTACAGACAGACAGAAAGACGGACATCGCTAGAATGTCTTAAAATCGATCGGGGATTATAAATATATATACTTTATCTGGTCCCAGACCGATATTTCGATGAGTTACAAACGGAATGACAAACTTATATATGCCCTCTATCACTAGAGTGGAGGGTATAAAAATTAACATAATCGGTGTGTCGTCAGTTAAATTTCCCATGGAATAGCTCATATAGATCCTAAATATGAATGTTCAGTCTGTTAACATACAAGAATTGTTCATTCTATCAACACTACGTAACCGTTACTAAAACACTCATGTTTTCCAATTCACAACAAAAAAAACACTTTGAAACCCGGAAATCACATGGACTATATAAAACGGCAACCCATGGAGCCTGCGCCATAAATAAACTACCGCCTGGTCAAGAAAGGAAAAGTGATATGAAATGGGAATATTTTGCATATAAAAAAAGCAAAAAAGTAAATATGGTACTTAAAAAGTAAAAGCACTTCAATAAAGTGCAGAGAAAGGATGTAAACAAACAAAAAAACAAATGTTTAAATTCCACAAACATTTTAAAAATATGAAAGTAAAATTTGTTTTTAAAACAAAAAGTTTCAGCATATTTAACCAACAAGGAAGTTGGATTGTGTAAACAATAATTTTCTTTTAAAAATAAAATCGAAAACAGTTAAAATAAAAATTTAAACAAAAGCCAAAAAAATTTTGCCAACTAAACAAAAATAAAAGTCATGGGGCAAAATGCAAAAAAAAAAAATATTGTCATTTCGTTTTAACTTTATTAACATAAAAATGCAATATTTCTTTATTAGCACAAAATTTTTTCAGTCAGGACCTTGTAAAACAAACATGTAAATAGAAAACAGCCCACATGCTTTTGTAAAGCTACATTTTACGATGTGACTGTACTTAAGTTATGATTATATTGCCACAAAGTAATAGACAAATGCCTGCGAATTTTGTATTTTTGCCCAAAACATTAAATCATGATAATAATGTGTTCCTGAAGATATGGGTGTAATTCCCAAATCATTTTTTTTTTTTTTAAATAATGTTATTTGTTATTCCATGCAAAGCGATTTGAAATTATCGGTCGATCTGTGATGGTTTCTACACTCAAAAAAAAACCCCTTATCAAATAACTAGAAAAAAGGCCCCTAAGCTTATTTTACAAATTTTTGAAAGTTTTACTGTTTTTTGACAAAAAATTTTCGATCGAAATTTAATTTCTTTGTATTTTTAAAATTTTTTTCGTAAATATACAAATTTTCAAGATAATTTTACAAAATTAATCTAGTTAAGTCACTACAATTCCTTGTAAGTATTATCGCATCAAAAAAGTTGTAAATTTACAATTTTATTTGTAAAAAACTTAAAAAATTAGTAAAATTACAAAAAAAGCTCGTAATTTTTACTAGAAATTCTCGTTAAATAGGAGGTGGCACAAAGTCTAGTAAGGTAACGAGAAGTCCTTGTAATTTTTATCGCGTCAAAAAAGTTGTAAATTTACAATTTTTTATACCCTCCACTCTAGTGATAGAGGGTATATATAAGTTTGTCATTCCGTTTGTAACACATCGAAATATTGGTCTAGGACCCGATTAAGTACATATATTCATGATCATCGATCGATTTTAAGTCGCTCTAGCGATGTCCGTCCGTCCGTCACTCTGTCCGTAGAAAACACGCTAACTTTTGAACTTTACAGAGGCTACTGAAGTTTGGCATATATGTTGGTCATTTACCTGGCCAGGTTGGTATTGCAATCCAGCCAAATCGCTCCAGTGGTTCAAAAGTTATGAACAAAAGAGTAAATTTACGAGATAAAAAACACGATAACTTTCGAAAGACAATAATGAGGCTGCTGAAGCTTGGCATGTATCTTTGCCGTTCCGTTTGGTATTCAATTTCAGCTCAATCGGTCCAATGGTTCAATAGTTATAAGCAAAACCCTGAATTTCAGATTTGTTTCATCTTAAATGCCACGTGTTAATAAAGTTTTAAAAGCATTGGTGGTAACTTATGGCGTTTTCTTTTCTGGAAAAAAATGTTGCACTTTCTGCACTTTTTTTTCTTCAATGACTCTTTGTGTATAGTAATGAGCAGGAAGTATAGACATGTTTGGTACTAAAAGAAAGGTATTGTCCTGTTCTATCTAACTGTTTATAATAAAATGTCGAAACAGGATTATTTTACTCAATTAAGTATCAAAAACCCATAAATTTTTACATTTATAGAATTGGCTCAAAAACTGAGTATTATTTTTAAATGCTTTATATAGCATTAGATAGGCCTTGAAAATACCTTTCTTTTGATACTAAACATGTCTATATTTACTGTGCATAACTGTGCACAAAGAGTCATTAAAGAAAAAAAAGTGCAGAAAGTGCGACATTTTTTTCCAGAAAAGAAAACGCCATTAACAATTCTTGTCAAACTTGTTTAATTTTAAAGCAATGCTTTTTAAACTTGTTTAGTTTTAAAAGCATTGGTAACTTAAAACTTACACTCGAAAAAATTTTACACTCAAAAAAAAATTTTACACTCAAAAAAAATTTTACACTCAAAAAAAAATTTAGTTTTTTTTTTACACAAATGACAATATTTTGTGTACATACGTACGTGCATTCACTCAGAAATATTTTTACAGCAAATAAAACATTAAACACGAAAAAAGTTTTACACTCAAAAAAATAAATTAGTAATTTTTCTTTTTTTTTTAAATGACAAAAAAAGAGTTTTTTACTCAAAATAAAATATTTCTAATCAAAATTTTTAATTTTTTTTCACGTTAAAAACTTTACTATCCTTTATAAAAGTCATTGTGGAGGGTATTCATAGATTCGGCAAAGTCGAATTTAACTTTTCTACTTGTTTTTGGTAAAAATCTTATAAATTGTTTATACACTCAAAAAAAAAACTGGTAAAACGCCTGGTAAATTGCATTGAAATCCCGTTCTACCAGTATATAACAATTTTTCTTGAGAACGAGAACTACAGTTTTATTGGTAATTTTACAAATTTATTTTCGTAATTGTATTCTACCATTTTGAAAGGTTATTTTACAACAAAAAAAATGTAATTTTACAACAGTTTTTATTACGAGGATTCTAGTTGAATTAAAAAAAAAACTGTTATTTTACAAAAATTATGTTATACGAGGATTTATGTTGTTAAACAAAAATTTTTTTTTTTTTTTAAATTTTGCAAGTCCCGGACAATTTTTTTTTTATTTTTATTGGAAAATAATTAAAAAAAAAAGTTGACAAAATTTTGAAAAATTTATTACGAGGATTCTAGTTAATTTACAAAAAAAAACAGTTATTTTACAAAAATGATTTGATTACGAGGATTTATGTTGATTAACAAAATTTTTTTTTTTTTGTAAATTTACCATTTTGGTTTGTAAATTTACCATTTTTTTTTAAAACATATTTACCATTTTTTCTTGTAATTTTACCATTTTTTTTATTTTTTTGGTTTTAAAACAATATTTTTACCAATAAAATTGGTTATTTTACCAATTTTTGGCTCATTCAAAATTACGATGAAATCCTCGTAATTTTACGAGAATTTTACCTACCTCCTATTTTACGAGAATAGCCTCGTAAAACCACGAGATTTTTTGGTAACTTTACAAGGTTTTCTTTTGAGTGTAGATTTAATAATCTATAATTCCAAAAAAATGTCATTAAAATCGGTCTATTATTTTTTTCTGTACAACTGCAGCCAATTTTGTCCTTAAAAAAAAAGCATTGGCAACCCTAAAAAATTCTAGTTGACTAAATAAAATTTAAAAAATATTACAATAGTGGTATTAAGAGTCTTGCTTGCCAGCCCTGGCACAGGTGGTAAAAGAACACTTTTCAAAATTACTTTTCAAAATACATGTATTTTTTGCTAGAAGTACTCTTTTGCCAGGGCTGGCAATAAGACTCTGAATACCTCTAATATCTTTTTTTTAATAAAAAAGCAAAATTAAATAATATTACGTATTTTTTTTATAGGTGCTTAAAAATTTTTCACATGCAGGCTATTTTTTCTTTAAACCCCCCTTAATATTTTCCATTTTGACCAAAAATGTTCTCTTTGTACCTTCTTACAAAAGTTAGTATAACTGGCAAACAAATTGCCAATTGTTAAACCATAAATTTTACAATATTTAATATATTGTATTCGTATATCCCACAATATAATGCGGTTACAGAACAATATGTGCTGTTTCACCAGAGATGCTAATGCAGTAATTTTACTTTAGCCTTGGAAAATTTACTTAAAAAAAATGTGTGCTTGTATATATAAATGGTAAATACACTCAAAAAAAAAACTTGTAAAGTTACAAATAAATCTCGTGATTTTACGAGGCTATTCTCTAAAATATGACGTAGGTAAAATTCTCGTAAAATTACGAGGATTTTCTCGTAATTTTGAATGCACCAAAAATTGGTAAAATAACCAATTTAATTGGTAAAAATACTGTATTAAAACCGGAAAAATACAAAAAAAAATTATAAACTTACAAGAAAAAATGGTAAATATGTTTAAAAAAATGGTAAATTTACAAACCAAAATGGTAAATTTAAAAAAAAAATTTTTTTTTGTCCTCGTAATAAAATCATTTTTTTTTTAAATAACTGTTTTTTTTTGTAAATTAACTACTCCTCCTTAAATTAATCCTCGTAATAAATTTTTCAAAATTTTGTCAACTTTTTTTAAATATTTTTCAATAAAAAAAAAATAGTTTTTTTGTTAAACAACATAAATCGTCGCATAACATAATTTTTGTAATATAAAGTTTTTTTTGTAATTCAACTAGAATCCTCGTAATAAAAACTTTGTTGTAAAATTACAGTTTTTTTTTGTAAGATAACCTTTCAAAATGGTAGAATACAATTACGAAAATAAACTTGTAAAATTATCAATAAAACTGTAGTTCTCGTTTGAGCAAAGTACAAGATTTTTTGTTAAAAAACATGGAAAATTGTTAAATAATGGTAGAATGGGATTACAAGGCATTTTACCAGGCGTTTTACCAGTTTATTTTTTTGAGTGTATATGGCAAATTTATGTAAATTTAATGTTCTTTGTATTAAATTTTTTGGTGCTTTTGTTTAAAACACAGAAGAGACAATAAAATTGTACTTTTTAAAAAGTAGCGGAACACAATTTTAGTTATGGAACAGTTTTTTTTGTGGAAAATAGAATTTTAAACCAAAATAAGTATTTTTGCAAATTATTTTAAAAATTAAAATTTTCGTATACAACACTGACAAGGGAAATTTCTATTTTAAAATAAGTAGAAAAGTTAAATTCGACTTGGCAGAATCTATGAATACCCTCCACAATGCCCTTTTTAAAGAATAGTAAATTTTTTAACGTGAAAAATATTAAAGATTTTGATTAGAAATATTATTTTATTTGAAGTAAAAAAACTTTTTTTGTCATTTTTGTAAAAAAAAAAATAAAAATTACTATTTTTTTTTTTTAGTGTAAAATTTTTTTCGAGTGTAAAAATATTTTTGAGGGACAAAAATACTTTTTGAAGAAATTTTGTTGCTAAGCTATGTTTTTAAAGCTTGTTTTTTAAGGCTCGGTTTTTTTGACACGTGAATTTAAGGTGAAAACAATCTAAAATTCACGGTTTTGCTAATAACTTTTGAACACTGGACCGATTTTGCTTAAATTCAGTGCGAACCAGACCAGGAAAAATATATATGCTAAGCTCCAGCATCATCAGAATTGCCTACCGAAAGTTATCGTGTTTTTTATCTCGTAAATTCACGAAAAACCCTTGCCGAAATTCACTATTTTGCTCATAACCTTTGAACCACTTTTCGTTTCGTTTTCACTAGATTGCAATACCATTCTGACCAGATACTTGACCAACATATATGCCAAATTTTAGGGCCCTCCGTTAAGTCTTTCAATAGTATTTTGTTTAGTAGAAAGGCAGACGGACGGACATCGCTAGATCGTCTAAAAATCGATTGAGGGTCATGAATATATATACTTCATGGGGTCCTACACCAATATTTCCCTGTATCACTAGAGTGAATGGTAAAACAAATATTCAATAGTTTCTCCTTAACTTTAATGTTGTTTTTAAACTTTTTGCAAACAACTTTTTTGAAAAAAAAATAAAAAGGACTCATGTCGAGTTTTACTTAAAGCAAGTAAGGTTGTTAAATTTTACAGAGCCGAATCTGTTTCACCCTACAAAATATAAAAAATATTGCACTTATTGTAAGTTATACAGTTTGATCTTTCTAAAAATATTTTTTATATCCACTCCCGAACTTTTCGAAGAGTTACAAACGGAATGACAAAATTATATATACCCTCTGTCACAAATTGAAAGTGAAGTGTATATTAAGTGAAAATGTATTTTTCTACCTTGTTTACTACAATTACATAAATTAAAGCAAATGTCAGTGACACACAGTGGTTTATTTTAATTTTTTTTTGGAAATAATTCGGCCATGCAGTAAGTGCTGCACTGTGGTTCCAAATCCAAATCTAGGTGGACAAAAGTCTAAAATGTTTGAATCTTTAAATTAAAAAAAGGTAGGTGTTTTAAATAGCTAACAACATGCCTAGACTAAACGCAAAATAATTTCATTATATAAGGTCTTTAACTTTGTCTCAGCAGAACTAGAACATCAATGTTTGTTCACCGAAATTTTTGTATTTGAAAATTAAGGAAATCAATACAAAACTAAGTAGCTTATAACAAGTGAATTATTTCCAGGAGATTTCCGTGGATTATATTTAATATAGCCATGGGTATATACTTATTTAAAAAATTTTCATTGGTTCGTAAATCTTTCGTGTTATCTTGATATCGGTTTTTAAAGATAGGGTCATAAGTAAATAAAAAAAAATTAGATTATTAATCTTTCAAAGCTTGCCGAAAAAAACCGCTCCAAGTTGCGGGCAAGCCACTATATACATCTCTTAAAGTAACTATCAGAGAGTATGTTTTATCACTCATCTCATCCAGCGGCGTCCAGCTGCATTTTTTATAGCGCTTTTAAAAAAGCGATTTTTTATGCAATTTTTAGAACTCACCAAAAAATGGGACTAATATTCAAGATCTTCTGCACATATTTTTGTAACAAATAACTTAACAGTATTTTCTACAATAGCTACATCACACATTTTTCTTTTCCCGCAACTCCAGAAGCAAAAAAATGATTAAATTCGACTATTCTAGAAAAAAAAGTACATATTAAAAGTAGTTCGACATAGCTGGACTTTACTGTAAAACTCAGAATGGCTTTTTATATCTTTTTTTTTTATAATTCCATTAAATTTAGATACCAAAAGCAGCAAAATGTATTTAACTTTTTTAGTTGCAGCGAACAGTCCACTTTAGTTGTAGTTATTATAGTGAAACCCACTGTATTTTCAAAAATACTAGAGCTACCATTTTTTAAATATTTTTTTTTGAAATCAGCGACTCCAAAAACATAAAATATAATGGTTAAATACTTTTGTCCACCTAGTTTTGGAATCGGAACCACAGTGTGCTGGCCCGATTGTGGTGCAATTCATACCGGTTGAAGCTATCGTAATTCTGAGCCCAATTCTGGACGTTGAACCCCACTTGTTTCATAGGAGCACCACCAGTGGCCCGTTAAGCAGGACACCTTTAGCATACAAAAACTTTAATTTGTTGGCTTTTTTATGTTTATTATACCTACCAGACCAAGAAATTTTGAGAGTGGACCGAAAATAAATACCCGTGTTTTCTAGTTTTTCTAAATCAACCCGCGTTTTTTCGAAAAATGCAAAAAATTATATATTCAGTGAATTTTGATGGCGGTTTTTTTCTTTGAACATATTAGCCCCCTACACAGAGAAAACAGTTTAATTGTGCCAGCCGAATTTAGAGCCAACTGCATGGTTTAATAACAACAACCGAAATTCTCGGTTGCAATAACCAAAATGTGCTTATAAAACTTAACTTCTGTTGGTTCAAATAAATTTCGGTAATAGCAACCGAAAGTTTCGGTTGTTGTAATTAAACCATGCAGTTGGGTCTAAATTCGGATGGCACAATTAAACTGTTTTCGCTGTGTTCTATTTTTAGGGGTAATTTTGTTCTTTTTTTCAAATATTCTCATGGAAAATTACTAAAACGTGCGTTTAAAGAGTTAAAATTTTTACAAAAATGCTCTGCATCAAATTTCACTGGGGGTTGTCAAATGCCAATAGTTTGTGTGATGTTAGCAAAATACTTAAAAAAGTAAAATTGTTAAGTATTATTCATTAAATTGGGTTTTACAAAAGATTCTTTACAATTGTAATTTTTTGTGCATTTTGCTTACCCAGTTGGCAAAATAAAATCACCCCTGACATACTGCTGACTCTCCCTTTATGAAATCGCTGACATCTTCAAACAATTTTTCAAAATGTCCCCAATGACATGTCAGCAGTTGGCCAGCAGTATCCACAAGTAGCGGTGGCCACCAACAATTCGTTTAAACTACCGCTGACCAACTGCTAACATATCATTGGGGACATTTTCAAAAATTGTATGAAGATGTCAGCGTTTTTATTAAAGGAGAGTCAGCAGTATGTCAGTGGTGATTTTTTTGCCGACTGGGTATATCACTGGAACTTTTGGCTTTTAACAACCCCGAGTGAAATGTAATGCGAAATATGTTTGTTGATCATTTTAACCCTTTAAACGCCGCACAGTGGCGCCTTTTGACTTTTTTCGTTGCAAAAATCATAACTTTTGAACTAATGAAGATATTTTAAAAATTTAAAGATCATTCGAAAGAAGACTCCCCTAGCTTCAAAATATATGAGCCGCAATGTAATAGGTCAGCCGCGGCACTGTGCACAGTGTCGTATTTTTACTTTTTTCGTTGTAAGCATTATAAATTTTAAAGTAATAAAGATATCAAGATTTATAAAGCATTTGAAAGAAACCCCTTTAGCTTAAAAATAAGTAACATCGGCCCACTGCAGCACAGTGCCTCGTTTTGACTTTTTTTCGTTGCAAAAATCATAAGTTTTGAAGTTAGCAAGACATTTTTAATGTTTACAACGCACTTGAATTTTATCTCCTTTAGCTTCAAGAAAAGCGCATCCGCATTGTAATAGGCCCACTTTGGCACTGTGCACAGAGACAGCTTTTGACCTCTTTTGTTGCAAAAATCCTATCTTTTGAAGTAATGATATTTGTAAATCTAAAAATCATTTAAACTACAACTTCTTGTGCGTCAAATTAAGTCAATCCGCAGGCTGATATTCTCGTGAATACATATTAAATGTCTCGAAAAAATACCCTCTAATATGACAGAGAAAAAATAATAAAAAAAAAATAAATTAGGAAATTTTTATGGGTATTGAGTAAAATATTACTCAATTTTGCACCAGAAAACCATTCGATATTTGAACTTTAATAAATGTTTACCAACAAATTTGAGTAAATTTTCAATTTATAAAACTAAAATTTTACTTGAATTTTTTTTTTGTTTTTTTTAAGTAATTTTTTAATTGTGTCAAGTAAAAATTTCCTTAAAACTTATATATTTAAAAAAAGTTTCACCTTTTAAACTAACCAAGTATATTTATGTGTTAAAGACATATGCTAATTTTAAAAAGATGATTAGAAACTTTCAAATACATAAAAAAGAACTATAAACTCAATGAGAATTCAAAACACTAAGTTTATTTTTTTGTAATTAGCTGTAGGTTCAATTTTAACAGATCAATTACTAGGGTTAAAAAAAAATTAAGACTTTTTTAATTAAAAACTTATTTAAATCCTGTTAGATAACGTTTGTTTCTTTTTTTGTACACAAACCTTTGTCTATTTAAAAAATTCTTAAAATTTTCGAGATGACACATAAGTTTTTCGCAATTTTTATGTTTAACTTTGTTTTGTTAAAAATACAAAATTTTAACTTTTAAAATATTTTAATTCGTTCAGGAGTTACAGTTCGTCAGAGTTGTAACTTATAGAAAAAAAATTTCCGCTAGGGGGCGTTATAAGCAAATAAAAAGCCAAAAAAAACAATATAATAAATTAAAGACCAATACATCTACTAAGCTTGGTAAAAAATTCCAGTGGATCTCAAAACTGCCCAAAATCTGTTAGGATATTTTAAAAATATCTCCTTTTCGTAGTAAAAGTTGTTACAGTTTCTTTGTTTTTTCATGTACACGGGCAAGTACGGGCAGCCAATTTTTATTGAATAAGTTAGGGTATTAAATACTAAACATCCTCTGTTTAATAGTTCCCGTCACAAACCGTCACTTTTTTAGTTCTATTCTATCAAATATAAAAAAAAGACCGAAATATGGTGTGTTTGCAAAACTGCGCCTAAAAACAAAGTATTGGACCAAACATACCGTTTTTTATATCGTTTCATTTGAAATAATAAACCTTTCAAACGACACCAAAAAAATAATGATCGGTTGCATAGTTTGCCTGAAATTCAATTTAAAAGATGATATATTTTTTTTAAATTTTAACTTTTTTCTGCAGACTGAAAAATTGCCAACTTTGGATGGCTCTATAATTCATAATTTTTATCCGATTTCAAAAATGTTTTTGGATTCATAATCTATAAGAAGTTTTCAATCAGATGTAATCATTCATTTTATCAAATTCTTCTGTCAATTTTTGGATTTTTGCAACGCTTTTAGGGAAAAGGCGCCACAGTGCGCCGTTTTAGTGGTGTTCAATGAGAATATTTAAAATGACCCCAAAAATGGGAGATAGAGTTTTAACATGTTTGACGAAAATAACTGCCTTCAAGTTTCACTAAAGACATGTCCATAGTTATTTTACAGACAAGTGCACGAACACATTTAAAAGTCGTTAAGAGACATTTTAAAAATTTAGAATGAAAAACACCATTCTATTCTTTTAGTTCGAAACGAATGAATAATGTATTCTAAGCTTGCAATGAAAAGAAAACACGAAAAAACGAGTACAGTATTTCAG
Organism: Pegoplata infirma; assembly: GCA_963921195.1. NCBI lineage: Eukaryota > Metazoa > Arthropoda > Insecta > Diptera > Anthomyiidae > Pegoplata > Pegoplata infirma. The sequence continues at coordinate 108,773,500 of OY992537.1, read as the reverse complement.
AATCAGAAATTTTCCGATAGCTATCGACATCTCCACTTAGCCTTTGTTGTCAATTAATTTTTTTTTTTAGATTTTATCATGGTACACCAAACATTATTATTTCTCAGAAATAATTAACATGGACTCAAACCGAAACAAATAAAACTTCAGTTATAGAATAGTTGAAAAACAGAATAAATTTTTTTTTCCTTTGTTCGGAACTTTCTGATTTTCAAGTCAAAAAAGAAACACAATGCCATTGCCCTATAGGTCTTACATTTTTGTGTGTTAATATCGACCCTAACAGGTAACTTTCCGAACCCTGCCGTTTTCGAAATTTGAAAAAAAAAACTAAATTTGATCCACCCTAGTAGATATGTTTTAAGAAAATGTGGTGGTTGAAAAAATATTAGGGGTCGGTCATTCATTTGACTTCTCTAGGGGCATCCTTGGGCCAGTTAGAGCGGTAGGGGAGCAAATTTTATAAAAACTACATTTTGTATGGGTGCCCCTTGAGAGATGATATAAGGAGTAGGATTATTCAGAAGAAATGCTGGGGGGTAAAAATTAATTGTGGTTACCAAAAGATTTTTTTTTTAAATTGCAGATTTTTTTTAATGTTCTTAAAGCCAGAATGTTTTGGCATTTTTCCAACATTTCTGAATAAAACAAATTGAGTTAAATTTGTTTACTTGTTTTTAATTAATATCTATTGTATTTAAAATTGTATTAATCTACTTAATATCTAAGAAAATTATTCATATGTTTACTAGGGTATTCAATTAATCGAGGTTTTGGTTTAATCGGTTAATCGAGCAAATAATTAATCGGGGTTGCGATTTAATCGGTTAATAATCGGATAAATTTGAATTATTCGGTTAACCGAATAATAAAAATTTAAAATTTAAATTGAATATAAAACCAAGAACTGTATGTACGTTAAAGAATTTTATTAATTTTATTTAAAAAAAATCTTTATCCGATATGTCGAAGCTTTAAATACCCTCTATAATGTTAGCCCAAATAAAGATTTTTTGCATGGCACCCTGAAAAATTACCACAAAATTGCTTAGATGCACCTCTAATAGAGTTTCGAACTCGGTACTATATATATCAACAAAAAAAATTGGTTGGTTTCCAAATTTGTTTTATTTTATTTTTTAGGGCCGAAATTGCAATAATTTTATCGGTCGATATCTCCGTAATGAAAAAAGATATCTTAAGGACTGCAAAAGTAATTTGAAGAATAAGCGAAGTATTTTTAGATGTGCTGAACTAATTATACATCATAAAATAATTCGCGGTTTGATAAGGTCCCGAACATTGCGAATATATGAGTTTATGCAGTACTGTCAATCGAAAATCTAAATATCTCAAAATGAGATAAATTACTTCTAAGGCCAGATTCGGATTAAGCGCATGAAAAACTATTAAAAAAATATATACTGTTGGCAATCTCTAAAAAATTAGCTAGGGTTTCTGATTGTAATTTGTTTTTTTTTTAACCGAAATATCGTTTTAGGACCTCGATAATATATTTGCTAGACAAAGTTTTAACACATTGCTAAAGAAGAGTTTGATAAGTTTTTTAGACCTAAACTTCTTTCAGCAGAACCGTAATTTAAATAAAAATTTATCATCAAAACTCTAAATAAAGCAAAAAACAAATAGTAAAATTACTAAAAAAAGAGATTTCGGTTAATCGGTTAATCGACACAAATTAATCGGTTTATTTGTTATTTGAAAATTGACAATTTTAAATTATTCGAACAGTTAATCGACCAAAATTAATCGGTTAACCCATTAACGGTTAATCGATTGAATACCCTAATGTTTACTCACTTATCATTAAGATATTTATATTTTTTCTTATATTATTAACTAAGTAATTACAATTATTTACTGATATATTATTTATCATGTGTAAATAAAGTAATATCAATAACAAAAATTACTACAGTAATTCAATATTTAATATTACCAATATTTTATATGTGTAATTGTAATAAAAACATTTGTAGCACGCTAACTTAATCCAAATGTAAATAAAATCGTTAAACAAATAATAAAGAAAATTACAGCTAACGAAGATTGAAGGGAAGATAATTAATTCATTTATGAAAATAATTTTTTAAAAATTGCTTTTCGAAATTTATCATAACCAATAGAAAATAGATTTTGAGTCATTTTCTTATAGAATTAAAAATTCAAAGATATTTTTTCTACCGAAAAAGTCACTAATTCTGTCGGTGACTGGGAACTTTTGAATTTCCCATTACACATTTCATTACTTTGTAGTGCAAGTTTTTACTATGTATTTCCCTCGTAGTGATAGTTTTTATGTTAATTGCCCTTATGATTTCACTACTATTACCAGGCATTTGTCTGTAGAAAGAAAAGTTTATTATCGTGTCCCCCCGCAATGTACAATATGTTGTTATTCATGATATTCCCATGTTAACTTAATAAAAATGTCTGGATTTTTAATTAAACTGCAGTGTTAAATATATTTGTTTGGACATGCAGACAAACAATTTAACAAATACATGTTGGACATGAGTTAACAATTAATTTCTTATGACAACTTATTGGATGACATATGGTTGAAATGAACTACGGACAGACCGACAGACATTTATATTATTTAAGTATTTTCTATCTCAAATGCTAGCTATTAATTTGCAAAAAATATTACAACAAAATAATAACAAATGTCAGAATATCAAATGGGTTAAAAAAAATTTTATTGCTAATGTTGTCCGACTATCGTCGTTGTACCATAAAAGACTTAGGCCCACTGCACTGCAGTGGCATAAAAATTTACCGGTAAAATCGGAAAATTGACCTGCAAAATTTCAAACACATACGAAAAAATTATTATTAAACATATTAATCTATATATATAAAGTAGTTGCGTGACTGACTGATGACTGATGACTGACTGACATACTAATCACGCATCATCCCACAGCCCAAACCACTGAAGCTAGAGTCTTGAAATTTGGATTGTAGTTTCACCTCCTGGAATACATATCCACTAAGGCTGGGTTTTTGGAAATGTTGATTTTAAGGGGTAAAAATTAAGGGTTGAAAAAGGGGAAAAAGCGAGTACTTTGGTACTTTTTATTTTTTCTGAAAAAAATTCAATTAATTTGAAATTTGAAATTTAGGATCCTTTCTGGAAATTCGGATTCCTAAGGGTTAAAAGGTGTAAAAATGGTACTTTGGTACTTTTTATATTTTTTAAAATTAAGGTCCTACAAAAATATTAAAATTTGCAATGGTGGTTCCAACAACGGAAAAAATTCTGAAAACGTACATTTTCGAAATTCCGATTCTAAGGGGGGTAAAAAAACGAGTACTTTGGTACTTTTTATTTTTTCTGAAAAAAAATCCTATTAATTCGAAAATTGGAATGTAGGATCCTCTAACGGAAAAACATTCCCAAAAAAAAGTACTTTCTGGAAATTCGGATTCCTAAGGGTAAAAAATTGGACTTTGGGTAAAAAATTGTACTTTGGTACTTTTTATATTTTTTTAAATTAAAGTCCTACAAAAAAACTAAAATTTGCATTGTTGTTTCCAACAATGAAAAAAATTATGAAAAAGTACTTTTTCGAAATACCGATTCTAAGTGGGGTAAAAAGCGAGCACTTTGGTACTTTTTACTTTTTCTGAAAAAAATCGTATTAATTTGAAAATTGGAATATAGGATACTCTAACGGAAAAACATTCCCCAAAAAAGTACTTTCTGGAAATTCGGACTCCTAAGTGGTAAAAAAATTTACTTATGTACTTTCTAAATTTTTTTAAATTAAGGTCCTACAAAAAAATTTTAAAATGTTAGTTCCAACAACGGGAAAAATTTTGAAAAAGTACTTTTTTTGAAATTCCGATTCTAAGGGGGGTGAAAAAGTGTATTTTGGTGCCTATTATAATTCCTGAAATAATAGTCCTGGAAACTTTAAATTTGGAATGCAGGGTCATTTAGCGAAAAAAGATTTCTAAAGAAGGCAAAGAATTTTTTGTTTTTTAGCGCATGTAAGCGCATATTCGGAACGGAATGAAAGCCACATGGGACTAATCGGAATGGAACAGGGAACGAAATGGGGACTTGAAATTTGGAATGGAGGTGCGCCTCCCGAAGTATAAATCCTTTAAGGCTGAGTTTTTGGAAAGGTTGATTCTAGGGAATAGGGGTAAAAAAGGTATTTTGGTACTTTTTATATTTCCACAAACCACTGAAGCTAGAGACTTGAAATTTGGAATATAGATGCACCTCCCGGAAAATAGGTCCACTAAGGCTTGGGTTTGGAAATGTTGATTCTTTTTATAGTTCCACAAACCAATGAGGCTAGAGATTTGAAATTTGGAATGTGGCTGCATCTCCCGGAATATAGATCCACCAAGGCTGGGTTTTTTGAAATAGTGTCCCAAACAGTATAGATAGCTATTTCTTCAGTCTTTTGAAAAAAAATTATAAAAAATTAAAAAAAATTTTTAAATCAAAAACTCTTTTGACTTTTTCCTAAAATTGGGCCCTTTTTTTTTTTTTTTTTTTTTTTTTGATTCAAAAAAAAGCTTATTTTATTTCCTTTAAGACCTATGGGGTCGCTTAGTGGGATGCGAGTGGGATATCTATGAAATTTTTTTTTTTAACTTTGGACCACAAAAAACGGTTCTTAAATTTGCACTATTAGGCGTGGGAAAGCTAACCAGTTTTCGATTTTAATTCGCGATACCCTCTAATTTTTATAGGTTCGAAAAAGAAAGCATGAGCCAAAAAATGAGGGCGGTGCACATTGGTTCCAAATCAAAATCTAGCTGGACAAAAGTCCAAAAATTTGTGTCCTTAAAATTGGGAATTAATAGTGCTAGGGGAAAGCTAAGGTTGTGTTCTGATCAAACTTGTAACCATTTTTTGGAATTAGGTCTTTAACTTTGTTAAATATGCGAATGAAATAACATTTTTGGTACCTAATATTTAAAAAAAAATATATATATATATAAGTGTTCAACTAATAACATCATATTATCCATGTTACATCAATGGTTGCAAAACGGTTTATGTACAAGAAAGCTACAGATTTATACTTATTCTGGACATTAATAAGAAATTTATTATAGATCTTCTTCTTACATTTTTTTTACTTTGAAGTATGGTCAATAATAACAATATTTTTGAGGACTTATGAAACTTCTGCAGCTTGCCAAAACCGAATCCAGGCATATCATGTCGAATAACTACATACAACTTATAGGTAATTTATTACCGATCGTTGCCATGCAGACATTTCTTGCAGGTTTTTGCAGGTTTAAAATTAATCACAGTTTTTATGAAAATAGATTTTCGACTAATTTTTTTTTCTAAATAAAGTATCGAATTTTTGTAAGTTTTTGATAACTTTTAAGTATTATAATTATGCTAAGCTTAAATAAATCACTAAATTTGATGTTTCCTATTAAACCACGGCCAATTACACACTTCGACTAAATTCAAAAATGTCCGTCTGTCCATCCGTCTGTCCGTCTGTAGAGGATACGATACAGTCCAAAATAAAAGAGCTAGACTTCCGACGTTTGGCACGAATATGTCTTATATTCCTAGGCAGGTTAAGTTCGGAAATGGATAAAATCGGACCAAGGGGAAAAAAGTTCCCCCTTGGAGAACTAAACTAACCTAAGAAAAATCGAATTTTTTGCAGGGTTTTTTTTGTACTTTTGCTAAGCAAATGCAACATTCTTCTCTCAGATGAAGTTCGAAATCGCAAGGGAAAGGTGCTCCCTAACGTCTCCCACCAACTCCCCCCCCCCCCCCCAAAAAAAAAGACGCCCCTGGATTTTTTATATCTTGTTTTTTTTTACATTTTTGAGGGTATAAAAGATTCGACATAGCCGAATTAAACACTCTCACTTGTTTTTTTTTCAATTACACTTCTCGAAAATTTTTTTTTTTTTTTTTTAGAGATTACAAAACTTTCAAAAAATAAGTTTCTGCATTTCATATTTCTGTTCTGCATATAAACCATTTTTGTCATTAATGAATTACTGAAATTAAAAAAAAAAAAAAAAGTTGTCGATTAGTGTAATCGACTTAGAAAAATTTAAACATGTTTTTTGAACTCAGCGACCCCAAAAAACATATAAAACGGTGATAAAATAATTTTGTCTAGCTAGATTTGGACTTGGAACCACTGTGCGGTGGGGTGGGGTCAAATGGCCCCACATCGGGGTCAAAGTTGGGCGTTAAGTGGTAAAATACCTCAAAAAGCCCCACAACTGCCCTACACACGCCCCTGGAGGGGTGCAATGTGAGACGAACCCCCACACAGTGGACGATTTGTATGGAAAACGCGCGCATCGAAGTTTTTTGACTATATCTTCTAAACGGTTAGGAGTTGTAAAACAAAATTAGGCATTCTAAAAACTAGGGACCTTAAGCAATTAAAGCTGTGATCAAAGTTTGTTGTCCTCCTTGCACCCTACATATAAATTGAATGCAAATTTGGTTAATTTATTTATATGAACAAATGCTAAAAAAATGTTAAGATCATTGACATTTTTGATATATTATTACTGAATGTCGTTCGGATAGAGTAAATATACATCATTAAACATTATTAGTTAAAATACATATAAAAAATTGAGTTAAATTATGACCAAATGTATCGACTTTTTTAGTTAACAAATCTGACAATATAAATATATAAGTGGAATTGCTTGTATCAAACCTATTTAAAATTGCACAAAAAAGATAAATTTAATATTTGCAAACATTACCTTTCACCCTACACTAAAATATCCGGCACGTATGACTTTTTTTATCAATTTTATTGATTTATAATAAATAAATAGTAGTAATAAACCAAAAATGAATAATAACAGGATTAAAACATTAAAAAACAAATTAACATAGACACGATAATGCCATATCGTAATAAATAAAAAAAATATTAGTTCTTTTGTATTAGTTGCAATAGTTCCTTTAGATAAGGAATCTTTTTTACGAAGTTCGATGTTTCTTCACGTAAAATGGAAATTTTTGGATCTGATTCTACTATAAATTTTTGAAAAATTTCTTTTAGATTGTTTATTCTTGAATTTTTTCTCCTAAAATTGCTTTTGTAAATCTTAAAATATTTATGCGACTTTTCTAATGATTCTTCTGATAACTGCCCTAATATTTAAATTTATATAGTTCAAAATATTTTTATTACCAACTGGTAACACTGAATTTTGAATAATCTCACTTCCGTGTATCAGGACCTTATGTACAGTTGGACTCATTGTCCACCATGCATACATTGAGATTATAAGTTTTGCTGTGTCGAATTACTTAACTCAAAAAAATTTGACAATTTTTTACTTTTTTTTTTTTATTTTTAACACTTTAATGTGTTTATTACTCACATTTGGTAAATAGCTATTTTACTTTTTATTGGTAATGTTTTTTTACTCCTTTTTAGTAAAACGAGAGTAACTAAGTACTTATTTATCTTAATTCTCATCACTATTTATTTTTGTCTCACGCCCTTGTTAAAATAATTAGTGTTTCAACAAGTAACTACTTATTAACATTTGTTCCGGATTACAAATCCCATTACTAGTAATGCCAAATTTTGCTGGGTATTTAGTTAGTTTCTCAAGCCTATGCAGCATCACCAATCTTTTGTTGTAAATATCTAAATAGGTTGAAGCTGATATTTAATAATTTCGAAAAATAAAAATTTTAAAAAATAAATATATATAAGTTTTTTTTTTTTATGGACCCTACTTTGGAGCCTTATCCTGAATTTAATTGCAAGTTACTGCAGACGAAATAAAGTTCCTCGTTTAGATAAATACCTCTAGTTTCACCCCATATTGAATTTGTCTGTATCCACAAGGTTCCACAAAAGATGCAGTCTATAATTAAGAGCCGTTTTTACACATTTCTTAAAAAATGACAACATTTGGCAGTCAATTAACGAATAACGCGGTCTAAAATTTTAGCTTATAAGGGCAGTTTTAATTAGTTACATATATTGTCAAAGCTGTGTTAAAATTTCAGGATGTTAGCTTACTTAGAAATAGTTTTACTCAATCATTTAAAAAAGGTTTCCAAAAAATTTTCATTTCTTAAAAAAAACTGAAAATGTTTGGACTTTGGAGAGACGCCCTGGTCAAAGTAAATGACATATAAATATTTTATGAATGGTTTTCTATCCCCTAGGATGTCTTTTATCAAACCCATGTTCAACCAATCAAATCGCTGACAATTTTGATTTTGTTACGATGCGCGTCCATCTTCCACTGTGCCCCAATAATTTTCAGCCCCCAACATTTTTCTTGAACATACCTAACCCCTATTTACAATTCCTAAGGGGGTTCCCATACAAAACATTTAAAAAAAATTGTTCCTACCATTCTAACTTACCCTACTTTTTAAATTGTCTGAAACAAAATAAGGGGCAAAATGATTCTTTTTAATTTAATGATCTTATCCCTAGAAACTCTTTTGTTCTTTAACGGATACTATTCGAAAAGGAATGAACACCACATTGAACGAAACTGAATGGAACAGGGAACCAAATGGAATAGAACAGGGAACAAAATGGAATGAAACTGGGAACGAATTCAAATGAAAATGTTTTCAATTTATTTTTTTTTTCATTTTTTTTTTTTTTTAACTAAATTCTTTTTTGTACTAAAATTTGTTTATCAATTAATTTTTCAGTAATTTTTTTGTTTCATTCATACATATTTGTTCATATTTTTACAAAATTTTTTCATTAAATTTTTGACTCAAAATTTTGTTAACTCAATTTTTTTTTTTTGCTCAAATTAATAAATCAATGTTTTTTTTTATAACATAAGACTGTCTTAAACTTGACGTTGTATTTATTATAACAGCTAATGTATTTGGAATTTTATTGTAAGTGTTGTGATTATCATAAGCACAGTTTTTGTAAAGGATTAAGAATTGGTTTGCTCTATCCTATGGAGCAAACCAATTCTCAGGTGACGATATATAAAGATTACATAGCGAAAAGTTCCAAAAATGGGTCTTTTATTATCATTATGTAATTTTTCTGTATTTACGGGCAACGAAATACTCTGCGCACGCTAGTATTTAATATAATTCTTACCACATAGTAAATGGAATGTAAAAAATGCTAACGTTACGTATGAGTGATATTTGATGGGTTCAATTAAATATCAATCATACGCATTGTATGCATATTATGTGCACATTGTTTTTTCTTGCTCCCCATTTAAAACTGGAATTTTTTGTATGACAAAAAAGTTTTTCTTTTCGATTTTAAACGTGCAGACAAATTTTTATTCTCCTAAGCCTAAAACTTATTTGGCACAAGTTTACGGTCAATCGGATTAAACCCGTGGCGCCCGTTGATCAAAATTTACGATTTTTGAATATTAACAAAAAATAAATAAAAAAATATTTTTTGCGAAACATCATATTTATAAATTTTGATGCGCTAAATAAGAATATCAAAAAATTAAAATCGGTTGAATGGTTCTCGAGATATCGCTAATTAAAATTTAAAAAAAAAAATCCGGCTTTTTCCTACATATGTACAAGAAATTTTTTAAAAAAATCTAAAAAAAACATTTTCCCTGACCCTTTAATAGAGCTGGAGAAAGTCTTTCATTTAAACAAAATTTAAACCAATCGAAATCATTTTATCCCGTGGCGCTCTTCGATTAAAGTTTCGGATTTTTTGAAAATGTGCACCAATTTTTAGATTTTTAAAAATAAAAAATAATATCTTGCGATAATTTTTTGTTAATTTTTGGCATGCTGCATACAAGTATCAAAAAAATCGGAAATCGCTCAAGAGGTTTTAGAGTTATCGCCTTTTAATCATATTTCCGTTTAGATCATGTTTTTAATTTGTTAAAAAAAATACATTTTCGTATGCATAGAAAAAGTCTCAGATTCTAACACATTTGTCTTATGACAAAGTCTAAATGTAAATAATTTTTCAATAGAAGAAATTTTTCCTACATAGAAAATATCAAATTCTGAGACATTTTTCGTAAAGTTGTCTCAGAATCTGAAAATTTTTCTTAAGAAAAATTTTTGGATTTTAAGAACTTTTTTCCACAGAAAAATATCAGATTTTTAAACCTTTTACTATAGAAAACGTTTCATACTCTCAGATTCTGAGACATTTTTCCTATAGGGAAAATCTGAGATTCTGAGACCTTTCCTATATAAAGTCTCAGTTTCTAAGACGTTTTCCCCATAAAGGCTCAAGTTCTGAGAACTTTTTCTTATATAGAAAAAGCTTAAAATTCTAGCACTAGAAAAAGTCTAATTCTGAGATGTTTTCAATTTTCAAATTCTAAATTCTTAGAATTTTTCTTATAGACGAGTCTTAAATTCTGAGATTCTGAGATATTATTCCCATAGAAAAAGCATTAGATTCGAAGACCATTTTCCTATCGAAAAAGTGTCCGATTTTGAGACCTTCTTCCATTAGATTAAGTTTCAACTTCTGTGACTTGTTTTTAACAGAAAAAGTATCAGATTTTGATACTATTTTCCTTTTAACCCTAGGATGTTCAACTGGGCTTTTTCGAGGCCCATGTTGATTTTGAGTAGCCGCCATTAACACCCACCAACACCCCACGCCCACGCCAAAGTCTGAGCCACGCATTAACAATTAGTGTGGTACAAGTCTTTTACACGCTACACAATCCCAGCAATCAATTAAAAGCTTAAAAGGGGAACAAATTGTAAGGGCCTCGCCAGCCCCAGTAGAGTCACTTACCACTGCCCAGGCAATCAGACATCCTAGGGTTAAAAAAGTCTAAGATTCTTAAATTCTGAGCCTTCTTTTCTTAGTCTTAGATTTTGAGACATTTTTCCATTTTTTTCTATAGAAAAAATCTCAGTCTCGAACTTCTGGCCCTTTGACAACCCCTAGTGAAATTTGATTCAGAAAATGTTTGTAGAACATTTTAACCCCTTAATGGCTCGTTTTAGTGGTGTTATATGAGGGCATTTGTAAAAAGGACAAAAACTATCCCTAAAAATGGGAGATAGAGGATTAATATGTTCTAAGAAAAGAACCGCCATCAAATTTCACTGAACACATCTATTAATTAAAAATAATTTAAATGTGTGTGATAATTTACAATTTTACTCTTTTAAGCATTTTCCACTTCTCGCACGAACTTTTGGTCTTCGAAACCCCAAGTGAAATTTTATGCAGAACATTTTTGTAGAACATATATATTAACCCTTTAAACGCAAGTTTTATTGGTGTTATTTGAGGATATTTGAAAAAAAGGACCAAAATGACCCCCAAAAATGGGAGATAGGTGGTTAATATATTCTGAAAATAGAACTGCCATCAAATTTCACTAAAGACGTGTTTCAACATTATTTACCTCAGAACTAGATTTAATACTTGTTTTTTGAGGTATTTAAAACGCAATTAAAAAAAATTAAAAACTTCAGTGGGCCATAAAAAAGAACTCGAGCTAAGTTTTCACAATCCTTGGGTTTTGCTCTACTGTTGGTATACTTTCATTTTTGTTTGGTCCAATCCAGGATACAAAATCGTGTTGCGCAGTGTTATGGAGAGAAATTTTCTTTTGGAAAAATCGTTGTGAATGGGATAATTTTGGTATAAAAAAATTACTTAGGCTTTTCCTATAGGAAAAATATCTCAGAATCTGAAACTTTTTCTATCGGAAAAATGTCTCAAAATATTTTCCATAGGAAAAATGTCCCAGAATCTAGGAATCTATAGAAAATAGAAAAAATGTCCCAGAATCTAGGAATCTATAGAAAAATTCTCAGATTCTGAGACATTTTTCCTATAGAAAAAGTCTCAGAATCTGGGACATTTGGGACTGCGCAACACGATTTTGTATCATGGATTGGACCAAACAAAAATGAAAGTATACCAACAGTAGAGCAAAACCCAAGGATTGTGAAAACTTAGCTTGATTTTTTTTTTATGGCCCACTGAAGTTTTTAATTTTTTTTCAATGGCGTTTTAAATAACTCAAAAAACAAGTATTAAATCTAGTTCTGAGGTAAATAATGTTGAAACATGTCTTCAGTGAAATTTGATGGCAGTTCTATTTTTAGAATATACTAGCTGGCCCGGGCCGCGTTGCTGGCCCAAATATTAGATCCATGTTATCGCTTCAAATATACAGTCCTGCAAAAAATGTAATGATTTTCTTGACGTGGAAAAATTTGTGGGCGTGGTTTTAAAGACCCGATTAGGCAGATAATCATCTTCAAATTATATTTTAGGAACTAAAAAAAAATTATAATGTCTTCGACTTTGCGAACTGTACAAATTTAAAACTTCTTTAGTGTCCTTACCAACAACAGAAAAATAAATTATACATATCCTTCGTTCTTATCGTGAGCAACTGTCTTGAGTTTAAACAAACCTTTATAGTTTTCCCGAATTTTCCATATTTTCGGGACACTTTTTTAATTTTCACCTTAAAAACTTAATTAGAACTATAATTTACTAAAAAAAATCGGTCCGGTTATTAGTAGTCAACTTATTTAGAAAAAAGTGGGCGTTAAAATTTGTGTGGTAAGTTAAACTTATACATATGTTTACTATACCCAAGGATTTAAAATCATTTTTAGCAAGTTTAAGCGGCATCTTTTAAGAAATATTTTTAATAGATCGAATTAGAGTAAAAATTAGTTTTAGATATATCGAAAAAAGTGGGCGAGGACAATTTTTCTTTCCGAACAAAAAATTAGCCAAATCGATCCAGGCGTTCTCACGTGTTGCGATTACCAACCTACCAACATTTGAATTTTATTTATACTTAATTAATCTATATTTTTTTCTATGGGGAAAATTTATAATATATCGAAGAAAAGAGTGGGTGGACAACTTTTCTTCCCGTAAAAATCTTATTTGAATCAAACCAACTCGGTCCATCCATTCAAAAGTGTGCGTAGAATGAAAAATTGTTCTTTCCTGAAAACCTTAGTTGGGCTATGACGAAAATTAAAAACAAAATTAGACAAATTGATCCAGCCATTCCACGATTTAAAATTTATATATCGGGAAAAGTGAACGTAAAAGTGGGCGTGGGCAATTTTTCTGTCCATAAAAATCTTTTGCGGACTATAACCAAATCAGTCTAGACGTTATACACAGATAAAAATGAGTTGTTAGATCAAGCACGAAATATACCAGGTTGAGCATTATTTTAATTAAAAGTCATCTAATGAGGAAACTTGTTGGATCAAGCACGAAAATTGTAGGTCAGTCATTGACTGTTCCTTGATTAAACCAATGCTTGATTTGAGTAATTTGTTAATTGTTATTTTTCTGTAATTTTTGATTAAACCAATGCTTGATTTGAGTGAGCGGTTAATCAATAATTTTGTGTTATTTTTGAGTAATCCAATGCTTGATCTGAGTGAATGGTTAATCATTATTTTACAGATGTAGTGTTTTTCGTCTGTCTTTTCAAGTCTTTGTTTAAATTGTTTTTTTTTTTGTGCTTTATATTATTTTGTTTATTTTCGTCTTGTGTGCGTGAAAGTACTTTTCTATTTGACGACTACCTAAAACTAAAACAAAAAACGCAACAGCGTTCATCGCATTGTTATTCAAAGCCTACCATGATGAGTTTTTTTGTTTTTATGAATTTTTTTGTGAATTTTTCAGATTTGAGCAAATGGTTAATTGATTCAAGTAAAATTTAATTAAATGTCAAATTTTAAGCTGAGCAAATATTTAATTGTTTTTTTCCATTGAATATTTTTTTCTGTGTAGTTCGATACATAGTAAAAAGTGGTCGTGAGAAATTTTACTATCCTTAGATGAATTATGACGAACATTTTCAACAAAAATTAGCCAAAGTGGGCGTGGTCACTTTCTTTTTTCGTAAAAACCAAAGTTGTAATATAATGAAAATTCATTTAAAAAAAATTTAGTCAAATCGGTCGAGCCATTCTCAGATTTTAGATAAATTACAAAAGTGGGCGTAGAAGTAGGCGTGGTCGATTTTTCTTTCAGTAAAAACTCAAATTGGGTTACTATGAACATTTAAATAAAAAATTACCCAAATCGGTGCAGCCGTTTTCCGATTTTAGATAAATTGAAAAAAGTGGGCGTAAAAGTGGGCGTGGTTAATTTTTCTTTACGTATAAACCTAAGTTGGACTATGACAAACATTTCAAAAAAAAAATTGTCCAAATCGGTCCAGCCGTTCTCAACTGATGCTGTTACCAACGAACGACAATTGATTTTTATTTATATAGATTAACCACCTATCCCCCATTTTTGGGGTCATTTTGGTCCTTTTTTCAAATATCCTCAAAGAACACCAATAAAACTTGCTTTTAAAGGGGTAATATGTTCTACAAAAATGTTCTGCATACAATTTCACTTGGGGTTTTCGAAGACCAAAAGATCGTGCGAGAAGTGGAAAATGCTTAAAAGAGTAAAATTGTAAATTATCACACACTTTTAAATTGTTTTTTATTAATAGATGTATTCAGTGAAATTTGATGGCGGTTCTTTTCTTAGAACATATTAATACTCTATCTCCCATTTTTAGGGATAATTTTTGTCCTTTTCACAAATGCCCTCATAGAACACCACTAAAACATGCCTTTAAGGGGTTAAAATGTTCTACAAACATTTTCTGAATCAAATTTCACTAGGGGTTGTCAAAGGCCAGAAGTTCGTTCGAAAAGTGCAGAATGCTTTAAAAAGTAAAAATGTATAGTATTTTGGTGAAACATAATTTTACTAATTATGATAACTCACAATTTTCCTTTTTTAAAAATTTTTCTTATATTGCACGAACTTTTGACCTTTGACAGCCCCTAGTAAAATTTGATGCAGAAAATCTTTGTGCCCCATTTTAACTCTATAAGCGCACGCCTTAGTCGTGTTCTAAGAGGATATTTAAAAAAAAGGGCCAAAATGACCCCTAAAAATGGGAGATAAAGGGTTAATTTGTTCTAAGAAAAGAACCGAAGCAGATTTATAAAATTTTTTTCGACTTATTTCACATGAGAGTAAATCCATATCAACATAGCAAAAAAATCGAATTTTTGACGTCAATCGACCCAAATTTCATGAAATTTGGTATATATGTTGGGACTTATTTGACTTATACTCAAACAACATTTATGACTTTTTACTTCCGTAGTTTTGGAAATATGACGTTTCAAAAGTCAAGAAAGTCTTTTGAAGGGTAAATTCTAAATATTTATATCTTAAAAAGTATTTGAGCTATATTACTCCCAGATAGCTTTTTTTAAAGGCAAAACCATCACCTTTAATATATTATTTTGCAAAAGTTTTTATTTTAAGATCTTTTTTGTATTTCTGCACAATTCGCGATTCGCGAAAATATATCAAAAAAAGCGACATTTTTAAAAATCTGAAAAAAATATATGTTAATGGTTTGAGTCTTAGCTACAAGCTCTAAAAATTTCGCGTTGGTGAACGTGCTAACTTCAGAGATATTAATAAAAATGTGTTGCCAAGTAGGAAATTTTTTTCAAATCTGATGAATATTTAATTAATATTTTTGAACATTTTTGCAAACACATAAAATAAAACGGTGAAAAAAAATAAATTTAATGGTACACACGAGTACTACACATGAATACAATGTAATGTAACTATTTATCGATTACACTACTAAACAAAAGTATTTTTTTTTTTGCAGAGACTTCTAGAACACATTTTTGAAAGTATTTGCCCTGCACGAATCTGTCATCATAACCATTTTTATTAAATGTCTTCTGGACATATAGGCCTTTTTTGTAGACTAAACCCTCAAACCCAAGAAAGAAAGATAATAATAAATGTTTCACACTGACATACCTCATATTATTTGTTAGTTTAATATTTTTGTATGCTTCAGCTGCAAATACTAAATGAGCATATCTCGAGAACGCGATTGTACAAAAATGACAATGGATTCGCGTTTAATGGATTCACATTAAAGAGGGCAAAAGACTTAAGAAAATGTATTTTAAACAATGAAAGTTACTAAAATAAAAATATTAGGGAAAAAAGTATATGCAAATAATATTTGCAAATTTTGCTCAAAATTTAAATTTTTTTTGCAAATATTTTCGGATAAACTCAATGAATTTTGAAATAAAATGCATTTTAAATAAAATTTTTCCAATAGAAAGTCATTCGTTGGTTTTTATGGGGACGGACTGCAAAGAGGTCTTATCTCGAAAAGGCGATTTGATAAAATATTTATGATGACAGATTCGCGTTAAGGAGGTAAACATACTTTAGCAAATGTATTCTAGAAGTCTGTTCAAAAAAAAAAGTTGATTTTTGTAGAGTAGTGTAATTGATAAATATTCATGTTATATTGCATCTATGTGTAGTACCCGTCTCTACCACAAACTTTTCTTTTTTCACCGTTTTATTATATCTATTTCCAAAAATATTCAAAAATTAAATATTCTTCAGATTTGATAAAAATTTCCAACTTGGCAACACATTTTTATTGATATCTCTGATCTTAAAACGTTCACCAATCCGAAATTTTTACAGCTTGTAGCTAAGATAACAGTCATTAACATATATTTTTTTCAGATTTTTAAAAATGTCGCTTTTTCAGATATATTTTCGCGAATCGAGAATTTTGCAGAAATAAAAAAAATTCCCAAAATAAAAATTTTTGCAAAATGTTTTTTGAAAGGTCATGGTTTTGCCTTTAAAACAAGCTACCAGGGAGTAAAATAGATTAAATACTTTTGAAGATATTAATGTTTATATTTCATCCTTTAAAATATTTTCTTGACTTTTGACACGTCATATTTCTGAAACCACGGAAGTTAAAGGTCTTAAATTTTGTCTGAGTAGTAGTCTTATAAGTCCCAACATATACACAAAGTTTCATTAAATTCGGAGACATTGAAGGAAATCAGGGGTTCATGTTGAAAAATTTTAACTCATGACTTTGTTGAAAAACAATTTACCAGTATGTGATAATTTACAATTTTACTTTTTTTAAGCATTTTTCACTTTTCGCACGAAGTTTAAATTTTTGACAACGCCTAGTGAAATTTGATGCAGAAAATTTTTGTAGACCATTTTAACCCTTTAAAAGCTATTTTTATTGTCGTTCTGTGAGGCTACTTAAAAAAGGGACCAAATTGACCCCTAAAACTTGAAGATAGAGTGTTAATATATTCTATGAAAACAACTGCCATCAAATTTTACTAAAGACGTGTCTTAAAATTATTTACCTCAAAATTATATTTAATACTTTTTTTTTGACTTATTCAAAACGCCTTTGAAAAAAAACTGAAAAACTTCAGTGGGCCATAAAAAAAGAACTCTAGCTAAGTTTTCAAAACCCTTCGGGGGTTTTACTCTTCTATTGGTATACTTTATTTTTTTTTTTTGTCCCGTCCCAGATACACTCGAAGACCCCAAATTTATTGCACAGTGTAGTAAGAACTTCCAGATTGAAAGATATTTTTTCACAAACAATTTTTAGATTTAGGCACATTTTTCCCATAAAAATTTGCAGATTTTTCCTACAAACATTTTTAGATTTTTCCTTTAAAAATGTTCAGTTTTTTTCTATAAAAAAAATTTCGGATTTCATAATTTTTTTTTCCTTTGGAAACTTTTGTAGAAAACTCCGTTCTTTTGTTTGTTCTATTATTCTTCTTTTTCTATCTTTTCCTTTTATTTTTCTTTCTTTTCCTTTTTTTATTTTTTAAACTTGGTATGGGTGGGAAATTTCCCTTTCCCCTCCCGCGCATGCTCTACTACTAACAATAAGTGGACGGTATAAAAGCATTTTTTTTTTTACCACTCTAGTGTAGACGTATGAGTGATATTGTTTAAGTTTAATTAAATAACAATCATACGCAATGTATGCATATTAATTGTGCATCTAAATTTTCTTTCATTCCGGACAGAAAACCGCGGTTCCAACTTCATTAAAAAATTACGAAACATATGTAAAGAAATTGAATGTCATTTGCCCCATCCCTTTTCATACCCTCCAACCACAGTATGGAGGTTAACTAACTTTGGCATTCCATGTGCAACTCATCGAAATATTGGTCGGGATCCCATAAATTACATATTTTATTGATCTTTGATTGAGTCTATGCCATTTAATGAATGTCCGTCTGTCTATCTGTATAAAACACAATGCAGTCCAAAATAAAAAAAATCTCCTGATGTTTTTCACAAAAATGTCTTATGGTCATAGGCCGGTAAGTTCGTAAACGGAAAATGTCGGCCCAGGGGCAAAAAAGTTTTTACTTGAAGAATGTTTTTTTTTTTTTTGTATTTTTGCAAATCAAATGAAATAATTTCTTGTGATTGGAAATTCAAAAATCTGCGTTTAGAGAAAAGTGGATTAGAAAATGCATTTTTTTTTTGTCCGCCGCCTTTTGTGGGCGTGGATATAAACAAATTATTTGCAATATTGATAAAAGTGTATTACTTAAGTGCAAAAAGCATAATAAATGATTTTGTAAACATTAATAGCGAGTGGAAAGGTGTACCCCAATATCCATTGGTGGTTCCTTCGGGACCTTTCTCTACAAAACACCCCCTCACAATTTTTTTTTATTTTTGCAAATATTGGAGATATAATAGATTCGGCTTAGCCGAATTAACACTCTCACTTGTTTTAAATAGACATAACCCTTTTTACCAGTTTCACAATATTCTAAAATACCATTTTTTTAAATAAAATTTTATAAAATTAAAAAAAAATATTTTTAATTTATTTTACTTTCGCCTGCCTACAACAAAACAGAAAATAATAATTTTTATCCGCCTTTTTTATGCTATAATAAATGATTTATGACCTCAGACATTAACAGATTCGGATCAATAATATAGATAAAAATCACTAAAAACAAAATAAACAAATATTGTCTAATGGTTGTAACTTAATGACAAACAAAAACATAAAATTTGTAACAGAGCACAGGACAAGTCATATAATCTGATGGATATCTTATATTTAAGAGATTCCATGACAATTGTTACAAAGCAAATTTAATTGCAATTCTAAAAGTCGTATTTCAAATTGAAAGATTGCAAATTCTGATTAATTTTTATTAAAAAATAAAAATTGTTTTATTATACCTTTAAAATATTATATTTTGAGGATGTTTATTCTGGTTCGAGGTCATTATTTTCTTTACTAATTAAAACCATAATATTCTCATAGCATAATTTTCAAGAAAATTATTTTTTTGTTTTAAATTTATTTACGTTGGTCATTTTTGCAAGACTTAATCGACACGTATTTCGGAATTTGTCAAATTCCATTGTCAAGATTATTTAGCAAAAAATAGAAACGAAAGTACCAAACGAGTCTAATGACAATTTTGCGAAACTTAAAAAAATGAAGAAATCCGCGAATTTAAGGGCTTAAGATGAAAAGCTTTAAATCAAATTTACCTAAGAAATATTGCTAAAAGTTATATCTTTGTTTTCCATGCCATAAAATTTAAAAATCATTATCTTAGGAAATTTTTTTATTAAAAAAGCAGCTGAAAATCAGTCAATCTTTAATGACATTTTGCAAGAAAACTGTACCATACATCGAAAAACGGAGTACGCCATTCGACTCAGCATGTTCGAAATATATAGAAATGTTGGTCGTATATCTTGTTTTCTAAAATAGTGGTTAGTTTTGTCACGCAGTGTAGTCCATTGGACTACAACAATATGTTATTTGTGTTGTTGTGAGTATAATAATCCATATTAGGGTTATTCATTCACTATGGCGTGTTCTAATTAAGTTCAAATTCTGATTACTTTTTATTAAAAAATAAAAATTGTTTTACTCGACCTTTAAAATATGATATTTTGAGGATGTTTATTCTGGCTCGAAGTCATTATTTTCTTTACTAATTAAAACCATGATATTCTCATAGCATAATTTTCAAGAAAATTATTTTTTTGTTTTAAATTTATTTATGTTCCGAATTTCGAAACACGTGTCGATTAAGTTTTGCAAAAATGACCAACATAAATAAATTTAAAACAAAAAAATAATTTTCTTGAAAATAATGCTATGAGAATATGATGGTTTTAATTAGTAAAGAAAATAATGACCTCGAGCCAGAATAAACATCCTCAAAAAAAAAAAAAAAATTAAAAGATTGCATATGATAGTTTAAGTGTTTTAAATGGAAAATTCGAATTTCATATGAAGATTTTGAATTTCAGAAAGAATATTTGAATTTTTATTGATAACAGATTGCAACAACCAAACACGAAATGAGATGAAACTAAAAGCATATGAAAGTTGACGATTTCCAAAACAAACCCCTCAAGGTCTTTGTTTAGTTCAGTGCTAGTTTTTTTACACGCATTTGAAGTTAGTGAACTTTTATAATAATTACACCATCCGACAAACATAAAAAATGTCGTTAAACACAAACTGGATAATATACGCTTTAAACTAGAGACTAAACGTAGTAAAACTGCATTTACAGTTTTTCTTTTCGTGATCGTGTTTCCTTTTAAAAGGACTTCAAAGTTTTAGAGAATTCAACATTAACATTTTTTTTTAATATTTGTATTTGTCCTATGACACCACTAATGATAGCAAATGAAAGAGTAGGATTTCCCCAATTTTTTTTTTATTATTTTTTTTATTTTTACATATCAGGAAAAAAGGAGGTAAGTTACGTCCTTTCAAAAATTTGTCCTTCAATATCATTTAAAATTTTCAACAAAATATTTTAATAAATATTTTCAAGTGACTTTATTTACATCCTTTTATGGTATAGTAAAAAATGGAAAAGTTAGGAGAGATCCTCCAGTGTCATCCTAGGACAAGTACAAATATTTCAGAAATATTTTACAAAATGTATCCTTTAAAACAGAATCACAAAATGAAAAACTATAAATGCAGTTTTACTCCAGTTGATCTCTACTTTCAGATGTATATCACCCGGTTCATGTTTAATATTGGCTGTCGGACGGTGTTATAATAATAATTGCTTGAAAACTGTATAAGTGGTGTATACTTAATTTTATAAATGGCTTTAAATAGCAATCATACGCAACGGTGTACAGTGATTTATTTTTAAGAATTTGGCTATTCGGCAAGTAGGTACTGGGCCGATTGCAGCAAAATTCACACCGGTTACAGCTAACGTAATTTTGAACGCTGTACCCCACATGTCCAATAGTGGCACCATCAGGGGCCTATAAAGTAGGACATATTTAATATATAAAAATTATAAATCGTTTAAAATCTCCAACTTTAAAAGCGTGCAAAAATCTAGCACTGAATTAAAAAAGAGCCTGACAGTCTTGTTATGTAAATGTCAACTTTCATTTGCTTTTGGTATCATCCCATTCCGATTTGGAAAGTTCGAATTTGCATCACTGTGTAATTGGGTATTCTTACGAATTACATCTGAAATCAATAGTTCCCTAGTTCTAGAATATTTTGACAAATAATTGTTGTCTAAAAAGTGTTTTTGGTGAGAAAAATATTAAGTTGTTTTTACAAACAGTTTTGCAATTAGTTTTTTTTTTTTGTTGTGGACTTTATCATATAAATTTATTCTGACCATAATATTGTTAGTAAAATGTTAAGTTTATATTTGTGTTCTAAACAAAAATATTTGTATTGGAAAAGTATCATTTACTAATAATAAAAGCCATAAATTTCAATGAATCAAAGATTTATCTATACGAATTGCGTATGCAAGGTCTCCAAGGAGGCACTTACATTTGGAAAACACTGTTAGTTATTATCAAGGAGAGGAATTTCCTGCAAATGCATGTTTTAACATGATAATGTTTTTAGGCTGGTGTATAATTTTAAAAAAAGTTGCAGGACGCCACCTCAGTTTGACTACATAAGCTAACAATTAACGAAAAAGAAAACACGAATTACTATTTTCATTTTCTTAAAACCAAAAATTTTAATATCTTGGGTTTGTAACTTGGATAATAATTCACCTCGTGGTGAATAAAAAGTAACATAATTAAATTTTAATAACTTGGGTTTGTAACTTGGATAATAATTCACCTCGTGGTGAATAAAAAGTAACATAATTATTTTTCAACAAAAAAAAAAAATTTTCATAAAAATTTTTTTTTCATCAAATTTTTTTTTCCATCAATTTTTTTCCCCACCCGGTGAAAAATGGTACACTCATAAAAATTTGTTAGTATTCCTTACAAAAAAGTCTGTTACCATTACTAATAAAGTTTTCAATTTGTGCCCGATAACTTTTTCAGTTACCATTACAAACTTTGGTTTTCAAAAATTAGTAATCTTAAAAAACACTAAAAAAATTAGTATTACTAAATTTTTTTGTAAAAAAATTGTAAATTGTGTATTTTAAATTTTTGGTATTTTTTTACTACATGTAAACTGCGTATTGCGCTTGTTGTCACCATTACTATTTCAATGCAAGTCAGATTTTGTTTGAAAATTTGATCTGAAATATGTAAGAGAAAATATTGAATACATTCTTTTTAATACAAAATATAAATTACATAACACATAAAATAAATGCTTTGAAAATTGTGTTGAATAAATTGGTGTTCTAGAATAAAAAATACATTATATTGATATTATTTAAATGGAACACATAAATATACAGTTGTTACCTGCTTTCATCATTTTCTATTTTGTTTTATTTATTGTCCTAAAAAAGAGTTAATTTTAAACAAAAAATACTTTAACATTTGGTTGCCTGTATTTTGTGTTGTAATATTTTGTTGTTTGTACATTTTTTTATTTCTTCCGCTCCGCGACGTTGTCCATTCAAATGCTATTTTCCAACTGAATAATAGAAAGAAAGGCATGAAGAAAAGTACACAAAATTACCAATACTATTCTGAGTATTAAGAAATCAACCCTTTGTGTACACTGTACACAAGAAAAGAAAAAAAATCGCAGATAGCGTAAAACAAAAAAGGACCGCAAGTGGAGAAGAAAGAAAAAAATAATTGAAAAAGGTCGGTGTTTTTTTGAATTTTGCATATCTTCTCTTTACTGCATATTGTTCCCTTTTTTTATATATGTTTTTATTTGAAAGAAAACAAAGTAGTTACAATGAAGCAGACAAATAAGCGTAATTCAATATTGAAAATAATAAACATATTCATACTCATGAAAGCGCAGTTTTACCATTAAAATAAAAAAATAACTAACTATATATTTTTTTTAAATGCTCTTTTTAATTTCCAAATATTTTAATAACATTTTCTTTTTGTATTTCATTAGTGCAATACTTTTCTAGAAAAGAAAACCGAAAAGTTAATACGAAATTTTTAAAAAATCAACTGAAAAAATTATTAAAAAATCAGTAAAAAATTAATAGTTTGTAATGCGAGTTTACTAAAACGAATTACAAAAAAATATTTTTTTAGTACAATTTAGTAAAAAAGTTGTAAAGTTGGGATACAAACAATTTTACAAACTTTTTTACTGACGTATTTTTTTGAGTGTACAAATATGATCATATATGCGTTCATACAGCGTCATGTATGTCCATATATGTAGCATATATGAACAGTGACGTATCCAGGAATTTGAAAACGGGGGGGCACAATTCCCAAAATTTTTTTTGCCATCGAAAATATAGGTTTTTAACTACACCCATAACCAACCCCCCCCCCCCCCCCTACACGATTTTCGTCTTAGAAAGTTAACATTTTTAATGAGGGTTTCTTAGTCAACCCTTCTTTCCTAAATTGGTATGTGTTTAAACATTTTTAAAAATTTTTGGAAATTACTTAAAAATATTTGGATTTGAATGCCGAGTGGCGGTTTTGAATTTCAATATGGCGGATACAATATGGCGCACAATTTTTTAAAAATATTACAGATTTGCTTAAAATTTTTCATGCACAGGTTCTTGGAGTCGATTA
Organism: Pegoplata infirma; assembly: GCA_963921195.1. NCBI lineage: Eukaryota > Metazoa > Arthropoda > Insecta > Diptera > Anthomyiidae > Pegoplata > Pegoplata infirma. The sequence continues at coordinate 108,749,639 of OY992537.1, read as the reverse complement.
AGAAAATTTGTAGTTGGATTTTTAAAATTCAAAATGTCGGATCCAATATGGTGATATTTTTTTTCAAAAAATAACAGATTCACTCAAAACTCTTTACGCACCGGTTTGTTGGGTTGCTAAATTAGAATCTGCCATTCGAAAATCTAACTTCAGATTCTTATTTAGCGACCCCAAAAACTGGGGCATAAGAAGTTTCAAGGAAATCGGTTGATTTTTTAAAAATATTTGTCGCCTTGTTGGATCCGCCATTTTGAATTTTAAAATTCCAACTTCAGATTCTTCTTAAACGACCACAAAAACCTGTGTTTAAAGAGTTGATGAAGAAACCCTCATATAAAAGAAACAATTCTAAGGTTGTGGTGTCTTGGCTCATTGGCCACATCGGGGATTTTGGGGTTAAAAAAATGTGTAAAAAATGGCGAATTTTAGATTTTTCAGCCATTTCTTTTTAAGAAAGTATATGATATTTCCATATGAGAATAATTTTTTCAATGCCTATCCAACGGGGGCACAACATTGTAAACATTTTATTTGAAAATTGTTTTATAGAAATTAATTTTCATAATCGTGATGTATAATTTTTATTAGATAAAAGTAATATTTTGTAGTTTTTATCCTACTTTACTGATTTTGCGATATAAATGACTTTTTAGAAACGAAATTATTTCAAACTCTAGAGTTTTTATAAAAAAAAATAAAATTTCTTCTATTAAAATCAAAATATTTAGAAACTTGTGAATTTTTTTTGTATAATGTTTTTTTGGGTATAAAATTTTCAAATTGAAAAGGGGAGGGCACGTGCCCCCTGTGCCCACCCCCTGTATACGTCCACGTATATGAATATATATGATACTGTATGAAGGCATATATGGTCATATTTGCAACATATATGTCCATATACGTAAAATGAGGGCATATGAACATATATGACATATATGCTCCATATATGTCCCCATATGTCATATATGGGCATGTGCCCTCATTTTACGTATATGGACATATATGTTGCAAATATGATCATATATGACTGCATACAATTTTATATATGACCATATATGCTCATATATTTATTTTTTTTTCTTACTAAAAAATTTTTTTTTCATCATTGTTTTTTACATCACTCACTTACGAAATGTACAGCTCTTTTTGTTATTTAATGGGGTCCTCGACTGATATTTCAATTCGTTTTGCATGGAATGGCAAATTATTTTTTCTAAAAAAAATTTGCTTTGTCAAGTACACCCAAATCTTCCGCAAAACATTATCATGATTTTTTCCGTTAGTCTTTGATAATCCAAATATCTTTGCAAATCAAAAAATTTCCATTAAAATGGTATCGATTCGTTAGTGCATATTTTGCTCAAAATGCATATTTTTCCATATTTTACTATTATTCTGAAATAAGTGCATATTTTTGGGTCATATTTTGTATAAAATTTTAGTTTTATCTTATTTTTCCCATTTGTTATTATTTGTTTTGTAAACATCATTCATTTGCCTGGTGGAAAGGCATCACCTTTTTTTTTTTTTTTTTTTTTAGGTCAAAAAATTGTCTGCCCGAATGCCCGAAATGATTTTTGTTCGTTAATAAGCTAAAAAAGTACCAAATTATCAAAAAAAAATCTTTTCATTTTTTTTTTTTTTAAATGTAAAAATTCATTTAGTGCATATTTTTTTAGTTTTTAGTGCATATTTCAAGATTTTAAGTGCATATTTTAGGCGCTTAAAACATGGTTTTTTAATGCTTGAAGTCCCTGGCTTTTATAAGCAAAGAAAAAGACGAATTGTCATACTGACCTCCCCCTCCCCCCTCTCCTTAATTCGAAACAAAAATATTGAAACCACACAAAAATTTGTAATATCAACAAAAAAATTCTAAATTTTTAAAAAAATGCCGAATTATGCCAAACACATTATTTGAATTAACAAATAGAAAGTTATGATTTTAGCCAAGGACATTGTAATATCAACAAAAACAGCTTTTTGATATGCGCAAATATTTCCGAATACATTGTGAAACAGTGCAACTAATTTTGAACCCTTGTCAACTGATTAAATAATCGTTCATATCACTGCGCAACAATTTGCTGGTCATGGTGAGGGGGTAGACCAACCAACACAGAATTATGGTATTAAGTATATGGAAACCACCGAAGGGTTATTTAATAGTGATATCTATTATTATTTAATCTTTGAACAAATTTAAAATTATTTGTCTCTTTTATTATTTTAATACTATTTCGCAATTTTATAAATATTGATTTTATGAAATGAATATCACAAACTATTCCACAACTATTCATCAAATCTAAATCCTTAACATGATATATAATATTAACCCTGTAATGCATAGAACCACTTGAGGACTCCTAATTTTTTTTGTTTCAGAATTTAAGACATTTTTTCTACAAAAATAAATTGCAGAACATTAAATAAATTTTCAAATTCTGATACACTTTTTCTATCGAAAAAGTCTCAGATTCTGAGACATTTTTCCTTTAGAATAAGTCTAAGATTCTGAGACAACTTTCCTAAGACATTTTTCTATAGAAAAAGTCACAGATTTTGAGATATACTTCCTTTAAAAAAGTTTCAGATTCTGGCATATATTTCCTTTGGGAAAAGTCTCAGATTCTGAGACAGTTTTTCTTTAGAAAAATCTCAGATTCTGTGACATTTTTTCTATAGAAAAAGTCTCAGATTCTGTGACATTTTTTCTATAGAAAAAGTCTCAGATTCTGTGACATTTTTTCTATAGAAAAAGTCTCAGATACTGTGACATTTTTTCTATAGAAAAAGTCTCAGATTCTGAGATATTCTTCCTTTAAAAAAGTCTCAGATTCTGAAAAATGTCTCCTATAGAAAAAGTTTTAGATTCTAAGGCATCTTTCCTATGGAAAAGTCTTACAGCCTTTCCATAGAAAAATAAAATATATTTAAAATCAGCTTTTAATTTTATTTCCATACAAATTGTTTTTGTTTTTAAAATCGACTTTCAAAAATTGTATTGAAAATTTGAAATTTAAAATAAAACTTTTGTTAAAACAGACTTTCTGTTTTCTTGTGGTAAGGGCCATAGATTCTAAGAAATTTTTCCTATAGAAAACGTCTCAGATTCTGAGACCTTTTTTCTTTACCAAAAGCCTTAAATTCTGAGACATTTTTCCTGTATAAAAAGTATCAGATTCTGACACATTTTTCCTATAGAAAAAGGCATAGATTTTGGGACATTTTGTTAATAAAACGAACACCAATGGGAGCAAGGGATCGAGGTCATCCTAAGAAAATATGGTTTGATCATGTTTTAGAAGACTTAAAAATATTGGGTGTTAGAGGTTGGTGGTTAATTACCCAAGACCGTAACAAATGGAGAGCACTGGTAAAGTAAAGTAAGTAAGTGTCTATAAAAAAAGTCTCAGATTCTGAGAAATTTTTTATAGAAAAATTCCTAGATTTTAAAAAAATGTTCCTATAAAAAGTCTTAGATTCTAATACATTTTTCGTATAGAAAAGTCTCAGATTCTGAGACGTTTGGTAAAGTAAAGTAAGTAAGTGTCTATAAAAAAAGTCTCAGATTCTGAGAAAATTTTTTATAGAAAAATTCCTAGATTCTAAAAAAATTTTCCTATAAAAGTCTTAGATTCTAATACATTTTTCGTATAGAAAAGTCTCAGATTCTGAGACGTTTTTTCAATAGAAAAGTGTGAGAATTTTTAGAAAAATAATTTTACATAGTAATTTTTACTGTGATTAAACCTTCCGACAGTCAATATTAAAAATGAACCAGATGATATACGTCTGAAAGTAGAGATCAAATAGAGTAAAATGGCATTTACAGTTTTTATTTTCGTGATCCTATTTCCTTTTAAAAGGATTTCAAAGTTTTAAAGGATACATTTTGTAAAGTAGTATTTGAAATATTTGTCCTAGGATGACACTGATGATGGCAAATGAAAGAGGAGGACCTTCCCTAATTTTTTACTTTTTTTTTTTGTCATGTCAGGAGAAACGGATGTGAATAAAGTCATTTAAAAACTTTAGCAAAATATTTTGTTGAAAATTTTGAATGACATTGAAGGATACATTTTTTAAAGGTCGTAACTTACCTCCTTTTTCCTGGTAAATAAAAATAATAAAATATAAAAACTACAGGAGATCCTCCTCTTTCATTTGCTATCACTTGGGGAATCCTAGGGAAAGTACAAATAGTCAAAAAATATTTTATTAAATTTAATCCTCCAAAACTTTGAAGTCCTTTTAAAAGGAAACAGGATTAAAAAAAGCAAAACTATAAATGCAGTTTTACTACATTTAGTCTCTAGTTTCAAACGTATAGTATCCAGTTCGTGTTTAATTACTTTTTTTATTTTTTGTCAAAAGGTGTTACCGTAGAATTTCAAGTTTTTATTACCTTTTTTCGTATTAATCACACAAAATTAACAATAATCAAAAAACTGTTCTTTAAAGGGTTAATAATTCACATTTTAAAATCCAAACCATAACCACTAAATGTTTCGAATAGACAAGCAGAAATGCTATGTCTAATGTCCACCAATGATTTTTAAATTTTATTTCTATAGATATTTTAAATTATTACAAAAATATTTTTTTATTGGATAAATGAAAAACTTATTTCTGTAGCAATATTGATTTAATTTAAAAACAGTGTTTAAAAAATTTAGATAACAAATTTTAATTTTAAAATGCTGATAAACGTTTTAAATTTCAATCGCACTTAATATCGTTTCGAAGTTCTTTTGTTTAAAAGCCATTTAAGGACTAAAAATAACGACAAAATATTGAAAAAAACAGTTTTTTCAATATTTTTTTATTTCGCGTTCTACGTGATTCAGGTTTTGAAAAATGTGCTAACTTCCAAAAAAAAAGTCAAACAAAGTTTCTACGCCATTCGTTGAAATAAAAAAAATAAATTAAAAGATCCTACACATTAAAAAAATATGTAAAAAAAAGTAAAATATATATTTTATTTCTTTTTTGCCATTTTTAGCCGTTTTTAACAATTTTTAGCCGCTTTTTACAACAAAATTTAGCTGTTTTTGAATACCGAGACCAGAAAATACGGAAACATGGCCGAGTAAAAAAGTTTTAAAATAATCATATATTTTTAAATATAATAATATTATAATATCCCGAGTAAAAAAGATCTGATATAATCATATATGCTATTATATAATTATTTATATTTATATATGGTTATGCATGAACTTTGACATGGACATATAAGTTTATATATAGCTTTGTATTTTTCCTTATTTTTTAATATGATAACATACATATTCATATCTATTTATATACCGATCTATATGAAATTAGATATGACATAAAAGGTCGGGAATTTTTAGATATGGCAGATAAAAAGATATATGATTTTATTTATAATTATATCCCGAAAAAAATTTTTAAAATTTTCGAAGTCCCGGAAAATTAAAAAATAAAAAAAAATTTCATGTCCTAAAAAATTTTATGAAAATTTTCCAAAGTACCGGAATTTTTTTGGCAATTTCTTTGACATTTTTTTTTAGTAAAAAAATCATTGAAAATGTGTTTAGAAAAAATTTAATTTTTTTGAAAAATTTTTAAGTTCCGAAAAAAATGTTTTTAAATTTTCTAAGACACAAACATTTTTTGGAATTTTTAAACCCATAAAAATGATTTAAAATAAAAAAAAAATTGACTGAATTTTTCGAAAAAATTCAGGAGAGCAATAAAAACTCTTCTAATTGATAATGTATCCAATCAGATAAAATAATTTCTAATTTCACGTTTAAAATTCCATAAAATTTTACCAGATTTCATCTAATTATATAAAAATTTATCTAATTTTAACAGATAAGATATGATTTAATACAATAAGATAGACCCATTTTTGGGATCAAACTGAATCAAATTTGATATTATTTTATCAAAAATAATAGAATTTGATATAATGGTATAATATTCGATCCGCCAATTTTCGGATCAAAATTAATATGGATTTACATAAAAGCATATCTGTTCATACATAATTAAATATTGCGTCATATAACTTTTTTTTATTCGGGATGATCCAACACTTGATCCCAAAAATGGAGGATCCATAAATATATGATTGGTCCCAAAAATGGAGGATCCAAAAATATATGATTTTATCTTATTAAATCAAATTCGATATAATTAGATCCCAAAAATGGAACGATAAATTCGATCTAATTTGATATTGAAGATAATAATAGATCTAATAAGATCCCTATTAATATTATAAATCTGATTGTTGGTTTGTCTGTCTGTCTGTCTTTCTGTCTGTCTGTCTGTCTGTCTGTCTGTCTGTCTGTCTGTCTGTCTGTCTGTCTGTCTGTCTGTCTGTCTGTCTGTCTGTCTGTCTGTCTGTCTGTCTGTCTGTCTGTCTGTCTGTCTGTCTGTCTGTCTGTCTGTCTGTCTGTCTGTCTGTCTGTCTGTCTGTCTGTCTGTCTGTCTGTCTGTCTGTCTGTCTGTCTGTCTGTCTGTCTGTCTGTCTGTCTGTCTGTCTGTCTGTCTGTCTGTCTGTCTGTCTGTCTGTCTGTCTGTCTGTCTGTCTGTCTGTCTGTCTGTCTGTCTGTCTGTCTGTCTGTCTGTCTGTCTGTCTGTCTGTCTGTCTGTCTGTCTGTCTGTCTGTCTGTCTGTCTGTCTGTCTGTCTGTCTGTCTGTCTGTCTGTCTGTCTGTCTGTCTGTCTGTCTGTCTGTCTGTCTGTTCCGCAATAAGTACAGAACGGCTTAACCGATTTTCACGAAATTTTCACCACAGATAGTACTAACCGAGGCGGGAACTATAGGCCATAAGCGACCGCGATCGGACAAAGGGGCGTAAAATGCCACGCCCCTTTGTACCATGCTAAAGCTATATCTGCCTGTATGACAATAACGGAAAAACGGCTGAACCGATTTTCATGAAATTTTCACCACAGACAGTACTAACCGAGGCGGGAACTATAGGTCATAAGCGATCGCGATCGGGAAAAGGGGCGTGAAATGCCACGCCCCTTTGTACCATTCTAAAGCTATATCTGCCTGTCCGGCAATAACGGAAAAATGGCTGAAACGATTTTCATGAAATTTTCACCACGGATAGTATTAACCGAGGCGGGAACTAAAGGCCATAAGCGACCGCGATCGGACAAAGGGGCGTAAAATGCCACGCCCCTTTGTACCATGCTTAAGCTATATTTGCCTGTCCGGCAATAACGGTAAAACGGCTGAACCGATTTTCATGAAATTTTCACCACAGATAGTACTAACCGAGGCGGGAACTATAGGTCATAAGCGACAGTAATCGGAAAAAGGGGCGTAAAATGCCACGCCCCTTTGTACCTTTCTAAAGCTATATCTGTCTGTCCGGCAACAACGGAAAAACGGCTGAACCGATTTTCATGAAATTTTCACCACAGATAGTACTAACCGAGGCGAAAACTATGAGCCACAATAGAGGGCAATCAAAAAAAAGGGGCATAAAATACCACGCCCCTTTTTGTTACACTGAAAGCTAATTCTGCTTTTTATGCAATTACGCTTAAGCAGCTGAACTGATTTTCATCATGAAATTTTCACCAGATAGTATTAACCGAAGCGAAAAGAATGATCCAAAATAGATGACGATCGAAGAAAGGGGTCGTATAATACCACGCCCCTTTGTATTACATTGAAAGTTATTTCTTCCTAAACCGATTTTAATGAAGTTTTTACCAAAGATAGTACTAACCGAGCCGAAAACTAGAAATTATAATAGAAATAATGTCACGCCCCTTTTTACTATAATGAAAGTTTTTTCTGCATGTTCCATAATCATGCTTAAAAAAAAATAAAATAGATAATAAATAAATAATAACATATATAAAAAACAGTTTTCATTAACAAGACAAACCGACTATAAAATCCTACTGATGATGACACTAACTAGGGTGTTTGAAACCGGTATAGGAAATACCAGAAATGTCTATAATTTTTAGAAATTCAATTTTTCTTTTGCATTTTTCAACTTGAACCCTTATAGCACGCCCCTTTTTATTTATTTGAACGCTATTTCTGTCTGTTCCGTAATAAAGCATAAGCTGCTAAACCGATTAGAATGAAATTTTTACCACAGATAGTAAGTACTTACCGAGGCTGGAACTATAGATTAAAATAGAGCGCGTTCGGACAAAGGGGCGTAAGTTGACACGCGCCTTTGTACTATACTGAAAGTGTTTCTGCCTGTTCCTTAATAACGCTTAAACGACTAAACCGATTTTAACAAACTTTTTTCCATAGATAGTACTAACAGAGGCGGGCACTTTAGTACACTCAAAAAATTATGTTAGTAAAATCAACTGAAAATGTCAGTTAAAATAACTACTTTGTAAGTTATTTTGGGGTCAACTACTTTTTCAGTTAAATCAACTAACAATGTTAGTTATTTTAACTGACAAAGAACAACTGACTTATGTAGTAAAAATTACTAACATTTGTAGTCAAAACAACTAATATGTAGTAAAAATAAAATAAAAAAAAAATTTTTCAGAAAATAAATTGAAGACCAAATTTTTTCCAAGTTTTTTTTTTAAAAAAAAAGTTGTGAAAAATAAAAAAAAATTAATTTTTTTTTTTGGAAAAAAATTTGAAAATTTTTCAGAGATAATAAAATAAAATTAACTACTTTTAATAACTGTTACTACATTACAGTACTTTTTTGTTAGTTATTCAAAAAAACGACTTTAAATAACTAACAGAAATAGTTGTTTGATATTTTTCATACAAAAATAACTGACTTTGTAGTTGAAAACAACTAACTACTGTAAAATATACAAACAACTAACATGTAGTAACTTACATAATTTTCTGAGTGTATGTATCAACTGCCACGCCTTTTGCAATGTACTGAAAGTTCATTCTGCCTTTCCGTAATCACTTTTTAAACGGTTATTTTAATTTTCACCACAGTTAGTACCTATTTAGGCGGAAACTATAGACACGACCAGACAGAATTGCCACGTCCCTTTGCAATACATTGAAATTTATTTCTGCCCGATCCGTACACACGCGTTAACGGTGAAACCAGTTTTAATTAAATTTTCACCACAGATGGTATTTACCGTGGTGATCGGGAAAAAAGGGCTTAAAATACCGCACCCCTTTGTATTAAAATATTTTTTCCTGTTGAACGATATGCCATATTAGCCCGCGATTAGACAAATGGGTGTAAAATGCCACGTCAATTTGTAATATACAGAACGCTATTTCTGGCTAAAATGCAAAAACGACTTAACCAATTCCTTTAAACACTACTGTTAGAACTAACTGAACGCGAACTATTTGCTATATCAGAACCTGAAAACAGTTTAGCCGATTTCAATGAAATTTCCAACACAAATAGTGATATAGCCAATATTTAACAGCGATTGATAAAAAGGCATATAATGACACGCCCTTTGTACCTTAGCGTGAGTTATATCTGCTGAGTAAATTTAATTGCAATTTTCTTCACGTGCTAACTAATATGGGAACTATAGGTCACATGAGACCAAAATTGAACTAAATGCGTTAAATGCCACACCCACTTGTACTACAGTGAAAGTTATGTCTTTATTGATGTTTTCACTACATAAAGTGCTAACCGAGGATGGAACTATAGGTTCCTTTTAAAAGCCATTAAACAAATACATTAATATTAGGTGTGTTCCCATGACGGAGGAAAACGTACACACCATGTTCCGGACGCTAAGCGAAATCGAAAAAAATCGACCAAACCTCATGACCAAACCAATGAAAAGCTACGAAGAAGTAGATAGATTGACTAATAAAAAACTCATTCATTACATAATATTTTTTTCAACCCGGGCAACGCCGGGTGCAAAACAGCTAGTATAATTATATATTCTTATATCTCGTTATATCTCATTAGATCTAATTTTTATATCAAAATAGATAAAATTTACCATTCCATTTTTTGGGATCTTATTATTTCAAATTTGATCTAATAAGGTATAATCATGTATTTTTGGATCATCCATTTTTGGGATCAAACAATATATGACACCGTATTATTTTTTTTTTAGTCGGGTGATCATAAAATGCTTTTATTCTAATCCAACACTACAACACTTACGCAATTTATATATTTAAAAAAAATACAACTGAATCACTGATGTGTGTATTTGACATGACATGTCAGTCATTTCAAATCATTTAACGTGTAAAAAGTTTCAAATAGCAGTACAATAAAGTACCACCAAATGGATTTCAAATCAAATAATCGTCATCATAGAAACACAAGTATATGAGGCCTTCCACATCATCTTTATCGCTATTTAAATGTAATGTCACATTTATAAAAGATCAACAAAAAATTAAGAAATATTAATTGAAGTTCAGAAGACCTGAAATGAAATTCCGAAAAGTTCGTCTGAATTTTGGAATTTGAGTTGCTGCCAAATTAGGAGAGACGTGAATGATAAAAGTTTTTCGAAAAATAATTTTATACACATGAATAAGCAGAATAAAAGCCATTTCTCTTATATGCAACCTACTTTTTGACCCACCCTATTTGTTTTCTTTGTTTAACATCCCCTTTAAAAAAATTACTTTCTCCGTCCCAGAAAAACTTAATTGGCCAAATTTTTGCATGTGCTTTAGCAAAAATTCAAAATATTGACCTCTCAGTGACTTCAAAAAAGTCTGACCGAAAATCATAGAAATGTTTTTGGGTTGGTTCAAGGACTTTATTTATCAGAAAATATTTTTTTTCGTAAATCGACCATAATCACAGACAAGCACACAATCATATTCAAATTTAACATTCACATTTGTGTGACCTGAATATCAAAGGACTTACAGGTTCCATTTGTTTACAGCAATAAACTCCTTAAATTAAATCCTTTTTTATACCCTACACTATTCTGTGGTACATGTTACAATAGGTTTGTGTTGATGATTTAACTATCCGACATATTGGAACTAGACCTATCCTTAAGTAAACCGATCGACCCGGAATCACTTTTTGACACGTTTTGGAGATGTTCGTCCGTCTGTCTGTCCATCTGTCCATGTAAACTGTATAAACACGATACAGGTCGCAAGTAGCAATCAATTGACCTGAAATTTGAAGATGAAGCCTACAGAAGTTGAAAAAAATCGACTCATAATTAGAACTAGCTCCCATACAAAAGTCCCCTCCAAATTTCAATTAAATGACTCCAATAACCGTATTATATATAAGATCTTTTCGAAATAAAGCAGTTAAATATATTTTGTATTCATAAAACATCGTTACAAATTTTATCGGAATCGAACCATTTTTACTTCTAGTCCCCATACAAAACACCCTTCTGATATTTACATAAATCTCTCGAAATTTATTTAAATGGGAGATATGTTTTTACTTTGATTACCTTATAAAACCTTAATATAATATGACAATTTTTGGACTTATTGTTAGTCCCCACATAAAAATTCCTCCCGATATTTTCAGAATTCTGTCTATTGTCACTAAATTCCTGTTTTACTTAAATTTGCCATGTATGTATTTTCTACACCAATTCAGAATCTGTCCAAACATTAAATCCACAGATCCATGTTTGGAATGGGGTCTGGTGTAGTGTACTATACGGTCGGTCTTGACCGACTATAATTTCCTTACCTGCTTTGTATTTGTCATTTTCTTGTTGTTTCCGGTAGAACATTTTTTCACTATTTATCATTACGTGCAACGATTTTCACAGGAAACAGAAAATTGTATTCATCTTAACATGATATACAACATTAGAGTGTCAGTTTTTTAAATGTGGAACTTTTTTAAGCCGAAAATCAGGCTACGACACTTGAGGAGAATCGATTTTTTCATTACAAAGAACTTTGTTAGAAAAAAAGTTTTTAAAATTAAAAAACACATTTTTATACCCTCCAAAAGTGTGAAACGCTTCGAAATTGATGAATGATCGATTCTAAGATATTTTATGAATATTCGTCCGTCTGTATAAAACACACCGTACGAATATGTATAATTGCCATAGGCAAGTTAAGATCATACACTCAGAAAAAAATATGCTAAAAAATGGAAAAATTAACTAAATTCAAGGAAAATTGATAATAATTTTGCTACAATGCCATGTTTTTATTCTTTTAACTTCGCATTTTTTTATACCGTCCAACCACAGTATGGGGGTATACTCATTTTGTCATTCCGTTTGTAACGCATCGAAATATCGGTAGGGGACCCCATAAAGTATATATATATTATTGATCCATGATCGATTCTAAGACATTCTATGAATGTCCGTCTGTCCGTCCGTCCGTCTGTCTGTCTGTAGATAACACAATGCAGTCCAAAATAAAACAGCTAGACTCCTGAAGTTTGGTACAAAAATGTCTCATGTTCATAGGCAGGTTAAGTTCGCGAATGGGTAAAATCGGCCCAGAGGGAAAAAAAAGTTCCCCCTTGAAGAACTGAAAAAACCTGTGAAAAAATACACTTTTTTTACATGTTTTTTTGTATTTTTGTTAAATAAATGAAACATTTGGTATATTTATCACGATGGGAAGGTGCTCTCAATATCCACAACTGACTCCATCACCCCCCCCCCCCCCCCCCCAAAAAACGCCCCTTACAAAAATTTTATTTTTAATTTTTTATACATTTTGGAGGGTATAAAAGATTCGGCACAGCCGAATTTAACACTCTCACTTGTTTAATTTAATGCCAATTTGTACTAAAAAATGGAACAAATTTTATTTCAATTAAGTTTGTACACATTAAAAGACCCGATTGGGTGAAGACCCCATTGGGTTCGGACCCGACATATTCAGACCCCGATGGGCGTAAACCCAGGAGGGTTCCTTAAAAATCGTCATAGTTTTTGGTCTAAAATTGTTGCCAGTTTCGCTCCACCTTGCTTTGTTTTTGAGATACGTGAACTAAAGGGACCACTGGGGTTTTGAGAATTGTAAAAACTCGATAACTTTAAAACTATTACTCGGAGAGCTTTTGGGCATTTGGCGGTCTTGTTCTACGTGTTAAAAACTACAAAAATGTTAAAAACTACAATGAAACAATGTTGACCTTCGGGAAAATTTCGATAACTCCCGAACTAACAGGAATATTGTCTAGAGCAAAAATACGTGTCGGCTTAAATTTAATAAAGATTATTTCGTATTCATATGAATGTCGCAGGTCTATGTCTTCATTAAATTACCACAAACTTAACACATTTTCATGAAAAAAATAGGGGCTGAAAATCCCTATATTTTGAACCCCTAAATCCTGATATGGCCAATAAGCCGAGACACCACAATTTTAGCAATTTAGGTACCCCTATTTACCCTAAAATTTCAAGATATGTCCTTCTCTTGGATGTAATTTCATGTACACTCAAAGAAAAAGCTTCTTCATATTGATGAAAAGTAACATCAATATGATGAGATGTTACATCATTTTTCGTCCAATGTAACTTGTCATCAATATGATGAAGCGGTGTCATCTAAAACATTTTTTATTTGAAAAATAAAAAAAATATATATATATTTTTTTGTTATTTGATTTTATTTAATTTATTTTTATTAACTTATGTACAATTGTTTGTTATTTTTTTTTTTTTTTTTTTTTTTTTTGATGACATGATGAAAGGTGTCATCACTTGTTTTTTCAATTTGGATGACATGTTTCATCATATTGAAGAAAATCTTCATCAATATAATGAAATTTGTCATCAAAATTGATGACAGCAAGTGATGAAACCGTATCATCAATATGATGAAGCATTTTTCTTTGAGTGTAGGATGTCAAATTTTGACATTCTGGTGTTTAGTTTAATAGATGTAAAATGAACAATTTCTCCCCTTTTCCTCTTTATCTCCTAAGAATACAATTTCCCAAAAACTGTTTTTTTTTTGCTAGATGAACCTTGATTCAAAATATCAAGTTTTTAGGATCATCATTTAAGGAAATATAAAAAGTAACCAAATTTCCAAATTAAAGATCTTTTTCCGGAATATTTGTTTTCACTATATATTTTTTACATTCATAATTTCAGGTGCCTAGGAAATATAAAAAGCCAAAGTACACGTTTTTAAATCTTTAGAAACTAAATTTCCAAAAAATTCCTTATGCAGAATGTTTTTTCATCTAAGGATCATGCATTCTAAATTCCAAGCTTCTAGAGCAATTATTTCAGGAACTATTATAAAAAGTACCAAAAGTATACTTTGTTCCCTGTTAGAAACGGAATTTCCAGAAAGGAATTTTTTTTAGAATAATTTTCCAACGAATTTTCATACATTCAAAATTTTAGTCTCTAGGACCATTTTTTCAGGAAATATAAAAAAAACACCAAAAGTACTCATTTTACACATTAGGAAACGGAATTTCCCAAAAGTCCGTTTTTTTACAATGTTTTTTTTTTTCACTGAAGGATACTACATTTCAAATTTCAACTATCTAAGATCATTATAAAAGGATATATTAAGAACACCAAAAGTACCCCTTTTAACCCCGCTAAGGAAAGGAATTTTCAAAAAATACTTTTTTCAGTTTTTTTTTCACCGAAGGATCCTACATTCCAAATTTCAAGTGGTTAAAATCATTATTTTAGGAAATGTTAGCAGTACCCAAAGTACAATTTTTTTATAGCGATAAGAAACGGAATTTCGAAAAGTACTTTTTCCAGAAGTGTTTAGAGCCATTATGTCAGTAAATTTAAAAAGTGCCCAAAGTACATGTTTTTATCCCTTTTAACATTTCCAGAATGTGTTTTTAACTTTTTTCAGAATTTTTTTTTCACCGAAGGATCTTGCATTCCGAATTTCAAGTATCTCCGATCAATATTTCAGGATATATTGAAAGTACCAAAAATACACTTTTTAATCCCGCTAAGAAAAGGAATTTCCAAAAGGTACTGTTTCCCAATTTTATTTTTCACCGAAGATTCCTACAATCCAAATTTCAATTGTCAAGGAGAATTTTAATAAAAAAAGTACCAAAAGTACAATTTTTACCCTGTTAAAAAAGGAAATTTTGAAAAAGTACTTTCCACTGCTTTTTTTACCAAAGAATCCTGCATTTCAAGTTTCTAAAACCATTATAAAATGTTCCGAATACCATTTTCCCTTTTTGACTCCCGTAAGAAAAGGAATTTTCAAAAAGTACTTCTTCAAGTATGTTTTTTCACCGATTGATCCTACATTCCAAATTGCAAGTGGGTTTTATTTTTATTTTAGGAAATATAAAAAGTACCAAAAGTACAATTTTTTACCCTTTAACGACCTTTAGAAATTTCAATTGTAAAACTTTTTTCAGGATTTGTTTTTTCTGCCGAAGGATCCTACTTTTACCCCCTTAGAATCAACATTGACAAAAACAGAGTCATTAAAATAACTGTCACTCTATTTTTACATACAAACATGAGAATGTGCGGTGTTTATTGCATGTGTGTGATTGATTCTGAATGATATTCTATGTAAAACTTTTACTGTCATTTGGGTTTTTCCTGTAACTGAAAAGAGATTTGCAATACAAGGTGCATCATTATTGTATTAAATGTACGTTTATATTCATTTATTTATGCATATATGTATCTGCGTACGTTAGGATGTCCCTTAAAAAATGTTTTTTTTTTTTTTTTTTTGAAAAACGTTTTTTCTTCTGCAAATAAAAAAAAATTCCTAAGAAAAATCTTAGATTTCATAGAGAAAAAATATTAAATTCTGAGATATTTTTCCTCAAGCAAAAGTCTTAGATTCTGAGACATTTGTCCTATTGAAAAAATTCAGATTCTGAAGAGAAAAATTTTCAGTTCCAAAAATATATTTTTTATCGGAAAAAAATTTATATTTTCTTTCTGAAGAAAAGTTCTCAGATTATGACAAATTTTTCTCATAAAAATTAAGTAAATTTCAAAAAATTCCACTTTTATATTAAATTTCAACTAATTTTAATTAAAATTGCACATTTTGTTTAAATTTAGCCAATTTATATTAGAAGACTGTTCTCATTTTAAGTAGAGTGTATAGAAAAATCCTCAGATTACGAGTCAGTGTAATTTCAGCTGGTTTTCCTGCTGATTCGACAAAAAATTTTTTAAGTGAAAAAGATCAATATTCGAATAGTTTTTTCCCAATCTCACATCTACTTCACTTTGGTAAAATTTCCAGATTCGTACTTCTTTTTTCCAGGAGACACTCTAATTTACATGCATGTCACCTGTTTAACAGGATTTTTAATTAAGAACATTTAACACACAAAATCATGACACATGTTACGATTTTTGTTAGTAAAAACATTAAAATATACAAGACAGAAAATAAAGTTTATTACATGTTGAAATGAATACAATTCGAATCACAAGTAAATGCAAACAATTGCTAAATGTCAAAGGGCCAAAGGTCAAATTAATGCTGTATTCTGTAACAATTTCGTAGAAAACTTTTCGGATATTTTTTAGTTGTAAAAATTAAAATGTTATTTTTGGAAATGTTTATTTGGAAAAAGGATCTGTGTAATCAGGTATGAATGCAGTAATGAATTTATACTCTTATACTAAATCAAATTCTGACTAATTTTTATTAAAAAATAAAAATTGTTTTATTCGACCTTTAAAATATTATATTTTTGAGTAGGTTTTTTTATTCTAGCTCGAGGTCATTTTTTCTCTTACTAATTAAAACTATGATATTCTCAACGAATTATTTTCATGAATATTATTTTTGTGTTTTAAATTTATTTATGTTGGTCATTTTTGCAAGACTTTATCGACACGTGTTTTGGACTTTGTCAGATTCCATTGTTAAGACTATTTAGTAAATATAAAAACCCTCTACTACAAGTAGCAAAGGGAATTTAAATGACAAATCGCTAATGTTCAAACAAAAATATTAGTACACATTTAACTCTACTCTCATTGAGACTTTGAAGTAGAAAATTGTGAAGTGAAAATTGTTAGAAAGATCACGATTATCAAATTCCGAAACACGTGTCGGCTAAGTCTTGCAAAAATTAACAACAAAATAAATTTAAAACAGAAAAATAATTTTCTTGATAATTACACTATGAGAATATTATAGTTTTAATTAGTAAAGGAATAATGACCTCGAGCTAGAATAAACCTACTAAAAATACTCTTATACTTGTGTATGTCGTTTACTGTTTGTGATTAATTTGATCTTAACTTGTCTGCTATGATCTGAAAATATATGATTGCATCTGATTGTATATAATTATATCTGTAAAGTTTAGATTAAAACAATACTCATTGAGTATTTGTAGGATACTAGTTTATTGAATAAAAATAAAAAACTTAAGAACTAAATATAAAAATCTTAAAACTAAACTAGACTACCTCCAAGAGATTGTATTATCTCAGCAGGAGATAGTCTTATGTGTGTGTTTGATATGGGATGCGCACTCCTAAAACAATTAAATTTAATGCGCATCGTTAATAATTTTATTCTTAAAATATAAAAAATAGAAATACAATCATGTTCAACTAATCTTGAACAATATCTGATCAGATATAATTTTATGTCAAATTTGCGCTAATGTTGACCAAAACCGAGACATAATTAGATCTCGGTTTAGGTCATTTTAGATATAATTATTTGCCATCAGATAGCATCATATATGAATAGATATACACAGATCTGATTAGATCTAATTCATTTTTATACGCCTCACAATGGAGAAAAATGGATTTTTTGTCCAATTTTGCCTACAGGTCGCAATTCTTAACCTATTTTGGTTTTTCTTTTTTTGTATTTTAGTTTATAAAATTCCGCATCGATCTTTCATGGTGGATTTTTGTAAAAAGTTTCGGATTACTTTTTATATTTTTTTTAAGTTCAGAAAATTTTAATTTTTTTAGTATTTTTGCAATAAAAAATGTATTAGGCATGGGACGAATGTGCTTTATAGACTTAATTAAAGGTATTGGAACCCTTTATCAACGACGTGGTTAGTATTTGAAAATATATTATTATTTTGGTTTTTATAACCACACAAAAATTCAAGAATTTTCACTTTTAAAAGCCTATATCTTTAAAAATAATGTACCAATTTCAATGAAATCTTTTTTAGATTAAAGGCTATGTTTTGCTTAGTCATAATTGGTACACAAAATTTTTTAAAAAATATATTTTATTTTTTGCTTAAATTTTACCTTATGATTTTTGGAATTTTAAAATTATTTTTTAGTCTGTTTTAAAAAAAAAATTGTTACGTTGTAAATTCAAAAAAAAAGAGTTAAACAATTTTGCAAAAATATTGGTTAAGAAAATGATAACCCAGCAAAACTTAGATTACCAAATAAGGTATAAAATAAGGTATAGGATCTCTTATTTTATACATTGCAGCATTGATGATTTTAACAGGCGATGAGACTTAAAGTAATGCATCCACATTATCACAAAGAATACCAGTAAGGTATAAAATAAGTCATAAATTTATAACGAAGAATACGAGTAAGGTGTAAAATATATGATATTTTATAGGTTACGAGAAATGAAATAATATAGCATACCAGAAGATAATATATAAAGTTTTACGAGTAGTGAAAAAGTAATTTTGTATTAAATTTACTCACGTGATTGTAAGTGAGTGTAAGTAGATAAAATATGCTCGTGAGTGTGTGTCGTTAGAAATTTCCTGTCGTGAGCCCATCTCTAGTTTAAACTTATGCATTTTTTTATAAAATAATTATTTTTTATGTTATTGTAATGCATTATGCATCCAATTATAAATAATGCATGATTTCAAACTTTCAAATAATACATAATGTAACCAAATATAAGTCATCCATGATTTAATGTTTAGAAATAATAAATATGAAATATATTTCTTCCAATATTCATGCATTACGTAGCAAATTATTAGTAATGCATTATTTTTCACTTTAAAATAATACGTTGTGAAACAAATGTTTGGTAAGACATCCTAAAATAATGCTACAAATTTTACAAACATTACCTAGTAATGTGTTATATAATCACTACCCATTAGCAAAGTTTTGCTGGGAAGCTTTAATCTAAAACAAATTAATTGAAATTGGTACATTATTTAAAATAATATAGGTACTTAAAAGTGTACAATTTTAAGTTTTCATACGTTTATAAAAACCAAAATAATAATAAATTAGCAAATGCTATTAATGTCATTTATAAGGGGTTCAAATACCTTTAATTTTGTCCATACAGCTTATTCGTCCCCTGCCTATTACATTTTTTATAGCAAAAATTCTAAAAAAATTAATATTTTCTGAACTTTAAAAAAATATTCAAATAAAACAAAAACGATTTTTAGAAATCCACCATAACAGACCGATGAGGAATTTTTTAAGCTAAAATTCAAAAGAAGAAAAACTAAAATCGGTTAAGAATTGCGACCTGTAGGCAAAATCGGACAAAACAAGTCCATTTTTTCCCACTGTGCGATGGGCAGAGTGTCTGGCCAGCATGTCGTTGATTGCGGGATCGATTCCCTAAAAATTTTATTAAAAATTTTTAAAAAAATATTTCAATAAAAATTGTAAAAAATTACCTACGAAATCATTAATTTTTATTGTTTTCGTAGGTTATTTTTTTGAAATTTGTTTGTAAAAATAACAGAACTATCACTAATTTTTAATGTTTTCGTAGGTTATTTTTTTCGAATTTGTTGGTAAAAAAGAGTGAAAAAAACGTAATTTTTTAATGTTTAATGTTATTTATTTTAGAAAATTTTGTCAACAGTAAAAAATAAATGTTGATGTTTGTTAAAACAAATGAATAATTACTGGGATTGTTTTCAATTGTTTATTCACTGGTTTTAAGTGTGTTTTTCATTTGTTTTTGCCTATAAAATATTTTGAGTGTCTTTTTTCACTTTTAGTGAAAGTAGAAATTTGAATAAAAGTAAGTTTCTGTGAAAAAAAATATTGAGAGCAAAAAAATATTGAGTGAACAAAAACGTTTTGTGAAAAAAATGAGTACGAAAAATTTGAGAAAAAAGTAGCATTCCATACCGTTTCCTGCTCTTTTCCATTTCGTTCCCAGATCCATTTTATTTCGTTCCCATATCCATTTAAATTCGTTTTATTCCTTTCCGTATAACATGTCTTATTGATATAAAAAGTACCATTTACCCCACTTACACCAATTTAGGTACGCCTTTTTACCCTAAAATTTTAAAATATGTCCCCTAAGAATAAATTTTCCAAAAAAAAATTTTCAGATTTTTTTTTTTTTGCTAGATCATCCTATATTTAAATTATCAAGTTTCTAGGAGCACTATTAAAGGATATAACAAGTAAAAAAGTTAAATTCGGCCTTGCCGAATGTAGTGATACCCTCCACAATTTCAAAAAGATTATTGCAAAAAACTTTATTTAAAAGGAAATTACTTTTGAAAAAAAAAAAAATTTTTTGAAAAAAGAATTTCCGCAAAAAAAAAATTTGGTAAAAAAAATCCGCGATTTTTTTCTTTTTTTGTCAAAAAATATGTTCGTACTTGTTTAAATACCATTTGGTTTTCAATTATGTTCACATATGAAGGTTTCTATTTCAAACGTACCACGAAAAAAAAAATGTTGTTGGATCAAAGTCAAACTTTGAGAGCTTATTGCCCTATATGAAAGTAACAAATCGTGGAACAAAAGTTTTCGTTTTGCGGAAAAATGGGCGAGATAGGCGTGGTCAAACATGGTAAAATTGAGCAATTTTTGCATGATGTCGCTTTATATTTAATTTTTTCTACAGTAACTCAACGATTCTGAAATTTTCGAAACACATTTATTTTATAGTGTTTTGTATGGGCTATCGATTGGCGTTATTAGTTTTTGGAAAAAATTCAGAACTATGTCTGAATTTTTCAAATGAAAAATAAAAATCGATGTAGCAAAAAACACGCCATTTTTAATTTTTTTTTAAAAAAATTTTAAATTAAAGTTCATTTCATTCTCTACATCATATCAAATTTTCAGAGAGCAGTTATTTTTGGTTTTCGAGAAAATTGGCTTTAAAGTTTGAATGTCTTATTTTATTTTCCATATCACTCATACGCCACGATACATTTATTTTTGCACTTACCAAAAACTTGTTTAATTCTATTTAGATAATTGATTTAGAGCTGATTTGTAGAGTCCAACCGAATATTCGGTTTCGGTCTCGACTTCGGCCGAATAATGGGGTTTCGGCCTCTATTCGGTATTCGGCAAAATTTTAGTATTTTAAAAAATATATAAAAAAGTTGCTGAATTTTTCAATTTCGAGTATCATTACACTTGATTCAGTTCATTTTAAAAATGTAACATGGTTTTCCAATTAACGTGTTACTGTTACAGTTCAAATATTTTTTTTATTATTCTACAGATTTAATGAACAATTTTTTTTGAGTTTATTTAAATATGATTTTTTTGTAAGTTTTTAAAAATAAATATATTTTTTAATAAATACAACAATTCCGATGGTTTAAAAACATTAAGTGCTGTATGTTTATTTTAAAAAAGAAATAAATAAAAATTTTATTCAGCCAGGTATGGCCTCGAAAAACTGGGTTCGGCCGGACTCTATTGATTTGTCATATTTATAATAAGAATTCGACTGTTTTTCAAGATTCTTCGTATCAAGGTTGCATTCAATATCAATAAAATGACAATATTTCAGAAGTGATCTTTGCCTTATGATTGTTAAAACTCTGGGACGCCGCTTAGCCCTTTACTGGAATAAATCCAGGCAACAATATTCACAGTCGTTGTTAATTTTTAAGAATACTCTAATATTAAACACATTGACTTACAACTAAAAATTTAAAATATATCAGAAGTACCCAAGTTCCAAAAAATATTTTAAAGTCTGCACTTCAAAAATTTTACAAACCTTCTTCATCATTTCAAAGATTTTAAAGTTCAAAAAAATTGTCATTCTTATTACACAGAAGACGAGTAAGCGATGGCACTGTATGTCACTGGTCAACAAAAAAACAGTCGAATTCCTATAAATAAGACAAATCAGCTCTAAATCTGTTATCTAAACAGAATTAAACAAGTTTTTGGTAAGTGCAAAAATAAATGTATCGTGGCGTATGAGTGATATGGAAAATAAAATAAGACATTTAAACTTTAAAGCCAATTTTCTCGAAAACCAAAAATAACTGCTCTCTGAAAATTTGATATGATGTAGAGAATGAAATGATCTTTAATTTAAAATTTTTTAAAAAAAAATTAAAAATGGCGTGTTTTTTGCTACATCGATTTTTATTTTTCATTTGAAAAATTCAGACATAGTTCTGAATTTTTTCCAAAAACTAATAATGCCAATCGATAGCCCATACAAAACACTATAAAATAAATGTGTTTCGAAAATTTCAGAATCGTTGAGTTACTGTAGAAAAAATTAAATATAAAGCGACATCATGCAAAAATTGATCAATTTTACCATGTTTGACCACGCCTATCTCGCCCATTTTTCCGAAAAACGAAAACTTTTGTTCCACGATTTGTTACTTTCATATAGGGCAATAAGCTCTCAAAGTTTGACTTTGATCCAACAACATTTTTTTTCGTGGTACGTTTGAAATAGAAACCTTCATATGTATGTATGAATGTACTGAAATTTTTGAAGTGTGCTTTCATTTTCGCTCATAACTTTTGAACCGCTGAACCGATATCGCTTAAATGCAATACCAAACTTCTCGGGAGAACCTCCAATAAATATGTCAAGTTTCAGTCATCTCTGTGGAATATTTTGTCCGTAATAGCATTTTCCACAGACAGACATACGGACAGACGAACATCGCTAGAATGTCTTAAAATCGATCGGGCATCATGAATATATATACTTAATGGGGTCCCAGACCGATATTTCGATGAGTTACAAACGGAATGACAAACTTATATATACCCTCTATCACTAAATGGAGGGTATAAAAAGTACCAAATTTAGACTTTTGTCCCCTTTTACGACACTTAGCAACGGACCATTATTTCAGGAAATATAAAAAGTACCAAATACACATTTTTTCACTCTTTTTACGACACTTTAAAGGTACCACTTATACCAATTTAGGTACGCCTTTTTATTCTAATTATGTTCCCTAAGAATTAATTTTTCAAAAACTAGTTTTTCAAATTCAAATTATTAAATTATCAAGTTTCAAGGACTACTACGTTTTGTCCCCTTTTACGAACCTTAGAAACAGAATTTCTATTAAGTACAATTTCTAGGACCATCATTTCAGGAAATATAAAAAGTACCAAATGAACACATTCTTACCCCTTTTACGACCTTTAGAAACGGAATTTTCATTAAAGTACTTTTTTTAAACGATCCTACATTCAAAATTTTAAGTGCCTAGGACTATTATTTCAGGAAATATGAAAAGTACCAGAAGTAAAGACCCGTAGAAACAGAATTTACAAATCTAATTTTTATAAAATATTTTTTTCACAATTTTTTTCTGGATGATACTAGATTCAAAGTACCAATTTTTTAAAACCATTATTTGGAAAAATTAAAAGTACCAAATGTACACTATTTTATCCCTTATATGACCCTTAAAAATTGAATTTCCATAAAGAACAATTTCTAGGACCATTATTTCAGGAACTATATAAAGTACCAAAAGTACACTTTTTTACTCCCTTTATACACGGAAATTTCAGTAAATATAAAAAGTACCAAAGTACACATTTTTACCTTTTCAGAACCAGGATTTTCAAAACGCACTTTTTCCATTAAACATTTTAAATATCTAGGACCATTATTTTTGATAATATAAAAAGTACTAAAAGTATATATTGTATCTCTTAAAAGCCGAAATTTCCAAAAATTACTTTTGACCATTATTTTTGATAATATAAAAAGTACCAAAAGTATACATTTTTATCCCTTTTAAAGCTGAAATTTCCAAAAATTACTTTTTCCAAACTGTTTTTTTTTTTTTGCCGAAGGACCCTATATTCAGAATTTCAAGTGTCTAGAATCATTATTTCAGGAAATATAAGAAGTACCAAAAGTGCACTTTTTTACTCCATTTACCCACCATAGAAACGAAATTTTCAAAAAGTACTTTTTCCAGAATGTTTTTTTTTTTACTGAAGGATCCTTGATTACAAATTTCATGTTTTTAAAAAAATTATTTCAGGAAATAAAAAAAGTACCAAAAGTACAATTCAGATAATACAAAAAGTACCAAAAGTACACATTCCGGAATTTCCAAAAAGTAATTTTTGCTGATTTTTTCACCAAAGGATTTTGTATTCAAAATTTCCAATATCTTTGATAATACTAAAAAAACAAAAGGTACACTATTTTACCCCACTTACCCACCATAGAAACAATTTTTAAAAAGGGTTTTTTCCTGAATGTTTTTCACCGAAGGATCCTACACTCCACATTTTTGTGGAACCATTATTTCAGAAAATATAAAATTCAAAAAATTTATATTCTTTATTTCAAATATCTTTGATCTTCATTTTAGGAAATACTAAAAGTACCAAAAGTACACAATTTTACCCTGTTTACCCACCATAGAAACAATTTTCTAAAAGTACTTTTTCTTAAATGTTTTTTCAACGAAGGTTCCTACACTCCAAATTTTTGTAGAACCATTATTTTAGGAACTATAAAAAGTACCAAAACTACACTAAGAAACGGAATTTTCAAAAAGTACTTTTTCTAGAATGTTTTTTGTTCACCGAAGGATCCTACATTCCAAATTTCAAGTTTTTACGAAAATTATTTCAGGAAATATAAAAAGTATCAAATGTATTTTTTGCAGACTGTGTTTTTTTCAAAAGATCCAACATTCTTAATTTCAGGCTTTTAGGACCATTATTTCAGTAACCGTAAAAAGTACCAAAGTATACTTTTTTATCCCCCTTAAATTTCCAAAAAGTATTTTTTCCAAATTTTTGCTTTTCGCCGAAGGATAAGACATTCAATATTTCATGTTTCTAGGACCATTACTTCAGGTAATATAAAAAGTACAAAAAGTACATTTTTTACCCCTTTAAGAAACGGAATACCCAAAAAGTACTTTTTACAAAATGTTTTTTTTACCGTAGGATTTTACATTCCATAATTTTAAGTTTCTACGATCATTATTTCAGGAAATATAAAAAGTACCAAACATTGCAGAATGTTTTTTTTTTTTTGAAAGATCCTACATTCTTAATTTCAAGCTTTTAGGACCATTATCTTAGCAACTTTACGATCATTATTTCAGGAAATATAAAAAGTACCAAACATTGCAGAATGTTTTTTTTTTTTCGAAAGATCCCACATTCTTAATTTCATGCTTTTAGGACCATTATCTTAGCAACTTTAAAAAGTATCAAAAGTATACTTTTTTATTCCCCTTTAATTTCCAAAAAGTATTTTTTTTCACCGAATGATCATACATTCAATACTGCATGTTTCTATGACTATTTCTTCAAGAAATATAAAAAGTACCAAAAGTACATCTTTTTCCCCTTAAAGAAACGGAATTCCCAAAAGTACTTTTTACAAAATGTATTTTTTTACCGTAGGTATAAAGAAATCGAAAAACAATTTAGGATATTTTTGAACTTTTTTAAAGGGTATTTTTGAATTGGCACATCCGTATGTAGCTTTCTTACTTGTTGCCTACACAATATTTAAATGAAAAACATTTCTTATAATTTTAAATATTTCTTTCTATTATTTAATAATAATACGAATATATATGTTTTAAACGTTTTACTCATTCCTTACAAATGACTGCATATAAATTGTATAGATTTACATAATCTTAAACGATCCTGAAATTTTTTCTTATTTTTTGCTGTCTTAATTAATCGTCTCATGTACACTGTAGAAGAAATTGTAGTAATATTATAATTTAATTGAACATTTTTTTTATGCTCCTACATTTAGTTTAATCAGGAAAGTATTTAGACATATTGCATGTTTGTTGATGTTTAACTACAGAAAAACTAAATACTGTGAACAGTGTAACGAATAAGAACAGATTAACTTATTCAGCATTGCACATTTTATTTGGATTCTCCTCCCAGAAAAAAGATCCATTCAGCTAAGATTTTTGGAAATTCCGATTCCAAAGGTGTATAAAGGGGTAAAAAAAAGGAAAAATGGTCCTACGAAAAAAAAAACATTCTTCAAAAAAAAGTACTTTTTGAAAATTCCAATTCTAAGGATCAAAGGGGTTTTAATAATGTACTTAGGTCCATAACTGCGATTTCCTCCAGATTCTCGAGTTCAGCTTTGCCTAAAATTTGTTTGCGATGCCCAATGCGGGGCATTTGCACAGGATATGTTCAACTGTTTCATCTGTATTCGGTTCATCACATCTTCTGCAATTGGAATCAGAGATGAGTCCAATTGTTCTTGCGTGGAAAGCAATTAGGCAGTGTCCCGTGACCACTCCCGTGAGTAAACGACATTCTCTTCTGTTGAGAGAAAGTAGGTAGCGAGTTCTTTTGAGGTCGTAACGCGGCCAGATTATTCTGGTAATTCTGCTTGTACTTAGCTCTCGCCATTTCCTGTTCGCCATGGAAATACACTGACAATCACTTCTCGATCTGTAGTACTACATTGGGGGATCAATATGAACAAAGTCCCCTACCCCATCTGCACCCAGTTTTGCAAGCTCATCAGCCTTCTCGTTCCCTTCTACTCCCTTATGTCCTGGAACCCATATTAGAGAGACGAGGTTATTGCTGGATAGTCTTTGAAGATTCTCGTAGCACTCAAAGACGACTTTTGATTTAATACAAAAGCCTCTTAGAGCTTTTAGTGCAGCTTGGCTTTCGACGTAAAAGTTTATTATTCTCTCCGATTCTTCAAGAAACTGTAAGGCTGCCTTATTAATAGCAACTATTTCAACCTGGAATATGCTACAGCTCAGAGGTAGATTAAAAGATTTTCGTATATCACAGACGTCCGTAGTAAATCCCGCTGCCACTACCGTCGATTGTTTGGAGCCGTCTATGAAAATATTTAAAGCGTCATTTGGAACGCAACGCCAGTTCGACCAAAATTCTCGAGTCGGAAATTCAACTTTAAATTTCCGATCGAAAAGTAGTTTGGGCACCCTGTAGTCAGTGACAACGTTATCCAAATTGTCCATGCTACTGTGTCCAAAATTTCGGCGTCTGAGCCAATTTGACTCTTTGAGTCTTACACTCAAAGAATTATGTAGGTAAATTCCAGTGAATATTCACTTAAAACAAATGAAATTTTATTTAAAAACCATTCCACTGTTTTTTCATTTAAAATAAAAAGACATTACAGTCAATTTTAAATGTTAATTTAATGACTAACCAAAACATTAAAAAACTAGTGAATATTCAGTTATTTTGTATTGAAAAACAGTAAAACTATAGAAGAAATTTTTTACTGCCGAAATTAAATGTAACAGGAAATTCGTTTTTAATACAGTAAATTATTTTTTTTTAAACTACAGAAACAGTAAAAAAATTAAATCCTTTATAAAATAAGTGATTTTTCTTTTAAAATGACTTTACTGATTACTTTTTAAAATAACCTACAAACAGTTAATGACATAATTTTCTTAGTGTAGGCATGCCTTATATGCCTCACACTTAGCAAAGACGTCAATTGGCAGCAGATGCAATATCGTGTCGATGGATGCAGCTGATGTTGTTCTTAGGGCACCAGTGATACTCAGACCCATAAGCCGTTGGGCTTTTTGGAACTTACTACGAGTCACCTCCCTCTCCAGCGCTCTGTGCCAGACCATCCGTAAAGTAAGATTGGTCTTACGATGGAAGTATATATCCAGTGCGTGATCGTTGGCTCAAGTCCCCATGTCTTGCCGAACATTTTTTTGCATGCATACTATGCATTATTCGCCTTTCTCAATCGTTCATCGGTATTTTGGTTCCATGATAATTTGCTATCCAGAATAATTCCTAAAAATTTCGCATGATTTGAAAGTGGGATTTCAACCCCGTTAACCTTAACTTTTCTAAAATTTTCTATATTATACTTTCGAGTAAACAATACCACCTCAGTTTTCCGCGGATTAACGTTAAGACCATTTTCATTAGCCCAATTCCATAACTGTTTCAGTGATCGCTCTAGCAACTCGGATATCGTGGTCAAAAATTTTCCAGTGTACATTATTACCACGTCATCAGCATAAGCAACTACTGCCACTCCTTGCGTTTCCATTTTTTTGAGAATGGGATCCACGACCAAGAGCCAGAGTAATAGTGATAATACTCCTCCCTGTGGTGTTCCCCTGGATGTATATCTTATGACTCTTTCAAGCCCCCATTCGGCTGTAACTTCTCTACAAGACAGCAGACAGCCAATCCATCTTTTGATGGTTGGATTTATGCCAGCCCTGTCCATTGCGTGTACTTGATACCTTTTTATTTTCTGAAACAATGAACATAGAACTTTGGAATTTAAGATTAAAGTAGCTTAAAGAAATTCCAATTTTAAAGGTAAAAAAAAATCTACAATGGTACTTTTTCTTTTTCCTGAAATAATGAAATGTAGAATCACCCAACGATATAAACACAAGTACTTTATAGAAAGTTTTGATTCTAAGAGAATAAAAAAGTGTACTTTGGTACTTTTTTGATCTACAGATATACTGGTCATAAAAACTTGATTTTTTTGCTGACTCCTATTTGACAACATTTCCTTGGAATTTTACAAGCTTTTTTACCAATAATTTTGTAATTTCACAAGCTTTTTATAATTGATATTGTAAATTTACAAATTTTTTGACGCGATAGAACTTACAAGGAGATTTCGTGTTTTTACTAGATTTTTTACTACCTCCTATTTTACGAGAATGCCTAGTAAAAATTACGGGCTTTTTCGTAATTTTACAAGATTTTTACCAATAAAATTGTAAATTTACAACTTTTTAGCGCAATAAAACTTACAAGGTAAAGTCGTGAATTTACTAGATTTTTTTTTGTAAAAAAATGTTGAAAATTTGTAAAATTACAAAAAAAAAATGTAAATTTCAATCGAAAATTTTTGTTAAAAAACAAGGAAAAACGGTAAAATATTAGTAAAATGGGATTACAAGACTTTTTAAATTTTTTTTTGTGTGATTTTTTTTTTTGCATGCTGAACAAAACATCATGAAAAAAATTAGCTTGATATAAAGTTTTTAAAGACAATTTTGAAAACATGTAACTTTAAAGACTGTGGATTTTATATTCAAAGACTTTTTTTAAAGATTTTTGTAACATAATTCAACAGTTTTTAAAATTTATATTACTTATTTCGAACTACTGTCATTTTTCTTTGGTTTGAATAAATTTGTTGTTGCTGTATAATTTTACAACTCAACACGCATATATTTAATACACGATAAATTAGAATTGTAAAAATTGTGTACAAAAAAACATATGTTAAATGGAATATATATTCATTACTAGGGCAAGTACTTTTATGCACATAAAAATCGAAAATATGCGCCTACAAAATGCGCCTAAAAATCAAAAATATGCACTAAAAAATCAAAAATATGCACTAAACAAAAAATATCTCACTAAACCTATTGTAATTTAGAAAATTTACAACCGATTTTCCATTTTTTAACTGTTTTGGATAGAGGAAGGGCTTTCTATTTGTGGGAATTGGTCTGTACATATAGGAAAGGTATCTATTGATTTTTTAATAATATTTAATTTTTTTGTTATTTTTTGAAAAATTTTCGAGTTGATTTTTTTTCTGCTATAGTTCGCTTATTAGGCAAAAAAAATAAATTTATCATAAGAGGTCATAATATTTTTAAAGGTTTTTGGCGCGCTAAACCCGGCCTTATAATTACTCTATCGCGTCAGATTTTTGAGATATTTAACATATCTTGTTATCTTAAAAACTTAATGCGATAGAGCGATTTCAAGGTCAAACTCGGATTCAGCGCACCAAAAACCATTAAAATTATGATTCGCGTTCATTATGTTCATTTTTTTGCCTTGGTTATCTGAACGGCGATTTCCAGCAAAATCTTAATTTTCTTTTTTAGAAAAATTATCACAACTCTGTCAATTGTTATCCATTTTTTCAGGATAAAGCCCATCGTATTCAGAAATAAATTTTCTTTAAGAATACGTTTATAAATATAAAGGCTGTTGAAAGAACTATAGCAGAAAAAGATCGATAAACTGGAAAAATTTTCAAAAAATAAAAAAAAAAATTAGCTATTATTATCAAAACCAATAGATAATTTTTTTTATATGTATAGATCAATTCACACACCTGAAAAGTCCTATGCTTTTGCTATCCAAAACAGTTCAGTAAAAAGTAAAAATCGGTGGAAAAGTTTTTGAGCTACACGTGGTTTAGTAAAACAAGTTCCAAAATAACTTTTTTGGCAATAACTCTAATATTTGAGGGTGTCTGGCAAGTTTGATGTGCATTTTTGTAATCTACTCGAAAAAACCAACAACTTATACTATGCCACATTCAAAGAATTTTTCACTGCAGCACAGTGTAATTTATGTAAAAATATGCAAAAAAAAATATTTAAAAGTTGGAAATATGCATAAAATGCATTTTAAATCGAAATATGCAAAATATGAATTTTCATTAATGGAAATTTTTTGATCCGAAAAGATGATTTTTTGATTTTATTTTTAGACTATCAACATGTAAAAAACATGTAATTGCATGGAAATCTCAGCCCTATTCATTACACACAAATGTCTACAATTTATATTTTCTAGCACACGCAATACAAATTTAAATTTATTCCTTATTATTTCTATACTCTTAAGCAAGCAGTGGTAAAAATAAATGTCAGCTTAGAAACTGTATCAAAGACAAGAGTTCTACAACTTTGAGATGATTTAATATACAAAAAATGTCTCAAAGTTTTGTAATATTTCTGTACAAAAAATGTCACCGAATCTGAGAAATTTTTTTTCTATGAGCAAAATTTTTTACAATCCAGGAATTTTATTTCAGGAAAACTGTTTCAAAATTGGCAATGTTTTCAGATGCTGAGTCTTGTTCTACAGGAAAGGATTCTAAGAATCTGAGACTGTCTCACAATCTGAGACCTTTTCTTAGTGAAAAATTTCCCTGAACCTGCACAGAAAGAATTGAAAACGAAAGTCAATCAACAAAAACGCCGATTCAATTAATTTTTTAATTGAAAGTCCTCCGATAACGAAAATTGTTATATCAATCATCAAATTGTAGGTGATTATTTGATTTTTATTTCAATTAATAATTTTTTCGATTTTGATCAAAAATTTGATCAATTTTTTATTTAAATCAATTAAAATAATTAAAATCAATCAAAAAAAATAAAAATGGATCATCTTAACGATCTTGCATACGCCGATGATATTGTTTTACTGTCGAATAGAAAAACAGATATGCAGTCGAAAATTGACGATATAGTTAGGATATCTAATCCAGTTGGATTAAAAGTCAATATAGGCAAGACCAAACATATGAACAACAGATCTGAACAGCCAAATTTTAATATTACTGGTCACCCAATAGAAACAGTAAACGAGTTCACTTACCTAGGCAGCCAAATAACACCTGATGGCGGAGCTCTTGTAGATATTCTACAACGTATTAGAAAGGCAAAAGGAGCGTTTGCAGCATTATATAACGTATGGCGATCGAATCAAATAACTAAATACACCAAAATTCGGATATTTAACACGAACGTCAAATCCATATTGTTATACGGATGTGAGACATGGCTAACCTCTGTAGACCTCAACAACAAGCTACAATGCTTTGTAAACAGATGCCTCCGAAATATCCTCCGAATATGGTGGCCAAACAACTGGATCTCCAACGAAGAGTTATACCGCAAATGCAAACAAAAGCGAGTAGATCATGAAATCCAAGAACGTAGGTGGAGGTGGATAGGCCACACATTACGAAAACCTGCTGACGATATCGGCCAAGAAGCCCTCGAATGGAACCCCCAAGGCCATAGAAGGCGTGGCAGGAAGTTGGAGACGCAGCTTGCTAGGTGAATTACGGTCCTATAACCAACAGCTCTCATGGCAACAACTAAAATCAATGGCACACAACCGACAAGAATGGAAGAACTTTGTAATGGCACTATGCGCCCGCAATTTGGCGTAAAAGCATTAAATAATAATAATAATAATAATAATAATAATAAAATAATGACTGATTTAACAAATGAATTTCAAGCTTATGGAAAAATTATGAATACATTCATATTTTTTGCTTTCCAATATGTTGCCGACAATAAAAAAAAAGTAAAACCCTAGTGTAAAGTATATTTTTGAATTAATGTATTCAAAGAAATTGAAGCGAAAAAAAATCTGGTATGCTGAAAATTTGTAATATGATAGTTAAAGCAAATAACAAAAATATTGATCAAAACAATAATTGACTCATTTAAATTTTGTTGATCAATAGATTTAATTGAAATTTTTTAGCCAATAATTTTTTGTGTGTGAGACTTTTTATATTTGTGTTTTTTCTATTTTTCACTATAAATTGTGTTTAGAAATCTATTTAAAACTGAAAATTCTAATACAAAGTGATACTAAAGGGTAATAACGCTATTTTATATTAAGCATGAGCATGTGTAAGTGTAAGTAAAGTTAATTATTTATTTATGTTTCTAAGTTACAACATACATACATGAATTACATACATACGTATAGGTTAATGTCCTTAATATGAACTATTTATGTTAAAGTTCACTGGTCAGAAACACAACACCGTTTCATAAATGTATATATAGGTATGTATGAAATTTTGTTAGGGTTTAACGAATTTTCACGTCTTAACTATGATAGACAAAAATCTATTGGTTATTGTAGCCGATTTTAAAAAAGACATAGTGTAAGCGCCAATCCTCAGAAACTATCTAACAAGGGAAGTTACCCAACAGCTATACACCGATTTGCCAGAAATTTTAAATATATATAAAAGAGACTATTTGGAGGTTGGGGTGTCTCAGCTTATCGGCCATATCGGGAACTTAGGGGTTCAAAAAATGGGTAAAAAAATTACGAAAAACTCATTTTATGGATTTTTGAGACATTTCTTCCGAAGAAGCTATATGATGTTTTATGTAAAAAGAAAGGTTTTTTTAATACCTATCCAACGGTAGCATAACTTCTTATAAGTCGGCTTCGTTAAATATTATTTTTTTTTTATGAAAATGTGTAAATTTTGGGGCGGGTTTTATATGAAGACATATACCTACGATTGCCATATGAATACACTAAGAAAATTATGTCATTAACTGTTTGTAGGTTATTATACCCTCCACTCTAGTGATTGAGGGTATATATAAGTTTGTCATTCCGTTTGTAACACATCGAAATATTGGTCTAGGACCCCATAAAGTATATATATTCATGATCCTTGATCGATTTTAAGTCGATCTAGCGATGTCCGTCCGTCCGTCCGTCTGTCTGTCTGTCCGTTGAAAACACGCTAACTTTTGAAAGACTTTATGGAGGCTCCTGAAGTTTGACATATATGTTGGGTATTTACCGGGTCAGGTTGGTATTGCAATCCAGCCAAATCGGTCCATTGGTTCAAAAGTTATGAGCAAAAGAGTAAATTTCGGCAAGGGAATTTTGCGAACTTACGAGATTAAAACCACTCTAACTTTTGAAAGACAATTCTGAGGGTGCTGAAACGTGTTACATATCTTTGTCGTTCCCCAAGTCTATTTGGTTTTGAATTTCAGCAAAATCGGTTCAGTGGTTCAAAAGTTATAAGCAAGGCTCTGAATTTCAGATTTTTTTCACCTTAACCTGTTGAAAACTCGTTAAACAAGTTTTAAAAGCATGGTGAAATACCAGTTTTTTTTTAAACTTGTTGTTGTTTGTTTTCCTGCCGTGGCACAGTGCCACATTTGGCCAATCTAGCACGACAAAAATCAAAAAAAAAAGTTCCCCGATTTTTATGATTTGTTTGTATGTATTATAAAATATTCCTAATAACACGGAAATACTCATATAAGAACTATAAGTCTATTAATTATTAAGATGTGGGTGCATAACGTTGCATCTTGTAAAATCCTGAAAGTAGTGTTCATTATTTCGCATTAATTAACTCGATTTTAAACTGTTGTAACAAAAAAAGATATTTATACACTCTTTTTTGGTAATTTTAAAGGATATTTAAAGGCTTTAAGTCATATCTTTTCTTCTTTTTTTTAAATTTTTTTCTATTTTTTTATTAAATTTTTAACATAATAAAAATTTTTGAAAAGAAATTTATATATTTATTTTTTTTGATGGAATAGAACTTTTGTGTTTGGTCTCTATTGGTCGCCGGACTTTTTCAGACATATTGACCAATATCCATAGTACTTATTTCAACGGCTAACTTTTGCGACCGTCTGCGACGCCGACTACAGTGGGGCGATATGTAAACCTTGTTTTTACATGTTTTTGAAACATATTTTTAAAAAGTGGGCGTGGCAGTTGTCTGACCGCCCCCTTTTTTTGTGATATTATTTTTACAGTCCTTCATAGTATATATACCAAGTTTAAAGAAATTACAACCAAAATTAAACATTTTTTAAAAAGTGGGCGTGGCCGTTAACTGGCCTCCCATATTTTTCATAATGTTGTTTTTGAAGTCAAAACGAACATTTATATCGAATTTCCAGTCAATATAAATAAACCCGAGTAAAAATAAACATATATAACAATATATAACTAGATACAAACATAATAAATCATATATGATTATACATCCCGTGAGGTATTTTATAATTTTTTTAAATGCAGTCATATGTTGTAATATATAATTTAATCATGATTCGGATTAAAAGGTATACGGTTGATATAAATATATGAAATAATATTAGGGCCAATACAAAATTTGTTTTTCTGTATAATTTAATATAAAATTATATATAGCTTATTCTGTTCCATATATAAATGTTTCCAATTAAATGTTTCCAATTACCCCAAAAATGTTCTAAGTTTTTTAAGCAAAGTATAAGAAACTTTTAAAATGTTCCTAAACATTTCCTTGTTAGGGTTATGTATATCACCTATCTGGTTCGAAGCGTACCCAAACATTTTTTTGTTTTAGAAAATTATATGTTTGGTGAATGTATCGTTGACCTGTGGTGTAACTCACCCAAACCAAAACACACCAAGATTTTTTATGTTTTTATGCAATTAGATCTAATTGGATCCAATGAAATATGGCAATGTCTGGTCAAAACTCGGATGAAATCAAATCATATTTTATACAAGTTGATCTTTTTTAATGCAAAAACATCCACCATTATTCGGATTAAATTGCGTATAAATATATATTGTGTTATATATCATTATGTATTGCATCATATAAAAATTTTTACTCGGGAAATTGGATTTTTGTCGTCCTAGATTGGCCAAATGTGGCACTGTGCGTGGGGTGCAGTTTAGTTGTTAGACAAGTAAATATTTGTTATTGTTTTTGTAACTGTATGTAACGGTGTATAGCAATGGTTCCCAACCTTTTTTACGCCACGCCCCACTTTTAAGTTAAAAAAATTGCTTTGTCCCCCCTACACTCAAGAAATTTTTTTTAATTTTTCTAATTTTTGTTTCAAATGAAAAATTAGTACAGGCTCAGCAAAGTTTTTGTAAAAAAAGCATTTAAACTAAGTTTTTAGTAAAACTTTTTAACAATTAACAAAATTTTTGCAGTAAATTTTGCAAAAAAAAATAGTTTTAGTAGTTAATTTGACTAAAAAAAATCTTGAAAATTTGCTCGTTGCCCCCCTGGAACCTTCAAATTGCCCCCCAGTGGGGCGAGAATCAAAGGTTGGGAACCATTGGTGTATAGTAAGTATTTTTGGAAAAAAAAATCAAATATTAGTTTGTTTTTGGTTTTTAAAGACGAGGATGGTAAAATAAAATGAGGGAAATATGTGAAATATTTTTTTTTTTAACATATACGTATAGGTATAAAACAACAAAAATATTTTACAAAGTAATTTTGTTACTCAAACAAATAGTACACTAAAAAAAATATTTACACTCAAAAAAATTTTACACTCAAAAAAATGTTTTTTTTTTAATTTTTATTTTTAATTATTTTTTTTTTAATGAAATTCGCACTCAAAAAATGTTGACAGTCAAAAAAATTTTACACTCACAAAAAAATTTGATTGTTTAAAAAAAGTTTTACTCAAAATAATATATTTCTAATAAAAATTTGTAATGCAATTTTTTTAGAAAATTACTATCAGATAACATTGTGGAGGGTATTCATAGATTCGACCAAGTCGAATTTAATTTTTCTACTTGTTTTAAAAAGTAATCAGTAAAGTTATTTTAAAAGAAAAATCACTTATTTTATAAATGATTTAATTTTTTTACTATTTCTGTAGTTTAAAAAATATAATTTACTGTCTTAAAAATGAATTTTCTGTTACATTTATTTTCGGCAGTAAAAAATTTCTTCTATAGTTTTACTGTTTTTCAATACAAAATAAGTGAATATTCAGTAGTTTTTTAATGTTTTGGTTAGTCATTAAATTAACATTTAAAATTGACTGTAATGTGTTTTTATTTTAAATGAAAAAACAGTGGAATGGTTTTTAAATAAAATTTCATTTGTTTTAAGTGAATATTCACTGGAATTTACCTACATAATTTTTTGGGTGTATGAAAAAATCTATATTAAATCTAAGTCGACTTTTAGTTCGGTAGCTACCAGATTTTTCCCGAAGAACCATATAATTTCATAAGGTGGCAACACTTATATGTAAAACCTCGATTATGAAAAAGGTCATACAATCAATGAAACTTTCATTAGAGTGAGCACGTTTGACAAATATATTTTTTCATAAAATTTACGAAAAAATGAGTTGCAAAAATGAAAATGTTTCATAAAAAGATTTATAAAATCAAGGATTATTTTTATTAATGCAATATTTTTTTTAAACTTTTTATGTTTTTTTTTTCGATTTTGAATGTCCGGGCAAATGATTAAGCTAACCCGTGGCGCACGGCGATCAAAGTTTTGGATTTTTGAAATTTGTTAAAAAAAAAATTATGTCTATACATCATATTTATTAATTCTTATGCTTTGAACAAATCGGTCGAACGGTTTTTGAGATATCGGTATTTGAAATTTGCAAAAAAAGAGCGGTTATGTCCTTCGTTCAAAAAACTAAAAATATTTTTTCTTTCCCTTTAAAAATAAAAAAATAAAAATAAATTATATAACGATACGTTATTTTTTTAATTTTGGTATGCTGAATACAAATATTAAAAAATTCTAAAATCGGTCGAGCGGTTTTTGAGATATCGCCATTTGAAATTCGTCAAAAAATTACAGTTTTTTCCTACGTTCAAGAAATTTTTGAAAAAAATCATAAATTTTTTTCCAATTGACTGTTTCGTGGAAATTGAGACAAACTTTTATTAAAACTTAGTTTGATCCAAAACATACCATTTCAACCCATGGGCGCCATTTGATCCAAATGGCGGACATTTGATCCCTCTAGACGCAACCCTGCCACTCTAACTGTTCCAGGGCCTGGGACAGTTAGAGTGGTGAAATAAATTTTTAAGATATGACATTTTTGTATGGGAGCTCACTTAGGGAGTGGAGAAATATGTTCGGAAAAATGTTTTGAGGGAAAATTGAATGGTAGTCGGTTCTACATTTTATCCTTCTAGAAGGGACCATTGGAGCGGTTCGATATGATTAAATTATTCAAGTTTATTAAAACTAAAAAATAATTGTATGGGGACCGCCTTAAAGGTAGAAGACAGAGGGTAGATATACACATTTTGGGGTTGAAAAAATATTGGAGGTTTGTCATTCATTTGACTTTTAAAGGTGCATCCTTGGACACCTTGGAGGATCCCATAAAAAACAAGTAAGAAAGTTATAGTCGGTCAGGACCGGCCATATAATGCCCTACACCAGTGTTTTCCGGAAAATGGGTCACAAGTCCAAACATGCACAGATTGGATCTGTCTTTTGTTAGATCTTTATTAAGTGTAGAAAACATACATATATCAAATTTTAGTGGAATAGACCGATTTAACTGAATATCGGTCGGAATTTTTATATGAGGGACTAAGTCCAAAAATGGTCCAATTATATTCCGATTTGATAAGGTTACTTAAGTACACGTTTAACACCTAAAAATAAAATTTTTATCAAATATTTTAATTTTTATGAATTATATGAATATCGGGAGAGTGGTTTGTATGGGGACTACCAAAAGGACTTACCCGATTTCTTTGAAATTTAGAATGATGTTTCGTGCATACAAAATTTGATCACATGTTAAATTTCTAACCGATATCTATTATAATACGGTTATTAAAGCCATTTAAGCCGAATCCAAAGGGGGCTTTTGTATGGGGGCTAGGTCTTAACATATAATTATTTTCTCCAATTTCAATAGGCTTCGTCCTTGGGCCAAAAGATGCTTAAGTTTTAAATTTCAAGTCAATTGATTGAAAATTGCGACCTGTATCGTGCTTAAACCGATAGATGGACAGATGGACGGACGTACGGACATCGCTAAATCGACTCAAAAAGTAATTCTGAGTCGATTGGTATACTTGAAGGTAGGTCTAGGACCAATATTTCAGGTAGTTACAAACATCAGCACAAACTCAATATACCCTGTACCACAGGGTATATTGAGAAATTTTCCACAAATCTAAGAAACGTATCTTTATTTTTAAGACATATTTCTTAAAAAAAAATTTAGCAAAGTTTAGTTAAAATTTACTAAAAAAAACATCATCGTATTTCTCTTCTTTGAATTGAGGAAGTGTACTTCTTAGAATTTAGTTAATAACTTCTGAGAATTTAGTAAATAACTTCTCAGAATTTAGTTAAAAATTCAAAATGGCGATATCTCGAAAACTAGTTCTAAAATGTGATTGAACTAAAGTATAATATAATTTTTCCCATTTTCTAGTTAAAATTGGTTTAAAATTAAATAACTTTGTTTTCCTTACTTTTTTGGAAAATTATGAACTAAAACCAAGAAAAACAATCTTTGGAGCCAAATCATTCCCTCTTTTTCTCAAAATTTAGTTAATTTTCCCAGATTTAAGTTCACGTTTTTTTTTGAAGTATAGCGCTCTAAAGTGTTACATCGCCTTAGAGAATCATGCATGAATGCAGCAGGTTTGGGTGTGCTCCTTGACTCGAGTTTCCATTTCAAAAGCTGATGCTGCGAGTTTAACAAAATTTCTGCTGGGATACATTTAAATGTATGCGGGCGTATGATAAATATCAATTTTTAAAGCAATCGTAATATCACTCATACGCCACTGAATTCCATAGTTAATTGATTTAAACAAAATTTCTTACAAGGCCTTGTATAAGAGTTGAGATTCTTCCCTTGCAAGGGAAGAATCTCAACTCTTATGAACCGATTTGTATAAAACTTGAAATGAGTATAAAGAAGACAATTATAAGGTTAGGGTGTCTCGACATACCGGCCATATCGTGGTTCAAAACATGGGTAAAAAAGAGCGAAAAATTGTTTTTGGTATTTTTCAGCCATTTCTCTTTAAGAAACTATATGATGTTAACATATGAAAGAAAGGTATTATTAATGCCTATCCAACGCGGGCATAATCTTTAAACATTCAGCTTCGTTAAATTATTTTTTCATGAAAATGTGAAAACTTTGGGGGTATTTATATGAAGAAATAGACCTACGATATCTATATGAATAAGAAATACTACTAATTTTTATTAAATTTAATTTTTTTTGCAAAAAAAATTCTAACACTCCTTTTAATCTCCTGATATATTCATGCAATTTTTCAAAATGTCCCAATGACATGTCAGCAGTTGGTCAGCGGTTGTTTAAACGAATTTTTGGTTGCCACCGATATTGGTGGGAAGTGCTGACCAACTGCTGGCATGTCATTGGGGACATTTGTAAAAATTATATGAAGATGTCACCAATTTCATAAAGGGATAGTCGGCAGTATATCAGTGGTGATTTTATTTGCTAAATGGGTTGGTAATATTAATACCTTGAATTTATATTTTATTACCTCAATGTTTGTAAATGTTAACGAATAATTAAAACAAATAACTAATGTTTATTCAAGTTCATATAAATCTCTTACCTTCAATCTATATATACCGGCTACATAAATTCTATGCATAATTTAAAAATATATATATTTTTCTCTAAATAAAAAAAATCATTGAAATCTTATCAAACCATACCCATACATACATTCATACTGGTGTAAATATAAACAAAAAAAAACACTATAATGGAATTGTAAATCATTTTAGCAATTCCTGCTGTTGACATTTCCGATTGTTATCCTGCACCTTGCTTTTTTTTTTTATTTGTTCTTAAGAAATGCGAATAGAAAATAAACACTAAAACAATAGTCATCGTTGTTGTAGTTGCAAGTTAAATAAACTTTATGTTGAACTAAAAAAAAACAGGGACCTGCCTACACTTGCATATTTCTATATTTTACTATACATAGTACTTGGACGCAAAGTTATGACTTCATATGTGTGTCTGCGTGTGTTTTAGCAACAAGGATGTATTCAACCATTGAAAACCTTGAGTGCTTTAAGAATAAATATGAAAGAATACTTTATTTCACAGTTCCAAATTAAAATTACGCTCTACAATTTTTTGGAATTCTACGGATGATTTTTTCGATTTGTTTGTACTTTACATTAACCTTTTTCTAAATTGTACTTTTTGAAGATTTTTGAATTGCAAATCCCGTATGTTATCTTGCAAGGGAAGTATCTCAACCCTTATGAACCGATTTGCCTGAAACGTAATATATGTATATGAGGCATTCCACACCATATGTCCAGCGAAAAAAAACATGTTTACCGAAAACTTCTGAATAGGTGGTATGGATAGCCCTATATGGAACTTAGAAAATTGCGTTTTTGGTTTTTCAATTTTTCAAAAACTGGGCTTAGGAGGCGTGGTCAAATATTGGAAAAATTTCAAATTTGTGGCGAGTTCCCTTGATTAAATATTTATCACAATAAAACGGAATGCACCACAATCTCAAAAATTTACATTCTTATATAGTTTCGTATGGAAACCTGTTTTGAAATTTTCCATTTTTAAAAAAGTCAATTTATCAAAAATTCGGCCACTTTTTTTTTCATTTTAAAATTTTTTTTTTTTTCAATTTTAGATGTTTGTCCATCCACACAAAAAATTTCAGAAACACGTTCTTCGTTTTTTTCGAGAAAATCGCATTTGAATTTTAAATTTCATAACAATTTAGTAATTTGCTTGTATTTTCTTGTGTCAACAGAGCGTATGACGAATATTTATGCAATTAATATTACTCATTCGCAACTTTAAAACAAAGAAATACAAGCAAATAACAAAATTGTTATGAAATTTAAAGTTCAAATGCGATTTTCTCGAAAAAAAAGATGAACGTGTTTCTGATTTTTTTTGTGTGGATGGACAAACATCTAAACTTTTAAAAAAATAAATAAAAAAGAAAAAAAAGTGGCCGGATTTTTGATAAATTCACTTTTTTACAAAATGGAAAATTTCAGAACGGGTTCTGAAAATTTTCAAAAAAAAAAAAATTTTAATCGATAGCCCATACAAAACTATATAAGAACGTAAATTTTTGACATTGTGGTGCATTCCGTTTTAATGTGATAAATATTTAATCAAGGCAACTCGCCACAAATTTTACCATTTTTCCAATATTTGACCACGCCTCCTAAGCCCAGTTTTCGAAAAATTGAAAAACCAAAAACGCAATTTTCTTAGTTACATATAGGGCTATCCAAACAACCTATTTAGAAATTTACGGGACACATGTTTTTCTGTAGCGGGACATTTGGTGTGGAATGCCTCATATATAAAAGAGACGATTTTAAGGTTGGGATGTCTCCGCTTATCGTCCATATCAGTATCTTAAAATTTCGTTGTCCCTTTATTAACAAAGAGGACCTTCGTGAAAATTTCGATAACTCCAGAACTTACAGTAACATCGTCTATAGCAGCGGTTACCAACCTATGGTACGCGTACCACTAGGGGGTACGCGAAACTGTCCGCGGGGGTACGCAAAATTTTAGTAATTTGGACATTCGTTTTAGATTAACCTGGCTTCCAAAGTTTTCCATAACGTCAGGTTTTTAAGACAGTTGAGGTCAAAGTTCACAAAAAACGTATTTTTGTGCAATTTAGAAAGCAATTATTTGCGATATTTTGAGATCTGACCACTTATTTTCGATTAACCTTTCGATGCTGATTCCGAATATGGTTTTTCTATGATGTCAGGTTTTTGAGAAAATGTATGTCAAAGTTCTCAAAAAAACGTATTTTTGGGCATTTTTGAGACAGGTTGTGATGGAGTGGAAATTTTGGTACCATTTTGTTAAGCTCAAAATGCCCTTTCATTGTATATACGAGGGTGTTTCATTCGAAAAGTCACGGAATTGTTGATCTGCCCTTGTATTAAAAAAACATTTAAAAAAAATTTAAAAAAAACATAATATTTTCGCCCTCTGTTATGTGTTTTTGGAACTTTTTTTAACAGCTCAAAAAACGTCCGTTGTTTAAATTTTTGGTGTAGAAATGACTGGTGAAATCAGATTTGCAATATTTTCAGCTGTTTTTGCTCTGCAGAAAAATCAGTTCAAAATCCGCGTTTTCAGATGCATTGAACCACCCCAAGAGCGAAAATTTTTCTAAAAAATACCACCATTGATTTTGATCTCCCCTAAATCCTTCAAAAAAAAAATGATAATACCCGCAGATCAAAAGTTTCAAAATTAACTTAAAAATTTACATGAGAAGTTTTTTTACGAAAACAAAAAAAAAACTCCTTAGGGGGTACGCGGCTGACAAAATTGTAAATTAGGGGTACGCGAGCCAAAAAGGTTGGTAACCGCTGGTCTATAGTACAAATACGTGTCGACTTAAATTTAATCTATATATATAAAAATGGATTTGTGTATGTATGTGGGTATGTATGTATTAGAGATGCGCGCGTGACACGAATTTTTCGTGATTCACGTGATTCACGCGTGAATCACGCGTGATCGTAATTGAAATTTATTTTTACTCACGTGATCGTGAGTGCGCGTGATTAGAAAAAAATGTTTCGTGCGTGAGCGTGCGTGAGTAATTTTTGTTTCGTGAGTTTGCGTGATTGTTTTGTGCTGTTTAAAACAGAAAACAAGTTAAAAAATCTTCATTTTATTGAATTTAGAGGGTAATTAATAAAAAATTGTTATTTAAATAAATTTTTATTATTGTTTTAAGGAAGTTAAATACTTTTTGTGCACGAATTCGAAAAAAGTAAAATAAAAATTTGTTAATTTTAACTTCGTGAGTCTTCGTGAGCGTGATTATTTCGTGAGCGTGAGAAAAATTTTTTTTACTCACGTGAGCGTGCGTGAACGTGACCAGAAAAAAAAATTTCGTGCGTGATCGTGCGTGAGCAATATTTTTATTTCGTGAGCGTGAGCGTGCGTGAGTCAAAATTCACTCACGCGCCCATCTCTAGTATGTATTTATGTATGTATGTTCCGTATGGACTCGAAAACGGCTGGACCGATATTGATGAAATTTTCAGGGAATATTCAGAATAGCCTGGCGAGTAACACACGAAAATAAAAACTGTGTTTTTATTTTCCGTCTGTGGGCGGAGGGGCGTGGCAAAATCCAATTTTTG